>OV656835.1:7836486-9086486 GCA_927399475.2 Acleris emargana | reverse complement strand
TATAATCTATCACGCAAGTGCTAGGCGTAAGTATGAATAGTACGCAACGCGGAAGTATTGATCGGATTTGAGAAAACCGCCTGGAGTCACTAGGGATGCATAAAACGGAAGCGGTGGTGCAACGGTTCTTCGTTGCACTTGGATTTGAGGGAGTGGGGCAACCAGTTTCACTTTCAGCCTGCAAGTCCTTTCTCCATATAACTAGATATTCTAGAGCTTACTTTGCATTACTTGCCTTCATTTTAGTTTTAATCTGCATATTTTTATGTATGTCTGTTAAGTATTTGTAATTTTGGGTCTTATTACCTGAAATAAAAAGTTTACATCATTATAATATAAAATGTGGTTGCCGGGTTACAATAGTACCACTCCATTTCTTCCCGTGGATGTCGTAAGAGGCGACTAAGGGAAAAAAGGCTTGTAGTACTGTTAGGCGATGGGCTTGCAACCTGTCACTAATACACTTGTAAACATCTTAGCCTAATTGACAACAATTCATTTTGTGCTAAGTTAATAAAATAAAATACAGTTTCTAGATTTTACTTTGCTGATTACAGTAAAAATATCTTTGGATTTTTTTATGCAGTAGTTTTTTTATATTTAGGAAAAAACGTAAAAAAAGTTGGATTGTGAATGTTAGGAATACACTTATAGTGCCCTTAGACCATTTATTACCAAAGGAATTCAAAAAAATATACAACTGTCATGTTCATTGTTTATCTGTCTGACGGATTACTTGATTCTGACGACACGCTTTCAATTCTACGCAAAATAGTTTATTTATTTTAATGGCGTCTACAAATTACGTAATTAATTAAATTACGCAAAATAGCAAATTGACAACAATTCATTTTGTGCTAAGGTAGTAAAATAAAATACCGTTTCTAGATTTTACACTGCTGATTACAGTAAAAATATCTTTGGATTTTTTTATGCAGTAGTTTTTTTATATTTAGGCTAAACAGTAAAAAAAGTTGGATTGTGAATGTTAGGAATACACTTATAGTGCCCTTAGTCCATTTATTACCAAAGGAATTCAAAAAAATATACAACTGTCATGTTCATTGTTTATCTGTCTGACGGATTACTTGATTCTGACGACACGCTTTCAATTCTACGCAAAATAGTTTATTTATTTTAATGGCGTCTACAAATTACGTAATTAATTAAATTACGCAAAATAACAAATTTGTGAACGAACGGCAGCGAATGATTGACATGACATGACAGTCAGTTCTGTTTATGTTTAAAGGTACTTTTTTTAATTTTATATCAGGCTAATATCACGACATCAGTATTCCTAACTTTGTATATACGGTCTTTTTAATGACTATTACTTTAATATATTATTAACGACGAATTAAAGTTAAATAAAGAAAAACCAAGAAATACGGGTAGTCAAATTTTTAACCAGCTATTATAAACGCGAAAAAACAATAATGCATTTTTTTTTGAAATGTTGTCAATTTGTGAACGAACGGCAGCGAATGATTGACATGACATGACAGTCAGTTTTGTTTACTGTTTAAAGTTACTTTTTAAAATTTTATATCAGGCTAAGATCACGACATCAGTATTCCTAACTTTGTATATACGGTCTTTTTAATGACTATTTCTTTAATAAATTATTAACGACGAATTTAAGTTAAATAAAGAAAAACCAAGAAATACGGGTAGTCTAATTTTTAACCAGCTATTATAAACGCGAAAAAACAATAATGCATTTTTTTTAAATGTTGTCAATTGTGCAAAGTGTGGTTACAGAATTATCAACAAGTTTTAAAAGTTGTTGGTAATTCTTTAGCTCTGCCTACCCCACTTTGGGAATGACGGCGTGAATTTATGTATGTATGTATGTAATATAATTATCTTCATATTGAAACTCATACGGGAGTTTTAGTTTATCATAACACTGTTTACGAGTAAAACAACTTATAAATATGAGCTCAAAAAAACGAAAGACGACACGATAGTAATACCAACATTAATAACATAGCAAGTTATCTACGCCGTAGCGCTAGAAGAAGTAGAAGAAGAAGAAAAAAGGATACGAGGTTGTAGCAAGAAAACATTATTTTAAACTGCGAGCATTGGTGTTTATTTGCGGATATTCTCAACAACAAAAGCGTTGTATGATATCACCATTGTCTTACTCAATTAACCAGTGATGCTTTTAGTTTATTACAATTAATTAAATGCTATCCAATTATAAATGCCTATATAGTTATCTTATATAATTTGATATAATAATATATGCATTTCACCACAAATAACGCTGCCCTTGTTCCATTGTAAGTGAAATCATGATTCATGGGAAACTTTAACTTTAGTAAATAACTTAAACCCAACTTGTACAAGCTACTAACGCAAGCAAACATCCATTTTCAGAAATCTGCTTTATCGTGGGAGATGGTAATGAAAACCCGTTTCACTCTACTCGTAGTTGCATCGCTTCGTATAAAAGAGACCAACAGCATTTCAGCAGTGCAGCTTGTATTGGGGCGAGCCGACAGCAATTCAGTAAGCTTAAACTTAGTTCAAGTTAGACGGAAAGACGTAGCGTCATCTCTTTCCGGTAAAGGCTTTTATGAATGAAACTTTACCAGTGGGAATAGGCGCAGATACTGCAGATGCATATTAAGTGCGTCCTGGATAACTACCTCATCGGTTCTGATCCCTTGATAGCCTCGACGACGTCACGACACGGTGCAACGACTGAAGCGTGAACAGTGTGTGGGGTCATTATTATTGCCAAAAACAATTACTCTCCGTTTTTTATAGGTATTTGGGTGATAAACAGTTTAAATATAACATATTGTTGTTGACTTATAATTAATTTGTTTCACTGTGAATCATTATTTTAAAATTAAAGTGGCGAATGTAAAAGTTCCTGACATGGAAATTAAACACGTAATTAAGGTGTAACTAGTGAAATATTTTGTGAAATAGAATTAAATAGAAAATAATTAATAGTCACGTGTTAATGAATGTACACATTTATTTGTATATTTACGAGTCATTTCAGTAAAATAAGTAGGTTTATTTATAAAAATACCTTTTAGCCATTTTTATATTAAAACTCTTAATTGAAAGTTTACTTTTTTTTAGGTAATTAGTAAAGGTTGGTTGTCAGATTTTGCAAACATGTTTTGTTTGGGTACGTGTTTTGTCCAGTTAAAAAGTTACAACTGACAAAACTTATTCAACTTTTATCTATTATCCGATGAGAGATAGCTGTGATGGTGAAAATTATTTTATCTTCATCCATATCATAAGTTCCATTCAATTTGTTCAGAAAGGATAATCAAATGGCCTATTTTAAGAAAACCTGTTTCTGTGGTTGTATTTTTAATACATATTAACATTAAAGTATTGTATGTCTTAAGTACCCGAAACTGACGTGCATAAATGACACGATTTATAAATGTGGAAGAAACGAAAGAAGTGGTCTCTGCTTACCCCTCTAGGAAACAGGCGTGATTTAATGTACGAATATCGAACATTGGATTCAACAATATAAATATATGACACATCTGTCGTCTATTACAAGAGCCATCAGTATAAACGCCATATTATGTTTTTGAGCGCAGTTTTGGATATTTAACTATAGTAATCGTTTGATGTCTGTACTATCATATGGTGATGTAAGTAACAATAACTTAAAATTTCATCAGATCTGGTTATGAGATCCATGCAAAGTTACCATAAGTCCGTTAATTTTGAGTATGGTCATGTTTTTAAAAACATTTAATTATTATTACAGTAAAATTCCTTTCATTTAATTAGTAAATTAATTGAATAACGTTATTTGATTTGTACTTTCGCAATAGTTGTTCCTACCCATGTAGCATAAATAACTAAATGATGTCCTTTCAAATTAATTCCCAATTTTAAAGTTATTTTTGCGCACGCGCTAAGAGCTTGTGGATCAGTTGCCACGTGACGCACGTGGTATGGGAAAATGCCACGGTTCACTAAGGACGCATAACACAGAAAGCGGTGCAATGTTCATGAATGGGACCTGAGCCAGGAGTAACGTATTGATTTGTGGGAACAGTGCAACCGGGTTTTGCTTTTCAGCATGCAAGGCAAGTCCCGCCTCCATATAACTATTGTAGAGTTTGCGCTTTACCAATATTCTAGTGTTACTGTGATTTCAGTTAGTTTACTACATCTTCGTTGTCATGAGCTCCTGGTAGGTTTCACTACATTTTCAGGTTAGTTTCGCAAGATGAAAACGTTAACAACGATACAACTACAACTCGGTAAAACCTTATTGTTTTTAGTATGTTATCGTTTTGTTTATAATTCGGTCACCGTTACTGTAAAGAACAGAAAGAACATTAAACGTTGACAAAACAATTGCATTTCAAAATCAAAATGGTTTTCGCGAGTAAATTAGAGCCCCTGTTTCAGTTTAAAGATTATTTTACTTTAATATCCAGTTAGTGGTCATAAGGTGTTTTGTTTTTAAGAACTGATCACATTAAGTAGGTACCTGTATTGTTATAGCAAACAAATGTTTTAATTTCCTATATATTTTTTTCGTTAATATTTTTTTGGTCATGACATCAATGGCTTTGAATGTTTACCAGTTTGAAATAACAAGTAAATAAGCTGTGGTATATAGTTCCCGGATAACGTGTAAAATGTGTAACTATACTACTACTAAACATTCATATTCCCCGATTATTTTTCAAATACATTTTACATAAATATTTTTTGATTTTTAAGTACCCGCTAAACTGTAATTTTTTTACAAGCAAACAATTTATGAAACGTAACTGTCTTCTGGACTCAGGTCTGGGAAGGTTTTTTCTTTATCTTCATAACGAAATAAAAATTCAAAAACGGATAAAGCCCACGGATTAAAAAGGCAGTCGGTACATCTGTTAATAAAATTATATGATTGAACACAGCCACGTGCCTGTGACATTCGTTTGATAAAAACATCAAAAACGAATCATACGATTCTTTTCATTTAAAAAACCATCATGCCCTTTTCTGAGACCAAAAATAAACCTTATCATTATTTTTGTCCAATGAAGTCAAATACGAGTAACGATGTTTTTTTCAGCTTTGCGGCAGCATAATTATTATAATCTTAGTAGCAAAACCGTAGCGCGTAGAGACGTGGTAGGTCTACGTTCGTAACACTTACTACGTAGATTGGTCCGCATCAAGGGATTTACTGCGGAACTTAATGGTTCCAAAATACATTTTTTCTTAAACTATTATAATATAGTATACCCCTATTTCTGACGATTTTTCGTTTTTTTATAGACGTTAATAACTTTATTACACTAAGTTTTTACGATGCCATGCTTGATAATAATTTAAGAAGTTTTTCAAAGATTTATGAATGAAAAGTTCTTTAGAATTGAGTTTTAAGCAGTGATAAATCATCGCAGATGTATAAGGTATCGATTGCATACTTCGATTTTCAAAAATATTTTCAAAAAATTTGTTAGGAAAAGCTCGACGTAAGCAATGAAATGTACTAGGAGAACATGAACCAACTGTAGCAGTTATATTTAAAGTATAATTCTTGTGGACATAACGGCGCTCTGTTCACTAGATAGACATTGGGTGAACTGGCTGTTAGCATGAAAGGCTTTATAGTGTTCATAATTTCAAATAGATGGCGCTATTATGTTATTTTTCTTAGACATTCATTTCAGGCATTCTTAGTGAAAATACATTGCCCTCATTCTTCGGCAGTTAGATACGGAGTAAATGGAATTATTTGAAACTCCTTCTCGTACTTAGTTAATTAGTAATTACTGTATTCCCTTACCAATGTTTTTGTTATGAGTGTTAAATTTAGTTGCCTTTACTTGTCACTAGATGTCGCTCGCTAATGTCGCTAGGTACAAAGGGATTCAATAGTGCAAGTGATGAGGGTTGACGAGGTGATAGTGTCTTCAACAAATTTAACCAGGCTGTGCTATAAAGGCAAAATAAAAAAAGTAAACGTCTAGTTAGGTAATTGGGATGGATCAAAAAAAAATACTCACGGTCTTTACATACTAATTCGAAAAAAAGGTAATTTTATGAAAACAATTTCATTAATTTTGTATTTGACCCAATCGTATTATTTTAATTTCTTTATTTATTTAGCAGACATTTTATGGATGACATTATTATTTTAAACTTAGGTTGGCATTTTCTAATAAATTACAACAATTAAATGATATCTCATAATAAAAAGTGATTGTATTAGTGTAATAAAAAATACTATTTCAAGTGGTTATTGCCGAACCCGAAAGATACACCTAGGACTCCTCCTAGGCACTTCAAGCCAAAAACGAAAGTAAAACAAAGGTCAAATATACTTTTGTCAAAATGTCCGAAATAGATAAATATGAAAATAACTTAATCATGCAGAACAAAAACCCTATTCCTCGAAATGGTTTTCAAATTAGAGTAATTTAAGAAATATGAACAATCACAATCGGCTACATTAGGGCTCTTTTTCATGTCGGTTATATGGACTGAATCTGCTAGCGCATCGGACAAGACCATCATTGTGAAGAAGAATCACCGCAATATACTTGTGCTGTAAAATAACTACTAACTGACCTCTAGTTCTCCGATAACTTTCTCTAGATGATCTTCGTTAATGGTGCTAGCACCGGTACGCCCCGTACTCCATTCAGAAACTTCAGGTTGACAGTGACCAAGTCGTACCAACAGCTCGCATGGGTGAACAAGCTCGCGGGTCTAATCGATGTACTTGTCTTTGTGCCTGAGGATAGAAGTTAAAATGTTTATACGGAAAAAGCAAAAATATAAAGTTCAACATTTTAGATTAACAAGAAGTGAGCAACATTTGAAGAACGATACTATGACCAATAAAATGGATCATTATTGAATATTTAACCCCGCGTTTTATACTGGGTAGTAAAGTACCCAACCACAATGAAACCTACTACTATACATAT
Organism: Acleris emargana; assembly: GCA_927399475.2. Classification (NCBI taxonomy): domain Eukaryota; kingdom Metazoa; phylum Arthropoda; class Insecta; order Lepidoptera; family Tortricidae; genus Acleris; species Acleris emargana. The sequence continues at coordinate 9,079,542 of OV656835.1, read as the reverse complement.
ATATACCTTTAGATACCACTAAATCATTACAATTATCTCCTAATAAAGCTGAAATATTATTAAGATCCAATGTGAAGGAATGCACAGATGTTTTTATTTTTTATCATGTCACTCCAAAAATTGTAATTAATACTTTATTGTAAAACGACATAAAATAATACAACCATAACTAAATAAGACTAAAATTAAATAAGACTAACTCTAAATATATAAATTAACTAAAACATTAAATCTAAGAATGCCCCCTGCGGCATTGTACCAAAGATGCTGGCAGCATTTCCTCGCTGGATGGTTAAACTTGTTAAAATTGTAATTAAAACTTTTAGGTCACTTAATCTAAAAAGGACTGAAGATCTCTGGGGCCTCTCCATCACAGTACTACAGTCTGTCTTAGAATTAACTGCACCATATCTGGCTGCATTATTTAACAAGTGTGTCGACATTGGAGTGTTTCCCGATCTGATGAAACATAGTAAGATTATACCCTTATTTATAAGATTATACACAAATTTTAGACCAATTTCTATACTGCCAGCACTGAGTAAAGTTTTTGAAAGAATAATTCTCAACCAAATATCCTCACATTTTAATAAGAATAAGTTGTTTCATAGTAGTCAATTTGGGTTTACCAAGGGACGGTCAACTACAGATGCCGGTTCGACTCTAATTAAATACGTCTTTGATGCCTGGGAAAAATCACTAGATGTAATTGGAGTTTTCTGTGATTTATCCAAGGCGTTCGACTGTGTTGATCACGTTACGTTACTTTACGTTAGTGCGGAAGCAAAGCTACTACGGTATCAAAAACGGTGCCCTTAATCTTATTATTTCTTACCTTAACACCTAGTAAAGATTGATGCAGGTCGGTCTATGACATCGATAGCTAGCCCATTATTACCATGTACTAAAGACCAAAAACCACACTTAAAAGTTGGTGTTAGATAACGTTTTTCAGACAAACTTATGTTGCCGGCTGCACTTTTTGTACACTCATAATTTGCTCATAAATACCAAATTACGGAATACTAGTTATTTGGAGTATAGGTACGTTAAGTAAGGAGTGGTCCGGAAAAAAAGTAGCAGCACATAATATGGAATTTATTTTTATTTTGTGCTAATTTCTAAGCAGTGCATTTGTAATAGTCATCTGTAGATACTATTAAATAAAATAAACAATAAGAATGGTAAAAATTAAAGAGGGATTTCAAGATTTCGCCTTTTACATTAAATCTCACCTAAAACTTTTTGAACAGTGTCTTTTGAGAGAATTTATGAGGTGTTTGTCATACACATAGTTTTTTTCTTTAAGTTTGATGGGCTAGTTAATACCTTATTAAATTGTCTTTTGATCATTAGTTAATATTTTTGATTTGACTTTAGTTTGAGGTAGTTACATGGATTTTCAAAAATTGTGTATTTGCCATTTTTACAGAAATTTGTCTCCCATAGAAAATCCCCTTTCAGAGGTTAGATTGGAGAAACTTCCTTACTACCCAACGTGAAATCTAGTTTATTGGTATAACTTATTCGTATAATACTATTCTTAAAAGCATAAAACAAGTTCTGAAAATGGAAATTCAATTGTGGTATTGTAGAAAACGGCAAGCGAAGATTGTCAAATTGTGTTGTACAAAAAGTTATAAAGTACATTGCAATAAATATTAGGAAACTCAAGGAATCTTACACATTTCAATATTATTGTATTTTTATTTGATAGTAAGATATCTTCACATTCCTAAAAAGAATAAACTGCTTCATAATAAGCAAACAATAAAAAAAAAATCTGATAATTCCTTGCTACTTTTTTGATGAACCACTCCTTATAAGAAGATCCTGTTGCCACCCAGATACTACAATATTGCATTGCCTTTTCGTTTACTCATGTGTTCTCAATTTTAACTGATATCGATTCAAAATTAACTTGCTAGATTTAAACCGGACTAACACTATACGAGGTGTCCCAGAACTTAACGTATATATAACTGCATAAGGAATCCACTATTACACCGTCAACAAAGTAGATTTTACATTCCAATACTTAATTCATACGAGTTATTAACGTCATAATAATACTGGCAAACAATACTAATAAGATAATTTAAATTTCGAAAACATGCAATAAATGTATTCAATAGAGCATTTGCAACTGCAATGCGCATTCTATGTTCTTGCGGACCACTAATGCGCAACAGAAGTATCCGCCTAGGGCGATATATCATGTACCTACAAGAGATACAACTCCTCCTGTCCAAAGCATCTGGAAATTCCTGGACGCAACGGGCCTTCGCAGTGAGCTCTAAACAAAGGGCTGCTAAAATCGACTCATTTTTGTTACTCCCCTAAAATAATTATTTAGAGGTAGATTAAAATAAACTTTCAAGATTTGTTATCTAACATTATTTATAAGTTAAAAGTGAAGAAATTAAAAGTGTGTTAAAATACTGAAATATGGTATGATTTATCATAATAAGAAAATACAAAAAGTTGGCCCTCGTGGGGGAATCGAACCCCGTCTTCGGTGCTTGGCTTTATGATGTTATAGCCAACCGGCGCTCTGTCCAACTGAGCTAACGAGTACTGTGAAATGGATAGCGAAAATTGCAGGTGCTTGATGGAAAATGACGTCACAGCAACACCCACCACGTAGTCTAGTTATACAATCTTGGGATATAGTTTAGGCATACTGTGGCAGAAAATGCAATATGGTTTTATACGCAACTGGCTCATGGCTATAAGCAAGCAACTCATTCCTATAATTATAGATAGGTAAAACTGGACCTTCAAGATTTGATTACTTATTTTATTTGTAAGTTAAAAGTGAAAAAATTCAAACTGCGTTAAATACTGAAATGCGGCAAGATTTATCATAATAAGAAAATACAAAAAGTTGGCCCTCGTGGGGGAATCGAACCCCCGTCTTCGGTGCATGGCTTTTTGATGTTATAACCAACCGACGCTCTATCCAACTGAGCTAACGAGTACTGTGCACTTCCTAGCAATAGTTGCAGTCACTTGATGGAAAATGACGTCACAGCAAGACTCAGCACGTAGTCTAGGTATACGGTTCAGGCATACTCTGGCAGTAATTGAAAGTTATATAAAGTAAGGAAAAATTTTATTTATGTGCAATGATTTTTAAACAATATATTCGAAATAATCATCTGCATTGACGTGGAATCTTTCAATCAGCCGAGACGTACATAGAACACTTTTTACCTCACGTTTTTCTGCAAAATACTGGCAAACAGCCGCAATATTTTTTTTTAGATATAAACTCATCTAAATACATATTATCTTTGCCGTGATACAAAATTTGCCAGAATTACGTAATTACATAATTTGGTAATTTTATGTAATAATGGAGTGTTTAATTACTTCTGCATACGAAGTGCTGCCAATTTCACAATTTGTTACAGTGATAAAATATTTGCAATGACAGTACTTACTAGGCAAACAAAAATTAAAAACAGCTCTCCATTGAAACTGAAAGTGAAGTTCCCGATGCAATAATGCATCTATATTGCACCCTCACTTACGTAAGTGAAACCCATTTATCGGAAAGGGATAACACCATTTCTAGCTGCCCAACGCGAACGTGAAAGCGTTCAGTTCAAATCAATATATTACACGGCAGTATAGAATAGCTACTCTGTGTATTATACGGGAAAAATTTAAGGCTGCTACTCACGTGCTCAAATGCAAAAGTACATTTATTAAGATATATCTTTTCGTGTCATAAAAAAAACGAATATTTTTTATTTATGATGGACAAACAGCTTTATTATTATTTATTTACGAAAAGTTTTTTTTTATGGCATGGGGAGCACACAGGCCACCTGATGGTAAGTGGATACTGTGACCCATAGACATTCGCATTCACAAGACTGCAAATGCGTTGCGAACCCTGAGGACTAAGATGGAATGCCTCTATGCTAGTCATTTCACCGGCTGTCTTATCCCCAAACCGGAACACAACAATGCGAACACTGCTGCTTGGCGGTAGGTTAATGGATAAGATGGTGGAGCAACCCAGATGGACCCTGCACAAAGTTCTCCCACAAGCAGATGTGTCTGTTAAGGCCAAACATAACGATAGAATCTTTTAATAAATAAATGGAAGAGTTGAGGGAAGAAAGTAGAACGTTTAGTGTGAGTAATAGGACGTGAATGGCAACAGGCAGGCCGCGGTCGAGTCTCACGCGAGGACACAGCACGCACACGAACCAATTTACCTTACAGGGTATCGTATATTTAGAGGTGCGACGATTAATCTTTATATCTATTTATGTAAGTTTATTATTGTGTTGGCATTTATTATAAATTGAGCATAGGTATATTGACGTCGGACTAGTGATCATGTTTATTGTCGTTGCTTCAATTGTTAATTATTCTTTTTTTTTTTTATTATTAGTATGTATGTTTGACGATCTCAATGTAATTTCGTATTTTTCGACATTCAATGCAATTTATATATAAATATTATATTGATGAATAAATAAACTAAACTAAACTAAACGAGCTCATTAATAAAGGTTTTTTTATACAATTGTGACGGTAAGTAATGCTAAAAATTATGGACTTGACATAAAAAACCTGAACGACGGGCAAAAAAAATAATTTACGTTCAACTGCGATATTCTCGAAAACTGTTAGATTGTTTCAAAGCCCAGATAGTTTCTATAGGTACAATAAAGACTCGTCGTCCATATACAGGTTGATTATGCGCCTCTAAATACAGTACCATATAATTATACGGAAAGAGCATATTATTTAAATCAGAATAAAACAAAAAAATATATAAATAGCGAAATTTCAAATTCAATTGTTTAACAGGTTACTCTAACTACCCTAGATTACGGCTGAAGTTTAGTTTATTAATGTCAATATGTATAAAACTATCAGTCTTAAAATGACTGAAGCTAAATTTACCAATATTCAAGTAGGTACGCGTTTAAGTTTCAAATAGGATTAAATACTATTAAAACTTGTAAACAACAATTACATACATACATAAACTCACGCCTTTATTCCCAGAGTGGGGTAGGCAGAGCTACAGAATTACCAACAAATCTAAAAACTTGTTGATAATTCTGTAACCACATTTTGCAAAAACAGGCTAAGATGTTTACCAGCGTATTAGTGACAGGTTGCAAGCCCATCGCCTAACAGTACTACAAGCCTATATTCAAACAACAATTGAATTTAAAAAATACATCCTTCCATACTTGTGATACAGCCTTAATAATGCAACTGCACACATCGGACGTCTATACGCTCGTTACTACTTTAAACGCATTGGTGTGCAACTTGTTGTCGCTGTGTGCGGCTGTGGATGCCGCAAGTAACTCTTACTGGATATGCAATCCTGGTACTTTATACACTGAGACAGCCTTCAATGCTATACTTGGCCGTAACGGGGTTGAACGACGCATGCGCAAACCAGCTTCTCTCGCACAAGCATTACTCGTTGTCTTTCTTATGTCTCGGTTGTCCGTCAGTCCGTTCGTTCATCCTAACTTCAAGGGGCTTTGTCTTTTGTTTTTCTAGCCGGTGGATATTTCTGAGCATGACATTGTTATAAAGGCTGATTTTTTACTTTGACGATAAAACCCAAACATACAAACGTTAAAAAGGGCTGTGTTAGCATTCTCAATAATATTTTTTTAATAAAAAAATCTTTAGCTTTTTAACACGCATTTTGTAACCAAAACCAACAAGCTATTTGATTACGGGTAAAATGGTTCATTTTTAACTTAATAGTTATAGGGTGTGGTACCTCTTGCGTATAGAACTCTAATAACAATAAATAAGTTAAGTATTTTCTTTTAAAGATTTCCAAACCAAAATATTGAATAGTTAAAGCACCAGGTAAGATAATGTTTGCCTTTATTTACGGCAAATCAGAAAATTAAACAAAAATAAAAATAAAAATCAAAAGACAGCAACACCAGCTTGGTGAGTGAATATTTTGCTGCTCAGAGTGTTAACTAACGATCGCAAAAATCGCCTTTTAGTTTGATATCGATTTATAAATCGTTTTTAATGTCAGTAAAACAGCAACGCACTATGGCCTCAAACCAGGGAGGTGAAGGTCACGGCGTCCTGGCTAAGAGGGTATTGTCATGGATATATCTAACTGTACTTACATTAACATAATATTCTAAGTTGAATAGTTTATTTACGACCGCGCTCTTTTAACCTTATTGCATTATGTTCGTTATTGAAACACAAGACGTATCGTCCATTATCATACAGTATCTTGGATTGTACGTACACTGCGATTATTTTCTTCGGGAGTTATGCTATCCTGGTAGCGGGTAGGTATTTCTCTGAGCGTGGCTCGTGTAGGAGTCGACTGTGTAGTGAATGACCTTCAAACCAATCCCCTCATTCATGAACTCACTACAAACCTATTTTAATTGAAGTATGCGTTGTCTCCTTCTGCATTTGGAAATGTCACAATGACAGATAAAGACAACGTATATTTCAAGCACACTTCTGCTATCGTGCCTTTATTAATAAGGTGTCTAAAAGTGTGTAAAAACTGAAATTTAATAATATTAAAAAATATTGCGCGCGTTTACAGGTTGCGGTAATCCTTTACGTGAGTGATTTCCGTCTGATAGTCTTTTTGCTTTTTCCACACAAATAGCTAACGACTCCAGAGAGTAACGACTCTGCCTTACAGCAGGGGGCTCTATTCATATGATATGTTATCCTTTTATCTTTAACTCAACCGTCATAACTGTCAGTCAAATAAGAGCTATATTGGCGTAAGTGTGACAGTAGAAAATCGGTTGTCTTTGTTTGTTGCGAAAAAGTAAGAAAAATGACACGTCCTGCCATTTACAACGCTACACGCTATTGACGCTATTGTGTACAACGTTATTTGTGTTATGTTACAATAAATCGCACTTTAATTCGTAGCTTTAACTTTCTTTCTTAATAAAAACCTAAATCAATATTTTGCTTTACAATATCTTGCTCCCGACAAAATCATCGATATACAATACCGGCAAATAACAATAATTATCACCTTTGTATATTACATCTCATACGATTACCTACAAATGTGACTCACCAAAATTGACAACCAATCAAGAACTTGTTGATCATTTGTATTGCTATTATTTAATTCATTAGCTGATTAAATAAGGTTCAAAATCGTATATAACAAATGTTTGTACATATCGTAGTTTAAACAACGTTAGTATTTAAAAAACCATTGCTGACGTGGTGATACGGATCTCGTTAATTTAGTATGAACGCGTCGGCAATGATTGGCCGTGATGCGGTACAAGTCTATTCCGTATGATTAATTAAAAATCTCATAATTTCTTAATCAAAGTAAGTATTTTGTAGTGACGGTAAATTAGGGTAATACAATTTGTCAACCATGTATTTAATTTTATAAACACAAGAAAGATATATTTATTGGGTAAAACTGAATTGTTAAGTAACAAGCCATTATCGTCTTGTAACGCTACAGTAAGAAATAGTTACAGTCCACCGAGCGTAAGTTCATGAAATTAAGTCTCGCATTCAACGTGTTAACTATATTTAAACCATGCAACGCCGGCACACATTACTTAGCCAGTTTTTTTAGAATATTAATATGTTATAACGGCGGATTTACTAAGAAATAAACGTGAACCAATTAAGAAGTTCCCACACATAAAACTTTTTACACCGTATTTTTATATTTATTGTTTTGTTAAAACTTTTAAACACACAAGGACCAAATTGGGTATGATTATAATAAAAACCCTGAATAACAACAACACTTGGTCTCGGCAATAAACCATAAACTTATCTCCGTACCAAGAGCTACGACTGACGCCTGTGAGCCGTAAACTCTGAACAAACACGTACGTAGCACGTACCACAACGGTGTAGCGCACGGCTACGGGAACGTAGCTAAGAAATGGATAATCAACCAACAAAGTAAGAGGCGGGCGGGTATAACAAATAAACATACAACAAAAACCCCTATTATAATAAACGACCTGTAATACCAGAGCTATGAATCCTAATTTGTACTAATTATACCTTTCTTTTCAATAAATCTGCGTCTATCCGTTTAAGATTTACGATGCTACAAAATGATACAAATACAAGGACACACACATATACACAGAAACAAAAATCCTAACCAGACCCTTGTACTGGCTACTTGGGTAACTCGGCTTGTTTGTAAATATCGACGTAAACAACTCTGCTACGGCGCCTACCAGGAGGTCATGAGTTATTGGAAGCTTGAATCATCAACTCGTAGGCCAGGTTGCTAGATTTGTAATGTAGAAAATTCAAGTTAATGGTGTTTTAGCCTTACGAGAGTTAAAAACTTGAAGTACCCATTTACTTCGGGTTTTATCTCTTTTTTTACATAGATAAAACTTTTGGTAGTCCTCTAACCTTTTCTTTTCTGTTCATTGCTGTTACAACATAGGCTTATTAAAAACTCATTGATACATGTAAACCACCGGGGCTTGACCTGACCGACTGTACCTGACGATCAAGAACAAAAACCCTACACCACGAGGCCGACGCTCTCACTCACACACTTAGCCTTCATTCATACACTGAATTTTGCCAGCGTGCGATGACGTCACGAGTTTCAAGACGCATGCGCTTTATCTTTTAGCGGCTCACGGTAGTTGACGAGTTTTACTCAGGATTTGAACTGATTTATGCATACATTTTAAAAATAATAATAATTTTGGGCAAAAATACTTCCAAAACTGTTCATTTTTATAGCTAATTCGTGCCAAAAGTCGGCTCTTTGAGGTTATGAGATGGTAATCAATAAATACGTCAGCGAGTCAGGGACAACCAACTGCCCCGTTATTGATTAACGAGGCAGCGGCACGCCAGTGTCTACCAGGAAAGCATAGGTTATTGGAGACTTAGTCTCAATGTTAAATAGGTAAGTTTCATAGCTAGCTCTTATCTAGACAAGACTAGCTTGTGATGTTTAATTTTTTTATAGATGGCGTTAACGTTAAAAAATAAAAAACCTGTCTGCTTTTATTAAATAAAAATTAAAAAGATGGGGATGGACAATCTCACATTAATTGGTCTTGTTCCAAACTAAGCTCTTAGCTTAAACTATGTGTATTAATAAACGACAAACATAGGTTATAAAGACAAATACAAACTTAAACACACAGTTAAAAAAATCACAAAAATTTATCAATCGCCTATTTTTTTAAACTTTCGCCAAAACTATTTTTTTTGTTAGTGATTTTAATATGTTGTGCATATTATCAATCATCATTTTACGACTATAACGTAAATTTCACATCTTGTGTTAGAAAATAAGTAAAACGGAAAACTAGCGCGTTGTAATTGTTACAACTTCATGTCAACCTTTTTAAGACAATAAAAAATACGAAAAGATAAGACTCGTTAAAGGATTCGAACTTACGTCTTAGATGAATGGTGTCCTAACGAGTTGAGCTAACGAGCTTTACGAGTTATAAGGCGAAAATTGTAGTCGCTTGGAGAAAATTGGCATCATAGTAATCCCCACCAAGCGATCTAATTACCTTTGTAATCGTTTGTACATCAGCCACAAAAAGGATTAAAAAACGGTCAGCTCACTTCTATCATGCCGTTGACACGCTTAGAAGAAGAACCTAAACATAAAACAGATCATATCAATTTAGAATAAATTTTAATAAACGTTAGCCTTATGGTCTCCCCAAACCAGTCGACTCGGAGTCGGCTTTCGCCGAGTGTTTTACACCACACTATTCGGATTTAGCCGATCGGCTGTCTCCGTGGTTGGACACCTGCGTTCAGCAGTCACGTCCTCCTTGCGGCCGTCAAGACGCCCGATCGCCTGCGATTTGCTATCGCAACAGTTGTAAAGCGACGGTCGGCTCTCCCGTGCTCCGTACTGCCGTCGAGACGTCAGACAGCACGCGTACAGTCGTTGAGTCGGATGAACAGATGTAGGCAACAGCGGGTGATCGGCAATCGTAAATCTCATTTTTGGAGACTGGTTGTTAGTATCAATCTGACAGACGTGTTAGATTATTTTCCTTCATATAATTAAATACAAAACAAATATAAATTAAAAACAAACGCATCAGTAGCTACTTCGGCCGTCATCGGCTCTGTTCGGCCGTCGCCGGCTATGTTCGGCCGTCGAAGACGCTGAACGGCTTCCGCCAGCTCTGACCGGTCCTTATCGTAGGTACTCGGCCATGATCGGAGCTGTTCAACTCTTGCCGGCACCGAACGGCGGTTCTCGGAGATTTAAATATGAATGCGAACGTGAGCTGTAGGCTGCTAACAGCGTCGTACAGATGCGAACAGCTTTACGGCAAAACGCCGTTTTCCCGTCGAAAGACGTCGTTTCGCGTCGGCCGAGCCGATTGACGTCTTATTCGCTCTTATTGCGTTAACATAAAGCTTTTTCCGTACGCGATTCGCCGAAACGGCGTCGACTAGTTTGGGGAGACCCTTAGTCGAACTAGGAACCATTTCAGTTTAATCATGCCTCTGTTTATCTGTACACTTTTTAGAAATAATCAGTCACAAGCTGTTTAAATACCAATAAAATGAAATAAGTATAAAAATATGTCTAGATTCACCCGTATATCGATGGAGCGCGATGGAAGATTTCCAAGTGTAGGGGGAGAATGCATTTTGATTGAGCGTCACACTTGTAGCTATATAAAACTACGACTTCATTTTGAATGCTTTATTGAGTTTTATTGTTTGGTTATTTATGCGTGCACGTTTTCCGTTTCACTTATTTTCAAATATAAGATTAGAAATTTAGGTCGTGACATGACAATGCATATGCGAGTATTACATTTTTTTAAATTTCATTTTTTCATTTAGTCAAATATACTTTAATTTTGCGTCTTTATGACCGCTGTTTATGTATCTTATATAATTGTTATCGTTTGCATATAAATAATAAATTAAATTTATATGATAAAATCGAACTATACAGAGCTAGACGCGGTTTAGGTTAACTCCTCATAGTAGCCTTATCGATTCGACCCTTGGTGTGGCCAATATGCAGCCGATTACATAATCTACCTGGACTACGAGGTTGGAACTAATTGTGACGTCATTTTTCTAAAAGGGACTGCCATTTTTGCCCGCCAGGTTGTCAGGCTCGTTAGCTCAGTTGGTTAGAGCGCCGATTTCTTAGTGGAAGCCATCCATCGGTGACGTTGGTTCGAATCCTTCACGAGTCAGAATTTTTTGACATTTGTTTTTTTTTATTTTTAAGCCCTTCAAACTGTTTTGATCGGTAATACAAATACAATACAATATAAAAATTACCAATTTTATCAATTTTGCATTAAATTAACAGTTCGTTAGGTAGTTGGTCTGCAAGTCCAATATCCCACAAAATAGTTTTTTAATTAGGGCTCGATATTGTATAAAAATTCAACAAGGAAAAATAGTCTTGATTGATGGTTTATATCTACATTTTAACTAAGAATAACGGTCCAAAACAATTTGGCAAATAAAACGCTGCCACTAATCTCCGGACAGCGTCCCCTTCCACCCTTAACTTTTTTCGCCAAGCTGTGTGCGGAACGGGACTCATCCGGGGCAGCTGATGTGGCTCCTAGCCCACAGATGGCGCTCACGACTCTGACATTAAGCACTATTTTACTATTTACTTCATTATTTCACCTTCAAATACTTACTTTCATATAAATATTTACGGAAGTAATTTATTTGACTTAAGTATCTACATATTTAAAAAATACAAAGGCAAAGAAGAGTTTGGTCGTTCTCATTGTTTTTTTTGTACATAGTAGTGTTTGCTTTTTAAGTACTTGGGTGAGGCAATCTTAATAAGAACTTGTTTTATTTATCTCATTACTTGCGGAATGACATTTGCATAAATCTAGGCATATACTGTAAATTTGTTACTTATCTTTATCAAGGGATAGGGAAATTCGTCGTCTATTGTAGAGCATCGGTGGATCTGTTGAAATGTAGGGCGCCTGCGGTGCAGGAGAACCCGGGTTCAAAGCTCGGCCTTTGACTTCAATTATGTTTCATAATTTCCTTATGGTTTTGCTTTTTTTGTTTTTGTTTTTTTTGTGTCATCGCCCCATTTTATAACAGTTGGAATACTCTTAACTTTTACAATTTGAGCCTTTAAAATCTATTTCATACGAAATTTAAAAAGTCACAATTCTTTATTGAAAATATTTAAATTAAGAAACGAGTTTGATGTGACCGGTGAAAGCAGTCCAAATTGTGATATATTGTGGCTCTTTAACAAAGATAAAAAGTTTCGACAGAAAGTGGCCACATCGTCATAACATAAACAAATTAACAGTATTTTTTTTAATAAATAATAATCTGTATCGATAAAAAAGTTGTAAGCAAATGAGTACTGTAATACAATAAGGTTATAACCTATAAAATAAACCTTATTGTATTGTACATTGTATGCAATGTCTCATTTGCTTTTAATTATTCAATTTGAAAAGCAAATGGTTCGATAGAACAGCGACTGTTTATTTTGTATAATTTTGGGAGTCGCATGTTACCTGGCGCCGAGTGCGCACGGCTATGTATTATTAAAGATAATGGAGAACAGAATAAAAGTTTAATTGAAATTAGACATACAAGTTCTTTTTATTTACAGATACAACCCCAATCCTTGTATCTATTACAGTACTTTTCGGTACATAACCTCAAATATTCATCAAGCGTGATTATATTTAAAATATTGTAATATTATTAATAGTAATTTAATCTCAAATTGAGTATAAACGTTACACTCAAGTGTATAAATTATTTCAAAGATCACAATTGAGCTTTATGATTACATGACTATCGAGTAATAATGGTAAAGTGGTTAGATTGTTTTTATTATGTTGTGATGTTAAGATAAAGTGGGTACATAAAGTAGGTAGGCAGCCACGCATAACGTTGTAAGTTTATAAGCTAGCTTCCATCAACATACAACGACATTAAGTATAGCGGGAAGAAAAACAAATAAATCTATCTTAGGTAATAAAAGTCGCGCTATCCGTAATGCGGGTTGGCATAACACAGCGCTGCCGTCCGATCACTAAAAGGCCGTTATGTAGCATTTTGTCAATTTTGAGTTTTTTATACTAGTCGATCGAGAAAAAAAATCTCTTTTGCGCTATATATAAAACTCAAAATTGACAAAATGCTACTTAACGGCCTTTTAGTGATCGGACGGCAGAGCGTCGAAGCCAACTCGAATTAAATGCGTTAAAAATGGCTTATTGATGCGCGGCTGGAGTCGAGTCACAGTACGCAGGTTCAATTCCAGCCCATTTTATTTTGTTATATATGCTGTATTTTACTCTATAAAAATTCTAACTTTATAGAAATATGTGTTATAAATAATTTATTATAAGAGTTATGTGTAACCAAGGAGTAGTTAAGTAAATAAAATTAAACCTGAAATTGATATAATGAACAAAAAAATAGGTTTTGATTTGTATTCGTTTATCGTTGTAGATTGTCACAACAACGATTTCACCGTCACGGATTAAAAGTACAACTAAGTTTGGAAGTAGGCAAAAGCTTAGGAAATTGATAACCTCTCCTGGCGACCGCAAAATTATGTGTCAGATATAATTACTTGAGTTCTTTGTGTTTGGATTTAGTTAGTACTTATACTGTTTTTCGTTATTAAACAGTCGTAATTTGTATTACTAGTTAAACCGTGTTTTAATCGTTACTCTGCCTACCAAATCGGATTAGGCGGAAACCGCTTGAACTAGTATGTTTTATTCCACTATTACAATCACTTTATATAATTAGATATCATAAAATTGTTGTAATTTATTAGAAAATGCAATCCCAAATTTCAAAAAATCATGTCATCCATAAAATGTCTGAAAAATAAATAAAGATATTAAAACAAAACTATTGGATCAAATACAAAACTAATGAAATTGACCTCTTAAAATTACCTATTCTTTAGAATTAGAATGTAGTAATCGTGAGTATTTTTTTTTGGTCTATCCCAATTAACTTTCAGTCATCGGTGCTAAATAAAAAACATTTCTCTAGTAAGACTTTCTAAGAGATTCAACACGATACCATAAGCATTTATTGGAAGTATGGAACCCCTTATGAATAAAGGAGATTACCCATTCTTGAGTAGTACGCCGGCCAAATGCAAAAGTTTATGTGAGGTAATTTAAAGACAGTTAAAATAAAGGAATTTCACTGTCAATTTCAGTGAATTTTGTATTACCCATATATGAAATTGAATTTTTCAGAAATGTACTAAAACAGCTAACTATTAAGTCAGTTTTGACTAAAGAAGAAATTATTCTTGCGTTAGTACAAATCGTTTTAGATTCGATACCTATTGTCACCTTCATACATAGCTTATTTAGCAGGATCAATTGATTGACTCTCCATTCCGTTAAGAAAGACATAGCCTCAATACTTTTAAATTCATAATAGTGTAAGTCTGTATCTCGGGGGTTCTCGAAAGAGTCATGAGTAGCATGTCGATAGCAATCGAGCCCGACTGCATGACTTTATATCGTCGTCCATATAGTAATCATGTACTTGTATATCCGCGGTCAATAGAAATGACGAAAGATGTTAACACAACCAAACGGACCTATTAACCATTGTAACACCATAATCACATACTTTGGGACATCACGTGAGGTATATTTTAATGATGTACACGCTTGATTGTTACTTTTATATCCTGTGTAAGGTTAAATAACTATTAACTATACGTTTTTTAAATTAAAACTCGTTTGTTAAAATATTGAGGTTATGTGTCAAACAGGACTGATTTGTTTACATCTTTTATCATTTCTATTGACCCCGACCTTAAGTATACCGCAATCGTCGAAAGACGGCCATCCGATCTGCTAATACGCATTCAAACATGTAAATGTACAGGTCAAAAATGTGCCTTTGAATCTAAAGAAGCCAAGTAAAAAAAAACCTGAAAGACATTCCTATTATAGAAAACCCTTGCCTACTTGCTACCCACTGTTGGCTTGAATGTCATTAAAAACGAACAAAATAATCAAAAGAGTTAAAACCCAACATATTTCACTGAATAAATAAAAATATATTGCTCTTAGATTTTGACTCAAAATAAGAAAAAAAATAAGTCAAAAACTTAAGTAATTGATGTAACGGCAGTTTTGCCAAAGAGTTCCATAGGTTAAGCATACGTTTTGCTAAGTGGTTCAAGTAATCGCTTAATGTATGACGGCCGTTCTCAGAGTCAGTTAGTCACGATTAATTTTCCTTAGTGACGAACCAGTAGCATGTTATAATATCTGAGTATGGCGATACTTTAATTAAGTTGAGCGTGGACCGTGACGTTGTTACAAACTGTTGGTTGGGAGGTACGAGTATCATAACCTTCTAAGACCCACCGTACAACGAAATTTGCCAGTGGAAAATTAACTTATTATGATTGCAATAAAGTCTTTTTTCTTATTTGATTGCCAGTCATAAAAACAAGAGGAATTCTACTTTATCTTCTTTACAATTGATATTGTATTGCAATGGCCGTATTATGTACATTTTTTTGTACGCGGGGACTTAGGAGGTTATCGTCAATATTGAAGCAATACAGGGTGACTGGAAATTCGCCGTATTCCTTGAAAGGGGTTATTCTACAGCTCATTTGTAACGATTTAAGTCCAGTCAACCAGGGGTCAAAACTCATTGGTTATCGAGTTATTCACGTTTTAAGAATTTAAAAAAAATACCCGCCTTTCGGCCAAAAACTAGTCATTGTGTAAAAACTTCGTCATTTAGAAATAAAAAAAGCATTTTTCAAATAGCCAATGAATGATTACGAAAAAAAATAAAAAATGCCAAAGAAATGCAAAGTTTTGCAAATAAAAAGATTTTAAGGTGAAAGTTCTAGTAATTATTTTCCAAATTTTGGACGATATTGATAACTAAGCTTCTTTCTCAAATGCCTGCGTGCCAATTCGAAGAAATCCTTCAGTGTTTCCGGGCAGACGGCACTACTTCGACGAGAATTGTGGCTAACCGGCTCGGTATGTCTCAGTGGAAGGCGTGGTTTACACTGCACTCAGCTTGGCAGTACCCGTGTCATTACACTCCAGTACACGCTATTAAAGAGGGAGACCCAGCGAGAAGGATCTCGTCGAAGTAGTGCCGTCTGCCCGGAAATACTGAAGGATTTCTTCATCTTGAGCAGTATCATGTCGAGGTCTTCCAGCGTCAGCTTGGCGGCGTTGAACTGATCCTCTTTCCCGAATAAGACGGTACGATGAACCAAACACGCTTGCATGAGGTAAACGGCGGTTAGGGTAACGACGTTGGTATTCCCTTCTAGCTGCAGCCGCGTCTCCATCGCAGAATACGTAACAATAAATGATATCTGCGTATTCTTCGAATTGGCAAGCAGGCATTTGAGAAGGAAGCTTAGTTATCAATATCGTCCGAAATAGAAAGAAAGTTGAAAGTAACTGATTTCGTAGGTCACTCAAAAAGTTTTGAGATGCTCGAAATTTCACAATGGAACGCACTTTGTTTTTAAAAAGCAAGTTTATTTAAAAATAGAACACCATTAGCTGAATTTAAAAAGGAGAACGATGTTCTATTCATTTTACTACAACACTTCCGGTGTTTTTCGGTTAAAAATGGAACGCACTTTATGTTTTTAAAAAGCAAATTTAAAAGAACACGATTACTTAGCTGAATTTAAAAACGATAACGATCCCGCGTTTTTTGGTTGAAACGATGGAGCTTAACCGCGAACATTTCTGCTATTATTATTAATTGTACATTTTTAAATGAAAATTAATTTTAAAATGTCATAAATAGTACCTTTTTAGAAAGCTTATGAATTGAGCAAACTATTCCTGTCATTTGTACGCGAAATGTCGTACTTTTTTTTTTAGTTATGCTTAAAAGTTACGAAATTTGGAAAATAATTACTAGGACTTTCAACTTAAAATCCTTTTATTTGCAAAACTTTGCATTTCTTAGGCATTTTTTATTATTTTTTGTAATCAGTAATTCATTAACTATTTGAAAAATGTTTTTTTTTATTTCTAAATGACGAAGTTTTAACACAATGACTAGTTTTAGGTCGAAAGGCGGGTTATTTTTTATAATTCTAGAAACGTGAATAACTCGATAACTAATGAGTTTTGGCCCCTGGTTGACTGGACTTAAATCGTTACAAATAAGCTGTAGCCCCTTTCAAGGAACTATTCATAATTCTAAAATAACAACACTTTCAACCTGCGTAGGTACTGAAAAAAAGCTGAAGACCAAGATAGCTGATTCTCTTAAAATGGCTGCGCAATGGACAGAGCTATAGCAGTTATATAGCTCTGTCCATTGCGCTCCCCCTAAAAAGAACTGCATAGCTACATCAAAATAACCCCCCTAAACTTGTTATGTACAAACTATTGAATATTTATCGTCTAATTTACTTGTGGGAGGACCTAGTGCAGGGTCCGTCCGGGTTGGTACCACTATCTTATCCATTAACCTACCGCCAAGCAGCAGTGTTCGCATTGTTGTGTTCCGGTTTGGGGATAAGACAGCCGGTGAAACTACTAGCATAGAATAGAGGTATTCCATCTTCGTCCTCAGGGTTGGCAACGCATTTGCAGTCTACAATTACTTAGCAGACAAGTAATTTGTTAGCAGAAAAATCGAGGAAAGTATACAGGCTTTCCTGCAACTGTTTTTGAGTAAGAGATTGTTTATTTTTGTCTTTATTAGGTACAACATTAGCTCTCACGGTACGAGCCCCGAGGTCACAGCGCGAGCTTGCGAAGCTTCATTATGTACCAGTTACATAAATAACTATTATCTTTGTCTAGTACCCGTAGCTTAAATCTCTTACTCAGTTTAGGACTAAGAAAACAAGGTCAAACAGACGCTATAAAACAAGTTATTTTCGTGTATAGAAACCAAAACACTGATTGCCTTCGACAAATACTTTTTTTGTCAAAATACGTACACGTTTAAAAGCTCCGAGGGTAAAAGTAAACACATTATAAATATACACTGAAAATCATAACCCTCCATGTTGCTACGCTGTAACTATACTCGAAACTGTAATTAGATTCCAAAATCCTAACCTCAACCGACGCACATTCGCTGTGATTACTGCATTTTGGTTTAAGTGTAGGTATTTTTATCAATTAAACTGACCCTAATATTACTGGTTACACGAGTTCTCATTGATATGTTTATGAAATAATATTTTAATAAAGAAATAATCAAGATGGGAACTGTCAGATTTTGGAATCTAATTAGATTTTCGAGTATAGTTTGTTTTAAAAGACACGCTAAAAGTTTACCTACTAAGTACCAGGAGTTCATATTTTCAAGAGACAAATCGCGTAACGTGCTTCCAGATTTAATAGGTCACGCAAAATGAACTAGATCGAAACCTGTAAATCAATCGCTGTCTTTCTCTAACATTTCTATCGTCCCATAAGTTAAAAGAATCAACCATATCTCTATGGAGATTCGATATCACACAGGTAAAGATACACTTTAGTTTGTACATGTGTGGGTTTACTCAAACTATGGTAATAGTAGCTTATTCATGCCAGACACGATGGCCAGATTTTAAAATATAAGATTTGTTTTTTGGTACGGTCCATAGCTCCTTTTTTACCGTCCGTTTATTTTAAAACATCATTTTTAGTACAAACCTAAAGCTTAGTTCGACAAAAAATCGATTTGTGTAAGTGTATAAAATATTAAATATAAGATTTAGTTACGAAAATGTGTTTATGTAAATCAATAGGTAATAAAAATAATATGACTTAAAATAATTGTATTATAATTATACCCGGGTCTTGTAATCTTCTTTATTCTTTACGGCCAAAACGGCTTGCATTCCAGTCGATCATAGTTTTTATTGCAATTTCAACACGGCTCATACTCGTACTGAGCTTAAAATGCTTCAATTAAATTTGCTATGTTCGTTATTCAATAAGCTATTGCTAAACACAGTTCCCTTTCTCTCAAATAAAGGTGTACTATTCACAGTCACTGATACTTAATAAACATTGAATTTTTACTTCCTCAGCGCTCATGAAATCCTAGTAAACGCAAGCCATTTTCGAGCAACGTTGCATGTCAGCATAGCAACCGTTGCTTGGTGGAATTTAAAGTGCATGCGTCCATTCAAGGCAATGTAAACTTGTTGTGGTTTTTAACGTGAATTTGATGAACATCTCTCGTTTATTTCGGCGCGCATTCCAGAATAATGGATAATGGATGGTGGGAATAGTGGATTTTTATCTTTAACACGTTCAAGGACACAGCACCATCTTCGAAATTGCATGATATGGCACAAATTAATCTCATACAATATTTTCTACGGCCATGGACGAACTGTCACATTTAACGTCATGTCAAATGTGCCACTTTATGGCGGAAATAATATGTATGTTATTTCGTACAATAAAAATCTTACCTGTTGTGGCAGCTCGTCCACGGCCGTTACGTCCACAGCCGTGATGTGTCACAACACGCGTCGTTCCCCTTTTAAGGTAGTGCATGAGGTTTAGGTTGCCCTAGAGTTTCTTTGCTGTGGCACAATCGGCTTGTGTTAAAGCCTAAAGCGGTACAGTCCGTGCTTCCTATAAATGCTATGGGAAACCGCCGGCCGTGGACGGAGTTCCTTTTTTGGTGTAATTAAAAACATCGGCCACAGCCGTAGTCTCATATCACGAGGGTCTTAGTTTACGTCTGTCGACGTACTGTCCGTGAACGTGTTAAGCATAGTGCGACATGGCGACCTCAACTTAACTGCATATAATTTGACGTGTCATGTAATTTATGCTGTTTTGTATTGAGTAATAAATCTGAATAAGAATCTGAATCGACATCAGATACGCAAGCAAACATTGCTGCTTGGCGGTAGATTAAAGTTCTAAAATTGTGGTGAAAATCCAGTTGGACCCCGCGTCATTACCACCACTGTGTTTAAAGCTAAGTTGTTGCGTTTTGTTCTTTATTTTTGTGCAAGTCTTAATTCCATACCGTGTTTCCTTCGAAAATGTGGTCCATGATGGAGTGCCTCGGGAGTCCCGAACCGTCTTTCAGTAGCTGGAAGGTGAGCTCCAGCCGGGGTCCATTTCCCCCTTCAAGCTTTGCGCTCGCATTTTGTCTGCCAACAAACAAAATACCATAATTTTAATAAATTCAACTCAGTCAAAGATACCCACTGATAAGAAAGTATAAGCATTTTAAAGGATCATGGGCAAATTGGATGTGCCGCCAACAGAATTGAAACCTATATCATTAAAAAGGTTTTAGTTAAAGTATCATTTCTTAATAATGCCGCAAATACCTAGTTCACCGGAGAACAAAAATATGGGCACTTGAAAACAAGATATATCGTCCGTACAAACTTCGGCTAATTAATTTATAATTGTTACAGTTTATTATGGAACTACGTGTAGGGCATTTGATGTACAAAAATATGTAAACTGTAGTGTGCGTGCTTCTCCAGAACATGTCTAAAAAAGTATATTTAAAAATATCCGTAGCAACACGTTACTCGCAAGATTACAAAGTATCTCGTAGAACTCTATCATCATCAACATAACCTTCGATTAAGTTGCTTAACTAAAAAAAAAAACACGATCATTTTTTTTATGTAGGTATTTAATGTATCTTATAAATGGTGTATGTGTACGACAACTCTCGATTTCAAGAAAATACTTCACTTTGTTAATGTATATTACCTAAAGTTTATATAGACTGTCTTGTTTTCAAGTGATCATATTTTTGTTCTTCGGTGAGCTAAGTATTTGCGGCCATAATAAGAAATGATGTTTTCACTAAGTTCATTTTAAATATAAAGTTTTCAATTCTGTTGGTGCCACACCCAATTTCCTTACAAAAATGCCCATGATTCTTTAAAAAAGATACCAATTATGCCCTTATTAATAAACGTGGAGTAACCGTCGAGTAGCTAAACCATGCTTTGTCCTTATCTGTCATATTCAAATGTCACGATGACAGATAAGGATAAAACATGGTTTAGCTACCCCACAGTTACTCCACGTTTATTAATAAGGGCATAGAGTATAATTTGATTCGACTACTACATTGCAGTTAGTCGCCTTCTTTGGTTTCTACTAAACCACCTTTACTCCGCCACACACAGTTTGTAAATGCAATGCGAGCAAATATTTTAACGAGGGTTAATATGCATCATGATAAACATGTAACTGTTTTAATAATAAAGAAGTACCAATTAAAATGTCTTACTTTTCAAATGTAATGGGTACGCGACGAATTAGAGGAATACTAAGAGAAATAAGTAAACTCGTGCGTGCATTTATGTGATCACTGATGTTCATTAGGCACCGTTACATGTTTAAACCAATAATTACACTAAATAAATCATTTTTCATTAAGAGAAGAGTTCAGATCTACGATTTTAACCACAATAACTCTAGTTTGGATCCCATCAACGGCGGGTCTGAATTAAAGTATGCAATTACCTATACCTTGCTGCTCAAAGGAGCCTTTAAAAATTAATAACATTAAATTTATTGCAGTTATTAACGTAATTCCTATTTTATGAATTGTAGAGCTGTACCTTCAAACGAAGGTACAAGGCAAATACTTAATCAGAACAGGTTACATTTACGCCCTGACTTCCTGTAAAATCCTTCTTCCCCTTCTACAGACATAAATCATGCAAGATTAGAATTGTGCCAACAAGTCTCGAACCGAATGTTCGATCAATGACTAGGATCTCATAAATTACGAGAGTTTAAAGCAGTGGTAACCCATTTTGAAACACACATACGCAAGGATAAATCAACTGGGTTGATAACTGACCAACTCAATGTTCCTTTACTTTCAATTGGTTGAGTTAAAAGTGCAAACAGGACAGATGCCATACTCAGTGCCACTGTTGCACTACCAGTTTGAAGGACGGATGTGTATGTGTTCACCTTAGAATGCGATTACGTAGCCAGGCCCCGCCTGAGTATCACTTACACACACTAAATTGTGCATTGTGCAGAACCGAACGCTCTTATCCGTGTGTGCTCAGGAGTTGTATTCTCATATTTTTCTCTATTGTTATAGTATGGTCAACGTTTTGATCGGGAGCTATTCTTAACATGACAATAAAGGTGGCTATGATATTTCTATAAACCAAGATAGTATCTGCCTAGTAACTGTAGTAATACACTTATTTTTTTCGATCTAACTTGTACATAAATTTTATCTGTTAGGTCGCCCCGAGACGCAGTCCGTATTGCTGAAATGCTTTTAAATTTTTCAATAAAAAGATAGCTCAAGTTGCCTAGTGAAACGAAATTTTCTTTTACAGCCATCACATACGTCCAGGTCCTTTATAAATGTAAAAATATAGTTACATTCTTTAGTAGCACGCGTAACTATGGATAACTTGACGCCTTAACCATTGCTCCAAAGTCAATTTAAAATATTTTATCTACTCTCATATCGTAAAGTTCGAATTATAAAATTCAAAACGAATTTATATTGGCATACTTTATAAACACAATACCACATTTTTTTTTTTAAATCACTTTATAACATTATTTCTCTAACAAAATAATGTTATAAAGTAATTTTTTTACCATTACGATACAAGTTAATCCAAAAAGTTAATGTCACCAACGAGGCTCCATATTTTTTATTTTTTTATAATGGAACGAACATGCGGTTCGCGTCATTTTTACAGAATTACAAAAAGTTTTCATTCCAATTTTTACTTGTCTGTGACAGCGCCCGCTTTAACGCATGCGCGGTGATGTGCTAGGTTTTGGCGCCATTCATTGAATACGTTTTGCTGTAGTTACTTTATTAATTTTTATCTTTTATTTAGTAGGTTGAATCGCAATGTTTGAGAGTAGATAAAGTAGTGTATGAAACTGCACAT
Organism: Acleris emargana; assembly: GCA_927399475.2. NCBI lineage: Eukaryota > Metazoa > Arthropoda > Insecta > Lepidoptera > Tortricidae > Acleris > Acleris emargana. Next base: position 9,056,639 of record OV656835.1, on the reverse strand, counting down.
AACCAGGTATTAAAACACGAGTGTGAAACTATTAAAAACCTCGCCTGGCGGCTCGGTTCTTAAACACACACTCGTATTTTAATACCCCTCTTTATGCAACAATTTCATAAACTACTATTATAAAATGCTTATTATCTTGACGATTTATTATAGTTCATATTATTACATGTAACGTGCGAGTTGTTGAAAAGATTATTCAACTAATTATGCTCGCAGATAAATAATAATTTATCTGCTACGACCATGTAGCGCTACGCCGTAGAATCTTGCGCTACGAAACTTCTATGGTCTTACGACCCGCGTAGTGTTTTATTTCATTAAGACTACGCCGAGCGTCCAGTGGCGCCCTCATCACTATTATTGTGTTTTCTAATAAACTAATGATTGTCTTGAAGTCAAATGATGGTTTATGTTGTTCAAATGAATACGCAATTGTAATATATACACAACTCAATAAAAAAATAACTATGAGTGAATAACTGAACGTAAAAAGTTAAGTTGACTACACGAAAATTATTATTTGTTATATTTATTGTATGATACCCGTCAAGAGTTTCAAACAAGCGTCAACGTCAGAATTACAATCATTTAATTCCGATCTGGTCGTTTTCAGAGCCAATTATAAAGTTGTTCCGTAGGAACTGCATCGACAAACTAGAAACCTTTATAGTTACGCAATGTCCAACTGTCTTTCCGTCTATATATTTGTCACACTTACTATTTTTAGAAAGTAAGAAAGCTCAAATTTGACAAACAAAGATTTCCTACCGTGCACTAAATATTAATGACGAAATAAGTAAAAAAAATCTCCAGTACACATAAAGCAAGGTTGATTTTTTTACTATATCGTGATGCTACTTGTACCGACTCCCTACCGCCAAAGCTATAAATAATCAAGCCTAAATAATATCTTTAATAACAGCATATACAACCAATTATAAACTATAACATTTAAAAATACTTTAATTAAAATAGTACATCATATGTTAATGTTGGTTCGTATGGTTTCGTACCCAAAATGCCAAAATCGGAACCTTAACAGTCTCGTCTTATCCGTCTGTTAAACTAAACGATGTGCATTGATGAATGTATAAAACGCTACTATTTTTTTGTTAAATAATAAAAATAAATATTGTCATTTGCCCGTGTGGTTGCCGGGTTAGAATAGTGCCACTCCATGTCTTCCCGTGGATGTCGTAAGAGGCGACTAAGGGAATATAGGCTTGTAGTACTGTTAGGCGATGGGCTTGCAACCTGTCACTAATACGCTGGTAAACATCTTAGCCTATTTGTGCAAATTGTGGTTACTGAATTGTTAACAACTTTTTGAAGTTGTAATTCTGTAGCTCTGCCTACCCCACTCTGGGATTACAGGCGTGAAGGTATGTATGTATGTATGTAAATATTTCTGAGAGGGGTAAAATACAAGACATGTAACAGAAATTATTTATTTTTAAATTATCAACGAGTGGAAAATTTCAGTTAAAAATTCTTAATGTTTTGTAAACCTTTTTTTTTATATTTAGTGAATATTTTTGGACATAATTGCTTCGAAATTAAAGTTGCATAATTTATGTACAATAAGCATGAAAAATGAAAAAACTAAAGTTAGTAACAGCCCCGAAGCATGTAGAATGGTGTATAAATTTTCGTTAGTAACACTGCTGGCAAATAATAATAATTTAAATACATGACAAATAAAACCAATGTAGTTTTAATAAAATAAAATAAATCGTTTGTTTCGAACCGTTAATTCATTGTTTACACTATGGTATCTGTTTATGCCATGCTGAGAAATGATGACAACTTTTCGAAAGGTTTTTCAAAGATGTATGAATGAAAAGTTCCTGGAAATTTAGTTTTTCTGAGGCATCAAACATTGCACATTAATAAGAAATCCATTGCAACTTAAAAAACACAAAAATATTTTCATAATTATTGTAAGGAAAAAATATCGTAAGCATTGAAACATACTAGGAAATCATGAACCAGCAAGAGGAGATACATCAGACAGTTATTTTAATAAAACTGCCCTCTCGTGCCTAGCTTGAAATGCTTTTGTAATGTCCGTATTTACTCACTTATAATAAAAATTCTGAATGCTGAGTGATGAAGCTGGGATTTAATTTATAAATTTTACTTTGATAACAGCCGAATGTTCCTACATTAACACTGTACTTCCATTTACTTGTTATGTTTGTGTCGGTCATTAAGGATTTTTCCTACTCCTGTACTTTTATCTGTCATTTATATAGTCACGAACACTAATATAAGAATATAGATAATATGTCCGCAGAACATTCCGTAGAAAAGTCTATCTAGTCTATTCCCCTTAACAGCACTTGTGCTTTTTTGAGCCAAAACGATATGCCTAGCTGCCAAAGCTTACACCTAGGTTAATTTGACCAATCAAAATACTTCACCAAATTAAACCACCAATCACAATACACATTGACTGTCAATCGGAACGTTAGGTTCTTTTTGGTATGTAATCTCTTTTACTAATTTAACTCTTTAAAAAAAACTTTTTATTTGGTATCAACCAACCAGAACGCAGCTATATTCAAATCGACCAATCAGGTAAAAGAATTCATTTCTCAAATCATTAGGTGTTTTTTAGTCCCTATTTCACAAGTTAAATCGATTGTGCAACTTTTTAAAAAAATATGAAACCTGGCAAGTGCACATCAATTTAAAAACAAAGTTAACCATAAACACATATTTTGTTGTTTTCGAATGTTTATTTATTTATTTATTTATTTATGATTTATTGGAGATCCAACAGCTTACAAAACAAAATAGAAATTAAAATACGTAACAAAAAGCCAATTAAAGGTTCTCACCGATAGAGACAAAGTAATTAAACATAGCAGAAATAACAGCCAACGCAGGCACACACGCCGCGCTACACCAAGAGAGCAAGAGAACAGTCACATGTATAAGTACACAAGAATAAAAAACGGTAGAAAACAAAAAGAGAATCACGAACACTTATAGCCTAATTAAAGAAGTTTTGACTGAGTAACCGCCTAAGCGTAGATGTAGGTGTGTTAAATACATCTAAATCAATGTCCCTAGCACAAATGTTGAAGATTTTACCTGCTCGCAACAAGAAGGAGTTCCGCCGATAGTTAGTTGCTACAAAGGGAATTTGAATTGGTGGGTTAACACGCAGTGAGGCCGCTGGCACCCGGAAGCTGACTTTCCCCAGGAGATCCGGGCAATCAACTTGTCCAGAGACAATCTTCAAGTAATATGTCAGGTCAGCAATCTCGCGCCGTTTGTACAGTGGTAGAAAGTGGTGGCGCTTACATAGGGCAATATAATCTGCAGACTTGTAATTTATCTTTAGCCGAAAGGATATAAATCTTAAAAACTTTTTCTGTACTCTTTCAATTCGGTCAACATAGCAGTTATATTTAGGGTTCCAAATTTGCGATGCGTACTCAAGATTGCTTCTTACCAAAGCACAATACAGGATCTTGAAGGTCTTAGCTTGAGTGAAATTTGTACAGCTTCTCATGACGAATCCCAACGCTTTGGAGGCTTTATTAATAATAGCTTCCACATGTTTTTCGAAGGTTAGTTTGCTGTCGTGAGTTACTCCAAGATCCCGGACCCAGGGTTCGGTTGAAAGCTTTAGTCCCTTTAAGCTGTAATCAAAGACTACAACTTGGTTCTTCCGTGTAAAGGTGGTTACTGAACATTTGGCTGGATTTAGATCTAACTTGTGGCGTTCGCAGTACAGTTCAAGTCTACTTAGGTCAGCCTGTAGACGGCCCGCATCCGCAACTGAAGAAATGCCAGAAAATAATTTCATGTCGTCAGCGAAACAAAGTAGATGAGAAGATTGAAGACATGAATTCACATCGTTTATGAAGAGGGCGAATAGTAAAGGACCTAATAAAGACCCCTGGGGCACACCGCTGGGTACGGACAACCAGGTAGATGTGAAATTATTTACTACAACAGCTTGGGATCTTCTATCAATATAAGATGCGAACCACCGAAGGAGATTCCCTCTTATACCAGCCTTTAGAAGCTCTCGCTCTCGTTTCTCGCTTGTTTGTTGTTCTGTGCTTCGTTCGTTCGTATTCTAACCTAGGTATATTAATTTAATTTTGCATTTTATTTGAAACCTAGTCGTAGAAAAAGTATTGTATGCAACGGTGTATAACTAAGTCAAAAAATACTCGTGGCGCCTTGCTTTACGATGTTCGCCTGTGGCTCACATCGTAACCACACCACTCGTCTTTTTTGACCTCTCTTATACAACTGTTGCATAAACTACTATACATTTTGAAGTAATTTATGAAATATTTCCCGTTATTATTATGTGCTGTAATTTAGAATTATTTGGCAATGTAATATTATGGTATCTAGAAAACTGAACTGACGAATGAGTCCGAAAATAGCAACAGGACCTTGTTGTTTATTGTTAACACCTCGATAATTGTATATTAGTAGAAAAATTCGATTGAGACTAAATACCAGTGACTTAAAGGAATTACTTTTATATATTGTGCAAAGAGTTTTGTTTCAAGGTCATGCTACCTTACACGAGCTGAGCGCAGAGCTAATACCTACTCGTTACTAGGACAGCATAACTGCCGAAGATGATATTTGCAGTCGGTACGCAATGCAAGATGCTGAATTAAAACGGTTGATAAACAGTTCACAAACTCTGTTACCATTATTGAGTCTCGTTTTTTATATTTTTATTTGGAACTAGCGACCCGCCGGCGGCTTCACCCGCGTGGAATGTATTATACATATAAACCTTCCTTAAGAATCACTCTATCTATTAAAAAAAACCGCATCAAAATCCGTTGGGTAGTTTTAAAGATTTAAGCATACATAGGAACAGACAGCGCAAGCGACTTTGTTTTATACTATGTAGTGATAATGATAAATATAGAGGATGTCCACGGTAATAATGGCAAGCGGAAGTCCAAGGATAGAAGGGTTATCGGTATCACCCCAGCTACCAGTATGTTCCACATTCCACAATTTATGTAGTATTATAGGATATATGATTTTTTTTCACGATTTTACTAATTTACGAAATTGTGATTGTGCAAAACGTGGTTACAGAATTATCAACAACCTATTTAAGAGTGCTTAGTAATTCTGTAACTCTGCCTACCCCACTCTGGGAATGAAGGCGTGAGTGTATGTATGTATGTAAAAATTAAGGTAACCGTAAAATGTTAAGATTTATTTTTCAAATGTGCCTGTGTAATTAATTGATCCGTATTATACTTTAAAAATAAGCAACTCAATTCTATGAAGTAAAAAAACGGAATATGATTTTTGTTTAATACTGTTTTTATCGCAACATAAACAGCTAGCTTTTAATTTATCTCTTTAGATTTTATAGCCCTTTCATTATACTTAAGTTTTTTTTTATTATTGCAAAAGAGTGTTTGCGCATGTTCCAATCCAGCCCGGGATACACTACATAAATACGAAAAACTAAATTCCGAGTATAGGAATCACGAATTTCATAATGCCGATTATTATAATTCCGAATGTTTTAAAACTCCGAATATAAGTATTCCGATTTTTCATTTTTCCGATATTTATAAATCCGAAATTTCAAAATGTCTAGCGTTAACAATTACGATTTGCAAAATTCTGAATTTCAATACACCGAACAATAATAAGTCGGAATGAATAATAATCAGAAATTTAAAAATTACGAATTCCGATTATTAAAATACCGATCTTCAAAACTCCGAATATCATTACACCGACTAATAATAAACCCGACTAATCAAAAGTAAGAAACATCAGAATTGAGACTGGATAGTGACAATTTAAGATTCCGCCTTAGCTCCGGCGCTGCGGGGAGAGCAGCCATTTCGCCCTCGCGTGACAAAGGACGGTCGCCCGTGCTCCCGTCCTTTGTCACAGCGGGCGAGGGCTGCACTCCCTCCGCGTCTCCGGCTTTTTATATACACTCTAGGGGTAAGACAGACAAGACCTCGTGGATTTTGGGGTGCTCCAATTCGGTTTTGTTACCTGTGTCTACAATGGGAACACCCAAATACTCCGAAATATTTTATTCCGAATTTACTAATTCCGATTTATAAAACATAAATCCTAATAAATAAAATTCCGATTATTGAAAACACGAATTTCATTATCTCGAATATCAAATTTCCGAATTAGTAATAAAGTTTCGGAAAATTAATAATCGGAATTTTGTTTTTCGGGCCAATGACACTTCGGGCTTTTCATTATTTGGAGTTATAAAAATCGGAAAAATATACAATCGGAATTTGGAAATTCGTTTAAATAAATTTCGTGTTTTTTAGTAATCGAAATTTTATTCCTTAGGAATTATGAAATTCGGGGTTTTAAAAATCGGAATTAGTAAATTCGGAATAAAATATTTCGGAGTATTTGGGTGTTCCCTCCAGCCCGTTTCAAAAAGCACAGATTGGAAAAAGTCCCATGGAAAAAGTACTAGGAGTACATTACTAGTAGGAGATACCAACATTGGCATACACACATTTATAACAAGTTTCACACTAGTACGCAATGAACTTTGTGTGTGAGTGTACTATGAATTCAAATGCGAGTAAGTGAGAAAATGGTATATACCAGTCAACGGGAGTGACAAAGAGAGTGTCGCAGTAGCAATGAGGGACGCAGGCGGCAGATGAAACCGTACCTCTGTGGAATGACACACAGACAGTGTCAGTTGACTCCTGAAAGGGCATTGTGTAGGGTCGTATAAACATAATTGAGTTTTCTTTTCAGCGGCTACGGGTGATTTATTTTTAATAAAAGATAACATATTAAAGGCAATATGGTTTTATCTAGTACAATAGAGGCCTCAGTATTAATATTTTAATAACTCTTCTATGATGCACTTAAGAGTTTTAGAAAACATGACAAAAAATTGATGATTAATTGGAATAAATCTTCATAATATGACACTCTAAAAATCACAACCTTTTACCCAAACCCTTTTACAAATAAACGCACAGAACTACGTTTGTTGTCTCTTATCTTTTTTGTTGTCTTAGAGGCGTCGTTTACTTGGTTTTTAATTTATCTTAAAAAATATTTTTTTATACCGCGGCCTGGTTTTTTGCATTGCAACATCGCCATTTCGTGTTCCTCCATTTATGACGTGACTAATTCTATATATATCTTATCTGGTAGTCTTATCGAACTAGGTTTAGTGTCGTCACCGTGGAAAATTCTCAATTTATTTTACAGGTGCCTTCCCACAATACTCGTATAAAGTAAATAATTACATTTTTTTAAGGAGATACAAGGGGTGCATTCGATAGGCCTTAGTGTCCTCTATCGATGTGCTTCGTTTGATCGTCGACCGAACTATTATACACCCTATGACACGACCGATCTACACCTGGTGGAAACAGACTTTTCTGCCGGCATGGCAATAGATGAACGCTGCGTTTTTATGTCAACCTGGTACGAGTGCGGAAAAAACATTCTTGCGGGTGAGTTTTAACCTTTATAACCTATTTGAAAGATCAAGATTAAATCAAATTGATACCATTTTTATAACGTGAATAAATTGAGCATTACGTCAAGTTAAAATTTTGCCGTCACAAATAAATATACATGAATAAAAACAAAAGGTAGCTAATTACTGCTGAATAATAAACAATAAAGCACACTTAAATTATAAACTAACATTGTACCTCTTTAAATATTGACTTTTGTTTATTAAACTGTAAATGACTTTGTTTAAATTTAGTAATAGTTAAAAACGAATCCATTGTATTTAGCTAAACTAAAAGTCATTTTTTTTTTAAACCACTTATTTAAGCAATAACACATTGTAGGAACTTGATTTGAAGTAACTACGAGTACTTTTAAGAGCCATCATACTCGTAACGTTAAAAATACGATTACCTAATTTGTTTTTTCCTATTCTTATCAAACACCCAAAGGTTAACTTGGACAAATCTCTTAAAGGGATAATTTCGCCTTTGTACATCCTTTTAATGTAAATATTGTATCTAGATGTTGCGTTTAATAATTAATATAAAAACTGTCGGAATAGATACAAACACAGAAATCCGCAGTATCCGTTTATAATATTATAGCTTCCCATCCAAGGTTTGCTTCAGTTTAAACAAATAACAAAATGCCCATCTCCTCTCGAAATAATGTTCCTTGCAAATGTTGAAAGAATTTTGAAATTAATCTCTGGTTCCGCAGATTTTTTGGGGGGATTTGGTATTACCAACTCACTAAATTCACACTTTTTTAAAATTATAGCATAGATATAATAGTTTAGAGTATAGATTTAATTCGATTTGATTATTTAAAATTTAGGTGAAACCTATATTAAGTAGCATTTTTACTACAAGTAAAAGACACAGAAGAATATGGTAAAATAACAACAAGGTGCAAGTCCCACAAATACCGTGTTACTGGGCTGTTTACTTCTAATTGACTCTGGTTCGGTTATACTTTTTTTCCGCCATTAATACACCACCTTAATTGCTTTTGTGCAGCTCACAACTGTGTATCAAAGTTTAAATATTAGCTTCAAAATTAAATAAAATTAAATAAAATTAAATATTAGCTACATAATGAAGGATGGGTTTTCCCTTGAATTATTCCCTCGGAGAGACTGAACGGATGACCGCAAGGATATCGTTAGATTCTCTGCCTTTATTTACATAATCATTCAATGAACATGGACAAGACGAAAATCATGTCAAATGTCCATGTCGTACCCACTCCTGTCAAAGTTGGTGACTCTACTCTCGAAGTTGTTGACGACTATGTATACCTAGGACAAAAAATCCAGTTAGGTAAGTCCAACTTCGAAAAAGAGGTCAATCGTCGAATCCAACTCGGATGGGCAGCGTTCGGTAAGCTACGCACTATCTTCTCGTCCCAAATACCACAGTGCCTCAAGACAAAAGTCTTTGATCAGTGTGTGTTGCCAGTGATGTCGTATGGATCCGAGACATGGTCGCTTACAATGGGCCTCATAAGAAGGCTCAAGGTCACTCAAAGGGCGATGGAAAGAGCTATACTGGGTGTCTCCTTGCGAGATCAAATCAGGAATGAGGAGATTCGCAGGAGAACTAAAGTAACTGATATAGCTCACCGGATTGCAAACCTTAAGTGGCAGTGGGCGGGGCACATTGCTCGTAGAACTGATGGCCATTGGAGCGGAAAGGTTCTAGAGTGGCGACCGCGAACCGGGAGACGAAGTTGTGACGCAAGTATACATAGCGTCACGTGACTAGATAAATCAAATACTCTCCACCGTAGTTCACTGGTCTAAGTAGAGGTCGCGGGTTCGATGCCCGTTCCCGTGCCCGGTATTTTTAACTATATTAACTCTTCTAAACCATGAGCCGGAATAGCTAAATAAAGAAACGGCAACTATTTAAATTATTAAAATCCATAGAAAAAGAATTCCCCGAACGGGCATCGAACCCGCGACCTCTACTTAGACCAGTGAACTACGGTGGAGAGTATTTGATTTATCTAGTCACGTGACGCTATGTATACTTACGTCACAACTTCGTCTCCCGGTTCGCGGTCGCCACTCTAACCTTTCCGCTCCAATGGCCATCAGTTCTACGAGCAATGTGCCCCGCCCACTGCCACTTAAGGTTTGCAATCCGGTGAGCTATATCAGTTACTTTAGTTCTCCTGCGAATCTCCTCATTCCTGATCTCGCAAGGAGACACCCAGCATAGCTCTTTCCATCGCCCTTTGAGTGACCTTGAGCCTTCTTATGAGGCCCATTGTAAGCGACCATGTCTCGGATCCATACGACATCACTGGCAACACACACTGATCAAAGACTTTTGTCTTGAGGCACTGTGGTATTTGGGACGAGAAGATAGTGCGTAGCTTACCGAACGCTGCCCATCCGAGTTGGATTCGACGATTGACCTCTTTTTCGAAGTTGGACTTACCTAACTGGATTTTTTGTCCTAGGTATACATAGTCGTCAACAACTTCGAGAGTAGAGTCACCAACTTTGACAGGAGTGGGTACGACATGGACATTTGACATGATTTTCGTCTTGTCCATGTTCATTGAATGATTATGTAAATAAAGGCAGAGAATCTAACGATATCCTTGCGGTCATCCGTTCAGTCTCTCCGAGGGAATAATTCAAGGGAAAACCCATCCCTCATTATGTAGCTAATATTTAATTTTATTTAATTTTGAAGCTAATATTTAAACTTTGATACACAGTTGTGAGCTGCACAAAAGCAAATAAGTAATTGTGTATTAAGGGCGGAAAAAGAGTATAACCGAACCAGAGTCAATTAGAAGTAAACAGCCCAGTAACACGGTATTTGTGGGACTTGCACCTTGTTGTTATTTTACCATATTCTTCTGTGTCTTTTACTTGTAGTAAAAATGCTACTTAATATAGGTTTCACCTAAATTTTAAATAATCAAATCGAATTAAATCTATACTCTAAACTATTATATCTATGCTATAATTTTAAAAAAGTGTGAATTTAGTGAGTTGGTAATACCAAATCCCCCAAAAAAAATCTGCGGAACCAGAGATTAATTTCAAAATTCTTTCAACATTTGCAAGGAACATTATTTCGAGAGGAGATGGGCATTTTGTTATTTGTTTAAACTGAAGCAAACCTTGGATGGGAAGCTATAATATTATAAACGGATACTGCGGATTTCTGTGTTTGTATCTATTCCGACAGTTTTTATATTAATTATTAAACGCAACATCTAGATACAATATTTACATTAAAAGGATGTACAAAGGCGAAATTATCCCTTTAAGAGATTTGTCCAAGTTAACCTTTGGGTGTTTGATAAGAATAGGAAAAAACAAATTAGGTAATCGTATTTTTAACGTTACGAGTATGATGGCTCTTAAAAGTACTCGTAGTTACTTCAAATCAAGTTCCTACAATGTGTTATTGCTTAAATAAGTGGTTTAAAAAAAAAATGACTTTTAGTTTAGCTAAATACAATGGATTCGTTTTTAACTATTACTAAATTTAAACAAAGTCATTTACAGTTTAATAAACAAAAGTCAATATTTAAAGAGGTACAATGTTAGTTTATAATTTAAGTGTGCTTTATTGTTTATTATTTAGCAGTAATTAGCTACCTTTTGTTTTTATTCATGTATATTTATTTGTGACGGCAAAAATTTTAACTTGACGTAATGCTCAATTTATTCACGTTATAAAAATGGTATCAATTTGATTTAATCTTGATCTTTCAAATAGGTTATAAAGGTTAAAACTCACCCGCAAGAATGTTTTTTCCGCACTCGTACCAGGTTGACATAAAAACGCAGCGTTCATCTATTGCGATGCGCCGGCAGAAAAGTCTGTTTCCACCAGGTGTAGATCGGTCGTGTCATAGGGTGTATAATAGTTCGGTCGACGATCAAACGAAGCACATCGATAGAGGACACTAAGGCCTATCGAATGCACCCCTTGTATCTCCTTAAAAAAATGTAATTATTTACTTTATACGAGTATTGTGGGAAGGCACCTGTAAAATAAATTGAGAATTTTCCACGGTGACGACACTAAACCTAGTTCGATAAGACTACCAGATAAGATATATATAGAATTAGTCACGTCATAAATGGAGGAACACGAAATGGCGATGTTGCAATGCAAAAAACCAGGCCGCGGTATAAAAAAATATTTTTTAAGATAAATTAAAAACCAAGTAAACGACGCCTCTAAGACAACAAAAAAGATAAGAGACAACAAACGTAGTTCTGTGCGTTTATTTGTAAAAGGGTTTGGGTAAAAGGTTGTGATTTTTAGAGTGTCATATTATGAAGATTTATTCCAATTAATCATCAATTTTTTGTCATGTTTTCTAAAACTCTTAAGTGCATCATAGAAGAGTTATTAAAATATTAATACTGAGGCCTCTATTGTACTAGATAAAACCATATTGCCTTTAATATGTTATCTTTTATTAAAAATAAATCACCCGTAGCCGCTGAAAAGAAAACTCAATTATGTTTATACGACCCTACACAATGCCCTTTCAGGAGTCAACTGACACTGTCTGTGTGTCATTCCACAGAGGTACGGTTTCATCTGCCGCCTGCGTCCCTCATTGCTACTGCGACACTCTCTTTGTCACTCCCGTTGACTGGTATATACCATTTTCTCACTTACTCGCATTTGAATTCATAGTACACTCACACACAAAGTTCATTGCGTACTAGTGTGAAACTTGTTATAAATGTGTGTATGCCAATGTTGGTATCTCCTACTAGTAATGTACTCCTAGTACTTTTTCCATGGGACTTTTTCCAATCTGTGCATTTTGAAACGGGCTGGAGGGAACACCCAAATACTCCGAAATATTTTATTCCGAATTTACTAATTCCGATTTTTAAAACCCCGAATTTCATAATTCCTAAGGAATAAAATTTCGATTACTAAAAAACACGAAATTTATTTAAACGAATTTCCAAATTCCGATTGTATATTTTTCCGATTTTTATAACTCCAAATAATGAAAAGCCCGAAGTGTCATTGGCCCGAAAAACAAAATTCCGATTATTAATTTTCCGAAACTTTATTACTAATTCGGAAATTTGATATTCGAGATAATGAAATTCGTGTTTTCAATAATCGGAATTTTATTTATTAGGAATTATGTTTTATAAATCGGAATTAGTAAATTCGGAATAAAATATTTCGGAGTATTTGGGTGTTCCCATTGTAGACACAGGTAACAAAACCGAATTGGAGCACCCCAAAATCCACGAGGTCTTGTCTGTCTTACCCCTAGAGTGTATATAAAAAGCCGGAGACGCGGAGGGAGAGCAGCCCTCGCCCGCTGTGACAAAGGACGGGAGCACGGGCGACCGTCCTTTGTCACGCGAGGGCGAAATGGCTGCTCTCCCCGCAGCGCCGGAGCTAAGGCGGAATCTTAAATTGTCACTATCCAGTCGCAATTCTGATGTTTCGTACTTTTGATTAGTCGGGTTTATTATTAGTCGGTGTAATGATATTCGGAGTTTTGAAGATCGGTATTTTAATAATCGGAATTCGTAATTTTTAAATTTCTGATTATTATTCATTCCGACTTATTATTGTTCGGTGTATTGAAATTCAGAATTTTGCAAATTGTAATTGTTAACGTTAGACATTTTGAAATTTCGGATTTATAAATATCGGAAAAATGAAAAATCGGAATACTTATATTCGGAGTTTTAAAACATTCGGAATTATAATAATCGGCATTATGAAATTCGTGATTCCTATACTCGGAATTTAGTTTTTCGTATTTATGTAGTGTATCCCGGGCTGGATTGGAACATGCGCAAACACTCTTTTGCAATAATAAAAAAAAACTTAAGTATAATGAAAGGGCTATAAAATTTAAAGAGATAAATTAATAGCTAGCTGTTTATGTTGCGATAAAAACAGTATTAAACAAAAATCATATTCCGTTTTTTTACTTCATAGAATTGAGTTGCTTATTTTTAAAGTATAATACGGATCAATTAATTACACAGGCACATTTGAAAAATAAATCTTAACATTTTACGGTTACCTTAATTTTTACATACATACATACACTCACGCCTTCATTCCCAGAGTGGGGTAGGCAGAGTTACAGAATTACTAAGCACTCTTAAATAGGTTGTTGATAATTCTGTAACCACGTTTTGCACAATCACAATTTCGTAAATTAGTAAAATCGTGAAAAAAAATCATATATCCTATACTATATAAATTGTGGAATGTGGAACATACTAGTAGGTGGGGTGATACCGATAACCCTTCTATCATTGCACTTCCGCTTTATTACCGAGGACATCCTCTATATTTATTCCAAATAAAAATATTAAAAACGAGACTTAATAATGGTAACAGAGTTTGTGAACTGTTTATCAACCGTTTTAATTCAGCATCTTGCATTGCGTACCGACTGCAAATATCATCTTCGGCAGTTATGCTGTCCTAGTAACGAGTAGGTATTAGCTCTGCGCTCGGCTCGTGTAAGGTAGCATGACCTTGAAACAAAACTCGTTGCACAATATATAAAATTAATTCCTTTAAGTCACTGGTATTAGTCTCAATCGAATTTTTCTACTAATATACAATTATCGAGGTGTTAACAATAAACAACAAGGTCCTGTTGCTATTTTCGGACTCATTCGTCAGTTCAGTTTTCTAGATACCATAATATTACATTGCCAAATAATTCTAAATTACAGCACATAATAATAACGGGAAATATTTCATAAATTACTTTAAAATGTAAATCCTTAATGACAGACACAAACATAACAAGTAAATGGAAGTACAGTGTTAATGTAGGAACATTCGGCTGTTATAATAAAAAATCTGAATGCTGAGTGATGAAGCTGGGATTTAATTTATAATAGACACATATTTTGTTGTTTTCGAATGTTTCTCGCTCGTTTGTTGTTCTGTGCTTCGTTCGTTCGTACTCTAACCTAGGTATATTAATTTAATTTTGCATTTTATTTGAAACCTAGTCGTAGAAAAAGTATTATATGCAACGGTGTATAACTAAGTCAAAAAATACTCGTGGCGTCTTGCTTTACGATGTTTGCCTGCGGCTCTCATCGTTACCACACCACTCGTCTTTTTTGACCTCTCTTATACAACTGTTGCATAAACTACTATTATTGCACTTTTTCCGCACATTATTTTTAGTATTCTTGCAAAATAGTAATTGCTGGCAGTAAAACGGAACGTGTTGTTAAACTAAGGTTTGCGCATGCTCCGTTCAACCTGCATCGACCCAGTTTACTAACCGGTGGAAACACCAATAGTCCATGTCCAAGTATAAAAAGCCCTCTTTCGACAACAACTCTATTTCGTAAACCTGTCCTACAAGAATTCTTTGTTACTAGTGATGTTGTAATATTGAAAGTGCATATCAACTACGCTATCGATCGGGGTGTCGTGCCGGCCAGCAATGAATTATATCAGTTCAATGCAAGACTAAATATGGCGTGACGCAGCTTCCGCGTCCAACCGTCTGCGTTAGGGTAAGGACGTGACTAGGGCTGAGATTCTCTTAATGCCTTTGACGCGTTATCGTATTATCAACGTTTGATGGCTAAGATGGCTAAGCTATTAAATTCGTAATTATCTTAATAATTTGTCAGCAAATCAGCTGATTTGTTAACGGAATGGTTGAAGTAGGAGAGAATATAAAGTAAAATAGAGGCCTTGCCTTAAAGATCAATATCCTTTTACCCGTGCTCGAGTAAAGTCGAGGTCAATAGAAATGGCAAAAGATATAAACAAAACCAAACGGACCAATCTAACATTATTACACGTACCTACTTTAGGACATTGCGTGAGGTATTTTTAATTATTTATACGCTCAAGCGAAATCGTTTCTTTCACATTATATTTAAAATAAAATAACCATTAACAATAGGTTTTTAAAATAAAAACTAGTTTGCTGAAATATTGAGGTTATGTGTCAACCAGTACTGATTTGTTAACATCTTTTGCCATTTTTATTGAGCCCAACTTTAGTTTGCAATGGCACCAATAATTATAAGGAACGTACATTAGTTACCGAAGTTCGGTTTGTATCGGTGAATTTTATATTTTTCAGATATCGAGATAATAAATATGAAACGGAAAATGGCAAAGTTCAATTAATTCATATAATACAGAGACGGTGTGTAAACTGAATCATCTATTTAAGTGACACGAAGAAGAAACAAAGAAGGTATGCTGTTTTATGTCAAACTTAGCAATGCATTGTCAAACTTAGCGATGCATTGACCTAAAAATGATTTATAAACCTTACGAACACATTTTTTTTAATAGCAATTCAAATTATGTTTATCACTATTCTTAACAAAACAGTCTTGATTTTTAATGACATAAATAATATTCTCTAATCTTAAGAAATCACGGGAGTTTATATACACTCGGCGTCAAAAATATCGCACTTCGTCGAAAATAAGATTCAAGCAAATCTAGCCCTTAGTAAAATTATGCCACCTCGTAAATATTAGTATCAATCGAAAGCACGTTTAAAGTGTTTTAAATTAACAATATTTAATTTAAAGAAAAAAAAGTGTTTTCGCAATCTCAGAGTTTCGAAAAAAAAGTGTCAAATTACGCGTTTGAAGAGTCGCGAGTTGTGCCGTGTTCCAGGTGTATCAAATGTCAAACATTCGCTATCCAGACGTTGAAGAGGACACATCTAAGGAGCTCAAGTAAAAAAACGACCCTCAAAAATGGAAACCACTGCTGCTGAATCAGCCCAGGTGGTCGCACAGCTCCAAGCAGGAGTTCGGCAGTTTGATGTCGCTCAGCAACTTAATTTAAGCCGGTTTGTTGTCCGCCGAGTATTCCTGTGGTTCCAGGAGACTGAAGGCTTCATTAGGAGGCATGGAGCTGGCCGCCGACGCTGCACATCTGAAAGAGACGACCGCTTCATTGTGTCGTCGACTCTACGCAATCGCTTCTCCAATGCTATTGAGGTGCAACAGCGTCTCCGAGAAGCTCGGGCGACCTCTGTTAGCACCTCCACCATTAGGAGAAGGTTGCGGGAGAAGAAGATTGTGGCCCGCAGGGCTGCTACAGGTCCCCAACTGACCGCACAGCATCGCAGGGACCGCCTGCAGTTTGCTCGTGACCACGTCGATTAGACATTCGACCAGTGGAGGCAGGTTCTCTTCTCCGATGAGACGAGAGTCTGCCTCTATTGCAACGACAGGTGTAAAAGAGTCTACAGAAGGTCGGGAGAACGATTTGCTCAAGCCTGCATTGAAGAAACGGTGGCCAACGGAGGTGGTTCGTGCATATTCTGGGCGGTATGTCCACAGATGGCAAGACCGACCATGTGTGCGTCTCCCGGACGGGGGGCACTCGCGGGCAGGGGTCTCTGACTGCTCACCGGTACGTCACGGAGAACCTGGAAGAGCATGTGGTCCCATATGCGGGTTTTATCGGCACTGGATTCACTTTAATGCACGACAACGCCCGCTGCCACACTGCATTGATCGTTCGTGATTACCTGGGAGAGGTTGGGATCACTGTGCCAACGAGAAGTCCCGACTTGAACCCAATTGAACACCTTTGGGACGAGCTAAAGCGACGTGTTCGGTCACGTGATGCCATCCCTACCATTCTCCAAGACCTCCAGGATGCCGTGATTGAAGAATGGGACCTAATTCCTCAGTCAGACGTAGTGAAGTTGGTTCGGGCAATGAAAGACCGCATGGAAGCAGTACTTAGGGAAAGGGGGGTAACACTAGGTTTTAGGTTACTTTTAAGTGTCTTTTTTGTTTTTTTGTTAACCATTTCATTGATGTTAATTTAAGATTTAATAAACAATTTTCTTGTCTTCGCATTAAACTTATTTTTTTTAAACCTTGTAACAATAATTATATTTTTTTAGCTTTTTTAAAAATTACATTTTATTACCTTTCAAATAATATCTAACAGTCATACCCTTGATTAAATAGGGTATAATGTCGGTTGAACATATTTTTCCCGAAGGTGCGTTATTTTTGACGCCGAGTGTATATTTTTTCTTATTGCATGGAAAGGCAAACGAGCACACAGGCCACCTGATGGAATGCCTCTATGCTACTCATTTCACAGGCTGTCTTATCCCCAATCTGGAACACAACAATGTGAACACTGCTGCTTGGCGGTACGTTAATGGATAAGATGGTGGTAACAACCCGGAAGGCCCCTGCACAAGGTCCTCCCACAAGTAAAAATGGAACGAAGTATAGAACGAATGGCAGTTTTTTGCAACATGAATATAGTCTGTATGTCAGCAGCTTTTCCCCAAACCAGAATACCGTATGACATAACACTATGAAAATGTTATAAATGAAAGACGTGCGCTCGCGTTAAACCCGTTTAATTCACTGGCTCCAGCCTACCCTTACATGCGTATTTATATTACTATCGTAACATCCCTTCACCTTAAATTCTAAAACGGAATATAAAATAAAACTTAACAACAAAATTATTTTCTATAATTATTGCGTGGTATATCCCGCAACCGGGAGGGCCGCAGTCCCTCACGCGGCGGGGTGCGCGGGCGCCGGAAGGGGCGCGGGTGCGGGCGCGCGCGCCAGCAGCGGCGACACGGGCCCTGCCTCGTCTTCTAAGCCCGGATCGGCTTCCATCCACTCATCTTCTTCCACATCTGCTTGCCCCGGCGCTGGGATTGCACTCATCGGCATCGTTGACCAGTGGTAACTGGCTTCATCGTCCTGTTGGTCTTCCGGCTGTCTGTTGTTGCCTTTAAATTTATAAATCTGATTTTTGTGCTTCTTTATCAATTTATTATTTTGCGGTAAGTAAATTTCGTAAATAGTTTTCCCGATGTTCTTTTTAATTACCCCCTTAACCCACTTATTATCAATTAATTTTACAATTATCTCATCATTTATGTTAAAGTCCACTCGCCTATTTCCTCCAAAATATTTAGCCTGTAAAAACTGTTTATTTGCCACATTACTTTGCAGGTCGACGGAGAGTGACGATGACTCAGCGTTGTCTGCGCGCAACAAATCGAACCGGTTTCGCAGCGGCCGGCCCAGCATCAGCTCGGCTGGTGACTTATCCGTTGTTGTATGTTTTGTATTCCTATACCTAAAATAAAATTCCAACAACCGCCCGTCAATTTATTTCATTGTGCGCCCTTCATTTATTAAACCTTTGATATGCTTTTTTACATTTGTAACCCTTGAACCGACACTTGTCAACACTATGGTTACTATAGCCGCACACTTCACACCGCACCCCGGCGGACCCAGACACCCCCGACACCTTGTAGATCTCGGCCGGCGCAGGCAGCGGCGCCGGCGGCGTGGCGCGTGGCGCGGCGAAGTGGCGCGCGGCGCTGTGGGCGCACCGCAGCGCCACCGCGATCTCGAGCGCGCGCGCCAGCGTCAGCCCGTTGGCGTCCTCCGTGAACAGCCGGTCGCGCTCCCGGCCCGCCTGCATGCCTAGCATGAAGCGGTCCCGCAGCATCTCGTCCACAGTCGAGCCGAACTTACAGTCGGTCGATAAATGACGAACCCGTGCCGCCCATTGCGTAAAATCTTCGTCGAAATGTTGCACAGCACTGTGAAAATTATGCCTCTCTGCAAACAAAGACTTCTTCGGCAGTAAATGTTTGTCAATTTCTTCTAGAATCTGCTCGTATAATAGCGTATCTACCTTCTTTGGTGCTATAAGCTCACGTACCAACTTATACGCAGAGTCGTTGAGTGCACTTAGCAACACGGCGCACGGCGCAAAATTAACTTGCTTTCGGTGCGAAAGCTGGATCTGGTCTGCGCTATCGGGGCGAAGCGAAGTAGCTCCGGCGGCCTGCTGTGTATTACTGAGTCAGTGGTGCTTAGAGGTGTAGGGCTGGGGGGAGGCTCAAAGGGTGGAGTCGCTTGGACGATGATAACCACAAACTTATTGAAGATAATTCAAATGAGAGAGTTAACCTGCTTCATAAGGGATCCGGACAGCCAGCTCGCCCCCAGAGACTTTATTTAGGGACTTAGTCACTGCAGAGGACTTAACATTTTAGTACTTTTAAAACACTATGATATTTCTGATACTTGTACATCAATTATAAATAGTAACCTTAGTTATTTGCTGATGTAGAAATACATTGTTGTAACCACAAGCAGTCTTTAGTAATTCGTCAAAACACTGGATATAAATTTATTCGTATCTCGAATAAATACAAAATATTCCACATTTATCTTATGGAAAATACCCTAATGCTCCTACTATTTATTGATGCTTTTACAATTAATCGGGCATCATGTTTTTTCTACGCTATCCACTATTTGATTACTAAAAGCTTAACACCTTTTTAATACTACTGCAAAAATAAAAATATACTATCCTCTTAATTTATCCCTTTTGTGATGTCTTTTTTTCAGATCAACCCTGGTACCCTGGTTACAAGCATGTCAGGAAAGGCTTTCCTCACTAACGGTTAACACCAAGTCGCAGTACTCCCCGAGCTTCAAGCAATGGTGAAAATACTGTCAGCAAAAAAAAACACATTTTAATTTTCTCTTCACATGTTTTAACAACTGAACTGATGACCTTGTATAAATAGAGCAGTTACGTCTGACAGGTGTAATATTTTAAATGAATAATCGAAAATCCACCATGCATTTCGTGTTTTAGTTATTAATTATTGGGACGTTGTTGTGTATTAACCACTCAGGTATTTGTCCAATTTATTCAATTTGTTACCGTAGTGATAGCCTATACATAAATATGAACCCGACTGAAGCTGCATTACATAGGTACAGGGAGGTTTTTAATGACAATTGCACAAACCAACTATATCAGGGAGACCCAGTTGCGATTCAAATAAAACCAGATGCTATACCTAAATTCTGTCAGGCGCGTCCAGTACCGTACGCAATCAAAAAACGCGTCGAAGAAGAAATAGATCGTATGGTAGCTCAAGATATTCTGAGGCCAGTGTCGTATTCAGAATGGGCATCTCCAGCTGTTTCATTGCTTTATGAAAATGGCCAGATTAAACTTATCGGAGATTATAGGAGTACTGTCAATCAGAGTACAGAGTCTGATATACATCCAAAATCAGTCGCCATTGATTTGTATGAGGCCATTTCTGGGGGGATATATCACAGCAGAATTAATTTCACTGGCATATACAATCAAGTGATCGTTACGGACGAAACAGCGCGTCTGCTGACGTTAAACACTTGTAAGGGTTTGTTTACTGTTCATAGATTACCATTACATTTAAAAGACACTTCAGGCGTTTTGTATAGACTCATGATGGCGCTGCTAGCAGGCTTGACAGGCGTTGTAGTGCTCCCTGGGGATGTTCTCGTCAGCAGCCGCACCTTGCCCGAGATGACGCAGCGTCTAAACGCAGTGATGGAGAAGATCAAAAAGGCAGGTTTGCGGCTTGCTAAGGACAAATTTAAATTTGCTTTTCAACGAATAAAATATTTGGGTTACATTATGGACGCAGACGGTATACACCAAGCACCGAGTACGGTTAGGTTAATACTTACCGCACCGGAACCAGCAAATAAACAACAATTGCAGGCTTACTTAGATTTATATAAACTTAACGTGAAGTACATACGTAAGATCGAGGAATATCTCCAGGTTCTTTATGGGAAGCTTGACGTACCGTGGTCATGGACTATCCGTGAACAACGCTGCTTCGAATTAACCAGGCCATTTCTGGCGTTCCACCTGAATATGGTAACATATCACTTTGACAAACCGCTGGTGCTGACCTGTGGCTGCTCCGAGTACGGGGTAAGCGCTGTTTTGACGCACGTCATGGACGATGATGAGGAGAGAACTATTGCTTTTAGCTCTAGGACACTGTACACGTACCAGCGACAATTATCTCTGCTGGAAAGAAAAGCTACGGCTATTGTTTATGGCGCTAATGAATTTGAGGAATATTTGCTAGGCAGGTTTTTCACGGTTGTGACAGATCATAAACCTTTGTTAAGAATTTTAGATCCTAGAAAACCTATACCTTATGTTTTGTCACCAAGAATGCTGATTTTTGGTTTATTGCTTAACCCATTTAACTTTGATATTATATATAAACCAACGTCACAGATAGGTAACGCTGATGGGTTGAGTCGTTGGCCGCTGTCAGTTGCAGACCAGCCGCAGCAAAAGCTGTGCAATGTACTGCTCATGGCCGAGCCACCTGAGGACTTTCCAGTAAACGTGGATCAACTAGCATCAGCTACCAAGCGTGATATTGTGTTGAATCGGGTGAGCTATCACCTTTTAAGAGGTTGGCCTGCCAAGATAACAGGCGGTCAACTACGTCCCTACTGGTTGCGTCGTACTAAGCTATCGATATACAAAGACTGTATTCTCCTGGACTGCCGCTTTGTAATACCTCCAGCGCTGCGAGAAACTATTTTACGTGCTTTTCACAAAGCGCACAGTGACATCGTATCAACAAAATTATTGATTAGAAGTTATGTTTGGTGGCCGAAATTAAATGATGACATTAAGTTTTTAGTAAAAAGCTACAAAAAATGTTTGGAAAACCATCATATGGCACCGAAGAAAATTTATGACTCATCGGTCATGCCGACAAAACCTTGGTCTACATTGATCATTGATTTCGCGGGGCCGTTTCACAATACAATATTTCTGATTATTGTCGACACTTATTCTAAGTGGCCAGAAGTGGTTATCCTCAGCAACATGACTCCAGCTTCAGTGATACGGCACTTACGGATGATTTTTGCCACTCACGGACTGTGCGAGACCTTAGTTTCCGATTCCAGTGCGTCATTCATTTTGTCTGAAATGAAACAGTTTTTACAAGCTTATAAAATTGAGCATGTCACCAACAGGTTGCCGGAACAGATGGTACAGACTATTAAAGAAAAATTGGGAGACATGGACGGTATGTCCTGGGATGTTCAAATCCCTAACATGCTTTTAGAATTGCGTACTACATCGTGTGCGCCTACAAACAATAGTCCCGCAGAGCTCTTGTTCAATAGGCGACTGCGCAAATTAGCGACGACAACTGGGCGGAAACGTACAATCAGTGAAGTGGGCAGAGAGAATACAGTCATGTAAAGAAACTTTAGAACTGGACCTCGTTGGTTACCAGGAACTATAGTAGGCGAAGATAGTCCGTTTACATTCCGAGTCGAAGGGGAAGACGGATTCAAAGTCATCAGGCATACAAATGATTTAGTAAGAATACAAACACCCAACACACAAATATGTCAGACAGAACAAGACAATCAGACACAGGCTGGATATGAGGATATAATTGAGGTACCGAGTTCAGACCAATGGACCGAAATGCTAGGTATACCGAATCAGAACCAGGATATATATATTCTGGAGGAACAGTAAAAACTAAGCCAGCGATTCATGACAGGATTCCTTACACTAGACCTGATTTAAATTGCGATTTTATGTTGTAATATTATAATAAGTAATATAAATACTCATTAAAGAGGGAGGTATTTGTTCACTTTGTTAAAAAAATATATTGACTAAGTGAGGGTAGTTTTATATGGTCTTATTTTTAATCTTGTGGTTAACTATATATAACAAGGTGCTTAATAAGGCTGCGGGGAGGCCATTTGCAACGTTAAAAGATGGCGGACGTGTAATTTGTTTTAGACTTTAATTTTTGGGTAATTAGGTGTTCAAAGTTCTTTTCTGATAGTGATGTGTACTTTTTATGCCTTTGTGTCGCACAGTGATTGAAGACTTGGACTTATTTCGTGTATCTGGCATCTTTCTTCTCGTTTCAAGTGGACTCGCAGTGGTGCAGAGGTTAAAACTATCTTGACCTCTGACCTACAAATCACCGTACAACGTTGCCCCCAATCTTCCTAGAGAAGATTGGATTGTGTTTTATTGCTATATTGTTTTATACTCATATAAACCTTGACACTGGCGAAATCACTTCACGTGGAAACGCCATTATCCCTGCGGTAGTAGCTGTTCAAGTCGCCGCGGGGGCAAAAAAAAATAAAAAAATAAGGCTGCGTTTATCGCGTGCCAAATTGTAGATTAGGCACCCGTCACCTTCTAACACTTAAATAAGTACGAGAGTGAAGTATGTGAAGGAAAAAAAATCAAATGTTAAATAAGAAATGTAAACAGGTTTTTTAGAATGTAATTTACGTAACCCAGCGTCGAAGATTAACGGTTTGTTGCCGGGTTCGCTACCAAGCGCAAGACATGTATTTATGAAAATGGTATTTCATTGGACATTAACAGTGCTAATTAGGTTAAAAGTTAAGTAATATATGCCATAATATATGTATTAATTCTACATAATAAATGTAATATACACTAATAGACATGAGGTCACTATTGTTGCCTACAAATTTTTAGGTAATTACTTCAGTCTCTTCAAAAAAGTGAGGGTGTTTTTTAATCTACTGTAAAATACAATAAAAATTATAGAAATTATTTCAAAATAAGAAATACATTAGCAGGATTGGCAGTCGCAGGCAGTTTAAGGCATTGATAACCAAAGTACATACATTGTATGTATTTTGGTAGACTAAGGTAGATATTTTGGACTTCTGCGTCTCGAGTCCTATAGTTTACGTTTGCTAGACATTATGACTTCATCTTCGCAATCACCGTGAAGACGATCAAGAGACGTGCAATGTACTTGTACAGTCGATTTTATAAATATGTGTTCTTTTTAGTACCTTGTCTATTTAATATCATGTTTAAACTGCCATATATGAATTATGACGGCAATTAAAGTGACAAGGTACTAAAGTGAACTTAATATTGAACAGAAACACCGTATTTACGTCTATGGGACAACCATGACTCCGTAAAAGACATTATGCACTCGCCACGTTTGCGACGTTTGCTATATTAAAAAACGAAGAAATATTTTTGATATTATAAAAATAATGACGTCTGCGAGCGTCTGCGTCTGTGAGTACTGGTAGTCGTCGTCTATGAAATAAAAAATTCGTTGTCAAGGTTAATGCAGGATCATGTTATAGCACAGTTGTTAATCACAGATGGGCTATACTATATCTCTAGAACTTTAAAATAGTTTTGTACGGCAGTATTGACAACACAAACATCCTCGTTAGAACTTTACCTGAAATCTATTTACCATCTTGACTTGATTTCGTGCCTCGCTATTTCCCAATTGAATAAGTTGATTTGGAAATGCAAAAATTAAATATTTGGGTGAATCAACTTCTAAGGTACTCCCCATTTTTCGACATGTTTTACAAATTATATGTTTTTAGAAAAACTATATATTTGCCAACGACGTAGCTTACACGCTTATTAAATCAGACAATTAGGCTAGCATTTGAAATGATTTGATTTAAAAATAGTACAGTTTGAAATAATAATATAGTTGGTAACGCAGCGGACGATGTTGTCCATAGGTTTTGTATGGAAAATGTGCATTTTCCCCTGAGTTACCAGGTTTTTTCGAAGATTAAATAATATTTGAGGTGTTTAACGAGTAAGGTCTGTAAATTTGCTGGTCCGATATTAATATTCATACATTATTATTAATGATAAGTCACCAGGAAAGTTTTGATACCGCAAAAGATAAGGAGTAAGTACCTTAAAAGTTGATTCACCCATTTAACTGATGCTAGCCCGTACCACTGATTCAAAAAAAATATCTTCTCTTAATTCTAAATAAGTAGGTTATAAAACTTATAAAAAGAATGCTGATTAAATCAAGATCTCACGGCCTCTACTCGTACTCTAGGCGGTAAAAACGATATCATATTTGACCTGTAATGGAATCGTTTTTAACTCTTCCGTCATTACCAGAGGTCGGAATTTTCGTAGCACTTTTGAGCTGTCATAGGGAGTTCTCGTTTATCGACTTCGGATATACATATTTTATCGATACATTATAGAACACAACATATTAAAGAACATTAAAATAAGAGGTAAACAACAGGTGGTATTATTGCTAAAGAGCGATTTCTTTCAGATGACTTTCGAGTAATTGAAAATGATGTGAAATAGAGATTTGCAATGAAAACAATGAAAAGTTAATAGTTAACATTTTAATCAGTTCAGTTCAGTGTTATCATTTATGAATTTCATGTTCAAAGTCTGTTTTAGTGCTAACAAGACTAAGTGTTTCATCATTAGTTTTTCTATAAAAGAAATAGATAGATAGTCATTATCTGAAAGAAATCGCTCTTTATCGATAAGACCGCTTGTTGTTTACATCTACTTTTAATCTTCTTTAATATTATGTTGTGTTCTATAATGTATCGATAACATATGTATATCCAAAGTCGATAAACGAGAAGTCCCTATGACAGCTCAAAAGTGCTACGAAAATTCCGACCTCTGGTCATTACTGTCAAGTAAATAAGAGCTATCAAAACGTTGACAATACAATAACCTATCAAAGACGATATCGTTTTTACCAAGTTGATAGAAAATTTGTTCATACATGTTGTTTTTTGTGTTTGTCAAAAGTCCTACCCTGAGCATGAGCCGTGCTTTTGCCCGGTTTTTTATTAATGGTCTCAGTACATTAGCAATGTTTAATGCTATGTTTAAGATTAACAGATTAAATTTAAGGTTCTAATTTACCACAGTTTGGTTTTATAGCCTGTTACATTAACATTACCTTAGAGCTGTTATGGTTAGACCCCGCTATCGGAGGTGCAAAATGGTAGCTGTCAAGTTCTTAGGGATGGGTAAAAAATATTTTGAAATACTAGCTATACCTATGTCGATATTTTTTCTTTGCCATAATGAGAGTCTAGGACTTTAATTAAACGTGTTTATTTTATAAAACAGGACTATATAATTATAAAATGAATATGTGTTAAACATTTTTCATTTTTATAAATAAAAACCTTCAATATTTCATCATTACTAACAAATTATCGTTATCTTCATAGCACGAACCATTCATAAATTAACTAAAAATGAAATAATTAATAAATTTATCTTAAAGGGATATCGTATTCTTAATGAACGATCAGTTTTTTTTTCAGTTTCTCTGCAATTATCTAGTGCAGTCACGATGAATATATTCAACAATAAACCCAATCTGAGCCCTATTTATTTTTAGAAATATATGTCTCGTAATATATTACTACTTTTTTACAAGTTACAGGGCGTTAGACTTCGTCTTCTGTAGCTGAATATCCATTTTAATAAGGAAAATTACTTTTCTACTTGGACAAAAGCAATGAGCAAGAATTAATAATTATAATTATATTAATTGATTAAATGTACAGAAAAAGTAAGAATATCGATATCGACATCATGAATAATTTTAACCCATCCCTAAGAACTTGACTATGTTTATACTTAAATGTCCACCGTATGTCTATTTGTATATTATATGAGTTTCTGGCTAAAAAAACTCACTGCAATGACAGAAAAGTGTACGATATAACACCTGCATTAGAATATAAATTTCAGATTTATAAGAAATTATGAACTTCGATTAACAATTGTGAACCATGTCATGAACATGTTAGATATTGACTTACAATGCGGTCGTGTAAAATTGCTCAATTTATCCAGTTTATTGGTTCATTATTAAGGATGACGAAAATAAATCCTTTTACAATTAAATTAAATTACAATTAAAATAATTTTCGTCATCTTTGATTCAATAATCTAAGAACGAAAGATTTATATTTGAAATCAGTTGTCAAAATGTATTCGGCGTTCGTTATCGTTATCCAAAATGTGCAGGATCGGCGCGAGCCGTCCGGTGGCGGCTAGTAAGTTAGTAAGTAAGTTGTAGTAATGTATTAAAACATACTATTTCAAGCGGTTTTCGCCTAACCCGTAAGATATAACTAGGAGGGCTTCAAGCCGAAATCGAAAGTCAAAAAAAGGTTAAATATACTTTTGTCGAAATATCCGAAATAGATAAATATTTCAAAAACTTAACAATGCAGAACGGCTTAAAAATCCTGTTCCTCGAAATAGTTTTCGAATTAGTCATTGTAAAAATATGAACAATCCCAATTCCATACACTTTGTCAGTTTTTAAAACTTTAGCCCCCTTATTAATAAACGTGGAGTAACCGTCGAGTAGCTAAACCATGCTTTGTCCTTATCTGTCATATTCAAATGTCACAATGACAGATAAGGATAAAACATGGTTTAGCTACCCCACAGTTACTCCACGTTTATTAATAAGGGTATAAAACTTTAGCTTTAGGCAACTTGTCTAGCCTATCATTGTACCAAAAAGTAAGATCCCAAATTGTCAAAGTTTCTTGTGAAAAAATAACGGAAATTTCCAAGAATATTCTTTCATTTTGTATGGAAAGAGAACATTCTCAATGCTATCGAATGTTTACGATAATAGTCTTAGTATTTTCTTGAGAAGATTTACTAAGTTCTGAGAATGTTCTGCAACTTGTACATTGCTCGTCTAGCCTCACTGAAAACGATAGAGAATCTGACTCAAAAGTGTTCAAAATATTGTCATATCGAATATTGCTGTTTTGGGTATTAAGAGGTTCGCATATACATACATACCTACTTGACAAATGTAGGGTGGGTATGCGTAATTCAATACCATACTCGTAGGATAATAATAATAATAGTCCTGTGAGTTTATTGACTATAAGCTGCTATAAGCTGTTAGGCTATAATAGGTTAAGATGATATTTTATTTCGTATTCACATTACTGGATGATATCCAAAAATAAACACTTATTATTAGTCGCATAGTACCGTTTGGTACCTAATTAAACATTAAAATATCAAACTATTTAATCTCTCGGACAAAGACATGATATTTAGGTGATCAAACGCCCTTACCTTAAGTAAGTTTTGATCATAATTATCCTGTCTTCGTCGAAGAGTATTAAAGTCTTTCCTTAACCTCGAATATTACCCCTCTTAATGAATTAATGTGGTCGCTTACTTCTGAAATAATTAAGGAGAAAAGCCTGGGGTTTTGGTGAAGCTGGAGAACCGGGATGGGAAACCATTTTATTTGCCCCTTTTATCAACTCCTTAATACTGAAGCGGGTAGATATGTAAGTAAATAGATAGACAGTTCGACACAAGTAACTCACAAAATAAACGTATTATATATTCGAAGACGGAGACAAGATAATTGAGATTGAACTCCAGTTACGAGTTAAGGTCGTTTTATCATGTTAGTCTATTTAAGTGACCAGCCACGTGAACCGTCTTCTAGACCACGCCTCTACAGTTCAAGGAACTGCACAAAATTGGCGCAAGTTGGTGTCAAATGTGTGCCATCACCTTGTTGACATTTTAAAACAGCGTTTTAAAACTTGATTTATACTTTGTTCTGAGACACCTCATTATTTGAAAAGCGAAATAAAAAAAACCAGTGGGCTATATAGGTCTACCAGAATCACATCTCAAGACAAAAGGAGAAATTAAAATTTAGGGCTTTCAACTCCGGGCAATTAATTTAGTTAGTGGCAGTTAATTTTCCACCAATTCTTTAAAAGTATGATGTGGTGAACTCATTATTCGTAGAAGGTTTTATTACCTTATTATCATTTTCTGTGCAATTTACTTTTTATGTCCTGAAGATGAAACAAACCAACGTTTAAAATATTAGTAACCAATTAGTTACCTATGTTACCCTTAAATCAACTTTAACTAACGTCCAATAGTTCCAATTTGTACAAAGTATACATTTCACTACGGATAAATCGGACGGTAATAATATAACGGACCAATAAAAGCAAGAATATTGCTATACCTACATCCTACAAGTTCAAAAAAAATGCCAGTGATTTAATCGTTTTTAAAACGTTAGTATTGCTATATTTTAAAGCTAAAAAGTACTCGTTGTACAATGATGAATAACATTACCTTCTTAAGTTAAAGCAAACATAGATTAAAATAGAAGCGTTAACAAAAATAATAAACTCGCGATGCAAAAACTAACACCAGTAAATATTTGTAATTAACGTTACACGGTTTAACGTTAGATATTTTTTACTCTTAGGGCGCGTTCACACGAGATCGTGACAACAGAAAGTACTCGTAATGCAGTTTTAAGTTTTATGTATTATTTATTTAATTACTGTTGTTTACGTGTAGTAGAACACGTTCAAACTATCGTTGGCGACTTCAGTCTTCGACTGTCAGTGCAAGACGATGAGAAGAGCTAGAACGACAATTGTCAACGATACATAAAACGTCATGATATAAACGTAACGACAGGTAATACAGATAAACCAGTGGGAACACCTAGACGCGGCAGTCGTTCAACGATAACTTTATTTATGGTTAAACATGGGAACTTCCATTAACTACCTTTTAGTTGTACCATGTTTTTAGCAAATAAATCATTATGATAATGATAAACTACACAATCACAACACGAGTTCAGATATAGGAACAGGCTTAAAAAGTCTTTCGTCTAACGGTTAATTAAACGTTACGACGTACTCTATGTGAAAGCAGCCTTAATTTTAAGAAATGTACTAGATGCAGTGTATGACCTAGTTTGAAGGTTATAAAAATGCCATGCCATGACATTGTCATGCCATGTATTATTATTGTCAACTGCCGTCGTTTCGTTTTTTTTATGGCATAGAAAAGGGAAACGAGCACACAGGTAACTGTTATCACGATGGTAAAATGCATTTAGCTTAATAATGTTAGTGGATTTCATTTCATAATCTAGATTTAAGAGCGTGTGAGAGCGAGAGAAAGAGAAACAAAAGCCTCGAGGACATTTCAGCGGCGTCGTAGTGTACATGCGTTTAATTAATACAATAATTTGTAGGTTCTGGTCGTCATCTCTGGTCTATCAATAATAGTATTTTCTCTTAGCTAAATGATGAATCACGATGCAGTGTATCTTTCTTTATTAGTCGTGTCGCAGTATATCTTTGAGAATATTATCATGTTTGAACGCAAACACCTTACATAATTTAAATCCTAAAGTCTAATTCTATGGAACTTGCTAACTATGTAAACAAACCGCAATATTGAAATTGTCTCTGAATGATGAATTTACTAGTGATGGGCAATACTCCTTTACTTATGTCAAACCATATCAAATAATAAAATACAGAAAGTAAAAAACAAGTAGTTACTTATTTCTAAATTTTTTTAATCACGATCTCAAGAAAAATTGGTACTTGAAGATGATAATATATCACCTGTATTTATTACAAAAGGTGCCGTTATATCATCTGTGAGTGTGATCAGCGTGAGTTAGGTAATGTGTAGGGGCCTTAATATATCGCCAACTTTAGCCACAACACTACCCATCATAGACAATTGTAGAATTTAAAAGAAACAAAAACGTCATTCAATCCGGTCCTAATAACCTAACTTATGAAACCATTTAAACTTTTAATGAAATATCCAAGATAGAGTTATATATTTGGTGATTTTGTATTTTACAGTAACGACCGTTTCAATAGTTTATGGTTTCAATGGTGTTTGATGAGGTGGTGTGAAAATTCAAGGAGAAACAGTGAAAAAACAAAGTTAAGTCTTTTGTTTACATAGTTAGCAAGTTCCATAGAAATACACTATAGAAATATTCTTCGGTCAACGTAAGGTAAGCACTTCCTATACGTTTTTTACATCAAAATACCATCTGATATCGTCAATATGCCGTTTAATAAAATTAAGTCTCACATCAAGCGCTGCATGTTGGGTAGGGCATATTATACTGTAAATTACATCATTGGTGACCAAGATTTATTTAACTTGTTTTCAGGCTATCTATAAAGGTAATTTCTTAAGCCTAGGATATTTGTGATATTTGATTTCTTATTTTAAATTTCATAGAAAACAAATAAGTAAATAATGTGAAAAAATATTCAAGCCACGCTGGTGTAATATTATAATATTATACCAGAGCGTGGCTTACATATCCTTAAGTCAAAGTTAACCAAATGTCATTACGGCTGGATGTAATACTCATTCAGTCATACTCGACTTTTAAAACTACTTATCATATTTAATATGAACATATAACAATATTGCTCGGGTAAATTCCATTTCTGATATATTTTGATGGAAACCAAAAAATGCCGAATAACAAACTAAGCGATTGTACAGTATTCTCAATTATTACTTTTTATTCAACGGTGAAAGTAACGTTAGTTAAGTATTTTTTTTAATAAAACCAATATCCTTAGTGTTTATTTAGAACCATTATTATAATGATAATTTACCAACTCATGTTATCTTAAATTACTTGATACGGAGGCACTTTATTAAAATGAACGTTATTTAACATCATTGATCGTGCACATAAGTGCACATGCGTACTCGTAAAGCACCTATCGACTTTCAGGTACGCAGAGTGGGCGCGAGCCGGGCCCGCGAGCTCTGGATAATCGGGAACGATTCCGGGTTACATATTTCACATCAGGGGTTAACATAGTTTAACCAATATGGTCCTATTCGACAACAAAGCATGCACTATCGGCAGGGAAGTGGTGAGTTGCACAAAGATTATCCCGGTCGATTTATTATATAGTACCTTCGATTAGCGTACAAGTTTCCTTGCTGCAACCAGCTGCAGGCTCGTTTTAGTATTGTTAGACGTGTTTTAATAAAAAATCCGCCAAGATGCAATCTCTAAAGGGGCTTAAGGACAATACGTAATTGTGACGTCTTGATAAAGGCCACCGCCGCGCTTCAGAGTCCACTACCACCACTTCGGGTGCGGTTTTTTTCGTAATAATCGGGAACGAGAAAGTTTATTTTTGAGACGCACTGCGTACGTGTTGTCCAACGATCTATCATTACAAAATAAGATAGAGATCTATACCGCCAGAAATACTGGACTTTGTTAAAAGAAAAAAATGAAAAGTGCATAAAGAAATGAATCTATTATGCTCTATGTATTCGAAAAAATCGTTAATGATCCACAAGGAAGGCGATGTGGCTTTTCACTCAGTCGATTTCATTCAAGTTTTAGGTAGATAACAAGGTTATAGCCGACTGCGGAAGAAGAAATGTAATGTTTTAAACATGTATGCATGTATCCTCTTTATTAATATGGATTCTATCCTACTATTAAAGGTTTAAGTAATATTATATCATGGTTCATTCATTACCATTAACAATAAGAAATTAACACCGTAAAACAGTTTGACAAAAATTTAACTTTTCTTAATGCAGATATAATGTTGTTTTTTTACACATATGTAAGCGGTTGGTGTTACTTATTTAACTTTGCGTTTAGGTATACATAGTTTTTTATCAGATGCATGTCTTATAACTTATAAGTATTTGCTTGCTTGCTTTTGATCATAAGTACGTATCATAACGACTGTGTAAAGTTTCTTTGGGTACGTGAAAATGTTTGTACAAAGCTTTAGTGGAATCGATTATAGATTATGATCTTGACTGTTATGGAGCTTTAAAACAAATTTAACTTTAATTGAAAAAAATGCTAATTAAATTCCTAAAACTTCATGTGAATATAAAAACTCAAGCTAAGTATAAAAAAAGATTATCATCAATTATTCGAGTCTGTAAAATTCTCCCGGTTAGCTCTAAGCATAAATTCCTGTTAGCACTTTATAATCACGGCTGGCGCTCAAGAGCATAATCTAACCCTTGTCAACCATGCGTGCAGCATCAGGTCGGTGGCTGCGGTGAACTACGCTGTGATGTTTAGTGCCTTGTACGTCCGATCGTATGGACAGAAGCCCTGCTACCTAATTGAGAATGCACGCGCTAAAATGTGTTTTGTGCGCTCTGACGGGACTACTGAAACTCGCCGGTGTGGCACGTTCACTCGTTAACTCGTCCGACCGACCGAGCGCCGTTTTTAGGGAATAACATTTTCTGTAAATTAGGTTTTTTACAATAAATATAAAAGTAAAATAACAATACTAATACAAAAAATAACTGTATAAAAACCTAACCTAACCTACCTAATATTATTATTATCCTAGTAAACAGACTCAATGATCCTGCAGTCATACTGTGTAAAAGAGTTTTATGGGACGATGTTCTATTATTATATTGTAACCATTTGTTTCGTTATTTTGTTTTTTAAATATAACGCCTAATTTAAAAAAAAACAAAAACCCGACTGCGTAAAACATTGTGTAACAAAACATTGTGAATGATAATGTGTAATGACAAATTATGAAAAACCGAAAGATTATTTTTAAATACCTATTATAAAACTTTTTTTTTTCTTTTTCACAATATGGTGACTGTTGACGTGCAAAGTGTGGTTACAGAATTATTAACAAGTTTTAAAAGTTGTTGGTAATTCTTTAGCTCTGCCTACCCCACTTTGGGAATGAAGGCGTGAGTTTATGTATGTATATATGGTGACTGTTTGCCGCCATATTAAATAGGCTATTTGACAAGGTGAAAAAAAACGTAATAATTATGTATATTCATATAAATTATGAGTTTTAAAATCGAGTATTCTTACTTTAAAAAATGGATCTTTTATCCAAAAAACCACGATAAAACTTGATAATTTTTTATCTGTAGCCATTTTATCGAAAACGGCGCCGAATCCATGATGACGTCAAGGGTCGGTAAATATCACAAATTATAGGATGTCTGTATATCCTGTAATCTGTGATGTCTGTAAATATTGCATCTGTCGTTCATGTCGTTGTCGTTCTGTTCTTACGTTCATTGGTTCTTGCGGTTACCACAGACAGTTGATGTTTGTTTGTTTTTCTGGCTTTGCTATGATTAGCCAATGTCAGTTTGTTTATGTATTGACCACTGACGTCACTGATTCCTGTGTGACGCCATCTTGCAGTTCCATCAAGAAAGCGTTTTGGCGGCATATTTTAAAAGTGAATTTTTATATCCTTTTTTTAGACGAAGTACATAAAAGAATTTAAAATGACCACTTTTGGAGTACTCAATAAACACCAACAAATAATCTGAGATGGTTTTCAAAAACCTGTCAAATAGCCTATTGTGATTACTGTCATATCTTTAGTAACACTCACAATAATACAAATCGATTGACATAAAAATAATTAAAATCGTTTCGTTTCTAGAGCGGAGCGCAACAAAGAAACAACCATACATACATACATAATTATATAGGCTGATAAACACATTTAATTACTCTGCTTTGCGTAGCGCAGTCGGGTAAACAAACCTAAAGGAGGACACAGTTAAATTTGAACTTTTAATTGAAATCAGTAAAAATAAAAAGGTTTGCGACATATTTAATAAATCCTAATACGAGTAATATGGTTTCTTCTTTTTGTGTCTAAGGCTTATGATTTTTTTCCATGTCTCTTCGTGGACGTCGTAAGAGGTGACTAAGGGAATAAATACTTGTAGTACTGTTAACATGTCACTAATACACTGGTAAACATCTTAGCCTTTTGTTATGAACCTTTGCACTATCAGTTAATTTTGAAATTACATTATTTTCTATTCTTTTGGAAAAAGCCAGGTATTTTCTTTTGCATAATTACCTTAAACATTTATTATAAACTTTAAACATGTCAGATAATTCTGAAATTTTAAATGTTGTATTTCTTTAGGTACTACACATGACTATTACTTTTGGTACCTTGTTTTTGTTCACTTACTTTTGACGCTGACTGTACCCACTTTGGTCATTAGTAATGACAGGCATTTCCCGAGAAGGATGTTCTATCTCAAAATGACATCATCGTTTCCCGTTATGTGAGACTGTGGTCTAAAGCAGGCCAATAGTTTTGTTGTGTTCTTGGTTCTGAGGAAAATTGAGAGATTTTTTACAATTTAAATAAATTGAAACAAAAAAAATTGGTGTGCCTTTTTTCCATATTTTGTTAAATTATACCTACCTCTATCAAAATTCCTTTCCACTTTAAAATACATGAATTTTTGCGATGGATCTTCATCTTAAATCAACCTTTTTAATCCTAACTATCCACCATAACGAGCAGGTCACAGTGGAGCAATGGGAATTGAGAAGGAAGATAAATTATCTAGAGCAGAAGTGGACCAATACTTAGGGAGTAGG
Organism: Acleris emargana; assembly: GCA_927399475.2. NCBI lineage: Eukaryota > Metazoa > Arthropoda > Insecta > Lepidoptera > Tortricidae > Acleris > Acleris emargana. Next base: position 9,021,197 of record OV656835.1, on the reverse strand, counting down.
TGAGCATTTCTGTATATGATTTACACATGTTTCACATCGAGGTGGATTGCAGTTTACGAGACGAGCAGTACGAGTTGATTTGGTCCAGTGTATTAAGGTCCTATGTCGCTGCGCTTTCGCGTTACAGCGGATTGAAGTTGCTTAGAAAAACGGGGTGTTAAATAATTTGTACATGCATGCCTCTGGGGTTCCTGGTCACAATCAACTTTGAAAAGAAGAAAATCGAAGAGGCAGACATTCAGGGCTCTGCATTATTATGGGACGGAATTGTAAAAATGTTAAGAAAAAGCTTTACTAAGTCATTTGCACACGGTTCTCATTGCACCCATTCGATTTATTATGTATGACTCCATGGATACGATAAAACATTTGACAGACACTTTTCTCACTGATTTTCAGCTGTACAACTGTATGATCAAGGGAAACCGGCTATTGCACGGGATTATCGATCGGGAACATAATTGCTATTCTAGTACAGCAGAGAGAGAGAGAGAGGAAAAGCGCGCAAAATAAAAGGGAAGGCTGTGTTTTGTTTCTCTCTTTTTACTGAACTGAGTTATACCGTTCTCACTCATATTCCCAAATAAAAGAGAGACACACCGACAGGAACTATGCGGGGACGCAGTTAACAGACAGAAGTCAGAACCCCGATTATATATTAATTGTTTTCAATAATATTCAGTAGACGTAGATTTTGGTAGGTACTTGTAGTTCAAAGCGATATGTGCATGACGAGAATGAACCATATAATACATACATTCGTCGACGCGCTAGCCTAGTTGGTAGTAACCCTGCCTGCGAAGCTAGCGGTCCCGGGTTTAATTTCCGGTAAGGGCAGATATTAGTGTGACGAGAACGAGTATTTGTTCCTGAGTCTTGGATGTTTTCTATCTAATTAAGTATGTATTTCTCTATGTTTGTATGTATGTATTTAAATATGTGTCTTGTTGTCTAGTCGCCATAGTTACAAGCTAAGAGCTTAGTTTGGGACTAGGTCAAAAAAAATGGATTAGAGTGCGTTTTTCATACTAGATAAAGAGGCTATTTCGTTGACTTGTGTTGGAAAAATACGCAGGATACGTGTTAAATTTAGGTATTTAAGAAAAAGATGTTATTAGGTGTAAGATTTGTAATGAAGTGGTAACCAAGGTAAACAGATTTTTTAAAATAAAAAATAAAGATTTCATGTCACATAAAGAAAACTAAAAAAGGAACATGTCTAAGCCAAGTCTACACAGGTGAGATTAGGCATAATCTACAACAGCCGCCCTTAATCGAAGCTATAGTAGACAAAAAAAAAACTTAAGTAATAATTAAACCTAAACCATCTACACATCTTTTGTGTACTAAAGGCCCGAGTGTCTTTGTAAGAACATCTGCAGGCATGTCACAACTTTGAACTTCGTCCTGTTGTGGTGTACAGGATTGTGAACGAGGTTTATGGCACTCTGACTGTCGGAAAATAACTTGACTGGCAAAAGTTTACCTGTTATTTCGAAGATAAAACGGCGTAGATAACAAGCTTCTTTTGTAGCAGATGCAAGAGCCATATATTCAGACTCCGCAGATGAAAGAGCCACTGTCGGTTGTTTCTTAGATTCCCATGATATTGGTCCCCCACCTAGTACGAGGGCTGCCTTTTAAGTTGTGTCGTTTGAAATAAGTATAGACAATCTAATAGATTATTACCATTTATTGTTTTTCAAAGAATTCGCCGCGATATTTAATACACTTTTGCATGCGTTCAAACCAGTTTTTAAAACATTTATTCCACTCCGAAGTGGGGGTAGTCAAAATGGCCGATTTGTATGCGTCAACAGCTTCTTCGGGTGAGCTGAAACGTTGACCACGAAGACTTTGCTTAATTTTGGGGAACGTAAAAAAATCGTTAGGGCTTAAGTCAGGACTGTAAGGCGGGTGATCTAAAATTTCCACGTTTTGGGTGTTCAAAAACATCTTTGTCTGGCGGGCGGTGTGCGAACTTGCATTGTCATGGTGCAGTATCATACGACGTTCCGAGTTGTTTTTTCGAAATTCGGTGATGACTTGTGGCAAACAAACAGTGGTATACCAGTCGGCGGTAACCGTCTTGCGATCTTCTAGTACAATAGTGGCGACGTGACCACCCTTTGCCACAAACGAGGCAACCATTTTTTTTGAAGTGCTCCGAGAGCGTATGACTTTGGTCGGTTTTGGCTCGTCCTGGAAGACCCAGACAGTTGACTGCTGTTTTGAATCTGGATCGTAAGCATATATCCAAGACTCGTCACCACTAACCACATCATAAACATGTTTTGACTCTCCTCGGCTGAATCGCTTCAGAGTTTTGCGACACCAACTTACACGGGCTGTTTTTTGGTCGTCGCTAAGCAAATGTGGTATCCAACGAGAGATCAACTTTTTTACAACAAGTTCTTCGTGCAGGATTTTTTGGACAGTGGTCCCTGAAATGCCCACGGATGCCTCTATTTCACGGTATGTCACATGACGATCTTCGAGTATTAGCTGCCGCACGGCTTCGATATTCTCTTGCGTCATGGCGGTTTTTGGACGACCTTCACGAAGCTTATCACTGAGGCTAGAGTGCCCACGTAAAAATTCTAAGTACCAGCGTTCTACAGTCCTAAGACACGGTGCTGCATCACCAAACACAGATGTGATCTCCTCAAAGCACTGAAGTCGCGATAATCCCCTTTTAAAGTTGTAGAAAATTACCGCACGCAAATTTTCCTTAGACATTTCCATTTTTACAACCGACTTGTCACCTTTGAATAGACGCTGTAATAAAACTATTCGACCAATTTGAAAACATTCTTTTGTTTTCGAGTTCTAAATTCAAAAGGATGAAAATGCCATATGTTTTTTTTTAAATAATCGCGGGAGGTTGGCAAACGACACAACTTAAAAGGCAGCCCTCGTACAAAAGCAAAACCAGTGTATGACCTTCTGTCTATCAAACAGTTCGCCCAGTCAGCATCGCAGAATCCTTTTAAAGGTTCTCCATTCTTTTTGTAAACTAAAGAGTAGTTTAAAGTGCCTTTTAAATATTGCAAAACTCTTTTTGCGGCATTCCAATGCTCCTTAGTATAACAAGTATTAAATTGACTAAGATAGCTCGTCGTATACGCGATATCTGGTCGTGTGTTTACTGCCAAATACATAAGGCATCCGATTAAATTTTGATATGGAAAATTCTCACTAACCTGATCATCACGTCTCTTTTGCATCAACTTCTTTATTAGAGGTGTATTTGCAGTCTTGCACTCTTGCATATTAAACTTTTCGAGTAGCGACAAAATATATTGTGATTGATTTATCTGTATACAGTCATCCTTCCAAGCAATATCTAAACCTAAATACTTTTTCAACATTCCAAGGTCTTTTAATGAAAAATAGCTTGATAAATCTCTCTTGACAATGTCAAATGTCAACTCTGTTTGAAAGAAGAGTAAAATGTCATCAACAAATATACTGAGTATTACGAGTTCTTCACCAAAAAGTTTTGTATATACGCAAGGTTCGGAAGGAGTTGCAATGAAACCTATTTTTAAAAGTGTTTCATTTAATTTTTTATTCCATGCTCGCGGTGCCTAGGCCGTATAGAGATTTCTTCAAGAGACACACCTTATTTTCATTTCCCCTTTCTATGAAACCAAGAGGTTGTTCCATATAGACTTCTTCTTCCAAGTTTCCATTAAGAAACGCTGTATCTACGTCCAAATGTTTTATTTTTAAACCGTTTTCAGCAGCTAATGCAAATAAGGCACGTTGGGATGAGTGACGAATTACTGGTGCAAATGTTTCGTCGTAGTCCACTCCTTTTACTTGTTTGAAACCTTTTACAACAAGTCTAGCCTTGTATTTCATTATATTTCCACTAGCGTCTTTTTTAATTTTGTAGATCCATTTACAAGGTATTACCTTTTTGTTCGGTCTATCAACAAGTTCCCAAGTGTGAAGCTTCATTAGCGAATTATGCTCGTCTAGCATTGCATTATGCCATTTTTCGGTATCGTCAGCATGAATTGCTTCGTAGTATGTCACAGGCTCGTCTGAATTACTAGACAATATATTATAGCTAAGAAAATCCGGTGGTTTCCTGCTTCTTGAGGGGTACCGCCGCTCCAGGAGAGATGGTTCCAAACTAGCTGACTCTTCATCAAAACACTCTGCGTTTAGTGGTAACGATGTTTCCTCTCCTGGATCGACACTCTCAACACAATCATGAAACTCATTTTCATTATCTTCAAAGTCTGCATTTTCTTCAAAAAGTAAACCTGAATCTGACTGTATCTCAGGTTCAGTTTGCTTTTGCTTTAGTGTTGTAAAGTAATTTTCGAAAAAAGTTGCATCCCTAGATTTGAGAATTCGCCTTGGGTTAGAAGGATCTCGAAAAATATAACTATTTGGGTCTTCAGAATAACCCACAAAAATCGCTTCTTCTGCTTTTAAATCTAACTTTTTTCTGTTACATGATGGGATGTGAATAAGTGCCCTGCATCCAAATACTTTTAGATGACTAAGATCACATCTTCGGCCATACCATTTATCATACGGTATTTGACCACCTAACGCTCGATGAGGGGACCTGTTCTTTAGGTACACTGCTACACGAAATGCATCTTCCCAGTAAGCCTTTGGTAGTGAGCTTTCCGCCAGCAGCGTCCTCGCCTTCTCTGTAATGGATCGGTGAGTCCGCTCTGCAACTCCGACTTGTTGAGGGCTGTAGGGCGTCGTTGTTTGATGCTTGATACCTTTTGAAGAAATATAATCACAAAATTCTTTATTAATAAACTCTTTACCGCCGTCAGTCCTAATAGACTTTATTTGCATATTTAATTGTTTTTCAACTAAAGTTTGAAACAGGCGAATCTTTTCTTTTACTTCAGTCTTTGAACATATAAAGTAAACAAAGACTTTTCGCGTACAGTCATCAACTAAGGTTAACATATATTTGTTACCTTGAAAAGAGGTTGTAGACATAGGTCCACACAGATCACAATGGATCAATTCTAAAGGTGAAGTTGCTCTATTTGAAGCTATTTTCTTAAAAGGTTTTCTAGCTTGTTTGCCTTCTATACACGCGATGCAACTTGTTTTGTCTACTACGTTAAATTCTACCCCTACCTGGTGATTTTTCAGTCGATTCATGCCTATTCGGCATAAGTGTCCAAGTCTCTTATGCCAAATTTTATACCTATTCTGACAGTCAGAGTCCTCGCCTTGTGTCAAATAATTTATCGCCACATTGTTTGAAACATTTGTAGTGCCATCAAGCACATACAATCCACCACAGGGCGAAGCATGAAGAAGAGAATCACCTGTAAAATAAAAGGTATCATTTTTATAAAAATTGCATCCATTTTTATCGAAAACACATATAAAACCCTTATCAATAGCTTTTTGTACAGATAGCAAATTTGCATTTAAGTCTGGTACGTAGGCAACATCAATAATATTATTTACTTTATTTTTAGGTGTACTGATCGAAATATTTCCTAGTCCTAAACATTTGATCTTTTCACCATTTGCGACGGTTACGGTACCTTTATTATTCAAATTTATATCACTAAACCAATCACGTCTTGAAGTCATATGTTTTGTAGCACCAGAATCTACATACCACAAATCCTTGTTTGTGCAGCCGGAAGTATTTAAAGCAGTAAACGAGGTATCATCTACACTTGTCACATTTGCTTTCTCCTTCTTCTGTTTCAATGGACAGTCTGGTCTCTTATGTCCGGGAACTTTACAATCGTAACATATAATTTCTTTCTTCTTTACCGACTTAGGTTTCATCTTTGTTTGAAAAACCGAGTCTATAGATAATACGTCGCCTTTAGACATCTCATTAAGGAGTCTTGTTGTTACCAGGTCTGTAGTTACATTCACATTGCAATTTTCAAGTGCCATTATGAGAGGCTCGTATTTTGGAGTGAGACCTCCTAGAAGTATAGCTGCAATTGATGTATCTTCTATATTTTTCCCGATATCTGCTAGATCCTGTGCGGTTGACGTAACTGCATTGATGTACTTCTCAATGTCTTCAAAATCTGACAGACTTAATCGGTATAACTTACGCTCGAGAGCTATTCTACGTCCTATACCATTATCCTCGAAGGCTTTCTGTAACGATTTCCACGCTTCCGATGCAGTCTTTGCACTTCTAACGTGAGTTATGGCTGCACCATCTACAGTTAGGCAAATCTTAGCAAGAGCTTTCGTATCATTTTTTACCTTTACAGTTTGAGGAGTCGTGTCACCTTCTGGATATCCAGTAACAGTCAACCAGAGATCCTCGTGGAGGAGGTAGTTCCTCATTTTGAACTTCCACGTTGGATAATCCACTTTACCTCGAAGGCAAAAAGTTGGCAATGACGATGAGCTTGACTTCATTACTACACCAGTAGCATTACCATTATCGTGTGACATATTAATACAGTTACTGTTCTAGTATTATTTTTAGGTAACAACTAAAAAAAAATACACAATTTTAATATTTATACACGTATTTTATGGTTTACTCCTTTTCTTCGTGCTGATAACGTGTTGGAAAAATACGCAGGATACGTGTTAAATTTAGGTATTTAAGAAAAAGATGTTATTAGGTGTAAGATTTGTAATGAAGTGGTAACCAAGGTAAACAGATTTTTTAAAATAAAAAATTAAGATTTCATGTCACATAAAGAAAACTAAAAAAGGAACATGTCTAAGCCAAGTCTACACAGGTGAGATTAGGCATAATCTACAACAACTTGGTTCCTCGCAAGGGGATGTTTTTAGTGAAATCTGATGATGGATACCCCGAGCATCGATACAGGACTTCCAGAGTGCCTACGATACCCAACTGATTGTGCTTGTTCAGAAAAACATCTAAAATGGCAATAAAATGTAAGGAAACCCCAATGCTCAAATGACTTGTTTTATCCAAAACCCTTAATCACCTATAACAAAGGTTTAGCCGCCACGCTCGATCGATTCAACATCGGCGCCGAAACCTAAGGCAACAGAAATTAACCTTATTACAGAAAGGACAATCAGGCAGCAAGCAAGATCATACTTACCTAATTCTAACCTACTTAATAAATTTTAAACTAATATCTACATTTTTGTGCAGTACCTACGCAATTATTAAAATTAACAATATTCTAGATTCAGTGGACTGTAAAAAACAACAAATATAAATGAACATTGCCTCGCCATTAAAGTCTCCGCAGTGACGGTGTAAAAACAAAACTTATGACCTAAACATAAAGTTAAATGTTAACTAAATCCGAGTATAATCATAATTTTATCACATTCTTAGCGATGACTCGATGCAATATTAGTATCTTGAACAAATATGTTAACTTACTAAAATAAATACTCACAAAATTTTTGTAAAGCCATGGCTGCAAAAAGTGGTGCATAAATTGTTATTATGCTATTTAATATAACAGAAAAAAAAATGCGTAATGTTTTATAAAACATGACTTATGGATAAAACTGCCCATGTTGTAGATTTCACTGAACCAAAACAAAGTATGAAATCAACTGGCCACCAAGCATTTACCGACGGTTACGGATGATGCACAACCCCGTGTAATCTTAAAGCGTTGCCAAAATTGACACGTATGATGAGCTAGACGTTTTTTATTTGCATTTTGGGCACCAGTTTGAAGACTCATACGTGTATGCATCACATGTGGGAAACTCGGAAAAACAGGAAAATTCGGGAAAATAGTCCTTAGGCATGGTGTTTTATGCACAAATATAATAATACTAGCTTTCCCCCCGCGACTTCGTCCGCGGAGAATCATTATTTTGGTTATAAGTACGTAAAAAAAGGACAGTTCTTTTCAAGTTTCAAATATTTTTTCGCACGGCTATTGAAGATCACTACCATCTAACGATATCTACTATCGACTATTGATTGAGCACTTTTTTGTATACCACGTTGGTGGTAGTACCTGTCGGGCGCTAAAATAACCAGGCTGCTGCATGAACTAACTCTGGAACAGGCCACGTAAAACTGCCCGTGTGAGAAGCAATCCTCCCTTAAGTCGATGCCCGCCACCTTTAATGACTGACCCTGAGATTTGTTTATGGTTATAGCAAAGCCGACTTTAAGGGGGAATTGCAGTCGCTTAAATTCAAATGCGTAATCAATCAGAGGGTATAAGTGGTATTCGTGGTATGAATACCGATTCACCCCGAGCACATCCGGTAAATACAGTAGCCTCAATAATATTTTTGTGAAGTGCTTTTACTCGCAGTCTTGTTCCGTTGCAAAGCTTAGGGGGGGTTAAGGTTACGCAATAGCATGACAGGGGTACCAACTTTAAGGAGGAGTTTGTGAGAAGGGAGACCAGGTAGGTGGGTTGACACTATTAAGGAACTCAACAGGATAGTGAACAGCCTCATCGGTTTGTAAGACTGAATCTACCGACTTGTATTCCATTTCTGACCCTTCAAAGGACTTGAGGAGGATATCATTAATGGTGGCAGCAACATTGTTCTTGGGAGTCAGTATAGCGCGTTCACACAGCCAATCCATCGACTTCATTTGTAAATTAGAAATATTAGGATAAATTTTAGATATTAATTCTGTTATTGTTGAAACTACTGTGGCCAGCTGAGTAGGGATACATATTTTTCCATTCGATTCGGGATAATCTCCGTTTCCTATTTTGAGTAGGGGTTCAGAAAACTCTCCAGCAAAGACGTCGCCCCTTAAATTAACTCTCATATTTCTCCTAAGGGAGAGTTTTTTGATATTGGGCCACAGATGTGAGGATTTTAAACATGCTTTAACCTCGTCAGCCCGAGTTCCTCTAGCGACTACAGGAAGAGTCTGACGAAAATCCCCAGCCAACAACACAGTAACTGCACCCATCACTCCATCATTACCTCCGATATCTTTAAGGGTCCTTCTTAGTGCTAGTAGTAATCATAAAGGTGTTTCATACTGGAGATTTCATTACAACATTTTTACACAAAAATCGAAATATCTCTAAAACCGAGCCGAATTCAGCAGACGTTAATTAACATTTTTAACTTAAAATGTGGTCAGGAATATGCTGTTAAAATGTCTCGCAATGCTCACGGGCACCGTGTATATATATATATATATAGATATACCATATAAAAGTAATTTACAAAAAAACAGAAATGCACGTGAGGAGTCGATTTCTGGTAGCCAGTTACACAGGGAACGTGTTAAATGTGCTTTAGCAGAAACACTGACAAAGAAACACTGTCACGGCATTCTACGAAAAACAATAATTACAAAAAAGCCTGGGTTAAAGAAAGAGCACCATTATTTGGTACTTATACATAAATAAAAGTATGGACGTATATTAAACACGAAAAACTTAATTATCAATACTCTAACGAGACACTTAAGAAGATGAGACACAGGCTATTGTCGGTAAAAAAGAAGGACCCTGGCCCTTTGTTTGATTAGTAGTTAACTCAAATAATTGTTAAAGTTCGAAAAAAGAATCGATAATTTGACACATATCCTTGAGATTTAACAATTAGTTATCATTTTTAACAATTAGTTTAACGACTGATCAAACAACAGGCCCTTATTGTGTGCCCTAGGGTCGCAAGGACTGACATTACATAATGTAACACCATTATCTGAATGTACATGACAATACAATTTGAAATAAATACCTCAATAGATTTAATGTTGTTTTTAGGGTTCCGTCATACCTGGGTCAAGCAGGACCCTATTATAGTTCAGGAGTTATATCTACAAAGTATAAAACAATTTCACTTCCCATCGTCTTTCCCTCTGTGTGTACGCTTAGATCGTTTAAACTACGCAACGGATTTTAATATAATCAATTCTAGTTTTATATACGGGTGTCACAGAAACTTCACATAAACTGAACCAAAGGCGCTAGTTATTATCATATAGTTTGAAATTATAAATAACAGAACAAATGTACCATTGCATTGTGATCAGCAATAAACCTACATTTGCCATGTAATTTTTTAATCACTGCTTATCACAGTAAACGCTATCAATTGATAATGTATGAGTGGGCTTCAGTGTAATTAATAAAATGGTCACGTTTTATTCACTATCACCAATCATTATCAATTTTTTTTGGCAGTAATATCAACTTAGATAACGGCCTCTTCATCACTTTATCTCCTTTGTATTGTACGCTTAGAACACGTACAAGCTCGTCAGGACCGGGGTGCAAAGCGGTTATTTTTCCGAGCAACCATTTTGCTGGTGGGAGTTCATCCTCTTTTATAATAACAATATCTCCAACACATGGCGAGGGTACGGTGTCTTACCACTTGTATCGTTGTTGTAAAGTGTTGAGGTATTCCGCTTTCCATCTCTTCCAAAAGTCTTGCACCCTATTTTGCAAAAACTGCCATCTCGTTAGCATGTTTACGTTCTTATTCTCGTAACTTGTATCCGGAATGTTGATTACTGGCTCTCCGATTAAGGAAGTGTCCTGGCGTTAGCGGGTTCAAAGTGTACATACATACATAAACTCACGCCTTCATTCCCAGAGTAGGGTAGGCAGAGCTACAGAATTACCAACAACTCTAACAAGTTGTTGATAATTCCGTAACCACATTTTGCACAAGTAGGCCAAGATGTTTCCCAGTGTATTAGTGACAGGTTGCAAGCCCATCGCCTAACATTACTACAAGCCTTTATTCCCTTAGTCGCCTCCTACGACATCCACGGGAAGACATGGAGTGGCACTATTCTAATCCGGCAACCACACGACAAAGTGTCAATAGTGTTATCTAATTGACAGATGGGTCGCGAATTTAGGCAGGCTTCAACTTGAGCCAGGAGAGTCGCCATCTCTTCATAAGTCAACTTTATGGTACCGTTAACTCTGGCTAAATGTCTCTTGGCTGATCGGACTCCAGCCTCCCATATCCCACCAAAATTGGGAGCCTTTGGTGGAATGAAGTGCCAGGTAGTGCAGTCATTTGCCAGGAGTTCAGCTACCTCGGCTGCCACATTGGCTTTTCCTTGTTCAAACATACTTTTCAACTCTTTATCTGCACCTACAAAGTTGGTCCCGTTGTCGCTCCACAAGTGACAACAGTGTCCCCTCCTCGCAACAAACCTTCTAAATGCTGCGATGAACGCCTGGGAAGTCAGGTCTGTGACAGCTTCCAAATGGATAGCCCGCGTGGACATACAAACAAAAAGGCAGATGTAGCCCTTTGTTGACTTATGACCACGACCCTTTACGTCCTCAACTGTATGAGCCCTGCGTAATCAACTCCACTGTGAAGGAAGGCACGATGAGGAGTCACCCTTGATGCTGGGAGTTGACCCATCAATTGCTGCCTTATCTTCGCTTTATACTTTATGCACACTTTGCAACTACGGGTAAATTCTCTGACAGCTGACTTGAGGCCTATTATCCAATATTTACTACGGATATATGTCATCATTTGCAGTAAACCTCCATAAAGGGTTCTGGTATGGGCTTCATTGATAAAAGCCTAGTAACATGACGTTTACTATGTATAATAATTGGGTGTTTAGTGTCTTCTGGAATTTTAGCTTTACCCAGTCTTCCTCCTACTCTCAACAAGCCCTTCTTGTCTAAGAATGGCGTGAGACTGATCAAGGAACTTCTATCCTTTACCCTTCCGTTTTTCTTCAGATCTTCAATTTCCGTTCCGTATACCAAATATTGATAATAGCTCACACATTTAGTTTCGATTGTATTTACTTCATCCGCTGTCAAATATGTTTTTTCACCCTTTTTAGTTTTATTAACGACTCTTAAACATTGTGCAAGTACGCTCTTCATTCTGGACATTGATGTAAACCTTTCCCAAATAGGTTTTTCATCCAGGATTACATGGAAGTTTTTCTTCATCTCTAACTCAGTTTGAGGAATAGAACTTCTGGTAAAGTTTATCTCACTACTTTTCAACCACCCCGGTCCAGTCCACCACAACTCATTGTTTACCAAGTCACTCGGTTTGACACCCCTTGATGCTAGATCGGCTGGATTTTCGGCTGACGGAACATGTTGCCACCTGTCGTTATCAATTCGTTGAATAATGTCTGACACACGATTTCCTACAAAAACTTGCCACCTATTTGTCATAGATTGCAGCCAAGACAATACCACCATCGAATCTGTCCAAGCATGTAAACAATGCATTGGAATGTTCCATAAATCCGATAGCTCATACATAAGGGTTACCAACAACACAGCAGCGCAAAGCTCTAATCGTGGGATGGAAAGTTGCTTCAGTGGTGCCACTTTAGTCTTAGATGCTATTATTGTAACATGAATATTATCATCTTCGTCCACTACCCTGATGTAAGCCACAGCTGCATAAGCCACAGAAGAGGCATCTGCAAACCCGTGCAGCTGTACATTCTTGCAATAAGATGTCATCTTCAACCAGCGTGGAATTTCAATAGTTTGTAAATCGCAAAGATCTTCTCTATAATTGAGCCATTCATCGATTAACTCTGATGGTAGTTCATCATCCCAGCCAAGACTGCAGAGCCACAGTTTCTGTATCATAATTTTGGCTGTGATTACTACTGGTCCTAGCCATCCGAAAGGGTCAAAAAGACTGGCGACATCGGACAGTATTACTCTCTTTGTAACAGGGTTCCTGCTCTCTGGTAAGTTTACTGTTACCCTAAAAGTATCATCTTTCCTGTTCCATGTTAGCCATAGAATCTTTATAACCTTGTCCATCTTTATGTCCATTCTATCCACAGATTCAGGGACTTCCTTGCCTTCTTGTAGAAAGTTTATCAATTCCTCAGAGTTACTTGACCACTTTTGCATTTCAAAGCCGCCTGCTCTTAACAATTTGTTTACCTCATCACAGATACCTTTTATTTCAGATATTTCTTCATAACCTGTCATCAAATCGTCCATATAATATGAATTCTTAACAATGGCTGCTCCACGAGGATACTTATCAATTTCATCATCAGCCAGTTGCGTCAAAGTTCGTACCGCAAGGTGTGGTGCTGCCGCCGTTCCAAATGTTACAGTAAGTAGTTTATAACTTTCTATTCTTTCAGGTGGATTATCCCGCCATACTATGCGGTGTAAATCGGTGTGTTTGTCTGTCATTCTTACTTAACGATACATTTTTACAATATCGTCAACAACACAAATTGTAGGGCCAACCATCACGGCATCATTAAAGGAAAAACGCTTAGATCCTTTCGCCGAAGCATCAAAACCACTCGTACCTTAGTCGTATCTTTATCTTCCCTTACCACAGCATGATGTAGTAAGTAAATAGCTTTACCCTCGTTTTCATCTTCAGCCTTCTTAATGTGACCCATCTTCAAGTACTCATGTATAACCCTTTTATACTCTGTTTTCAAACCATTGGTTTTTTCAAACTTCCTTTCTAGCTGTTTAAATCTTGTGATGGCTTGATGTTTAGTTTCACTACACGCCTTACTCGTTTCTTCTAGGCTTTGCTTCAAAGGTAACTGAACTATATATCTTCCTGTTGAGTCTCTTGTTGTTGTGTTTATGTAACTTTCTTCACACTTCTCCTCTTCTTTAGTCCATACTTTCATATTTGTGTATAATTCTGTTTCTATCTCCCAGAATCTTCTTAGGAGGATGTTATCTTCTTCCACGATCCTGCTAACATGTAAACTGGTTATATGTAGAAGGTTAGTAGGGGTTGTGATAATATTCCCGGACAATATCCAACCCAGGTGTGTATATTGAGCGATGACATCGCCCGGTCCTGTTAATAAACCTGTGTCTATGATTTTGCCAAAAACATCCGCCCCGAGAAGAATATCGATTCTTCCCGGTACGTTAAAAGTGGGGTCGGCTAATTTAATATTTTAAGTTGAGGCCAGTCATAACCTCGAATTTCCCTTAGAGGTAACCTACGAGTCAACGACTTTAACACATAAGCATTTACATCAAAAGAGAAATTACTTTCTTGCCTCGACTTAATATGTAATCCTACTAAGTGATTAATATAAACCTTATTACCGTCACCGACCCCCGAGACGGCGCCGCTGATTTAGGCTCTCTTCAAACCCAATAACTCAACCACTCGCGCAGTCACGAATGAAGCTTCGGAGCCCTGGTCGATCAGAGCACGGAAAACGTGTGATTGTCCTGAAATTGATGTCACATCTACCAGTGCCGTTGCCAAAGGAATGGTTGGACGGAACTCTTCTCCATTTGCTACATGCGCTGATACCTTTTCTACTATCTCCTCTGGCTTGTTTATTGTAGATTCTTCTGTATCTTTTCTTTCTTTACCTGCTTGTTTCATATCTCGATGTAATAAGGAGTGATGTTTTCTGTTGCATATCTGGCATGTCGACCTCTGACGGCATTTAAAAGCGGTGTGATTGGGGATTAGACAATTGAAACACAAACTATTTTTCTTAACAAAGTCATACCTTTCTTCGATTGATTGCATAGCAAATTGTTTACAATTAAATATGTAATGGTTTTCTGAGCAGAAAGAGCAGTGCGCATCCTGTCTGACGGCAGTGAGTCTTCGGTTTAACAGATTTGTTCATTTTATTTTCAGGTTCTACCATCTCCAACGTGCGAAACCGGGTCTCCAAGAACTCCCTCAGTTTTTCAAAACCAGGTAAGTCCTCAGCACTATCTCTGCTAATACTTTCTTCCCATTGTTTATGTGTTTCAGAGTCCAGCTTTGATACGACGATGTAATTCACGATAGTATCCCACTTCTCTGTCGGTAAACCAAGATTCTTCAGTGAAATACATTCCACGGATGTATCCAACAGCTGCTTCATGGAGGCCGCGGACTCGTGAAGTATTGCTCTTTGTCCAAAAAACTTCTTAAAAACACAATTTGCTATGTACCTTTTATTATTGTATCTTTTTTTAAGAATTATCCACGCTTCAACATAATTTTGTCCAGTAATAGAAAACTGACGCAGCAAACCTTCTGCATCGCCTTTCAAGCTAATACTCTTAAGATAATGCAGCTTCTGTACATTTTCTAATGACTCATTTCGGTGAATCAATGCCAAAAAAATATCATGAAATGATTGCCACTCTGTATTATCACCTCCGAATGTAGGAATCGCAATCCGGGGTAATTTTAGGTCACATATAGAAGTACCAGGTCTAGACGCTTCATTTTGGCTTTGTAGACCTGGTTTGGTACTATGTTGAATAAAATTCTGTAATGCGGTTTTCATTTCACCCTTGTATGTAAAATATAACTCTTCAAACTGGTCAAATATGTCTTCAGCAAAATACGATAATATTTGTCTATCTTCCCTCAAAACACTAGTCACTAATTTTTCGTGAACACTTTTAAATTCATTCCAGTAGGACTCCAAAGTCTCCAGTCGGCTTTGTAAATAACCAACCGTTATTCTGTCCTTACGCGACTTCTTATAATTAGCGTAAGCCTTTTGCACCTTTTCAAACGCATCGACTTGCAGTAACATTTGCTTTTCGGCATTCTCCATCTTTTACAAATTGTTGATCTTCCAAAATATTTATAAGATCAAATCGCTATACACTAAGTTCCAGAACCTTCCACGACAATGTTAACTACAAAATGTAGGGAGGGTACGATCCCGCGCACTAAAATGTCCAACTGTTAGTGATCAATTGAAGTCCGCTATTTTACAAAGCCGTGCTTCTTAGTCAACAAAATCACTATAATATTCACAACGCGCTTGTCTTAAGTTTGCATATTAACGTTTTGATTTGCAGTCAAAAATGTTTATACTAAAATCTCCGTATGTAACCGATCCTTAAAGTTCTTTCACAGTTATTCACGTTTGTTTACTAATTGTCATCAATAATGTTCACTATTATTCACTTTTTAATCCGTTTTTACTTGTTTTTACTCCAAATTACATCCAAAAGCAATATTCTCGAACAATTAAATAGGTCACCCGTTAATGAATCCTGGGCCGATGGACCATATGTACATATGCATAAGGTACACTATTGCTTGCAGGTGAATCAAAATGAAACGCACGTCTATTCTCTGTACTTACTTTATTGGAACTACCGTAACGCCTAATATAAAGAAGTGGCTTGTTAACCTGTCTATAACTATGAATATGAAACCATGTTGGGATGCCGGCTAATATGAAACCATGTTGGGATGCCGGCTAATATGAAACCATGTTGGGATGCCGGCTAATATGAAACCATGTTGGGATGCCGGCTAATATGCGTCAAAATCAAAATATGACCTAAACAGCAAACATTTTTTTAGACTTTATGTCAGAAAACACTTTACCCAACATATAAAACAACCCACGCGCATTACACAAGGTACATCAACGTAATTAGACCTCATTTTCACCAACTTTGATAGTAAAAAAGTACACACTTCTGTAGTAGAATTAAGATTCTCGGACCATGCTGGCACAACTATAAATATAAAATTGCCGCAAAAAAACTATAATGAACTGTGCTTGGTTAACTAAAAAACGAATCTTTAATCAAATAAAAATTGATAATTTTAAGCTACAAGTAAGCAAAATAGATTGGCATAATATTATAAACCCTCACAAATATGTAAACGAAAATTATAAAGCTTTTATTAATGTTTTAATTGATAGTCTAAATGTATGCATACCAAAGAAAAAAGTTAACATAAAAAATAATTACAAAAAAAACTGGCTAACAGTTGGCATAAAGCTCTCATGCAAAAACAAAAGACTTTTGAAAATATTAGCATTAAAATCTAACAATGAGGTACTAATTAAACACTTAAACATATATCAGAAAATTTGAAATAAAAACAATAGTCACTGCAAAAAGGCTACAATATATAAATAAATAAAAAAAATCATCAAACAATGTAAAAGCTATGTGGAGCATCATTAGAGAGCGCACGAATAAAAAACCGAAAAGCGAACAACAAAATGTTAATCTGTTAATAAATAACATCATTTCTACTGAGCCGGAATGCAATAAACATTTGAGTATTGCCTCGCATGTGAACCTATGAGAGCGAGTGAGAGATAAATATAATCTGGAAGGCCCTATTTAAGAGCAATCTTATTGTACCTACTTATTATTGATATGATATTTCTCTCAAAAAATATGTTTTGTTAATTATTGTATATACAACTTATCATATTTCCCAAAGCAATAAATTTACAAACAAATATTGTGTTTTTCTTTAAAAATTAAGCAGAAGATTGTGTATCATTCATTATTGTTGCCAAATATTTTGAGACAAAGGGTAGTGACAATTGTTAATTTCAAATATTATGATATTTATGCTTGAATTATGTAATTTTGAGATGCCATCAATCGATAAGCTCTCCACGTCTCCTGTACCTATGGCGATTGGAACCATTCCGAATTCTGACAAGGGTACAAAATCAAATTATTATATTTTTAATATTTGAAATTGATTACAACATAAATTATTAATCACTTCACTCAATCTTTATGGTAATGTAATACCGGAATAAAAAGGGTGACGCGTTTTGCAAACGTCTACTTACTCATGGAGCGCTGGTCGCACCTGGTCAAGAGCATGGAGGAATATAACCGGTATATATTATTATGCAAATTACGCCCATCCCTGTCATACTTATACTTGTCCGAAACATGTATTTTTAATCGCATTTCTCGTTTTATTTCGGTGTGACACGCTTTGCTCCTTCATTCATGGACAGCTCTAACGACAACCATTAAAATACATAACGCTTTTTAAAAGGCCACATGATAAATTATTCTGCGATATAAAATTCAATATCCATAACGCCTATGTGTCTGTTAATTAATTATTATTGTTTAAATTTAGTCCCGAAAAAAACAAATTCATATTCAAAATATTTATTCAGTAAATTGGCCTCATCAGGGGTCTTTAACACGTCGGTAATATGGAGTGAATCTACCAGCGCTTCGGACAAGACCATCATTGCGGAGAAGAAGCGCCGCAAGAAACTCCAATCATGGTCCCTATGTCGCTGTTTACAAATTTAAGAAGTTATACTGAAATATAGGGTAACGTCACCAGTGGTCAGCCAGAGACCAGTATTCGACCTTATGTGAGTGCGAAGAGTGGGGAATATATCTTTCGTACTCTTCCCACTCATACAATATCTAGGCAGAGGCCGACTACAGGTCCCTGGCTGACCACTGGTGACGTTACCCTATATAGAATGCTTTATGTTCTTAATAAATAAATATCAGGATTATACACGGAACATGGCACCCATTTACGAGGGGCATTCAATAAATTCTCGGTAATGGTATCTTGCAAACCTTTTTAGTAAACTTCTTAATACTAGCCGCTAAAAGTCAATCATTGACAGTAAAAAAAAAAATTATAGCCCACACGTTCTTTTGTTTTTCTGCTACTGCTGAACAAACGTGATCACCATGAGTGATAATTAAATTGGAGCATCGAGCCGTGATAAAATTCTTGACTAAACAGGGAAAAAATCAAAAGTGTATTAAAGAAGAAATGGATATAGTTTACCGTGAGTCCGTTCCTTCATTATCTACTGTCCAAAAGTGGTCAAATGAATTTAAGCGTGGGAGGGAGAGCATAGAAGATGACCCTAGACCTGGTCGGCCTGTTGAAGCTACTTCACCAGAAAACATTCAAAAAGTGGAGAAAATTATACTGGAAGATGGTCGAGTGAAGGTTAGATCTATAGCACAAAATACTAATATTTACATACATACATAACCTCACGCCTTCATTCCCAGAGTGGGGTAGGCAGAGCTAAAGAATTACCAACAAGTATTAAAACTTCTTGATAATTCTGTAACCGCATAAAGGCTTGTACAGTCAGCATCATAAATATAGTGGCAGTCAATAGATCCAAATATACCGCACCATCCAAAATATCCATAAATACGTACTCATTCCAAGTGATCAAATTGTTCAGGCCATCCACTGTATACAAATATACCGGAGCATCCACAACGCCATATACTTGGTAACATTCAACCCGCCGTTAGTACAGCAACGTCCAGAACGCCGAAGGTTTCTAAGCATCCAAAGTAGCCAAAAATACGGGACACATAAGAAAATTGAACCTTATTTACCAGTAAGTACGGTTGAATATTCAGTCAAATCATTTTAATAGGTTAGCCAGTAAGCAATTTGACAAACCACGAAAACAGTACCATACTGTCATGGCATATATCTGTCTCACGTTTTAATTTGACACATTATTGCGTGGACTGCGTGGTTTTAAAAGGTTTTGCAATATTGAAGCTGCCAACTTAAACGCGTCAATACGTTTCAATATTTCGCCTAGTTAGCCGTTAGTTACGATGGACCAGTGGATTAGTAGTAACGCTATCGAGTCAGGTGTTCTGGGTTCTAATCCCCGTATTAGGTGCTATTTTGCATTTTGCTTTTCTTGAAAAAGGATCTTCGTGGACATCGATTTTCTAACGATGAAGCGTTGAAGGCAGCGGTGCTGGAGCATTTTGACACCAAAGACAAAAAATATTTTTATGAGGGGTTAAAAAAACTAATTGACAGATCTTAAAAGTGTACAAACATAGGGGGGGAATATATAGAAAAATAAAAATAAAACACTAATCGTATGCTTTTGTTTTCCTTCTCATACCGAGAATTTATTGAACGCCCCACGTAGATCTCAAATTGTTTTGTCGGTTCTTAATATTGGCTCCTATTTACACATTTATGTTTTTAATGGGATTTCAATCTCCCGATCGTTGCGCGGAGACAGTCATCATTTTTCATTTTTGTGTGGCCGTGGCTGAATATGTGGCCTCTTAAGATGTATTTAGATAATAATTCTTGATAAACTAGTTGATATATGGGTAATATACTAATATATTAATATACCGGTTGGCAAATATTTAGAATCGCTCATTTTGTAAATACGAATATTTGTATTAAGATACACATAACTAAGATACTGATGAAAATTTCAGCTACGTCACGGCGTGAGCTGGAAGCAACAACGAGGCGGCTTGGAAGAGTTCGAGTACCGGCAGCTGAGCGAATTCAAGCATGTCGTCTTCAGAGGCCCTATTTAAAATACAATACCCAAACTTTTTTAAATTTTATTTTCTATAAACCACAGCTGAGCGAATTCAAGCTGAGCGAATTCAAGCTGAGCGAATTCAAGCTGAGCGAATTCAAGCTGAGCGAATTCAAGCTGAGCGAATTCAAGCTGGGCGAATTCAAGCTGAGCGAATTCAAGCTGAGCGAATGTAAAGCTTGTCCCAGTAAAAATGTTACATATAAATTATTAAAAATTCTGTATTAAATATTAAAATTAACCAAATTTTCTAATACCGTTTTATTTGATATTCCTTTAAATATTATTATTTACGCATAAAGACCAGTTTAGGATTAGTTCATCCAGAAACTTCTTAATTTTCCCTTGACCCCTGCCATCAAAGTTTGTACATCGTCATCGGTGATCAGTTTGGAAGTTTCATTCCACTTCTGCTTGAAGTCTTGAACTGAAGTGGCACTACTTTTATGTTTTATAAGCTTCTGTTTCACACGAGCCCAATATTTTTCAATGGGTCGTGACTCCGGGCAGTTGGGAGGATTGAGAGTTTTTTCAACAAAATCGTCATTATTTGCTTTGTACCACTCTATTGCTTCCTTTGTGTAGTGACACGTGGCCGAATCAGGCCAGAACAGGACAGGTGAAGTATGCCTCTTAATGAATGGCAACAATCGTTTTTTGAGGCACTCATTCAGGTATACATCACCATTTATGGTTCCATTAGCAAAATATGGTGTACTGCGTTTGCCACATGAACAGATCGCCTGCCACACGAGAACTTTCTTTGCAAATTTATCCATTTTGATAACCTTATACTCTTCACTTACTACTTTTCAGTCGGTCCCAGAATAATAGTGGTGTCCTGGAAGTCATTTGAATTCAAGTTTGCAGTAAGTTTCGTCATCCATAACAGTACAATATTTTTTCTTAGTCATTTTTGAATAAAGCTTTCTAGATCTCGTTTTAGACTCTTTTGACTGTTTTGCATTTCTGTTGGGCACTTTAGTTTGTTTAAACGTTGTTATAGAACAATTTTTCTTCACTCGTTGCACTGTAGATTTCGAGTTTAAATAAATAAATAAATAAATATCAGGGGACAATCTTTTTAAACTTCTTGGCCAAGTCTCGTACAGAGAGGGTAGGTTTTTTCTGTAAAGCTGTTATAATCTTCTTCTCGATATTCTGGTTTACAAACCCTAGTTTACTTCCACTTTCAGGCCATCGCCGTATACCACCTCTCCCTGAACCGTTTTAAAACCCTTTGAACGGTTGACGTTTTCAGCTCCAACGCCACTTTCTTCGCAGAGATGCCTTTATATTGAAAATATTTGTACAAAATAAATTCGTGTAACTTTTCTTGCACCGACGACATCGTTGAACATCTAGTACTGTCAACGTTTTTTTTTAGGGTTTATTTATACATTATAGAGCATCCTAATGGGAAACATAGTTTTGGGACAAGCTTTATTTAATATGATAGTGTTTTTCGGGACCATTTCGTGACAAAAATTAAGTAGAGAATTAAGAGAGTAATTAAGAGCTTATATTTGTCACGAATGAACCATTTTTTTTTATTATGTGGTTCTAGTCAGCTCTGCGTATAAACCATGCATTACGACGCGCTGGCCTAGTTGGTAGTGACTCTGCCTACGAAGCTAGAGGTCCTGGGTTCAAATCCCGGTAAGAACAGATATTTGTGTGATGAGCGCGAACATTTGTTTCTGAGTCATGGATGTTTTCTATGTATTTAAGTATATATTTCTCTATATAAGTATTTATATCGTTGTCTAGTACCCATAGTACAAGCCTAGAGCTTAGTTTCGGACTAGGTCAATTGGTGTGATATTGTCCCATGATATTTATTATTATTTATTTATTATTAGTGAATTATATTATTCCTAGTTAATTAAGAGCGTATATTTGTCACGAATGCACCATTTTTTTTTATTATATGGTTCTAGTCTGCTCTGCGTATAAAATATGCATTAGTGATCCATATTATTCCTAGTTAATTAAGAGCGTATATATTTGTCACGAATGAACCAATTTATTTTATTTTATTATATGGTTCTAGTCTGCTTACCAGCAATGCGAATTGTATTTATATCACCTGTTTTTTCTTTGTGATTTTATTACTCGCTTACCGCTCTGCGACATTTTATAAACTCCACAGTGTTTTCAGTCTTGAGATTGCCATCGTAAGATTGCAATCTCGATATTGCAAATGGCCTACATACGATATATAATACTACGATACGATCTAATTCGACACCATGGAACTTATGTAGATTCTAAGATTGTGTCCAAGGAGTGGATGGAGCTACCACAATACAGGTTTGGAGTCCAGCATCAGGCGGTGGTACGTCGAGAGAACCGCGCCAGGCAGCGCAGTCTGGCTACAAAATTAGATAAGTACCCTTTGTTTCTCCTTCCTACAATAGGTACTAATAATGACCACATTTAAAGGTAGGTACATTTTTTGTTTTACAATTAATTTTTATATCTGACAAA
The DNA here is from genome assembly GCA_927399475.2 of Acleris emargana. Lineage (NCBI taxonomy): Eukaryota > Metazoa > Arthropoda > Insecta > Lepidoptera > Tortricidae > Acleris > Acleris emargana. The sequence continues at coordinate 8,998,705 of OV656835.1, read as the reverse complement.
CGCAAGAGCTCATAATAATATAATAATTATTATTATTATTATTTGTATGTCTTTATCAAATAATAACTGTTTGTTTCAGTTTACCCAGCAACGGCAACGGACGAGCCTTCCGTGCCTCCTGCAGCGACGGCCGGCGAACGAGTTGTGTTCGCATGCATCACGTGAGGCTCTGACAATGAAACCTTATTTTAGTTTACTAGAAAATTGATACTATAAAACAAATGAAATATGACACCCACTATATTGAATTATTGCGTCACTCAAAAGTTCGAACGTTTTTGCACTATGTCTTTTTATAGTACGCCTAGAAGAAACTGAACCCCCAATTTTAATATGTTAAAAATTCAAAAAGACAACGGACACCAAAGACAACGGACGAGTCTGTAAACGACTGTTGGCTACTGGAAATTCACAAAAATCCTGCAGCCGATTATCGTCTACTGAACACTTGACGGGTTAAGTATTACGCTGAAACCTGCCATGACCACTGTCCGTGCTGCGTTGAATAACATTGCTTCCTCGTAAACTCTCACACACCCTACTGTTTCTAGTTGATCTACACTAGTAGTGATTTAATTATGCTGATTTACTTATCAGAACACACCTATAGCAGATGTATAAAACAGTGCTCCAATTTATTTACAGAACAATCCATTACTACTTATGGCTCTCCTAATGGCAGTAAAGCCTCCCTCTAGCTACTCCTGCTACATCTGAATGGGCATCAATTGTTAATAAACGCGCACCTGAAATGAACAATCTACGAAAAAGCATAACAAAACTATATAAAATACAAGTAAGTGGATAAAATGTTACGTTGTGCAACACGAAAACGTAATTAAAGGAAAAGTATTCATGGAAAAACTGTAGACTACTATTCAGTTACAATGACATGACCAATTTCATACAAAAATTAAACACCTTCGAAGTTTGATTTTTGACATGAGACGAAATAGTAGTTTATGAAATTGTTGCATAAAGAGGGGTATTAAAACACGAGTGTGTGTTTAAGAACCGAGCCGCTAGGCGAGGTTTTTAATAGGATCACACGAGTGTTTTAATACCTGGTTATGTGCAGTTTCATACAGTACTTTATCTACTCTCATACATTGCGATTCAACCTACTAAATAAAAGTTGAAAGTTAATAAAGTAACTACAGCAAAACGTATTCAATGAATGGCGCCAAAACCTAGCACATCACCGCGCATGCGTTAAAGCGGGCGCTGTCACAGACAAGTAAAAATTGGAATGAAAACTTTTTGTAATTCTGTAAAAATGACGCGAACCGCATGTGCGTTCCATTATAAAAAAATAAAAAATATGGAACCTAGTTGGTGACATTAACTTTTTAGATTAACTTGTATCGTAATGGTAAAAAAATTACTTTATAACATTATTTTGTTAGAGAAATATTGTTATAAAGTGATTTTTTAATTTTTTTTTCGGTATTGTGTTTATAAAGTATGCCAATATAAATTCGTTTTGGATTTTATAATTCGAACTTTACGATATGAGAGTAGATAAAACACTTTAAATGTGTCTGCAACACTAGATTAAGAAATAATTGGTCATAGAGTGGAACTGTAATAAGTTTGAATGTACTACACTTATAAACCTACGTATAAAAATCACAATCGCATCTTTTCACCATATAATGTTCTATGTAATATTTATATTATTATTGCAAAATTGTATTTTGAATTTATAAAAAATCTTAAATGTATACTTCTGATTTTTTTGGTTATAAGAGACACTAACTTGAGGCCTGTAGAAATAATCATAATAATAAAAAAACGGAAGTCCTGTACAAGAATGTAATTTATAAAAAAAAACTTTAATTTACTCTTATTTTTAGGACAAGTACGTTTATAGTTTTGTAACTGGTATTTCAGATCCTGACAAACCTACCTAGCACCATGTAGCAACTACTTGTAACAACCAACTCGACAGCACCATTAGCGTCAGACAGTGCAACTAAATCTGAGAGTGCGCTAAATTGCGCTGGCAAATTTTTTCCCAGACAGTTGAACTATATTCCAAATCCAAGTTGATTCCAACGGACTTCAGCTACCTTACTTTCAACCAGAACATGGAAGAGGCAGTGAAAGGGTGTGACGCGAACCATTCTCAGACCGAAAGGAAGGAAATTTTAAGTACTGGACCTACATAACAACTTGAACTTTGTGTTGCCATCAACCAAACGACTTACTGGGTTCTCAACTCACTCCTTATATCCTAGTAGAAGAGAAATAAAAAAAGAAATAAAACATTTTTATTGAGACACAAAACGACACAGTTAATAATAAACAAATAATTAAACCAGATAACATATTTCATCACCAGAACCTAAAACCCACTATATGTACATACTATGCCGATGCAAGCTACGACGATGATTATCAGTGGAACCCTTTATCACGGACGATAGAGCAGTAGAAAATGAAAAATAACAAACCTGACAGTAAGAAATAAAAGTAAATAAAATAAGATAATAACACTAACAAAGAAACAGTAAAAAATAATAATATGAAACAAAGACAGCAAAATTCAATACACAATTTAACAATCAATTTCGCATTCATGACTATGTATACAAGACGGCGGGAATCGGGCACGACCGCCCTCCTCCGACCGCCTCGGTGCAGCCGTAGTCATTACCGTCATTGGCGCATAAGCGCAATCCATATCAACGGAGATCAAAGAAAGAAGATAAACAGAGCTGTGTTTTATAATCAAGAAAAAAACAGGTAAGATCAACATACAGGCAAGTAAACTTAAAAAATGAAGTAGTTTCTTGCCAAGTTTTAGTAACAATAAGTACATTGGCTTTTGTTCCTCAAATAGAAGTGCCTTACATTTTAATTTGAAACTGTTTCATTTTAGCTCACGAATCACGCGGCTCTGAGCACTACTGAAGACATCTAATGACACTTGCAACAATAAGATCTTATAATAACGACATATCGTTTATGGTTATTGGTCACATAGGCTGATTTCCCCGTTCTCCTTTTCAGGCGCGCTAAGGCGAAGACGAGAATGAAGTGGTGACTTGGGAAGAGTCTTAGGCCCGTATTAATAAACTGATCTCGACTTGAATGTCAGTCTCAAGACGAGTCAAAAATGACAGTTCTCTATTGCTTGACGTTTACTTTGTCGTATCTTGTGACGGGCATCTCAGCCAAGATGAGTTTATTAATACGGCCCTTAGACATGGAAGCAACACCAGACTGCATCATGTCTATTGGATCCATTGAGAAAATTTCACCCAATCTTGATTTCTGTGAGTATTAATCTCACCCAGTTTTAAGACTCCTGCTTAGAGAATGGCACTTTCCTTGCGTCAATATTTTAATTTTACTTATACCGAATCTTACTTCTATTACGTCTAGTATTTCACTGAAGTCCTAATTTGAAGTTTCTTGCTGAGCGGACGGTTTTATATTACACGGCGTATTCTTGAGCCCCATGTATCGAGATAGGTATTTCTGAAAGGGATTGACAGCTGTCAATCTAGCGGTGCGTCACATAGGTGGTATTGCGGTGGCCATGTTAATCGTACACCCAGCTGAACGATAATGCCTATATTACAAAATCGACGATGACCGTCGATCGTCTGATCGTCCATAATCGGCACAAATCGGTTTGTCGAATGACAAACGTACAAGATTGACGTGGAGTGCATTGCTGCTTTAATTATTTAATTTTGGTGTACAACCATTATGTCAAAGTTATTTTATGAAAAGTTTTTACAATAGATAGAGGAAATGAAGATGGTGGTGTTTGAGCATCAAACTTAATAGTAACAAAGTAAGTAGGTACAAAAACCAAGAAGGATGGGCAATCGCATATCAACACCTGGAAATTCCCTTTGATGCGTGGCCGAAAAACCGAGAACTCACAGGTTGCTGGCGATCGTAGACGATGATCGACGACTACAGCCGAGTACAGGGTCGCCCGTGATCGTCGCTGATCGCGGATTGCCGACCGATTGACGTCAATCTTGTATTTGACGACGCGCTGGCCTAGTTGGTAGTGACCCTGCCTACGAAGCTAGCGGTCCTGGGTTCAAATCCCGGTATGGGCAGATATTTGTGTGATGAGCGCGAATATTCGTTCCTGAGTCATGGATGTTTATATGTATTTAAGTATATATTTCTATTTATAAGTATTTATATCGTTGTCTAGTACCCATAATACAAGCCTAGAGCTTAGTTTGGGACTAGATCAATTGGTGTGACATTGTCCCCTGATATTTATTTATTTATTGTGCAGTAGAGTCATAACGGATGAAGCAAAACGTTCCTGTCAAAACGCTAATGTTGAGCGTAATCTTGTCAATAATGTGTTATCTAAAAAAAACATGTTTTTCAACTAGGTACAAAAAAAATATTGTGTTTATTGCAACAAATCTTCTTGTTCTGCCCATAATACCAACGTAAACCGTGGCCGAGTCTACCGCCGCATCAAATATAATCCTGACATTTTGTCCGCCAAGACAAATAAATGGCAATCCACGAAGCAAAATTTCGAATTAAGCTTAATTCGAAACCGTAAGGATGGCACGTGTTTAGTTGTGAAAATTGTGTTTAAAGAGTGTATGGAGCTACGAGTATTACAATACGGGTTTTAAACTAACATCGGGCGGTGTACAGCCGAGACTAACGCGCCGCGCAGCGCAGCCCGGCTACAAGATAAGTACCCTTTCTTTGTCCTTTCCACAATATCAATTATGACTAAATTTAATGTATTAATCTGTACATATTGTAAATGAAATATTGAATATCTTTTGTTATAAAATAATTTAATTTACTATAGGTAGTAATCACGTATGAGGCTTTGGGCGGAGGATGAAACGAATTGATACATCACCTCCAGTTGGATTTCATCATCGTCGGTGTCAATGAGGAAATCCTACTAAAAATTAAGCCAACGTTTCCGTACGCAATCAATTAAAGAACAAGTCCTGTGAGTATTAGAGTAGTACCTTGCATTAATATATGTACCAACTTTGTTAGTAATAATTTTGAGGCACAGTGTCAATAATTGATTTCATGTACCTAATTGTTTTGATGTGTTATACTTATAATTTACACGTTTACTGAAGTGATGGATTTTGGAACCTGTTTTTTATAGTTTCAAAGTCAAATTAGTTTCGCCATGTCCGATTGTCTGTCTGTCTGAGTACTACACTCACTTTTTCTCAGGAATTGCTTAAATTACATGACTGAAATTATGTAAACATAAGGATATTTACACCGCGCATTAAGATCAATATCGAAACAGTAAAAAAAAAGTTTTACTATTTACGGGAAATATTTTTTTCACTTGTCACAAAAATATATTTTGCGTCATACTCGTATTGTTATAGTTACCTATCAATAACCCATTACGTGTTTGTTATTATATCCACTTTTAGATTTGAAGAACCTATTAAGATTATATTGAACTCCAAATGAACCATTTTCAGTAGAGCTACGTGTACAGGCAAAACTAAAAATTTAAAAAATCCAGGCAATATTTAAAATGAAAGCCCATTAAAAAAAAATGTTAAGAAAACTATTACGACAACGACTTTTGATTGGTTTTTGTGATACAGGCAACAAATGTGTTCTGGTATACCCGCTAAAAATCAGCAAAGACGACATAACAACTATTAATTATTTTTTTGTTTGTTTAGCCCTATACTGAGCTTGGCTCAACATGTCCGGATTTTGATGTTTATATATTTTTTTTACTTAGAAAAGATTTTAAGTAGGAAAATATAATTAAGTTTTTTTTTAAAAGCCCGTTATCATTCCGTTAGCCTCATTTAAAAAATATTTGGAATACTTTTAACTTTTTTTTATACCGCAATATCATTTGTATAGTTTTGTTACTATGGCATTTCAGATTCCGTTAATCGTGAAGGAGGTGGCGTGAGATCTACGGGAAAGTCAAGCGACTGCACGCGTTGAACAAAGTTCTAATTATCCACTCATGGGTCCCGATCGCACCCTGTCACGAAAGAGAAAGTAAATAGTCGGTAAATATACAAAATAAAACCACTATCATAAACAAAGAGCGCCCAAACTCCTGTCGCACTCTTGTCCTGAATTACCAGTACGTTTTTATCTTTCTTCCCGTTTTCTTTGAAGATGGACTCTCCTTATTGTAGCAAGTTTTTAAATACTCATTTGGTGACGATATTTCATTTATTTGAAAAACAAGACGCGTTTTAAGTTTAATCTACATCATAATCCCCGACAAAAAAAAGTTTATGCATGCGTAATTTTCGGCAAATGTTTGGAATCACGCATTTTCTGAACACGAATCTTTTTATTTGAATGCATTATATTTTCACCACCACACATAATGAAGGTTTATTTTCATTTTAGGAACACATTTTTTTAAGGTTGATCCTCAACCAAGAGCGACCTGGGAAGAGTCGGTGTCACGGACGCCACGTATCTGCATCCTGTATTTCGGACTAAATCCCTCGACGCAGCTTACCTCTCTACCTAAGACTGCAGGAAAACATAAAACCGCAGTTTTTAAATTAACAAGCTGCAAGTAAAATATTACATTCCTCAAATTGAATGCAACTTTTATTGCTTGATTGAAAAACATTGTTATAATTACTGAGATAAAAGCAGTCGCAATGGGCCAAGGTCTTAAAATCAGAACACAGAGAGAGCTCGTCATTGTAAAAACGAAAGAAGATCTTCATTCATCATCATCAGCATCACTCATCAGCTTATACTAGTCTACTGCTGGACGTAGGCCTCTCCCATTGCACGCCACCGAGCACGATCTGCGGCTACTCTCGGCCAGCTCTTGCCAGCCACCTTGCGAAGTTCGTCGCTCCACCTAGTCTGAGGGCGTCCTACACTGCGTTTGCCAATCCGCGGTCTCCACTCAAGAACACGATAACTCCAGCGGCCCGCCATTGAATAGGTATTATTATTATTGTTTAATCTAATATATGGGTAATATTTATTTTAAAATATAAATTATAAAAATTTAGTACCGACTAACCTACAATGCGACCTGCTTGCACTGACTACCTCCTATACTATACTATACTATACTCCCTACTATAATTCTGTTCATAATCTAACTCATGCTACATTACTTGTATTTTTTTTCAGGAAGTGACACGCAGTTACAAACGCTGCACTGGACTCGAACCGGGAAGACGTCTCCGACGGCCCTGCGGAGAACGTCTATGGGCACGCGTTGTTCCTAGTAGGTACGTTTTCATTTATGGATTGAAACGTATAATACAAAATAAGTATAGTGTCGTTGGATAAATCACTGTATGTGTGTATGGACATCGGAATAAATATTTATTAAATATAAAAAATCGCAACCTTTATTGTAAATATATTTTACCGTCTGTCCTTGTAAATTATTTGAAAGGGTAAAGTTTGTATAAGGGTTGGTTTAACAATCTGTCGCTAAAAAACAAAAATCACTCAAAATGAAAGTACCGACTTCTGTTTTCGTTAAAGAGCGGTAGATTTGTCCGGAATTACCGGAACGTAATGTATGTAAATATATGTGCAGAAGATCGCAAGCAGTAGCAGGATTAAAGAGGATTAAAAAAAAATATTTTATAGATAAATAAATATCAGGAGACAATGTCACACCAGTTGACCTAGTCCCAAACTAAGCTCTAGGCTTGTACTCTGGGTACTAGACAACGATATAAATACTTATATAGAGAAACATATACTTAAATACATGGAAAACCTCCATGACTCAGGAACAAATATTCGCTCATCACACAAATATCTGCCATTACCGTGATTTGAACCCAGGACCGCTAGCTTTGTAGGCAGGGTCACTACCAACCAGCCCAACGATAAAAAAACGTTGTTTGCTCGAGTCTCTCTCGCACTGGATTAGTTTATTATTCATAATAATTACGACTGGGTGTTTTTAATCATTTACTTGTTAATTGACTTATTTATTGAGTACAAATAAAAAATGATGATGATGCTACGATGGATGTACAACTTTTCCATCAGCAGCTGGCTGACAACACACACTGCCTAAACTAACGAAAACCGAATGATATTATTGCTCTGGAATGAAACTACGAATATTGTATCAAATATTACGTTAAAGGACTTATTGGTTTACATATTAATGCAAAATGACTAGTTATATGAAACAAAGAGGTCATATCCATAATTTAACTTGGGATATATTATTTTCCAGATGCATCTTGAGACAGACTATCCTGCTCGACGGGTTCTATCTTCGTAGGCAGTTGTTGCAGCAATACTATAATCGACGACGAGCGCAGCGCCGCGTACTATGTGACAGCGAATTTGTTAATAAACCCCAAAAATCTACTTACAAATGCCTATATCGTTAAACTCTCCCTAAGTACTTTTCTAGCTTAATGAAGTTATAAAAGTGCTTAACAAATAATTGCATCATCCTTAAAAAAAAAAGGCGATAAATACACAATTATAGGTAGTCGCAGCACTGCAAGTGACGACATCACAATTTTATTTAGAATATGACAACAAGGGCCTTCAAATGCACCGAGAAGAAAATTATTACAATACGTTCACTTTATAATCACTTGTTAATGTCAGTGAATGGTTTCTACTTCCATATCCTCCACTAAACGTAAAATCAATTACATCAATACAATGAAATTTCAAACTTGTAAAATAATGGTATCGTCACTATACAGGGTGCCTCTGACCTTGGGGCTTTAAATGCAACGATCGATTCTACTCGCTAAACGGAACTACTTTTGTTCTGCGACATTAAAAAATAACTTAAGTTTCGATAACTAATTGATGTAAAAGTCTAATTGTAAAATCAGTGTATTCAATACTGGCCATCTAATCACTATCTCATGGTACGGGGGCGACATTTCCTTGGTACGAGGCCTAAAGGAAAATAGAGAATTGGATCGAGTACATTGAAAATTACATTTAAATTGTATGAAAAAAAAAAAAATTGTTGGGCATATTTTTAATAACTTACAGAACAAAAGAAGTTCAGTTTCAGGATTAGAAACGTTCCATGCATTTAAAGCCCCAACGTCAGAGACACCCTGTATATCGTACATTCCACTATCGTGAAACTAACGCAGGGCATAACATTATGAGCGCTATTTCCTTAACTGTGATAACTACGATCAACTTTGTATTAAAATCTTGTTATTTTTTCTTAATTTGAATGAATGCCTTATTATAAATTCAAGTTATTTTAAAATGTTTATAATTTAATTTATAAATTTATATTTTTAGTGTAGGTAATAAGTATTTGTAAAAAATATGTTGTGTAAAATCTAAAATAGTAAGTGAATGAATGAATCCTTTGTGTACATTTTATTTTTATATTAAGTTTTTTTATTGATCCTCATTAAATATGTTAAAATTGTTATAATACATTCTAAAATAGGTAGTTAAATAACAAACTGCAAAATAATTTTACTTTTAAAGAAATACTACAAATTTTTGGGTTTGTTTGTAATAATATTCGTGAACTTTGTTATATTTCTCCAATTATTTGTAAAGACCGTGTATTAATAAGAAATACGTAAATTTTACATGACCTAAAATAAAATTATTTACTACTCGTACAAGAAGCTTAAAATTACTCTTTTCGTGTGGACTTTTATTCGGAGCCTAATTAAACTTCGTCGTTTTATTTTTAAGAAAACAATCATATGACTAACTTAGAATAAAATGTGAATAAACTGTTCGTTACTAAAAAAGTTTTATTTATTAATTACCATTTATTTATTTATATAGGCTTGTAGTACTGTTTGGCGATGGGCTTGCCACCTGTCACTAATACGCTGGTAAACATCTTAGCCTATTTGTGCAAAATGTGGTTACAGAATTATCAACAAGTTTTTAAAGTTCTAGGTAATAGGGAATATGCATGGATTTAAAAATCGCATTTCTCATCATAATATGAAAATACCGTAAAAGAGATCACCAAAACGGAAATTAAAATTAAAATCGGTCAAGAAATACGGAAGTTATAAGCATTTCAAACTTCTAATTACACAGAGAGATCCGATGTGCACCGTGACGTCATTGTGCACTGCGGCCATATAAACTCCATGTAAAATTCCGTTTTTCTAGAAAGAGATAGGAACAAATCTTTGTTGGCTTATATCTTGGTTATTTTTATACATGCATACATACATAAACTCACGCCTTCATTCCCAGACTGGGGTAGGCAGAGCTACATAATTACCAACAACTCTAAAAACTTGTTGATAATTCTGTAACCACATATTTTTATAGTTATTCAAAAAATGATTTTTGTGATGTTTTGTGATGATATATAATGTAGGCATCTCCTATAAGAAAGGATTTTCCAAAATTCTACCCCAAATATTCTTCAACAGAATTGATGTAAGACGTGTTTCGTATTTTATTGAAATTCATCCTCTAACGGGGTTTAAGAGGGTTAGAAAGTTATTATGCCGTGTGGTTGCCGGCTTAGAATTGTGCCACTCCATGTCTTCCCGTGGAAGTCGTAAGAGGCGACTAAGGGAATAAAGGCTTGTAGTAGTACTGTTAGGCGATGGGCTTGCTACCTGTCACTAATATACACTGTTAAACATCTTAGCCTAATTGTGCAAATTGTGGTTACAGAGTTATCAACAAGTTTTTAGAGTTGTTGGTAATTCTATAGCTCTGCCTACCCCACTCTGGGAATGCAATCGTGAAGGTATATGATTTTTGTGATCTGTTTGTTACATGAATCAGCTTCAATTGAAGCTGTAAAAAAAAAACATGCATATTCCCTATTCTGTAGCTCTGCCTACCCCTCTCTGGGATTACAGGCGTGAAGGTATGTATGTACAGGGTGTCCCGTAAGTACCACGTCAAACTTAAGGGGGAGGTAGGTGAGCAAGCCACCTACCTAACATGGAAAAATCGCCTTAGTAAAAGTCACACCGTTTTCGAGATATTTGAATTTATCTGATTTTTAGAAAAATGTACACCCGCACTGAGTTTTTGATCTGTGGTATTCGGAATTTATTATTTTTTAATTTTTATTTTATTGCAAAACAATCTTGAATAGTTGTGTTATCAAATGGTAAAAACCATTGAAAAGTAACTATAGTAGTTTTTTTAATTTTTTTAATTAAATTTAAAATTTGCCTCCTCCGTTTTATTTTGGTAAAACTTTAGCCCCTCCTGGTGAAAAAAAAATACATGACCACTGGTTAGCCAATTAGATTAAAAACATGCTCGTTTAATGGGCATTTAAAAATGATAAATACTTTATCATCAAAACACTAATAATTTTTTTTTTTAAAGAAAAGCGTAAAATACACCGCAATTCACGTTAAGCCAGTACTGCCACCCAAGCTTACTTGCGACGCGAGCTGTATCAGAATTCCATTCTAGTTTCATTCAGCAGCAATGCAAAACTAATCGAACAAATTAAAATCTTTGTACTATTTATCATCATCACTAATTATCACCCGCGTTTTAATAGAAACTACTTTTAGAGCTAATTATTACATTTTTGAATGTATTTTTACTCTATTTGGGCACAAACGGTACAATACACATAAAAAAAACACTGAATAAATATTAACCGATAAAATAGTATTATTAATGCCTCATTGAGCATAATGTGGTGACAGAAATAACAACATATTTTTTAGAGTTGTTGGTAATTCTGTAGCTCGGCCTACCCCGCTCTGGCCCGATTGTCTCTGCTCATTTCTATGTTATGCTTTCACAGCTAAACCGCTGACTGATATTAATAAAATTTTGAACGGAGATAGCTTGATCAGAGATCCCAAAAAGTAAGTAAAAGTAGTTCCTGAGGACAAAATAATAAGTAATTTGTAAGAGGATGGAGTCACGAACATCAGCTATTCTATTAGCTTTAATTTTTGGTTGTAAATATTAAAATCTTTATATTTTAAATTCATAAGTTATCCTTTTTGGTATCAGCGATAGTTAGAATGTGATTTTGTTGGATTGCCAGCATTGTTATAATACACAAAATCCTATATCTATAGTGACTGTAAAAAAATACAAGTTTTAGGTTAACAATAATTTATAATGAAAATGGCCGAATCTTAAGTAGGTACCCGAAACGAATTCAATGTATAAATCGGAAGAATCGGTAGAAACGGAAGAGATTGTCAGCATCGTAGCAAGTGGAAAGAAGTGGTCTCTGCCTACCCCTCTGGGAAACAGGCGTGATGTAATGTATGTGTATGTATGGTAAACTAGCTGTTGCGTGGGACTCTGCTGGCGTAAAGATTGTTTGTCGCTATTCCCTTGGAGAACATTCATACATAAATAAACTCACGCCTTCATTGTAGTAACAACTCTATAAATTTGTTGATAATTATGTAACCACTTTTTGCACATTAGGCTAATATGTTTACCAGTGTATTAGTGACAGGTTGCAAGCCCATCGCCTAACAGTAAATACTACCAGCCTTTATTCCCGTAGTCGCTTCTTACGACATTCATGGGAAGACACGGAGTGGCCCTATTCTAACCCGGCAGCCGCAGGACTTACCCATTACATGTATGTAGTGTTCATAGAATCAGAATTATTCGCAATATTTGAAATATAGCGGCCGCCATTTGGATTACGTCATATCTCCGGATCCAGGCACTTTACAGATTGGGTCCCGACGGTTTTTAAAATACAATAATATGTTTAGCAACATACTAAAACTTGGTGCTGGAATACACAGTGAACTATGTTACCCGTACCAGAACGCACTATAACAAAAAAATGGTGAAGTTTGAAAAAAATAAGAATTAGGTACAGTCTGTGAGCACCTAAAGAGGCTTCGGTTTAGTACTTATCTCTCACTCGCTCTTAATAAGATCGTATGAGAGCGAGTGAGAGAGAAGTAATAAACCGAAGCCTCTTCTAAGTGCTCACAGACTGTATGTATGTTTTATTTTGCAAGAAATTTTGGTTCTAAAAGAATCAAGTAAAAAATTAAAAAGTCGATACGCATAAATCTAGTTTTTTTAATAACTACAAAATATTAAAAATATGTGTAAATCGGACTTGATTTAGGGGTCAGAGACGTTATCGCCCGGAGTTAAATTTTTATGGAAATAAATTACACCAAAGCGATTCAAGCATCGCTTCACAATCCTCGATTTGACAAGAAATAATTGCTCATACCTTTTAACGATGAACGAAACGATGTATTCCTCCTAGTGCACCTAAGTCCGACTGCGCATGTGCTAAGATATTATTGATTTGGCTACAGATGCCATTACTGAGTTTCAGTCGAGCAGGGAATCGCATTTTCTCGAAATTGTATTAATATTTACTATACGCAGTTACAATCGCCGGTGTCACAATGGTTGTCTGAAATCCATTTAAGTGTGAAAAGCTCCGCACGCGAGTCCGGGCCTGCGGACCGACTCCGAACTCCGCTCACGGGGCCCGTGGGTTCTCTCCACTACTGATGGAAAACATGGCAGATCCTAGTGCGGGGCCCGCTCCGGGGACAATATCTCAAAATGATCTGATGGCAGGTTTCAAGATGGCCAAGGACGATGAACTCGACGAAGAGTATCACACGATTGTACGTAGAACGCTCGAGCATACGCTTGCACATTTTTGTGATCTGACGCCTGACGAAAGGCCGGATTTACCACACTTCCCTTTGAACAAAACTAACATTGAGATTATTGGGGTTATAGGCGAGTACCTAGAACCATATTTAGACTTCAGCAATCCGACTCGTGCTTTGTCGGTGTTGTACTGCGGGGGCATAGCGGCATGCCGGCTGGCCGGGGTCCAGCTGCCGCTCGAAATCATTCAAAAGATTTGCAACAAGCCCAATTGTACGGTCCTCCTAAGATTTCTTTTTAACCAAAATTAAGTTTTCAAGTTCTCGTTATTTGCTTACGTTACAATGTGGGGGTGGTGTGTGTGGGGTGGTTACGTTACATCGCAGGCGGGACTGATGGCCGATGGGGTCAGAAGGTTCTTGAGTGGCTTCCGCGGACCGGGAGACGAGCTGTAGGTAGGCCTCCAACAAAATGGAGTGACGACCTTGTAAGGATCGCGGGAACGCGGTGGATGCGAAAAGCACAAGACCGGTAGGGAGCGGAGAGCCTTGGGGGAGGCCTATGTCCAGCAGTGGACGTCTTTCGGCTGACATGATGATGATGACAATGTGTGTGTAAATAAGTGTTGTTTTGTTTTGATAAATGAAATAAATGCTACTTGTGTCCGCTGTGAATGTGTAAGGGACTGTCAGTCCTAAATCTAGGTTTAACACTTGCACTTGCACTGAAAAGATAAATCTAGATTGATTGATTGATCAGCCTAGTTGTGTCAAATTTTATCTGAATGTCTGTTTATAAACAGAATTCTATTTAAATTGGATGTATGAAAAATGAAAATGTTTTTTTTTTATTTCTTCCAAAAAATATATGTATACATTCTAGTTTAGAAGATTAAGTAGAAAAAATGTGATGTTTTGTAGTAAGAATTCTAAGTCTTAAAAAGACCTACAAAAATATTTCAGAATCTAATAAAACCGGAAAAAGGAGGTTATTTGCAAAGCTGTTTTCACCGGTTAAAAAACGTATTCGGTTAACAAAATAAGAACAGTTAGGTACCTTCCTTTGTTGTTATTGCACGGCTTAAAGAATGGCAGTTGCCTGCACATTAAAGTTATCATGTTTTTATTACATAATATATCGAGCGTATACTTAACATTATCACAGATTTAAAATTACGAGATGTGTTGTTAAAGGTGTTGTTTACGTGACGAAACTTCCAAAATTTTGTTGACCCGTATAGCAGAAACCCTATTTTATTAAATCTTTTGACACAATTATTGTAAATACGAAGAGGGTAAAAATTTTGGGTTAGATACTCGTACACTCGGGCCGCAGGCAACAAGCAAGAAAAACTGTTTAAGGAGATTTCCTCGTGAGTGACGTTTTGGAATGCTGGCAAGTTAAGTATACATATTAGATAGGTTACCTGGTAGATTCACTCTATATTACTAACGTGTAAAAGACTTTGTACTTGTGGGAGGACCTTGTGCAGGGTCCGTCCGGGTTGGTACCACCATCTTATCCATTAACCTACCGCCAAGCAGCAGTGTTCGCATTGTTGTGTTCCGGTTTGGGGATAAGACAGCCGGTGAAATTACTAGCATAGAGGCATTCCATCTTCGTCCTCAGGGTTGGCAGCGCATTTGCAGTCTTAGGATTGCGGTCTTGTGAATGCGAATGTCTATGGGTCACAGTTTCCACTTACCATCAGGTGGCCTGTGTGCTCGTTTGCCTTCCTATGATATAAAAAAAAATAAAAAAAAATAGCCCTCATGTGGCCAATTGACTAAATTATTAGAATTTAGATTTTTTGTGATTTTTTATATTTATTTGATAGGTGCTGTTTTATATACTAATTTAAACTTTTCCGAAGATCAAGCATAAATCTAGCAGGTCCTTTTCATTATTGTCATGCGATTGAGACTGTAACTTTATTTGTCAATGTTTTTAATAATTTTTTGTCAATAGTATTTTATGATCGCTGTATGTATCAGTTGTGTACTTTCAATAAATAATCGAATCGGAGACATTTTTTTTTCAAGTACTATTTTATTTTTTTATTTTTTTGGGACGGTTGTCAAACGGTGCTTAAATATACGATGTATTTTTATCTTATATTATTGGAGAAAAACACTATAATGCTGATGAGCCTCGGCCTGGTAGAGGTTGACCCCGCCAACTCACACTCGCCGCGCAACGTCTTCCTGGGGACCTGACATGGCTGCGTTTGCCGCGTGACAAACTAAATAAATGGATGGTTAAACAATTGTTTATTCTTACATGCCTTACCACTCCCAAAATCTCACCTGTGCAAAGTAACATTTTACTAAGGAATGAGTAAATTTGCCATTTATTAAGATTTAGGTAAGGTATGATATGTTTGGCCAAATGTACCGTTTTGGCGGCCACAGAGAGGCTAAAGTATTTTTACCTACCTAAAAGTCATCTAAAGGAGAGTCCCCACAGAGAACATACGTGTGTAACGACTAGGCTTAGGACTTTTGGTGGTTCTAGAAACCATGGAGTCGCTATTTCCCAATTATTATAAACATACATCTTGATTTTGACCCTCAGTAATTGTCACTACAATTAATACTTATTTCAAAATCCATGAATTCGAAAATTGCTAAACCAGTTTACAAGTAAATTAATGTTGGTAAGGAGCGTGATTTTATTTCAAACAAACAACAAAGTAGGTATGGATTATGGTAGTGTGGTTGCCGGGTTAGAATAGTACCACTCCATGTCTTCCCGTGGATGTCGTAAGAGGCGACTACGGGAATAAAGGGTTGCAGTACTGTTTGGCGATGGGGCTTGCCACCTGTCACTAATACACTGGGAAACATCTTAGCCTACTTGTGCAAAATGTGCTTACAGAATTATCAAGAAGTTTTAAGACTTGTCGGTAATTCTTTAGCTCTGCCTACCCCACTCTGGGAATGAAGGCGTGAGTTTATGTATGTGTATGAAGGTATGGATAAATCGAACTAAAAATGTATTTAGTTTATTTTGTAATTTGACATACTGAAGACCAAAATCAAAGTGGTATATTTATAATAATTAGAAAATAGCGACTCTATGGATTCCAGAAGCACGTTATGCCACCAAAAGTCCTGGCCTTAGTACTGAGTAATGAATATTTGGCGAGAACATCGAGTGGTGTGTACGCCTTGTAACGCTCGGCGCGACGTCCACATCACTCGCTGCTTAAGACTGCACTAAATAACTTTAAACAGGAACAACATTTATACACGGTGTTTTACAAATAGTTTTGTGTTTGCAGCAACGGCTTTGAAACCCGACGCTGACCACGGTCAGACATGTTCTTGCCTGGTTTTTTATCTGTTTTCAAAGTCATAAGTCATAACATAATAGACAATGTCATTTGAACGTAATGTAAACAAATAACCGTAATCCATATTTTTTATAATTTTAGAGATTCTTTAGCATTTGCCTTCTCATTATTACTGATACTTCCACTAATATTTCCTGCATAACGCTTCATGTTTTAAGTTGATTTGCCGAACACATCACACTAAATTTAATGATTATTGAAGGGATTTTCTACTTACCTACTATCATGAGTTTCTGCAATGAATGTTCTGGTCGTCGCGTCGAGCCTCTTACACAACTTTGCCTCCCCAAATATTAACATTTATCTTAGGATCAATTAAGAGAAATGGTCTCATTAATATTTATTCAATCGAAATATCAACATTTGTAAACAAATCAATTTTACATGACAACCGCTCTGCTGTCTTTGAACGTGGGTGTCAGCTAGCTATGGTTCATTGCACGAATAACGTAAATATTGAAGAGGTTTTTTTATCTTTTATATAAAAGCAGGGCTTGGAACCCTTGTTTTTTTTTAATAGTTCTTCAGAATCGCCATACATTTCGAAAAGAGCATTTTCATTTTAATGACACTCGAACAGAATCGTTATTATTACGGTTTTGATCAAAGAGCAAAATAAAATTATTCCTGTTCGAAATAAAGGTTAATTTCGCTCACTACTTTGTTCGCTACGGTACCACCCTTCCCACCCCATTTGACGTCTCTCCTACCTCAATAGCTTTTAAAACGCCATAGTCACCACGCCATCGCAGAGAAGGAAGAGTCAAAAACCCAAAACATCATGTTTATCCCGGCGACCATTACATAACGCTCGCTACTCAATCCTGCTCCGTAGCGAGCGTTTACGAAGAACCCGGATAAGATCCATAACTAACCGTTGTTTATCAAACCTGTTTAGCTTTTTTTATCATAATGCTACCCTGGGGGCCTAATATGGATACAGAATGCATTAATTTCATTTAATGAATCACATTGCTACTGATCAGGTGGGAGGGAGACCAGAGATGGTAGTGTTAGTGCGAAACCATCATTTTGCCAGTCCGGTTTGCACTAAATCTTTATTTCTCTATAAAAAAATATATAATGAGAAAGTTTAAATGTTTGTTACTCAATGACGCTTCAACCAGTGAACGGATTGGGATAAAACTTAGCGCACATGTAGGTTACGTTAGGACATAGGATAGTTTTTATCCCGGAAAATTTGACAGTTCCCGAGGGAGCAGCAATAAACGACTTCTACGTGGACAGAATCGCGGCCAAAGCTAGTTAAATGTAAATAACTTTTAAAAGTTACTATCCATAACCTGAATGTATGAGTACCTTGTCACAAAAAAAAACTATTTAAAAAAGTTTCGCCTAAAAATTATAGGTAAAACATACCTATGCGTTTCTCACCATAATTGTTGTGATTAGATTATGGTTAGTTTTAGTGAAAACCAATAAAGAAACTATTATTTATGAATTATTACAACTGCACAAGGCAATCAGTCTTCCATATATCGGTCTGTAGGCACTGGTCCCACCGCCGACAATGAGCGAGACGCGATTAGAGCTAGAAACTACTTAGATGCGAGACGGCGAGCAGCGAGAAGAGAGTGAGAGAGAGTAATTACGATAGTTTTGTTGCTAAGCTAAGCGAAAGTTCAACTACGATTACTCGTACCACTAGCTCAGGCGGTACCGCTGGATGGTATCTCAACGTGAGGTCTGACCGCCGAGCGAGCATCGCTGAGCGAGTACCACTGAGCGAGTTTTATCTTTCTAGCACTGGTCACTGCTAGTGAAGCTAGTGCAGAGAGAGTTCTCGCCGGCAGCGAGGACAGCCAGCGATCAACTATTAATATATGTATCTCTTTTGCTGACAAGGGATTTATATATATTGTTCGTTCTTTGCGCGAGAAAATAGTCGATAGCTAATCGCTTCCTCGCCGGAGGGGAACAAGTGCCTTATTTTATAACGATTCCTAGTTTTGTAAGTGAAATAAAAAATATAGAAATAAGTTGATGATTTTTATGGTTTTAGAGTTACATTTTACATGGCACATCTCAAATTCTTACATTATAATATAGTGTTTGCACGTTAATTCACAAAAAAATATGTTAAGTACATTATATACCAATACGACAATGTTTAATTTATGTCGACGAGTATTAATTCAAATTGTCTTAATTAAATAAGCGTAAAATGTGAACAATAATGTGTTTAGTAATGGATTAATACATGGAAAATAGTTGGCAAAATTACCTTCAAGACTGTTTTTTATAGCAGTACAAATCCAATTAAAATGCGTTGCAGAGTAAAGAAAATATTTTAGTCAAAGTGATAACATCAAAATCGAGGACTTCACCTTCACCTTCAATGAGCACTGCAGTTAGAAAGTATTACGCTATCTAGATAATACATTAGTAATATAAACGGGTAGTTTCGTATATCAAAAACCAAGCAAGGATAAAACACATAGGCAAGGCCTTTTAACGATTCGAGACTGAAGTTAGCTTTGGAATAAAAAGCCGATTAGATAGGCGTCACTATTTGCTAATTCTTCGTCACAAAAAACGTCAAAAGGTCGAATACTACATTGTAGAATCTGTACATAATTTGAGCATAGTTTTCTCTTAGTCAAACCACTTTTAAAATCGGTTCGGTAGTTCTAGACATTATAATACCTAACTTACAAACAAAGTAACAAATCATTTTACCACTTTACAGTTTTTTTATAGATTATTTATTGACATAAATGTTTCGAAACGACAAATATTCTTAATTAAATTTAGGTTACAACATACAGCAGTGATTTATATTTTTTAGGATGAATGTTTTACATAATAATAATACAGTGAACAAAACATACATTGATTAGAAGACCACTGAGGCTCCGGAGCATTTGAACTTCCCATCTTGTGTGTTGCGAATTTTTTTACGTACAGAAGGATGAATCGGATAACTATTTGATAGAAGTAAGCACCTGAACCGAGGTACTAAAAGAAGAGCGTAGGTGGCCTAATGGCTTAGGGGGTCGACTTGTGATGGTAAGGTACCGAGTTCGAGCCCCCGCGGTCACCATGTACCAATTACGAGTAAGTACATTACCAGATGCTCCTATGGTGAAGGAAAAACATCGTGAGGAGACCTGCACATTTGAGTGTGTAAGAGGGTAATTGTATAAATGATCCTAAAGGGTCAAAGTCTATCCCAAGTGCCCATCTGTAAGATAAGATAAGGTATTAACAGAATTCCTCGAAACACACACTGGATAGGCGGACCAAACACTCGCGAATAGTAACGAGCCTCAGTACCGATTTCACCAAACGATGTTAAATATTAATCCATGTTAATCGACTGTTAGTTCATTTATTTTGAGAACTGTTAACAGTAATCGTCTGTTAAGTGGTTGGTGAAATTCGACATTAGCCAGATAAAAGCGCCAATTCAGACCTGTGTTCTCAAATTTTGAATATATTTAAGTGAAATTTACTGACGTCAAACTTGGTTATATTCTGACAAAAATATGGATCCTAAACTGCTGTGAGCTATGTCAAATTGACACTGCAAATGAAATCATAAGAAGTCTCATACGTTTTGATTGATTACGTAACTTTTACACAGTCCAAAGTAATCAAGGAATCATTTTCCTTTACTGTACATACGTTTAAGGTTACAGATATTTAAAAATAGAGAACACAGATCCGAATTGGCCTCAATTTTACTTAAAAATATCACAGTTCATAATTTACAATGCAGAGCAGAAATAACAAATTCGCTTTGCAAAAAAATTACACTAATCATCGATTTTACCAAAACTGGAAAAAGACTTACTCCGGGATTAGCCTATACAAATTCGGCGTTTAATCTGGGTATAAGACCTTATTCTCGTTTGGTAAAATCCGCCCTTAATCAGATTAAATACATCGCAATGCAAAAATTAATTCTAATTAATTATTATTTAGCCTTAGTATACAGATAAATAATTACAAAAGAGAACCTTTAATCAATATCACACTGCAGGTTCTCTAGCCATCCAACGAATGGTAATGAAACTTTCACAAAGTGTTGAATTAATTGTATATTAAATACCGATTGTTCAACGAATTTTTCTTTTGTTTAAGATGAGTAAGTATTTTTTTTTCCCATTTTGTATTTTGTTTCGGATTAACTTCGGCCGAGGATATAACGGAGCTGGTCGATAGAGCACCCTGATATATACTTTAGAAGAGTTATCAATATAACAAAATCTCGTCAGTTAAGTCTATTGTTGCAATTATTGTTCTGTTCTTAAATAGTCTAATAGGTGAGGCTTGAGTATCTAATATAATATCCCCTGATATTTATTTATTTATTTTATTTATTTAATTAAATTAAGTCAAAAGAGAAACCTTGACCAATCTTCGTAAGTCCGACTTACGCTCTATCCTTTGGGGTCATTAACTAAGTTCACACAGCGTTTGTTTCTACAAACAATTTAAACGACGGTGCTAATTTAACAATAACACTTCAAGTAAGTTGCATGTAGCTCTCAAAACCATGCAATTAATTGTTAATTGTTAAATGCGAAATGAAGGATTTTCCCGTTAAGTGAAAGCTTGCGTTTAAAGGCCAATAAAAGTGTTGTGATAAGTCTAAATTACATCAATAAGTGAAACACTCTAAATTGCTCACTTAGTTAATTTTTTTTTTTTGATAGTCAGTTTATTGATTTCAAATCTTGCAAGTAAACTTTAAACCTAGCCCTCTAATCAACACGGTAAAAATCATATCGTGTTTGAGCTGTTATCGTATTGTCACCGTTTTGATAGCTCTTATTTACTTGACAGGAATGGCGGCTGACGTCATAACAATACCATAACAGGTTAACTACGATATCGTTGTTACCGCCTGGAATACCGGCCCATTCCCTGTATTGAAAGACAGACACAAAAAAAGGTCGTTAAAGGACCTCGACTATTTGACACCAGAGAGTTGATCTTGTTAATAAGTCTTAGAGCCTGTTGTTTGATCAGTTGTTAATCTAACTAATAGTTAAAAACCGTAACTAATGGTTAAACCTCAAGGAAATGTGTCAAATTTTCGATTCTTTTTTTGAATTTTAACAATTAGTTGCGTTAACTACTGATCAAACAACGGGCCCTTAATGAGCAGTTTAATACTTTTTTTTTAATAACAAGCGCAAACTGGTGTCAATGGCAAGAAAAAATACATACATACATACATACATAAACTCACGCCTTCATTCCCAAAGTGGGGTAGGCAGAGCTAAAGAATTACCAACAACTTGAAAAAATACATCTTGGTCAAAAAATGCCGATTGTAAATTTTTGTGCTCGTCAACGGGGCCATTCTACTTTTCTTTGCCCCATAAAATTTCTCTTAAGGAGGACGTTTATTTAGTAATAATTTTCATTGAAACTGAAAAATCTTTAAGCATACAATTTTCAGTTTCTGATCGACGAACCTTATTAACGTTTTAGACCAAATTGGGTAGGGTTGGATAAAAATGGCATTCACAGTAACGCAGTGGTCGTTATTAGTATGGACGCGTGAGGACCGGTAAATGAAGTGGTAATTTGAACAGAGATGCAAATTTGTGTTGTGTAAGTATACAACAATAACAAAAATAGTGGGTTTTACTATAAAAAGTGAAGTCTGGTTAAGAATTAACTGCTGTATTTCTTTTAAGATATCTGCAATTTTTGAAACTGTCACTTATCTTTTCAGTTCTATTTTACGCATAGAAGAGTAGAATGGCTGACCTGCTCATAAGGACCAAATTAATAAGATCATGTGAATCTCTACGTTGCTGCTCATTCCAAGTCTGAGAACTGGTTAAAAGTTTACAAATAGTTAATATTGATTGAAGATCACTTATACATAGATGTAGTTTATTCTCGACCAAAGTTATACCCTGTGTTAACTGGACTTCATTAAAATACTCTAAAAATCGAAACCTGTTCTCGGCATGCTTGATCTGGTGATGCTGCATGTTTTCAGGTATCTGGAAAAAACATGATTTTCTTAAGTTAATGAGGCTTGTGTCAGTCAGGAACTAAGAACAAATAGGAATGACTACCCGTCACGGACCGAAACTGGCGTCGGTCCTTTAGGTCAGTAGCAATTGAAATAAGGTAGTAAAATAAAATACCGTTTCTAGATTTTACACTGCTGATTACAGTAAAAATATCTTTGGATTTTTTTATGCAGTAGTTTTTTTTTTATATTTAGGAAAAACAGTAAAAAAAGTTGGACTGTGAATGTTAGGAATACACTTATAGTGCCCTTAGTCCATTTATTAAAAAAATATATATACAACTGTCATGTTCATTTTTTATCTATCTGACGAATGAAACTCAAAGCAGATGCAAAGCAGTAAACGCAAAATAGTTTATTTATTTTAATGGCGTCTATTATGTAATTAATTAAATTACGCAAAATAACAAATTTGTGAACGAACGGCAGCGAATGATTGACATGACATGACGGTCAGTTCTGTATCTGTTTAAAGTTACTTTTTTATTTTATGTCATGCTAAGATCACGACATCAGTATTCCTAACTTTGGATATACGGTCTTTTTAATGACTATTTCTTTAATAAATTGTTAACGACTAATTTAAGTTAAATAAAGAAAAACTGAGAAATACGGGTAGTTTAATTTTTAACCGGCTATTATAAACGCGAAAAATAAATAACGCTTTTTTTTTTGAAATGTTATCAATTGTTGAACGTATGAGCGAAACAGAGCGAACGAGTAAAGAGCGCACGGCACGGCGCTCGAAGTGAACGAGACATACTCGTATAGTACCTATGTCAAAGCGTGTCCTGCTCAGATCTCGTTTGCTCCGGAGCTCAAGGACCTAGAGGAACCAAGAGACGGAACTAGTTCCCTTGATCGAATGATCGAGATCGGAGCGCTCCCTTTAACGACCGAGCAAAAAAAAAAAAAAAAAATAGGGACAAACTTGCACCTCAAATAATCGTCTTCCCATCCACCGCGCTGCACCGCGTGTGTTTTTTCAGAAAAGATAAACATAAAAAAGCTGTATAGATATTGTTATTTTTCTCATATACCTACTAAAACTGGACTTTAATATAGAGGTAAAGATTTATTTATAAAAAAAAAAAATGCAATAGATATCTGAATAATAATGTAAATTATTTATTATAAGTAAAATTACTGACACTCATATGTTGTTAGTACTAATTATTATATGGAGCATGTAGCCCACACAGCAGTGACGCAAGTAGGGGCAGTCGACCCTGCTCCCTATAAAGTCCCGTGTCGCAATTAAAACCCGTTTTATAGTTTTAGTAAAATCGATATCATATTTTGTTGTAGGAATAAAATCGTAATTATCATACTTTTATAATTAGCTTTTGGTATGTACTGGGCTGAATGACAGAGTATAATTTATACTAACTTGTGTTACGAACTACGATGTCGTTTGTTTATGTTTCACATTATGTGTGCCCCGTTTCTCCCATCTTGAGCAAAAACACGCGGCCATTATTGAAACCCCTTGCAATCGGCTGATGCGGGTTGTTACTCTGGGTCGATGGCCATCAAGTCATTGCTCTGTTACGTCGACACCCGTGTTTAACCCTGACTGTGACTTATAAATCATTCATCATCAATCATCATATTATTATAGGTTTATTCACGGATAGATCTTTCACAATAATTCAGTGGGTGTGCTTAAACTCCCTTGGGTTCAATGCAGACACGTTTATAAATGAAATACGCATTCAATATTTATTTACTTACGGTCTGTGCTCCCGCTGCGATCGATAAACGCCGGCTGATGGTTTCTTATTTCACAATTATTCCGCACCTTGAACCACGGTTTTTTTCCAGTTGACAGTGTCGTATAGATGACGTATCGCGATAGAATTCAACAACATTGTTCTGCGGCGAGGTGCATTTGACATCTACGCATGCGTAGTCGAGAAATATTGATTTGTAGATAACCCCTCTTCATAGCCTGCTGTTGAATATGCGATCCTGGTACAATTTTCTTGCTGAATCCCTCTAAATGTATGAGAAGTTGCTAAACTTAAACTGCGCATGTGCAGTATTTTTTGCTGCTGGCAATAAGTACCAATGTAACCTATGTTATTTATGATTACTGAAAGTATTTAATATCAAAGTAATATTCATATAATATTTTTCCATTTAAATCAAAACGAATTTTAGTGTTAAGATTATTATAAACGAATGTGCAATAAAAAAATATAAATATTTTCAAGCTGGCAATAAAACCGATTTCCCACAGAGCCCGGCTAGCCCAGATGCAGCTCAAACGGAAATACTAAGACAGCATAAACCAAAGTCGCTAATGTATGAATCTGTGCCGATAAAGGCTAGACTGCGTGGATGTCCAGACTTTAGAAACAGTTTTGTGATACTTGTGAAGTTCAATAGACCGCGGTATTTGAAGTTAATACTCATATTGTGAACTACTTATTTTCTAATAATATTGAAAAAACACTGGTTTTATTGCAATATTTAAATAACTTTTTTCTTGAGTATTTAGATTAATACAAACATTTCACTATCGTTGTAAAGAAGATGTTATTGTTGATGTTATTTTGGTTGCTGTACTTGGAACTAGTTATGCGTTATAATATATTATTATATTCATGCGTAGTTGAGCAGGAAAATGTGTCAAAACTCACAAGAACTAATAAGTAGTAGTAATAAAATAAAATAAAATAGAAATTATACTTACCTATGATGGTGCAAGAAAACCCACATAAACCCCCTTACTTATACATACATACATACATACCTTCACGCCTTCATTCCCAGAGTGGGGTAGGCAGAGCTACAGAATTACCAACAACTCATAAAACTTGTTGATAACTCTGTAACCACAATTTGCACAATAAGGCTAAGATGTTTAACAGTGTATATTAGTGACAGGTTGCAAGCCCATCGCCTAACAATACTACAAGCCTTTATTCCCTTAGTCGCCTCAATCTTACGACTTCCACGGGAAGACATTACTATAAACTACTATAACTTATAAACATGGAAAATTTGCTATTAAAAAAAAATCGTGTCCGTAAGGTTTACAAATCATTTGTAGGTCAATGCATCCTTTTCTATAATAAATTACCTGACGTTGTTTTACAGTTACCATTTCCAGTACTTAAGACCTACTTGAAAAAGTCGTTGATGTCTAAAGCTTCTTCTTCTTCTTTTGCCCCCGCGGCGACTTGAACAGCTACTACCGCGGGGATAATGGCGTTTCCACGTTGAGTGATTTCGCCAGTGTCAAGTATATATATTGTATAAATCAATATAGCAATAAAACAATCCAATCTTCTCTAGGAAGATTGGGGGCAACGTTGTACGGTGATTTGTAGGACAGAGGTCAAGATAGTTTTAACCTCTGCACCACTGCGAGTCCACTTGAAACGAGAAGAAAGATGCCAGATACACGAAATAAGTCCAAGTCTTCAATCACTGTGCGACACAAAGGCATAAAAAGTACAAATCACTATCAGAAAAGAACTTTGAACACCTAATTACCCAAAAATTAAAGTCTAAAACAAATTACACGTCCGCCATCTTTTAACGTTGCAAATGGCCCCCTGTCTAAAGCTTACTATAGGGTCGTATTATGCCATGCTTTGTCTTTATCTGTAATTGTGACATTTGCATCTGACAGAAAGTGACAAAGCATGGCATAAACTATTCCGAGCTTATTCCACGTTTATAAGTAAGGGGGAAAAAGTTTTGATACATTCTCCTACAGAATCCGTGTCCCTTAGACAATATTCAATGTTTACATATTTTTTATGCCTAAGTTATTATTAAGTTATTTAGGTGTTTAGTTTAGGCCAAGCATGTTTATCTGATAGATAGTCCTCGACCCTATAGTAAGCTTTAGACATCAACGACTTTTTCAAGTAGGTCTTAAGTACTGGAAATGGTAACTGTAAAACAACGTCAGGTAATTTATTATAGAAAAGGATGCATTGACCTACAAATGATTTGTAAACCTTACGGACACGTTTTTTTTTTAATAGCAATTTTATTTTTATTTCTTGTATTCAAATTATGTGTATCACAATTCTTAACAAAAGAGTCTTGATTTTTAATGACATGATTGGTTATTCCGTCTGCCAAATTGTCTCACCAAACTCAAGAGACATTGTACTTCGACACGTATTTATAATATTTACAAGAAACACCAAAACGAGGTTGAGTTGCCTCAGTGCAACTTCTTTCCAAAAAATAAAAAATAAAACTCCTTAAAACTAAGTATTTCAACGCCATAACGTTTAATTAGCAAACTAAGATAAACTTAAAGAAGTGCATTTTACTTTTATTCCTGCACTTTTAAGTGTGTATGTACATCATTTATGTAACAGTGTTCTTATTGTTGAAGGTCCTAATAAAGACATAAATACATTGAACAATAAAGTATAATAATTATAAAGTATGTCAATTTTATTCACCAAACGCCATTTCTGGAGCCGCCATGTTGCCATTTTGCTAAATTGCCGAACCAATTTATTTTATTGATCTGTTCCTATTTAATATATATTTTAAGCTCCTGTTATGGTAATGGCTTAAATAAATATTTTTCTCATTTTTAAACATTTAAATGGTTATTAAAACAGCTGTTGACCAGTATAGCATTAAAATTGAAATGTCAATTGATCACCAAACAAACACCATCACTGACATTGCCTATGCGCGTATCCATAATATAATAATTATTATAGAACTGTTATTACCATGAAAACGCTCATAATATTATTATTTTCACGCTTAGGTGGTATTCTGATACCGTTAACGATATCAATATAAGAGGTGCGAGCAGAAATACGAAATTTCATTTGTTATGTTTTATGTATTCGTAATATTCATAGGAAATAGTTCTGCTTCTTGACTTTCATTCATTTTACTGCTATTTCTGGTAACAAGCGTGAAATTATTGTAGAAATTAATTTAATTATCAATAGTAGGTACCTGCAAAATATAGAAATTATTATTTTCGCTGTAGTTGTTTGGATCAGAATTGATTCGCATATTAACTTTTTATCAAGTAGACGTCATGGTGGTGAGTAGAATAACATTAAAATTATTTTTTTGCTCTTTATTGTGCAGATGTGTGCCGAGTCCGTCGTATGACCGCGCGATCTGATTTTCTTGTAAATAATATATCTAAGTAAAACGATGTTACCGTCAAATGTGAAATAAGAGTTTAATGTTATTTAATAAGGATTAGAACAAGATGAAGAAATAAAAATCTTATTTTTATCGGTATGAAATAAAAAGGTCTCGTATCAAATCAGTCAAAAGTTGAGTTTGAAAAAGTATTCGTAGTTGCGTGTAATTATGTATTTAACTTTTTCCACGTGTATTCGGCAAGTTATCGTTTTCCCCCAGTTTTCTTTTTTCAAGACAGTTGATACTTTATTCACTCCTTCCACCGTACTCAGAGCCATTTAAAGACAATTACCTCCCTCCTTTCTCAAACTTGTGGGTGGAAAATCACCACTAAAGAACTACTTTATTGTCATTAACGACTTTATTACCATACAATCGGCACTGAAGCGTAAATTTGTTATGACATAAAAAATACTTTTACACTGCATTGGAAGCTGACGATTGGCATCATTACAAAGAGCCACCACGCCTGCCACTCTTTATCAGTAGCTTTGTTAAACAAACCGATTAATAATTTTGAAGCGTGATTTCCAGACCAAGGAATATACGGGGAGAAATGAAATGACGGCTGGGGATCGCCTATATCGATAAACTCAACTATAGATACTTTCCCCATATACTAGTGATTGCTTCAAGTTTTGTTAGTGATTGCTTCAAGTTTTGTTTGTAAAAATAAAATTTTATTGAAAGTATGTAAATGAAACAAATAGCAACATAATTCTGGTTATCTTTTATTTTAAAATGATTTTTTAACCTTCACTCATCATCATCATTTTTTTTTTACTCCTAACAAATTCTGATTGTTTATTTTAACAATAGTAAATGGGACAGTAATTCTGAAATATACAATAAGGAAAAAAACATAATGATGATAAGTGAAGGTTAAAAATCCTTTTAACATAAAGAATAACTAGAATTATGTTTCTATTTTGTTTCATTTATATACTTTCAATAACATTTTATTTTATAATAAAAATAAGATATCTAAAAACGTCTCTAGTAAGTAGTTAAGAACCCCTGGATCGATGAGGAAGTAATTAATTTCAAGCTCCTGCTGCACGATGTTACGTAGCCGCATAAACCGATTCTTGCTGTATACCTATACCTCTGACACGTTATGCAGTATGACGTCTAAATATAATCCTGTGTTAAGGTATAAACGCATTAGCACTACAGTTTACCATTAGAAAATGCCCTGAATAAATGCAAACGTAAGTGGTGGTAACGCACGCTTTCGTCTTTTTACGCTTGCGTGCCGATTGCATGCATCTTGCGTAGAAAAGAACGAAACTGTGTCCACGGAGCTGCAATGTTGCATTTGCGTATCGTCAGACGTTTGTCATGTAGCTCTTGCAGCGGCATGTCAGTACTCAAGTGTACTGCAAGACGCAAACACTCCTTTCCTTTAATCCTTTCTTTTGGGCTGACACACGTTCAAATCAAATTACTCCAATAAGTGAGACTATGCTAATTTTAATTTTCATTCGGTAAAATGATTGAAAACTGAATCATCCTCTGATAACTCTTTTGCAGCAACAAACAATCTACAATTAATATGTCTTCCGATGTGTGGATGAAGCCAATACAATCTACGCCGTCGTCGTCTTCTAATAATGTTGTATGCCATAATCACATCTTCATCATCACTTGACATTTTCACGTGCTTTCGCGATGCCTAACTTGAAAGAACTACTGTTTTGTAGCTTGGATGACGATAACGTGGACACACCTAGGATGCAAAATACGCCTGTCGACATTTATAGGTTGCATGCAAGCGTCAAGTGACGCCGCCGTGGAAACTGTGGACAGAAGGCCTTAGGTTAGCCTTTTTCACCAGGAGAAGTGGAGTTGATACTGCAGAATTATATCACCCCTTAATACAGTACTGACATAAGCTCAACATTGTCGTTCGCATTATCGAAGATGTATAACTTTTGCATGAATACGACAAGGTGAAATCCCAGATTGTCTAAATAAAGTCAAGGTCACCCCCTTACACAACGGTTAAGGATCTAAGTCAACCCTAAACTCTTACGAGGGGTGCCTTTTAAGTTCTGTCGTTTGGAAAAACGTAATAATTGGATAAAAAGTGATCACCGTGATATGTAAATCACTTTTACAATCGATCGAACCAGTTCTCGAAACACAATAAGTGTTCCGAAGTCGGGGTCTCCAAAATGGCCGTTTTGTATGCCTCAACCGCTTCTTCAGGCGTCCGGTACCGTTGACCACGAAGTCGTTCCTTGATTTTTGGATAAGTGAAAAAATCATTAGGGCTTAAGTCTGGATTGTACGGCGGGTGATCCAGATTTTCGACGTTTTGCTCTTTTAAAAACGCAATTGTCTGCCGGGCGGTGTGCGAGCTAGCATTATCATGGTGCAGTGCTATACGGCGTCTTGGATTTTTTTTTCGGAACTCGCCGATAACTTCTGGTAAACAAACAGTGGTATACCAGTCAGCATTAACTGTTTTACTATCTTCGAGCACGAAGGTCGCAACATGGCCACTTTTCACTACAAACGTGGCGACAATTTTTCGTTCTTTCAAGTGCTCCGTGAGCGTATTGCTTTGGTCGGTTTTGGCTCATCTTGAAACACCCAAACAGTCAACTGCTGTTTAGAATCCGGATCGTAGGCATCTATCCAAGATTCGTCACCACTGATAATGTCATAAACGTGTTTAGTCTCTCCTCGGTAGAATTGCCGCAGAGTTTTGCGACACCATCTAACGCGAGCCGTTTTTTGGTCTTCACTAAGTAAATGTGGTATCCAGCGCGAGATCTATTTTTCAACTCACGGTATCATATCTCACGGTATGTCGCATGGCGATCTTCAACGATCAGTTGCCGTACAGCATCAATGTTTTCCTGGGTTCCGGCTGTTTTTGGTCGGCCTTCACGATCCCTATCACCTAAGACTAGAGCAACCACGTTGAAATTGCAAATACCAACTTTCCACAGTCCGGATGTGTTTTATTATTAAAAACCGTAGTCAGCTCATCAAAGCACTGAAGACGCGTTAAACCTCTTTTAAAATTGTAAAAAAGTATCGCACGTACATTTTCCTTCGAAATTTCCATTTTCACAACTGACTTGTCAACTTTGTACCGACGCTGTACTAAAATGATTGGGTCGATCTCGAGACATTCTTTTGTTTTTAAATTCCATATTAAAATATTTTAAGGTGATACTAGTTTATTTTTAATAATCACGGGAGTTTTGCTAACTACAGATTTTAAAAGGCAGCCCTCGTACCGCCGAATATTTTTAGTCCCGGCGAAAAATAAGATTTTCGAAGTTGGCTTGAATACTAGATTATAGGCGTGCTGGTTTCCGCAGAGACCTTTTGCGTATTTTCAGGGCCGCTAAACAACTGACTTGGTGGCAGAGGTGGAATGGCAGTTTCTATGCTCGAGAGGCAGTCGTGTGCTGCGACCTCTCGCGAGCCTTCGATTCTGCCAACCATTACCTAATAGCTAAGAAAATATGCCATTACGATGTGCAAAGCCCTGCGCTTGCTTTGATAATATTATGTTTGATAACTTTGTTAATGTCGACCAGGCCTCAAATAGTAGTTAGCAATAGAATCATAGTCAATAGAGATGATAAGGATCACGCTTATCTAACACCCTTTTAGTATTCTCCTGAAGAACCTTCCACGAGTCATTGATATAAATGAATGCAATTACATTTATGTATGTGAATGACGTGATGGCTGGTATAACTCACTCGTCCTTTCAACAACTGCAACTGGGCGTAAATGACACTGTTTGACAACTGTGCCAGTTCGAAATAGACTGCTTGGCGATGAATAAAGATAATACGATTAATATTATAGTATTATAAAATAATTACATAATACATTATAATGAATAATTAGTAAGGTACTGGTATTACAGCAAAAACCTCCGAATGTTTCAGGTGAAGGTTTTAGCTACTATTTTCATATTCTACGTGATGAGCTCGTGGTGCACCATAGAAAACCGCCCATCGAGCTGGCTCGACCGCTTGGTGTTCCATTACAAGAAGGTATTCTTGGCCGAGGTGGCCAAGATGCCTGCGGTACCCTTACAGGGTAGGTCCGATTTATGATACTACTAGATTACTCTGTTTATGTATGTATGTATGTAAATTACTCAAAAAATCCGGCATACTCCATAAAACACTTAGATACACATACATACATACCTTAACGCCTTCATTCCCAGAGTGGGGTAGGCAGAGCTACAGAATTACCAACAACTCTAAAAACTTGTTGATAACTCTGTAACCACAATTTGCACAAAAAGGCTAAGATGTTTAACAGTGTATATTAGTGACAGGTAGCAAGCCCATCGCCTAACAGTACTACTACAAGCCTTTATTCCCTTAGTCGCCTCTTACGACTTCCACGGGAAGACATGGAGTGGCACAATTCTAAGCCGACAACCACACGGCATATTACATTTTTTGTGATATTTTAAAATGTGAACAGAGCATTTGTGAACACAGTATTTAGTTCCTTCCTTTGTATTCCTACAAGATGTACGAAGCGCATAAAACAGACAATACGTGAATTACTTTGTTTTCTCTATTTTATGTGCAAGTGATTCTAATGCATCGTTTTAAATTCCAAGATTCATTTTAACCATTTATTGATGTAGAAAATTATTTCCCCTTCTCTGGTATTGGTCAGCAGACTCAGACTTAAACCGACTTACCGTAAAAATCAAGAAAAAGGTTCTGATTTATGGCGTTTGTAAGTTTTATGATTTTGTTCAAGTTGACCCGATCTGGATATTATTTATAGAATAAAAACCGAGCAAGAGCATGTCGGACCATGCTCAGGGTAGGGTTCCGAAGCCGGTACTACAAACAAATGAGGCCTCGCGACAAACTTAACTTTGCCGTTGGAAAACTGTTATCCCCATACATCGACATAGGTCGCGGGCAGTTGACCAACACCGCAAATAAGTTTTAAAAGCCATTTGTAACTCAAGTCAAGAACTATTGAAGTCTACTTAGTCGTCATAGTTTCCTTTAAAATTCGTTATATGAGCTTTAATTTAAGATATTTTTCTGATTTTATTCATTTTATTTATTTTATTTTTATTTATTTATTACAATTAAAAGATAAAACTAAACTTATTTAAATTAAAATTAAACTAAGCTACTCAAATAAAAAACATTACATATTTTTTTGTACAAAAGAATTTGATTTTTTTTTTTGTATTTATAATTTCTAGTATTTGTAGACTCTAACAAAAATTAGCTTAATATTTCATAAACAGATCCCTTAGCCGAAAAATTGTTTCACTGACCCGCAATATTCTTGAAAGACCTATCTAACGACACCACACAAGGGGTGTACGAGAAAAAAAATACATCCCTACGATAGTGTAGGGGAGGTATTAAAAAAAACTAGATTTTATTTTACCACTTTGTTGGCGTGACGATATGTATGCCAAATTACAGCTTTCTAGTACTAAAAGTCTCTTACCTAGGCTGCGGACGGACGACGGACGGACGGACGGACATGGCGAAACTATAAGGGTTCCTAGTTCGACTACGGAACCCTAAAACCGCCTCTACCCAATAACAAGTTAGCAGAGTTTGGAGTGTACAGAAGCTAAGTGAAATATTTTGTTGTATATTTACTTACTCTTCTTTAGTATAATACTAGCGACCCCCCCCCCGGCTTCGCCCGCGTGGAATGTATTATACATATAAACCTTCCTTAAGAATCACTCTATCTATTAAAAAAAACCGCATCAAAATCCGTTGCGTAGTTTTAAAGATTTAAGCATACATAGGGACAGACAGCGCAAGCGACTTTGTTTTATACTATGTAGTGATAAGCAAGAAATTGAAAAAAAATCTGTAATGAGTAAAACGTAACTATAAGGTTTCCTAGTTTGACCGAGTCCAACTAAGAACCTCTATAGTGTCGCCATGTCCTTCTGTCTGTCTATGTGTGAGTCTGTGAGTCACACCCATTTTTTCTCAGTAATAATCAAACTGAGATTTTGTATACGTATAGATATTTATAACGCGCATTAAGATCAATGATTACAATAACTTTAAAAAAAAAAAATTTTTAAAAGCAAGGGTAAAAAATATTATTTTTAACCCACGACGCAGAACGAGGAGTGTTTAGGTTTGACCGCTAAGTGCGTGTGTGTGTGTCTGTGGTACCGTAGGTTTTCTAGCGGTTACCTAGGTTTCATGAAAATCAGTTAGGGAATTTAAGAGATATCATCTCTAAAAGGAAAGGTCACGATTATATCGGTGTTTTGATCTGCTACTAATAAATATTGTAGCTACCATCGAGAAAGCGCCCTCCGGCTACGTGGACTCGACGGACTGGGACTTCGACTCCGTCATGCGACTTCTGACGCTCATCCAAACCAGCGACAACAAGCCTTTGAAGCGCGTCATCCACGAAGTGCTGAAGCCGACCCGCAGACTCTTCATCGCTCCTGGGAGGAACAAGTTCAAGATCTTCCCTAGCTTGGCCAAGGTCAGTTTCATTTTTATTACACGCTTTGTTTATTGTTGAACGTTAAAATATTTAATAATATTATCTTCAATCCACATAGCTCATTGACAGTAAAAAAGTTAACGTACCGTAAAATGTGCCTACTTTGCTCCCCCATGGGTCACTATGCTCCATAGTGACTTTTTTGTATGTTACTTATAAGACAAGGCCGATGACAAATTTTCTAAAAATAATTGATGTATACATCCAGCTGCGCAGTGAATGAAAGCACTAGAATGATTTACAATACAGAATACCTCAATATAACGATGGAGCAAGATTACCCGTGGGGGAGCAAAGTAGGCAAATTTTACGGTACCGAGCAAACAGTTCTCAAAAAAGTGTTCCTCTACTCGTTTAAGAGCAAATGAACGTCGGTTTAGGAGGTACAAGTATGCAATAAAATCCCTGTCCCAATAGTACTTTTTCTCTGAAACTGAACTTTTAATTACTGCTCTTATCCAATTCATCATAAAACATCGGCATTCATTTCTGAAATCTAAGGTTCTTTGAAGAGGTCGAACTTTATTTAATTGTATTGTTTCACTTAAACCAGTTTACAATGATAGAGTAAAGTTTTGTTAATGGTTCGTGATGTGCCCAGGACCACGTAGACAACTTCTATTACGACGGCGTGGACAGCGCGGAGTACTGGGCGTCGGACGAAGTGAACGTGTTCAACGCGAGCGACACTTCGGCCATCATCCTCGTGTCGAACCCCGTGGAGTCGCGGCTTCCGAGTGCGAGGATCAGCGTTGACCTACTCAAGTAAATTTAGGGCAAAGTTTCATTCGTATGAAAACTTACGAGTGTCTTTGAATGTAACTCAGTCTGATTTTTAAATAAAATAAATACATATTTATACAACCTGTCACTAATACACTGGTAAACATCTTAGCCTAATAGTGCAAAACGTGGTTACAGAATTATCAACTACTTATTTAAGAGTGCTTGGTAATTCTGTAGCTCTGCCTACCCAACTCTGGGAATAAAGGCGTGAATTTATGTAATTTATGTATGTATACATACATACATACATAAACTCACGCCCTCATTCCCAAAGTGGGGTAGGCAGAGCTACGGAATTACCAGCAACTCTAAAACCTTGTTGATAATTCTGTAACCACATTTTGCATAATTAGGCTAAGGTGTTTAACAGCGCATTAGTGACAGGTTGCAAGCCCATCGCCTAACAGTACTACAAGCCCTTATTCCCTTAGTCGCCTCTTACGACATCCACGACGACACATCATCGACGGGTGGGTGGTTGCCGGGTTAGAATAGTACCACTCCATGTATGTATAAATACATAAATATCCGGGGACAATGTCACCAATGTGATCTAGTCCCGAACTAAGCTCTAGGCTTATACTATGGGTACTAGGCGATATAAATACTCATAAAATAGAGAAATATATACTTAAATTCAAAGAAAACATCCATGACTGAGAAACCAAAATTCGCGCTCATCACACAAACATCTGCCCTTACCGGGATTAGAACCGGACCGCTAGTTTCATAGGCAGGGTCACTACCGATTAGTCCAACGCGTCGTCTTTCATACTCGTAGTTAACATTGTAAAAAGCTTAAAAAAAAATTTTTTTTTATACATTTAGCATGGTTCTTAACGGTCCCGCACCAATATAATAAAAAATACACCCTCATGATGAGATTTGATGGCGGTGGGTACGTTATGTACATACCTGAGATAACTCGGGGCAAGTTCTAGGGATTTGATATCGATAAAAAAGATGTCGATATAATTAAATTAATACATGTGCACATTGAAAATTCTCGATTACTAAAAAAAAAAAAAACTTAAGATAATAAAAGTATGCGAATGTCATTTCAATCAAAATGACAATTTACTGTCAGTACCATTCATATTCGTACATTTAGTAGTTTAAAGTGGATATTTTCATCTAGACGGCGATCATTAATACCGACGAATATGCTGCCGTGCTAGTGTAAAAGGCGACTTTTCGACAAAAGACACTTTCGAGATAATCGCAAAAAAGTGACCGAAATCTTCATTTTCATATTTCTAGGTAATTTAAACAGATATTGAAATGAAACTTTTTGGGTCGGATAGACATTGTGTTTTACTAGTTTTCTACATAAGTAATGTATTTTTATTACCTACAGTTTTTTTTTTACACGCATTTTTTCCTTTTTGTTTTGTTGCCGATTAATAATTGCCACTGAAAAACAAGCAAAAAGGCGGTATATGAGCACTATACCGCCTTATAGGCTTGATTTTCCTTCATACGTCTTCATACTAAACTAGGGCTTGAACGTATCACAATAATGCTTAATTAAAAAGACGTATTTGCAACATACCGCCTTATTGCTTAGTACAAAATATTTTTTGAATAATTCTGATCTAAATAATAACGCCGAATAACAAAAATACGTTTATCTTGTCTAGTACGCAAATCAAAAAAATATGGTTTGTTTTCGTATCGATCATTTTATATTTATATACTAGTCTAAAAAAACGTATGTCTTCATAAGTCAGACGAAATACGGTTTTTTAATCTAGTACTACGATGAAAGGTTAGACTAATTGCTAATTAAAACCATCATAAATTCGGTACAAATATATTTGAAATAAACAAAAATTAACAGTTAAATCACAGGAAATATTATCTCTTCTAAGATTGGTGTCGTGTTATAGTTATTCAATAAATCAACAATAATACTCTTTGATTCGTCTGTATGACGCACTGTTAATCAAAACTTCTTTTTTAATTATTTTAATTTAAACATAATCAGTCTCATAAAGTAATTGAATTGCAATTTTGGGAGGACTTGCCAGAATCCAACCATGAAAAAGTCGATGAATTATAGGTTAAAAATACTTAACCTATAATTCATCGACATTTTCTTGGTTGAATTCTGGCAAGTCCTCGCAAAATTTCAAGCTAAGAGCAGGCATTAATGGACCTAGTTTACGTACTAAATTCTGTTTTCGACTTGCGTCTGTCTATCCCTCGGAAGTGTGTGTGCGATGAAAGCATCGGGCGATTTCCTTTTGCTTTGGTAAATGTTTCTTTACTAAAATGAAACTCAATATATTCTCCTTGCAATAACCCTAATGTAGCCTAAGCACTTTTAAATAGAATTACTCAAATCCTGGTCCTCGTGGAACCAATTATAATAGCTAAAATTTTATTTTTATTTTATTTTTACCTAATTCCTACTACATCTATCTACCTAACCTAATAACTTAGTCACCATAAGTAACATTCCTAGTCTATTAAGCTTCCTATTCCTAACAACCTATTTTAAAAGTAAATTAGTTTTGGCATGTGATCGTCAAGTAATCTAATATAACCCAATAGTTGTGAACCTATAGTAACCCTAGAATTCTTTAAGTCTTTGTTTTAAGTCCTAGCTATACTAATACTCTCTAGAATATTGATACCTAAATATTTACAATAATATGTGGTTGCCGGGTTAGAATAGTGCCACTCCATGTCTTCCCGTGGATGTCGTAAGAGGCGACTAAGGGAATAAATGCTTGTAGTACTATTAGGCGATGGGCTTGCAACCTGTCACTAATATGCTGGTAAACATCTTAGCCTATTTGTGCAAATTGTGGTTACTGAATTATCAACAACTTTTTAAAGTTGTAATTTTTAGCTCTGCCTAGCCTACTCTGGGATTACAGGCGTGAAGGTATGTATGTATGTAGACTATAATTTAAAACTTATCTAACACTATCCTAGTTTATTTAATGACTCCTAACCACTTGAAATTCAACCTACGTACTAAGTGAATTGGTTTTAAAGATAAAGTTAATATGTACCTATAGTAGATATAATTTATGAAACCGAAGTCTAGATTAAAGCAAATCTAAGAATTCCCTTCCCTTAGGGAAGGAGGAACTTTACTTGTGAGAGGACCTTGTGCAGGGTCCGTCCGGGTTGGTACCACCATCTTATCCATTAACCTACCGCCAAGCAGCAGTGTTCGCATTGTTGTGTTCCGGTTTAGGGATAAGATAGCCGGTAAAATGACTAGCATGGAGGCATTCCATCTTAGTCCTCAGGGTTGGCAGTGCATTTGCAGTCTTGTGAATGCGAATGTCTATGGGTCACAGTTTCAACTTACCATCAGGTGGCCTGTGTGCTCGTTTGCCTTCCTATGCCATAGAAAAAATAAGGAGATCTCCTCCATACGCTCTGGGATCGCTATCCCTAGACCTTAGTCTACCTCAATAGTCATCCTCCATAGACAGGTCAGACTCCTTGCCAATATGTACGAATAGTCAGTCAGTCGTATAGTAAGGGAAGAAAAGGGTCAAAATATAAATTGAGTGTTTAAAAACTCAATTATACAGTAGATTATTTATCGTTCAATAAAGCGATAGTTATACTTTGTTATTTTTATATCATATAATATTGTGACTCAAGATTGATATTGCTTGCTTCACCTTTAAGTCTATATTTGACTTGAGTTTTATATAACTAAATGAGATGTTCAATTTCACTAAGTATCCATGTTTAACTTTAATAGTAAAACAGTGGGATACAGAAGTCATTTTGACTTCTAGCTAGATTGAGTCCTCATGTTAGTGAAATATATTATGAAAAGTAAATAGACAAATCTTACTATAGTCACTTTATCATTTACTGATATATTTGTTTTATGGTCTATAAAATATTCACTTTATAAAAGGACTTAACCATCTCTGTAAGCTAATTATTGATATTCTAGATTTGCTTTATTTCCATAAAACTCTCTCCATAAAAACTTTATTATTTATTTGTATATTTGTATAAATGCATTATAAAAAAAGGACTTATTTCTTTAAGCTAACTATAGATGTTCTAGTTTTTTTTATTGTTCATGTTTTTCTTAGATACTAATATAATTCATAATTGGGATAGTTCAAATTTTTTAAATTACTCTAATTAGAAATCCATTTCGAGGAATGGGGTTCTAAAGCCGTTCTGCATGATTAAGTTTTTGTTATATTTATTTATTTTGGACATTTCGACAAAAGTATATTTGACCGTGTGGTTTGACTTTCGTTTTTGGCTTGAAGCCCTCCCAGGTGTGTCTTACGGGTTAGGCGTAAACCGCTTGAAATAGTATGTTTTATTATACTATTACAATCACTTTTTAACGTAACTTATCATGTAATTCATCGATAAAATCTCTGTTAAATAAATAAAGATATAAAAACAAAACTATTCGGTCAAATACAAAATTAATGAAATGGGTCTCTTAAAATTACCTTTTCTTTTGTATTAGATTATAAAAACCATGAGTTATTTTTTTGGTCTATCCCAATTATGTTAGTTCTCCAAAAAAATATATCATATATTAATTTATATATTTATTTTATTTATTTTTACTGTACTCAGGTAACAAACATTTAGAATGGTATTATGTACTCAGTTTTATGATTTATCGTCAATTCGTCGTCCTCGTCTTTTCGCGTGATAACGGGCGCCAGCGCACACGCACCTTCATTACCCGTAACGTCACCGAACTGAAGGGCGCCCGAACGCGAGCACTCCCGTCCGCGGGGGGTATGTAGGAGATTGGGGATTATACGGTTTTATTAAGTAGCATGGGTCGACTGTGGATATTCGAATAGTAATCTAGCGTTAAAAACTACCTCTGTCCCAAGTAAAAATACCGTATCACAAAATAAAAGTTTTTTTAAACAAGTTTATCATTATTTAAAACTCGGCATTAACTAGACTAAAATACCGCAAAATACTGACATACGGTCTTTTTGTCTAGAAAACTCTGTTACGTTCATTTAAATTATGAGCAAATAGAAAAAAACATTTGAAATACTAAGTTAAAAGGCGGTAAAATATGTTATTCGTTCTTTTTACTTAGTAATCTGCAATTACGGCCTTATAGAGTAGTTCAACTTATTAATAAATAAAACCTACACCAGACAATAATGCGGAGTGTCTTGTTTTACGTCTTTCTAATGTAGTATTGTGTAGTTACCGCTTTATTCATTAGTATTTGCTGGAAAATAGTCTGTTATACGGTCTTTTTCCTTATCGTATCTTCGCAACCAAGCCTCTTATCGACAAACGGGTAAGATGGGTCGACGCGGCTTGTTCTCCATATCACGATGGTCATAACAACTCAATTTGGTCAAAATGTCGAATGATCGCCTTTTACACTAGCACGGCAGTATGGAAAAAATATTGATTGTATTATTATGAAAACTGTTGTAAAATATACGTGTAAATTTGTTTATTTTTTATCTAAAATGAGGAGAAAATAAGTAATATTTAATTATGTCGAATAACATTTAGATGTTGGCAGTAACATCGATATATTTTATGTCGATAAATTATTTTGCTACATCACTTTCGTACAGATGCCCCGAGTTAGCCCAGGTATGGTTATGTACATCAATTTCACAGTAAACTCAGATCAGGGAGGTTATTATGACCTAGCTATGCAGTTCGTTATACGGCGAGCGTTAAGGACAGAGCTATGGCAGTTATATAGCTCTGTCTTTTTCTCTCATCGTAAATGGAACTGCATCTGCATCATCGTCATAATAACCCCACAGCGAGTCCATCGCGCACAGGTTACGTGTCGAGTCATTTCTACACAACTTAAAGTTGTTTAATTTTTGTAATACGATATAGGGGTCTTATATAGGTTAGATAAATGGATTTTATAATAACAAATTCGTTATTAAGTATATAACCTATACTCGTAGAAGGACTCATTTGGTTTATTTCTAAACTATTTTCAAATAAGAAATCCATATAAGTACAAAACCTAATTGTCCCGTGTCCTACTAAGGTTTGAATCTAATGAGCCACAAAAAATTAAAATATCTGCTCTTATAAATATATGATTTTAACATTTACATTAAGATATAAAAATAAAAACTAAGTACTCAATATCGTGAGGTTTTAAGATGTCATTGTAATGGACCTAAATTTTGGGTCTTTAATTTTAACACATAAATTAAAAACCAAAAAAATAGGTCTATTAAAATGGCAGTATTTCTGTAAGCCTGACTCGCACTTGACCGGTATCGTTTTTTTAGGGAAATAATGATGACACGAGCGTTAGCAGCCCGAGGCGAGAAGCCCGTCCCGGAGGTGTAAGTAATTTCATCATTTGAGTGCGAATTCATTTGACACCGTATCTTGTCTGATAAGTCCGTATTTGTCTTGCTTTCTCCAAAAGCCTATCGATAAGTAAAACCTAACCGAGAAAGTTATATAAATATAAACGATATTCGGAATGACCCTAACCATGGTAATAACGATGCTATTATAATTATTATAGAACTGTTATTACCATAGCAACGCTCATTTTAGAATTGTTTTCACGGTTTTTTTTAGTGCGTTTTAGACTTCCGCAAAGAACGATTGCGTCGCTCTTGCTTGCGCCCTACATAGTGCTCGGGTAAAGTTCTAACGCAGCAGCGCAATTCGTCGCGCCGAGCGTGCGTTCAAGGTCGCCGCGATGACCTAGTTTCACCGATTGACTAAGTGAATCATGACTATTTGTGTTTGTTCGTTAAGGCGAATATAGCATATAGCATTATTATCGATACTGAAAATGAACAGTTGTTATATAAACACTATTCCGAAGAAAAGGAAAAACGTAAACATTTACAGACAACGGTTACAGACCTTAAGTGTCGAAAAAATTATCTCCATCAACAATTTAAAAAAAAACAGGAACAGCTAAAAAATCCTGAAATAAAAACAGCTGCTGAAAAAAATCTCCCGAAATCGTACAATATGAAACTGACGAGGAGGAACTCGCAAAAGAGACCAGGTGGATACGCCAACAGAGAAAGAAAAGGAAGAGTAATGCGACACTCTCACCACCTCAGCAAGGAACACCCATTAAAGAAAAGTTTTAGAAGACACCCAATTTGCAGGATTACCAGAAGTTTTATGATCTTCTGTCGTCAACCCTGCCCAAAGAGTCATTAACCACCAAAATGATGAAAGACGATACAGTCAAAATAAACTCTACAAATGAGGACGCATATATAAGGTATCCCAAAGATACTCTTAGAAAACGGTTGTTGTTCACACACTTATGAAAATAAGCAGGGCCGACCCATTGGAATTATGGCAAAAAACTTACACTTCTTGTGTAAACCTGTCTGAATTATAGAAGACCTTAAATCCAAAGGATATACAATACAAGAGGCCGTCAACAAACTGAGTTGGAGGACAAAAGAACCATTGAATATGTTTATGCTTTCGTTCCAAAAATATGAAAACATAACCAATATCTATAACATCAAGTCAATATTAGGATGCAACGTTGACATCCACCCGATGAGAACATCGAAACTTATACCGCAGTGCAAGCGTTGCCAGTCATACGGCCACACACAAATATACTGGAATATATATATAAAAAGAATGGGTCACAGTTTCCACTTACCATCAGGTGGCCTGTGTGCTCGTTTGCCTTCCTATGATATAAAAAAAAAAAAAAAAAAAAAAAATACTGCTCTAAAGAACCCAGGTACGTTAAATGTACCGGCAAGCATCTGATAAAAGACTGCAAAGAGTCGAATTGTGGCGAACGCCACCCCGCTAACTACAGGGGTTGTGTAGTAGCCAGGGAACTACAAGCAATAAAAATTAAAAAATGAGAACAAAGTCACAAACTGCTCAAAAAGATAAAAATAGTACATTGTTGCCTAGGCGCGGAAAGTAAGGGTTTTCCTGACGAGGTGGTTAGCAGGCCGAGCAACAGCGAGGCCTGCTAAAATACGAGTCAGGAAATCCTCGTTTCCGCCGAGGCATACATAATGCTTTTCTCAAACATATGAGGAAATAATACAAATACATTTCTAAAAAGCAAGTAATTTAATTTCCTTAGATTTAGCGGGAAGCAGGTTTTGCCTAACCGAGGCAGCTTCAGATTTTAATATAGGCGGTGTGGTACCTATTTCGTCGCTTTCGTCGCTTGAGCTCATTTTTTATAGTAAGTATTTCACACAACAAATAGTTTAATATTCGGTTTCACAATTATATTATGCAGAATGAACGAATGTTACCGACTGTCAATTGTTTTTAAATACTAACCATAGACATTGGAATGCAAATTCAAAAAGAAACACACGCACTGTGCTAAAAAAGCGAGCAGTTACCTTGGCTGTTTGGAATTTTTGTTTTGGTCCTTTTGATTTTGTATGCAAATTTAAGAACATCATTTTTAAGAAAATATGGACATGGACGGAAAGTGTTTTCA
This sequence comes from Acleris emargana, assembly GCA_927399475.2. NCBI lineage: Eukaryota > Metazoa > Arthropoda > Insecta > Lepidoptera > Tortricidae > Acleris > Acleris emargana. Next base: position 8,954,881 of record OV656835.1, on the reverse strand, counting down.
TATGGTTTTTTTACTCCTAGGAATAAAATGAGGCTCTTTCCGTCCTTGTGTTTCAATCGGAAAACCGTTTTTTCCGAGCATGTTTGAGAAAAGGTAGTTTTCATGAAAGTACCCTCAAAAAGAATTTGTCCTATGCTCCAATCACTAAAGGAGCTCTTAGAAACAGTAGCCTTAATGATAAAATAAATATAATATACTTATGTCGTCTTTTGACGGTAGATTAAAGAAACTGGAATTCACTTCCAAGACCTCCACTCAAAATCGGAAATAATGTTCAAGTCGCTCAAAATCATGGCATGGAACGCTAACGAACTGCTTCGTCATCAAAACGAATTAAAGGCTGTCGTATCCACAATAAAAAAAAAATGTGTGCCTCTTATCTGAGTCACACTTTACTAAAGAATCTTTCATTCAAATTAAAGGTTTCAAAGTGTATCACGCTCTCCATCCAGACAATACAGCTAGAGGAGGTAGTACAGTCATAATAAAGGACAACATTTCTCACGTGTGCAGTCTGTTGGTAAGATTTACGCAAAGAACATATAATGCGTTAAGGGTCCAGTATAACAACATACTCAGGCTGCTGTTGCGGCTGCCGAAGCACTGTAGTGCGTCAGGAATGTTCGCGGAAGCACACACTGATGACTTTTTCGCCATTAGGAGAAAAAGGATAGCGTCACTGATGAGTCGGGTGCGCGGCAGCAGCAACAGCCTCCTGAGGGTCTGGGACGAGCGCCTGGACCGCCCGCTGACCAAGTACTGGGTCCAAGTTGCCATCGGGAGGAGCAAATAATAGTAGTTTATGCAACAGTTGTATAAGAGAGGTCAAAAAAGACGAGTGGTGTGGTTACGTTATCGTAAAGCAAGACGCCACGAGTATTTTTTGACTTAGTTATACACCGTTGCATACAATACTTTTTCCACGACTAGGTTTCAAATAAAATGCAAAATTAAATTAATATACCTAGGTTAGAATACGAACGAACGAAGCACAGAACAACAAACGAGCGAGAAACATTCGAAAACAACACAATATGTGTCTATGATTAACTTTGTTTTTAAATTGACGTGCACTTGCCAGGTTTCATATTTTTTTTTAAAGTTGCACAATCGATTTAACTTGTTAAATAGGGACTAAAAAACACCTAATGATTTGAGAAATGAATTCTTTTACCTGATTGGTCGATTTTAATATAGCTGCGTTCTGGTTGGTTGATACCAAATAAAATGTTTTTTTTAAAGAGTTAAATTAGTAAATGAGTTTACATACCAAAAAGAACCTAACGTTCCGATTGACAGTCAATGTGTATTGTGATTGGTGGTTTAATTTGGTGAAGTATTTTGATTGGTCAAATTAACCTAGGTGTAAGCTTTGGCAGCTAGGCATATCGTTTTGGCTCAAAAAAGCACAAGTGCTGTTAAGGGGAATAGACTAGATAGACTTTTCTACGGAATGTTCTGCGGACATATTATCTATATTCTTATATTAGTGTTTGTGACTATATAAATGACAGATAAAAGTACAGGAGTAGGAAAAATACATAATCTATTTTGTTTGCTCCTTCGAAGCCAAAGTGTAATTTTTTAATATTTAATTTATTTTTATTTTTTAGTTTTACTAACATAGGCCTCATTGTACTAACATTCTAAGGATCAACGTCGGTCTGAAATAAAACGATTTTATTTTTATTTTATTTTAAAACGAATTCCTGTTACCATATCAGCCATATATTGCCCTCCAAAGTATGCACAGTACAGACAACGCAGTACAGGAGCTTCCTGGAGCAACTTGGAAACAAGCTTTTCCTAGGAGGCGACTTCAATGCTAAAAATACCTACTGGGGATTCAGACTTACAACTACCTAGTTGGTTACTAAGTTATGTTACTGTAATAATCCTTATCTACATAAAATATACTAACGAAAGTTAAATAAATTATATATTAAAATGAAGTACACACAATCAGGATTTACATTTGTCAATTTCATTCAAAATGGCCTCCTTGGGCCTGAACACAGGCCTTCAGACGACGAGGACAGTCATCAATAGCGGCACGCACGGTTGTCATATCTAATTCCGTCACTGTCTTGACTATGGCCCGCTTGAGGGAGTCAAGATTTGTGTGGGGTTTAGCACAGGCTTTCTCCTCAATAACCTGCCATATAGCATAATCCAGGGGGTTGAGGTCCGGGCTGGAGGAGGGCCAGTCTTCGTGGGCAATGAAGTCAATTTTGTTGCTTCGAAACCAGGCTTGAGTTGTTTTTGCCTTATGTGCAGGGGCTGAGTCTTGTTGAAAGACCCAGGGCTGGTTTTGAAATAGAGAGTGGCTTAAAGGCTTCACTATTGGTTCCAGAACGGTTTCCTGGTAAACTTTAGCCCCAGTTTTGACACCTTTTTCACAGAAATGGACCTGTGTTAACCCTGAGTATGACACACCTAACCAAATCATGACATAAGAGGGATGATGGCCTCGTTGCACTCTCGGAACAGCTACACTCGCTTTTTGACTGTTTTTTGCATATACTCTGTCATTCTGGCGGTTACAACATTCTTCAATGGTAAAATTTTTTTCGTCTGTAAATAATATATTTCGGTGGCCATTTTGTGCGTACCGCTTCAGTAGCACGTGACTTCTTTTCAGCCTCATAGTCTTCAATCGTCCATTAAGCAAATGACCTTTCCGTCTACGATAAGCGTGTAGTCCAAGGTCTTGATTGATAACTTTTTTAAGGGAGCTTCTCTTCACAGACATCTGAATTGCCAACAACTTTTGCTTCCGGACGGGGTTTCTTGCGATTCTCGCCTTCACTGCCTTTATTAGAGCTGGGTTCCGAACGGTGCGTGGTCTTCCAGACCTCTTGCGGTCATCAAACCTCAGGGTACTATTGTACCTATTAATGGTACGATAAACGAATTGTTTGTTGATTTTCAGATTTTGAAGCAACTTCAAAATCACGTTTGGCGGATGCCCGCATTTGTGCAACGCAATTACAGAGACACGATTTTCTTTTAGACCCCAATCCATTATAAATACGACGAGATAAGTGTTGTGTGTGCTATAAAATTATAACTGACAACCCGCCATATTATGTAATTTTTTATTTTTTCGGTAGCATTTGTTTTAACGCAAGAAAAGAGTTTGTAAATCGAGTAACAGAACTTAGTAACCAACTATAGTTCATTTATTTTAGGACGAGAAAAAAAAAAGAAAATGAACCAGTAGTCGTCAACTCTAATACTCGCTGGCAGAATCAATAAGAATCTAAGCACTCAATATATTGTATCTGTGCATGTGTCATTAATGTTTTTGTGTTGGACAAAACATTGCGTCTCGATATTATATAAAAAAATTACTATAAAACTATTTGAATATGTATATATTGGTTTCTAACTGCTATACTTAATTGATTTACCTAATTTAAGACTGACTGTTCCAGATGAAGTGTCATCGTTTCTCCGCTAAAGAGTGCGGTAGTAGGGTAGAGATTAAAGATGTAGACTAAACGAGCAGCTGCAAACTTTAACAAGGAAATTAACAGCAAACAACTCACAACAAAAACAACTATGGAACAATATCAACGCTCACGCTCTCGAACTCGAGAGAAAATGACATAACATAACATGGGACATATCACATAAGGGCGTTGTGACGTTCAATCTGTCAAAAAATGCAAACTGTGGCGTTATTAATGATCAATTTAAAATTCACTAGTTTCGCTATATTTGACAGGTGACAGGATAGTATTTGATTTAGTCGAGTTATATGCTCAGACGTTTCGTTATTTTGTTAACACAGGTTTGTAACCCCTGCTTCTTTAGGTCTTTTAAAGACCACGTTTCTAATTGAAGTAAATTTAATCAACACAAATAAAAAATGCAATGTAAATATTAACGAATATGACTTAAAGTACTACTGCAATAGATTATTACGTTCATTTAATATTTACTGTCAAATAATAGCATTCAAAAAAGACGTTTTGGAGCAATATTTTTGTATAATTATTATGTTGCATGTAACGTGCCCAATAAAATACCTTTATTTCTTTCTGTATCATGCTAAAATAAATGAACTATAGGTACATACCTAAGGCGAAGAATTGCTATGCGCTATCAAAGAAACTAAATGTGACGTTGTATCAACAGGGAAGCCGATTTAATGACCTACCGATATCAACAAAGTTCCAGATCTTATCGATTCTTTTCATTTACAAAAACTTATTAAATAAATACATACACATCGAGGAAGGATACGATATGAGTTCGGACCATTCACCTATAATCTTAACTCTAAGTGAACAAATTATGTTATTAGAATGCAACCCGACTCTGGTAAATAAAATCACAGACTGGGAAAGCTTTAAGTTAGATCTAGATAGCATTATAAATCTCAAAGTTCCTCTTAAAACCACTGAACAGCTTGAACTGGAGGTTAAGAAATTCATAGCAGATATACAACAATGTGCCTGGAATAAAACACCTATCCCCAAGAAAAGAGTCTCAGGTAGCCAGTATCCTCTGGAAATAAGAAATCTAATTACTGAAAAACGAAAACAGAGAAGAAAATGGCAACAATTGAGATTTCCACCAGACAAGACCTTATTAAATAGTCTTACAAAGCAACTGAATAGTAAAATGAAAAATTTCCACGATGAATCGATGGCTACCTACTCACCTTTGTCAACTAACAGGTGATCGTTCAATAGATTATTCGTTGTGTAAAAAGAAAAGTCACAAAAAGTCTATAAAGACCTATTATCCAAATTCCTCCCATTAAACTAGAAAACCGAACTTGGGCAGTACATAGCGCTCAGAAAGCTGAGAGATTTGCACAACATCTTGAGCAATTATTTCAACCGCACGAGCAGTTTGGCTTTAGAGAAAAGCATTCTACTATAGACCAGGTTCACAAAATAACTAACATTATTGACAAAACTCAAGAAGAAAAAAAGTTTGCTCTACGGTCTTCCTTTATATAGCCCAAGCATAATACAAACTGAAGAAAATGCTTCCAAAACAGTTTACAGATATCTAATCTATCAGATAGAATGATTTGAATCAGACAAGATGACTCATACTCAGAAATTAAGCAAATAAAAACTAGAGCACCGCAAGGAAGTGTATTGGGTCGGTTCTTGTACCAGTTATACACGTGATATTCCAGCGTTAGAAAACAACACCAATTCAACTTTTGCAGATGACACGGCTATCATGGCTGTAGGGATCACCCACGAAGAAGCAGTGGAAACTGCTCAAGTTGCTATTAACGTTGTCTATGATTGGACAAAGAAATGGCTAATAAAACTCAATGAATCAGTCAACTCATACAGATTTTACTAACAAGAAAACATATCACCCGGTATTTTTAAATAACAAAGCAATACCCTATGAAAATACAGCCAAATATCTTGGCATGACACTTGACACCAAGCTTTGCTGGATAGCTCACGTCAAAAAGAAACGCGTCGAACTAGAACTTCGCTACATGAAGATGTACTGGCTGCTCGAAAGGCACTCAGGGTTGTCAGTACACAATAAAATTCTACTGTACAAACAAGTCCTGATGCCGTATGGACTCACGATATTCAGCTGTGGGGCTGTACCGAACGGATTAACATGCAGATGATACAACGCTTTCAGAATAAAGTACTTAGAGGTATTGTAAACGCACCCTGGTACATAAGAAATGACGACCTCCACCGGGACCTCGAAGTGGAATATGTTAGCAAAATTGACAAAAGATACGCCGAAGCCCATGAACGCAGGCTTCATCGCCATGTGAATGTCGAGGTCATCCAGCTCCTCGACAACACGGATATACAGCGAAGACTGAAATGGACAAAGCCTTTCAAGTTAGTTTAGTAAAGTGATAGTGTAATTAGCGCAGCGAGTACTACACACAAAGAACACGTTAACAAAGTGTCCCCTTAACAGAGACAAAAGAAAAGTGTTAATGGACACATTCTTAGCTTAGTCTGTATTAGAAGTTTAGGTCAGATTTAAAATACTTATTAGTCATAACATTATTCTACTCACACGTTGTTCTTTTTTCATTTTGTTGGAGTATTGTAAATTATTAGATAGCTCTTATTTATCTCAACAGCGTTTTCATTGTCTACGATTGCAAAAGGGGCAATAACAGTGGAAAATAACCCCTTATTAATTCACAGGTCTACTTACAAGAGCTTCATTTCGTGTTTTGTGCGAACTATATTAACATTATTATAGCGTACAAATATTTAATTGCATACGTAACGATACTTCTTTTTTCAGACCGGACGATAGCGGAAAGAATGGTAAGATTAATTTAAACTATAAATAGAACTGCTCTGGTTGGCGGCACTATTTACTAACAAAACTCACATATCTTGTCACTTTACACACAAAAGTTGATCGTATAAAGTAATAGCGTTCTTCAGCTATAGGATTCTGCCCGCGACTTTGTCTGCGCGGACTTCAGAATTTGATCTTACCAGTATGAATAATATAAGTCCTAATTGAACCTAGAACGAAATATAAAGCTTATGATTGCACGGTATAGTAAAACATTACTTAAGCACCCAGTGACTTTGACCACAACAAGGCAACAATTTGATACCGAGTTTTAAATCAGAGCTAGCGCATCTAGTTCGTAAATGAAGAACTAACTGTGTTTTTTTACAACTTTTGACTGAACTGAAAAAATGACAGGATGAAAATCTTAAACAGAAATAAAAATAGACTTCCGACGCATGGGTAGCTGACATTTTAACTTTTTAATTTTGTTACTCGTCTATAGAAAGTGGCACCACCTTGTGAGCAAATTTACAGAATTTTATTTTTATTTTTCGTAGGAATGAGATGCTTTTTAAGGATAAAAACTGGATGTTTGTGATGAGCTAAGGCTAGGAACAAACAAAAAACCATTTTGTGGTTAACTGACTGATGCATCTAATTTAAACACCCACAAGCAGCACACGTGGGGTCAGCCCGGATAGCGGCTTGAAAGCCTTTCGACTCTGGTTGTCTTATTCCACTGCAAGCGCTAGACATACATCTTTTGCCATCACACTTTATTACCACCATTTAAATTCAAGCAACTTGCATTAGCTAACGTACTTTTTACGTCACACCTCTTCACAAGCACTAGGTACTCACTCAAGACCTGAGCCTCCTAGGTGTTTATAACTTTTTACTAGTGGCCCTGAGGTGTAGACCCTACGACCCGGCCGCCCGCGCTAGTGTGAAGTTTGGTCAGTGTGCAACCTTTGTTAGGTGGTCACCCAGTAATTGTTATACTCATCTCAATGATATTCAGACTATCTTGAACAAACTCGACAACATTAATAGTAAAAATTCGGATTAAGGACGCGTAGAATCATGGTTTTAAGAGCATAGTATAAGCAAGTAGCGTAACTGATATACTTTATTTTATAGTAGTTATATTAGGGGCTTTAGGAATAGTAGGATAGCGAGGCAGGTAGTGTTATTGAGGTCAGACCGCATCCAAAGTACCTAAGGACCGATTTAATTTAACTTCTTGTTCAATTAAATATTACAAGTACTTAAGGAAGTAAATTTGAAGCTAGGGTCAAAAAGGTTCTCGCTGTAACAGACCTCGTAATAAGGTAGGGGATTAGGTAGGGAACATTATATATATTGTCATCTTCTAATTACTTTATTATATATATATATTTGAACAACACGAACTTCGGTACACGGAGGCCCCACGAGCAGGCAGCCAGGGGAATTTCGATACTCCAAATATACTCCCGAATGTACAGGTATCTAAGAAGATCTTCGGTGAGTCGTACCGATTTAATAACTTCCATTTATTGTTTATTATTTCTGATTACCGTGATTGTGGTATATTGTGTTTAATTATGGTTTCTAGCTTGCCTATCAATTGAAATAGGTTTAGGGTTATCCTTTTCACAATATTCTTTTAAACAACGTAGAAGGTCCTAATTTATTTAAAATTAAAATTATAACTAGACGATCACATGTTTTATTTTGGCCAGTTAATTTAATTACACAACATAGGATATTTTATCGATTCTATGTAGCCTGGGAGTAGGAGTGTTACACAAGTTATACAACTATGCGAAATTTCAAGGTGATAGCTTCTATAGTTTCTGCGAAAAACGGCTCTGGCATACACACAGACAGACCGACAGACTTGCGCCAGACTACATACAGACACCGAAGTCTCACCATAAGGGTTCATTTTTTACCATTATGGTACGGGACCCTAAAAAGAAACTACGTTTGGCCTTAGGAGGTCATTGCCCTTCAACCTGTTGCCAAGCAGAAGTGTTTGCACAGTTGTATGTTGTTGTAGGCCTAAGATGAGTCCCACGCATTGTAGTCTTCATATTTCAGCGTTGAGATTGCAAATATTTCCCTCCGGCGTTTAAAGTCAGTCTGTAAATGTCAAGCTGCCTATATCGTAGTATGTCAAAGTAGTAATACGTCAAAGTCTCAGAATGACCAGTTAGTACAACGTTAACATCTTAGAATGTCATACTAGTAATACGTCAAAGTCGCAGAATGACCACGTAGTAAAACACCATCATCTTTTAAAGTCAAAGTCTTGAAATGTCAAGCTGCCTAGACCGTAGAATGTCAGAGTAGTAAGCTAGACGTTGTAAGACCTTGACGTTGTACGTCCTTAACTTTGTAAGACCTTGAAGTTGTACGACCTTGAAGTTGTAAGACCTTGACGTTGTAAGACCTTGACATAACACGACAAGAACGTTTCGAGATTTTGACGTTGTCCTTTCTAGATATAATTTAAGCACTTGACATTTCAGACTTACTATAAACCCCGGAGGGAAATATGTATATGGCCTTGGAGTTCCACCCAACCTCTAATTAAATTCTTAGATTCACCCCAGCTTTTAAATAACAGTTAGAATTTTTATTTTTAAGGTAAAAAGGATGGCAAAGCCAAGCCCGACAAGGCGCCCCCCCCGGTACCGGGTAACTCCACAGCCAACAACTCGACCGGCGGGACACCAGCCAAGCCCAACAAGTTGGCCCCCCCGGTACCGGATAACTCCACAGCCAACAACTCGACGGGCGGGACACCAGGCAAGCTCGACCAGTCGGCCCCCCCGGTACCGGATAACTCCAAAGCCAACGACTCGACGGGCGGGACACCAGGCAAGTCCGACCAGTCGGCCCCCCCGGTACCGGATAAAACCCTAGACGACAACTCGAAACCCGTGACACCAGCCAAGCCCCCCCCGGTACCGGATAAATCCCCAGACGACAACTCGAAACCCGTGACACCAGCCATGCCCCCCCCGGTACCGGATAATTCCCCAGACGACAAGTCGAAACCCGTGACACCAGCCAAGCCCGACGACCCGGCCCCCGTAACACCAGCCAAGCCCTAGAGCGAAGAAGCCTCCCCAATAACCAAAGAGAAGCTTAAGAAAACCCCAACATGGGCAAAGACAACCAGCTCCGCAGGAAACGGTAACACTAGCCGGCTGTGCGCGTGCGATACCTGGATGATACGTATTTATTTGACTAGTCGTTTATTAAATTTGAACTTCGTTCCTAGCTCAGATCACAGAAACAAGGAAGATATGTCATGAGCGCAATTTCGTACAAGACCCAGTGTCGCCAATTTTAAACATGTGTGTGTGTGCGTCTTCTCGTGCTTACGCTCTATTAACTACTCTACAAAAACCACCTCCTCATAATTGGTAGCTTACGAACTCGCCGTAACATAGTTTTGATAGTAGCACAAAATTAAGCTTTATGTTAAGTTTCAAGGTTGAAAAATGCTGAAATATCTTCTTTTTTTCTATCGTATCGTATTATTTTATTTTACTTTGGTTACCGGGTTAGAATAGTGCCACTCCATGTCTTCCCGTGGATGTCGTAAGAGGCGACTAAGGGAATATAGGCTTGCAGTACTGTTAGGCGATGGGCTTGCAACCTGTCACTTATACGCTGGTAAACATCTTATCCTAATTTTGCAAAAAGTGGTTACTGATTTATCAACAACTTTTTAAAGTTGTATGTAATTCTGTAGCTCTGCCTACCCCACTTTGGGATTACAGGCGTGACGATATGTATGTATGTATGTAATTAAGTAGTACATGAAAGTGCAAACTTTAAGCTTGGATATTACGGTGTTGATACAAATACACTTATAAAATGGGTTTGGTTGAGTATCAAGTCACGAGATCTCGGTTTGGGCGAACCAGTAGTTGGTCGTTAGTACTTATTTATGGAAACTTTATTTTATAAATGGTACAAATAACTTAAAACAGAAAGATAGACTTAATACTTTGGGGCATTCTCTACCAGTCAACCTTAGCTTTGAACCTATTTTAAAAATGACCTCTTAGTTATGACCCCAGTGAGTCGGCGCGGGCGGACGATCAGCGCTGCGTGCACGCACAGCTCACTACCGAGCCCTTTGCCTTTGTCGTTAAATCTGCAATACAGTTGACCTGAATCCAGATTTTAGTAAGTAGATTTTAACTACGTCATTCAGGATAATGTTCTTATTAGTAATCTCTCTTATTAAAGATGATTAAATTTTATATAACGAGAAAATTTGTTAAATTATTTTCTTTGTGTTTTAAGCATGTGATATATATATATATACCTTCACGCCTGTAATCCCAGAGTGGGGTAGGCAGAGCTACAGAATTACCTACAACTTTAAAAACTTGTTGATAATTCTGTAACCACATTTTGCACAAATAGGCTAAGATAGTGATAGCATGTGATAGTGATAAAAAAATAACTAACTTTGAACACGAGTAATTATATTGATCGCTGTAGAACAAGCCATTTATCGATTGTCGATAGAAATCAAGTCCACATCCTTGCGCTCAGAAATCCACACAAACCTTAAATATTCATTTTTTTTAAATGCTTAAAAACGAAATTTTCCGGTGACGGTGGTTAAGGTTTGGACTTCGATTTTTGAACACTTTCATGCTACAAACGGTCATTTTACCATTTATGCTGAGCTCGCATATTGACAGCGACCAGCGGGTGACTCAGGCAACGCTTGGCGCGCCTCGTGCCGATACGTCCGTTTTGACCAATTTGACCATACCGAGCCGTCACGAACCACAGCCCCATAACATAATCTCTCTTGTTTCTGCGATCTGAGGTTCTTAGGAAATCGTGATGTAAAAACAGTCCATGTAGTTTAGTGGTAAGAAAACCATTTTTAGAGTTCCGTAGAATAAAATGAAAAACGTAACCCTTATAAGATCACTCGTGCGTCTGTCTGTCTGTCCGTCCGACTGTCACAGGCAATTTGCTCCGAATCTACTGGAACAAATCAGGTGAAATTTGGTGGGATGGTGTAATCCTATGACCCAAACACAGATGTGCAAAGTTAATATTATTTTTATATTTTTTATTTATTTGGTATAAATGTCTGTATTAACGTCACGATTCACTCAGAACAAAGTTCAAATTTAATAAACTACTAGTCAAATATACGAATCAAGTAGGTAGCGCACGTGCACGAAGCCGGCTCGTGCTACCATTTCCTGCGGAGTTGGTTGTCTTCGACATTATTTCAAAATCGTTTGGTCGTATTAATTTGTCTTCTTAGTTTTTACAAAAGGGGTTAAATGATCCAGATAGAGTGAGGGCAAAACATTGAGTGTATTTGGGCAACGGGTATAATTCACCTTCTGTAAGACCACCATTATTTTTGTAATAAATACAATTCAAGCAATTTTGAACCTCACCACACACACCTCCCACCCTTGAGAAATTTTAGTATGTTCATCTGGATACCGCAAGGTATAACTGTACCAATTTATTAACATTAAACATATTAAACAAGACGATTTTTTCCCCTGATTGCCTATATTCGGCTAAATTTGAAAGGGGTGTTAACTAATCCGAGAAATTAATGGAGTCGATGAACAGTTTTTAGAGCGTCAAATTTATGTACAGCTTCCTACTTTGTTTTTTAGGCATTATAAAATCCAGTTTAATTTTGTATCCAACAAAATCCAAATATAAAATAAAAAAAATGTCGGTTTTAAATTTTGCTCGAGTTTCAGTTACTAGGCAAACATCATCTAGGTAAAGTGTTAGGTTTCCAAACCTCAAATTTTCCACAACCTTATTAATCATATTTTGAAAACAGCTTGGCGCATTATCTAGACCGAATGGGAGCCTCTGGGGAAATATTTAAAACCTTCAAGCCTGTTCACCAGTTTCTCAGTATGCATTGGATATTAATCCTAAACGGAGATTTTATTTAATGCCCGATAGTTAATGCAGAGCCTTTTTTCTCCATTTTTTTTTATTGAAAACCGAGGCTGGGCTTGCATACGGTGAATGGCTTTTGTGAATGATGTTATTTTCTAGAAGTTAGTCTACTGTCTCCCGGATTATTTTCCGATCTGAAATAGAGGCACAAAGGGTCTGCATTGTACTTTGCCTAGCAAAGCAACATTTTCTTAAAAAACCGTTCCGATGACAATCCGCATCTAGCTCAAAATCAATTAAATCATTACAGAATTAGGATTGTTAATATTTTTTAAATTACTCCAATTTAAAAACCATTTAAAGGAATATGGTTTTAAAGCCATTCTGCATTATTAAGTTCTTGGAATATTTATCTATTTCGGACATTTTGACAAAAATATATTTGACTTTCTGTTTGACTTTCGTTTTTGGCTTGAAGCCCTCCTGGTTAGGTATATCTTACGGGCTAGGCGAAAACCGCTTGAAATAGTATGTTTTAATACATTACTACAACTTACTTTCTACTTACTTTACTTTTTACAATTAGATATCCATTAATTAATGTACCTAATTTATTACAAAATGCCAACCCAAATTTAAATTAATCATGTCATCCATAAAACGTCTGCTAAATAAATAAAGCTATTAAAACAAAACTACTGGGTTAAATACAAATTAAATGAAATCGGTCTCTTAAAATAACCTATATTTTCGAATTAGAATTTAAAAAGCATGAGTTTTTTTTTTGGTCTATCCCAATTCGTTAATCGAAAATGCATAATGGAACTTAACCAAATTTCCTATACGTAAATATATTAAGTAAGGTGGTTCGGTCTCAGTCCTACTTATCAATATCTCACCATCTGTCAAATTATCTATTATACAAGATGTCCGGGATATAGTAGCCAACCTAACAGGGCTGGATAGCTCGGCTCAGGAGTGTCGAAAATATAAATAAATCATGTTTGATACGTATTGGGTATGAAAACGAGATATCTCAACTTTTCAAGATTTTGGAAATGCGGTACACCATTTTCGATGGCATGACCACAGTTATTAGAATTTTGCAGTTTCTTTTCCGATGTGAGAAACTGATTAAATTTGCTGTAAGTAACGTAATTAATAAATATTTGCTTTCTATTACTATCGTCAAATATTTATTAATTACGTTATTAGGGTCTTACAGCATATGCTTATCTATTTAGCAGAAATTTTATAGATGACATAATCATAAAATATTACATAAAAAAAAAGTCTAATTTAAAGGAATCTGAGTTTTTCTTCCGGTAAGTTTGACATCACATTTGTGTAATTTATAATTATGTAAAAAAAATATCAAAACCTGCAGAACTGCTTTCTTGAAAATTTGCCCGTTTAATTGAGATTCTAAAACATGGAGATTCACATTATTGATGTTATTGATTATAGCAGCGAAGTTATTATTAAGTTTGTCCAACCTGGACTGAATTCTATCAAACTATCAAATTTAATAAACGACCTTACTTCCGTTTAAAATGAAGTTAACTGGTTTTAAATGATTTAAAAGACAGTTTAACAGAATGTGAAATGCTACGATACTACGATAAAAGGTAAGTACTACTGCGACGATGGCCTATAAGGTGGATAAAAAATATGCCACATCATCAATATAGAACAAAGGATTATAGCAATGGAATTAGGATTACAATCGTTATGGCAGAAATTACGTATATATACATAATCATTAACCATTTAGGAAGGATGGGAACATTAATAATAGGCTCTATGAATGAACTGATATGGATTGGTGAACTAGGCTATTAATGAAACTACAGCGCCTGCCTGGCCAATGCTGCCGTCATGCCAACTCAATGGAATGAGGCTCCCGAAGTAACTGAAGCTACAGTTGCTTCTGGACTTTAAACGACCATAAGGCGGGTACTCGCCACTTATGCAACACATCTGCCTTTCAAACATCATAAGCTCTGGCGACTCCACAAATGTTATATGATTGTGATTGTGTGAATGCCCTCCTTTTAAACGCTGTTCGAATGTCGAAGCGCGCCGTCGTGATTTATAATCGTAGCACGATTTCGAAATTTTGTTCAACTGCGCCAACCACATGAGATATTTGTCTACACTCTAGAGCACTTTTTTCAGTACGAAGTACACATACCACGTCCTCTTCTGATACTTGGACCCGCCCACCACACCGCTGCACTGCCGAGCTGGTAGTTAAGCAATGAAATCAGCCCTGACTGTACTAGGAGCACATATAACGGAAGCGGTGGCATACAGCACTGCAGCCTGGTCGATTACACGGCTGAATGAATATAAAGATATCCGATTAAAAATAACCGGCTTTTATTTTTTACATTTTTTAAAGGTACATATTATACTCTTACTCACAATAAGAAGAAGGAGCCATCCACGTACTGTTGTATAGAGAGGTAGAAATAACCCAAGGAATAGCTCGAATGAGAGCAATTAGCCGAAATAGTTAGATTTTTGAACACAAATGTCCCGCAAGGCTCAGACGGTTAGTTCCCGATTCGCCGGAATTTCATATATAAAATATGTGCCAGTCTGAACTTTTCCTTCAAGAATCCGGCGAAACAAGAATCCGACGAAACAGGAATCCGGCGAATCGGGAACTAACCGCTCAGACATTATTAAAGAGATCACCACGGGTTACTCACGGTCAAAAATATCTCACGGTTTTCACATTCTAATTCGAAAGAATAGGTAATTTTAAGAGATCAATTTCATTAATTTTTATATTTGACCCAATAGTTTTGTGTTAATATATTTATTTATTTAGCAGTCATTTTATGGATGACGTGATTATTTAAACTTTGGAATGACAATTTCTAATAAATTACAACAATTAAATGATATCTAATGATATAAAGTGATTGTAATAGTGTATGAAAACATACCATTTCAAGCGATTTTTACCTAACCCGTAAGATACATCGAGGAGGGCTTGAAGCGGAAAACGAAACTAAAACGAATAAATATACTTTATAAATTAAATATACTTTTGTCGAAATATCAAACGGACATTCGGCTTTAAAACCCTATAGCTGGAAATAGTTTCCGAATTAGAGTAATTGTAAGAATATGGACCATCCCACTCCATGGGAATATGGACTCCATGTCTTCCCGTGGAAGTCGTAAGAGGCGACTAAGGGAATAAAGGCTTGTAGTACTGTTAGGCGATGGGCTTGCTACCTGTCACTAATATACACTGTTAAACATCTTAGCCTAATTGTGCAAATTGTGGTTACAGAGTTATCAACAAGTTTTTGGAGTTGTTGGTAATTTTGTAGCTCTGCCTACCCCACTCTGGGAATGAAGGCGTGAAGGTATGTATGTATGGACCATCCCAATTAGGGTTGTTTAATTTGGTACAGTTTTCCCTTGAGATGTGAGGCAAACCCCACTTGACGTTGTGATCGCCATTGAGATAAGAAGATATTATATTTATCTTATTTCTGTAAATTAAGTTTATTAAAATAATTATTTAAGAATATGAAAGTAAAAAAACAACACAAAAAAAATACTAGGAAAAACCTTACCTACGGGTGTCGCTGGTAGAGGAGCAGAGCTCAAGCTACCGGTGGATAGGGCTACAGGGTGAGGAACGTTCTCAAAAAATGTGTCGTTTCTAGGAGTACTGCTTTCTGTATTTCTGGGGTCCTAGTAAAAAAGGGTATAAGTCGACTTAATTCGTAATAAAAAAGGGTATATACATGAACGAAGTATACTAGACTTATACCCTTTTTCACTTGATCTTCAGAAGACCTACCTTTTTTCACTAGGACCCCAGATTTGGCCTTTGATCCAGCCAACTAGGGAGAGTCTCTTAAGGTATTGGTCGAGACTCCTCGCTATGAAAACTTTGGTGCGAATGCAACTTTGTATACTTTATCATAAGAGCATTCTGATGAACTCCTGAGTTCACCAGGATTCCCGGAGGACTTGGAACCTGGTGGTTTGAAAGAAACACGACAGTATGTTTGTAAATTTTCGTCAATGTATATTATTAACAAGTTTTTAGAGTTAATTCTGTAGCTCTGAAACCTCACTCTGGGAACGAAGGCATGAGTTTATGGATGTATGTGTACTCCATACCAACTGACTTATCCTATTTAGTAAACACTTTTATAACCTCA
The DNA here is from genome assembly GCA_927399475.2 of Acleris emargana. Taxonomy (NCBI): domain Eukaryota; kingdom Metazoa; phylum Arthropoda; class Insecta; order Lepidoptera; family Tortricidae; genus Acleris; species Acleris emargana. The sequence continues at coordinate 8,938,499 of OV656835.1, read as the reverse complement.
AAATGTTCCTTTTTCGCCTAAAATTACAATTTCGTCATAAAATAATGAAAATCATCATTGATGTAAAAGCAGGGAAATAGTGTGCAAAATGTGGTCTCTATCATTTAAAAAAAATGTGAACAGTCCTTGTCGCCCGCCGTTGGGTCGACGCTGCACGCGGCGGGCGAGAACGGCCGCTCCCGAACATTTACGAACACACCACAGACGCCGCGGGCGACACGGGCCGCTGTCCGCCGGGTGGCGGGTGAGAACGACCCAGGCCTAATTAGGTACTTTATTCACGACAAAACGACCGTTTTAGAAAAAACGATGCAATGTGAGGTTATAAAAAAGTTTACTAAATAAGACAAGTCAGTTGGTATGGACTTTAAATACTTTGTTCCGCGATTTTGGTGCGATCGGCTAAGTAGCTGCACACTTTAGTGCTTGTTCACGATAATGTCATACAATACGATAGCTTTTGGAGTGAAAACAAAATAAAAGCAAAGAAAATTACGGTCTTTCAGTGTGTCATCTACTCGTATGCATACAGTGGAACTCTTCATGTTCGTGCGGCCCTTGTAGCGTTCGGCGCCGAGCGGCGACGTGCTCGGGGAAACGAGCACGAGGGCAACGTCACTGACGTCTCGTTACGGGGACCGGTGGCCCGACGCGCGAAGCGGCGCGCCGCGACTAGTGAACTTTTCGTGTATGGTGAGGGGCGCGGGAAGAGGAGAGGGGCGGCCTCCGCGGCAACACACGAGGCGGCTCACACTCACACGGCGCTACACGCAACGCGGCAGCACACTCTCAAACTCTAATATAACAACAAAGGGGTAGATCTCACTATTCCCATTTCCCATTGCAGTGGTAATACTGAGACTGCACTTTTTTTTCAAATCAGTCTCACTATTCCCATTGAATTACGAAACGCCGAATGGTAATAGCGAGACTTATGTTCTCCTACAAAATGTCTCATTATTCCCATTTTGAGCGGTTTTTTTTAAACGTCGGGTGTAAAATAATATTATTAGGGCTTGTGATCAAAGATGAATATATCATTTAAGATATTTCTCATATGAGAAATGGATACGTCATTGAAAATCATTATTGTCATTGTGACTTATTATTACTAATTGCCTGTATAGATATCAAAACAATAATAAAGAGGTCATAATATCCGAGCGTTTTATTGGTCGCGAATAGTAGCGGTTATATAAACGCAATGGGGATAGTGATACAAGTAGTATCACTATTACCATCAATGGGAAAGCTCAATGGGAATAGTGAGATCTACCCCAACAAAGCGGGCACTTTTGATTTTGTTAAGAAGTAGTAAAGAAGTTTTATGAAACAAAGGTTTACAAAGGAATTTCATATAAATAATATTAATTTAATGTTGTAGTATAAATTGACATTTTCTTTTACTTTTTAGGGTTCCGTATTCGCAGGGACCCCAACGGAGTCCCTGCATCCGTCCTAACTCTAAGGAACTGTATCTTTTGACTTTTGAACCGTAATAAATGGATAGCGGATTGAATTTTATTTCAGAACATGTATTCTTACGGCGGATTACAAACATTTTTTTTTAAAGTAAGTCTAATTATAAACGTGGTCCCTATAAAATACGCGTTTTTATTGAACGTTTTTTTATTTTTGTTGTATCTTAACTCGCACTGATTCGATTCGAAATCGAATTCAAATACACTCAGGGACAAAAAAAACGGGTCAGAGTGCGTTTTTCATACTAAAGAGGCTATTTCGAAGCCTTGGTTCCTCGCCAGGAGAGGCTTTTAGTGAAATCTGATGATGGATACACCGAGCATCGATACACTACTACCAGAGTGCCTAGGATACCCAAGTGATTGAATCTGCGGCTAACGCCGGAATTGATCATGTTCAGAAAAACATCTAAAATGGCAATAAAATGTAAGAAAATCCAAATGCTGACCCAAACTCTCTCGCTGTGGTGTTAACTGATTGTGTGATAAGGTAGGTATCTTAAGAATATTTGACCTCCTCTATTGAACCTCGGAGTATCCACCATTAAACCTCACTCAAAACTACCCCTGACCAGGAACCAAGGCTTCGAAATAGCCTCGTTTGTATGAAAAACGCACTTCGACCCGTTTTTTTTGTCCCTGAGTGTAAATAACGAAAAATAAGTTTTTCTCCCACATGCTCGGAAATGTTAACCTTACTGTTGTAAAATCAGCCCGCGAAGTTCCGAGTTCCAGGCCCAGGCAAAATTAAAAAAAAAAAAGTTATTATTTACCAGCGGCAGCGGCCGCGAAAATATATACAAATTTCATAACGTACCCGGTTTTTTACTTTTTAAAACCATATTTGGACTATGATTACTAACTCCAAACAGCCAAACACTCGTACAAATCAAAATTCTTCCATGTTTATTTACTTTTTAAATGTCATAGACTAAAAAGGTAAACGCCGTTTATCGCGTTTACAGCGTATTTACCAAAGTGTCAAATAGTTTTACTTTTTTTTAAAACATTCTGCGTTTAGAATTAATAAAATTAAGGCGGGAATCAGGAATACTTTTTTCTTAGGGAAGTTTAAGTACAGTACGTATTATTTTTGTTTCGCGAAAATACAAAAGTAAAATGAGTTCCAGTGATGAAGATGTGTTTATCGGCACACCACCAGAGTGTAAAGAAGAAGCATAGTCGGTTAAGTACTTACTGCCATTTGCCTTCGTCATATTATCACATCGTATTTGACTTCATTTTTTTAATACATTTGAATACATATTATATCAAAACTGAAATTTTGTTTAATTTCCTCGCATTGTTAGAGAAAAGCACTATACAAGCCTCGACCAGGAAGGGCGGTTGCTGGACTCGTATATAGCGTGGCCGAGACGCAGTCGAAAGTGTAAAGAAGAAGCATAGTCGGTTAAGTACTTACTGCCATTTGCCTTCGTCATATTATCACATCGTATTTGACTTCATTTTTTTAATACATTTGAATACATATTATATCAAAACTGAAATTTTGTTTAATTTCCTCGCATTGTTAGAGAAAAGCACTATACAAGCCTCGACCAGGAAGGGCGGTTGCTGGACTCGTATATAGCGTGGCCTCGACTGCGTCTCGGCCACGCTAACTCTACTCGTCCCGCAACGGCCTACTTCCTGGTCTGTGCAGTAATGTACTAATACTGGTACAGCTCAGCACTAACTAGCATTCTTCTGAATAAGCTGTAGAATGTTTATGGATTACATACCTACTCGTACATACCTTCACCCCTGTAATCCCAGAGTGGGCTAGGCAGAGCTACAGAATTACAACTTGAAAACAGTTGTTGATAATTCAGTTACCACAATTTGCAAACTACGCTAAGATGTTTGCCAGCATATTAGTGACAGGTTGCAAGCCCATCGCCTAACAGTATTAAACTAACTACGTTATAGTTCAGTAAATCTGTATGAATCATAGTAGTTCCGATGGCCATCAAGGCCGTTTTGATTCGCAGAGGCGTCTTAATTTCAACTATTTATTATCGTCGCATACCAGGAATTCATAAATTAACGGGAGGTTAAAGGTGAGGTTAGGTAATATTTTTTTCGTAAGCGAGTGATGTGGTTGGGAAAACACACGGGGTGGGGCACGCTGTGAGAGCTTAGAGACCTCAACAGTTTACGTCCCAGGGTCAGGAAAAGAGATCATTTCTAAAAAATTATGAGCAGTTGACATTAGGCTGTTGTAACTTAGATAAATTGCAAATCAAAAAGGGAAAATATGGAATAAATTACAAAAAGAAAAAATAACTCCACATCAAATGATAATAGGTAATCACACTGATATCGATGTCCCACAATAATTTAAACCAAAAACTGACTTCCATAATTTTATCTGTCATTTGATAACGAGTTTTTTTAGGGGTTCCGTAGTCAAACTAGGAACCCTTTTAGTTTCACCATGTCCGTCCGTCCGTCCGTCCGTCCGTCCGTCCGTCCGTCCGTCCGTCCGTCCGCAGCCTAGCTCAGAGACTCTTAGTTCTAAGAAGACGTAATTTGGCATGAATATACATATTAGTTACGCTAACAAAGTTTTTAATAAAATGTTGTTTTTTTAATGTTCTGTCAAAGTGAAAGAAATGTTTACATTTTATCACCGTATTCCATTAAAACAAGAGTAAACATAATCTTTATTTATTTAGCAGACATTTTATGGATGACATGATTATTTTTAATTTTGGTTGGCATTTTCTAATAAACTACAACAATGAAATTATATCTAATGATAAAAAGTGATTGTACCTAATAGTAGGTAGTAATAGTGTATTAAAACATACTTATTTCAAGCTGTTTTCGCCTAAACCATAAGATACACCTAGGGGGGCTCCAAGCTAAAAATGAAAGTCAAACAAAGGTTAAGTATACTCTCGTGGAAATATCCGAAATAGATAAATATTTCAAAAACGTAATAATGCAAAACGCCTTTAAAACCCTTGTCCTCGAAATAAGTTATAGAGTATTTGTTATAAAATTATGAACAATCCCATTTGTGAATATTAAGTTTTATTAACTTTTGTTAAAATCAAGTGTTTTTTGTAAATTCCTTGTTCCTTAAATTACTTTCAAAAATGCCCATATTACATTTTGTTTTTATTAGCTACAACTATTTAAAACTCATGACATTGTATTTGATAAAAAAAAGAATTACATGCGTAATGCAAGCATGACATTTTTGATGAGTGGTCAAAGATAATGTTTAGTTTAGTAGGTATGTGATGCTAAGAATTTTAGGCGTATTTTTCTTGTTTGACACGGGAAATGCTCTGGGATTAAGACATCGTTTCTTTTTTATTTCAATAGACCTCATATTAGGCGAGATAATCAATGTGCCTCCCGCGGACCTATCGACTTCAAATTCTATTCGACTGACTTCGAAATAAATAATAAACTAAACGCGAAACTCAGTGATGCTTCGTAAACTGTTATCAAGTCATGAATTTCTTTACATAATAACAAGTATGAAAACAAAAAACGATAGCGATCGTGAATGCGTTAGGCAATAGGCCTAGGCACAGCTCCGCATATTTTTGTACGATTTATAAACTCACCGTCTACCTAAAACTCAACTTCTTCAACGTATTGATCGATTCCTGTGGCAGAACAAGACAGCGATTGGTTTCTACGCTAACTAGGTAGGTATTGGTTTTACCTGCACCCTAGATTAAGTGCATTCTTCAGTTTACCCCTTAGCATTTCATAAAGTCCTGGTATCTACTAGATATGAATTGCACGAGACCCTATGATTTTAAATCCAGCTTACTATGTTATGTTGAAAATAAAAAAGCTAGTGAACACTCACTCGTTATGGACCAAAGTATGACTCGGTCTCTCCGCACAAAGCCGTTCCAACAAATAGTGTAGTCACCAGGAGCGCATAAGTTGCAGTCGATTCGAATTTCAGTGGATTTATTTAAATATCAACCTTATTACCAAAGCAAAAGGTTAACCAGGCCACAAGTTTGTCGCAAAACTATCAACAGGATCGAAGGGGTGCGGTGGGAGGATACAAGGGATACAAATCGACGATGGAAAGGCAAAACTTCGAATTGGTTTTCTATCCCGTTGTAAGTTCGATTTGTTTTTTTTTTTTTAATGTTCCAATTTGAGCGTTACTCGTTAAAATTAATTGAGTTTTAACCTTCGGAACATAATCCTAATAAGTAATAAATAACGAACTAAGAATTATAAAATGAACTAGAATATCGCTTAACTAAAATTTCCAATAATCAGCTCTAACACCTAATTAACATAATTATTATCTTGCTTTTTACATATAACGTTTTTCTTTCAAGAAGAAAATCAGTAACTTACAAATATAGAATTTTAGATTTTAGAGTTTTTTTAAGTTCTATGATATTTTAAATTTAAGGTAAAATATCTTTATTTTCCATGAAATAAATTCAGTAAATGTAGCGAGCATGTATTTTAAACAACCTTAGTTTATCATCAGCTGTCTAATGAATTAAAAATATATATAAATAATTTCCCTATTATAAGTTGTTTCCCAGTATTTTGCTGTAAACGAACTAGACTTAACTCTCTACAAGGAATACGCTGATTTACCAACATATTTACTCATATAAACCAAATTTGGTACCTTAATTTTGCCGATTCTTGTTATTTTTTTTCGTAGAAAGTACTTAACAATGATGTATTCGTCAAGTTTAGGGAAATGTGTGTGTTTTAAAGGAAAATGCAAATACGTATACGAACGAGATACATTTCAAAATCAATCGTTGGTTAACACGAGATTTTGTGTACATATCAATGTTCTTCCATCTTTTGATAATGTTTCTCTTTCATGAGCTCCTAGTACACCGTTCGTACTTTGTGACCCGTCTCAGGGCCAGCCAGCCAACCAGCGAGGGCCGAGATTTTAGGAGGTAAAAACCATATTGTATTTGACTTGGTATCTTTTTATTAACGTTTTGATAGCTCTTCATTACTTGACAGTAATGGCGGTTAAGTTAGAAACAGAAAATACCATAACAGGTTAAATATGATTTGGTTTTTTTACGTTTGTAATAAAAAAAAAATCTTACAAAAATGTTACAACAAAGTGCTAATAAGGAAATTTAAGGTTAAAAACCATTGAAAGTTACTACGAGATAAAAAAAAATAACACTAGCGTTGTGTTAGAGGTTGGAGAGTTGAGATGGATCAATAAGGGCAGCTGCTAGATTCCTCGCTGCCCTTACGCGCTTACTTGCACATCCCAACTTTCCATCAGATTATATTGGTAACCATTAACGCCTCTTAAAGGGAATAATTTGACCCGTTACTTTTTCATTCTTTTAAATGATAAACTATAACATATTTATTGATTATTCATTAATTTGTTAGCTATGTTTTAAATAACAAAGTCATCGAAAAGTTTGTTAATAATCTATTTCCGAGTGACTATTGCCGACAAAAAATATAGTAAAAGCATTTCTCGCCTAGCGGCTCGGTTCTTAAACACACACTCGTATTTTAATACCCCTCTTTATGCAACAATTTCATAAACTACTATTCTATTTCATATTTCTTTCTCTGAAATAAAATACAAGTTTTTTTTTCGAAACCTTATCCCAACACACTACACACACTTCTTACAAGGTTTCAAAATCCACGTGAGCGAGAGGACAATTATTAGGTTCCTCTCGTTTACTCGAGTGTCGCGGGGGACAGAGTACTTTCTGAAGCTTCTGCGCAAGCGAGAGGGAAATTACTAGGGATCTCTCGTTTACTCGAGGGTCGCGGGGGGCAACGTATTTTCCACGGCTTCTGGGCGAGTGGAACGGAAATTATCAGGAAAAATATGGATTTGGAGCACGCTATTAATAACACTTGTTTGAACACTAGTTACTAAAATATGTTTTTTATGAAGTTTTAGTAGATACCTACCTACTCCTTCTTAAAACAATGTACCTTATTGATGCATTTTTTATTACGTTGTAGTTTATTTTCAATCATAATTGTGACCTATTAATAAAAACTGATAGAGAAAAAATGGAAGGGAAATAGATTGTCTGTTATGGGCAGGAATGAAAATCATGTGACGAAAAGAGTTTGAAATTAATAAAGTGAGGGCTTTAGTGGAAGGGGTTGACTTGAGAAGAGATGGATGGAATGTGAGAGCGATATGATAAATAAGGGTGTTAATACTGCAATGACAGCTGACAGGGATGTTGTAAGAAAAAGACGAGTTGCGGCGACGACTGATAATTGGGATAAGTGCGAGATGATGAAGATGATGATTAATTATTATTGTGTATGGGATTATGAAATCTCTATCTGCCCAACTCAAAAGCTCCAAGTAAATCAGTAGACAATACACGGCAGTATAGAATAGCTGTTCGCTGTGTTATACGGCAATAATGTTAAACTTTTACACAAATGCTTAAACACAACAGTAGATTTGGTCTCGAGTCACGAGGGACTTTGCTCTATCTAAACCACCTAACATGAGTCTAGTAAATTTCGATCTTTGAGAAAATCGAAACTTGTTTTTATATCGATATTTAAATCGTTTAGTGATGGTACTGATGGTAACGGCATAAAATAAACTGAAACAAGTTGCGTTAATGTCCATTACATTAAATATGAATAGGAACATTTATTGGAAAAAATCAGAATAAATTAAACATCAACCGAATGGTAACAGAAAACAAAATTAAACAATAGAAAATACTATATTGTGTATTAAGGTCGGTAAGTAAGGAATTACGACCGACGCTCTAGTAGAAGCCCGAAGTCGAAGACTGAGGGCTTTCTGAGTCGAGGTTCGTAATTCCCGTACCGCCCGTGAAACATAGGTACAATGTTTTTCATCACATTTGCGAGTAAATAAATAAAATTATAGGGCAGAAAAAACTTATTTATTAAAATTTATAGTCACTGTACAATTAGAAAAATTAATAGCGGGCGGACTCCACAGATTATACAAATGTTTCGTTCAGAAACTTTAAGGGCAAATATTTACGTAGGTATACATACAGCCCTGACGGAGTGTAAAAAAACGACGCTTTGATACAGGAAACTATTAAAATCGATTATTAAGAACATTAATTGAGTATTTAAGTAACATGTAGCGAGATTGCAATGAAATTCCTGTTTAAATAACATTTTAAGACAATTTTTCAATTGCGTGTAAACTCTTTGCTTGAACTTGCATGTCCTGTGTGCTGTGCTATAAATAAATAAATAAATACTTACCGACCTTGGGTTTTATGGCATAAAGAAAGGTCGAGGGTTTTATATGGGGCATTGCGGCTAAGTTAACCTGTATGTTTAGATACTGTTTACATGCAAGTGTGATGAAAAATAAATTACGCCTTTATTTAGTACCATACGTACATAAACTCACGCCTTATTCCCAGAGTGGGGTAGGCAGTGCTACAAAATTCAAATTATTTTACAAATATTTTCTTGAAAAAGAAACCTAGTCTTCATAATATCTACAAGATATTAAAAAGTCGTAAAAATCGGACTAGGCTTAAGGGAGAGAAACGTTATAGTATTTTGTATGTACATTTTTAAGCATCACTTCTCTTAAGAGTCGATTTTCAATCCTCTTAAAATGTTACTTTAGTCTTTGCACATACGAACTGAGGAACCGTATTAGTCTCTAGAGACTTACGTATTTTTTTTTAATTATTTTGGAAACCCCTAAACTACTAATCACGGTGTTTGTGAATGGAGGATTATCGCCATTTTCAGCGATTGTGTATAGTCAATTTTTATTGTGTGGGAATTACCTTAAAATATAAGATAACGAGCATGTCGGACCATGCTCAGCGTAGGGTTCCGAATCCGTTACTACAAATAAATAAGACCTCGCGACAAACTTAACTTAGCCGTTGGAAAACTGTTATTCTCATACATCGACATAGGTCGCGGTCAGTTTACCAACACCGCAAAGAAGTTTTCGGTAGGTAACTACCTATAAACATTTAAACCGTTTGAAACGCAAGAACCACTGATTTCTACTTAATAGAGATAGTTTTCCTGATCAATTCATTATACCTGCGTTCATTCAAGATATTCTCATTTTTAGCATTTGTAGTTTTGGTTGTAGGGCCCCCTCTACATTTTTTAGACATATTTAATACGCCCGAAAAACATTTCTCTCCTTTTTGGCAGTAGGGTATAAAGTTAAAATAACGACATCATTGTATTTTGCTATGTAAATGTAAAATGAAGTAACTTCGTAGCCACGGCGCTTTGTAGCGCGATGAGTGGAATAGGTCGACGTTCGTAGCTCTTTTTTCATTGGTTCACGTTCAAAGTTTATCGTTACATTACACCTAGTCCGTTTTTAAGATTTTTGAATACTATGAAAAACTATATATCTACGTTTTTCTTTCCACGAAAATACTTCTTAGAATGAAACAAATAAAAATAAAAAACAGAAACGTACATACCTAGTTATTTATAATTACCACAACATTTTTTCAAAAATCATGGAAATCGGACTTATTTAGGGGATGAGAAACGTTAACGGCCGGAGCTAAATTTAGCGGCGCTTCATTAATTTGTATTTTCTTTTATTTCAAACCATAATAAGCTTAATTACATACATACATACATGAACTCACGCCTTCATTCCCAGAGTGGGATAGGCAGAGCTAAAGAATTACCAACAAGTCTTTAAACTTCTTGATAATTCTAAGCTTAATTAAACTAGGTAATTTTATAATGCCAAGCGTAAGGAACGCAGACGAATATTTGAAGAGTTTTCAATGATTTATCAATGAAAAGTTCTTTGAATTTTAGTTATACACCGTGTTTTTTTTGATTTACGATAAATTCGGCATATTACTAAGTACATCCATAGAAAGTGGTAGATTCGTTTTTTTTTCTCTATGGAGCAAAGTTCATTTAGTTACTTTGCTCCATAGAGTTTTTTTTTTTATTGCAATATAAAAAAACGAATCTACCACTTACTTTCTATGGATGTACTTAGTAATATGCTGAAGTTATCGTTAATCAAAAAAAACACGGTGTAGTTTGATATTTTACATCGCAAGTTAATTAGGAATCTAATTCAGCTTTAAATGTTTTAAAAATAATTTAATATTTTTTGTTAGGTAGAAACTAACGTAAGCAATGAAACATACTAGGATAACATGAACCAAGTAGATAATAATATTAAAGTAACTCTTGTTGACACAGCTGCTCTCTTTATTCTAGTTAGGTATTCCGTTTACTGGCTGATAGCCTGGACTGCTTTGGTGATATCCGTATAAGCACACAAGGGAATGAATTATTTATCAAGTTATAAGTTCTAAACAAGGACCCTGTTTCTGTTTCTCGTCTAAAGATTTCAAGTAGTAATAAATCCCGTTTCACTAACATTTCAATGTACGCAAGCTAAAAATATAACTTAAGATTGGCTGTTTGTATTTATGTTGTTAGTTGACGAAGAAAGACCTTAAATACTTTTGACCGTTAACGTTAGTCAAATAGAGTCGAAAACTGGTGAAGGAGTTTCGCGGTCGACTAAGCCTCCACAAATGCAAATCCGGCCCTCAGTATTACTGTGTTTAATATTACGAACAATTGTGTCACATACTCTCGCTTTGCTGTAGAAAGGCACTGTACGAGCCTCTGCCGGGAACGGCGGTTGCCGGTCGCGTATATTGCGCGGCCGTGACTGCGTCTCGGCGGCCTTTTTCCTGTTAATACTCTTCGGAAGTTATGATACCCTGGTAACCAGTAGGCATTTATTTTGCGCAAAGCTCGTGTAAGTTAGAAAGGCCTTGAAAAATAAGTACTACATTTTGTTTCGAAGTATGACCTGCCATAGTTAGTTAATTATTATTGACATTATTTAAACAACAATTGGGTTTGTTCATATTTTTTCATCACACTTGCTCGGAAAGGGTTTTATAACACGCAGGCGTTTAGGGCAGTTATAGCCGACTTAGCTCCCGCGGGAGTTATAGATTTTCATAACTCCCTAGGGAGTTATGAGTTTAGTTTTAAAATATAGAATCCACTTGTACATCATTTCAGACCAAGGAGGTGTAAAATCAGCCAAGGTTTATTTCCTATATTCAAAACTTGGCTACAAACCAATTTTACTGTTTAATTAAACTTATACGGCACATTTGTCTGCATTATATTTCTATTTTACCATTATTTCAGAGACATTCGCAATTATTTTATTAAATTTCATTTTGAAAATTTGTACAATCTGGCAGAATGGCATGTATTTGTCAAGTTTAAAAAAAAAGCAATTCTAAGCATTATCTGTGGAAGACTAAAAAAAAGTTGTCAAACTCTTTTAGCTTTGCGAATCGAGTTCGTTTAATTTTGTTTGATTGTTGTTTCCGAAGCGTATTTTGTTTATTAAAGGTTTTTTTCTATTTGTTTTTTATTTCCTCGCTAATGTGATGAAAATCATTGTGTGTATCATGGGCAGTAAGGAGATTGCAAACTCGAGTCATTAAAAGCCCTCCGCCTTCGGCGTCGGGCTTCTAATAATCTCTCGTTAGCAATCCTCTTCTTACCGCCCTTGATGCACAATGTACTATTACAATTACTCTAATTCGAAAACTTTTTCGAGAAATAGGGTTGTAAAGTCGTTCTGCATTATTAAATTTTAGAAATATTTATCTATTTCGAATATTTTGACAAAAGTATATTTAACCTGTTTGACTTTCGTTTACGGCTTGAAGCCCACCTAGGTGTATCTTACTGGTTAGGCGAAAACCGCTTAAAATAGTATGTTTTAAAACACTACTACAATCACTTTTGATCATTAGATATCATTTAATTGTTGTAATTTATTAGAAAATGCCAACCCAAATTTTAAATAATCATATCATCCATAAACTGTCTGCTAAATAAAAAAGATATTAAAACAAAAGTATTGGGTCAAATACAAAATTAATGAAATTGGTCTCTTAAAATTACCTATTCTTTCGAATTAGAATGTAAAAACCGTGAGTTATTTTTTTGGACTATCCCAATTAAAATGTTCTGTAATAAATTTCCTTTCAAAATTTTATGCGATATAAATATTTGATCTACACACGGATCAAAAGTGTTCTGTAATACGTTCAGAACCCCTTCGGCCGCGTACGTAACTAAGTTTTGTAACTAGCTACGAACTAGGTTATTTTTTCGTGGTTTGTAGCCAGGTTACAAACGAAGAATTCCCTTCGGCAGCGTACGTAACTAAGTTTTGTATGTAGCTACGAACTAGGATTTACTTTTCTGGGTTTTTAGCCAGGTTACAAACGAAGAATTCAATGTTGATTGTTTTGTTTGCCTATGTAACTTAGTTACAAACAAATGATTTTAATTTCCTTATATGTAGCTGGATTACGAACAAATAAATTTGTTTACCTTGCTTACATCCACCCGTCTAATAGTCGATAGGTAGGAGTAAAATGGGTCTCTAAGCAGGGTTACACAAAAGACCCTTCAGAATCGAAGTGTATCCATTGAAGATAAGTTTAGTTCAATTTGCTAAACTTATCTTATATTAATGATGACCATACATCGTTATCGCGGGAGCAAAAACAAATCTATTAAAGAACACATATAACAGAATGTATGTTTAGTATAAATTAAATATTCTGCCTAAACACTCTAAGCCTCTAAGAAGTTCTTCATATCTAGCACGAAGTTTTATCTGGAAACGGTAAATGAAACTTGTCTTGCACTGAGTAAACGCGTCAACTAGTCAAACTTTTTTTTTTTAATTATGTCAAATCCAGTATTTTTTTCCAAAAATAGTTTTAACTTTTTGAATATATGTTTTCTATTTGTACTCATATTTAATTTAGATATATTTTTGTATGTTCCTGTACATATCAAATCAATCAAGAATAACAAATGTCTAAAGTAGCAGGAAAAGTGACTGAGAGGTTGACGTTAGGATCTCTTCAAATATGTACTACTGATCAAGTCAAGTACCGAGGGAAGATATTTGAAAGAAAATGTATACATTTTGAACTCGTAGATATAAACGTTTCTCGATACGAGTGTCACTTCTGTTCTTGCCTATTTTTCATAATCTTTCACTACTGTCAAATCGTTTTTGCTCCCGCGATAACGATGTATGATGATGACCTGTTTCACAATCGACGCGTAAAATTATCTGCCATTTAAAGTTGGCTCTCTCCATGGCTATTTACAAGTGTAAGAAAGAGAAAGGGCTAAATTTATGTGTCAAATATGCTTTACTTGTCGATTGTTAAGGAGGCGGAAAGTTTAGTAAATTTATAAATAGTACCATAATTGTATAGGTGCGGGGTGCGGGGTGCGGGGTGCGGGGTGCGGGGTGCGGGGTGCGGGGTGCGGGGTGCGGGGTGCGGGGTGCGGGGTGCGGGGTGCGGGTGCGATCAGGAAGCCACCTAACCAATCTGGGCGGGGTTTTCGTTTGCAAGGCCCACCCCTGTACTAGGATTGCATAAATTGAAGCAGTAGGTCTAGCAAGAACATTTCGATCATAACTACGCGCTTCGTCACGTTTGCGAATCGCCTTTACTATTCGAAGCCCCTAAAATAGATTTCATATATAATTTTTCGTACTCTTCACCTTTAATGCTCGATGAATATTATTTAAAAGTTAACTTCGATAGGATAAGACAGCCGGTGAAATGACTAGCATAGAGGCATTCCATCTTAGTCCTCAGGGTTGGCAACGCATTTGCAGTCTTAGGATTGCATTGCAGTCTTGTGAATGCGAATGTCTATGGGTCACAGTTTCCACTTACCATCAGGTGGCCTGTGTGCTCGTTTGTCTTCTCTATGCCATAAAAAAAAAAAAAAAAAAACTTGCTACCAAAAATTACTAGATACGGACAGGAGCACTTTAACCAATCGCCATACACATTTTCTGAATGACAGTGAACGTATGTAACTCACTCTAGTTCGTGCACTGGGAATAAAGGCGTGAGTTTATGTATGTATTTATCTATGCATATTGTATTAGGATTCGTGTAGTATAGTAAATAATAGGAACCTCTTCTTCGCATTTACAGATCACCTAGCTCATACAACCGGAGATTTTAAATAACGACGTACTCGTAAAAGTTGATTTGAGACGCCCTCGCCCAGTATGGAGCCCAGTGGGGCGGGGGCGGGGCCAAATCAACGTTAGTTTGCGACCGGTCGCCAGGTGATATGGATCCGTCCCTATGTCAATCTACTTGTCCGGTAGTTGACATGGCTAACGGCCGAGGGTGGAGCTCACAGTTGCGTTGATACCTAAGGCAAGACTGGTTGTGCTCCTTCCCGAGGTTGCTGCCTGTTAACTGCTCGGTTTCCACGGATTAAACGAGTAGAACCGAAATAACTAGTCAAACTCCTGATCATCCTTCATTCACCCTTCCATGTTTCCTGTAACTCCTTTCCAATAAGCTGCAAGCGATGTCGTGGCATGTCGCAGCGGGCCTCCCATCCAACAGTATAGGATGGGTAGCGGTAAAATGCCACCCGCGTGTTTGTGCCGTGCGCGGGGACCCGTACGGGTGGAGAACGAGATCCTGGTAGGTTGAGTTTGAAGAGGGTCGGAGTCGTTACCCTCCGATAACAACACGCCACTTTGGCTCGAGATTCATCTCACACGGGAGGTTCTGGCCCAGCCAGTCAGAATCAATCGGCTGTTGCGTCTACAGTAGTCTGGCCGCAGGCGAGTGTTCTGGGGTGATGAGGTCAGTAGCCGGCGGTGTACGGCCCCGAGTCGCCGTGGTAGGTGACGGAGGGCTTGACACCGTGCGGGCTCACTCGACAGCTCACCTTGGGATGCTATATCCGGCTCGTATCCCTGATGCGTCAAAGCATCCCCAGTAGGAGGGCTCCAAGGAGGGTGGGGAACGAGTGGGACGAATTTTTAGGTGTGATTTTATGGATAAAAAAATACCAAAATCGACGAAGGCTGAACCCTCCGCAAGGAGTGAGGCAAAGGCGCTTAGCGCATTGACGGACTGTGAGGTGAGACGCCGACCTGTCGCAGACAGGGACGCGGGATCCGGTAACAGTCGAGTTCGAGGGCCCGTAGGGGCAGATAGGGCGCTTCACGCCAAGGGCAACAGTCGAAGTGTCGCCGAACACCCCAAAGGCACGAGCCGACCTCTCCCCTCGGGGCTGACGGAAGGACGCGCTGGCCTCCCTACCAAGGGAGCGACCGGCGTAGGTGCTGGAAGGGCAGACGGTGTAGCGGAGGCAGGTTGCAGCAAGGAGGGCCTCCCTACTCCTCTGGATCTAGCATCCCCGAAACCACCCCCTGCAAGCTTCCAGCCGGAAGGGGGTGTGAAGAAAGGGAGCAGGAGACAGAGGAAGAGGGAAGCGCAGGCTGCGGCGCTTCAGCGTCTGGATGCCGGCCCAACAAGGGACGTCACCGCTGAAGCGAACGCAGCTAACAGGGCACTGAAAAGGCCGTTGGTATCACCGAAAACCAGTGGTGACTCCAAAAGGACGAGGGTAGGGTCGTATGCGGAGGCACTTTCCAGTGTAAAGGTGGCGGTGATACCAACGACCTTCCCAACCAAGAAGATCTTGGGGTGTCATATGGCGGCCATTCAGGGGGTGGTAATCCAGCGCCTCCTGATCATCCCCAAGCCACTTCCCGACATCAACTTCGGGAACATTGTGGGAGGTGCCCTTCACATCAGTTGCGGTGACAAGGCATCTTCCACGTGGCTCAGCTCCCTCATAAGTGAGGGAGATATTGCGGGGATGAGCCTCAAGGTCGTGGATGCCAAGGATCTTCCAAAACCAGTAAAGATGGCCTGGAAGACGAAGATCATTGGCATCCCCGACGCAAGGGTGGTGTTCAGACTGCTCCAACGTGTCAACGAGCGGCTGAACACCGACCAATGGAAGGTAGTCGACACCTCGGAGTCGGCCGCTGGCACCCGGCGCATCATACTGATGGACCGGGAGTCAGCGGACGTGATCCGAGAGGCCGGCTACACTCTCAAATCGGGGATCGACGTCAGCACTTTTAAGCTCTTGGACGATGCCGAGAAGAGGAGTGCTGAAGTCGATCCTGAAGAGGCTCCCTGCGCTGTCGAGGCTGCAGAGGTGGTAGCGGACGAGGAGTCGGTGGGAGCGGACGAGGTCGACAAGGTTGGAGTGGACGAAGGGCCGCGTGGGTGTCGGGAGCCGTCACCGGTATCGGTGACGACATCCGAGAACCTGCGCGACCTTGAAGCCCTCTACCTTGGGAACCCCTCTTCGCCCATGTCCGAGGACTCCGAGTCGCCGGCGGAGGCTGCTGACCTCAGCAAGCCGAAGCCAAAGATATAAGAAAGAGCCATGGGAGGCATAAGGTGCGTACAAATTAATTTGCAACACAATAAAGCTGCCACAGCCCTTCTGGCAAAGCAGCTAAAGAACGATAAATTCGATGTAGCCCTGATTCAAGAACCATATATATACAAGGGCGAGATCAGGGGACTAAATGGCACGGGAGGGGTTATCTATTATCTCTGCCCCGAGAATAACATGAGGACTTGTGTGTATGTCAAAAATGGCATAAATGCCATTCCTTATAATGCTTACTGTTCCAGGGATCTTACCACTGTTAAGATCCAGGAGAAGAGGTTAGGCAAGACTCTCATCATCTCGTCTGCCTACCTCCCTTACGAGGCGACGGACCCCATCACACCTCAACTCCGGAGTCTGGTCGCGACTGGCAGTCAGGTGAACACCGACCTGATCATCGGCTGCGACGCCAATGCACACCACGTCATCTGGGGCAGCTCGGATGTTAACAAGCGGGGAGAGAAGTTACTGGATTTTCTGGTGAGCTCTTCTTTACAATTAGTTAATAAAGGGAACAGCCCAACCTTCGTCAATGCTAGACGCGGAGAAGTAATTGACATAACGGTGGCGTCCAACCACATGTATGAAGATATTCACTCTTGGCATGTTTCCAATGAAATCTCACTTTCAGATCATAGGTACATATGCTTTAGGTACAGGACTGACATACCAATTGAAACTGTGCACAAAAGAAACCCTAGGAACACCGACTGGTCATCTTTCAAACGGGACTTAAAGGTAGAACTAGGGGATCCAAAAGGTAAGCTCAATTCTATTATTGACATTGAATTTGAAGCGGACAATATGGTACGAGCGTTACATACCGCGTGGACCAATAATTGCCCGGAAAAACGGGTGCTAGCCAAGAAGATACCCTGGTGGAACCCTGAGATAACCAAAATCAGAAGCGAAACAAGGGCGATCTTCAATGATGCGAAGGCGACGAATGACTTTAGCATGTACGCTCATAAGCTCACAGAGTACAACAAAGCTGTAAGGAAAGCAAAAAGGAGTGCGTGGCGGAACCACTGCAACCAAATAGGCTCGATACCAGAAGGTATGAGGCTCACAAAGGCACTAGCAGTAGCAAGGTCAACTCCGTTAACATCAATAAAAGATGACAAGGGAAGTATGACTGTAACGGGTTTAGATACCCTGAAAGTTATGTGTAGCACACATTTTCCCGGCTCCATTATACGTGAAAGCGAAATAGACAGTGTACCAATCTGTTTGTCAGAGCAGACAGCACGCACAACAAGACACAATTGGGACACTGCCAAAAAGGTAGTAGACGATTGCAAGATACGGTGGGCACTATCCACTTTCCAACCGTACAAAGCACCGGGCCCGGACGAGATATACCCAATCCTACTACAAGAAAGCGCAAATATAATTGTAACGCATTTAAGCAGGCTGTATAGAGCGTGCTTAGCCTTTGGGCACGTTCCACGCGTTTGGAGGCGTGTAAAAGTGATCTACCTGCCAAAACCTGGCAAAGCAGATTACAGCGATCCCAAATCATACAGGCCAATAAGTCTATCATCATTCTTCCTAAAAACAATGGAGAAGCTGGTAGACAGGCACATAAGAGATGGACCTCTAAGGCGGTATCCGCTGCATAAAATGCAATGCGCGTATCAACCGGGTAAATCCACAGATACTGCAATTCATTTTGTAGTGAATAAAGCTGAAAACGCACTAGAGAACAAAGAGATATGTCTTGCGGCATTTCTCGATGTGGAGGGTGCATTTGATAAGACTACGTTTGAAGCCATAAGCACAGCAGCTGCTAGGCATGGCATTGAACCAACCATTTGCAAATGGATAGGCAACATGCTAAACAGTAGACTTATAAAGTCAAGTCTTTTGGGCGATGTCCTATTCGCCACAACGACAAAAGGGTGTCCCCAGGGGGGGGTTCTCTCACCGACTCTATGGAGTCTGGTGGTAAACTCACTCCTAGAGGAACTCAACACAGGCCCACTACACACGGTTGGGTATGCAGATGATCTCGTGATACTTATCAACGGGAAGTTCCCGGGAACAGTATCGGAAATCATGGGAAATGCTCTGGAAAAGGTGGAAAGATGGTGTATTAGTCATCAACTATCCATCAATCCCAGCAAAACTGTAGTAATTCCATTTACTAAGAAAAGAGACCTCAAACACATTAAACACCTCAAGCTGTTTGGTAAGGTACTAGAATTGTCAAGTGAGGTAAAATATCTAGGCATAATACTAGATAAAGAGCTCACTTGGAAGAAGCACGTGGACAACGCTATAACAAAAGCGTTGAGAGTGTTCGGAATGTGCAGATCAGCATATGGTAAGACATGGGGCCTTAACCCTAAAGTACTGAAGTGGATCTATACCATGATGGTAAGGCCCATAATCATGTACGGCTGCTTGGCCTGGTGGCCAAGAACAATTTTAAAAACATGCAGAGACTCTCTGACCAAGGTGCAGAGGGTGGCCTGCATGGCTATAACAGGGGCGTTCAGAACGACGCCAACGGCGGCAATGGAGGTTCTACTAAACCTACCACCACTGCATATCGCCATACAGTCTGAGGCGTGCAAGTCGCTGCAGAGGTTGAAAGAGACGGGCCTATGCAACGATGCAGCGCTTAGAACCAGACACACCAAAATGGCACACAATGGTTCTCTAGACAGAATACTGACGATGGGTTGCGACAAAATGCAGCCTAAGTATGTATTCCGAAGGAACTTCAATGTCCACATTCCGACAAGGGATGAATGGATGGATGGGTTGCACCTATTAGAGGATGACGACGCGATATGGTATACGGATGGCTCAAAAATGTGCTCCGGTACGGGGGCGGGTATTCACGCCAAGGACTATAACAGCAGCATAAGTATGGGCAACTACGCAACGGTCTTCCAAGCGGAGCTATATGCGATAATTGCCTGTACGCAAGAGAATATAAGTAGGACTCCGCAGGGTAGAACTATTTATATTCTAAGTGACAGCCAAGCGGCACTTAAGGCGCTGACAGCGCCTAAAGTAGACTCGAAACTAGTCTACAATGGCGTCCAGGCCTTAAACAGGCTTGGTAGGAAGAACAAAGTGAAACTGATGTGGATTCCAGGACACGAAGGCTATCCCGGAAATGAGGCCGCGGACGAGCTGGCAAGGGAAGGGTCCAAGGGCGCATACGTCGGACCTGAACCATTTGTGGCACCGTCACCGGGCACCATAAAAGCAGCCCTGAACAATAACACCCTAGTAAACCACCAAAAAGAGTGGAAAAATACTGTAGGCTTAGGGCATGCGAAGCTCTTCATAGAAAGAGTTGATCAGAGCTGGACCAAAAAACTTTGGAAACTCAGCAGAAGACAACTCCGATATATTGTCGGAGTGTTCACCGGGCACTTTGGGGTCAAACATCTCCTAGCAAAGATGGGCCTTTATGACAATACAGATTGTAGAATGTGCGGCGAAGAGGCGGAAACAGTGAAACACTTAGTGTGCGAATGTGATGCCCTCGCCGGAGTAAGAATGAAAATCCTCGGTTGTGGCTACCCGGAACCAAGCGATTTCAAAGCCTTGCCATTGCACTCCACTATCCGGTTTCTGGAAGGGGTGGAGGCTGCATTGGATTAAGCGCTAAAAGAGGGGTAATTACACAAAAGATCCCATAGGGTCGAAGTGTATCCGCAAGGACCCCACATACAAGATAAGATAATAAGATGGAGCCCAGTGGGATAAAGTGGGCAAAAATGTACGATTTTTAAAAACAAGTCTTATATTGTTAATTTTGGAAAATTAAACACAATTTTCCTTTTTGGAAATATGTCTCTTTTATTCATTGCGGTGCGCGCCTTTAGAGTGAGATGGTAAAATCGTTGTAAAGTCCCCATCCACCATAGAACTGTGTCACAATTACTGATGTGCAAGTTGCGGAAAGTTTCCAAAAAGTTGGAAAAGTTGCAAGAAATTTCCGGAAACTTTAACAAGAAATATAGGAAATTTAAATTTAAGAAACGGAAAGTTTCAATCCCCATACAAAATTGGGAGAAGTTTCCGAAATTTTCCTACATGAAATTTTCCGCAATTTTGGAAAGTTTCCATTGGCACATCAGTAGTCACAATGACGTTATGATTGAATTCATAAGAAGTGTCGAACAACACGTTTTAGAATGTCACTGTGACACCGTTCAATGGTGGGTCAGGGTTCCATTGTGCTCGTAGTACGCGGACATGTACCTACGGACCGTCAGAAAAAAGTATCCACCCTAGAAATTTTGTCGCCATCAGGAAGTAGACCGTGGCCAAGTTGTTTAGCATGGAAGGTTTAAGTTTTTTACCTGGGTTCGAATCCTTGTATGGAGATATTCTTTTTACGTTATTATTTTTGAAGCTATGATAATTGTTAATATACTTTTTAACTTACGAGTACGACACGCCCTCGCTTCCATTCCGTTTGTGTTAATTTTCTGTAACGCCCGTACATAAACCAGAATTTATCAATATATTTCAAAAAGAAGATGGAGCGGATCACTAAAATCACAATATTACTAAAGTATGGGCCACCTAGGGACATACCCGTATCCTTAGGATAGTTGTGCGGAGGAGGGACTTGCGGTACGTGGCAGGCCAAAAAGAGAAACGCAGTTGCACCGTTCGTTCCCTCAAATCAATAATGTGCTACTATGAACCACGCTCCGTGTTATGCGTCCCTAGTAGATCGTGGCACGTATGTTGCGTGGCAACCAACCACGCCACGTGCACTTAGCACGAATACGATACAGGTTATTTTTACAAAGGTTGAGTTTTAAGAACGAAAGGGTTGAGCGAAAAAAAAAACAATTCGAACATAACAAATCGTTCTAACATTTGGAAGTTATGCGTGACAGGAACTGTGTTCTAAGGAGTTTTGAAAGAACTTGGTTACTGCCATTACCAGTTAGATCTCTCACGTCTTTTATAAGCGTGTCATCGGTCCCACATACTATGAGCGTCTGCACGCTAAACTTAAAAATGTACCATCTGACGAAGCATTTAAACATCAGCTGAGAAACCCTTTATTGGAAAATCCATTATACTCCGTCGATGAATACATGGGACTTATTATTAAGTAGAATGATTATGGTTTGTTTGACCTTTTTTACTTTTTGTATATTGACGTCGTTAACTTACCATAATATATTAATTGTTTATTAGTGTAGTCTTTGATTATTTGAGTGTTAATTATTTTATTATTTTGTATTAATGTTTACGATATCAATGTAATTTCTTATTTTTTGACATGCAATGCAATTTATATTGTAACATCACATTAATGAATAAATAAACTAAACTAAACTATAAGCGAAATAGTTCACTAACTTGTAATTTTTTCACATTTAACCGCGATTTGCTCCAGATGGTGTAATAATGACTGTGATTATTGTAATCGCAGCAAAATAGTTTCGGAGATAGGTGGGTTAAGGGGGGTCGGGAATGATCAATTTTACAATAATAATATATTTTAGTTTTTTTTTTTTCAAATTATGTTTTTTTAATAATCGTATCTTTGTGTTTGAAATTTTATTAGTGCAATGTTTTGCACCGGTAGCTTACTAAAATACATCAATCATACCTCAAAATGTTAACTAAGAATGTAAAAAGGTAACTACTGAGGTAATGCCGCAAAACGGAAAGTTCCAGAAAGAACAGCTATAATTTAACGTCTCCTACGCGAGAAGTCGCAATCTAAACTGAAGCTGAACAAGACATACGAGTACATTGAATAATAGGACGTGACGTATTCTTCCACACACACGGACTCACGGTCTGTTGAATAACGTATTACCTAATAGTAGTATGTGAAAACCATGCACTTACTGACTATGCAACCCTGGTACTTCAACGTTGCCATCCTCAGAATATCCACGAGTAGCCTCGAGTAGGAGATATTTTTTTATAACTATTTATGCGATTCACGGCACTTTAATGAGTGTTTATAGCCCGGATATGTTAAGCGATTCACTAAAATATGTATTTTTATCATTAATTTAATATTATACATCTGTCACTTGGTAAAGTGCTTGTAGAAATGTATCTTTCTAATAATAATAAAAAATGTAACTAACGAGTTCCTCAAAAATAAATAAACATGCAATTCTCAAAATGCAACACCGTGGCAAGCTGCACTGCGGCTGGCTTGTCTGCTTTTGGAGTAGTACGCCAATAATCACCAATATATCGCTTTGAGAAACCGTCGGACCCATTCTATTACTGCCCATATTTATTGAATTTTCTGTACATTAGGTTTTTATAATTAAATTAAACTAAATAATTTGGATAAAACATTCGTCACGTCACTACATAGTATAAAACAAAGTCGCTTGCGCTGTCTGTCCCTACGTATGCTTAAATCTTTAAAACTACGCAACGGATTTTGATGTGGTTTTTTTTAATAGATAGAGTGATTCTTAAGGAAGGTTTATATGTATAATACATTCCACGCGGGCGAAGCCGCGGGCGGGTCGCTAGTATAGTATAAGTAAACAAAATTGTCACGCGATCAACGCGACTGTACTAGGCCTGCAGATACAGATAGATAGAGCGCGACAAATATATATTATACAGTCTGTACACTAATCAATACTAGGAGTAAATAACATCAAGGAGATACGCAGCAATACCTGTATCTAGTCTCAAAACATTGTTTAAGTAGGAAAACCTACCTTGGAAACAATATCTATCTCGTTTTGACGCACGGCCTGTGATGTATATTAAAAGAGTACATGTAACTTCGATTTTATTTATGCATTCGGACATAACTTACGGTATAAATTGTAAATTCATAGATGAAATCGAGGCCTTGCAACTAGGACTTGCGATGCGATGCGCTGACAAGAGCGTCTATGGAGAAGCGTAACGTCATTTTTATTTCATTTGATTCTGAGTTTTGAATATTTTTAATGCCTAGTTGGTAGTGACCATGCATACGAAGCTAAGGGCAAATGTTTCTGTGATCCGAGTATTTGTTTCGGAGTCTTGGATTTTTTGAATGTATTTCTTATGTAAGCACTTACATATATCACATATGTAACAATGTTGTTAGCAATGCCGGTTATTTGGCTTCGGCTTCTGAACCCATAATATTATTATGTGTGTATATAAAATAAGGTATGCAACTGTACATAATTAGGCCTTTAATCACTCGTGTGATCTTATTATGAAATGAGCCGAAGGCCATTACCATAGTCGTGTTTTATGACCTCTCATTATGTATCAGTCATACCACTAATACCGCATAATTTAAGAGGAACTTTTTAAAAACATTTTAATTGTGTACAAAAAATATCAATAACTTAAACTAACTAGGTATTCAGGAAAATTGCACGCATTTCTCACTAAGAATTAAGACCTTTTTCAACGTCCTTCTAACTGCCCGTTCACACAGAGTCTCCGTATTTACGGTACCCGTTTTATCGTATACGTTTTTTCATTGATGGCGTATGGAGTTGTATGAGCGACTTCACATATGACACAGTATTCAGTATACAGTAAAAAAATTCGGTCCGCTAAATTATGACATTCCGTTTTGTTATCGAATACTGGATGAACAGAATACGTATCCGTCATGTATCCGTACGTTTTTACTGGATATAAACTGTGTGTGGGGTGCGGTACGGAGAATATGTGAACGGGCTCTCAGTTAATGACGGATACGTTGAACGCTATACGGTGCCTATGTGTGAACAAAACATCATTTTTTGTTGTATCCGTTAAAACGGGTACCGTAAATACGGAGACTCTGTGTGAACGGGCTGTAACTTACACGAGCCGCGCGCCGAACAAATGCCTACTAGTTACCAGGGTATCATAACTTCCGAAGAG
The DNA here is from genome assembly GCA_927399475.2 of Acleris emargana. Classification (NCBI taxonomy): domain Eukaryota; kingdom Metazoa; phylum Arthropoda; class Insecta; order Lepidoptera; family Tortricidae; genus Acleris; species Acleris emargana. Next base: position 8,913,864 of record OV656835.1, on the reverse strand, counting down.
ACAAAAGGGTGATAGAAAATTCATGAAATCGGTGACCAAACGTTCGTGGATATTATCCGTCCTGTTTCTCCCCGAACACATTCAGTAAGGTTAAAAGAGGACAGTCGTGCGTAAGCTGTTCAATTTATGTTACAAGCTATCACGAAGGGGAGTCTCCAGGTGGACGCCCCTCGACCTTAACCCTCTTATGACGAGGGCGACGTCCGCTCTTGTCCCACTGACATTGTTAAAGTTAAATCGATATGAGTCGAGGTTACTTGTAAATGTAGTTTTAGATTTAGATTCAGTTGATATACAGGGTGTTAGGTCGCTATGTGCAAAGCTTTAAAAGGGAAAAAAAAAGAAAATTTTTAGCTGTAGGTATAATGTGTTAGACGAACATTGGTAGTTTTTTTTATTGAATTGGATACTTACGTGTTAATAACGCCCTAATAAGCGTTAACTTTAAACAAAATCATTAATTTTGGACAGTTTAATGTCTATTGGACCGAAATAAACAAGTTTCAAACGACTTTGTTGTAATAACAATAAAATGGAGGTATTCCAAATTATTTTAAGTATGTGTATTTTAAGGGTTGGATCAATAATTTATATGTGGATTAAGAAAATAAAAAATGAACTTTGAAATGTAGAAATACCCTATAATCCAGGTTATCCAGGACTCCGGAAAGCAGTTTTTGATGTATTCTCTCACAGCCAAACTCCGATGTGCCGGACAGTCATCTTGCTGAAAGATGATTTCTGTTTCCGTTTCTAGCGGAAGAAGTTGCAAGTGAAAATAAGAAGAACATACAAATTAAAAAAGAATGCATACACCCGGCATAAATTGACTGAAAACACTTCTAGTTGGTCCAGCTTTCTCACTTTCACTGTGTAGACGGCTTTTCACGAACGGGAACGTCGTTTAAATACTTTAATTAAAAGAAGGTAATTAGCTCTGTGCAGACTGACTCTACGACGTAGCCATTCGTAGCAGGGGCTACAAACAATGCTACGAATATCTCACTATTCTGGCTGCAATTTGTTTTACTGTAGTTATATTATATTGATTGTGCAATAGATACTTAATAATAATCAAAACGAAGTCAAAACGAAAAAGATGATGGTGGAAGTAATCTAAAGATACGAAACGGTGTTGGTTTTTCTTTGAATAGAGAACCTCAGAACCGTAAGCCGTTAATAATAAATAAATAGTTTAACAAATATGTTCCTATTTATTATGAACTGTCTTTCACGACCAAAATTACTTGGTTGGTCCACCCAGACATCCGTCCGTCCGTCTTATCTTTAAAGAGCTTACCTTTTGAACCAAAATAGATAGAAAACTGTTTTTTTTCTTCAGTATTTATGGGTTATTATATTACGGCGGATTAATTAACAAATAAAAACAATGAAAGAAAGTGAAATAATAAAAGGGATCCCCATGCCAGATCGTATTGTTGTTATTCAACGTTAGCATTTGTATTTTTGTTGTATCGTAAAAACGGTAAAACATGAAGCGTCAAATTTGGTATGATTTAGTACAAACCCTGAAGAAAAAACAACGAATTCGAAAAAATGGTTAAGTGTGAGTTGGGCTCGCACTGACTCGATTCGAAAACGAACTCAAATCTGAATATTATAATACCTACTTTGCGGCGCGGCGGCGGCGTGGCGTTTCCAATACTCTAATGTCAGAGTGACTATCATCTTTGCTATTGCAATTTAGTTTGGTGGGATAAACACATATCGTTGCTTCCCAAGAATAGTGACACAAAGCAAAATAGGTTAATTTTGAGTAATTGATACAGATCGCCACCACCGTACCAATACGGCACATTTTAAAGCGATCTGTATCAATTACTCAAAATTAACCTATTTTGCTTTGTGTCACTATTCTTGGGAAGCAACGATATGTATATTTAGTGTGCAAGCGAATGTAAGACTTGCAGCGGTTTTAAATTAAAATATACTGTACAGGCTCATCGGTAATGTGATACACTTTATCAATGATCCTGTATAACTGTGATTCTATTAAATAAATAGTGGCACCGCTGTCATGTCCTTTTTTTCGGATACTGTTTCTAAAATGACAATACAATAATTTGGTGCTAGTCTGACCAGCAAGTCGTGACGCTAGTATTTTTTTATAATTCTTCATAATCAAGATGTCACATAATGAGTACCTATCCAGTCGTTATGCATTTCGTGTTACCAGTTTGAGATATTTAAAATTTGCCCCCTTTTTTGTGTCAACTCTCACTCAGACTCTATCGAGCCAATCTAATAATGGACACGGAGTAGAGGTTGAATAAAACATCGGAATTCGAATGTATGATTTTATTTATTTTATATTACAAAAGCTTACAATAAAAGAGTAATCTTAATGCATGACAATTATCAACTACTGACGATTTAAAATAAAATTCATATAAACATCTCTTTTTGAACTAAATTATGAGAATCAATACATGTAAAGTCTCGGTAGAAAGTAATTCTTATAAAAATAACATTTACATAGTTTGGTTAAAACAAGGTGACGTGGAGACAGACGAATAGTCTCGAGTGGCGAACAATAAATCATCAAGCTTTAGGTAAAAAAATGATCATGCTGGTAATTTCACTCCAAACACCTTTCCAAACTATTTTTTTACAAAGCTATATAAAATAACCTTAAGGATGTTTAAAACTTATTGTGCTGACAAAGGCAACGCCTATTCACCCGACTGTCACACTAGTCCGCGAAATTATGGATTCCGCCTTGTATGTCAACAGAGCGGTTATCGACACAGGAGCGAACAACAGGGAGATAAACTATTTTCATTTTATCATGGAACTAATAAGTTTCCAATGGTGAGGAAAATAATGTTGTAAAGCTGGGGTACAAGTAGTCTGAGGATCAAGTGAAAAAGGATTTAAGTCTAGAATACTCCGTTCATGTATGTACCCTGTTTTATTACGAGTTAAGTCGACTTGTAACCTTTTTCAATAGGACCCCAGCACGGGTAGCACAACTTGTATTTTCTCTCTTGTGGCTCAGTGCATCTTTATCGTAACATACTAGATAGAAAGGGAGATCCGAGCGACAAACAAGTCGCGGCCAACGTGTGCTAGCCCCGTGCAGTATAAGAGATGCGATGCTATCGGCATAATTCCTTCTCTATCGTATTTTACAGGATAATACAGCTAGAAGAATGTATTTCATACCGCTTCCTTGTAGGTAGTGATAATATTATTAGTATTATGGTATAGAAGCCAAATTGCAAATGGCAATAGCGCCCTGATTATGAACCAAGTAAGTTACAGTACTATTTATAAGCTTATTTTAACTGTCTTCCTAGCTAAGAGCGTATCAGTAACAGCATTCAAGTTATAGTATACATACAACTGTAAACATAGCTGCTCATGATAAACACATACAAACATATTTTATATACCTCGAATATTATACAGCACGCTCTACTATTCGGATACATGACATTAAGAGTGGGTATAGCTTGGCAAAAAAGAGCTCTAAAGGCCACCACCATGTGAAGTAGTAGGTTTTAAGTAAAAATTGAATAATGTTGCCATCACTCTCGACACAACATCCTAATTTCTTTCAAACTCTTGTTAGCAAAGTCATATAATATATCAGACACAAGTACAGCATATTATGATTTACACGGTTTGTGAAAAGTAGGTTTTTTTATAACCTTAATTACATTTCGAAACACTTATAAATGAGATGTAACTCACCGAACTTTCCTAACAAACATGCATATTTAAATAATATACACCGACATCTTGGCAATGGGTATAATTTATTACATAATATTGATTATGTGACATAATACGCTTATATTTTAACCCTTAATAAGGCCTCGTTAACTAAAAATACTAGACCAACATCAAATACAGTAATGGAATCGCAAGTCTCTAAAGAGTAAAAATACATGAAGTTATTTTTCGGGAAAATACAATTAAAATTGTATCATAAAATGTAGGTAGTAAAGTCAAATTTCAGTTTATTGATATGTGGTAAATATATTGCCTCTGCCTTATTAAGGGTTAAATGACAAGCTGTAATGCGGTTAGTAAAGGTTATATATAATCTTTACATTTACTTAATAACGATTATTTATTATCATTTAAAATATGTTTCGAATTGACGATATTATAAATGAGTGCGACAACTACTCAGTACTGTCAATAGTTCAATACACGTATAAATACTTGTTAATGCATAATTTTAACATAATTTGGTAATGCCGTACTACCTACAATATACTCTTCATTATTTATATCTCACAATAATCAAGCTACTTGATTGATACCGAAATATATATTAATATTATATTAGATTTACTATATTTGATATAATAATAACACCCTTTATACAATAGGGTTGTAGTTTCCTTCGGATTTCCCACCCCGTATGTATAAGTATAAAAAGTTCAACATACAGTCAATCCAAGTAATCACTCATCTACTAGCTTATAATATTAATAATAATAATGACCATTACGGATATGTACAGTACATTTCTCGTTCACCATAACCGTCGTTGCTACAGAAAGTTTCATGGGGTCTGATATGTCTGCGTTTATCGCGTGACAAAACGTGGATAAACCATCCGTCACTTTTGACTCGTATACGGGTGTTACAAAAATACCCGTATAGCCAAAAAGGGGTTAAATGGTGCCTTATAACCAGTCTATTTACAATATTTGAGAACCGTACTATCACTGTATGACTTGCCGCCAAAAAAAAAACATTATTTTTTTCATTGATGTGCAAACCCTAATTCAGTAAAATTAAAGAGTAAACTACGCAGAATGTTTATGTGCATTTTTACCTAATTCGCGAAACGGTAAAGAGATAAACAAAATGAACAGAATTCGATTAGATATTTATTAAAAGTCGAGTTTTGGAAGATTTTAAACGAAGAAACCTAAACTAACACTTACTTTTTCGTAATGAACGTTAAATTTACAGGAACTACTCAAAGTGAGCTCCGCCTTGCTCATATCAATGCACAACTTCCGATACAGTTCGCGAGCACGACTTAAATTGCTATCTTCATGGCCTACGCATAACATCATATCGTAATATTCTGAGTTCGAAAATATCGTCATTTTGGAAAAAATATGGAAAAACACGGAACAAATTGTAGAATACCGATAAGAAGATTTGAAATTTAAAACATTTTTTTTTCCGTCTTGATGTTTTTTGAAGCCAGTAGTACTTTAAGCATAATGTTATTAAAATTGGTAGGTGGCCTCTCTGTTAAAATAATCTATGCTAACTCCGGTTCCCTGACATGACAGCTTACTAGGGTTGACAATATTTTTGGCTTTGATAATTTATTATATTTTTTACGGGGTATTTTATAACACGTTGTATAAGTACGAGAGTGAGGGATACTTTATCCACATTTTGTCACGCGATAAACGCAACCATACTAGGATAAGTGTGAGGAGACCTTGAAATTTCAAGATCGTAGCAATATTTACTTTATGCGACCGTAGTTACATTGGTGGTCATGTGTACACCAATTTTACTTAATGGCGGTATTTTCACGTTAAGGTCAGACTCCGTTCCGAACAGCGTATAGACCGTCGATCTATACGTCGGCTCAAACTACGAATCATCCTGTGCCTCTCTTGCTGCTTACGACGAAATCTAGCCAACATTTGGATCGCGGTCGCATCTGTCATTCTTGTCCATCTCCAGTCCGAACTTAGCCTCCTAACGCCCACCCTACAACGACATTTGTCAATGGAATATGAGCCAATTGTGAATATCATAGAGTCAATTTTCTAATTCGATTGTCAGTCATAAACATACACCGGATTGACGGGAGCAAAAATGTACCTGTGCTAGTGATTCATTAAATGTCGACTTAGTTTATCGACATCGATAAAAAACAATTTTTAATCTTTTTAATCATCCATCATTATCATAAGTAATGGCCAAGTTTGAATACCTTTTTATTATGTGCAAACCTCTTTTATTCATACTTATCGCAACTTTAAACACCTGGTATCTCATAGTGACCCTGTACTCAAGTAACTTTTGACAACCATTGAAATTACGTTGAATAACCAATTCATTCATTACAACAATATTCTTTTCTCAAACATGCTCGGAAAAAACGGTTTTCCGATTGAAACACAAGGACGGAAAGAGCCTCATTTTACTCCTAGGAGTAAAAAAACCATATGAAAACACTTTCCGTCCATGTCCATATATTTCTTAAAAATGCTGTCAATTTGCATACAAAATCAAAAGGACCAAGACAAAAATTCCAAACAGCCAAGGTAACTGCTCGCTTTTTTAGCACAGTGCGTGTGCTTCTTTTTGAATTTGCATTCCAATGTCTATGGTTAGTATTTAAAAACAATTGACAGTCGGTAACATTCGTTCATTCTGCATAATATAATTGTGAAACCGAATATTGAACTATTTGTTGTGTGAAATACTTACTATAAAAAATTAGCTCAAGCGACGAAAGCGACGAAATAGGTATCACATCGCCTATATTAAAATCTAAAGCTGCCTCGGTTAGGCAAAACCTGCTTCCCGCTAAATCTAAGGAAATTAAATTACTTGCTTTTTAGAAATGTATTTGTATTATTTCCTCACATGTTTGAGAAAAGCATTATGTATGCCTCGGCGGAAACGAGGATTTCCTGACTCGTATTTTAGCAGGCCTCGCTGTTGCTCAGCCTGCTAACCACCTCGTCAGGAAAACCCTTACTTTCCGCGCCTAGGCAACAATGTACTATTAGCATTCCGACGACTTGAGAACCTTTTTGAGTTTTAAGTAGGTTAAAAATGCCTCGAAAAAAAATATTGTATATCTTCATGGAAAGCTGATCATTCTGATATAGAAGATAAAGTATGACTTACTTTTGCAAGAAATGTAAGATCCATATGTCACGACAAAAGTTGTCGATAAACTTTGTCGATATTTAATGAATCACTAGCACTGGTACATTTTTGCCCCCGTCAATCCGGTGTATGGTCATAAAACTCTTAAAATCAAGGGAAAAACCATTTTATTCCCTTAACAATGGATGGTTATTCCAATGGCTGTAAGGTCCGCTGGGGTAAGTGCGACAAACCATGTATTTTTTAGAAGACATTGGTGGTTTCACGGACTTGCCCCGTAGATGCACTAGTCCCACCTTACCTTATGTAAAAAAAATTGTACGCGGGGCCTTACGAGGTTAAGATGTACCAGGGGGGTTACCATGACATACTAAAGCAGTTAAGTTTAGGTTGAGAGAAAGGGACCGAGCTATAGCAGTTGTATAGCTCTATCACTTTCTCTCAGCCTAAACTGAACTGCTTTAGTATGTCATGGTAACCCCCCTGATAATGAGGTGCCAATTCCCTTCAAGTTCCAGGCAATCGGGACGGGGATATGGAGCTGTTTTTAACCCTGCGAACTAAGATGGAATGCTTCTAAGCTAGTAATTTGACCGGTTATCTTATCCCCACACAACAACGCGAACGCTGCTGTGCTGCTCGATACTATAGTAATCTTTCGCTGCCTGGAATTCGATAGGTTTTATAATCTCATAATACGACCAAACGATGGTACAGTCAGCGTCAAAAGAAACTGATCACTTAAATACCTTGTCGCTTTGCTGCGAGGAAGCTTAGCGGCGCAAGGAACAGATTGTCTCTCTCGCACACGTATATCGTGTTTTGCATACAAGGTAATTGGTAAGGAAGAAAATTATTATATAAATATAGAATGCCATAACTATATAACATGACCGGTCATTTATGTACACATTTTTATAGACGCGGTCTCGGTACGTACGCCGATATACATAAACAACTTATTGGAAGCACGAACGTGACATTGTCATACAAAACCATTTACGTGGGTTTTTGTACTGTAATAAACTAAAATATAATCAATACACTACTAATACATTACATGATTATCATAATTATCTATACTATAATATGATAACTGACATAATTATAACAATTTTACGCACAAGCAAGAATCCGATTGAGCCTTTTGTGTGACATATTAATTACTTATGTATACAGGCTGTCCCAGAAACCGACGTCAACCCGCCTAGGGCTGATAGAGCAGCTCATAAGCTATCGATTTAACCCCCATGTATGTTCAGCAATTGTTATTAGTTTCCGAGATATTGATCATTTAAATCAGGGTTTTTGCCATTTTTCCTTATGTCCGTGGTACGAAAAAACCCTAAATTCATGTATTAATTCATATTTTTTTTAGTGTTTTCTTGCATGATTAGAATCACTGTGAAATAAGGAAGTTTTTAAAGCTACATGCCAATTTTTTTTTCATTACAACTTTTTGAGAAAACACACAAAGTTTGTTTTTCCATACTAGGTGAAAAACAAACGCGGGGTTCTCTTAGTATGGAGAAAGTAACTCTGTGCGTTTACTCAAACATTTTACAGTTTTACAGGTTCCTTATTTTACAGTGATTCTAATCATGCAAGATAACACTGAAAAAAATGTGAATTAATACATGAATTTAGGGATTTTTCGTATCACGGACATAAGGAAAAATTACAAAAAATCAGATTAAAATGATCAATATCTCGGAAACTAATAACAATTGCTGAACATACATGGGGGCTAAATCGATAGCTTATGAGCTGCTCTATCAGCCCTATGCGGGTTGACGTCGGTTTCTGGGACACCCTGTATATTAATTTATTATGTTCGCAAAATATCTGTAGTACTTTCACACGTATCAGTCTACACACGTCTACTGCCGACCCCACGATATACAGATCGGTGGCGCGGGGAACATTGCTCGGCAACGTTCAGTCGGTAACAATAGCAGTTAAATATTATTCCTAGTGATAGAACGAGACGCCCGCTAACATCTCCGCGGCAAGTTACTTTTTCGCATTCAGCGGATATACTTACAATTAAACTACTTCCTACTAATATATAGACGTCTTTTACAATTGGATTCTACAAGACATCGGAATATATTAATTACACTTATTTTTAAAACGTTAAATACTCTTTTTACTTGTTGAACTTAGCTACAAGTGAAGTAAGTTTTTTTACACAGTATAACAGTCCCTTTATATGTACGCATCTTTGAAACTACGTAACGCAACTATGTACAAGTGTTACAGAAAACTCACATGAACCTAAGCGTAGCGAGGGCGGGTCGCTATACCCTGTTTTTTAATTCCGTAGAATTCTGACAGCCATCTGACAGCAGTCACATTCTGACGTTTCAGGAGTAATGAACATTTTTTTCATTGTTGATGTTTTTAAACTAAAAATATTGATTGATTTATGTTATTGACAGACTGACTGAAGTTTTTGTTCGTCATTTGAATTGGTTGCTATTCCAAATACATAAGGTAGAGTACGTATATAAGATTTAAACGAAGATTTTGAATAATATTTAATAATATGATGTAAGTACATAAACTACTTAACATGATTTACTTACAAAGAAAAATTAAGGTTAACAAGTGCATGTGTGATTGATTAAATAAAACATAATACTAGAACTTTAGGTAGGTTGATCTGTGCGTCATCATTTTTTATTCTTGCATTTTATCCCAAAGTCAACGGCAAAGGACATAAAATAGCCTAAAGCGTCGTCATTCGTTTGGCGGAACTAATGACAGTTTGACAACTGTCATTTTATAGTGTATATTTATCTAAAAAAAAAAATTCACTATTATGAATACAAAACCACGATGATCAATTATAATTAACTCCAAAGGTTTGTAATATATGACAATAATCAGAATGATACCCACAACTATTTACTTTTCCCTCTGAAAAAAATTAAACAAAATATTATGTGTAAATTGTGCGATTTTAAATTATAATTACTTACTTTGTATTAATTAATAAAACATTATTTACTTTTACATTCAAATATTTAAATCACAGAAGTCATATTCTACATATAATTTTATTAAAATTTTTGCACCATCGGTTTAAGGAATATTTTGTAGTCTGGTAAGACCAACAAACGTCAGAATTCTACGGAATTAAAAATCTGGGTTTAGTTACAAATTAAATAAATTCATGAATAACATTAGCATTGCATTAATAATTTTTAATATTTCATTCAATATTATGGAGTATGCATTTATGTACAATGGAATACAAAGGCAAGTGGTCTTGTAAAAAGCTTTTAAAATAATACGACTTTTAAAAGAGATCTAAAGTAGAGCATCCAATATCGGGGTTTTTTTCCAGTACCGGTATTTTTTCGATATTGATATTTTAAATACCGGTTTTCCGGTATTTCGATATTTTTTCGATATTCATACAAAAAAGTTGAAAATGTTAAAAACCTAATGGATTTTTTAAGCAAAGGTGGGCGAAGCTTGAGGCTCATGCGTAGCAAATATATGTATATTTATTTGTTAAAAATCACAGCAGCAAATTACCGGGAACTCGGGAATAATGCATCCTATAGCTAGTTAAAAATGACATAAAAATAAAACGTTAGGTACTTTATTGGAAAAAATACAATTATATAAAACTAATCTAATATCGAAAAAATATCGAATTACCGGTTTTTTGCGAGCTCGAATATCGGTTTTATAATATCGGAATTTTTGTCCGATATTCCGGTTTTTCGATAGTATCGAATACCGGTATTCATGCTCTAATCTAAAGTAGCCTATTTACTAAACACATATTTTGAATTTTGAACCACGTACACATTCCCGACGCGTTTCTTCTCGTTTTACCATAAAAAATATAATGGAAAACTATTATCACGAAATGTATGCAAATTAATGACATTACAAAGAGAAAAAATAATATACTTGGCCACTGAAGTATTGAAGTTTTATGCTGAAAGTCTAACAGAACTGTGCACGGCAGCCAAGAAAAATATCAGCAATTGATGGATCAGTTAATTTCCCTACATTTGCAGCTCAGCGTAACGATCCTTTTGTGGATTATTAGATTTAGTGATAATGCAACCGTATGCTTAAAATTCATTTAGCTTTGCAAGCGAACGACGCCAGTGCACTATATTTATTTCACAATCTTTAGCACCAATGTGAACCTAAAGTTTAAGTTTATTTTTGAGCCACAGTTTCTTTATTTGGTAAACTTAATTTTTTTTTAATGTTTTGAGGCACAAAAATACACAACTAAAGAGTAGTCACCGATCACAATTTCTGGGGTAGAGTCATCATCATCACATGGTGTTTTTAATCCTCAACCTCTACTCAATTTGACGTTGAACAGTGACGTCAAAGTACGTACGCGGGGCGCGCCAGCGTGGATAGAAAATACTCAATAGATCTGTATATTTACTCCCCAAAACCTTAATAATATATCCTTCAGTAGGACCCAAGACTAATATTAAATAAATAATATGTACATAGATCAATACAGTAAAAAGATAGATTTTTAATTTAACTTTAAAACTTCATCAAAAAACAATCTTAATCGAAAATATTCGCAAAAGTATCGTACATCGTATTTATTTGTGCTAATGCAAACCATGTTTTGGTAACTTTAATATTAAATATGTTTCTTTGTTACTACTCGACAACGAAGGGCCTAAAAGGGGTTGTAGATTGTGCGAAAAAGGCCTTAGGGATTCCTTCAGAAACTAGTTCAGGCTGCTTAGGGGTGGACAACCGGACATTCTAAAAGTCTGTCACTTTTCAGTGTGTAGTTCAGAACAGAATTCGAAAAGCATATAAGTAGTTATTATGAACATTGATTTGGTTTAAGTTTTTTTTCAGTGCAGCGTACCGTTTTCGAGATCATAGCGAAAAACTCAACAGTGAAAGCATCTTTATACCCTCCCCCTCTCCTCTCCGGTTTATATTCTAGACGCCAAGACTTTTAAGTTATCTAAAGTAATCAACCGTTAAGGTTCCCGCTCACGCATTCTACACCTGCTTTATGGACTGAACTAATAATTTATCCATAATATACGTTTCCTCAGTTTACACATGAGTTATATTACAAGTAATTGTCTGTAAATTTGTATGTCCCGTGCCAGTTTACTTTGCACTAAAGTGTAGGGGCCTAACTTATTTAGTACAGAAAACCAATATGGGCAAAGTGTCTTTCTCGATATGTTTTGAGTTGCTAGAGCGCCATCATATCAAAGTATTGAACATTCGCAACATAGAACCAAGATACAAGCATAACAAATGCAATTTTAATCGTGTAAACGATCGGTTTTGGGAGACAGCACTGAAAAAGAACGCTTTGCATTGTAATCGAGACCTGCCGATTAGAATACATCTAGTACTTAACATACTACGATCTAAATTCTAAACAGTTAGTTACGTATTGAAGCCCAGTATTAATTTTGACGCTTCAAAAATGACAATTTTCTGAGTAGACATTTACTTCGAGTGGCATCTATTCAACACGATAAAAGGAAATTCGTGGCGATGCATTTTCAATATTTTATAATTAACTATTATAATTTGCATATGAAGTGGTAACTTACGGGATTGTAATATTTGTGCTGTTGCATATAAGGTTTAGATGTTACAGTATTACTTAGCCTTTCTTTCCTGGGCCACATAAACGCTACTCGCGCAATCGAATATTGCCACTTAGTTTTTCGATTCCTCGGGGCTAGCGTTTTCTAAACGCAGAACACATTGGCGTTCGTGAGAGAATACGCGAAAATAGATTAGTTCCGATGCTCTCGAGGACTAGTGGATGTGTTAATTTTAGTTATTCGTTGGCACTGTGCTCTATGCTAGGCTTCGGGCCACACAGAAAAGGTTGGCCCGCAGGTTGAGTTTGACTTATCTAAACCTTAACAAGTTTACTATAATTTACCATATAACCAAAAAGAAGTAAACTTATAATAAAATATACAATAAACTTAGATCCATTAGACATATTTTTTATTTGATGAAATGTTATTTTTATTTTATTAAAGTTTGCGTTGCTTTGCGTTGAAAATTCCAATCTCTCGTTAGTATTATTAATACACTCACGTTGGGTAACCACTAGACATGAAAAAAACACTAGTTTAACGATCTAATAGTACACGGCTGAAGTCTAAGCAGAGCCAGTTGTTGGTGCCGCGCTGTTTCTGATAGGTTTTGATTGAGAGCCTTACTGCGTTCCACGCCTGCAAGGCGAGGGGTCAGGGGATGAGCAGGCGGGGCGGGGGGAGCAGGGCGGCGTGCTCGGCGCACGTCATGGCAGCCGTCCAGCGTAGCTGTTCCTCGCTGACGGCGCCGGCAACCGTGCAGCCGAACCAGGGGCGCTCCTTGCTCCTGGAGATAGCAGCGAGTTTGTGAAACAAAGAAAATATAACCCGTTGGTTTAGTTACTTAAAAAAATGTAAACAATCCAAACCACGTGGCATTGTTAAACAGCTAATCAAAACTGTTTTACCGTACTTATCAGTGTACTGCTGACAGCTGACGAACTATATCACGTGGTTCTTTGTTTAAATTTTTTCAAACGTAGTGGATCGTTAACCAAGGGATGGAGCAACCATTTAACATGATATGTTTGTTGTGAGTGTGAAATAAATAGTGACTTTCACCCGAATGGCGACTATGAGGAAACTTGATAGTACTAAAAGTAAGGCTCAATATTGACAGAAGTTTCAGTACCCATATGATGAAAAATTACCCATTGATTGCGTCAAAACGGTACATACACAATGCTTGAATTATCAAAAGTTAGGTTTTTCATAATCATACTACAAAATTCAAATTCAAAATTCAAAATATTTATTCAGTAAATTGGCCACATGAGGGCTCTTTTACACGTCGGTAACATGGAGTGAATCTACCAGAGAGGCTGTGTAGATTACTGGTACAACACAAGTGCTAATTAGTTCTATTCTCAATATACTTTTCTTGCCAAGGGTCAACCCGATTTCTAACATAAAATAAAACCGGGCAAGAGCGTGTTCGACCATGCTCAGTGTAGGGTGCCTTTATTACAAACACAAAAATATATCTCAAAAAATACGATGCAGAAAAGTGCACCAGCAAAAGAAGATATCTATACCGCACTGTTTTAAGCGCAGTTTTTCGGTTATTACTCAAAAACGGTATATCCAATCGTGTTGAAAATATTTTCATTAAACCTTTGTGACTTTTTTCACATTTTTTGGACATACGGTTTAGAATATAAAGAGGCATGAACACTATTTATGCAACTTTAGGAGCAATTATTTCCGAAAATATTCAGCTAATGAAAAACCTGCTGCTTAAGAACCTTAAAGTGTTTTTGAAAGAACTGTCGAAATATGTGCAGCACGATGATTTATGCTGACACCTATACCCCAAATTTAATTAATGGACTTCTTGTAGTTTTCGAGTAAAATGCCTGTGACTTCCGTACAGACGGACGGACATGACGAAGCTATAAGGAATAAAATAATGTAGGAACATTATTGATCTTAATACATTTATGATGTGTGTACGTGTTACCCGTGACGACATTTCTACGAGATTGGACGTCCGCCTCACCTCTTGGGTTTGTTGTTCCTCGGTATAAAGGTGATGGCCCACCGCGACTGCGGGTTGCGTTTCCCCTCGTGCCCGACATACCACAATATGTCCTTGATGTTCCACTCGTCTATCTTGTGCGAGCCCTGGAACGTTACAATAGACCAGTTCACCTCTTTTGTTTCAACATTCCACGTTTTATTTAGGGTACTATCTCATATAAACTGACCTGGTCCCAAACTAAGCTCTAGGCTTGTACTATGGGTACTAGGCAACGATAACGATAGGGACTAGGTTATCTGGTACGCATTAGGTTTGCCTTTTCTATGTTATTTTGAGCAATACAGATTTAATAAATAAATAAGACAATGTCACTCCAATTGACCTAGTCCCAAATTAAGCTCTAGGCTTGTACCCCATAGTACAATTAGACAACGATATAAATACTTATATAGATAAACATATACTTAAATACATAGAAAACATCCATGACTCAGGAACAAATATTCGAGCTCATCACACTAATATATTAATAAAGAATACACATATTAATTGAACACCACATACAAGAACAGCATGAAAAGTAAACACTAAAGAAATGTTTATCAGTGGAATTATTATCCGATGACTAAACTCACACTAATAGCCTGTCTGAAGCCTTAAACTAAAGTAATTTGCCAAGTTCCAAGGAGTGAACGGGAGGAAGATATGTTGTTGCTATAGCGTTGTCCTGTTCACTTCCTGGATGTAACATAACATATTGAAAGATGAGCAATTGCGTAACAGATTTACTATACATCGCGGGTAGGACGCGCTATACAAAATGTGTCAATAAAAATTGATTCATCCTTGGTACTTTTGACGGTCCACTGCCACCACTTGTATAACTCATGGCAAGAATGCCTCTCAATCCACACTCATCACTAGGGCCCGCATTATTGGGTACGATTTTTTGAAGTCATCCAGAGGACACTGTTTATCGATTGTATCGACAAATCTGTAGTTGTTTTTCATAATTTGTTTTCATTAAATACAACCTCAAACTTTCCGATGATACGTACTCTTTTCAGTGGTCGATGATGAAAAAAGTTCGAAATATCCGAAAATTTAATCCGTGTAGATTGCTTTATCGAAGGCAGTATAATTACGAAATCCTTTATATTTTATTACTTGAAAAAAAGATCCCTCTGAGACCAATTAACGTTAAGTGGCTTGTTTGCCTACACTACACTTTGATATAATAAAAGAGACAATATTATTTGGTATTCATTGAGGTTTTTACATAGCCAATATAATTAACATAATTTCATAATAATATTCCAATCAAAAACATATTTGCAATTATGTATTAAGTGTTATTTTATTTTTATAAATTAACCACATTGATAGTAGTCTTATCATATCGACAAAAACTGTGTTATCTCCCTACAATCTGTCAATAGCCGCTAAAATCCGGGCCGTACTCATCACAATTGAAGTTCTTAGATTGTACCGGATAGGACCAGCCATGAGCTGCTTCCCGCACCGCCAGCGGGTCCGCCGCTGGCCTCTTCATGCCGATCCACCGCCTCTAGAGCCATCGCCCTCAATAGCTCTCTTGGTCACTTGCGTGACCTGCGAGACCCTCATCGACCGAGACCGGTTTTCTCCAGTTTATCACCAAAATGGCCTATACTCGCGAGATGCTTCAGATGAAGAGATCGCCTGGGTTCGAGCTGTGAGCCCACAATTTTAACCATCTCAAAAGTTTTTTATTTCGGTTCACTCGGATCCTATATCCGGAGAACTCAATTATCAATGTAGCCACTTGTAGCTCGCTGACCTCATTCAACGCACCGAATTGTTTAACTTGGTTCACTTACATAGTCCAGCCACCAAAAGGTGACGACAAATCAAAACTTTATATTTTACCAAACGCTATTTAACTAATGTAACCCTCGTAACACTCGTAAATAACTTAATTCAATTAAAGATTCGTCGTCGGTAACGTATGGAAAAACGGGCAATTACATAACAGATTAAGTATCCAGCGCGGGTAGTAAAAGAAAATACAAAATTGTGTCGAACACTCGACAGATCATAAAACCACCTACGGCCACTGATAATATAAGAAAGTGGCAACAGCGTATCTGCTGCTCCTAATATAAAGGGTACACGGAACCAACAAGTTTAGTCACATGAAACAAAGGACATTTTAATCAGAAAATATAGATTTACTAAACTAACTAACTTTAATATATTCACTTTTAAAAAACCCCAACACGAAAGTTACGTACTTTACATGGTCCAAAACTTTCAATGCGCCATATCTCAAAAAATTACTAGAAATGTTCTTTCCGTGCCATGCCGTGTGTTCATATCGTTGCTCCATACATTCTATCCTAGTTTAGAGTTTACTTCAACTTTACTATACCTGTTTATCCTTGAAGTAGCACAGCTTCCCATTCTGAAACTCAAACATGTGCAGTTTGAACGTCTTCGCGCTGTCGCTGGCGAACCTCAGCTCCGCGCAGACCTGCGAAGTACTCCTGAGCGCTTCCATTTCATGCAGTACTCTATTCCCCCTGACCAACAGGTAATTGTCCTTCCTGTCCTCCTCATCCCAATAGCCCCATCTCAGCACTACGTCGAGAACGATTTCGTCGATATGTACTACTCTCTTCATTGTTTCGTTGCATATTATTTCTTCTAGCATCAGTTTGTGAGACTCCGAGTTGGCTTTCTCGCATAACTGTATGCAGATGTCGGCGCTTGTGGTATTTGGTGTTAGCTGGGGATAAGATAATCATGTCATATTTTTTTTATTATAATGTTTAATAGATTCGGATACATTGCACAATCACAGCTCTCAGCAGTAACACAATGCTGTAATCATTTTTTACGTGTAAAACAATTGTAATGTCAGGAATCACTTTTTATCTGGCTCGTACTATATAGTCGC
Organism: Acleris emargana; assembly: GCA_927399475.2. NCBI lineage: Eukaryota > Metazoa > Arthropoda > Insecta > Lepidoptera > Tortricidae > Acleris > Acleris emargana. The sequence goes on along the minus strand of OV656835.1, from coordinate 8,896,502 downwards.
GTATTTGTTTGAGATGCTGACGATTTAATAGGGTTGTGGTACGCAACCCTCGGTACGAGAGAAAGCAATAATTTAGTAAACTTTGCACTTAGCCCTCGTCCACACAGACGTTTTTAACGCGCGTTGAAAATATGTCTACGAGGGTGCATTGAAAAGTTCTGAGCCTAAGCTTGAATATAATAAAAAAAAAACAAATAAATACTGGCAGGTCAAAGTGCCATATTTAGTCGCCATTATGCACTATCTTTTGTTTTTTTCCTGTCACAATTTTGCATTTTATGCTGGAACTGCTACATAAGGTCACTGATTTTTCAAGTAATGAATAAAATTGAGCACCGTTCTGTCATAAAATATTTGCAAAAGAAGGGGTTAACACCAAAACAAATATTTGAAGATATGAATCAAACATAAGGGCAATCTGCTCCACCGTATGCTACCATAAAAAGATGGGTAGCTGGTTTCAAACGTGGCCGGGAGACTGTTCAAGACGAGCCTAGGAGTGGGCGGCCGTTGACGGCTACTACGGACGAAAATGTCAATAATATATTAGATGCGATAATGAAGGATAGGCGATTGAAGATTGTGGAGTTAGAGGAAGCAATGGGTATTTCTTATGAGCGGGCACAGAACATCATCACCGATGTTCTTGGATTTTCTAAGGTGTCAACCAGGTGGGTGCCTAGACTGCTTTCAGTCGAGAACAAACGAGTACGTGTTACAATTTCCCAAGATTGTTTATGTATGTTTCAACGTGACTCCGACGATTTTTTCAATCGTTTTATAACTATGGACGAGACATGGGTCCACCACAGTACACCAGAATCGAAAGAACAATCCAGGCAATGGAAAAGACCAGGTTCACCACCACCCAAAAAAGCCAAGGTCATTTTGTCAGCTAATAAGGTAATGGCCTCAGTTTTCTGGGATTGCAGGGGGGTTTTCATGAATATCATGATAGACTATCTCAAAAAGGGCAAAGCAATAAATTCGGACTACTATTGTGCTCTTTTACGTCGTCTGCGTGAGGAAATTAAAATAAAGAGACCTGGAATGCTGTCGAAAAAAGTACTGTTTCACCAAGACAACGCTCGCGTTCACACTTCGGCGAAATCAATGGCACAAATATATGATTGTGGATTTGTAGTGCTGCCGCATGACCCTTACTCGCCGGATCTAGCTCCTTCCGATTATCATCTCTTCCCAAACCTCAAAAAACACTTGGGAGGGCAAATATTTTCGACAAATATGGAGGTACAAGAAGCAGTAGACTCATATTTTAACGACCACAGCGATTCTTTTTTTTTTGATGGGATAATGAAGTCGGAGGCGAGGTGGACTAAGTGCATTGACCTTCATGGAGAATATGTCGAAAAATAAAATTGTTACAAAAAGTGAGCCCGTTACTTTTTTTTACCAGGCTCAGAACTTTTCAATCCACCCTCGTATTTACGCACATGAGTCATATTTTAACGTGCATCTTTAGCCCTCGTTCATTTGGACGTTTTGAGAGGGGTTGCGTTGACGTTGCGATATCGCATCACCAACGCCTAGGACCTCAGAGGCGGGGCACGGACTTAAAGTAATCACTTGTCGTAATAGTAAAAATCTTAGCCATCGCCGTTAGATGTACTACAAAACTAGACCAGATAATTATGAGGGATGCGACACGAGCACACACGCAACGCACGGGAAACGCTCGTCTCTCATTCCTTTAGGGAATAGGTAATGTGTTCCACCTCATTCTTCAGAAGGGCATCTAATGGCGGGGGTCAAAACACACCTTTTAAGCATAGAAAAAAAATGATATAAACCAGACTAATGGACGTTAAAACTGTTCGTGTGGACGGCAATAGGGAACGTATGTCGTGTTTAATATCGCATCATTGCGTCTCGTCAGTAATCAAGCTGCGAGCTATAAAATTACTCCGCGCTTCCGTGTGAACGGTGTACGACGTACGTACAATCATAAGGGGCATCGGTCTAGTTCAAGGTCATTAGGTCAAGGCTATTACAATATCGCTAAACCCGCGCGATGAAATAACGTCCGTGTGAACGTAGGGATTATCTCGCACTTAAAAATGTTATATTGTTTACAAACAAGATTTGTAAAGTCCGCCAATGATAGGTATGGTCACGGACGTAAATTGTTATGCCACTTGCCACTGTTCGTATTTTAGCGGTGTAATCCAAATCGGGTTCAGTCGGTTTTACTCGTATATCGAGATAAGGAAATTCGCACGTCTTCGTATAATAGAAGAACAAAATGACATGCAACATTAACGATTGGCTAACCTGAGACCCAAGTCTACCAATCAGACCACAGACTAGAGTGAATTCTCCCAAAGTCAAATTGCATGTCTAGTTGCTATGGTTATACATTTAAACAACAGCTACTATTGGTGATATTACAACGCCCAATCAGCTATTCTACTGAACACAATCGTTTTTGTCGTTTGATAGGGTTGCTATGGCCACGTTTAAACAACGGCTACTATTGGTGATATAGAATAAAAAATTGGCATCCATGACAATGTGATAACTGTTGCAAATATCTGAATATAAATAACACGTCAAACCCCGCCATCTTGAAAAGAATTGATTAGTCAGCGTGTAAGTCGAAAGACGAATCGTGGCAATAAATAGTCAAACTTTTAAAAAGTATTTATTCTAGTGTATACTAGATATTAAATTTATAAATTATTAAATATTCTAGTTCTTTTAGTCTCTTTCTGCATAACTATGACTGATTGAAGCATTACAGTCAAGGACTTTAATTGTTATGCCACTGTAGAACCCTGTCATAATGACAGCGTCAAACCACATGAAAGAAATTACGCCAAAATTAATGATTAACGTTATGCGACAGGGTTCCATAGTGGCATAACAATTAAAGTCCTTGACTGCCTCACAAGAAGCGTAAAATATAATAAAATAAAAACGTAAAATACATTACATAATGTTTTAATCGGTCAATAAATTATAAAATACAGGTTTAGTGTATATTCCGCAGATTGTTGAGAAGAAGCAGCATGAAAGAAATCCAGCAATGCGTTTGCACGGTTTTGTCAGATTTTTTGCGTCGGGCTGCTAACGACCACCTTTTTATATGTTAAACCGCAACAAACAAATATAGAAGTAACCAACCCACCGATATTAGCAACTGTCTTGCTATTGCTCGCAAACTTAGCCCTTCTTGGTGCAAAGTCACAATCATGTGACGAGTTTCCGTAGAAATTGCTGGTGGCATCTTCTTCTTCTTTCTTTGCCCCCGCGGCGACTTGAACAGCTACTACCGCGGGGATATGGCGTTTCCACGTGAAGTGATTTCGCCAATAAGTATAAATCAGTATAGCAATGAAACACAATCCAATCTTCTCTAGGAAGATTGGGAGCAACGTTGTACAGTCACCAGCATAAATATATTACTATGGACAGCCATGCAAAAACAAATGATGCTCCATTGGGCTCATAAGTATGTGACGACATTACCTCGGTAAAAATATGTGATGCTTTTAGTACGGCATAAACATCGTTACACTGTATCAGCATAAATATCGGATCGGGTCGATCAAAACTATTTAATTACCTATAAAAATCAAAATTATGTGACCATCTCTCACCGGACGTTGACTTTTTTGAATATTCTACCTATTCTACAAGGATTACACAAAAAAAAACATTTTACCTTTAAGCTGGAGAATAATTATGCGAAAACAAAATTCGGTGTCACTATACATTCGACGTCATAGAGGGTACCCATAATAATATCTGACAGGTTCAAAAATATGTAATCGATCTGCAAAAACGATTCTTATCTTCCTGGCTGGCATAGAGAGGTAAATTGTGTAAAGTGATTTGACAATTCACGAAAACAGTGCAGACTTGTCATTGCATATGTCTATCTCACGTTTTTCTCTTCAATCATTTGACAGGTGCCTCTCGGTCAACTGTAACTTATTTTGTTTTCAACAGAATCGTCGAAACGCCTGACACATCATACATAGCGAAAGCTAAGTGAAGCCAAATTTAGAGCCATTTGTCAGGGGTTTGTTGTGCTCTCAGTAGCATTCGTTGGTTTTCTAAGCAGAGATCACGGGTTCAAATCTCAGTCGAATACAGAGATAACACTTTTTATTTTCTTTTCGGGTTTAATTTTTATTTTTGTTTTGTGCCTTATTATTTGTTTTAAGTTAATAATAATTTTAGACCAGCATCTATCCCCCGGTCCTCACTCGAGGACATAAAAGGCACCCTATAGTTATTCGACAAGGTTGCAATTACAATGTTACCGTGAGGACCCCCAGATAGATGTTACCGGTGTGGCGACCTGGATATATTTATGCCGGTGAGAGATGGTCACATAATTTTGATATTTATAGGTAATCAAATAGTTTTGATCGAGCCGATCCGATATTTATACTGATGCAGTGTAACGATGTTTATGCCGTCCAAAAAGCATCACATATTTTTACCAAAGTAATATCATCACTTACTTATGAGCCCAATGGAACATCATTTATTTTTGAGCGACCCGATCCGATATTTATGCTGTTACGGTGTAACGATGTTTATGCCGTACTAAAAGCATCACATATTTTTACAGAGGTAATGTCGTCACATACTTATGAGCCCAATGGAGCATCATTTGTTTTTGCACGGCTGTCCATAGTAATATATTTATGCTAGTGACTGTACGGTGATTTGTAGGTCAGAGGTCAAGACAGTTTTAACCTCTGCACCACTGCGAGACCACTTGAAACGAGAAGAAAGATGCCACATACACAAAATAAGTCCAAGTCTTCAATCACTGTGCGACACAAAGGCATAAAAAGTACAAATCACTATCAGAAAAGAACTTTGAACACCTAATTACCCAAAAATTAAAGTCTTAAACAAATTACACGTCCGCCATCTTTTAACGTTGCAAATAGACCCCATGGTAGCATCTTATTTTCTTAAAATTTGCTTATTTATAATAATGACGTCTTAACTTGATCTGTTTGTCATTATGACAACGATCCTGCAATATTTCTAAAATGCCAGGTGTCAATATTTTAATCACGTTTAACCTATAACCTCATTGTGATTCGAACTAATCAATCTATTTATCCGTCACCTTATTATGTAGTATAGTATAGTATAGTATTTATTCATTGTAAACTGTGTACAAAAGATGTAAAATAAAATGACAATAGCATCAACAGTTGCCCATTGCGAGCATACAACTTTTGTGACTTATATCTAAAAAAAAACGCATGAATTTAATAATTTATACATGTATCATGGCCAAAGAATTCGTTAAGATCATAAAATACATTATGGATTAGCCATTTTTTTAACTTAAACTTAAAATAATTGCCCTCTAACATTTTTAAATCATTGGGCAGCGCATTCCCGCGGTGTCATGTATTCGTGATTAATCGTGTAATCTCGTAAATGCTCGTGGATGCCATAATACTGGAAATTTAAATAACTTCACAATGGCATAACAATTAAAATCCGTGACTGTACAATACAATGTCTATTGCCAATTTAAATGATATAGGAGTACAACTTAGTTGAGAGCCGGGTTACGCATGAGTGCGAGGGTGAGGTATGATAATGATAAAGCTCATATAGTAACCGTTATCGTTTCCCTCACTAACACTATTTCACTTGAACTTCAGAAGACTAAAACCCTTTTTCTCTAAGGCATGACTTTAAGTCAAATCTATATATATAAAAATCAATGCCATTTTTCGTTGTAATTTTATAACTCAAGAACGGGCTCACCTATCCAACCCAAATGTTTAGTCTTTGTTCGGACTATTTAGTAGATGGTTTATGTGAAGTTTGCATAAAATCGGTCGAGCGGTTTTTCATTTATCACATTTTTTGTAACAAATGAATTGAAAGTCAGAAATTTGCAGCGGGGCGAAGCCGCTGGCGGGCCGCTAGTTATGTAATACAAAATACGACCATAGAAACCGGACTACAAAAAGAACAAAAGTTTAACTTCTTAGGGTTACGTAGAATGCACATTCAAACTAGGAAACCACCATGTCCGCTGTCTGTTGCATATAAACCATAAACATAAATTTATTTTGTTTTTTTTTTTACATTTTGGGGACCGTTTAGGAACTACGAGTATAAAGCTCTGTGTAATTTTTGCTAGAGGTTACGTGACCCGACCCGAACAGCCAAACTACAAATATGAAAAATCTGGAAAATATCCTCAAAGACAACCATATAAAGGTAATTAATAAATAAACACTATTTAGTGGACTTCATTGGGTTTTGGGTACCTGGCGACTAAAATGTTTATACCTACTGGAAATCATTTGAGGTAGCAGCAAAAATTCAATCGGCTATCTGTTACGATAAAAAAAATACAGTTTTTTGAATTTACGACGCGGTTCACGTAAATCTTATAAAGCTCCTTCTGTTTCCGTAGGGGGTTAAACAAATGCCGACTACTTACCGCGACCTGGTAGCAAGTGCTCCGATCCTTAACGTACACCCAGGCCTTCAGGTCCCCCGCGGCGCGGGGCGCGGCGGGCGCTATGTTGCTGAGGACCCTCATGAGGACCCGCCGAACGGCACCCTCACGCCGCTTCTCCGCCTCCGTGGGCTCCCAGATCGCCTCGTAGTGGGCTATCAAGTCGCGAACGACGAACACTTCTTTGGAGGACCAGGCCGTTTGAAGAGTGCTGCTGGTCTGTTGAATTATTAGGATATTTTAGAATAGTAGTCTTCCAAAGGTCCGGTAGGGACTTAATATATTTGACGTGTTTACAGTATTGCCAACGTTATGATAGCTCCTATTTGTGCGATAGTAATGGTGGCCGAGGTAAAAACAATACGATAACATGTCAGAAGCAATATGGTTTCACCGAGTCAAATAGAGCCCCAGATGGTTTGCTAAGCTCGTTTTTATTTTGGTCTTTCAGTTAATTTTAGGACCTATTGATAAGCTTACTTAGAAATCAAGATAAAATACAAACTTATGTTAGGTACGAAGTATGATGCCATATGAGTCGTTTAACTTCAAAGTCTGATAAGTAGACCCTAATGACCCGGAGACACTGACGTCTCTTTTTTGTAGGGATTGAATGTTTATTTTATCGACCCTCTTTATATCGATGTTTGCAGTTTACATTATGCAACATTATTTGCTTCTTAAATATCTATATATCTGAGTTTGAAGTTAAACGACTCATACGAACTTTTACTACACGTCTCTATTACTAGAAGATTATGATTAGCGATGCATCCGATACCGATACCGATACCGATATATCGGCGATACTTCGGGTTAGCCGATATATCGGTATCGACGATATTTTTATGACCGATTCAACGATAATTTTTAATTAAAAAATGTAGTGTAAACAGCAGCAGGTCTTATTCAAACAGACTTGCGAAATCGCCTTTCTCCGAAAAATTTAAGATTACTTTGTTTTTTAAACAAAAATGTTATCAATGTTAATTTTAATTACTAAATATTTTAATTATCTAATATTAACCTATGTATCTACTTCTTATATTAATAAACATAAATCTGTCTTGTGATTTATTTATTATGCCTTCATTTTTGAATTCACAAAAAGCGTATCGGTATCGGTATCGGTATCGCCGATATTTTTATAAGAGTATCGGTATCGGTATCGTATCGGCGAAAAGGCGTATCGATGCATCCCTAATTATGATATTTTTGAGCTCTATATTTTAAAATATTATTATTATAAGCAAGTTTTTAGAGTTGTAGGTAATTCTGAAGCTCCGCCTACACGCGTGGAGGTATGTATGCATTGTTACTGATTATGGCTGTGCCGGGTGATCAATTTAAATGGGTCAGTATAGGGAAGCTATAAGTTAGAAACTAAAAGAGATAAGAAATTGTGTACTTGGGAAACATGTCGTTGGTTTAATAATTCAAGAACCACTGCTTTTATGTGAGTGCCTATGGAATGGTTAATGAAAACTCCGTCAAGTTTACCCCAATTGCAATCGTATTGTTTTTTATGCGGCCAGTAAATGAGTTTTAAGAAAAGTGAATTGGCCGATCAAATTTTTCGTGTAATTTACTAGGACATCACAAATCTCTACGAGGTCCTTACCAGCCGGAACATCACTTAGGTAGGTATTCCATCTGTCCAATATGTTTGACCAATTTCTATGTACAAAATTAAACAAATTTCTTGAAGGAGGACCCCATTCCACTTATAAAAATATCTTGTTTCAAGTTTTTATGCCACTTTGAATTAAATGTCATTCGTAATATTTGATCAAATGTCGGTGTTTCTAGTAAGTTCATCAGAACTAACCAAATTTATTTGATCAAAGCACGTTAAGATATTGGACAGGTGGAATACCACCCATACCAGCATAACTTTATTGCCAAGTACTAGGGCAACACAACTCCCATAGAGGTCCCTACCAGAGCCGCAGGCATAATGGTCGGCGCCCACACCGCGGCGAGGTTCTCCGCGCTCATCTTGTTGGCGTGTGACATGGTGTGGAGGAAGTGAAGGTGTGCGAACAGCTTGCGCGCAGTGTTGCGCGCTACGAGCGGAAGTGAACACATCAGGCGACGATACGTCGAATTTCGTACGGCCGGATCCTTTTCATCTAGAAAGAAATAGTAGTTCAAGCAAAGTGACTTACGTTAACAATAGCGGTTATGATAATTAAAGCAGCAAAGCATTGTTTCTAGCTTTCCTTCCCCTTCCGTAAGATCCGTAGAATTCTGCAAGACTTACTTAATAACTTCTACTAGTTCATATAATCTTAGTACACTCACCTAAAGCTGCAAACACTACCAGAGGCTCAGGCAAATAATCTCTTCAGCGCAAACAAGTAAAACGCATCGTGCTATGAATGCTACCCAATACTAAGCTCTTTATGTAAACCTAGTACACTAACCTCAAACGGCAAACAATCGTTCACGTTTTCTTTACGTTGCAAGCGCTTCTCTTTATTCTACATCGATTGGGAGATCTCTAGAACCTTGTAAAACAGGGGTCGCAGTTTTAGTGCCGATGACATGAAATTGAGGAAAGCCCACAAGGTTCAACATCAATTACTTTTCTTTAATTTTGAATCAACCTATATGAAAATGACGGCATCAGGACCAAAAGTGCGAGCTCTGCTTATAAGACTTAGGTAATACTTCAGCTTGTTTAAGTGATCCTAGTACACTCACCTAAAGCTGCCAGTAGCTCTTCCCTTTTACTCTGCGTCGTGGCCGAATCCCCTTTATTCTGGGTCAATAAAGGCTCAGGCAGATCCCTGAAGAATCTCTTCAACACGCCAGCCACGTCGTGCTCCGAATGCTGACCAGGACTGAGCTGGACGGACCACGCGTCGCGGCGGAAGCGGGCAAGAAGTTCTGACAGGACGACGTTGCTACCGGCCCGTCGGTATATACCTTCTGACAGGCTGCCTGGAAATTAATAACGTTCCATTATCATTTGATTCGCCCTGAATGTCGCCAGTTCTATCTAGATGGTTCTTGCAGCATAAACTGTATGTATGTTGTTCTATAATTTCCCCCGAATTTCGCCAGTTCTATCTAGATTGTTCTTGCAGCATGAACTGTACGTCGTTCTATAATTTACTCGCTCAGTTCTGGCTTTAACATAGTCTTCAGCAAAATAGGCACACTGAAATTTCCCTTAATGAAAAGCGAGAAGTTATACTAGACTTACAGGAAGGGCTTAGGGGAGCAGTTAGATCTATTTCCCAAACTCGGATATTTTGCGTACTAAATGTTCCCGTCGCATTTCTCCCCATTCACGATTTAACCTAATCTCATTTTCACCCATTCTTAATTTTTGCTCGTCGCTTATTTTCTATTCTGGATTGTTCGCAGTCGCAATTAGGTCGAAATAGGTAAGCCTAGTTAGGTTGTTTTAGTTTCGCAGCAGGTCCGACGGGACAAAGTACCTAGAACCAGAGCTCCGAGGACGCTCAAGTGATTTCTGAAATGAGGAACATGCAACTCGGAAAAAGCTACAGTAAATGCTTACGTGCGTGGGCGCCAAATGAGTATATTTAAAGTAATGAATAGGGAAAAATGAGAGGGAATAAATTGCGATACCAAATTATCGAATTCGGGAAACGGAACTAACTACTCGCTCAGGGACCAGCGACGCGATGCGTGAAACCTCGGACGGCGCGACAGACATGTGGAGTAATAAACGCCCTCCGTAAACGCCATCGCATCGCCCAACTTGCATCGCTTTGCCGGTCATTGAGCGAGGCCAATCGAAACGGAAGGAGCCTAGGTCTGCAGCAGCAAGACGCTGGCAGCTTCAAGCAAAAACAGAAATAATTCTCTTTATGTAGGGATTGCAAGACGCAGTAAATGTAACCTTGTCCTTATTCTGCATCATTAATAGATGGGCGATCGAATATCGTCGCATCGGATGTTTTTTAATCACTGACGCCTAGACAATATGCATACTTGTACTCCAAACGTTAAAGAATACCGAAATTAAAAGACAAGATACCTTAAGTCGACCTGCTAGTGCATCGGTCACGTATGTCGATACCATATTTTTTAAGTTTTGTTGAGCGTTCGTAGAATGCAGCTGGGCTACGCGTCAGAGATTCAGGTTAAATGTCATCAACATACATTGGATCGCATATACAATTATTATCAGGTTCCCTGTCCAGTGCCTGTCCCCCGTACAATAGTGCATTTTCATCGTCTTACGTCCCCGTCATTGTGAGCATTCAATTACATTTGATCACGAGGGACGAAACTGCGTTCATGAATCACATATGATTCACGGGACAGAAAACCTGTTAACCATTTCTTTTGTCTTGCAAAAGCTGCTTAAAGCAATAAATTTCTTGTAGCTGCCATCCTCGTACAGAGCTGTGGTAACTGATCTTTTAATTCATGCAACCCTGGTAGCCAGCGGCAGCTTCAGGATTTCCTTTTCCTCATATACATTGAAATATATTGGGGTATCATGACTCGAACATCTTACCCAAGATCACTTTATAATTACAGCTCTTATAGCGGCTACTCGCGATCAGTTTTAACAGGCAGTTTTCTCTGAACTGTTTAAGCTATCTATCTAAGTTTTAAATGACAGTAAAACTGATCGTGCGTAACGGCCTGCAGACTCCTGCAGTAGCTACACTCACCATGTGCGTAAATGAAGCTGATACATTTGTCGACGACCGCCGGCACATCTTCCTTGGTCAGCTGTTGGTGGTGTATATGAGCGCCATTGTTGTGAGCTGCCAGTTTCACCATATAACGCCAACCCTGGACAATGAGCAGTACGTTACACTTTCTTATCTATGTAAGCTTGCTCGACGTTCTTAGGTGTATTCGAGTAAGTTCAAATGTGTGGAGTTAGCACTTAAGTTTTATTATGTGTTGTCGAATAAAACGCATATCGAACAATAACACGGGAAAATTGACCCATTGATAAAGAAGAGTTGGAACCTTGCGTTAGACCCGGTAGTCCTAACTCGTCGAAAATCCGCAAATATTCAGAACTCGATGTTCGATGTTCGAAACAATAAAGCAAAATAGTTCATTTTAAAATCATTATAGTCATCATGGGGCTAATCTCACACTAATTGACCTAGTTCCAAACTAAGCTCTAGGCTTGTACTATGGATGGACAAATAAATACTTAAATATACAGAAAATACGAGACTCAGGAACAAATACTTCCGCTCATCACACAGATACTGGCCCACACCGAGATTCTAACCCGGGACCGCTAGCTTCATAGGCAGGGTCACTACCAACTAGGCGACAGCATAGTTACTAGGCTGTCGCCTCATCATTTACTCGACACTTCGCAATGATTAAACGTAGCCTTTGAACGACCGTGCGAATTGGAACGGCTATCATTTCTATAGACCTATATGCTCGATTAAACTCTGCTTATCGAGCATAGAACATGTAAAAATAAATAAAAGTGTGTTTTCCACAAGCGGATCTGTGCCAAGCAAAGCACCTACGGCGAGACCTTTTATACTGACCATGAATTGAAAAAGTCTTTCGGGTTCGGGTAATGCCGGTTAGGCTTATATAAGAGCTAATAAGAGAGAGATACAAACCCAAAAGCCTTTCTAAGCGCTCTCGCACTGTAGCTGATTTGACTCTGTACAGTACCCTACACTTTATGCACTTCTTTGAGAGCTGATACCGTTTTAGCTTTCAAAGCTTGACAAGTTTCTGGCATTGTTTGAGACAGTGATATGTGATTCCTATTGTTTTATCCTTTTCTTCAACTAAAACTTGGTAGGTAATAATAGCTCATAATACGTCTAACCTATCAAGATCCTGATAATAAACCATTCACCTTGAGCTCTCTATCATGCGGGAATCGAAGGTAGATTGTAGCGTGGGGACAGTCCATGAGTAAGTTGTCGCTGCCGTCGTTCGGCACAGCCAGTTTCGTCTCCTCGTCCACCGCCTGCGTCACTGGAAAATAGAAAAGAAGGATATAAGAACAAGCGTCTCGAATGACGAAATGAGACCACTATCAAATAAGTAGAAAAAACCTCTGATATAATGGCGATTTCTATACAACCGTCTGATAACCATCGTTTGGAAGCTACGGTGCCAGAGATATAGACACATGAACGTATAACCCCTCTGTTTGCGTAAGGTACAAAAAAACTTTATTCACATGCAAAAATACGCACCCGTCCGTCTTTTCTTCTTACAGTTGTTAACGAATATAACTCACACATACTTACATACACACCACATACACGCACACACACACCCCCTATCACTCACTGATCATATCCTAATGCTAAGTTTTATATTTGCCATATTATGCAAGTTTGTTACTTATGTTTCGCTTAACTGTATTTTTGTGGATATCTTTTATTGGCTTACAGTTTTGTATCATGTTTAATTTGTTTTTTATAAAATGTATTGCCGTTGATACCTTAAATAAATAAAATAAATCAATCAATCAATCAGAGAGTAACATCCAAAAAATCTGAACCAATTTTGAAGTAGCTTGTAGCGTTTCGTTTTGTTGTTAGTAGGTACCATGGGTTCAAAATGGCCAGAAAATATAATTTTTAAATGTTACTACTTTTTTCAAAGGAACTCAAAAGACACATGAAAGTAGTATAACAATCAAAAAATTACTACGAACAGGTAATTTATGAATGTTTGTAGTTTCTTTGGAGAGAGTACCGGGAATTGAACCAAGGACCGCTGGCTTTGTAGGCAACGAATAGACCGAGATTTTAGGCGGCAAAAACCATATCTTCATTGACCTGTTATCGTACTCATACGTCACGTTTGGATAGGTCTTATTTACTTGACCGCTATGGCGGCCAACTTAAAAACAATACGACCACACATGTCAAAAGCAACATGATAAACAGTTACACGGAAACATAGAAATTGGCCGAATAGTACATTAAAAATAGTACATTATTGCCTAGGCAGTGAAGCAGGCAATTGCGGGCCGAGAATTGGTTTAAACGGACGAGCTTGCGAGTCCGTTTAAAAATACGAGGCCCGCAATTACCGTTCCTGCTGAGGCATATATAGTGCTTTTCTCAAAAATCGCAAGATACAAATCGCATATAAACAGAAACTTCACGAGAAATAACATCACTCTTTACCGCCTTTATGTTTATGACAAGGAGAAACGCAAGGTTTTTTTAGAAAAAAAAACTCAAGCTATTCAAGACACAGATTAAAAAGTTACGTTTCGAATAAAATATGGATGTATAAGACTTGTGCCCTCATTTTACTATGGCCGTTTTCACTTTTAAAAAAGTTACAAACTAGATAACAATGAAATTTGTATGCAACATTGCGGGCTGGTGTAGCGAGCACGCAATGTAATTTTTTTTTAATTTGGGAACTGTCTGTAAACTATGTACTTCGCCTCTCAGTATGGAGTTAGTAATGTCAACTTTTCCGGTCATTTTTGAGAAAAATCTATTACAGAGCCACATCTAATGTAGGTAGTGATCTCACTTTGCCACTAAATAGTTGGAATCAAATATCTGTGGGTCATTGATGACTGAGTCAGGCGTATAGAGTTACTCAGCATATCGGACTTACCACGTTACGGTGACGATGACGCAGACTGACCTCCGCATTTCCGTCACAAGTTAAAATATACATTAAATATAGAAATAATACTCCAATAATTGTCAACACCTGCGCTACCGGTTTATTTATGGCCAATTTTGTTAGCAAAAGCCGTAAAAATTGTCTAACATGATCTTTATTCAACACGATAAAATAACGTATTGGTTTTGACGAGTTATGGTATAGTTCTTAACTTGACCGCCATTACTGTCAAGTATAAGAGCTATTATAACGTTTACAATGCAGTAACATGTCAAAGTATGATTCTATTTCCAAGTAGAACAGAGCCCTAGAATAGTTAAATTAAGCCTAATTAAACATAAGACATATTAAAACCAAACGACGACAGCGCTGCAGGCAATATCTAAGTATCAATAACTTGTGGTAACATGGGCACTAGTCAGTGATCAGATAAACCGTTCACCTGACTTGTAAATGAACTCGCAACGATCAAGTTTATGGTAATTACCATTGGCTTATTTAATTCCTCGCAAGCAAGGCCCTTCTTGCAGCATTCGCTGACACTCATATTTTAAACATTACATTAGGCATTCATTGCCGGCAGCGGCTATAAAGGTAAGCAGTCAATCCATGGCATCGTTTGTCGCGGCCCGGCGTCCTGCCTAACTTAATCGTTAATGTCATATGTTCATTACATTACTTTTATAACAACCCACGGATTTTCCTTTATGTATATTCGTTTTATCATGACTGCGAAAACGTAGCGCCGAGTACCCTTACATCACGTCTGTGAATGGAAAAACGTGCTGTATAATTGTATAATTAGAAAGTGCCTAGGAAACTGAGCATCGTCGCTCAGGTTGAAACCGAGTTTCCCCGATGTAAACTTGCTTGACTGATCGATTTCTTCAACCGAAACACCCCTATATAACGATTTTCTTAAAAATGGTTAGTCATTTTTGCTAACGCCACAAACAAACTAATACATACCTTCACGCCTTCATTCCCAGAGTGGGGTAGGCAGAGCTACAGAATTACCAACAACTCTAAAAACTTGTTGATAACTCTGTAAACACAATTTGCACAATTAGGCTAAGATGTTTAAGAGTGTATATTGGTGACAGGTAGCAAGCCCATCGCCTAACAGAACTACAAGCCTTTATTCCCTTAGTCGCCTCTTACGACTTCCACGGGAAGACATGGAGTGGCACAATTCTAAGCCGGCAACCACACGGACAAACTAATAAATATGTATATAAATACTAGAGGTTGCCCGCTACTTCGTACGCGTATAATTCGTTTCCTGCTACTCCCCAATTCCTCTTTGGAGCTGAATTTCTAAAAATCTTTTCTCAGTGCTCCACTATACGATATCTAAGGAATGTTCCCTCCGAATTTCAAGTCCCTGTAGGTCCAGCGGTTTCGGCTGTGCGTTGATCAATCAGCCAACTAGTTACTTTCTTTATACAATGAGTTTACTTTAAAATATTTCGTGTTTTAATTACACAGATAAATAGTGAATGTAATGACCCGGCAGCATCCCGGCAGATATAACTACTATACATACATAAACTCACGCCTTCATTCCTAGAGTGGGGTAGGCAGAGCTACAGAATTACCAAGCACTCATAAATAAGTTGTTGATAATTCTACTATACACAATTAAATTTCGTTCTTTCGATTTGATGGTTATACAACAGCCCAATTTACCCCCGGTTTGGTATTAAAATTGTTGGTTAGTGTCCTTACTAACTGGTATTTGAACAAAAAAATACTTATTGTAATTTAAATAAATTATTTACAATTGTACTGTATATAATAATTACTCACAAGTGAATGTATTGATATTAAATATAGTTAATACCTGACTTCGATTAAACAGTGACATTAATCTTTTACGTACAAAAAATGTTTTATTAACCCAAATGGCATGTAAGGTATTTGCGAGATTGGCTGATTCAACGATTCCCGGTACAAATGCTTATGCTGCTGTTGTTTTAAAGCGTCATCCGAGCGGCGCGTGATGACGGTAGACGCTATTACGCTGATCCACTGTTTACCTTAATAATAACTAACTAACTAATAGTCTTTATTGGAAAACCTCTAATTGTTAAGCCTCTATAGAACCCTACCATAGTGACAGCGTTAAGTCAAGCAAATAAATTACTTAAAAATTTGTTTTTGGCTTTCGAGACACGGTTCTATAGTTGCTCGACGATGAAAGTGGTTAACTGTACCTACTTGATTGTTTTAAGTTTGTGAGCAACTGTTTAACAGTACGACCCGAATCAGACCCGAATTACAACCGATTACATTGACAGATATAACGGTTGCCAGATATTAACAAAAAATATTACTGATGAGGAAGTTTCAATATTATATTGGTTTACATAAAGTAACTACCTATCATCATGTTGTGAATGATGCCCCCTGCTAACGGTTTATTAGATAAAAATAGCTATTTTTCCTTATTTGACTTTTAATATGTAACATGATTAATGATTACCTTATATTAAGAACAAAAATATGTTATAAAATTATATTAAATAACAGACATACACCGTTGATGTCTCCATTAAGAATAATTATAATAAAATAGTTTATATTTGTATTATTCGTTTTTATTGAATTGATTGATCATTTTATCGTGTGGTTGCCAGTGTTCCAATCTCTTTTTTGCCAAAATGTCGTTAAGAGTGACAATAAAAAAAGAGTAATTCAAAACCAACAAAAACTCAGTGGCAAAATCAGCAGGCTCAGCGTTGTGAATTCGGCCGATTTTTTTCCTCATTCTCCCATTTGTAAGCGTATTATCGTTAGGTAGCATGGGCATAATTTATCCTTACATCAGAATTAACCTCACGCCAGAAACAACAGTACCTACATTGCGAGACTCGTTGGAGAATGATACACGAACTTAAACCAGAAATTCTGTTTTTTTATATACATAATGATTGTGAGCCGATTTAACAAAACACGTGCTCATTATTTTCAAACATACCATCAAACCAGTAATTAACTATCAATTTACTTAAACTAAACTCTCTATTGAATTTAGAGGGTTTAGTCACTTTTCAGTACTTTGGAGGACTGAAGAAGCTGATATTTATTCAACACAATCCTTGCCCCGACAATAAGAAACACAAAAAAAAAAGAATAGTCCAATATGGCGCAGTCGTTCGAAAGATATGCGCTTACACATTTCAGCGATTCCTTTTTAATCATAAGACTAGCTTCTACCCGTAACTTTGTCCGCGTAGATTTCGAATATCGTTATTCCCTGGAGAACTTATATTCGGGATGAAATGTAGCCCTTCAATTCCGTGTAGCCTTTGCAGCGTGAAAAAGTAACAAACATCCATACATACAAACTTTTGCGTTTATAATATTAGTAAGGATTTACTATAGGATCGTAGCAGGTGGAAAGAAGTGGCCTCTTCCTACCCCTCCGGGAAACAGGCGTAATTTAATGTATGTCCTCTATGTATGTAGTTGCTATTTAGACTCCGTCCGCGTAGAAATCGTTTATTACTATTATATTTGGGGCACTATACAGTTTTTGGAAAATTCCCTGTCATTTCTAGGGGCTGGAACTAGTTCCATTCCAAATTCCTCTTAATATTTTTTTTTTTAATAGCATGGGAAGGCAAACGAGCACACAGGCCACCTGATGGTAAGTGGAAACTGTGACCCATACACATTCGCATTCACAAGTCTGCAAATGCGTTGCCAACCCTGAGGACTAAGATGGAATGCCTCTATGCTAGTCATTTCACCGGCTGTCTTATCCCCAAACCAAGGGGGAGGTTCAAGGTGGGAGGACCTTGTGCAGGGTCCGTCCGGGTTGGTACCACCATCTTATCCATTAACCTACCGCCAAGCAGCAGTGTTCGCATTGTTGTGTTCCGGTTTGGGGATAAGACAGCCGGTGAAATGACTAGCATAGAGGCATTCCATCTTCGGCCTCAGGGTTGGCAACGCATTTGCAGTCTTAGGATTGCGGTCTTGTGAATGCGAATGTCTATGGGTCACAGTTTCCACTTACCATCAGGTGGCCTGTGTGCTCGTTTGCCTTCCTATGATATAAAAAAAAAAAAAAAAAAAAAAAAAAAAAAAAAAACCAACAAAATTAAGATAGTGGTACCAACCCGGACGGACCCCGCACAAGGTCCTCCCACAAGTGTTGCGGTTTAGCTATGAAACGCATTTACAATATTAGTACGCACTAACTTGTTTCCATTAAACCACACAGTTCTATTAATTGTGCAACGTTATCCATCAGTAATCAGTTAATTTAACCACCCAGCTATTATGTTCGCAAACATCGTTAAGAAAAACCTGTTAAATTAAAATTCAATCAGAACGCTTCGCTTATTTATTTTTGTCTCACTATCGCAAGCCACAACGTTTATAGCCTTAGTATTTTGATTTTAGTGTTTACATTGTTGGCGTATTTATTTTATAGAATAAAAGTCTGAAAATAGCAACGGAATCGGAATTGACCATGTTTCTGTCCCTTATTTGAAAAACCCACGGATTTAATGAAATTTGACAGATAAGTGAAAAACCGTTTTCTCAGTTCTTCCTTTTTTCTTTACTCGCTCCTCTCATTGTCAAACCTTTACGTATTTCGTAATTTACCGAGACATTAGACACCTTATTTTCACGAAAATCTTAGGATTTAATCCTGACGATATCGCTAGATCGACGGATTTAAGTCGAAAACATTCGCTCACCAAAACAACACTTGTAACTTGCACCTATTATAGCATTAATTTCTTATGCAATTTATTTTTTATTCCCTTGACGCAACGATCTGTTTCTTAGGGCCTGTTGTTTGATCAGTAGTTAAAGTAAATAATTGTTAAAAATCGTAACATGAGCCCTGGCTGTACTCAGCCTCAGCATTCCTGCGTTTACTATGCAACATCGTGTCTCGCTTTGTTTCCGTATTTCTAAAGGTCATTTACGAGACTCGTTTGAAACGCGCCGAGACCAGGCGGTAGTCAGTCACCTGATTCATACTTCTCATGGTATCTTTGACGATCGTCATTCAAGTATATAAATAAATACATATCGGGGGACAATCTCATACAAATTGACTTAGTCCCTCACTAACTTGGCTTGTACTATAGGAAGGTACCGTCACGAACCGGGATTGTTGAGCCACTTGCCATTGTTCGTAATTTAGCCGTGTATTCAATAACCAATGGTTATGACTGGCTGACAGTTATTCGATTTGCATTACATAGCCAAATTAGAAACATGGGTGAGTGGCTCAACAATCCCGGTTCGCGACTGTACTAGACAGTGAAAACTTACTTATACATATAGATAAATACATATTTAAATAGGTATATAGAAAACTAGCGACCCGCCATCGCTTAGCTTTGGTTTACGTGAGTTTTCTGTTTGTGTGCTACACTTTTTTTTTATTGTTGTGGATTTGGATTTGTGTTTATAATCCAGAATATATTACAGGAACATAAATATCCTCCTCTGGAATCATTCTATCTATTGATGAAAGGTTGCATAGTTTAAAAGATCTAAGCGTACATTCAGAGGGACAGACGGCGGAACGCGACTTTGTTTTATACCACGTAAAGATAGCATTACTCAGCAGGAAATACTTACTCGCGCTCATCGCACAAATATTTGCCCTTATTATCGAATGCAGGAGATACGTTTTAGCTTGTAGATACGTAAACATTTAATTCGACCGCAGGTTTCGTCGACGAAGCAGCCGGACCAAAGCGGTTACTACCTGATGGTTACTCAGCGTAACGTACCTATTTTAGTTTGCCGAGTAATACTTAGTCGACGAAATAAGAATCGTTATTTAAGATAACCCTAGCCCGCCCTAGCTAACGCTATACGTAATCTATTTTCGAAAACTGCCAAAATGTATGGACGCGACCGCGACGCGACCGTCCGGCAGCTTACGTCAATTCTATATTTTTTTCTCACAATTGCATCTTGTGGCGACAGGAGTCTTAGCGTGATGCCATAAGCCACAACGAACCGATTGTTTTGCAAACAGACCGCTGTGAATAGTCGATCCCAATTGGTTTTTCAAAATATTTATAATTATAGTATCTATGGATCGATACCACCTAATTCAAACTTGATAAGATATACACACGGCTGCACTGAGCCCTTGACGACGATAACAGCTTCACTAGCAGATATTGGTGAAAGTAAAGTAACATTTTTTCCTGTCCATAAAATAAGGTTTGGCATTTCTTGACAGCTACAGCGGGAGGAAAATGGCATTTCCATTTAGGGAGAGAAGCGAATTAGAAATACAGGGTGGGCTATTGCAAACCTCTGATGATCCCTTTAACTCTGATGTGGTTGACGGATTGTTCGAGAAGAAAGAGACAATGACACGGTTATTTTTGTTGTTACCTAGATAACAAAAGGTACTCGTACATACAGTAAACTTTTCTAAACCTGATACCGAGGTGGTTGGTTGGTGCACGACAAAAAGCCAACTAAACTCGTCGGAGAGGGTAGTGGAGAGGCTCGTTAGCCCTAAGCGAGTCGCACTATTCATCCGTCCTGTCTGTCCGTGCACGAAGCACGACGCAAAACGATATTGCGTTGGCTTGCTGAACGACAATTATTATTATTACTACCATACCAACATCAACAACGTATACCATGATGGATACTTTGCACGATAGTGCGTACAGACAAACCCATCAGGCCTGATGGTCGGGCGCTGCTGACCTTTAAGATGGATAGTCCGTAGAGGGTTTTACACGAACAACCTACTCCAGGTACACCTTCACCGCAGCCGCACCGCACCTCTTCGACGACATGAGTGATTTTGGCGTTTCAAGCAGAAAGCACTTTAGGCCCTAGAGACAAAATGTATCACTCTAGCCCGCCAAGCGCCAATACATAGCAAATTACGGATCATTTTAGAATTCAGAGCGTGAGAAGTGGAAAATAATTGATTGTTCAAATACTCGCTTTTTACTACTACTAGACTTATGCTGTTACTAGACTAAAGAAGAATCTTATATAGCCACTAATAACTCGTATTGTATGATGATAATTAAGACACAGTTTGTGACAATAATAAATACAATCTATATTGTTTAACTTTAGCTCTAGTGTAGCCTAAATAATTATATCAGAATGCAATTAATCACTTTTATCCCTTGTTTAACAATCTACTATTTATTTTTGCTTACGAATAATTTCAGTTTTTTTATTATTATTGATGTTAAATATTTAAAGTACTGTTAGGCGATGGCCTTGCAACCTGTGACTACACCGGTAAACATCTTAGCCTAATTGTACAAAATGTGGTTACAGAATTATCAAATAGAGTTCTTGGCAATTCTGTAGCTTTACCTACCTCACTTTAGGAATAAAGGCGTGAGTTTATGTATCTGTATGTTTAATATTTATCTTATCTATAGGTATATATTATTATGTCTGATATCGAGCGTATGAGACTTCGGTTTTCATAACATATGTAGATATAAGCACAGAATCAGCGATATGTATTGAGATCTACGTGATGAATATCTAATGAGTCAAGATAAGTAAAAACTATTGTAATATAATCGTGTTAGTCTACGTAATCGGCGTCTACCAAGGCGTGTCCAATCGGCGACAAAAACAATAACATTATTGCAGATAATGTTTACTTTTGGAAATCATAATAATAAAATTAAATTATCGTCTCCTTTAAAAAAACAGGTCCTTTATGACCGCTACAGAACTGAAGAAGAGTTAACGTGTACTCACCAACGCATCGCGTCTTCCGGAGGTCCACAGCGCAGACGGCGCTCTCTCTCCCAGTGTAGTACACGAGCACCCGACGGACCAGCATCAGCCACGTCCCTCGCCATTCACCGCTGACGCCCTCCTGAAAACCCCCACTGGGTCAAATCGGGTCTACACTAAACGAACTTCCGGAGTCCTAATAATGTTTTGGCAGTTGTTCAAAAACAATGGATAGTATTTTTAAACACGGCTCAGGTCAGGATTTGCATATTGGCTTACTATAAAAAAAAAAAAAAATTATTATTAAGTATCTACCTAATAAATTACGCGTATATAGAATAGGATTAAAGTAGCCACTTTTTCGTAACCGTACATTTTCCCGTAGTGACATGAAGCCCAAGAATTATCGCACAGCTCAACCCACCACTACACAAAAAATAATATAAAATATAGGTCAAGTATATGTATATTTTCAAATGGCACGCTTTTCGATAGCAAACAATAATATCGCAAACCGCAAACAACACGTTTCACAAGTCGAATCTTCCCTCGGGAATATCTTATGAGCATATTTCGCTTAAGCACATAAACAATTGGTTCACGTAAACAAAACCTTAACCTTAAATAACGCTACAGTCCACAAATAACGTCATCAGATTTTTGTGCGGCAGACACTGAGTCGCTCTTCAAACAATTACCGTCGTCTTTATGACGTCCTGGTGTTTGGGGCACGTTCAATTGCAATGGACCGAGGAGTTACACTCGTACAAAACAAGTCTAACAATAAGCAAGCTTTGAAAACCCGAATATCTTTGTATTGATTACCCGCGATTTAGATATGCTGTACCTAAACTATACAGCATTGGAATTTGAGCGTAGCATATGGCATATTTTACCCTGTCCTTGACCAGTCGCATCCAACATCTGTCGGCAGCGTTTCGAAAATCATCACTCCATCTTGCCGTAGGACGCCCTCCACTACGTTTGCCGAGTCGAGGTCTCCACTCAAGAACACGTCTACCCCAACGGTTATCGGTTCTTCTATAAATATAGCCAGCCCACTGCCACTTCAGCTCGCTAGTTCTCTGTGCTATGTCGGTTACTTTGGTTCTCTGTCGGATAACATGAAACAGGCCAAGAACAGGGTAAAATGGCGCACATTAGGGGAGGCCTACGTCCTCCCGGCATATGACTGTCCTTGGCAAGACCAATCCAGCGATACCTTGCATTATAGAATCCGTCATGATTCTTAGTTTGCTAAAGCTCAAAACAAACAAAGAACAGAGTTTTTGAGCAGTCAGGTAAAAGTACAGAAAATATGTCAATCAATTAATAGGGTCAATCAACTTTTCTTTGTAGCTCGTTGCCATGGTGACGTCTTCTGGGTCACTCTTTAAAACTGTGATTTCAAAGGATATAAGTCCACTAAAAAACTGTTTTATTGGCAATTACACACCCATTCTTTTATGGCCTTTCTCCTGAGTGTGCTGGAAGTATATATTATAACATTTTTTCTAAGAAACTCTATCACTGTTGTCTCCTGGCTTACGGGACAGAATACAAACAAGAAAAAGTTGATCCACCCAATAACATTATACGCACATAGTGGCAAGAGCGTTTTCGCACTGCGTCAAATTCAAACGCGTGATAATACGGCACAAGATTTTTTAATGCGGATCTGAGCAACGAAAATGTAGCCAATAGTAGAAGTAGATTATAGGATAAGTACATAAAACAAGACATTTTATCCAACATGTATTATCCGCCCGAGACAAATTATGTGAAGAGATTTATGAAACCTAAAGGGAAAGTGCTTTATAACCGTGTGCTCTTTTCACGTTTTCGATAATATAAAGCAAGTGTAGTAACTAGTAATAATATATAATACGCAAGAAAACAAACAAAAGCCAAATATTACTATTTTAAAAAGTTTCGCCTGGTTTTCAGTAAGGACTTGACACTTGACAACATAATTTTATTTAAGAATTTAACAATAGACATGATAACTAAGACGAAACTTCCGTGACTCATTTGTCAGTAAATTAGTATATAATATTGTAAAATAATAATCATTAACTGGCTTAGCTTTCTTTTATCTCCAATCCTTATTTAACCAATCCTTGCCAACTCAATTAAAGGTATCTTAATCGGCTGGTCATCTGTTATTTATTACTAAACTTGGAATCCTAATTAGATTCCAATATACGTCAAAAAAACTACCAAAGATGGCGAAATGTCACAGTTACACGTGTCATCATCATTGTGACGTTTCAGGAAAAACCAACCTTTTGGTACAATAATTATGTTAAAATGAAACAATATAAGTTATTTCCACAATATGATAAAGTTCAAAATAATAACGAAATGAAACAACAAAAACTTAACGGAAAACAAAAACTTAACAATGGAAATCACCACGGGGCGAATAGGTACAGAAAAGAAAACATTCGAGCTATCCAAACGTCAGATGTCGAATGAAGTGACAATAGATGTTATGGCCGCCACAGAACCACCATGTCCACCATAAAGGTTATACCACACATGATCAACTGATAATTTTTTGAAGACTTGAAGATTTTTTGAAGATTTCGGTCAAGTTTTGAAGACGTACGTAAAAATATGATTGATTTTTTTCCTAAAAATGTAATCGCACATAATGAGAATAATAATTGCTACCAAATGTTATTAAACCCTGAGTTATTGCCATTGTTATTTAAACTTTTCTCCTATAAAACAATTTAATTAAATATCTTTTTTTGCGACGAGTATTTAAATAAGATTGTTTATTTAAGAAGGATAATTAAATGTTGCCTTTAATATTATAAATAAAATAAACAGCTACCTATAACATTTACAGAAGTGAAAATTTACCGATCCACCTAATATGTCATTATAATGGCAACACTTTTTTGACGTATGTTGGAATCTAATTAGGTTTTTTAGTATACAGACAACAGACCTACTTATAAGGTACCGACACGCCTAAATGGTCGTTCTTTTTGAAGCCGAGTTTTACTCAACTTCTCTTATCGAAAGGTCTCAATTTCATTAATTCCATCCAAAATCCGTTGACAAACCCGCTGCAAATACAAATATACAGGGCGATCAAGGAAATCCGGAAACTATAAGAGTCAGGGTATGTACCCTACATTGCAATAGTACATTGTGTACTAAGGTCGGTAAGTAAGGAACTACGATCGAGGCTCTAGTAGAAGCCCGAAGTCGAAGACTGAGGGCTTTTTGAGTCGAGGTTCGTAATTCCCGTACCGCCCGTGAAACATACAATGTTTTTCATCACATTTGCGAGTAAATAAGTAAAATTATAGGGCAGAAAAAACTTATAATACACAAGTCAGCACAACTATTATTACGAATTACTTGAACTTTTTTTAAGCGGATGGCGGGCGGGCTCCACAGATTATACAAATGTTTCGTCCAGAAACGTTAAGGGCAAATATTTACGTAGGTATACATACAGCCCTGAAGGAGTGTAAAAAAAAACGACGTTTTGTAACAGAAAACTATTAAAATCGATTATTAAGAATATTAATTGAGTATTTAAGTAACATGTAGCGAGATTGCAATAAAATTCCTGTTTAAATAACATTTTTAGACAATTTTACAATTGCGTGTAAACTCTTTGCTTGAACTTGCATGACCTGTGTGCTGTGCTATAAATTAAAAAAAAATTACTTACCGACCTTGGGTTTCATGGTAAGAAGAAAAGTCGAGGGTTTTATATGGGGCATTGCGGCCAAGTTAACCTGTATGTTTAGATACTGTTTACATGCAAGTGTGATGAAAAGAACATTAATTGAGTATTTAAGTAACATGTCGCGAGATTGCAATGAAATTCCTGTTTAAATAACATTTAAGACAATTTTTCAATTGCGTGTAAACTCTTTGCTTGAACTTGCATGACCTGTGTGCTGCGTTATAAATTAAAAAAAAATTACTTACCGACCTTGGGTTTCATGGTAAAAAGAAAGGTCGAGGGTTTTATATGGGGCATTGCGGCCAAGTTAACCTGTATGTTTAGATACTGTTTACGTGCAAGTGTGATGAAAAAATATAATCTTTCCAATATGCATGTTTTCCAATTCCTTCTGTGCGTCGTGAGCAGTTGTGGGTTAAATTTACGCAACACAGCAAGTACTTTCCAACACAAAGGAGTGTTATTAGTACTTTATCATTTCGTTATTCAGCGATAGGGACACAATCGCGTAGTGTTTTCATGTTTTCATATACCTAATTAGACTTTATTTCAAGGAGTTGGGAGTTATTATTTGTTGGCTTTATAAAACCGACACACTTGGGCTTATTATGGCCGCTTATATGGCTATAAATAAATGTGGATAAAGCATTTGTCACAAATGGCCTATCAGGCTTATTATGGCCGCGTGATAGAGCATTTGTAACTCTCGCATTTCACTAGTTAGAAAGTGACGAATTATTTATCGGCCTAGTTATGGCCGCGTGTATCGCGGTAAATATAGGTCATTATAGGTAGATAAAGCATTTTTGGCACTCTCACTTCACTTGTTACAAACTGACGAATGGTTTATGGGGCTCGTTAGAGCCGAGTGCATCACGGTAAATAAATGTGGATAAAGCATTTGTCGTTCTCGTACTTTACATGTCAAAATGTCGGTGTCACTTTCAGAAAATGCCGCCTTTGTCCTACAACTTATAATATAACAGCGATAAGCGCTCATATAATAAGCCCATAGTGCATTAAGAGATAAGCACAGTATCTGTTGTAGTACTTGGTAAAACCATATTGTAGTTGACATGTTCTGCCCTGCTTAAAAATCGTCGTATGTCTCGTACAACCGCATATTTATTAGTGACCTTATTTCGTAGGAGTATGTAGTAATGGCGGGCGAGTTAAAAACAATACGATTTACAACATGACAAAAGAAATATGTTTTTACCGAGTAGAATACAGTCCCTGGTCATGTTAGATACTTAAACGGTCATTTCCTAGATTAACGTTATCTCTGTCACCCACACAATAATCGAGGAAGATAGGCGGACTATTTTAGCTGGAATCACTTCGGGAATGCAGCTCTGTGCGTAGTGATTACTGATGTGCCGTGGGAATATTCACGGGAATGGGAATATTCCTGTGGGAAATATTCCCAAAACAGGGGAATATTGCAATACAGATTGGGCAAATATTATTTTTATTAAACTTAGTTAATAATGAAGTACTCAGCAGAATTAAATGACTTTTGCTAAAAACCTCGTTTTATACTACTAGATACACGTAATTCATGTTTTATATAATAAAATTTAAGCTTTGGTTTCGATCACAAAATCGTTTCTCTTTTTGCAATAGGTACCGTTTCTGAGTATTATGTTTCTGTTTCTTTCTTTCAATGGGCGTCTTCCTTCCCCTAAAAACATAAAACTCGTTGCACTTGTTCAGTCTTCTAACGTATCTGGTGCTATCAACACGTTCGTAAATGTGCTAGAGTCATGAGGCCGAAAAGTAGTGTTTGTACATTTCACTATTCTTACAGTTATCAATAAAGTCACGTTTTGTTGCAAATACTACAATACTGTGTTTTTTAATGAAACTGTGATGATTTGTATAGTTATTGCTAATAAAAAAATACTTTTCAAAAAATGTTTTATTCAACTTTCCTAGCAATTATGGGAATATTCCTGGGAACATTGGGAATATACCCTGGGAATATTGGGAATGTTCCCGGGAAAATTGGGAATTTACTTTCGCAAGTGAGTTACACTATTTAATGTCTCGGTAAATAGTTCAATGAATAACGTCTTGATAAAATCCTCAATCACACAATATGTCAACCTATACACTTTCAAAATTCCCCAATGTTCCCTTTGTGTGGGAATATTCCTGGGATGGGACTACTAGTGATGCAGCCAACAGTATAGTTATTTAGAAAACCTTAAACGCAAACATGGGACAACCATTTTTAGGGTTCCGTGCCTCCAATGGAAAAAAGGGAATCCTTATAGGATCACTTTGTTGTCCGTCTGTCTGTCGAGACCCTTTATCTCGCGATCGCGTGGAGGTATCGAGTCGAAATTATAGTGTATTTCTATGGAACTTGCTAACTATGTAAACAAAAGACTTAACTTTGTTTTGTCACTGTTTCTCCTCGAATTCACTGTTTCTTCTTAAAACCATATACTCAAGTCTACCTACCGTTGAAGCTGTGAAAAAAATCAAACTTCTAAGTTAACGAAAAAAAGATACGGCCGTTTATGCCGCAAAAATACTATATTTGACACCCTTTGGATGCGGAACCCTAGAGACCCAGTAGACGCGTCACTACGTAAACGTTTCGTCAGCTTATTTTACGCTTCGGTATCATATTTCCGTATTATTACATACATACATACCTTCACGCCTTCATTCCCAGAGTGGGGTAGGCAGAGCTACAGAATTACCAACAACTCCAAAAACTTGTTGATAACTCTGTAACCACAATTTACTTTCCGTATTATTTCAAGCTAACAATCACACATATGGACGCCCTATTTGCTGTGATAATCTACTTTCTTTCAAATGTACGTAGTTATGTATTATCATATGGTTCTTAGTTCCCTCGTAGAGGCTAAATGGTCGGGGTCGTTAGATTTCGCCTTAGCGTCCCGATTCTCACTGGGTATTAAAATTTAAGGAGTATGACAATGTAATGGATTTAAAAATATAGGTATGTATACCTATATTTTTTAAGTATGTATACATACTTACCAAAATTGCGATAGTTCTAAAGATTTTTTTTGAGATATAATTTTTTTGGTAAGTATTTTTTTGTCATCACATAAGAGATACCTACAGCGTATAACAAATTTCAAATAGTGACATAAATAATTTTGGTATGGAACTCCAACACGCGTGACTTCATGACCGAATGAGAAAACATTATCAACTCATTATCTGAGTCACAAAGCGTCTTTTACGCGCGATCTTGTTTGTAGGTTATCAAACGCAGTATTAAACTGCAAGGCCACGTCTTGCAATCTACTGCATACCAAACCATAATTTATACTTATAACATCCATTCTTGTTTCGACTTAAATTAAAAGTAATCAATGTATTTTTTATGGAATGGAGAAGTTAAACGAGCCCATACGGTTATAGTTTTTTTTTTATAGGATGCTATAAAAAAAACTAACCTCTTTGACCTGTTATGGGATTGTTTTTAACTCATCCGCCATTACTGTCAAGTAAATAAGAGCTATCAAAATGTTGACAATATGATAACAGATTAACCCTTTCAGCCCGGATGGCGAGTTAACTCGTCTTGTGCAATGTGCTCTCAGATCCGGTAGACGAGTATACTCGTTTTAAAAAATTGTCGTTACGTCCTGGATTAGGGCAATCGACTGTCACATGCACAACCGGACTCGTTGCGTCCTGTACTCTTGGCCTTGAGCCATATCTATTTGCTGCAGATATTGTGATGTTACCAACTAGTGAATACACTTATTACCCCAAGAATATTCGTTACGCATTTGTGTCTAAATAGTTTCGTTTTGCACAAACAACATGGAGAAAAATAACTGTAAGTACTTAATTTCGACAATATTAGCTAACGAGTTATCTCGTCTACCGGCTCTGAAAAGCGTTTTACGTAGCCGAGTTAAGTCGTCTTTCGGACGTAAGAGCATCATTTCTGTTAACGAGTTAACTCGCCTACAGGACTGTGGAGCAGGTATCATTTCACTGGATCTGGAAAACTGGGTAGATTTTGTGTATGACTTTGCCGGAACGAAAGGGTTAAAGACGATATGGTTAATAACCGTCTAGAATAGAGACCCAGGGCCTCTGTTCGGACGTAACACAATATTGTTTTCTCAAACATGCTATGTAATGTCGGCGTTATGTTAGTTATTTTAGGCTTCAAAGTGCCACGTTCCCGACGGAACAACTCGAGAGAACTGTAAAGGAATTTCATACAAAATTGAAGGCCTAGGCCGGGAAGTAATTTTTTTTAAATTTTAATTTGGCCATGACAGCTGGTTTTATGAACAGGCTGAATAGCTGAAAATCGTTTTTTTTTGTATCTGTGTGGTTCGGACCAAAAATATCCGCGTTAATGCCTATTACACAAATGTTTTTTGAGTGATGTTTTTTTTTATTTCATTGCATATGTTTGAGAAAAGCACTATACATACCTCGCCGTGAAAAGGGGTTGCCAGCCTCGTAACAATCCGACCTCGCTTCGCTCGGCCGTCTATATGAACTCGGCCTGCAACCACCTACTTCCCGGCGTCTGTAGTAATGTACTATTTTAACGTGATATAGTATTATTGTTAACTCAGCCGCCACTGACTAATAAATAAGAGCTATCAAAACGTTTACGGTACGATAACAGGACAAAATCAATTTTGTTTGTCGCTGTAGAATAAAATTAGACCCGTTAGTTAGGTGATTGAGACCCGTGGACAATTGCAACTGAACTGACGGCAAATTCTTCGTGACCCAAAAGGCTAAGATGAAAGCCTTTATGCTATTAATTTCACAGGTTTTTTAGTACCAGTATTAATGTGTAGGTGAGTGCTGGATGAGGCCTAGGATTCCTGGAGTGTCAACAAATGGTCCTTTAGCTTGCGCTTAAAGGTGTACCTGCTGGACACTCCTTGGTAAGAGGAGGGGCATCATTCCAGCACCTGGATGCCGCAGACCTGAAACTACCGTTCAAGTACGGAGTGATGTGGGACCGGGAGGGACGCGGAAAGAAAGACTTGCGCATACACTCGCGAGCAAAAAAATCGACTCAAGCTGCACGCTTGGGTTCTCCGCCCAGTATCTCTTGACCCATCCAAAATATCTTGAAAAAAATGGTATCAAACGGAAGCTGATAAAGTAACGATTTCAAAAATGTTTAATTTTCAGTCATGCCAGGTTCCACAACTGATGGGGCCAGGTTTTGCAAAGACGAATAAAAAAAATACTATGAAAATTAAAAGGAAGTCGTGAAATAAACGGCATTTTAAGAAAAATAAGATTTTATTTGTTAATTTAATATTTTGTATTTCCACCCCTAGCCCTTATCACAGCATCCAGGCGGTTTTTCATCGATCTGATGAGCTTTTTGTAAAGCTCCTGGGGGATGACATCCCACACCTCCTGCAGAGCTGCCTTCAGCTCCGTAACATTTGACGGAGCTGGTTCTCTCTTCCGAACTTGTCTTTTCAGGTAGTCCCAGACATGCTCAATGGGATTCAGGTCCGGGCTGAGAGCTGGCCAGTCCATGGTGGGTATGCCGACCTCGGCAAGGTAGGCCCGAGTGATCCTTGCGGTATGACAAGGGGCATTATCCTGCATTAGGACGAACCCCTCGTCATAAAAACCGGCGTGAGGAATAACATGCTCCTCAAGGATCTCGGTGATGTACCTGGCAGTGGTCAAACCACCGCCACGGCCCCCACCAGGTACAAAAACGAGCTCGGTACGCCCTTCCATGGAAATGCCCGCCCACACCATGACGGAACCCTCTCCATAGGCAACTGTTTCCCTGAAACAGCACTGTGCGTACCGTTCCCCTGTCCTCCTGCAGACCCTCCCCCGTCTGTCACAGCCATTCAAGCACACCCTGGACTCATCGCAAAAAAGAACTGGGGTCCATTGCTCAATGGTCCAGTTTTTGTGCTGATGAGCAAATTCCAGGCGTGCTTGGCGGTGACGTGGGAGCAGTCTGGGGCCCGTGGCGGGCCGTTTCGTTTCCTTAAGCCTTCGCCTTACTGTCCACTCGCTGGCAGTAACCCCTCTTACGTCCTGAAGATGCTGCTGGATGGAAACGCCGGTCTGGTGCCGATTTCTGAGAGAGGTAGTGACCATAAAGCGGTCATCCCTCTCAGATGTGCACTTCCGGCGGCCAGAACCTGGTCTTCGTACCAAGGCCCTAGTCTCCCGATACCGTCGGTAGACTCGGGATACTGCTGACTGGCTTAAATTCAGCTGGTCCGCCACAAAGCGTTGGTTGTGTCCCTCTTCCAGCAAGGCCACGACTTGGGCGGCTTGAGCGGCTTCAGTCATGGTGGTATCCATTTTCTCCAAGGCTTCTGAGTAGGGTCGTTAGCAGAGATGTGTACCGGTCAACTTCTGATAAGTGACTGATGACATTTCCCCCTCCACCCCCTTATTTATAGGGGTCAAAGGGGGCACAACTCGTACGTTTCGGAACGAGTAAATAACCCACATATCGGAAAATAAGGCATAACTTGAAAAATCGTGGATGGATTTCCACGGTTTTTCATTTTTTTTATCGTTACATTATCACCTTTCGTTTGATACCATTTTTATTAATATATCATGGATGGGTCAACAAATACTGGACGGAGAACCCAAGCGTGCAGCTTGAGTCGATTTTTTTGCTCGCGAGTGTATGTTTAGCCTACGTTGTATCAACCTCTTATATGTACCAACAATGCAGACATCATTACATCACAATAGTTAAATCTAGTTTATATAAGCGATTCACAAAGGTCAACACGCAAATCGACACAGGTTATCGCCTATAAACTTTAAGGCGATAGAAGCAGTTGCTCACTACTCTATGTGGCTCTCGAAGCGCCAATTGCCATCCATAAGAAGGCTAAAGTTATTTGCTTCTACCACATGTTCTACTGGCTCACCCCTAGTCGTAGCATTCAGAGTAGGTATTTATTTATATTATAGTTATTAGTATTACGAATTTGATGTCTTGGCCCAAAACCACATATTTCGACTTGCTGGGATCGGGAACTAATAAGTTCTTCTCCGATCAAGAAAATACGATCGGGGTCTTCGTTTATTGCGTTCACGGCAGTTAACGAGTCCGCCGGTGTGCTGGAGAAGTAAAGTTTCAGGTCATCCGCGTAAAGAAGTTTTGTACAGTCACGAGATTTTATTTAGTACCCACCTTAGGTCCAAACTCAATCTGACATTCTACAACAATAAGGTTGAGTTTCCTATAAGTTACAAATGACTTGACATCTCTAATGATATTGACAACTTCAAGCATATTTTTCTTGAAATGGGTCCCAAATTAACGCTCGCTACCGTACATATATCTTAAAAACACAAAACAAAAGAATTTTAAGGCAACAAAATCATACAATCTATTTTATAACTAAAAACATTAACCCGTGTGGTTGCCGGGTTAGAATAGTGCCACTCCATGTCTTCCTGTGGATGTCGTAAGAGGCGACCAAGGGAATATAGGCTTGTAGTACTGTTAGGCGATGGGCTTGCAACCTGTCACTAATATGCTGGTAAATATCTTAACCTATTTGTGCAAATTGTGGTTACTGAATTATCAATAACTTTTTAAAGTTGTAATTCTGTAGCTCTGCCTACCCCACTCTGGGATTACAGGCGTGAAGGTATGTATGTATGTAACATTAACCTGATTTCAGTATGACAGTTCGCCCGAATCATTCAATTTAAACAAATTAATAAATTACAGGCGACAATCTCACACCAATTACCTAGTCCTTAACTGAGCACTAGGCTCGTGGTACTTTTGAAGCATAAATACATTTCAACGAGATGATGGTAGGGCGACCTATTTGAGCCCTGGGAATATTTCGCGTCGGCGCAAGTGCATTATATATATGCACAATGCAGCCCGGAGGGGCGATCAATAGATGGGACCCAGGTACAGCAACTAGGTCAGCCAATCACTGCGCATGTCCTAGATATCTAGCTAAAGTGCACAGTGCGTTCACATGCTGAGGTGGGGCCGTAAAGTATTGATTTTGATTGAAATAACGAATGTAGTTATAGCTGATGTCTGGTTTGGTTGGAACAAAGGAAAGGCACTCGTCGACATATAATTTGATTTGGGATTGAGTTTTAAGAATTTTGCCGAAGCAAATTATAGAAATGAAGAGTACACTACACTCACGGTCAAATAAAACGGGTCAGTGTGCGTTTTTCATACTAAAGAGGCTATTTCGAAGCCTTGGTTGCTCGCCAGGGGATGCTTTTAGTGAAATCTGATGATGCACACCCCGAGCATCGATACAGGACTTCTAGAGTGTCTAGGATACCCAACTGATTAAATCTACGGTTAACTCCGGAATTGTGCATGTTCAGAAAAACATCTAAAATGGCAATAAAATGTAAGGAAATCCAAATGCTGACCCAAACTCTCTCGCTGTGATGTTAACTGATTGTGCGATCAGTCAGGCATCTTAAGCACTTTTGATCTCCTCTATTGAACCTCGGAGTATCCAGCATTAAACCTCACTTAAAACAACCTCTGGCCAGGAACCAAGGCTTTGATATAGCCTCGTTTGTATGAAAAACGCACTATGACCCGTATTATTTGACCGAGAGTGTACTTAAGACGACTTTAAATTATACCATTGTGCAACTGGGCAGTAGTATTTGTGTTTGAAGGCACCAGATCAGACCCAGATGGCACCGTCCGTGACACTACCCTGCGGGCCTAGTATGGTTGCGTTTATCGCGTGACAAAATGTGGATAAAGCATCCCTCACTCTCATACTTAAGTTTATACAATCGGACAGACTACTCGTACCACAAAGCAGAGGCGACGCGACCGGGGCGTGGCCCGTTTATCATAGCCATAATAATTATTAACTTATCAAGCTTTAAAATAAAAGTACCATGAAGGTATCTCATGACGTGTTCTGAAAATTTGTTTTCATGATTGTACTCAACTCGCCAAAACCAGCCGGCACAGATTAAGTTTTTTTTACTTAAATGACTTTTCGAAATTATTAATAACAGGTAAATTACAACGGTCTAAGCGCGAAAAATTATAGAGTTTTTCGTCAATAGCAATGCATATTCTTGATTGATATTTGTTATTCAACTACGATTTGATAAACTTGACGCGTTCATCATGTGGAATCTGTAAAATAAGACCATCCTTTAACAAAATTTTTGATCACCAGTTAAGGTTCAATGTCACAAATCATTAAAGTACCTAATACTAGTTTCTTCATGTTTCTTTCTTGTTGACAACTAACCCATAGTCTGCTTTCAACTGGATCTTCAGAAAGGTTAATAAACTTATCTGGTGTGTTGCTGGGACTATTTCCTCGAGCCCAACATAATCGGCCTATTGTATCCCAATTTACTTATGCATTCCTGGTTAATATTTGATTATAACATAAACCATGATACAAGCGTTCTCAGCTCAAAATGTTTCAGCCAACCTATTTGCCATATCTTAACATATTAAATTTGATTTGACTTTTTGTGTAATAAACCGCCCGGTGAAGGTCGTCTCCTATTCGGATCTTAGACCAACAGGGCTTGTATTTGGGCCAGTATATATCAACACAAAAAAGGTTTATCGCAAACGCGCATCTAACTACGAATTTTTTATATGTTTTTAGATCGTTTGAGAGTAGTTATATAACTTAACACCCAAGTTTGCAACCCTGAAAACCCTGTGCTAGCCCCGTGCCGAGGTATCTTTGACTTGCTGCATTTGCGATGTTTGATGTCGTTATAGACAGGCCTAATTTTAGGGCGTAAAACAATACTCCTTTGACGTATTATCGTATTGTCAAGGGTTTGATGGGTCTTATTTACTTGACATTAGGTAATGGCGGCCGAGTTTAAAACAATGCCGTAACCAAAAACAATATTTCTAAACGAATATGAGTATTGTGTATTGTATTATTGTAATTATATTCGAAAACTGTATTTTACATCAATTAAAACTACAAACAAAATCAGATCCTTCAACCAATAACTATGCCTTGTTTTAAACAATTGTATGTCTGTCTTTCTGTCCGCCTGTCTGTCTGTCTTCCACACTCACTTTTTCTTGAAAACTATCAAAGTTACAGAACTGAAATTTTGTACCTACTCATATAGATATTTATACCGCGCACTAAGATCAGTTGTAAAATGAGGAAAAAATGCTGATTTTATTTTCATAAACAAATTAGCTTTTTTTTTCTATATGTTTTTAATCTTGTTGCATCGTAAAAACACCTAAGCAAACCTAGAAGCACCAAATTTGGTATGATTATACAAGTTTTTAAAGTTGTTGGTAATTCTGTAGCTCTGCCTACCCCACTCTGGGATTACAGGCGTGAAGGTATGTATGTATTATACAAATAACAAAATTTGGTTATAAATGTTATAATATTTAAGCTCTTTGCACTATGTGCTTTCCTAGTACATTTCCTAGTGGTATTACGCAATGAGTTGAACCTCATTAAGAATTTAATGAACGGATGCGTTGGTTACGTTTACAGGCCAATTGATCGTAATGCATCTCAGGACTAGGAACACCAGCCTGCTATAAATGCATAAATACCTAATAGTAATGTAAGTGTATTGTAGTGTAACGGTTTGCTCCTAAATATCACAAAATCAAACGTCATGATTTTCTCGGGGCGTAGTGTTCCTGTTCTTCCGTGCGTTGCAAACAGTCCGATACCTGTGTGCGATAAGTGTAGGTTTCAGTTAGGATTCACTCTAGACTCGAATCTTAATTGGAAGTGCCATGTTGACCTTTTGTGTGGAAGATTGAGTAGTGCGGTGTTTGCGTTGCGCAAGCTGAAATTGCTTATATCTGACGATGCTCTAAGACGGGTCTATTATGCACATTTCACTCACTGATGTCGTACGGCACACTCTTATGGGGAAACTCTACGGATGCCAACAGGGTAATGCTGATGCAGAAACGTGCCGTGACGTCGGGGCGAAGCCAAGACATACTTGTCGGGGCATTTTCACAACGCACCGCATAATGACGCACTATTCACTTTACATATTCGAAATTATTATGTTTGTCCGATCAAATATTTCTTCGTTTGCAACAGTAAACGTCGTCTGCAAACAACTCCGCCACACAGGGCGTTTTAGAACTGTTCCTCGTCGCATGGCACTTGCAGGTAAGAACCCGCGCGTCATCGGTCCCACCTACCACGAGCGTCTACCCGCCGAACTCAAACGCGAACCATCTGACGAAATGTTTAGGCGCCGTCTTAAGCCGGCGTCTTTTGTTGGATAACCCAGTCTATTCGGTGAATGAGTAAATGGAACTTGACTTATAAATAAGATTGACATTTAAATTTTTACTTTACTCTGTATTTGTGTTGACTTTTAATATTATCATTTAATTATATTTCTGACGACCTCAATGTAACTGCATATAATTTGGCATGCCATGTAATTTATACTGTGTTATATTCAGTAATAAAAAAAACTGAAATCTGAATCTATTACAAAACAATTGCCAATATAACATCCTAAAATAGTGTAGTTCGGCTGCGAAACCAGCGCAAAGGAAAGGTGCAAAACATTGCCAGAAGCTCGGAATTCTTTTTTTTTATTACTGCGATCATTACGAAAAATATTTGAGAGCATTGAGCATAATCTTTTCCCATATATTCTTAGAAGTACCAAACAATTTCTCATTATTAACATTTTTATCCTACGCCTTTCATGCCTGGCACGTCATCAGCTGATATTGATGCTTATGGCTATTCTAATCGGTACACTACCCATTTATACTATTAACGGACATGCTATCGGAACGTCAACGTTATGATACTTAGCTCTTAATTACTCGACAGTATTGGTGAGTTAAAAACAATATCATGTAAGAATTCATATGATGTTGCCGAGTAGATAGTTTTTTGATTAATTAAAATATCCCATGGACCCCAAACTAGGCTGAGGTTTACAAACAAATAAGGTAAGTATTTAGGATTAACTTATGTATCGAACGTATCCGATCTCTATAAAAACGCTAACAGACAAGCTCAGTCTCATTGCGCGACAGCCAGCATGCTTTACATGATACATTGCGTTGCTGCAATAGCCCTCGGCTGAAAAATGTTAATAAAACCCGTCAATAGATTTCTGGATTGCTGCATGCATTATCGACGAATTAAATTGAGACTTACGGGACCGCTGTTCACCTCTGACCCCGCCTGAGGCCAATTATGTGTCATACGTCATACGTGTAACAAACGTAAGGTGACGCGTTCACCGTTCCGGAGGTTACCATGACAAAGCAAAGAAATTCCGTTTAGGGTGAGTGTAAGGGACAGCCCTAGCAGTTCCACGGCTCTGTCTCGTTTTCTCACCGTCAGCTGAATTGTTCATGGTAACCCCTAGTACAAAGAACCTTGATTTATATACGCAATGAAGAATGTCATAAACTAGGGTAAAAATTGTAAGAGCCTTTTAAA
Organism: Acleris emargana; assembly: GCA_927399475.2. Classification (NCBI taxonomy): domain Eukaryota; kingdom Metazoa; phylum Arthropoda; class Insecta; order Lepidoptera; family Tortricidae; genus Acleris; species Acleris emargana. The sequence goes on along the minus strand of OV656835.1, from coordinate 8,858,548 downwards.
AAAAGTGTGCAAATTACCGTCGTCGCTCTAAACAACCACCTTGTCATGATATATTGCAATAACTTGGAGATTAAAAGCCCCGATTATCATTCTAATCGTATTTGACCTGTTATGGTATTGCTTTTCGGCCGGCCGCCATTACTGTCAAGGAAATAACGACTTGTAACGCGTGTATATTACCCGCTATACATTAATATATAAATATAATAAATATTTCAAATATTTAAATTACTTAAAATTTATTTCGTTGTATTATTCGAAATCTTAGAATTACCTATTGAAACGTTACAAACAAAGAAGCCGTTTTTGGGATTTTTAACGCAACAGCTGCAGGTCATTTAGACAAATTTATTTTGTCTATATATTTTTTGCTAGATTGTTAAATAACACTTCGCCGGGGCTTTCACAGTTCTTCGAAACGGATGGTCTGCTTTATCGCAACATGTGCAAGACCCTATTGTCAAGTGGACTCTCGGCATTCAATTTGTAGATAAAAAATTAAAGGACTATCGTCTTAGGGAGCAACGAAACACCACCTTAAAATCATAGAGTTTGGGGGCGGTGACATACTGTTTCCCGCGTTAGTTTGATTGGTTAAAATTAAGATAGTAAAGTTAAGAAAGGAAGGGATTTTGGACTTTCGGAGAGAGGATCTGGAAGTGAGGAGACTTGGTAGCGAACCTAGGGACAAGACGGTCGGTAGAGAAGCTAGGGGATAGTTGATCAGGAAATCTGGGAATAGGACAGTCGACTTTGAATTTAGGAGTGTTACAGACTGCAGGTCAAAGTCGATATGATTTTAACCACCTAGAATATACGTCCTGGTTAAAAACGATTTGCTCTTTACTGTGTTGATTTTCATGTAACTTAGATAAAAAATAAAAGGCGCTTTTGTTATAAAAAAAAAACTGCATCCGAATCAGGACATATTTTTTTGCCTAACGGGGTAAAAATAAAAGATTTTACTACTACATATGCGTTTTAAACCCCCACGAAAAAAGAGGTGAACCTGTGTCTGTGAATCTTTGTGGTTTGTGGGTGTGTGTGCGTCTGTGTTATCTTAACTCCAAAACGACCATTCGTTTGCACCAAGTCCAAAGTTAGTGTATGGCAAACACTATACATAATCATTATCAGTGCATTGTTTTTTCGTTCTATCACGACCACAGATTGTAGCATCCTTTGATATGTTCGATGTGCTTGCAACGTAGGCATATACTGATGAATTGTAGTGATGCGTGATAATGACCCTCATACTCGTACGTCTGATGAGACCCAACTAAAATAATTTAGTATATCTACAACTAGTTTTTTCCCAAAGCAACGTCCGTGTAAACTTCGTTTGATACATATTTTTATTAATGCATTCAAAGTAAAGTTTTTTTTACATTATTATTAGAAATATTAAAATCATAAAGTAGGATTTTCGCTACAGATACCTGTATTCCCGGTCTATGTGCAAATACATATATAAATGTGAGGAGCATGTCTGTGTATTGGATATTACCAGGGACTAAAAATATCTGCACTTACGTAACAGGTACATTTTTGATGCGTAGACATTTTGAGGTGTGTATAAAATTTATCTTTGCGTAGTACCCATACCCTAGAGCTTAGTTTGGGACTAGATCGATTTGTGTGAGATTGTCCCTTGATATTAATTCTACCTATTTAAAATGCACTAAAGCTGCCACACACACACACACCCACTCAAACACTTAGACTTTGACTCTGTTCGTAATAATCCTTAATTTTACCTTTTGTAACTGCAATTTATATTTATACCTGAGTCATTGAGGGATTTTACCAGTAATTGCCGTTTTTCTAATTTCTAACTATTACAAGCGAACGAGGCATAAAATAAGAGGTGGTTAAACCATCAACCGCTTAAAATTGCTGACGATCCTAAATTTATTTTTGAATTGCAGCGTTTTCAGGGTTCTGTAGACAAAATGGTGAATATTTTTGGAAATAATAGCTCCGAGAGTTGCATAAATTGTCTCCGTCCATCCCTCCCCCCCTTATCTTTTAAGCCGAATATCCAAAAAAAACATGGAAAAAATCACAAGGTAAGGTAACGCTTAATAACTTTCAACGAAATTATTTTCAACATGAGCAGATATACCGTTTTTGAGTTATTGCCGAAAAACTTTCTCAGCAATAGGACGTAAGTGCCACGAAAATACGCTCTTTTGCTGGTGCACTTTTCCGCATCGTATTTTTGAGATATATTTTTATGATTGTAGTAACGTCTTCGGAACCCTACACTGAGCATGGTCCGACATTCTGCTGCTCAGTTCTTTTGAGCACACAGGTTTTCGCTCGATAGCTTAAGAAAGCAGAATCCAAAGTAAACATAAATATAAAAAGTGTCACGAGTAAGTCACACAGAAACAGGGTGACACACAAATACTCACACGCGACACCTATGCACGCGGTTAATTGTCAGGAAAGTAGGGCAATAATGACCATTCCTATATTGCCCTTGGCTAGACTAGCTTAACGGCTTCGGAAACCTATGCTCTTGTCCGGTATTTTTGTGATAACACCCAGGTTTCGTGGTTCGACAGCTCAAGAAAGCAGAATCCCAATAATAAAAAGTCACGAACAAGTCACACAGAAACAGAGGGTAACACAGAAAGACTCGCACGGTGTAAAGGCGACACCTACGCATGCGGTTAATTAACTGGAAACTATTGCCGTAGGGCAATAATGACCATTCCTATATTGCCCTTGGCTAGACTAGCTTAACGGCTTCGGAAACCTATGCTCTTGTCCGGTATTTTTGTGATAACACCCAGGTTTCGTGGTTCGACAGCTCAAGAAAGCAGAATCCCAATAATAAAAAGTGTCACGAACAAGTCATTTCTATCTCGGCTAGACTAGCTAACTAGCTCGACGGAAATGGTATTTGGTAGAACGCTGCGATTGCTAGGGGAGTTTTATGACACTCCGCCGGAGATCGTGAGTATAACGATCCGATTAACGTATTAGGAGGTAAAATACAGGAGAACATAGGTAAATTAAAATCCTTTTAGGTTATCAACGTACTAATAAAGCAGTGTTCATCCATTCAGAGCTAAGTAATGGTTGATTTACATTTGTCCAGCAAAAGCAAGTACATGACGAGTTGGTTTTCACGTAAAGGCGCAACTCTGCCATAAATCTTAAATAAAACGTTTTCGTAAGGGATATAAAGTCTTAAAGTGGTATAAAAAAGTGTTCACGTTACATTTAACATGTAGACAATCGCGTATAGGCATAGATAAGCTTAATCCATCCCTCAAAAGAACCTCCGTAGGTACGTTGTTTTCATGGCCGCTCTCATTATTAAATTATTATTAAATTGTCGCGATTGTGCGAACATGGCGGATAAATAGCTGGTGGTGTGACACGGCATTATGTTACTCAGCAATTCTCTAGATTATAACTAAGTATTTTTATAACACTTGAAATTTTGTGTAGTTTTAGCAAAGCATTATATAATCTGGGGCACCTATGACTAAGCAATAACACACGGGTTTAAGAATCATGTTATGTTCACTTCATTTAGTTCTTTGCATAAAGTAAGCTGCAATATTCACGCTATAATTTAAATAATTTCTATATTGTTGTAATTTATCTACAAAAGTGTACACATATTTATGAACTCGACGATAGTAGGTAAACCATTTGACCATATAAAAAGATGTAGGCATAAGTACAGTACAAAAGGTTTTAAAAAGTTGTTCGGGTAAAGTCAGTTAGAGTTAGGGTAGCGTTAGAGGAGCGAGTTGTAGAGAGCAGCGCTAGGGTAGAGTTAGCCTAACCGACATTACCCGAACGACTTTTTAAAACCTTTTGCACTGTACTCGGTACGAGAGAGAACAAAAACCGAAGGTTGTTTTATAAGCTGTTGCATTGTATACATATGGTAAAAGCATAATATCTAATCATTCGATTATCGCGGTTTATCAAAAGACAAGCCCATAACCTGAAAGATAAAACTCTTCAAATAAAACGTCATACCGTTTGAACACGAGTCTTGTTTTATCTGACTATCCAAAAAGGAGGGTTATTTTATCACAAGGTTTTATTTTACTTACAATGTATTACTGTATGCATGGGTTAAATCTTGCAAGTTAAATTTAACCCTTTTCCTTGTTTTCGATGAAGCTGAAAATTTGCATACATGTGTAAATTGGATGACAATGCAATACTATTATGACATGGAGCTGATCTGATGATGAAATCAGAAGGTGGCGACAGAATCTTCGCTATACTTAACGTAGAACCACCGTGTTGGAACTCATTTGTTTGGCCTTGATAAGCAGATAAGGACTGCAAAAGAAAAAAGTTGGCAACAAAAACTTGTCCCAATAATGATTTTTTTGACCAGAAACTTATTTTATGAACCCGTATGAGCACATTGTGTATCTACACTCAACTCAGAAGTATCTGAACATTTTTGTACTCTGTCGTAGTAACGTATTTAAGTGAAAGTAGTTTGAATTTAGTATATCGATAGCTACGACAAGGTACTACAAAGTACAGTAACTTCCGAGTTCGACCGCACGGCTCGACTACGAGAGTAAACGGTAATTTTAATAAAACAAAATACCAACATTGAATCTACAAAGTGCGCGATGGTTCAATGTGTCATCCGAGCGACGAAAACACAGATATAGTATACTAAATACTTTTTACTAATATTTAAATAGTAGGTTAGGTACCCATAGCACAAGCGTAGAGCTTAATTTTTATCTATTGCATCGTTGTTACATTGTCCGTCAGTCCTAAGGTAAATACCTAGGACCTGTCTGATTACTTAGTTTGATAAAAAAAAACGCTTCGGAGAAAGTGCAATACAAATATTGTAATGACACATCGAACATGTGCAGAGTAAGTCGATCTTATTGCCTTGTAATAAGTAATACATTTGTTACGCAGCGCAATGGCCTACTGATCCCGTTACGATCTTTGACTGCGAAAGTAATAACGGTTTAAGACTGAAGGAGTAACAACAGTTTCAGAGCACGTTACTAAATAAAAAATATCAAAATTCATATTTAAGATGAAAATTTCTGGTGGTGGCGACAGTAAAATAGTAAAAACCCAATATGTCCTGAAAAAGGTTCGATAACTATAATGGCGATCCCTACTCTCGGAGCTAACACTTATAAACGGCCTAAAGCGTCCCCGAAACGATCAAGTGCACTTGACAAGTCTACGTGCTTGACGATTTCACTTGACGAGGGACTTGACGCGACTTGAAGGTGCCGTCAAGTCCACGTGCCGCAGTCGTTTACCGCCCTGTGCCCAGGAAAGTGGTCGTCGCAAAAATTAATAATGGTTTCCAACGCAGACAAAGCATTCCTTGCTATAACTCTAGCGGTATCTATCACAGAAAAAGAGAAAAGAAAGAGGCGATGGTGTAAGGAATGGTATAAAATGAATAAAATGAATAAAAACTTGTCAAGTCGCGTCAAGTCGCATCAAGCGCAAGGTGGTTCAAGTACCGTCAGTCAAAATTTTTGTCAAGTATGGTCCAGCCCGTAGATACTTGATGGGACTTGTCAAGTCAACGCTGTAAACGATCAATATTCACTTCAAGCAGGTAGACTTGTCAAGTGCACTTGATCGTTTCGGGGACGCTTTAAAAACGGCTTCTTGTCGATCGGTCGACCGACGATTATGCTATCTAATGCGTCCCCGAAACGATTAAGTGCACTTGACAAGTCTACGTGCTTGACGATTTCACTTGACGAGGGACTTGACGCGACTTGAAGGTGCCGTCAAGTCCACGTGCCGCAGTCGTTTACCGCCCTGTGCCCAGGAAAGTGGTCGTCGCAAAAATTAATAATGGTTTCCAACGCAGACAAAGCATTCCTTGCTATAACTCTAGCGGTATCTATCACAGAAAAAGAGAAAAGAAAGAGGCGATGGTGTAAGGAATGGTATAAAATGAATAAAATGAATAAAATGAATAAAAACTTGTCAAGTCGCGTCAAGTCGCATCAAGCGCAAGGTGGTTCAAGTACAATCAAATCAAAAATTTTGTCAAGTATGGTCCAGCCCGTAGATACTTGACGGGACTTGTCAAGTCAACGCTGTAAACGATCAATATTCACTTCAAGCACGTAGACTTGTCAAGTGAACTTGATCGTTTCGGGGACGCATAATTGAAAATGCACGTCCTAAAATGTAATTTGTTAATAGTTCCTTATAACATGGCTGGACTGGGACACAGTGGATGCGTAGATCAAACAAGTCACACGTATTTTTGTCTTTACCAATTAAGTTGCAAATTCAAAGTTATACTAGTGCAGTTACCTTTTATTTAAGTGATGCGTATTTGTACTTAACAATCGCATTGCAGAAGTATCGCTTTATACAAAGACGCAACATCAATTTAGTCGATAAGCAGTATTGGTCTTTATAAACCGAGTACTCGCTAGCGAGCCGTAACTACACTTAAAACGAGTATCGCAAGCATTGAAATCTCTAAACCTAGTCGCGAAGTTTGTATGAATTCATGTACAAAAAGTCAAAGACACAAGTGTCATACCTATCGCTAAGATTTGCCACGAGGATCATCCCGGTAGACCTAACCAAAGCAGGTTTAATGCTTGAATATCGGACTGACCTGGCGTAATACAGGTGACAAGAAGGCGTGGTGTGATCTAATGGATCCATCCACCATGGACTTTTAGGCCAATGATGATCATAACGACGAGAGCCCGTAATTCCCGTGGGAATATGAATTCCCATAGTGACTTCGATTTATTCACTTGATTTAACGATGAGAAGTTTTCTTTTAAATTGTGGATATAAGCTGAACAGCATATTACGGAATCATGTTCATCATAAATATGAATGTTTAACAATTGTCATTTAAAAAAAAAACGTTCTTATTAGGCAGCTAACCTTAATAGCAATTGCAACAAATGAGAATAGTTTATTCTTTGATGTGATAAACTGGTCACCTCATTTCAGATACGATCCGAAAAATGGCGAGCATAGCCCTCTTCATAGCTCGCTGGGCAACTTTGGTGTTGTGGATTAGCCTTAAGAATTAGCTCGTTAAAGTGGCAGTGGGCAGGCCGCATCACAAGATCTGATATGCAGCAGATGCGTTTTGGAGCGAAACCACGACTCGGTAAACGTAAGGTAGGATTTAAGACGTCGACGACGATTTGTTTGCGTCAGGTAGGATTTGGATGAACCGCGCTTCAGATAAAGCAAGCTGGAAGTGCTGGTACTCATTAGGAGAGGAAGATTTCCAGCAGCGGACTTAACATAGGATGATGATGATAAGAATAGTCAATAATTGGTTACTTGTAGCCAAAACTCAATAGATACATAGTTTCATAGATAGGTAGATAGATGCATTTATACATGCCAGCACCTACATGACGCGATATGTTGCTTACGAGTACCTATAGCAGAAGTTTGTGTAAATTGCTAAATTAAGTAAATTGCTATGCCTTTTCAAGTTTTATGTTGGACCATTGTATCATTAATGCAATAATTGATATGACTATTTTGGAGACGAAGGAGGATAAAGGAGAAGTCACTATGTCACCTCAAAAGTGCCACGACAATTGGCAGTGATAATGGCGCATTACATACCTTGAGATAGCACCAGCCGCAGCGATTGAACTCCGAAGTGAACTTGGACGGAAACTCCCCGGCCAGGTGCTCTGCGATCTTCTGCGCCCAGTTGCGCCGCTCGGAGGCGCTCGCGCAGCTGAACATCACCTTGCGCGGACGCGCGCCCGTGCTCACGGACAGCTCGAGCATGTAGGAGTTGTTCGTCGTGCTGGAATTAACAGAGGTTTCAGAACGTGCCTCTGAAGCTCCCAAACTGATGGATTCCGACGCTTATTTTAAAAGCAAGCTAGATTAATCAGGTTGGAGAGTTCAGCTATGAAAGTAGGGACCGCCATTATCAGAGGTCGGAATAGGCAGTGCCTATTTGCCTAAAGTTCGCGGGAGGACGTAACTAAGAGTGGTTACAACCACCAAAAATAATGATTTATTTTTATTGAATGCGGGACTTCCGGGATTATTGAATAATACATAAATGTGGAAATTGATACTAAAACTCAATATCACATGTTAAAAACATTTTCTTATGGAGCGTCCCCATTATCAGCAGGGTCGCATAATGCAGGTATTAAGTATACGGCTAAAGAGTCTCGAAAACATAAACAAGGTATGTAAAACAAAGTAATGAGTTAAAATAGTAAGGTAAAATTATATATTACAAATACTTTGTTTGTTTATTTACATTAGAAATAAATCAGAATATATGTCATTTAATCATGTAAAATTGTATTTCCACATTTATGTATTATTAAAAAAAAACGGAAATCCCGCATTCAATAAAAATTAATCATTATTTTTGGTGATTGTAACCACGCTTACGTACGTCCTCCCGCGAAGTTTAGGCAAATAGGCACAGCCTATTCCGACCTCTGGCCATTATATATTAGCTTATTATCTATTATTGTAAACTCCTTTTAGGGAGGGCATAGATAATTTGCAGCAAGAAAGAGCCTGTCGATAACCTACTGATTTAGAAATATAACTTGATTTTCTAAATATAAATGAGTATGATGTTAAGTCGGGCCAATAGAAATGGCGAAACATATTAGTACTGTTTGGCACATGACCTTAAATTTTCAACCAACTAGGTTTAATTAAAATACTATACTATATTATACTGGAAAAGGGCCGAATCTTAAGTACCCGAAACCGACGTGCGTGCATGACTCGATGTATGAATGTTGAAGAAGCGAAAGAAATTTGTCAAGATCGTAGCAAAGCGAAGTAGTCTCTGCCTACCCCTCTGGGAAACAGGCGTGATTTAATGTATGTATGTATGTAGGTTTAATTTTTAAAGTTATTAATTTTTAAACAGATTATGACAATAGTGTAAATCATTCAAAATACCTCATGATTTTGGAGCAATAATGGTTAATTTTATTGCTTTGATTGGTTTTGTTTACAACTTTTGCCATTTTTATTGACTAGCTTGGTAAATGACACATGTGCTCATAAGGGGGGAGTATATGGAAAGATCGAAAGCAGAAAGTTTGGCTTCCGAACTTTGGACTAGTTATCAGCGTCGTTTTCGAGATGGTGTAAACAAAAAACGGGACGTTTTATAACCGTAGGGCTTACCTCTGAGAGATACGGCCTTTTACTATGTTCATCGCCTAACTAATAGTCCAAACAAATATCTGAAGTAAAATGTTCTGCTTTCAACGTTTCCATCTACAATTATTCGTTGCCCGGACTATGACCCCGACTGCAGTCAATCCTGGGTCGCATCCGTCCAAGAATGTTTTACCTCAACATGCTGCTCACAATCATATTGTTAACGTAATTTACGGTAGCTCTTATTCACTTGATTGTCAGTAAGGACTACTACCTATATAACATCAACAATTTGGTTACGATTAATTTTGAGCCGGGCATGGTTTTTGCCGACTAGTCGGTTTCCAAAGTGCCGAATAGTTGGCCGGCTATTTGGCATTGCCGCATATTCATTAAACGCGTTAATTTTGGTCCATCATGGTCGTAAAGAACAACAAAAACAACAGTTTTTTGGCATTAAATTCAATTAAAACAATGAAATAGATAATTGGATAACATGCGTGCGCTTTCGCCAAAATCTGTCGACTAGTGGTGGTTCATTTTTCCGATATAGTCGTCGACTAGGTACAGTAACCAGCAATAATATATTAACACGTCTTTATTACTAGAGGTGTAAGAGCGTGTCAGATATTTTTGCACCCAATGAAGGATATATTATTGCGGGTGACTGTAGCTAGGTATAAAAAGTACCAAATAGCTTTCCCGACTTATCGGGTTTTTATTCAGGCTATCTCTAAATACTATTCATACTGTACTAACGAATAAAAAAAAACCGGTTGAGTGCGTAAGTACCAAGGGTTCCGCATCGTCGCAGTACGTATTATTACATCCCGATTTGAATTCGACTGCGAATTGAATCAGCGCGAGCCCAACTCACACTTGACCATTTTTTAGTCCCTAACTGTCGTTTTTCACTTGTCGATTTGTACTCGTACTATAATCATACTTTTGAATTATAAAATAATAACGAATTGTTTTTTTTTTATGTCGTACCTACTCCCGCACCAAAGGTTCAGTATTAAAGATAACATGCTATGCTTGCTTGGTAACCACAAAATAAAATACTCATTTCGTTATGAACTTCATTTTCTATGCAATAAGGCCCATTTTGATTAGCCATTTCAGTTTTTTTATTATTTTTCACAAAAACTGTGAATAACAACACTTTATTTTATTTTTTAGAGTTGTTGGTAATTCTGTAGCTCTGCCTACCCCACTCTGGGAATGAAGGCGTGAAGGTATGTATGTATGTATTTTATTTTTCCCAAAAAATATAAAAAAATGATTGATTCCTTTTCCGGCACATTCCATTTTGGACATATTCCGTTTTCGGTATATTCTTGTTTCGGCACATTCCGTTTCGGCAGAAATCATTATAGGTATACAACAAATGAAATGAATCCTAATGAATGAATAGGTATAATTATTTTTATTTTCAAGACATAAAATATAATATAAGCTTAAGCATATAAATTTAAATACCTAGTTGGTTATTAATTAGTTGCCCAATTATTTTAAGTAATCAGTGTAGGTAGTACTGTTTAATTTTTGGCTTTTATTTTTATTGATTAAAATATAATATTTTACTAATAAATATTATTTTATTTTATTACGCAACCGAAGTCCAAGTACTTCATAGTATAATTTATTTACTAAAATGTGCCGAAACAAGAATATGCCGGAAACGGATTATGTCCAAAAAGGAATGTGCCGAAAAAGGAATCAATCAAAACAATATCTATACGTCAGATTTTTTTCAGTTTTGCGGGGGGACGGTCATACTTCGTACATTTTTGGCTATAAATCAAAAAGTACATCACAGAAAATTAAAACAAAAATAGTTGGAAAATGTGCTGATTAAGTCCTTTCATATGACACCCCATTTGCCATAATCAAAACACTTTAATTTTTCAACTCTCCATTCTAGACTCCTTTTCAATTATTAATTATATTATTATAGTGCCGTGTGGTTGCCGGCTTAGAATTGTGCCACGCCATGTCTTCCAGTGGAAGTCGTAAGAGGCGACTAAGGGAATAAAGGCTTGTAGTACTGTTAGGCGATGGGTTTGCTACCTGTCACTAATATACACTGTTAAACATCTTAGCCTAATTGTGCAAATTGTGTTTACAGAGTTATCAACAAGTTTTTAGAGTTGTTGGGAATTCTGTAGCTCTGCCTACCCCACTCTGGGAATGAAGGCGTGAAGGTATGTATGTATATAATTTTTTTATTTTTTTTTTACTTACAAATAATGCGGGCAGTCAATTTGTACAACTATGCCAAATTTCAAGTTAGCATTTGTATTTGCTAAGAAAACCCGCTTCGACATACAGACAGACAGACAATGAAGCCATATAAAGGTAAAAATGCTTCCCTAGAGGCGTTTGATAAATGGGAAGTAAGTAATGTCCGATATCTTGCACTGGCAAAACCAGACCAATTCTCATTTCACTCACTTTAGCGTGGAGGAAAATAGGAATTCTTAAAAATAACAAGAAATTCTACGCGAGTGAAGATTTCCCGAAAGAGGCGAGGAGAGGAGCAAAAGGAAAGATCTAATTGCGCAATTGAAAGAAGAGTGCAACAAAGGGAAGATAGCTCATATTCAATATGATTCGACTCGTAGTCAAGGAAACCACAAATGAGAAACGTAAACGCTCACCAACCATATCATCTACATCGGCTACATCCCAAGCCACTAGTCGCGGACGCGAAACCACCAACCAGAGTCATCCCAAGAAAATAAACAGACCAGATGCTTTCTCCAACATGAGATCCAGGTCAATTACAAGCTTAGAAAACAAGCTTTCATAGCAGCTAAAGGAAATATACACACCAAACCAACTGAAAAGAATAAAATCAAAATATTTATGAACACATACCTACAATGCATGATCTGATCACTCAACAAAGAGAAACAATTAACAGAGTTAGTGAAACGGCTACAAAAAAAAATGGGACGTAATAGGGCTTACTGAAACAAGAAGGGTAGGCTACAAAATAGAACAAATAAAAGACTACACCCTATATGCATATGGAGAGAAGAAAGAATTCAGAGGAGTGGGATTTATGGTTAAACCTCACATGAATAAATTTGTAGAGGACTTCAAAAAGTACTCTGAAAGGGTCTGCTCACTGGATTTTAACGTTCGAGACCTAAATTTCAAATTTACTATTATTCAGGCAATTGATTAATTCTATATGGACTTATTGGATGCTCGAGAGAACAGTCACGAAAATGTGGTGGTGGGACAACCAAACACCGAGGAAAGAATATCCCTAGGACAATTTGGATACGGAAAGAGAAGCCCTAGAGGCGAAAAACTTGTTAACTTTGCTCTTGAGAATAAACTAGCAATTCTCAATACAATGTACCAGAAAAAAGGCAAACCGGGAAGACGTAGATGGGCATCACCAGGAGAAAGAGTTAAAAACTAAATTGACTATGCTCATACTAATTTCAAACATCTGTTTACTAATTGTGAAGTTCTTAACAGTCTGTAACATAACAGCGACCACTGTATGATTAGAACCACCCTAGTAATAAAAAACCAACGAAAATCAAGAAAACATATCACCAAAGATATATCGTCCCCGTAGAGCGAAAAGTCACTAAGTCGTATTTATCTGATTTGAGATACGGAGGTTCAAAGTTATGAAATCAAAAAAAAATCTAACGTTTCTTTGGGATGACATATTTATCTTATTATAGTCTCATCGCAAGGATATTAATGTTTCGGTATAAGCTCCAACTGCCAAATCGAAGCAAGTAGCTTATGTTGCAAGTGATAAGCGATAATTACTATTATCTTTTAAATTATGGACCTAAATCTCAGTTAGTGATTTTTAGACTAGAGTTAGTGAATTGTCATTCATTTTTAAAGTATTAATTAAGAAAATAAGATGATCGAAAGTTCACTAAAAATACTTAGTTAATTTTCGCTTTCATATTTTGTAGCAAGCTTTGCAATTGTCAGGTAACTAAGTTGTTTTAGTGAATTTGGGAATAAAATTGTGCTCGGTCAGAAGAATAACTGAATAAGGCAAAAATAACTAAAATGACTTAAGTAACCACTTTGGCCGATTTTATTTTGGTATAAAGTCATTAAGTAATTTAATTAATTTTAACTTCAATTCACGCGCAAAAACAAAAAAATAATGAATTTACCAACTTTCTAAAATTGGAACTATGACTGCTATTCACATAGCAATAAGACTGAAATTTGCAGAAAAAAAATGCAATATTGGTGGCATTAAAAAGTCGATTTCGACATTTTGGGACTTGGTGACTTTTCGCTCTATGGGGACGATATACAAGATAAGTACAACGCAAGAAACAACTATAACTCTAAATAACCAACTGAAAAATATAATATTAGATCAAGAACAATACAGTATACAAGAAATATACAACAATATTGAACAAAACATTTTTACCATACTAATAGAAAAAGAAAAGCAGCAAAGAAACTGAGTTACTTCTAAAAGAAAGACAGAACCTTAGAAATCTCAGTAGAAAAACCATAAAACAGAAAAAACAACTTGCAAGATTATGTAAAATAAATAATTTAAGATAATAAGGGATATGAACAAATTCAAGCTTAATATTGACACCTAGATTGACAACTGACAACCTAGAAAAGCAAGCACAGAGCTGTGAAAAAAACTCAAAAAATACTTAAAAGCTTTATGACCCATATGAATAACAAAGCGCAACAAGAGAAACCCAAGCGAAGGGATACTACACTTGAATATGTCGCAGAATACATATATTTGGGGAAAATTATAATTATAATTTCCTTCAATGAGCGCACTCAAAAAGAAATAGAATGGAGAATTGCCTTGACATGGAGTAAATACTGGGCAATGAAAATCATCTTTCAGGCTAAAGAAAAAAGTGTTTGTCAGTTTCATATTACCATGCCTCACTTACGTCTGCCAGATCTGGAGTCTCACAAAAGACTTAGTACATAAAATTAAGGTGTGCCAAAGATCTATTGAAAGAAGCATGCTAGGCATAAAAATAATAGATAGAGTGAAAGCAGCTGAAATAAGAAGAAAAACAAAAGTTATAGATGCAGCTGAACATATAATCAAGATGAAGCTTCAATGGGCAGGCAGTACATGTCGCCAGGATGAGCGAAAAAAGATGGGCCAACCAAGTAACAATTTGAAAACCACTCACTGGAAAAATGAAAGTTGGCAAACCAAAAATGAGATGGGAACAAGACATAATAAATATCATTGGGATGGACTGGATCAATCATGCAAAAGATAGAAAAAAAAACAAAGAAGTTTTAAATAAATTAAATACGCAAAACAAAAAGCCAGAAGAGGCCTAGAGCTCTAAAGCTCGACAGGAAACTGGAAAATAGGCTTATATATATAATCATAGTAGGTACCAAATATTTCTTCAAATAATGTGATAATGAGGTCAAAAAAGGTAAGATGGGAGTTGGACTGGAGCACCTACTAATTTGAATTCGATTTCGAATCAAATTAGCCCAAGCCCATGCGAATTTTGATGTTTGTATGGTTTACCGTTTTTACCATACAACAAAAAATAAAAATATGATGAAAAAATCGTTTCTTATATGGGGACACCCTCTATTATTTCATTTTCTTTAAATTGTTACAATTGATAATAAATTAGCCATAAGGGCACAACTTTTGAAAAAAAAACAACCTAATTAGTTAATTTTGTATGTGTAAAGTGACCCAATTACATGGCTCTGAATCTGAAATTTATAATTAACTAGCGGCCCGCCAGCGGCTTCGCCCCGCTGCAAATTTCTGACTTTCAATTCATTTCTTACAAAAAATGTGATAAATGAAGAACCGCTCGACCGATTTTGTGCAAACTTCACATAAACCATCTACTAAACAGTCCGAACAAAGACTAAACATTTGGTTTGGATAGGTGAGCCCGTTCTTGAGTTATAAAATTACAACGAAAAATGGCATTGATTTTTATATATATAGATAAATCAGACTCACCTGGATGATAAAGGCAGTACGACTTGCACAGTGTTTATGTTGTCCAGCGTATATGACTCCTTTAAAATAGAATTTGTAGGGTCCGTGTAACACATTAATTTCTGATCTGACAGAACACAAAACCTTGTCTGAGTGTTTTTGAACAATTCTTCAACACCCCCTGATACAACTTTAGTCATTGTGCCACTATAGTACTGAACTGGCAACACATTTACAGATGGCCGCTCAACAGTATCAACTTTAACAGCATTTGGAGACTTTAATGATTTGTGTAACACATTATCAAGCTTCAACATACTTGAAAACTTCTGCATTACAGTACTAGTAATTCTAGTTTCTTCCGTTTTAGTTTCGGGCTCATTTGTAACAAACCAGTTTGAGTTTCTGTTCTTGTCTACTACAGGAACTACTACTGGTGGATTCTCATCCTCCGGATAGAGACTATCTAATCTTTCTGGGGGTGTAGGAGGGTTGTAATATTCAGTGTCTCGGAAGTCAAAGCTGTCATCTGATGAGTCTGCGGTGACTATAGTTCCATAAGTATCTCCTACCAAGAAAGACTCAAGCAAAATAAGCTCATTGCTGACTCCATCATATTGTTTTACATCGTTGCTTGTATTCAAAGGATCAAACTCATATATTGTGCTTTTGCTTGGCCGACTGGGGAGTGTATCTGCATTTACTTCTGTTTGTAAAGGACTGGTGTTATTGATTTTTGGTAAAGTCCAGTTTTCATACATTGAGTTTTGCCTCATGAATTCAATATTACTCTCTCGTTTTTTTCGCCTCTCAGGTACTTCGGGTGTTGACCGTGATGTTACAATACTGTTGGCTCTAGAGGCTCTAGGTGTATCATATGTCAATTGTTCATTTTCCAAATTAACTGAACTGTTTTGGTCAGATTCTCGGCTGTCATATGAGAAGTTGCTGACTGTGTCCATGTTTGAGTCAGAATTTGTTGAAAATACTGATAAGTCATCAAAGTGTGACACGTTGAGGTGGAGAGAGGGCAAGTCTTGGGCATTTTGAGGATTCTCATTTTCAGTGTGATATCTCTTCTGTTCTAGTAGAGGCGAGTGGAACTGTATGTTATCAAATAAACTGACATCAACCACAGGCATGGAAACACACCTTAAACTATCCATTTCATCCAATGTCTCTACTTTTTTAGGCCTACGAAGCTTCATGCCGGCCGACCGCGTGCCCTCAATAACTGACTTGGTAACTTGATCCCGCATAGCCCGAGACGTCGTGAGAGTCTTTTCCAAGGTCCCCTTAGCGAACTTAGATCCATCCTGGATGGATCTCTCTATCTTCTCGTTGGCCGACTTGGCCGAGCTGCTCACTTTCAACGCCACATCCTCCGTTATTTGTTTAGAAACCGAACTGATCGACCGCAATATGTCTGAGGCAGATACCCTGTCATTGTTTGTGATTTTGGTACGAGGGAGCGGCACGGGCCGCTTCTGAGGATCATTATGTGGCAAAAACGCGCTACGCGGCTTTGGGACCGGCGGGGTATCCATCAGAACGACTCACTATCACCAGTCGACTACATAGACAACATCGATAACATTTATAGACAACATAGCCATTACACGGTTTTAATAAACAATGTGACCAGTGAGTCACTACGCTAAACAAACCACTTCTTTATTACGTTGACCCAATTATATCGTCCGCTCCAGGGCGATAACACTAGAAATTTACATTACATTATATACACGTCGTGAATTCGGAGCACTAATAACATAGCGGTATTATAAAAAGTTATTATTACTATTTAAAAGTCGCGAATGTCGCGAATGTCGCGATAAACTACACAGCCACAGCACAGTGGTCGTTCCGTAGATACGCAGCGCGCAGCTGAGTACTCCACAGATAAGAAATGAATTATAAACGTCAGTTTCGTCACTACGTAGGTGGCTTTGCTGTAAAAAAAACGCAGTAAACCAACTTAACAAAACAAACTTATTTAATATAAATAAATAATTATAATATAGAATAGTAGTACAGGTATACACTCGCGAGCAAAAGTATCGAATCACTTTGCATTTTTTCATGTGCACCCAATATCTTTGTAAATCGGTTTATTTTTCTAAATTACTTAAATGTAATTACGTTTCTTGAAATATTATCTTTATAAAAAGCTATGAAACATAAAAATTGGCCCAGAATTTTTCAGATTATGGGCAATTTCCCAGTTTGTGAGCCTTTACTCGTTACGACGTACACGAGTTGCACTACCCTTGACCCCTATATAACGGGGGTAGAGGGGGGGTTCCTTATCAGTCACTTATCAGAAGTCGACCGGTACACCTCTGGCATATTATTCTGTAAAGAACACCTGGAAAAAATGGAAGCCACTGAAGCTCAAGTCGCCGTAGTCGTCCAGCTTCTGCAACAAGGGCGTAGTCAACGTTCAGTAGCTGCCGAGGTGAATCTGAGCCAATCTACAGTTTGTAAACTTTACCAGAGGTTCCACCAAACTAGAGCTTTTATTTCAAGACCAAGAAGCGGCCGCAGAAGGTGCACATCAGAGAGGGACGACCGCTTCATTGTCTCAATATCTCTCCGAGATCGTCACCAGACTGGAGTTACCATCCAGCAGCGTCTGCGTGAGGTGCGAGGAGTGGCTGCCAGCGAGTGGACAGTGAGAAGAAGACTCAAGGCAGCGCATTTGATACCCAGGAGGCCTGCGACGGGGCCCAGGTTGCAGGCGCGGCACCGTACAACCCGAAGAGAATTTTCAGAAATTCATAAGACTTGGACTCTTGAGCAATGGACCCCAATTCTCTTCTCAGACGAGTGCAAAATATGTCTGAATGGCTGTGACAGAAGGGGAAGAGTCTACAGGAGATCAGAAGAACGATATGCTCAGTGCTGCTTCTCCGAAAGAGTCGCCGACGGAGGTGGCTCTGTTATGTTTTGGGGCGGCATCTCGTACGACGCGCGGACTGAGCTGGTTTTCGTGCCTAGCGGTGGTCGTGGCGGTGGATTGACTGCTGCCAGGTACATAACGGGAATTCTGGAAGAGCATGTCGTCCCTTATGCTGGTATTTTTGATGAGGGGTTCATGCTAATGCAGGATAATGCCCCTTGTCATACCGCAAGGGTCACCGCTGCCTACCTCCGCGAGGTGGGCATCGAGACCATGAACTGGCCAGCGATGAGTCCGGACCTTAGAGTCTGACCAGTGAGTCGTTGCACAAAAAAAAAGCGGCAAATTCAAAAAATCTTTAGCTGGTAACACAAAGTATAGAGTGATAAAAGTTATTTGATGCTTGATGTAATTATATTTTATATTATTACGTTATTAGAATAGTAGGAAATGAAAACTGATAAATATCTGTACTACTATATTAGAAACCGCAAGCAAACACTAATGACACTTCTATGAAGTCACATTGAAAGGGAAAGAGACAAATGTATGATTTGACAGTACGGTACTCTTTTCGATGATTGTCAAATTGTTAAGTCTTGTGTTTGTTTAGATACTTATGAACAGCAACGTGTTCACATAACATTGTAAAACGTCAGTACAGATATTTTTGTGCCACTACATGTTTATAAATATTTGAAAGAACTTTTGCATAGATATTTGTGCACTTTGCCTTGATTAAATAATTTTGAAAAATAGTACTTAGTACAGATATTTATCAGTTTTCAGTTGCTTACATATTATTGTGTGATATGCTCAGATAAATATGACAGATGATGTGTGTACATATTTTTGATTGGTAAATTTGATCAGTTCATATGTACTTTTCTATGCTCATTTATTTTTGAAGCCTTGGATTTGCTCATAATTATATTTATGAACTCGACTGTAGGTACTATATAAACTAAACTGGTAACATACCTGTTTAGTTTACGTAGGTAGTACTTAGTAGTCAATAATAAATTAATATACCTAATGTATTTTTTATTAAAACAAATTTATAAAATGATAAAGCCATTTATTCATGAGTCATAATCAAAATCAGATTCCAAAAATTCAACACCTGATAGAGAATCATCACTTTCATCATCACTTTCACGAACTTGTATTATAAATGGAGCCAATTCAGTGTCAAGAATGTTATCCTTAGACTTGTATTTTTCCTCTACATTGATTACATGGTCTGTACATTTTTTCCAATCTGCTGGTGTAATCATTGAAAAACATTCTCTGATCAAGTTTTCAGTTTCTGAACCATGTAGTCCCAAATTTCTGCTAGCTACTTTTCGCTTTGCCAGGCTCCATATGAGTTCAATTGCATTTAAGTCACAATGGTAGGGGGGCAATTTAAGGACCTCATGTCCATGCTGCTTCAATATTTCCTCTGCTGCATATACAGGACCAACTCTATTTTCCTCAACAAGACACATCAATTCCTCTTTTTTATAGCACTCTTCGTATGGGATTTTATTTTCCCTTAGCCATTTTTGAATGTCTGCCTTCAAGCTGTGCATGGTTGGAGGCTTATTTATTTGTGTGACATGGTAACTTGCATTGTCCATTACAATCACACTCGGCTCCGTCAAATTTGGGATCAACATTTCACGTAACCACTTTAAAAAAATTACACTATTCATATCATCATGATAATCAGCTGCTTTGGATTTTGTGCTAAATACAAGCAGAGAATTTGGCACAAATCCTTGCTCTGATCCAGCATGCACTATAATATGCCTTTTGCCGGATGAAATTTTTTCAACAACACCGGAAGTCGAAGGCCCTTGCCATGACTTTTTTGGTCTATAGTTTTGATGGACATATGTTTCATCAAGATAAACAATCGATTTTCCTTCTTGTCGTTTCTTGTGTATACTTCTTAGAAATCTTTGTCTCCATCCAGATATTTCAAAATTTTCCATGAGAATGGAGCGTTCCTCTTTATTTCTTTTAAACTGAAATCCATTCTGGTGTAATATTTTCCTCAGTGTTTCACAACATCCTGAGAATCCTATAGATTCTTTCAATTCTGCATGTAATGTTCTTAGAGTAGGAACTTGCTTTTTGACACAATAAAATTCGTTAATTTTATTACGGATGGCTGTCACATCAAAATTGTCTAATTTTGACACAGTAGATGGACGGGGACGTTTTTTCCCTGGCGTATTCCATTCACCTTGGTTAGTAGAACCCTCTTTTTTTATTGTACGTAGCGTTCTAATGCTTACACCTGAAAAAGGAGACATTTTTAGTCCAGGAAATAAACACATTCATATATTGAGAACTCTTGACAAGCAAATATAGTTTATTACCTGTCATGATGGATATTTTTGCCAAATAACTCGATTCTGATTCTTTGTTATCAATATCCATCTTCAGTTCTTTTACTAGCTTTTCAATAGTTTGCTTAATGTTTTCATCACGCACGCCAGCTAGAATCAAAATAAATAATTACGTACGGTATTATAATACAAAAACACCAACGTTCCTATTATGTAAATGAAAGAGTGCCACTAAAAGCATCAACATTGTTTGACAATAACTTACCGGTCGTCTGAATGATTTCATCCAATATTCGTTTATTTTTCAGTAATCTCTCATTTTCGTCACTTCTAACCTGATTGTAGTTAGAGATCATAGAAAATAACATGCTTCTTGCACTGCTTCTGATCGGTTTAGCCATTATAACACGATAATACTTCCGTAACAGATACACTGATGCTATATTTTAGGTTATATAAAAACTGTGATTGACAATTAGTTTGACAGATAAAATTGTTGCCATATATAGAATTCTGAAAAAATGCTTGTGCAGCGACTCGCTGGTCAGACTCTAACCCCATTGAACACAAATGTGGGACTATCTGAAGAGAAAGGTTCGGGTTCGGGATCCTGCTCCTGCCACTGTTGACGAGTTGAAGATAGCTTTGCTAGAGGAATGGGACGCTATTCCTCAAGACTACGTTAGAAAATTAATTAGATCGATGAAAAATCGCTTAAACTGTGTCAGCAGGGCTAGGGGGCAATACCCGATACTAATTTAATAATAATAAATCGTATTGTATGTTAAATAAGCCTTTAATTCCAAGTTTGCCTGGTTTATTTTTAGCGTATTTTCAGGCTACTTCCGTTATTCGGGTTTTTTTTTCAGCCTTCGGGCCTTGAATATTAAATTAGCACATTTTCCACTGCGTTACATTATTATCTTTTATTTGGTACCATAATTTTCAGATTTGGGTGGGAAATTACAAAGATATTGGATGCACATGAAAAAATGCAAAGTGATTCGATACTTTTGCTCGCGAGTGTAGAAGGTGCTCGTCCTAACTAAACGCAGTTTTATTAATCGTTATTCAAAGTGTCTTCATATGCTTCCTTTTCTATTGAATAAATAAATTAGATTAAATTTTCAAGCAATTTCACATTTGGTCGTCCACGTTCATTTTAATCTTGGTATTCCTGAACGCTGTAAAATAAATGAGACTATAAATGGCCATAATTAAAGGAGTTCTATCCTCCTAAGGGTCTCCCCAAACTAGTCGACGCCGTTTTGGCAAATCGCGTACGGAAAAAGCTTTATGTCAACGCAATAAGAGCGAATAAGACGTCAATCGGCTCGGCCGACGCGAAACGACGTCTTTCGACGGGAAAACGGCGCCGGCGTTTTGCCATAAAGCTGTTCGCATCTGTACGACGCTGTTAGCAGCCTACCGCACACGTTCGCATTCATAAATCTCCGAGTACCGCCGTTCGGTGCCGGCAAGAGTTGAACAGCTCCGATCACGGCCGAGTACCTACGATAAGGACCGGTCAGAGCTGGCGGAAGCCGTTCAGCGTCTTCGACGGCCGAACATAGCCGGCGACGGCCGAACAGAGCCGATGACGGCCGAAGTAGCTACTGATGCGTTTGTATTTAATTTAAATATATTGTATTTAATTATATGAAGGAAAATAATCTAACACGTATGTCAGATTCCCAACTCACGTTGTTAGGTACTTACAACCAGTCTCCAAAAATGAGCTTTACGATTGCCGATCACCCGCTGTTGCCTACATCTGTTCATCCGACTCAACGGCTGTACGCGTGCTGTCTGACGTCTCGACGGCTATACGCGTGCTGTCTGATGTCTCGACGGCAGTACGGAGCACGCGAGAGCCGACCGTCGCTTTACAACTGTTGCGATAGCAAATCGCAGGCGATCGGGCGTCTCTACGGCCGCAAGAGGATGAGACTGCTGAACGCAGGTGTCCTACCGCGGAGACGGCCGATCGGCTAAATGCGAATAGTGTGGTGTAAAACACTCGGCGAAAGCCGACTCCGCGTCGACTGGTTTGGGGAGACCCTAAGACACCGCGGTCTTCTCAACAAACAAACTGAAGTTCATCATTAAGACCTGGGTATGGCGGAATGGAAGATGTTATCACAACCAAAAATTCCTTTAAAAGAACCAAAGAAATATCTTGGTTGAGTCCTGAACATTTAAAGTCGATTTAAGTTATATTAGACTATTCTATATGATTTTCACCAGAACAAACTTTCTTCACTATTTATTATACAAGGATGATATTTCACCAGGTAAAATTATTGTTAAATTTGTACTTAATAAAGAACAATCGGTCTTAGTCATTCATTATTAAAAAATATAAAAACAAACATTTTTTAATGTAGTACCTAATTTGTGTTTATTTTAATTAAATTCCATATTTTAATTTGATATCAGTTATCACCTAAATTTTAAAGTAAAACTGGCCAAATGCTTAATGTCTTCAGCATTTTCTGTTTCAGACTTATTTAAAAGCTTATTTTTTCTTGTTCCACAATTATAAAAAAAAAATAAAAAAAAAATACATACATACATACATTAAATCACGCCTAATAAATTAAATTAACAACAGAAGTGTATCAATTTATATGAACGTTGGTAAGAATGGTTAGAATTTTTGTTTGTTTATCATTCTTTCAAAGGTCAATAATTCCTCGTTCGCATATTGTATTTTTGACTTTAGATTAAAACAATACCGCGCGTGATTCATAGATAACACTGACGAAATGTGATTTCATAAGAATATCTGAAAGTAGCAAATTAACCGAGTACCTAAAGACCAAATACACTACACAGACACTTTACAAAAAACAAATTCATTAACTTTCTAATTGTTAAATATCACTTCCATATTTTGAATAAAAAAAACAGTACAGGCTTTAAATATGTATGTATATTATATTTAGTAATAAAAGGATAAAGGAAATTTTCACCAGGACTCAATGATGATAGATAACCATCTTCACTACATAGTATAAAACAAAGTCGCTTGCGCTGTCTGTCCCTATGTATGCGTAAATCTTTAAAACTACGCAACGGATTTTGATGCGGTTTTTTTTAATAGATAGAGTGATTCTTAAGGAAGGTTTATATGTATAATACATTCCACGCGGGCGAAGCCGCGGGCGGGTCGCTAGTGTTTTATAAAAACGAAGTTGAGTCTTAATGCCAATTTTTTTTCAAAGGACTGTGTCTTAGGAATCTTAGGATGCTATGTTCGAGTTAGAGTCTGACCAGTGAGTGGTGACACAATAAAATGGCGGCAAAATTAAAATATCACTAGTTGGTAACACAAAATGCATAGCCACTGGATAGGTACTCGTAATGTGACAGCTTGTTTCATAGGTAAAATTGTGGCCATGTGAATAATTTGAAAAAAATGCTTGTGACACGACTGGTTGGTCAAACTCTATACACTATCGACAATACAATATCGACAGTGGAAAGGGGCGAAATTGAGTTATATATATCGTTGGAATCGGCTTTTTTTCTGCGTCGTTTGAGCCTGGTTACGTAGCGATCGAATAATTGATTGTCACAAAATGTAAGACAATATTCGCTCCTTTAAGCGATTTGTTGAATTATTGCTTTTATGTCGCAGTATTTGTTAAAACTTGCCTTAGTCGCTTTTTAAGTGAAAGATCTAAACGTTATCCTGGGGCTATAGAAGACGCCCTTCACCCACCTGTTTATTCGATAAAAAGTATTTTAATATCAGATTTAATAAGTTAAGTAATAGATGGCAACTTTAAACAATGTCACTGTCAATCTGTCACAAAAAAAATAAACCCTTACATCGTGAATTCCATTAGTCATCCCCAGGGGTCGGACAAAAAGTGCAGATGACGTCAAACCACTTATACTGATTTCAAATAGTATTTTTAATTTTCATAAACAATTATCACTTATCATTTATCAACCTCTTTATTAAACGACATCGCCACTTGAAATGAGTAAGTACGGTTTTGACTGACATATTGTCAATCAGATGAACAATAAATTGACACCGTTATTGTTTAGCTATTGTATCTTCACGATTATATTTAGCTAAAAATTATATTTACTAATGTATAAAAAACGCTGTAAAATGTCATCTTTACTCGAATATTGTGGCAATATATATATATATATATATATATATATATATTCTACAACTGATATTTTAATATCCGTAGGAACGCAGACTACAGGACAAGGCAAAGATGTTATGGATACCGCGAAATTGTTGGCTAATTTTTTTTCCCCCGGTCAACCAATTGAGGAAAAAAAAATCATTCAAGCATATTTTAAGTCTGTGAAAACAATAATAGACTTGTTAGAAATGCATAATTTCATTAAATAATAAGTATAATAAAATAACACCAAATTATCTTTTTTTTATTTTTACTTATCTTACCAACTGTTCCCACTTTTGAGTATTAAACCTATTTATCTGAGGTTCCCACAGACTTGTTCTAATTTCAAATAATTATACCTTATGGTAACAAGTTTATGTCACACCTGCCCATAAAGTCGCTTTTTACGCCCGCTACGCGTACGGAAAAAGCCGCAAACATCTGCGATCTCGGACTTTCTTTGTTTTATCTCCCTAGTGGTGTAATATACTATTATTCACTACATCACCCTCTCACTCTCATCATCACCTCTGTATTATTAATTGCATGGATATTTTTTTTATTTTGTTATGTTTCATTAATACTACTTTGTTACTACATGTCACACGGAAGTCTAAATACAAACTTAAACATCATCCTGTGTGCAAGATTACGTCATTTTTACGTCATCCGCACTTTTTGTCCGACCCCTGGTCATCCCTAAATTATTTACTATAAGAATATGTTAAACCATGGACGAAAATAATGGCGAATAGGTTGGCTGAAAAATGAAAGTGCAAGACTTACAAAAAAATAATTAAAAATGAACCTTTTTTTTTTATTTGCTTGTTTAATAGACAAATTACATACTAATTATGAAGCCTATAGAAGTCATGTGGTATACGGTGGCACACTTTTTTTCCAAGGACCACAGCTCCGAAATAAATAATCATAGGATGATGGTATTAAGAACCGTTATAGTAAATATAATCTTTTTCACATATGTGTAATTAGTTTTTTGAAGTAAGCAATAGGTAAGAAGATAAAAGTGATTTTTTAAAAAGTAAAAATGTGCCACTGTGTACGATGGGGTCGAAACGGGGTGGTACACACTGGATAATTTCGCGATAATTAACAGAAATGAAACCATTTAATTCGTAAATCAGTTTTTATTTATCATTATAATTATATTTCTCATTAGTTAAAAACTTAGCCAATTATTTTAGCCAGTAACTTATAACAAAAACTCAACGTAAATAGGTAAACCATTTCTTTTTGGTTTTAGAAATAAAAATATCACATATCTTGTGAAAACAAAATAATATTTATTATTAATTAAGAGATCAAAATGGTTCAGCACCATTAATTATTATATATTAAGAGATCAAATGGTTCAGCACCATTAATTATTATTAATTAAGAGATCAAAATGGTTCAGCACCATGTTCAACTAAAATAGGTCGATATAGTCACATTCACAACAAAAAAAATCAACGAAAATAAACCTTTTCTTTTTGGTTTTAGCAAAAAAAAGGAAACAACAAAAATTTACATCCTTTGTAAAAACAAATATCTACCTACTACGAGTATTATCATTAATAAAGAGATCAAGATGGTTCATATTTAATCTACCATATTATATGAATTGTCACAGCGATTAAGGTCACCAGGTACAAAAGTGTACACATATTATGAACTTGACTGTACCTATGATTGTACTGTTCAATTAACACGATCATCTTTGGAAATCAAACCTAAGAATTGAATGCTAATTATCAGTTTCATTAGTGGAGTTATTTTTGTTACGAATATTTAGATTAATTAATAACTATTTACGTACTTAGGTACCTATATATAGGCCAGGTTGCTAGTGAACACAGTCATAAAGTTAGAGCACAGAGACTAATTGTAAGTTTCAAAGATTTACGATCCACTTAGTTGTGTTTAACAGATGCTTTAAAAAAGTTACCATTTCTGGACTGTCTCAAGAACGAAAACCAATTCACAAATGAACTATAGTGTACTTGATATTATAATACGATTAACTTGCAAGTATGAGCCTAACCTCAATTTTAGTTCGAATTTAACCTTCGTGCACGTTTAGTCCCAAAGAAAGAATTGTCTAAAACGCGTTGTCTCCGTTTCAACAAAGAAAACGAAAGAGATAACGTATAAAATTCTCATATGTAATAGGTACCGTTTATTCTATACGCACCATCAGTAGACCCGTCGAAAATCGAGGCCGAACAATGTCGTCATCTCTTTCTATCGATTTAGTCACGAACCCAGTGTAAAGGGAGTGTGGCATTCGAGTTTAATAAGAAATCAGGGTTTGGCCGGGATGGGTTTGATTATTGATTAGTCCTGTGGGTGCGTGCGGAGTACGGCTGCGCGGGAATATCGAGCTGCCCGGGCGAGCTGGGACTAATAGGAGCTCATTCATTACTCGCTCCCATCCGGCTGGGGACTCTCGTGTTTGTCGCAAAACCGTTTACGGGCAGAGAAATAAACTTGAAAAAAACCGTTCAACGCAACCTTTTCGGTATGCCAAGTGCTGCGCCTAGGGCCGCCTCGGTGCCCACGCCAAGGGTCGTCGCGATCCCCGGGCCGAGGGTGATCACCATCCCGACGCCCCCGGGCGTCTCGAACTCCGCGATCGCCGCGAGTGTCGCAGCCGCCGTGGCTGCACCAATCATCACCGGTCCCGTGGAAGATCTGCTTCCCAACCGGGAGCGTGCCTTCTTGTCTCCCGAAGAGCAGGATATAATCATCAACGTATACAAATACGTAAAACGGGTATGGCCTGAGACCCGCCACTCTATAACCGACTGCACCGGAAAGATTGCTGAAATAACGGGCTTGACAGAGCCGTCGGTGTACCGCGTCATCAGGGATCGCCGCCTCAGCCGCCCTCCGTTGCATGAGCTGGTCGACCCGGTGACTTTGATCGCTATAAGACGGAAGATTTACCGCTTTTACCATGAAGCTGGACATGGCGCGCCCCGCCCCGAGAACGTGCGTATTTAATTTGTTTATTGCGTAATTAAAATAACATATCTACCTGTCTAGTTTGTTTTCTTTTTAGTTATATCTTGTGATTTTGTAGTTGTTTTAATTATTTATATAATATAAAAATAATTTTATAGCGAAGGTTCCCAGCGTAACTACGCATGCGCAATATTTTCTGTGCCGCCATTTTGAATGTGCAATGATTAAGCCGCCATCTTGGATATGCATTCGATGTTGCGATGAGGCCGATGAGAGATGACCTAGTTTCAAGAAATTATACCAAGTTATTACATAAGATCAAGTTTGAATCTTGCGCGTTGATATATAATGTTTTATAGGTACTTCTAAATTATTTTAACCTTTTATTATTAGTAGGTAATTCATATTTGGGAAATAATTACATACTTACACTATTGATAATTTATTTGATGCTGGAGTAGCATGTCGTTATGTCCAAATATCCGTGTAAAGCACATCTTTAAATTTGTCAAATAGATTGAAAAAGCTGAACACATGTTTGACAAGTAACGTCCCAAAGCCGTCCAATTTGAGTGCAGACGTAAGCTACTGAGTCAATGACCGATTTATCTTCACTTACAGATCCTTCGTGAAGTCCACGAGGACCCGGACCTGCCGAACTACTCCATGTCGGTGTTCCGCCGTATCCTTCATCACCTGAAGTACCGCCACAGCATGAACCAGAACCGCCACGACCCGAACTCACGTAGTGAGACTTTCACCATCCCTGTCGAGTAAATCACATCTGATGAACGAAGGTGAAGGGATACGCCTTTGCCCAGCAATGGGACGAGCGGACGCTGCAGGATATAATATTATTGGAAGGACATTATACTCGTACCTCTTCTTGTTCAAGCCCAGGGAGAAGAGCTTTTACATTTAAAACTAAAAGAATAGAAGTGACGGGTTTTCGTTTTCTTGGGGTCTTAGCTAAAACTGTTTCAGGGCCGTGACTAGGTACAAGTACTGGCATGATTTCCCATGGTATTTTGAGGATGGTCAAAGCATGAGCTTGTAGATGCAGTTATTGGACAAACAACTTGAAGAAGAGCATTTGGTAACAAGTGACAACGCGTAAGCAGTGGATTGAATTGCTTTATAAGTAGATGGCAATGATAATGAGACGATGATAACTGCGGACCCATAATCTTACATATATTTCGGAGTTTCTCATACCTAGTATAGAGATCTAAACCCTGTACTTATCCTTCCTTTTTCGAAATTGCCTTTGCCCTACCTATCCAACTTTCTCTTAACATATACAGTTAGCCCGTCAAGTGAAAGCTGTTCTCTCTGAAAATACGTTCAATATTCTAAATGTGCTCCTATGTTGTGACCCCTGATCCCATAGATTAGCAATGGAAGGTGGAGCCGAAGACTACGTAAAATACGAATTTATTCGGAAACTATGACTGATTAGACCAAGGACCATTAGGACCAAGAAAAGCAGAAAATTCAACATCAAAAGAAAGATGGATTTTAGATGTTTTCTTGATGTTAAATGTTAGATTTTAACTCAAACTATAACTTAAGACTTGTTTTAAGTGCAATGGACGCAACACATGACTCGGGAATGCCTCATATTCAAAGCATTGGAAATTTACAGTAAGGTAGTGTTGTGAGATCGGGAATTTCTTTCTAAAGCCAAAATGACTAAGACCAAGATAACAAAATCAGTAAGATCATGGGGCCTTAGTGCATTTGGCACCCCTTCTTTTCCAAAACATGGTTGATGATCTGAGGTGGTGTTAAAAGTAATATATTTTTTACAAGTCATCTATGACTTTCAATTAACCTTTAATTAAGAAAATTCCGTTTTTATTCGAATTTAACCGCCTCGAGATCATCCGACGCTGTAGATAAATCAAAACCCATGTAAGATAACAGGCTGATGGAAAACTAAAGAGAGTGAAGTCTGAAAACAAGCGTGAAGTCGAGCCAATTTTTGTATGTTACCTATACTAAAGATTGTGTAATGGGTTTTAAGTTGCAGAGTCCGAATCATGTCTACAATACATATTGTATAAGTACTTACCTATATATTTTAATGATACATCTTAATGTTGTGAAACTGTTTTAAGTGTCTGATGTTCACTGTGTAGCATTTAGTGTTTAGAAAGAAATAAACGTTTAACCCGAGCGCACTTATTATTCTTACACACCTTTAATACAAAAACGAACCACAAACCATGTGAACAAGGCGGTCAATGGTTCCGAGGGAATAAAATGACGCGCCAAGGCGTAGCGGCACCGCAACAATCGTAGTGCATTTATTGACTCGCAAGTTCAAATTAACGTAAAAATTCATATTCGGGTCGTCATCAGGTATTGTCTTGTACTTATTTTGCAACGCCATGATTTTTTAAAGTCGACTGCAAAGAGACTTATCCACTTCGTCACCTCATTGCATTTAATCAGTTCCAAATGTGGATACATGAAATGTGAGTAATGAATGACGAAAGGTCTTTTTTTTTTGGTATCGGATGAATTTACTTGGCACAGATGTAAACTAGGACAAACTGGGCTGATTTAGCCCGGTAGCTATCCGCCACCCCCTGGGGAGTCGGGAGGAGGGTATTCAAAGTAACACACCGCCGCTTCCGATAACAACTTACATCGGCATCAGTTTACCTCTATTACTTATTTGTTTATTTTCTGATTAACCCCGATGTAAGGATGCCAGTTTCCAGCAGCGTCTTCTAAGAGCAGTTTACCAGGGCGTGCACGTATGGGGCCAATGTGGGGTCATGAAGCTTTCTTTCAGGAGTCCGTGGTTCCACTATGGGGTCACATCCCCATACTGAATGCAAAGTTGGACTTGTGACATTGTCAGATCGTTTTGTATGGGGACAGTTAATGTGTTAAAACATTGTAGCACCGGCTAGCTTGCTTTAAATGGAGTTCGTGCGCATGGCTTGTGATTTGTTAACACGTTCACGGACAGTACGTCGAGAGACCGTAAACTGAGACCCTCGTGATATGGCACTACGGCTGTGGCCGGTGTGATTAATCTCACCAAAAACGGAACTCTGTCCACGGCCGGCTATTTCCCATAGCATTTATAGGAAGCAAGGACTCTGTGCCGTTTTTGGTTTAAACACAAGCCGCTAGTGTCACATCAAAAAACCTCTAGGGCAACCTCAACCTCATGCACTACTCTTAAACGGGAACGACGCGTGTTGTGGCACATCACGGCTGTGGACGTAACGGCTGTGGACGAGCTGCCACATTAGGAAAGTTCTAATTGTACTAAATTACATACATCATATATTTTCCGTCATAAAGTGGCACAATGTTGGACAAACGTTAAATGTGGCAGTCCGTCCATGGCCGTAATTATTACATAAAAAGCCTCGACACATTCTCCCACAGAAACCATGTCCCCCAGACAATAAACAATGTTTTCATATTTTTTATGACTAAGTTATTATTAAGTTATTTAAGTGTTTAGTTTCGGCCTAGTATTTTTATCTGATAGATAGTCCTCGACCCTATAGTAAGATTAGTAAGCTTTAGACATCAACAACTTTTTCAAGTAGGTTTTAAGTACTGGAAATGGTAACTTTAAAACAATGTCAGGTAAGGTAAGGTGGGGGAAGATTGAATGGTTTTTTGATGAGATGGATAGTGTTGTGTTAAAACCCTCGTAAAATAAAAAACTATTTACTTCCTTTCAATTGCATAAATTGGTAGGTATGGGCAAGGGCTATATTTTTGTAATCTGTCGATAAAACTCGGTTACGCCTATTCTAATATGTAAAAATAATAAAATAAAATACAATTTTGTCTATAGTCGAGGGGTAAGATTGACATAGTGTCTAAAGTCTTTTAAATGAATGCAAACGGTTACTGTTGCTCGTTATTGTATAGAATTCCTTACGCTTAACAGATACAGATGATTTTTGCGTAAATATTCCTGATAGGTAACAAGAAAAGTGCAGTTGAAAAAAAAAGTATATTACTCTTACCCCGCTTCACAGGGAAAACGACAGTGATACTCAAACTTTTTATTGTATATTCTTCATATAAAAAAACGTAAACACTTTTTTTTTTAAATTAAGAAGATCAGTTTGGAATTAAAATAACAGTTGCATGGAAACAATTATTTATTTTATAAAAGATATGAATACAAAAAAGTAAGTATTTTCTTGCAGCATGACTAATTTTGTCACAAATTAAGCCACTTACATGTAAAATATTAGAAAATAAATATGAATCTGTGTAACAAATTAAGACACATTTAAAATACAAAAATATACCAAATACTTAGTAATCTGTGTAGAAAATTTAGTCACAGACTTACTTACATTTTTAATATTAGAAATCCAAATAAGTACTTTTAGTAAACTTAAAGAGTTTTTTTTTCTCTCCAATCAGAAAAATACAAATTTATTATTGATTTCACACAATAATTTCACACAACACTTCTTAGTTACTATTTATCTTATCGTTATATTAGGTCAGAAAATAAACCTTACGTTAATTTTTTTTTAAGTGCAACGTTTGAGAATATGTGTCTTTTTCTATGACTTTCAAAAACGGGGGAAGATTGAAACATTACTATTTCAATGTTACCCCAGCGAAATTGGCTGGGTAAAGATGGAAACTTCTCGTAAATCTCAATATATGATTAATAGCTACACCTAGCAGAAGTAAACAAAAATATAATCTCAAATAACACATAAATAGTCAGTCAGAACTTTTATACTCCCCTTATTAATCAAGTTATGAAACACGGGGTAAGATTGAAAATAGACGAATTCACCACGAAAGGCCGACCTTTACAAAATAGCACATAACACACGTCTACTTACTCCGAGCGGTCACTGGCGAATGTGCGGCGGATCGTAACAAAATGGCGGCTTAATGGATGATACCAGCACTAAAAAAATTAAACCAAATAGGGAGTTATGCGAGACTTTTAATATTTCCCCTTTTTTATCTTCCCCCATCTTACCTTAATTTATTAATTGAAATTATACAAGTTATACCTACCTACTTACCTGTGATAGTGCAAGACAATCTGCATAAGTTTCGATACATTCTCCTACAGAAACCGTGTCCCCTAGACAATATAAAATGTTTACATATTTTTTAAGACTAAGTTATTATTCAATTATTTAGGTGTTGGCTAAGCATTTTTATCTGTTAGATAGTCTTCGACCCTATAGTAAGCTTTAGACATCAACAACTTTTTAAGTAAGTTTTAAGTACTGGAAATGGTAACTTTAGAACAACGTCAGGCAATTTATTATAGAAAAGGATGCATTGACTTACAAATTATTTATAAACCTTACGGACACGAAATTTTTTAATAGCAATTTTATTTTTATTTCTTGTATTCAAATTATGTATATCACAATTCTTAACCAAAGAGTCTTGATTTTTAATGACATAAATATTCCCATGAATAAATTGTGACGCTACTGTCAAAATATTCATTTCTGTAAATAGTAATCTTAAGGAATCACGGGAATTTAGATTATATATACAGGGCGAACGATATGAAGTGTTACCAAATTCAAAAGGCTACGATTTTTTTTTGTTGTCTTAAATTATTCATTATTAAGAAAAAAATGAGAAAAAGATATCAATTTTTTAAGATTACTTTATTTTAACTCGATATGACCACTTTCTGCTGTCTATGGCCTTCAGACGGTAGAAAAATGAGTTGCACGCTGCACGAATGTGATCCTGCGGTATGCAATGGCAATTACGTACGATCGCTTTCTTCAAAGCATCCATACTGGCATGTTTTCTTCTCCTCACCTTGCTCTCCACAATAGACCAGATAATAGAAGTCCATCGGGTTCGCGTTTGGGGAATTCGAAAGACATTGTGTGGACGAAATAAATTGTGGCACGCGTTGTTCAGCCATTCTTGGTACACACGAGCTTTATGAGCCGGGGCCGAGTCTTGTTGTAATGTCCACGGTCTACTACCGAAATGTTTGCGTGCCCAAGGCTCCAACGCAGCTTCCAAAACATTTTCCCGATAGTAAGTCGCATTTACTTTGACACCAGGCTCGATTTTGTGAATTTGGTAACACTTCATGTCGTTCGCCCTGTAGAACAAAATATGGCTCTTTTTTGCAACACGATAGTCTGTAAGTCAGCAGCTTTTCTCCAAACCAGAATACCGTACGACATAACACTATGAAAATAACTATAATAAACTAAGCGAGCTGTCTCAACATTAGTAAGTTGCCTGATTTTCCTAACAGCATAAGCTGCCGAACTTAATTTACCTGCTAGTACTGCTATATGGGGACTCCATTGCAAGTTTCTATCTATAGTTATCCCTAAGAAAAGCGCCTTATCTACGATTTCCAATCTCTCATCATTAAGAAATATACTAGATTCTACCGTCTAACATTAGGCAAAGCGAACCTAACACATTTAGTTTTCTTATCTTTGAGTAGCAAATTGTTTTTTAGGTACGGTATCGTGCCAGAAGACGAGTTGAACGAGAGCGACACGACCGGATCGGAACGGAGTCGCTGCGCTCCCATTGGTCAGAAAGACCGGGCTCATTCGCTAATGCGTTCGTATGGGGTTGCCGCGCTACATACTCCCCCTCGAAGTTCCCAGAACGTCCCGTTGAGGACTTGGCAACTCTTTTAGATTGCGCCAGTTTTGACTGAGTACGAGGACATCCACGCAATCGTCTAGGCTGGACAGGTACAGAGTCAACACCCTGAGCGTGTGAAAAAGAAGTTAAATCAGAGCTATGCAGTTTACCCAGATCAGAGTTAGTCTTTATACGAGTATCTGCAATAACAAAGGAAGTTGGACTGATAATTTTATCTAACACCAACTGCAGATCTTATCGCTTATAAGCTTATAAGCTAAACGTTTCGTAAATTTCCTTTGGATGAATAGAATCAATGTAACATTTGTATTGTGGATTCCAAGTTGCAGATGCATATTACAAATGAGGACGAACAAGTGCGTTATATAACAAGATGAAAGTACTAACACTTTTAAAATAGCTACCTTGCCTAAAAATAAACACCAACATCCTAAGCTAAGTAAGCTTTCGCAACTATCCTGTCAATATGTGATGAGACTGATGAGAGTAATTGTTGTTGATCAAGTTGAACTCTATCATCCCTAATTTCAGGTACTTTAGTTTATTAGCAACACAGTATTGACCCAAACGATTCAGATCATTTTGAAGGTTCACACAATCATGTTCGTTCATCAATTCATCATCGTTGCAAGTGACGGCCAATTTAATTTAAAGGTATGGACAACGCGTATTACCAGTTTCATATACTCCAAAAAATTATAGTACACTACATATATTTATAAACCCGGAATTAACATTAAAATAAAAAACTTATATTGTAAGAGAAACAAATAAAAAGTAATGGGCTTGACTCGTACACAGAAGCAGCCACCCAATAACACGACGCCAACCCCCCCATTTTTCGACCGCTCGGCAACCAGACACAGACACACAGACACACTTTCGCATTTATAATATTATGGTATGGATAGATAATAATTTATACCTACCCAATAATGTAAAATCTCATTTGAACTACCAAATACAATGCAAATACAGTACTCGTAATACATCTATGTCTAATTAGTTGCAGCCACCATGACATGAACAAAGTTATGAGATAGCAGGCATAAAAGTATGCAACCACTAGTATAAATTCCAATATTATATATCCCCATAGATTACGTAAAGCTATAGGTTGTTTTGTACTAGCAGCCGGATAAATATAATAACAACGATTGCATAACTGACGCCCTAGTATTCGTTTCGTTTTTAAACCAATCGCGTCACTGGTAGATGACGTGTTCGAAAAGTCACGTGATCTACCAGCGACGTGATTGGTTTAAAAACAAAACGAATAGAAACGCTAGTTGGTGTAATGCATCTTGTCTAGGGGCTCAGATCAGCTGAGTGCTGACGTTATGAGTAACCAATCGTAATAAAATAATATGCTAGAAGCAAAAATTACGTTACAAACACGAAACTTAACCATAATAATAGGTACCATCGTGTTAAAACTATCCAAATCCAATGTTACAAAAAAAGGTGTCTCAACTTTAAAGTTTTTTTTTTTTTATGGCATTGGAAGGCAACCGAGCACACAGACCACCTGATGGTAAGTGGAAACTGTGACCCATAGACATTCGCATTCACAAGACCGCAATCCTAAGACTGCAAATGCGTTGCCATCCCTGAGGACTAAGATGGAATGCCTCTATGCTAGTCATTTCACCGGCTGTCTTATCCCCAAACCGGAACACAACAATGCAAACACTGCTGCTTGGCGGTAGGTTAATGGATAAGATGGTGGTAACAACCCGGACGGACCCTGCACAAGGCCCTCCCACAAGTAAAGTATAAGTATAAAGGGCTAACAATTATAAAATATAACATGTAAGTTGTATAAAAAATATTAGTAACCCCTATTAAGTGTTTTTTTTAAACTATCTTCTGACGTCATGTGTATAACCGGTGATTTGTCCGACCGGCGCACCATTATTGTACACTTTCGTACCCAGCAGTAGGCATAATAATTCTTTTCTTTAGCTTTGTTTTTAGCCTTTAACAGAAGGGTTTGGTATAAGCAGATAAGTGGTCATTAATGTAAATGCGTTCAGAAGCTCTGCTTCCTGAATAACCCAAATCACCAGCCATGAGATTCTTAAGTTTCCGAATACCTAGTTGCCAAAAAATCGTTCTTTTTGTATCGTGCTTGAAATTTGACAATTATTGGTTTTGGTTTCATGTCAGCGGAGTCGTTCTTGACAGCAACGCGTGTATTAAAGTCAATATCCGTCTCCGTATTTATAGGGAACCCGCTCTTAAATATTAGCAAGGCTCCGTATTACCTGAATACCAACACCTAAATAATTTAATAATAACTTAGTCATAAAAATATGTAAACATTGTATATTGTCAAGGGGACACGGTTTCTGTAGGAGAATGTATCGAAACTTTTATGCAGGTTGTCTTGCACCGTCACAGGTAAGTATAACTTGTATAATTTTTAATTTTTTATTACTGTTGCTTATTAGTTTTGTGACAATTCTGAGTTTTGACACATTTTTCCTGCTCAACTACGCATGAATATATTAATTTTTGGTTTTAATATGAGATTCATTGTTTCATATAATGCTAGGTTAAGTTTATTATTGTTTAATATCATTAGCAATATTTAAAAAACGACTTACTGTTGAGTTTCTTGCGGCGTTTCTTCTCAGCAATGGTCTCTTGCGAAGCGCTGGTAGATTTTTGACGTGTAAAAGTGCCCGTGCGGCCTACTTACTGAATAAACATCTTTTATCTTTTTTTTATCTTTTTATCTCCTTCAGCTTGGGGAACTCCATTTATTCGTATATTAGACCGGCGGACCCACTGCTCGTTACGCATGTTCTCGGCTTTAATGAGCTGAAGATTACATTTTAACTCGGTCGGACAGTAGGGTTTCCCGTTCAGACTCCAAACGGGTTACTTGGTCCGCAACTGTGATTAAAGAGGACCCGTTCCCGGTTATTTTTACTTCCCATGTACTCACTGTCAAAGATAACTTGTTAAGTTGATTAGTTACATCGGACTTAAACGACTCAATTGTGTCGCAAAATATTAAACTTCGAGTCGATATGAGCCATTATGGACCTCGCTTCGATATTCATTGTCGAGTGAGATGGATTACTTTCACCGGTGGAATTATCCTTGGTAACCACTGGGCTGGAGTGGTGACTGCTGCCTTTTTTGTTTTGTTTACAAGAGGGACATTTCCATTTTAATCTATTCATTGGTAGGATTTTTTTGAAATCCGCTTCCGACAAACCCACGCAATGATAATGATATAGGCCTGGGCAGGCCGAACATTTCATTAAGTTATTCATCCGATTTAACAAGTCCAGAACATTTTGCAGATTCCATCACGAATTATTTATTGTAAAGAATGAAGGTGGCACAACAACCAACGCGGTTTTAAGTCACGGGGCACCGCGCTAACTGACCGCTTGGTCGCGACCAAAAGGGCATAAGCGCCATGCAAATCGTGTCGCTTATGGGTTTAGTGCAAACACTCGTTAACTTAGCAGTTAAATATCGTTGCCGTACGTAAGATCAACACTAAACCCTATGGAAGTGGTGCAGCTTTTTTGGATTGGCAGACTGGTGAATCAATGAAATTGCATGTCAACTCCAATGTATCAATAATGACAGTTGAAATGATTGCAATTGTTGAAGCTCTGTCGTGTATTGAGAGCATTAATTTTAAACTAGTTGTAATTTTGACAGATTCAAGAAGTACCTTACAACATTTGAGACGATGTTCTTACGCATATAGGGGCATTCCATTGGCTTATACAATTATTAAATTATTTCGTTAATTAGTTGTGGCTAATAAAATGGAAATTTTTCAGTGGATCCCTTTTCATACTGGTATCAGGGGAACGAGCTAGTGGATCGGCTGGCGCGAGAGGCGACCGAAACGAGTCATTCATTTCATTGTGTGCCTTGGTTTACTGAGATGCTTTTTAAGGTCAGGGATACATGTTACAAAACGCGGTCGGAATATTTTGACCAGTGGTCATTAAGTAAAGGAATTTGGTACAACACTACAGTACAGCCTACACTTCCTCGGGTCCCGTAGTTCATTTTAGGTAACCTTTACCAGGCAAGGTCTAGTTATAGCGCTTCGACTCCGCTCCGGCCACATTCCCCTGAACAGTTTTGCTTACATGATGCGAAAGGTGGACTCGCCCAACTGTAGTCAGTGTGGTATTGTTGAAGACGTGTACCATGTTACAATGGAGCGTGACCGTGGTGAAGTGAAGCGACGTCAATTACACTAAGGAATTATGATGTGGGTAGGGTTATTAGTATCTTGGCAACACCAACTTCCCAAGAGGCTGCTGTACTATACAATTTAGTTAAGACTATTATTAGAATAAGATAAAAATAATGTTGTTGGTTCTTAGAGAGCCACGATGAGGGTGGCATTTCTGTAAAACCCTCTATAAATAAATAAACATTAAAAAATTAAATAATAAACTAAACCCTAGTATTATCACTGTCCATCGAGCTCCGGACAGGCCCTTAACACTGTCACTAATAATGTAGGATGTAAGCTAACTTTTTAACGACCGATTTTTTTTTAGGTAGACGTTGTATGATAATATTGATAAACGATAACGGTTCTACATATGTGTAAAGGGATTAAGAATTTTATAATTTACCTACAGCATAAACTTTATTTCTAAAACCTATCAGTTAGGGCCTGTTGTTTGATCAGTAGTTAAACTGACTAATCGTTAAAAATAGTAACGAATGGTTTCATCTCAAAGAAATGTGTCAAAGGGTCTAGCAGGCTAAGCTAACAAGATTGGACCCCACGAGGGATTTGGTTATAATTTAAGTGGCAGGAACTAATAACACTGTATGCCTAAATATCAGCCTTCGATTTTCTTTTGTTTCTGACTTACACGAAAATGTAAAAAAATCAAGGTAATTTTTAAACTGTAATTATAGCTAAACCAAGCATGTAAGTGAAACCAAATAAATTCAGAATTGAGGAGGATAGGGTGGGGTTAATAATGCTTATTTTTATAAAAGATAAAAAGATAAAAGATGTTTATTCAGTAAGTAGGCCGCACGGGCACTTATACACGTCAAAAATCTACCAGCGCTTCGCAAGAGACCACTGTTGAGAAGAAACGCCGCAAGAAACTCAACAGTAAGTCGTTTTTTATATATTGCTAATGATATTATACAATAATAAACTTAACCTAGCATTATATAAAACAATGAATCTCATATAACACCAAAAATTTATATATTCATGCGTAGTTGAGCAGGAAAATGTGTCAAAACTCAGAATTGTCACAAAACTAATAAGCAACAGTAATATAGGGGCCATTTGCAACGTTAAAAGATGGCGGACGTGTAATTTGTTTTAGACTTTAATTTTTGGGTAATTAGGTGTTCAAAGTTCTTTTCTGATAGTGATTTGTACTTTTTATGCCTTAGTGTCGCACTGTTAAGTAGCGCGACTAACTTAGTACATTTAAATCCGTTAATTCAAATTACCCGCGCGCGCTGTTGCCGAGTGCCTGTGACGCTTGGCTGCGGCGGGCGCGGGGAGCGGGCGGGGGCGCGCGTCGGGTGAGCCGCGCGAGCGCGTGGTCTCGAGTAGTCTGTTTGCGCATGGCCGCCGAGCCGCTGTATAATTATTGTTTTGCCATGTTTCGTTTATTTGTTGTCCAGACCAGTGTCAGTTGTGTGTTTTATTTTATTATACATTCAGTGATTTATAACCTACATTTTTTCAATTACCCTGCACCTAATTAACTACAATTTTGGTCCATCGAGTTCGCCGGATGCAGTAGGTATGAGTGGAAAACGGCACACACGCAACTCAATGCGAATGAACATGGCAAATGCAGGCTCAGATTTGGGACTACCGACTCCATCAGTCTCCGAAGAGCAGACGCCTGTGACGGCGCAGGAGCACGCGCGTGGCCCAGCGGTGGGTGGTCGCATCGACCGCCCAGGAGAAGTACCGCCGTTGGTCGAGAGCACGCCGGCTACTGTGAGCACCGTCCGCCCAGGGCGTGGCGACGGAAGCCACTCGTCGAGACTGAGCCGCGCCGGGCGCGAGGCGCTCCGCATGCGCTCGGAGTATGAAGCGGAGCTCGAGGTCGCGAAGCTAAAGGAAAGCGTCATCAAGAAGAAGCTTGCACTAGAAATAGCAGAGCTAGATGCGCAAGATGAGGAAGAACAGGACGAGCCGCCGCGCAGCCTTGCGAGCGGAGCCGCCTCGCACGTGGAGCGCTGGCTGAAGGACGCGCCCGCCGCGCCGCAACACGCGCCGGCGCCGTCGCTACCGCCATCGCCCAACAGCCGAACGGACATTGACCGGTTAGCAGAAGCCATCGCGAAGCTAGGCCAAGGCAGGAGAGTGCCCCGGCAGGTTCACGAAATACCTACTTACGATGGTAACGCCGCGGACTGGCTCGGCTTTAAGATGGCGTACCGGAGTACGACCGAGATGCACAACTTTAAACCCTTTGAGAACATGGCGCGCCTCCGGGTGGCACTCGTCGGGGAAGCGAAAACCGCCGTCGAGGACCTACTGAGGACATGTTCCGACCCGGAGGAAGTCCTTGAAGCGCTTGAAGAAGAGTTCGGGCATCCAAATCGCCTTCTAGAATGTGCCATACGTAAAGTACGTAATTTACCTAAAGTTAGTGAAAATGGACACGAATTACGTAAGTTTACGACTACGGTGCGTAATTGTATATCTGTGTTAAGGAACGTGCGCGCCGATGGCTACATAAACAATCCGCAAATAGTGAACGAACTATTAAATAAATTGACGCCTTATCAACGCGCGCAGTACGGGGAATTTGCGATGCGTTTGGACAATGATTGTGGCGTGGATTTACGTCTTTCCCCAAATCTCAATGTTTTAGTGGACTTTCTCAGTCAACTGACGCGCGCGTCGTCATACTGCGCGCCGATAAATTTAAGCGCTGCTGCCGGCGCGCCGATGAGCGTTGAGTGTGAGCGAACGATAACCGCCGGTCGGCGTGATAAGGGCGCGGTCCCAGTGCGCGCGAGTCACCGCGTACACACGCAAGTTGAAACGGTCGCCGCCGTTACTAAGACTGAGAGTGAGTCCAGTGATAAAGTTTGTGCTAAATGTAAAGCGGACCATAAATTGAGTGAGTGCAGTCATTTTAAAAGTCTTTCCATTGATGAACGCTGGGATTTTATTAAAAGCAATAGACTGTGTTTTAAGTGCATAGTGAAAACACACTCAAGTAGGTACTGCCGTGCGAAGCGTTGTAGCAAGTGCAAGTGGTCACACCATGAGCTACTACATAAAGACAATACCGCCGCTTTGCCGGTAGCAGAGAGGCCACACCCTATAACGCCGGCATCTCCAATGCCGTCCGCGCTCGCGCCGGTACCTTCTTTCAAATACGAAACTTTGACTAATGTAGGCGAGTGTCGTGCGCGGGCTCTAGTAAAAGTGATACCTGTGACAATTGTGACTAGTGGTGGTTCAGAGCGATGTACGTACGCACTTTTAGATGACGGGGCGTCAGTGTCGCTTATAGACGATAAACTCGCGAGTGATGTTGAAGGACCCACAGTGCCGCTTAGGTTGATGACCGCGCGCGGCCACTGCGTGACGGACAACAATTCACGAAGTGTTAAAGTGGTAGTGCGCGGACCGAACGGGGTGTGTCATGACATTTCAGTGCGTACTATGCGCAACGTCGACTTGCCGTCGCAAACGTTACCGGCCAGTGTACTCGCGGACAACATGCACCTGCGGGACCTGGATTGCTGCGAGATGAGGGAGGCGAAACCCATGCTTTTGTTGGGGCAGGACAACTGGAGGCTGATCGTCGGCAGGGAGATTCGCCAAGGTAAATCTGGTCGCCCAGTCGCTTCTCTTACCAGCTTAGGTTGGGTCGTTCACGGCCCGGTAGGTGGGGGGGTCCGCGGGAGCGATCACAACTCCGTCAACTGCATGGCCACGCCGCTTGCCGATTTACACACGTTAGTGAGGGCTCAATTCGAACTAGAGGCAATAGGTATTTCTCAGGTGTTACGTAAAAACCCTAATTCCGAACGTGCTTTAGAAATACTAAATAACACTAGTCGCCGCGTGTCGGACAACGCCCAACAGTGGGAAGTGGGCTTATTGTGGGCCCGTGATTATGTAGAAATGCCCGACAATTACGAATACGCGCGTCGGCGCCTAGCCGGTATCGAACGAAAAATGGATCGCGATTCTAATTTCGCTAACGACTACACGAAACAGATAGATAGATTACTAGCCGAGAATTACGCGCGTAAACTTGAACACGGTATCAAAGCAAGTCCAGTTTGGTACCTGCCGCACTTTGGCGTCACTAACCCGAACAAGCCCGGCAAACTGCGACTTGTATTTGACGCCGCCGCGACCTACCAGGGTGCGTCGTTGAATAGTAATCTGTTAAGCGGGCCCGATCTAATGAATTCTTTGTTAGGGGTGTTGATTAAATTTAGATCGGGTAAAATAGCCTTTACCGCCGACATTGCGGACATGTTTATGGGTGTTAAAATTCGTGACGCTGACCAGGGGGCGCAGCTGTTTTTGTGGCGCGGTCAAGATAGAACCAATGACCCCGAGATTTATGTAATGAATGTCATGATTTTTGGTGCCGCATCCTCTCCCACTTCGGCAATATATATCTTGAACAAAAATGCCGAACGGTTCACGAACACGCACGCCGCTGCTGTAGAAGCTATTACAAATAAGCACTATGTTGACGACTACATAGATAGCGTAGATTCGGTAGACACGGCCCAACAGCTGATCGCTGATGTCACCCACATTCACCGAGCGGGTGGTTTCAATATTAGGGGGTGGGTGACGAATTCACCCGAATTAAGTGAAAAGCTACCATCTGTTGTGCCGGGTCGCGTTAAACTGGATAAATCGGATAACGAGCGCACGTTAGGTATGATCTGGTGTCCCTCAAGTGACTGCATGAAATTTGATCTGTCTTTTAAGCGGTTACCGACCGAGTTCGTCGAGGGTCAGATCAAACCTACCAAGCGTGAATTCCTGAAATTCATCATGAGCATTTTTGATCCACTGGGGTTAGTGTATCCGTGTGTGATACAATCGCGGGTCCTGATGCAACGGGTCTGGCAGTCGGGAATAAGCTGGGACGAGTGTATCAAGGAACCCGAAGCCGATGTATGGTTTCAGTGGCTTGCTAAATTAAAGGCACTGTCCAACGTTGCTGTGCCGCGGTGGTATGGCCTGCAGCTGACAGCGGTAGACCTTCACGTATTCGGGGACGCTAGTGAAAAGGCTTATGCCGCCGTGGCATTTATTGTAGGTACTGATAGTTGCGGCCAGAGAGTGTGTACAATGGTGACGGGAAAAGCGCGCGTCGCTCCCGTAAAAGTAGTGTCTATCCCGCGCCTCGAGTTACAGGCAGCGGTGTTGGCTTGCAGGTTGGCGGTGACGGTTAAATCTGAAGTTGACTTCGATATTACCAACATGTACCTTTGGACGGATTCGAAAACGGTACTTATGTGGATCAATTCTGACGCGCGGGACTATCAGAAATACGTTTCTCATAGGTTAGCTGAAATTGACAATTTAAGTAAGCGAAGCGATTGGCACTGGGTGCCTTCAGAGTCCAACCCTGCTGACGAAGCGACCAGGATGGACTGGCCTAATAACAAAGGCATGTGGCTTTCGGGTCCCCCCTTTCTCTGTGATCCTCAGGTGCCGTGGCCGAGCTGGAGCCGTGAGGAGACCACCGCCGACGACCCGGAGCGCTTAGAGAGTGCGCTAGTAGCGGCTGAGGAGAGCCCGCCTTTAATCGACGTGACCCGCCATTCTACGTGGACGCGGGCTGTGCGCGTCACTGCGCGCGTGCTTGCCTTCTTAAGCACGTGCAGAGCCAAGCAGAGGACGGCAGAGCTTACGGTGGAGAAGCTGCAGGAGGCCGAGTGC
Source organism: Acleris emargana (assembly GCA_927399475.2). NCBI lineage: Eukaryota > Metazoa > Arthropoda > Insecta > Lepidoptera > Tortricidae > Acleris > Acleris emargana. The sequence goes on along the minus strand of OV656835.1, from coordinate 8,814,510 downwards.
TTCCTATTAAAGCAGTCACAGGCTAGTTCCTTTCCTGATGAGCTGAGCGCGCTGCGAGCTGGTCGCCCATTGCCCAAGTCCAGCCGCCTGATTAAGCTTGACCCCATGCTGTACGAAGACGGCTTGCTTCGCGTTAGGGGACGCCTCAGCGCCTCGACTGAACTTTCATTCGACGAAAAGCATCCAGTGATCCTCGCAGGTAACTGCTGTACCACTAGGCTGTTAGTGCACCACTATCATCAACGGGCACTGCACGCCAACCACGAGACAGTGGTCAACAATGTACGAGAGAGATTCTGGGTGACCTGTTTGAGACCTACTGTGAAGGCTGTCGTCACGCGCTGTCAGTACTGTCGCGTGCAGCGCGCGCGTCCCAAGCCACCGAAGATGGGCGACCTGCCGCTTGTCAGGCTCGCCACGACTCGGCGAGCATTCGTCAACTGTGGCGTAGATTACTTTGGCCCCATGGAGGTCACCATCGGACGGCGCCGGGAGAAGAGGTGGGGCGTGTTGTTCACTTGCCTCGCCACACGTGCTGTCCACCTCGAGTTGGCTGCGTCGCTCAGCAGTGACTCTGCCATACTTGCCTTGCGGCGCTTAATAGCGCGCCGCGGGCAACCAACGACCATTTTGAGCGACTGCGGCACGAATTTCATCGGGGCGAACAGGGAGCTACGCGCCGCACTGCGCGGCCTGAACCACGAGCGACTTTGCAGTGACGCTCTAGTTAAAGGTATTGAGTGGCGCTTCAACCCGCCTGCAGCTCCGCACATGGGCGGCTGTTGGGAGAGACTCGTGCGTTCCGTGAAGAATGCTCTTCACACCACGCTGAAGGAGCGAGCGCCATCTGAGGAAACACTTCACACCTTGCTGTTAGAAGCGGAGCTGGTCGTAAACAGTCGACCGCTCGCGTATGTGGCAGCTGATCCCGACGAGCCGGTCGTGTTGACGCCAAATCATCTGCTGCTCGGAACGGCGGCGGGTGATACGCGTACGACAACCTACGACCCTAGAGATGTCGACGCTCGCCGTCAATGGAAGAAGGTGAACGGACTGGCTGAGATGTTTTGGCGGCGGTGGACACGACAATACCTGCCTACTCTCCAGAGCAGGCAAAAGTGGGACACCGCAACGGACGCCGTTAAAGTGGGTGATGTGATAGTGTTAAGCGACGGCAAGCAGCCTCGCAATATGTGGCCCCGTGGCATTATTACTAAACTCTATCCGGGAAGTGACGGGCACGTGCGTGTTGTAGATGTAAGAACTGCTACAGGGTCGCTGCGTCGTCCCGTTGCACACAGGGGTATTTGACCCAAAAAGTCGAACATATATAAAAATATACATTTTTGTGTTCAGGGATGATTGAATAACTTAAAAAAAATTGGCAAAAAAATATCGGTCAAGGTTAAGGTACCCAAATTCTGGTTTTATTAATTAAATGAAACAAAATCAATTTAAAATAGAAAGTATATATTGTATTAGCAAAAAATTACATTAATAATCACTTCTTATCAGTTATATTATCAATAGAGCCTTCTACTATCCCCCCCCCCCCCCCACCCATATCTTGAACTACTATTAATTTACCTGTATGGTAACAGCATCTCTTTCGCAGTTGCCGAAAAAGAAAGTTTATTTTTATGGGATCTGCTTCGGATACTGCTCAAAAATGGGTCTGAAGTTAAAAGCAACCTATTTAAAACGTCTATGTTGCATTGCTCCCGTGAAAATTTTCGGCTGTAACATTCTCGGTACAATCGAAAATGTTTGTTTCTTGCTTCTGCAGCTTCTTCAGATAATGACCCAATAGGTAATAGGGCATGGTCTATCACTGTGGGCCCATGGATCAATATTTTGTGGACAGTGGGTGTCATGGGTTGCCATGGATAAAGGTGTATATATAGTTTGGCCGTTTCTTCGCAATATATGGAAAATTTGCTGGTGTCTACTTCGTGTCCACTTGAAATTACTTCTAAAATAATGGCGAATCTTTCAATCAAGTTTTGATCAATGCCAGTTATTCGAGCAGATATTTCAGCATTGGCGAAAAATCTCCTGCTAGTATTGCCATCATTGCTACTACCGAATCCAGGCTTAGGAACGTCAATAATAAGACCTAATTCATTTCTAAATTGCTCTTGAATTATAGATTTTCTGTCTTTTACAATTTTTTTGTCTTGCTGGGATCTCGCTTGCCACCTTTTCAATGGTAATTTATATGAAAGGTGGAGTAAGGATTCAAATAATCGGATTCTGGCGTGTAGAATAGATAAACCGAATTCTGTGTTCTCTATGATTACTTCTTTGGTCTTTGTTAAATCATTGAAGTCTTTTGAAGTCAATTTACATATAAAACACCTCATTGTTGATGTTGTTTGAGTTGCTGCGTTGCATACTTTTCCGTCTACCATTGTCAGAAGCATCTTGTGTGTAACATCGATTTCGTGAGACCCTCTTTTTGATTTTGTTGATTGAAGTTCTTTGATCTGATTATTAAAGTATTCAATTTCTTCGTTTGTGATGTCTTTAGTCTCGTGCACAAATCGTATCCTCATCGGTCGACAAAAACGAGGCGAAGACGGCGTTGGATTTCGCCAAATAACTTTATCATTGTGTTTGCAAATAAGTTGAAGAGGAACCAAAGATGATTGAAAGATATGTGCATCAGAGTCAGTCGTGTTCTCAAATTTTTGTTTAAATTGTTTTTGGTGTGAACCATCGCATCCCCACTTGTAGATGAGCTCAAGAGAACTAAGCTCCTCGGATGATAACGTATCTAAAACTTCATCCAAATACGACAATAGTCTTCCAACCGTATGATTGAGTAACTGTTGCAGTGTAACCTCGGCACGCACAGAGTTAACGTTAACGCTTTCTTCACTAGGATATCACTTCTTTTTCTCTTTTTGTATTAAACTGTAGCACGGAAATAGGTCTTTATCGCAAGCTCTTATAATCTCATACTGTTTTCTTGTTAATGATGCCTCTACAAACATAGACAGGGCCTCTTGTGGTGTCAATTGTCTTCGAGAGGACACGGGAGTCTTAATGTTTTCTTTTTGGTTAGAATCATCCTTTGAACCCGTAGTCATAATATTCTTGACAACAGTAGCACCGTCAATATTACCGCTTTCTCGAAGCATCATTTGACCAGAAAATAAAATCTCTTGGGCTTCATTATTTTCCCTGAGAGATTCCGTTTTGCGTCTTTTGCTTCTTTCACACAAATCTTCAAAGGACTTTTGCGGCCGGTGGCCGGTATTGCATAACACTTTCATAGGTATTTCTATAGTTCCTTGCAACCAGTTATAATTTTTCTTCAGAAAAGCGACCTCAGCTCGACCAGCTGCTTGCCAGCGAGACTTCATATCGTATTTCAATCGAGCAAATCTCCGCAGGAAGTCTTCTTCCCGCTCAACCGGGAAGCAAGCGGTTTCCACGTGGCACTTTTCCACAAAATCCAGTTTTTTTGCAAAATCTTTCTCGGCACACTCTTTAGCCATGTTAAATATGGCAATTCGAGTAACCATATTCACGCCAGAACCACCTAAAACAAATAAACAGGAACGTTAGAATAACGACCGCAAAGTTATCGTGGTTTGGTCGAGCAGGCCGCCATTTCAAAATCATAAAAAACGTTGATGCAGCAGTTTAAAGCAGTATTTTAAAAATCACTACATAGTATAAAACAAAGTCGCTTGCGCTGTCTGTCCCTATGTATGCTTAAATCTTTAAAACTACGCAACGGATTTTGATGCGGTTTTTTTTAATATATGGAGTGATTCTTAAGGAAGGTTTATATTTATAATACTTACATTCCACGCGGGCGAAGCCGCGGGCGGGTCGCTAGTATTACATAAAGAATACTGACAATACTAATGTAATAAGAAAAAATCAAGACCTGATATTGCCGGGAAATATAACTAAAATGCGAATACTTATAATAGATTGGTAAAAATGGTTAAATATAGAGAGTACTTCTATAAAATGTTAAATTATATAATAGAACTATGCAAAACTAGACGTCTTCATATAAATATGAAATGTACATACCTGGTTGACTAATCTCCATTATATAAATCACTGCAGTTTACTTCAGAATAATTCCAAATAAATGAAACGTAATGTAAATATTTGTGATAATATGCACTCGCAACAATTCAACAGTACGCAACAGCGGTCGAAAGTTGACTGATACTTAAGTTGTGTAAATTCCACAATTTTATCTATCATGTATTATTATTACATAGACCCTTGGGTAACCGCAGGTAAAAAAAAAACCTTGATTTCGCCTATTTGGTTTTTATACCTAATGTCCGCGTTTTAGTGTCAAATACCCCTGTGTGCGTTGCTAGGTTAGTCGTGCTACCCACTGACGGTACATTTGTCGGTTGAAGCCTCCAACTGGGGGGTGGTAATGTTAAGTAGCGCGACTAACTTAGTACATTTAAATCCGTTAATTCAAATTACCCGCGCGCGCTGTTGCCGAGTGCCTGTGACGCTTGGCTGCGGCGGGCGCGGGGAGCGGGCGGGGGCGCGCGTCGGGTGAGCCGCGCGAGCGCGTGGTCTCGAGTAGTCTGTTTGCGCATGGCCGCCGAGCCGCTGTATAATTATTGTTTTGCCATGTTTCGTTTATTTGTTGTCCAGACCAGTGTCAGTTGTGTGTTTTATTTTATTATACATTCAGTGATTTATAACCTACATTTTTTCAATTACCCTGCACCTAATTAACTACACGCACAGTGATTGAAGACTTGGACTTATTTCGTGTATCTGGCATCTATCTTCTCGTTTCAAGTGGACTCGCAGTGGTGCAGAGGTTAAAACTATCTTGACCTCTGACCTACAAATCACCGTACAACGTTGCCCCCAATCTTCCTAGAGAAGATTGGATTGTGTTTTATACTCATATAAACCTTGACACTGGCGAAATCACTTCACGTGGAAGCCATATCCCTGCGGTAGTAGCTGTTCAAGTCGCCGCGGGGGCAAAAAAAAAAAAAAAAAACAGTAATATAAAAAAAAAATTTAGAAAATATACAAGTTATACTTACCTGTGACGGTGCAAGACAACATGCATAAAAGTTTCGATACATTCTCCTACAAAAACCGTGTCCCCTAGACAATATACAATATTTACATATTTTTTATGACTAAGTTATTATTAAATTATTTAGGTGTTGGCCAAGCATTTTTATCTGTTAGATAGTCTTCGACCCTATAGTAAGCTTTAGACATCAACGACTTTTTCAAGTAAGTTTTAAGTACTGGAAATGGTAACTTTAAAACAACGTCAGGTAATTTATTAAAGAAAAGGATGCATTGACCTACAAATTATTTATAAACCTTACGGACACGAAATTTTTTCAATAGCAATTTTGTTTTTATTTCTTGTATTCAAATTATGTACATCACAACACAATTCTTAACAAAAGAGTCTTGATTTTGAATGACATAAATAATATTCTCATAAATAAATTGTGATGCTACTGTCAAAATATTAATTTCTTTAAATAGTACTCTTAAGGAATCACGGGAGTTTAGATTATATATAGAACGAATGGCTCTTTTTTGCAACACGAATATAGTCTGTATGTCAGCAGCTTTTCCCCAAACCAGAATACCGTACGACATAACACTATGAAAATAACTATAGACCATCATGTCCTTAAACCTTATTGAAAAAAAAAAAAACTGGTTTTTCTTTTCGCTACTTTTTTTAGCCTCGCCTGTGGTCGCCAGAGACATAGATTAATTTATCTGATACTTCTTTTATAAATTTCTTTGTTTCAGATGACCACGGCCCAAACGTTTCTGTAGCAAGTGCAGCAAATACGTAATTTGGCATTACAAAAACGTATTTGTGGGGTTTGGGCGTGGTCTGCGGCGGTCCCTGGCTTGCGAGCAGAACCTTGGACATGAGACTGTACTAGCGTATCATCGCAAGTGACGTCTCACGTCAAGGGTTTATCATGATGCCACGTTACTCAAGTGCATCCGCCGGGTCTCTTTTCACCTGAGACCGACAGGCTTGTGGGCTTAAGCGAAGCCGCGAATGAAATTGTGCTAAAGCCCGACAGACCAAATAGTTAGTATATTGATGCATGTCTGTTAACTCAACCAACGCTGGATTGGTAACACAGACCGTGGTATCCTAGGTCGTCGACTGCATTTTCACAACGGCAACAAGGTTGCGGCTCATAGAATTTAAGACCGTACGGAGGCAAACTGCTCTCCTTTAAGTATTAGGATCTTAAAAATACACTAGGGTTCGTGAAGGGAGCAACGCGCCTTCTCGGATGAATTATGACTAAGTATTTTCCAAAGCGTGCTGCAGTCTCTCCAGCGGTGCCAAGTTGACTACCGATATATCGAAGTGTTGAAGTGTCTGTACGAAAACGCCACTATGTCCGTCCGACTACAGGACCGGAGCACGAAGCCTATTCCTCTGCAGCGGGGAGTCAGACAAGGAGATGTGATCTCTCCGAAGCTGTTCACCGCTGCATTGGAGGATGCTTTTAAGGTTCTGGACTGGAAAGGACGAGGCATCAACATAAATGGTGAGTACATCACTCACCTTCGATTCGCTGACGATATCGTAGTCATGGCTGAGACCATGGAGGACCTCAGTGGAATGCTCGCTGACCTCAGTAGAGTTTCCGACCGAGTTGGCTTGAGAATGAACATGGACAAGACGAAAGTCATGTCCAATGTCCATGTTGCGCCAACTCCCGTGATAGTCGGAGGCTCTGCGCTCGAAGTTGTTGACGACTATATTTACCTGGGACAAACGGTCCAGTTAGGTAGGTCCAACTTTGAGAAAGAGGTCACTCGTCAAATCCGATTCGGCTGGGCAGCGTTCGGGAAGCTTCACAGCACCTTTTCGTTCAAATTACCGCAGTGTTTGAAGTCAAAAGTCTTTGACCAGTGTGTGTTGCCAGTGATGACCTACGGATCCGAGACGTGGACGCTAACAATGGGCCTCATAAGAAAGCTCAAGGTCACTCAGAGGGCTATGGAGAGGGCTATGCCCGGGGTTTCTCTGCGTGATAGAATCAGAAATGATGATATCCGCAGGAGAACTAAGGTTGCCGACATAGCCCGAAGAATAGCTAAACTGAAGTGGCAGTGGGCGGGGCACATCGCACGCAGGACTGATGGCCGATGGGGTCAGAAGGTTCTTGAGTGGCGTCCGCGGACCGGGAGCCGAGCTGTAGGTAGGCCTCCAACAAGATGGAGTGACGACCTTGTAAGGATCGCGGGAACGCGGTGAATGCGAAAAGCACAAGACCGGTCTGAGTGGAGAGCCTTGGGGGAGGCCTATGGCCAGCAGTGGACGTCTTTCGGCTGACATGATGATGATGATGATGATGATTTACCAAAAGCAAACCAATGACAAATTGACAGAAATAAGGTCCCAAACTGCTTGGCTACCTTATTAGGATACTAGCGACCCGCCCGCGGCTTCGCCCGCGTGGAATGTATTATACATATAAACCTTCCTTAAGAATCACTCTATCTATTAAAAAAAACCGCATCAAAATCCGTTGCGTAGTTTTAAAGATTTAAGCATACATAGGGACAGACAGCGCAAGCGACTTTGTTTTATACTATGTAGTGATTAGTAGGATTGTATTTTAACTTGTGTATTAATTTTACTCCAGTAACTTCATGTAAGCCTCTTTTTAAGCGTTATCATATTCTTCCTCTTCCATGTCTGTATATAAAAGAAGTTGCAATGTTCATTAAAAAACACCCGTCACTATTTGGAATAGCTACTCATAATATCAACCTTCGTAACAAACATAAATTAGTTTATAATTCTAGTCACCGCACCACCCTTTATTCAAAAAGCATGTAGGTACTACATGTCCATCCAAATTTTTAATAACATACCATACCAGATAGTTTTAAATCGTACGAATTGTACAAATTAAAGAATCGTTTAATGAAATGGCTTTTAGAAAACAATTTTACCATTTAAAAGACTTTTGAGAACAGCGGGTGCCTGCCTATACACTATTAGTTACCTACCTATTTACTATTATTATTACTATAAACTTTTACTTTCTTACTTTACCTGCCTAATTAGATTAACATTTATGCTTTTAAGTTTAGTGATTAGATATGTTAATGTAAATAAAAACACCAAAAAGTAAGTAATGTATTTATTATATAAGACAAAGTAAATACAAAGATAAAAAGTGTATGGTTTAGTATTTAAGTAAGTATACGAATATAGTACTTTAGTTTTTTTATATAACGTTAGTTACATTTTTCTCTTAAATTATTTCCTTATAATGTTACTAAATGACGCATAATTTATTATTGTTTTTTTTTTAACTACCTATTGTTTATTGCCTTATGCCAGTTATTGTACACCATATTAATTTATAGTAGATTGTAGTGTTGCACACACAAATTTATTCGACAACTGTATAATATTATTATACAATCGATACCTACAGTCATGTAATAAAAATATTTTGATTTTGATTTGATATTGTTTTGACAATAAATTATCCAAGTTTGTAACCTCGAGCGCCGAACGCAAATTTTGTCAATAATAAGAAAACCCGGAAATTTCGAACATTTTTCTGTTTTTTTTTCGATTATATCCCTAAAGGACTAGTTCTTGATAGTACCTTTCTAGGACGTCTTTAAAGAAGACTAAATTTGCTACAATACGAGTAGTAGAATAGAATTGTCTCTGTAGACCCAGTATTTGAAGAGATAAAACTTTTCCGTTTCATATTTTTTTGGGACTTCGCAATTATTTTTAACGACCCTGCTGCGACGAGCTTCAATTTGGCCAGCATTTTGGCCACCATGTACAATTGAGTTTTTCTAACCTAAGTACATTGCCCGATGCTCTTACGGTGAAGAGAAAACATCGTGAGTAAATCTACACATTCGAACAGCTGAGTGTGTAAGAGGGTAATTGCACAAAAGATCTTATAGGGTCGAAGTGTATCCGAAAGGGCCTACCTGTAAGATAAGATAAGATAAGTTAAGATACATCCGTAGTTTTTTTTCGCTGTCAAGAGGCGCGGTTGACACACGTGATTATTCGGTGAAATTTGAAATTTTTCGCCTTCTAACGGCATTTTATCTGATTAGGTTTCGTAATTTATAGCTAGTTGTTGTAATAGTTGTACCTACATACTTGTAGATTATTGGTAAATGCAGGTAGTTATTATAAACTGTAACGGTTTTGCGGGTCGCTCATTGCTCCAATATGGAAGCTATGAGCGGCCATGCTTCATAGGGGAATCAGGATAATTCCGGATTCATGGATGCAGTTGATTCTCCACCCCGTACTGCAGCTAACTTGACTCAGGACTTTATTTTCGATATTGTGCATGTTCCCCGTGCAGAGCCGGATTTAGCCGCGGGGCTCTCCACTCGCCTAATTAAATTAGGACAATTTATTTCCAAATTGGACAACGAAGGATGGCATTAAGAGTGTTGGTCTCTGTTGAATTTAAATCGGCGGAATCAGCGAATGTTTTTTTTTATTCGACTTAGCAGTACACAAGTATAAGGCGATTATTCCGACTTTTAATATGACCCTCACGGGTCGTATTCGTGTTGTTCCAACAAAGTGGTCTATGGATCAGCTAGTGGAGTCCCTTTCATTACCGGACAATTGCGGGAAGGTCCTGAAGGCGCGAAGGTTAAACAAAAAAAAATTTGAAGAAGTAGCTTCGCCAAAATGGATCCCCACCCAATATTTTGTACTTTCATTTAGAGGACAAAACTTGCCGACCCGTGTATACAGTTAGTACTGCTTAATTGTTGTAGAACCGTACCAACTGCCAACTATTCAGTGTTATCCTTGTACAATGTATAAGTTGGGGCACAAATGGGCCACGTCATTTTTAAAAAACTGTACAACAAGTGCATAAAACGCACCATTTTATGCGAGACGTTTATCCATCCAAGCGAATGAAACAGCAACATGTAAATCATTGTAAATGCTCAATTAATTTAAATTGAAAGCTACATTAGAGCAATGAGAAATATTTAAAGTAATCGTTTTTCCTGGCATATTTAACGCCTATTGGATTATATTTGTGATGCGATATTAGGCATATTATCAAATTCATTATTTCTAGTTTTTGAAGTAACGGAATTATCATTTAAGATCTATTCCACTAAACTTCGGACGTTAGCACTAGATGGGCCTGGTTCATTTGGGACTATGTTGATTCTTTCCGTAACCAAGTAGGTAATTTTAGCTTTTTGTTCTATGGATTCTTCAATATAGCCCTCTGCCACTTGATCAGACTTCCAGCCGCCATGTCACTTTAATGTTGTCAGATTTTCTCCTGAATCGGCTAAGAGCGTAGCTGAAGTTCGTCGAAAGCAATGACCGGTGTACTTTTCAGGGTTTTCTAATTTGAGAAAGACTGCTATTTCCTTCGGCATTACATTTCCCGTTTTGATAATTAAGTAAATTCGTTGCCACATTTTCAAGACGTAGGGCTTGATACTTTTTAACTATATTTAAGTATTCGCCCTTGACAACGAATGTTCTTTCTTTACTTGTTTCTGCGTCAGGTAAGTTTATAGCCTGCAATTGAGTGTCCGTTTTCACGTCAGCCACAGTAATTTTGATAAGTTCCATACGAGTACCTCGACATGCACCACTGAGTCCAAATATGAGCGCCACTTGTAATAAAAATTGTAATAATTATTACAACGTTGCACGCTAATATAGGTACAAGGTGCCTATACCACCTGCCTGGACCATGCGTACTCAAACTTGTCATCAGGTTCCGTAGTCAGTGTTACACCTGTAGTAACAAACCTAAACGACCACTTCGCCGTCAGAGCAGATAGCTCGACAAACGCTCGAGGCTAACTTCTCCTGTGCCTTAGAAAGTGTTGATTGGAATGTTATGCTAGTTAAAATGTTGATGCCTCAAATCTGGCAGTCTATCATAAATACCATATCCAATAAACTTGAAATATGCTTTTCATCTCACTAGCTCGGAAAGCCCTTTTTGTTTGTTTGATATATATTGAGAAAATCGCTTTTTATCCACAAGTGAGGGAAGAGTTTTGACATTTGGAGGCAGCTTAAGTGATATTTGACAGCTAACCAAACGTAACCTTACAAGTGCTGAATTTTTAACATTACAATTAATGAATTGCATCGAGTAAAAAACACTAAATACAGTCTTACTACTTTATTTTAATTCATAAATATCAGCATTCAAAATTAACCTTCATTCTTGTTTTAAAAACGGATAAAATGTTCTGACAGTCCAAATAAGTCGATGTGCAAACAAAACGCATCCGAAATAATAAAAAAAAAACTTACGTCAAAACTTTTATATTAAGCCGTCAACGTTAAAATATTCGCATGTTTTTCTAGTTTGTTTTGTTATTAAAAATGAGTGATTCGAGTGATAAAGACGTACTTATTAACACCCGTGGAATTTTAGGAAACCGTGCAAAATGCGGAATTGAGCTTACAGTACAAACCATTTTCTTAGTTTCCTCGCTGTAGTCAACGTTAAATATTCGCATGTTTTTCTAGTTTGTTTTGTTATTATAAATGAGTGATTCGAGTGATAAAGACGTATTAACACCTGTGGAATTACAGAAAACCATGCAAAATGCGGAACTGAGCTTACAGTACAAACCCTTTTCTTAGTTTCCTCGCTGTAGTGAGGTGAAAAGTTTTGTGTTATACCTACACGGGTGAAAAGTTATTTTACGTCTCGTGTCTTGAAACACTTGCTACGAATTGCTTGTAGCGAATGGGCTACTGCAGGTATTCATAAAAGTAGAAATAGGCTTTACAACCTATATAGAGAGAGGGAGGACAATAAGAACGCTGACTTCCTAAATTATGTTAAGAGTTATTCAAAGACCTTTAAGCAAGTTTGTTTAACTGCCAAGGCAAATTTTCTTAGTCTTAAACTCAAATCGTCTGACAATAAGGTAAAAACAAAAAAAATATTATAAATAGAGAAACGGGTAAAACTAAAACTCGCGATAATCAGGTCACCCTAAACTCAGGTGACAAACAAATCACGTCAAATAAAGACGTCGCCTTAGCATTCGAAGATTATTTTTCCAACATAGCCATTAATACTACGAAATGTCTCAAATCATCCGCGGTTCAAGCTCAATCATTACTTTGCACTAATGTCAGTAAATGTAATATAAACTTTGAATTCAGCCCTATAAATTCAGTTTCAATAGTCAAAGTATTTAAAACGCTTAGTTTAAAGAAGACTGAGGATTTGTGGGGCACATCAGTTAGTGTACTTTTTCCTATCATAGGTGTAATTGCACCCCATCTAGCATTAATTTACAATAATTGCATTTCAGAAGGGATCTTTCCAGATCTTATGAAATATAGTAAAGTCATACCTCTTTTTAAATCGGGTGAGATGAGTGATATTACGAACTTCCGTCCCATTTCCATACTACCAGTTTTAAGTAAAGTCTTTGAGAAACTAATTCTGAATGATATGTTAGGTCACTTTAATAGAAATAAACTACTTAACAATAACCAGTTTGGCTTTACCAGAGGTCGATCAACAATTGATGCGGCATCTGTTCTCATTAAATATATATATAACAGTTGGGAGCAATCTTGCGATGCAGTAGGAATATTTTGTGACCTTTCTAAAGCTTTTGATTGCGTGGTTCATACGACCCTTATTTTAAAATTAGAACATTATGGATTGTCTAATAAAGCTATAAGTCTTATGTCTTCTTATCTCAGTGATAGAACTCAAACAGTTGTTGTAAACAAAACACAATCTGATGGAGCTACAGTGAAAATAGGTGTGCCTCAAGGCTCTATTTTAGGTCCTTTTCTATTTTTGGTTTACATAAATGACTTGCCACCATCAGTAGATAAACTTTGTGATATTGTACTTTATGCTGATGATACTTCACTAATTTTCAAGGTAGACAGAAAATCCATAGACTTCAGTAGCATAAACTCCACACTAGTTAAAATACTTAATTGGTTTACTAGCAACAATTTGCTACTAAATGCTAAGAAAACTAAATGTGTTAGATTCGCTTTGCCTAATGTTAAACCGTTAGATTCTAGTATTATTCTAAATGACGAGTGTTTGCAAATCGTAGATAAGGCAGTTTTCCTAGGCATAACAATAGATAAAAATTTGCAATGGAGTCCCTATATAGCTGTACTGGCAGGTAAACTAAGTTCGGCAGCTTACGCTGTTAGGAAAATTAGACAACTAACCAATGTTGAGACAGCTCGCTTAGTTTATTATAGTTATTTCCATAGTGTTATGTCGTACGGTATTCTGGTTTGGGGTAAGGCAGCTGACATACAAACTATATTTGAGTTACAAAAAAGGGCCATTCGTTCTATTTACAACTTAAATTCCCGTGACTCCTTAAGAGATCTTTTTAAGGAAATTAATATCTTAACTGTAGCGTCACAATTTATTTATGAGAATATTATTTATGTTATAAAAAATTTGGATTCTTTCACAAAAAATTCTGATATACATAATTTAAATACTAGAAATAAAAATAAAATAGCTATTCGAAAATTCCGCGTTCGTAAAGTACATAAATCATTTGTTGGTCAATGCATTCATTTCTATAATAAATTACCTGAGGTGGTATTAAAGTTACCCTTTCCAGCACTCAAAAATTACTTGAAAAAGTCGTTAATGTCTAAAGCGTATTATAGGATCGAGGACTATTTAATAGACAAACATGCTTGGCCTAAACCCGAAACTTAATCAATAATATATTTTTTATTTGTTTTTTTTCAAATTCAAAATCTTTATCTTGTCTGGGGGACACCGTTGATGTAGGAAAACATATCAATCTTATGTGGTCATCTTGCACCGTCTTATATACACATACGTAGGAGTTCTTTTTTTCCTTTTCTCTCTTTCTATCTTAAGATTTTGGTGTGTTTTCCTGCGGAAACTACGCAGGATATTTGAAATATTTTTTAATTTGCTATTTATAGATTTATATAATGCTAGACTAAGTAGTACCATTGTAATATTAAATATATTTAAAAAAATGATTGACTGCTGAGTTTCTTGCGGCGCTTCTTCTCAGCAGTGGTCTCCTCTTGTGAAGCGCTGGTAGATTCTTGACGTGTAAAAGTGCCCGTGCGGCCTACTTACTGAATAAATGTCTTTATCTTTATCTTATCTTTTACGCTCAGGATTCTATTTTTGAACCACTCGACTCGCTTCGCTCGTGGTCAATCATAGAATCCTTTCGCAAGCTCGTGTTTCAAATGAACACTCGCAGGTTAAATACAACTTTCCCTACTTGTATAACAAATAACTATTCCACTCCGAAAGAAAGTCGCTACAAAAAATCAAAGCCTAAGCGCCCTTCTCGGGCTGCGGGCCGCTCGACCGGTCTTCCTACCGTTCGCTGAGGCTCCAAATGTTCAGCCCGCATGAAGTTACCTACCGCCTAATATCATCAAGAATCTCACCAAAGTCCTCCAAAGACGTGTATGGAATAAGCATGAAATTATTGAGAACCGCTCCGAGTTCCTTAGCTATTGCCTTGGCGGAGTTATTAAACCGCTGCATAAGGGAAAGCTTGTACCCCACCCCCTTTAAGATGAGTAAAGTCGCCCCTATTTTTAAAGGCAGAGGGAAGCGAAACGATATGGACGGCTATAGACCACTTTCTATCATCCCAGCGATGGCGAAGGTCTTCAAGAATGGTCTAAGCAGCCGCCTCTCAAGTTTTCTAACCTCAACCGGCGCTCTATCCGATAGGCAGTACGCCTATCGCGAAGGTTGCTCGACAACGTCTCTTACCCGTGAATTGGTTCAACGTGTCATGAATGCTAGGGAAAGAAACCAGCTATCCTGTGTCGATGTTGCTGACCATGCCGTACTTGCCGGTAAATTGCAACACTACGGAATCGATGGAGCGTCGCTCTCGCTGTTCAAAAGCCTACTGCAAAATAGATCCCAGATTGTGGTTGGGGATGGAAGAAAGGCTAGTTTCGGACCCGCTGAAGGCAACGATGGGTGTAACCCAAGGACCTCCCGGACTCGATAACAACTGCCGAAGTATTAATGTATGCCGACGATGTCGTTGCAATTGTGGTCGCACCAAATGTTGATTGCCTGGAGCTAAGATTGAATGAAACCACGGCACTTATTGTTCAATGGTTCAACGTAAATGAACTGGCTCTAAATCCGAAGAAGACACACTTTATACATTTCAATCTGTCGGGCCGGAACACCAGACCCTTAACTGTCTTGATAAAAGGAACACCATTGGAACAAACTACTACTACTACGTTCTTATGGTTAGAAATCGATTCGTGCTTCAGATGTAACCAACACATCGACAAGCTATGTGGCAAAATTGGCAGCGCATGCTTTGCCCTGAGCCGAGTGGCGAGGGTTGTCTCCGTAACCACCGCCCGAACATGCTACTTTGCCACTGTGCACACCCTGATGCAGTACGGAGCCGAGCTCTGGGGACGTTGTGCCGAGTGGGAACGGGTTTTCCGCCTCCAGAAACGTGCCGTCAGAATTCTAGCGAGAGTAGCACATGATACTCCGGCTAGACCACTTTTTAAGATGCTTGGGATTCTGACGTTGCCTGCAATAGTTATATTTCAAGTATCGGTCTATGTACGTATGAATATAGGTGATTATAAAACGCGGGGTATGATCCACTCCTACAACGCACGCAACGCAAATAAGCTTGTCGGCGTAAGACACGCTGATTAAGTCGACTAAGCTCACTCATGTCATGGGTCCCGCGGTCTACAATAAGCTACCAGCAAACATAATCGCGGCATCGACCCTGTCTAGCTTTAAGAGTTGCCTCAAGCGCTGGCTTATTGAGCAGTCGTTCTACAGCTACAATGAGTTCATGATCATGACGTTGTAGTCGTAGTTTAATTTAATTTTAAATGATTATTACGACTTTTACTTGCTACCTATGTAGCCTTATTTATTTTACTTTTGACATCCGTGTAATACATACATTTTTATTGACATGTAAATTGGCTTTACGAATACATTATTATGATTATGATTATTAATGAATTATTGTAAAATATTAAATTAATGTTTAAAAATCAAGAGATCTTGCATCCGGGGCGGTGTTTAAGAATGTTTCGATTTGATTAGCAGAACCCTGGATTTTACATTTTTGTGCCCAGTTGAAAGCCTTTTCAAGTAACATGTGAGCTTCACGTAGGTTTTTATATGCTCGTCGTTTTTATTTGCAGCGTAGTCTTGAGCATAGAATATAAAAAGATAAAAGATAAAAATAAAAGATGTTTATTCAGTAAGTAGGCCGCACGGGCACTTTTACACGTCAAAAATCTACCAGCGCTTCACAAGAGACCACTGCTGAGAAGAAACGCCGCAAGAAACCCAACAGTCTGTCGTTTTTTAAATATTGCTTATATAATAAAATAATAAACTGAACCTAGCATTATATAAAACAATGAATCTCACATAAAACAAAAAATTAATACATTCATGCGCAGTTGAGCAGGAAAATGTGCCAAAACTCACAAGAACTAATAAGTAGTAGTAATAAAAAATCTATAAATATACTTAGACATTTTAGGAATTACAGTCACCTATGACGGTGCAAGACAACCCACATAAAAAGCCTCGACACATTCTCCCAGAGAAACCGTGTCCCCAGACAATAAACAATGTTTTCATATTTTTTATGACTAAGTCATTATTAAGTTATTTAGGTGTTTAGTTTAGTGTAGGTCAAGCATTTTTATCTGATAGATACTTAGTCCTTGACCCTATAGTAAGCTTTAGACATCAACGACTTTTTCAAGTAGGTTTTAAGTACTGGAAATGGCAACTTTAAAACAACGTCAGGTAATTTATTAATTTATTTTTATATACACTCCATAGTGTAGACGGCTTAAGTAATGTCTTAGATAATTCTTCGAAATTATACGTTAAGAAAACACTCTCTGAGAAACTATTCACTTGTTTTTCCGCCCTCCGACGCATGAAATTTTCATAAGCATAAATTCGCCTAGATTTCGACATAATCTGTTCAACGACGTTCGCCGCGTGCCGCTCCATTAAAGCGTTAGGTGTGAGTGTAATTTAGGGTAAGATGGGGGAATGGCAGTCAGCGGGCAATGCCGGTCACGTCAAAATATAAAACTTCCAACAACATTATGCAATCGCTACTAGTGTCGCCATCTAGTATGCGGCCGAGTAAACTAATTTACCGAGCGGCGCGCGCAGTGAGTGTGACAGCTGTGTACAGGTTCGGACGTGTTTTGTTGTAATAAAATCGAAAATTTGATGAAAGGTAAGCTTAAAGTGATTTATACCAATTAATATCTTTCTTAAAGTTAATTTACTGTACGTTTGCGAGTGTATTGTATGTACTTGTTGGATTTTATGAAAGTTATTTACATTTTTCGTGACTAAGCAAAAAAATACCGGTAATACCCCAACAGTAGACCGACGATCAACGAAGGGATTCACAAAATGATCAATAAATAAGAAACCCGTAATATATTGATAATGTATTTCATATATATCAATAAACTACTATATAAGCTATGTAAAAAGTTAATTTCCGATACCGTAAATCATAAAAATAAAAAAATAGATTAATAATTGCTTAAGTGACCGCTATTCCCCCATCTTACCCTACTCTTCGCTTGACGACATTATTTATCTTTAATCGTGAAACAATTTAAAGTTGTAACACAAATATTACATTGACAAAATAAGTATGGTTCCCGCCGCTTAAGTTTTTTTTCATTAGGTATCTACGTGACACCTGACCTGACTAACGGCCGAACCCTATATTCAATCCGAGGAAAGATAGGCTTACTTCGGATTAAAATTGGACACATTTTGTATGGGCAAATGTCAAATTTCAAAATGGCCGTTAGTCGTTACACTCGTTACATACTGCTCAGTATGTATGTATCACTATTTTGTTTTTATACCTATGATAACTTATTGTCATGCTTTAAGTATATTGATTTACAAATAATAAAAAATGCGACGAAATAAGAATAACAACTATTACAAGTTTATTTCATGTCATGATATGAAGTTTTTTTTGTACTTTGGCTGTTGGTATCCTTGTCTTGGTCTTAGAATACTAACGAAACTAAATAAAATAAAGAGGTTATTCTATGAAGTTAAAGTTATTCGACGAAGATTTTACTTTATGCACTAGAGCATAAAAAGTGACCAAAAAGTTGGACCAAAGTTAAGCGCAGTTAACCATACCACAATCAAAAAAGTCGTAAAAAGTTCCGTTGTGCGACGAAAATTATCAATACAATTGTATGGCTAACTTTCGTGTCACTATGGAGAAGTTTCATACAAAATTTAATTGACTGAGTTAGCGTGGCCAACTTTATAGGCCACGTATGTTATGGCAAGTTATTAATTTGCTTAACCTTCTCCGAAGACTTTAAATTAAACGAGATTAGTTATTAGTTTGTTACTTCTTTTATTTATTTCTTTGTTCTAGCAATACCGGATTAAATTAGACGGCTTAGTGATGAAAGCACTCAAGCCAAACAAAATACACATTTATTAATTATTATTAACCTATTGGTTGATTCTTACGTCAGAATATGGAGTTTCCCTAAATAAAATTGTTTCCAGAGCCTTCCCGTAAATTTATTCATGTTAGGCCCGCAGTGAGGCGCAGTACGGCTGCGCGAGAATATCGAGCTGCCTGGGCGAGCCGAGAGCAACAGGAGCTCATCAATCGCTCGCATCCGGCCGCGGATACTCGTGTTTGTCGCTAAAGCGTTTCCGGAACAAAGAGAAAACCGTTAAACGCAACCTTTCCGCTATGTCAAGCACAGCCAACAGTACCGTCGCGGTGGCCGCACCCACCGAGTGCGTCGAGGCAGCCGCTGGGGCTCCAGGCGCCGCAGTACCCGCTCCTGCCATAGCGGGCGCGGCACTGCCTGTCGCATACGCTGCGGCACTCGTTCCTGTCGCAGGCGCCGCGGCACTCGTTCCTCTCGCAGAAGCCGCGGCACGCGTTGCTTTCACATACACCGGGTCATGCGCTCCTGCCGAAGAAGCTGCGGCATGGGCTCCTGCCGAAGAAGTTGCGGCATGGGCTCCTGGCGAAGAAGCTGCGGCATCGGCTCCTGCCGAAGAAGCTGCGGCATCGGCTCCTTCCGCATCCGGCGCGGTACTCATTCCTGCCCGGGTCGCCGCTTATACCGCTGCTTATGCCGCAGCCACCGTCGCCGCCGCCGCACGGCAACGACAGCCCGTCCTTCTCTTTAACCCCGCATTGACTCCTGAAGAGAAGGAGATTGTCATCAATGTATACCAATACGTAACACGGGTCTGGCCTGAGGCCGGTAACTCTTATAAACACTGCACAGAAAAGATTGCTGAGATTACCGGCTTAGACAAGACGGAGGTCTATGGCTTCATCAGGGATCGCAGAATGGCCCGCCCAGTGGAACTCCCGATGAATTTGGCCGCCGCGTGGGAGAGGATGTACCGCTTTAACAATGAAGCGGAAAGCGAGGTGTTCCTGCCCGAGGATGTGCGTATTCAAATTGTCCATTGTGTAATTAAAAATAGGTAGGGTGACGGAACCAGTAATGGACAAGGCACCAATAATGGACACTTGATTCTTATTTTACAGAAGATAAGGGTTATTCATTTGTTTTGCAACAATCAATTTAGGACCGTATGAAATTTGATTTAAGACTGAAGTGTCCATTACTGGTGCCTGTCAGCTAAAAGTGTCCATCATTGGTGCCATCATAGGTTTTTTTTTTCCTATATTTTAGACAAGTTTCTAGCGTTTATTTGCGAATGTCTTGCGAATGTTATAATTCAATTCAATTCTTTGATTTATGGCTACTGTCCAGTGGGACCCCAACGCAGTTGTTGCAAAATATTTCGAACCATTTTGAAATGCATTTTCCATGCCGCCATCTTGGTTGTGTAATCGATATTGTGACCTAGTTACAAGAAATGACGCGAATGACGTTTGACGCTTGCGCATTAATGTTCAATCTAATGTACCTCTACTTATTGGGATCCCTTTGACTGCCATACATTTATAGTTTCTATTATTAAAAGTCAGACATTTGTACCCATATCGTTTATGTTCATAACTATCGGAAGTCATAACAATTTTTCGTCCCGCTTTATAATTCGAACGTTAACTATCCATAATGTAGAAATTATATATACAAAAGTCATAACCTAAAACCCTATAACATTCAAAGGCATGATAAAAATGAGTCAGAAATATTTTAGGACATACTTTCCATACTATCAATTATTTTAATTCATAGGTACAGTTTTTCTACCAAACGTTAATTACAACTTTTTTATATAACGAAAATATTAAACACTATAAATTTAAAGAAAAAATAATTATTATTGAATGACAAATACACTGCAACTCAACATACCTCTTGCTTTTAATATTCTTATATCTACAATTAAGGAAATCATTAAAAGGCAACACTTGTGGTAACGGAGGGGGTTACGGGGGGCAGAGCCCTAGGCCTAACCAAAATACCCGTACTATAGACGATAAATCTAGATCAATAGGTTAGGTTAGGTTAGTATTGCGTCAAGGCCGAAGGCCTTAACTATCCAGAAATAGGAGCTCCGCGCAGCGAAGCTCCGTCGAGCCCGTCACATCATACATGTCTATATTTTGTTTGAACATTGAGACAATAGTATTTGGACATGGACTTTGTACGAATGTTTTTTTATTGGGAAATAGCTTCCTACCCGCTTTATTTGTGTTATTATATTAGTACGCAGCGCAGGCACAGTTTATGCTCTGTAATTTTCGCCTTTAAAAAAGTGAGTTACTTCAAATTGTATTTGTTGTACTGTTATGACCTACAAGTTTTGACCTAAAAACATTTATAACAAGTACAATTATTACCTTTGGCATTATGAACTTAAATTATTATGACATAAATTGGCATGACTATGAATTTTATGACTTCCAGCAGAAAGACCCGCAATAATTTACATTCTGATGTATAATCATCAAAATTATGACTAAAAACATTATGACTATTAATACGTATAATGTAAAACGACTTGGCAAACAATAATCGAAACTTTAACTTTATGGCAGTCAATAGAGACCCCTACTTTATTACCTATGTCTTTGAAACTATTTTAACTTTTCATTATTAGTAGGTAGCTAATTCATGTTTAAGGCGTAATTACAGACACTATCGTTTATTTCCGATGCGGGACTGAAATAACATTATGTCCAAATATCAGGGTAAAGCAAATCTATAAATTTGACAAATAAATTGAAAAAGTTGAACACTTTTCCACGTTTGACTAGTGCCTACCGTCCCATATCCGACCAATTTGAGTGCAGACGTAAGACACCTACTGAGTTAATGACCTGTTTATGTTTACCCACAGATCGACCTAGAAAAGGAGCTGGAAGAGTCGGACCACTGCCTGTGGGTGCTCCACCGCATACTAGGCCAATTGAACAACCAAGGCAGCTTCGGCCCCGGTGGCGAGGCGCCCCCCAGCAATGACGAGTAAATCACATCTAATGATGAGCGAAGGAGAAGGGAGACGCCTTTGCCCAGCAATGGGACGAGCAGATGCTGCAGGACATATTATTGGAAGGATATAGGGAGAAGAGCTTTTACAGTTAAAACAGGAAGATTAGAAGCGACGGGTGTTTTTTCATACTTCCCTATTTTACTTCCTCTTAACCTGTAGGTACAATTAGCCCGTAAAGTGAAAGCTGTTCTCTCTAGAAATACATTTAATCTAAATGTGCTCCCATGTTGTGACCCCTGATCCCATAGATTAGCAATGGCAAGATGGAAGGTGAAGGTTACGTAAAATACGAATTTATCCGGAAACTATGACTGATTAGTAGGACCATTAGGACGAAGAAAAGCTGAAAATTTGACATGAAAAAAAAGATGGATTTTAGATATTTTCTTGATGTTAAATGTTAGATTTTAACTCAACGTATAGTAATAGGTGTAAGGTGCAACGGTCGCAACATATGACTCGGGAATGCATTATATTCAAAGCATTGGAAATTTACAGTAAGGTAGTGTTGTGAGATCGGGAATTTCTTTCTAAAGCCAAAATGCCTAAGACCAAGATAACGGAACCTGTAAGATCATGGGGCCTTAGTGCATTTGGCACTTCTTCTTTTTCAAAACATGATTAATGATCCGAGGTGGTTTCCGAAGTATTTTTTTCAATAGACACCTATGACTATAAATTATCTTCACTTCTATCTTCTTAATTCGCATTTGACTGCCTCGAGATCATCCGACGCTATCGATAAATCAAAACCCATGTAAGAAAAAGAGGCTGATGCAAAACTGAAGAGAGTTAAGTCTGAAAACAAGCGTGAAGTCGAGCCAATTTTTGTATTGTAGGTACCTATACCTACTAAAGATTGCATAGTGGGTTTTAAGTTGCTGAGTTCGAATCATGTCTAAATCTGGAATAGAATTCAATATTATACAAGTTTCTACCTATATATTTTAATGATACATCTTAATGTTGTGACGTGTGTCAATTGTTTTAAGTGTCTGATGTTCACTGTGTAGCATTTAGTGTTTAGAAAGAAATAAACGTTTAATCTGAGCGCACTTATTATACCTACTTACACCTTTCGTACAAAAGCCGATCAAACACTATGTTTGTCTAAATAGGTATCTAAAAAGTCGATTTGGCTTGCCAACGTACGTTCAAACCAGCTGTCTTGTAATAACCATTGATAAAATTTACTCAGGTCTGGCTATATAGACCAACATATCTTTTATGGCCCATAGTCCACCGATTGGGATTGTTCATCTTTTCACAATTACTCTAATTCGAAATCCATATAGAGGAATAGGGTTTTAAAACAGTCGTGTTTATATTTTTCTTGAAATATTTATCGATTTCGGATATTTCGACAAAACTATAAGTATCTAATCTTTGCTTGACTCGCTATCGTTAGATAAGATTTAATTGTTGTAATTTATTAGAAAATGCCATCCCAAATTTAAAATAATCATATCATCCATAAAATGTCTGCTAAATAAATAATAGTAGATTGTTCAACAAGGGACTGAAGTAAGCCATTACGACACGAGATATTTAACCACCGTGGGCAAAGCGAGAGTGGATGAAGTTTGAGTGTCATTAATTCATTATGTGTTTTTATTCTCAAGTTAAACACTCTACTTTTCACTTTGAATGCGAGAAAAAAAAAACGACGTTCTATACAAAATAACAATATTTAACAAAAATGTAACAAAGTTTCTGCCAAATTTGTTCCGC
Organism: Acleris emargana; assembly: GCA_927399475.2. NCBI lineage: Eukaryota > Metazoa > Arthropoda > Insecta > Lepidoptera > Tortricidae > Acleris > Acleris emargana. The sequence continues at coordinate 8,791,210 of OV656835.1, read as the reverse complement.
GGTTGTTAGTTTTTTGTAAAGTGGCACTTGTAATGCTTGCGTATATAGCCAACAGATACAAACTTGAAAACTATCTTGTAATCGTAATTGCTTTGCCTGAGCTTACGGGGATGGTGGAAGTACCATTCTCCAAATTGCAACCTACATGTAGAACAAGAATATGTCGGTGCTCGAGGCTTTGATGTACGAACAAGCATTTTAATTTCAGGAATAAAGAGGGGAAATAAAAATAAATGCACGTATAATTATTTATTTTCCAGAAAAAGAATCACAAACTTTCAAAAGCGGTCACAAATCACACTTCCATCTTTGGCTGTTCCTGTTTCTTAGACAAAACTAAATCACCTCAACATAAATGTCCGAAAATGTTACAAATTTTGTGCGTTAAGAGTCCTCCAAATTGTGGACAGTAAATGCAATCATTCAAATAGACTATCAGAAATTGGTTAGTGCGATGTATATTGTGATGGTAGTCTTACTCTAGTTGAATCTGTGCCCGTGTCGCGCGCACCGCGCCCTTATTATGCGTCCTCTATAACGTAGTTACGATACGATTACAAATAATGTTTGTTCATAAAACTGAGTTAAACCTACGCGTACACTTACACAGCGTACTGACTACATTTAACCAATAAAATATTTAATAAAGTGACAACTTAAAGGAATCCTGATTTCATTATACAATCAGTTGGCGGATACATTTCCCTTACAACTAAGCGCTGACTTGACGAGCCAAAACAACGTAAAAGCTAATACCATGGACGTAAAATTAAATAACAAAAATTATATTTACAATTCAGCAATAAATAATTACAAAAGAATATGATTCTAGATACAAATTACGAAAATATAGTTCGTAGCATGAAAAAATAATAAATTGATATCGGTTTTTAGAAGGTTACTGGAATGAAGAGTAACTAGCATAGTTTTGTTTCACCGCCTCGTATTATAAATAAATAAAAAATAGTAAACTATCCGACCCCTGCGTGAACGATGTTGCCAATATAGGAATTTAAACAAAGTCTAAAATGCAATTCATACATCGTTTAAGAGTCGGCATATGTTACCTGTAACTACTAATATAATAACTGAACCGTGTCCCCAAGCCCAGCCATATGTCTTCCTGACAACCCCCTCCGTGACGATACTAACTGGTACCAAATATTAATGTGCATTGCGCTGACGAGAATTCTCAGCAAACACACCAATACATTTATAATCGATTTGATTCCAATAATGAACATTATTTACTTTTACTTATACAACTGTTATTTAATTTCTAGACACAGAGAAGTGTAGAAGGGTCCATTTATAAAGTGAATCTATTGTCAAGACTAATGACCTATAGAAAACCATGGCGGAATATTCTTTTTAACACCTCATTTCGAAACCCTTTGTTTATCAAATAAGAAAGAGTAATTCTCCACGAAGTCACTAAAATCAATGTTTAGCTTGGCAAGATCGAGTTTAACGTGGTTTAGGTCAAACTACATTTCTTCAAAAGGGCCACCCACACACGACAAACATCACACACTCGTAAACACTTTCTGCCAAGCTACACGCTAAACATTTCATGTCAATTAGGAAACAATTACAATATTAAAATTTCAATACCAGGAATACACCTATCTATTTAAATTTCGTACCAAATTCGTATTACATTCGATAAACGCGAGATAAACTGCAGTCCAATTATGAACACCTACGTTTTAAGCAATGACATACACGTTTGACACATGAGATGCATTTAAAGAGTCAGGAAGTACACGTGGCCACTGGCCAAGTGCATCTTCCTCGAATGAGCTTCATAACCTACCATTACAAAGATTTGCAACATAGTTGAGCAACACAACCTGACTCTAAAAATGCGGTAAATCTAAACATTTCCAACGAATAGTCGCTGTCAACATTAACAATTACATTAAAATACGAATGAAATTATAAACACTGACTAAAGTGGCTAACCGTCACTAACACGCTGTGTTTAAACACCAAGCAAATAAATATCATGTGCGCAGAATTTTGTTTGGTTTACATGTCAATTTAGTTGAGCAATAGCTGATAAAAACTGAAAAATTGCCAAACTTTAAGCTGACCTCAGTAGGTTCCGGCCGTGTGGCGAACTTTGTAGTATTGATTGTGTTTTTGTATACAATTGATGTTTCTTCTTCCATTTATTTGTAACGGAATTAAGTCTTTAAAGACTTGCAGTCTTAACATCTCTTTTGTGAAATTTAGTCAATAAATTTCACGTTCCGTGATGATACTACATTTGCTTGTTTTTATGTTCAATTGCTTCAATTCATTACAAAAAATCAAACATTTAACGGGGTAGAATTCGCACTGATTATCTATCTTATAAATCGGAACTATTAAAAAAACGACACATGTGTAGGTATAGGAAAATCCAAAATTACTTACGTAAATAGTCCACATGATGTTTTATTTATTTATTACACATACTTATTTATGTAATTTACACTACGTCGAAATACTACGGTTAGAGAGTTCATGATTGTCAAACCATACGGCATACGCGTTGAAACGCAAAAACGTCGTATGTTTATTGTCAACATTAAAAAAAAAACGCAAAATAAAATATGAACATATTAAATGCGAAACATTATCGTCACTAACTGTAATTACTGATTGTAATACGTACATACATATACATCTACTATAAATTACTTGATTGATAATGATCAGAACAGTATAATTGTATATATAATAAAAACGGTACAAGCTGCTCGTCGGATAATTATTATATAATTTATAACATTCTACTTATAATTCTAACAAATATAATTATAAACTGCACGAGCCCGAGTCGAGGCGGTCCTTGGATCGGTCCTCCTTTATAATAGCCATCTGTCATACAACGGGCCACAATGAAGAGTTACAGACGGGGACCAGGTAAAAATACCTTAAAGTAAAAATCTTTTCTAGAATTCAGACTTGATTCAGTCTTGTCCCGATCGTGGTTACGATCCGGACGTGCAATGAACATACTAAAACAGACTGGGAAGGTACCGGCGTTCCGGAAAAATATCTAGTTTTCTAACCTCAAACAAACTTATTTCAAATGTCAGATATAACAATTTTGACACCGAACTGGTAACTACAAATTAAATAATCTTAAATAGTACCTACGCAAGTATAACTTGATCTCGGACGCCGATACCAAGCAACAAGTAAACTACTGAGGCCGTAAGAATTGTCAACTATGAAGTTCAGGCAGAGAGAAACCAATTATGACAGCAACGTTTCTCTACCTTAAACTTTGCTGGTTCAAATCACGCCTCTGGGAAACTGGAGGTATCTACCTGTTTGTTCCACGGCTCCAATTTTGTAAATTGGGGTTCAATCAGTTAAAAATACACGTAAGATTAATTAAAGATACGGGAAAGCCCGCAGTGAAAATATAATTAACATGAGCGATGGCCGAGATACGTTTAGAACGCCTTATGGCTGCGTTCAGGCTAGTAGACAGACTCTTAGAGCTACGGTCACAGTTTAATGCTGTACGAAAGAAAAAATATAAATTATCGACTTCCTTCGACCGGCCTTCTCTAAATAAATTTTAACTTCTTTAGTGTCAAACCCCTCACTTTCGGCTTGTGGTTATCAGACAGAAAATAAAATTGAGATGGAAAAAAGGCCTTGGTATTTTAGAGCATTTTGTCCTCTCCTATGTGAGTATACGGCAATAACACTTTGTTATGGATTTTCAAATTTAAAAAATAAATAAAATCTCGTAGATACTATCTACTGCCCGAACAGATGCGTTCTAAACGATTAAAATTGTTTACCTCTAACAACTTGTCGTCAAGTTGACGAATAGTGTCGATACTTCTTTAACATTTACTTAGACACTTACCATTTAGGTTATCATTACTCTGACCAAGTCGTCATAAAAAGGAATGATTGCAATCTAGAGGTTTACACACGAGAGCAATAAGAGCGCACTATTGCTCGGACAAGGTCCAACTGGTTATGTTTCCATGGCGCTTAAGGTTATTTCTATAGGAAACGCGGCCTTTTCGTAAGTTGGTCTGACTAAAACTGGGGATAAGTTACTGTTTATTTCTCCAAAACTAGATCAATTTTGATGTTTTTGAAAAAAAAAAAACGATTCTGCGTGTTTTTTAAATGTTTATATAACATGTAATGCAGTTTGAGTTTTGGAAGTCAGTCAGTCATAGCTCTCTATGCCGTAGTTCACTTCACAAGCAATACTTCATATTATTATATTTTATTTAACATTCTGTAAAATAAATACAACTATTATTTTCCCATGCTCTTCTATTATCTAGTACAAGTATTATAAAAACATGAGGTTAGCAAGTAGGTGAATTCTACAATCAAACTTTAATAAGAGTATGTTACTGGCATAATGTAGTTAAATTTATAGCTAAAACTGAGTTAGATTGGTCAGTTTAAAAACTTTTCTCACGGAATGTGGTGAAAAAGTGATTACATGTATTTTAGTCAGCTGTATTCATTTAACAAAACGTAAGAATTTATGTATTTGCATTTGTATGCCTCATATTTCAATTTTTTCGATGTTTTAACATTAAGATACACCAGTGGTACGTTTCACGTTTCATTTCCAGATCCAAATAATACCAGTAAATTACGAAAAATAATATAACTAACGCGTTTCTATCATTGCAATCATTCCTATGTCGAACTTTAACAAGCCTATCGTCACTACCCGTCAACTTACATATTGTATGCGATATAAATGGCGTCAATTTGGTCTGAGAGAAAACCGTCTCGAAGGTGCATACGTTGTTTTTCTCCGCGAGAGTTGATGGGGACGACGCCGGGGTCCACCACGACCACCACGCCAACTATGAGGTGATGCTCCTCAAGAACTGTGTTGGTGACCAGAGGCACCAGGTTGAGGGCTTCGCTGTCGCTGCCGTCGAGCTCCACGACTACCACCAGGAGGTTGGTCCAGGTGAAGACGGCGCTGGAAATAGAGTAAGTAAGTAATATAGAAGTTTGTACATTGTGACGCTTGCAGAATTGTTAGGCGATGGGCTTGCAACCTTCCACAAATTTACACTGGAAAACATCTTAGCCTGTTTGTGTAAAATGTGGTTACAAAATTAACAACAAGTTTTTAGAGTTGTTGGTATTCCTGTAGCTCTGCTTACCCAACTCTGGCGTGGCGTGAGTGTATGTAACATAGACACAAGCCCCTGATGTAATAACGACTCCTACTTTCAGAGCAGAGACATTAGTCTCTTAACCGCCCAACCAATTTTGATGAAGCCCTTTTTTCCAAGATTTTAAGAACCATCCCGATTAATTAAGCTTTAATAACAAACGTCGTACGTATCGAAACTTCCGTATAGAAGCTACACGATGATACCACTAATGGGCACAGATACACACGAAAACTTATAGAGCCTCCCTCCATCCTTTTCCCCTCAAAATCGAGGTGATGGATAATTTGGACAGATCAAACTGCACCAAAGTTACAACATCGACTCGAGATAGCAAATATATTTACCGTTCGGTATTGTTGATTATGTTTAAGAGAAGTCTTATTTTTCGTTTTCCCTGACTAAAATGATTTGAGTAAAATTCTTAAATATACCCTCTCAAATATTACTCTTTGCCTCTTAGAATTAACTAAGCATGAAAAAGATCAACTCACCATTCGGCAACCTTCTTGTGGCATCGCATGACCGAGTTCTCTATGTCGATGGGGTGGTACCGCATGCCGCGCAGCATGATGGTCTCATCCAGCGCGCCCACCACGAAAACCGCGTCGTGAGTGTCGTGGGTGTCCTGACTGACCGCGCTCACACTCCCGCAAGCAGACGCCAAGGACTCCGTGTCGCTGTCCCTGATCATAATAGAGCTCTCATCCCCCGCGCTCGTCGTGGTACTAATCTCAGTCCTCCTCAAGAACCCTAAGTATCCCGTCCTTGCGTACACCTCTCCTGTATTCCCAGTTACCAACTGAGCGCAGAAGTGATCCGCGTAGTCACTCTCGTCTCCATATATCGTGAAATATCCGCTGGCGCTGTGAGGGGATTGGACCCAAATCTCGCCTAAGTGAGAATCACCGCATTGTCCTTTAGTTTCCGGATTAGCTGTTATGACCTTAACCCCTGGGAGTAGTTTTCCGGATTCCATCAAGCATAAAGAATGCGGGCTTCCGCGTTCGACTAAAGACACTCTGTCGTTTCGCAGAGCGCGCAAATCTACGTAGACTGTAGATGGTTCAGGGCTGGAAGCGCCTTGGAGGCAGATGGCAATGTTTACGCGGCAACCAAACGACGTCGATACTGCTCTTGGACTCAATCCTAACGCCGAAAACAGCTTTGAGAATGAATTAGTCAAATTAATCCTCGGCCGTTCTTCAGCAACGACAACGCAAGTCCGCACGCACGCCAGATTGATTCCTTTAGACTTGAGCTGATTCACTGAGCTTCCCAACCCTTTAGTGCAGAGCTCCATCACTCCATATGAGCAGAAAGTGTCGCGAACTTTGTATTGAGATACCGCGCTGAGCCAAAGACCCGGGTTGATCTCGACCTCAGAAGGCGGGATCAAAATAGAATGGTGTCCCGAATAAATGCTGCTGAGGCACCAAAGCGCGAATCCAAGACCACAGTAAGGGTCCAGGCACAACGCTATATGTCTGGAGGGGTACAATTCGCATGCGATTTTCATCGATCGGCACAGCGATGTCACAGCTGCGTGAGACATTTTAATACCAGCCAGCATACCAGTAGTAGACACACTGAAGTCTAAATACGCTAGCATCTCTGCCGTTGGCGCTCTGTAGAGTATAGGTAGTTTCTTCTTCGGCATATCGTCTGTGTCGAGAGTGATCGGCCAGGCTTTGCTATCGAGGACGTTGCTCGCTTCTTTAGACCGGAGCAGTTTTATCACAGACTGGTTGGAGAGGACTAGAGTTGCCTTGCTCACATCTACAATCATCCTGACTGTGGGGAGAGTAGTGTGCAGGTTTTGAGGGTGAGGCGGGCGTATGGTCACTGGGACGGCGCCTACGTAGAGGCAGCCGTAGAACGCGCAAATGAGATCAATCCCTGGTGGGAATATTAGGGCTACGTGGTCCCCAGTGTTGACCCTCCCCTTTTCCAGCAGTAAGTTGCCGATTCGTTCGGCTTTCTTGTGCAGTTCAGCGCATGTCAAGGCCTTGAACACTGCACCTTTGGAGTTGAGGAGTGTGAAGATTACATGGTCGGAGGTGCTCTGCGCCCGCCAACGCAGGATTTGAGAAATGAACTGGTACTGAAATTTTAAAGGATTTTCTGTTAGTTGTTTTTAAAGGAAACACTCATAATAAGCTTATTTGTATTTTTCAATTTATTGTCAAGGAAATTGATTGTTTAGCAGGGTGACATAAATTATATAGCTGTCTCAGTCAACTTTAGTACCCGTAATTGGTAATTGATAAGGTAAGGTAATTGAGAAAGCAAAATCAATAAAAAATTATCCGAAAAAAATTATGGCAAAACATTATTCACTACATCTGTACTAGATATGTTCACCTTGCAGACCCCAACAGTACCTTTAAAATACTGACCAGATTTCGATGCAATAGGCTCAAAGCAAACCTCCCACAGAATGGAGATTTTTTTTAAAGGCCCTATGTCCAGCTGTGACCACGTTTTCACTGATGATGATGATGACTTTATAAAAATAAAGTAAATATTTACCTTTCTGGCTGCATCGGAGTCGTCAGTATACCCCATGTCACGACCTTGAGCCGAAGCCAGCCTGTTGCCTTGCACTAAGTTACCCACGATCACAGACGCAGGCCCTACATCTGTAAACAAAAACATCTTTGAAATTCAAACGACGTAAAAAGACGGCACTCACACAAACGCCTTTAGAACACCGATGCATTCGTATGCGGCAGGGAATCAACGAAAAAACTGGATCGAGATTCTGGCGGTAAAAACAATATCGTCCTAGACTTGATATCGTATTGATAGCTCTTATTTTCTTGACAGTAATGGCGGCAGAGTTAAAAACAATACCATAACCATACCTGGGATAACTGGGATATCTGCACGAAAGTGATGTAGCAAAATATTTTATCGACATAAAATATATCGATGTTACTGCCAACATCTAAATGTTATTTAACATAAATAAATATTACTTATTTTCTCCATTTTACGATTAAAAAAAAAACAAATTAACACGTATATTTATTATTATTATAACGATATCATATTATATGCTTATTTTACAACAGTTTTCAATACAATCAATATTTTTTCCATATTCGTCGGTATTAATGATGGCCGTCTAGATGAAAATATCCACTTTAAACTGCTAAACGTACGAATATGAATGGTACTGACGGCAAATTGTCATTTTGATTGAAATTACATCCGCATACTTTTATTATCTTAAGAGGCTCGAAATCAGATGTGCACATGCATTAATTTAATTATATCGACATCTTTTTTATCGATATCAAATTCCTAGAACTTGCCCCGAGTTATCCCAGGTATGACCATAACAGGTCAAAGACTTTAAAGACTTTAAAGATTTTTACTGCCAAGAATACAAGCCCTGTAATATGCTATGCTCACTCTAACTATAGTGTTGTTGGTTATTATTATAGTTAACTGTAATTAAAACTGCGATATTGTCGCTACGGTGTCGAAATCAATTCGCTAGGTGTGATTCGCATCGCAAGGCATCACTACGTGGTCTGTCCGGTCGGACAGAATGGAATATCGCGGAATTTGAAAATATATAAATACTACAACTTGTAAGGATCGCGGGAAAGCGGTGGATGCGAAAAGCACAAGACCGGTCTGAGTGGGGAGCCTTGGGGAGGCCTATGTCCAGCAGTGGACGTCTTTCGGCTGACATGAACTCGTATTCTACTAATACTATCGTTCGGCAGCAACGTTACGCTACGCGATGATTTTCTCAGAGATTCGCTGCTGCATACGAGTGCGAGTAGTACTAATAAACTAAAGGAGAAGGTAGACTTAAGCTTCGTGAGCTCCATTTATTGCAGCTCTTGTAAGTCACGTGACAGTGTCTGTAGTATTTCAGTTTCGGTTTGGCCACTTAAGAAGAACAATACGAGCTCGCGCCACTCAACGAGGAAGAAAATACATTAGTAAGAAAATTAAGGTAGGAATAGATAAAAAAGCTATGGCAATTGTATTAGGAATAACAAAATTTTATAATTATATTCATGGCGGTCATTTTGAGTTGAAAATTGATAGTGCGGCCTTAGTCACCGCGGACCGAAGCGAAAAGGCTCCAACATAACGCTATATCATATTTCGATTAAAAAATGAAGCATTTCAAAACAAATCAGAATCCTGTTGATTATTAAGAAGCACAGGATTTTAATTAAAAGAAAGAGAAAATGAAATGAACTTTATGTTTAGAATTCTGATATTGAAAATTATACAAGAAAAAACAAAAACAGACACAATATAGGGAAAAGATATTCGCTATAGCACAGGCTCCATGCAGATTTCCTTTGCCTGTTTTATAACAAACAAATGAAATGGCATGACATTTTAGATCACAAATATGACAGCTACCAAAACAATTAAGGTGTTTAAAATCTATTTTCTAGTTTTGGATACCCTGTACATTTAGTAACAGACAAACAACATTCACAAGTGCAGAGTTTCTGACATTTTGCGAAAGATGTAACTTTATACGTACATATTCTCCGCCCTACCACCACGCAGCGGCAAAGTAAATACACATACATACATACCTTCACGCCTGTAATCCCAGAGAGGGGTAGGCAGAGCTACAGAATTACCTACAACTTTAAAAACTTGTTGATAATTCTGTAACCACATTTTGCACAAATAGGCTAAGATGTTTATCAGCGTATTAGTGACAGGTTGCAAGCCCATCGCCTAACAGTACTACAAGCAAAGAAAATAGTTCAAACAATTAAATCATCCATAAACAAAATTAAAGAATCAGGATGTAATATTAACTCAGCTTTTAAACTGTTCAAAGTACTCTACAAAGAAATACAAGTGACTGATGCTGGGATAGGAATTGAGAAATAGATTTAGTCATCTACCACCTCCACTTTTAGTAGAGCGTTTGACGGACAAGTAACTATTTAAGGAAAGTGGAAATAGGAATACAAACTTTGTGATAGGATAAAGTGATGTTGCAGAATTGTTAGTGTGATCAACTCTGACTGACTGACTTACAAGTAAATAGAAAGAGCTAGTCAATAATAGACGTCAAAGTTCAATGTTATTACAATGATCGTAATGACACTATAGTAGGGACACCGATTGATGGCACTTGACATATCTGAAAATAGTGTTGTGAAACACTCCATTTAACTAAATGGAGTGTTTTCGTGAGTCGATTGTGTGACTGGCAGAAGAGTCTTCAGAGGTACCGTTAGCGTGGACCGTATTTAACTAAATGGAGTGTTTCACAACACTATTGTCAGATGTGTCAAGTGCCATCACTCGGTGTCCCTACTGTAATGACGATGTAGATAGTGGTTAGCAATGTCGTAGTTATGTTTATGGTAAATAAATAAGTCTAAATAAATCGAAGTTTTTATTGCAAGATGTTACACAAACTTCATAATGCGTGGTCTTAAAGTCTGGTTTTGTGGTTAACCAATAATTAAATAACCAATACTTGTGTACTATAGTTACACTCAGGGACAAAAAAAACGGGTCAGAGTGCGTTTTTCATACAAAAGAGGCTATTTCGAAGCCTTGGATCCTCGCCAGGAGATGCTTTTAGTGAAATCTGATGATGGATACACCGAGCATCGATACAGGACTTCCAGAGTGCCTAGGATACCCAACTGATTTAATCTGTGGCTAACGCCGGAATTGATCATATTCAGAAAAACATGTAAAATGCCAATAAAATGTAAGGAAATCCGAATGCTGACCCTAACTCTCTCGCTTTGGTGTTAACTGATTGTGCGATAAGTTAGGTATCTTAACAACATTTGACCTCCTCTATTGCACCTCGGAGTATCCGCCATTAAACCTCACTCAAAACAACCCCTGGCAAGGAACCAAGGCTTCGAAATAGCCTCGTTTGTATGAAAAACGCACTCTGACCCGTTTTTTTTGTCCCTGAGTGTATATCCATAGTGTTATGAGTTATGGTATTTTGCTGTGGAGAAAGCAGCTGACATCCAGACTATCAATTGGGTCGCGTTTCGCTCAGGGATAAATTTAAAGAAATCAATATTCTTACAGTCGCGTTGCAGTAATATCTTTGAGGATATCATGTATTTACGCAAATACATACATGAGGTCTAGAAATAGGGATAAGCTCGCTCTTCCAGGTCACTGTCTCCGTAAGGTAAGCACTTCGTTAGCAGGAAACTGTTTTTACAACAAGATATCATCTACGAGTAATACGCCGTTCAGCAAACAGTCTAACATTAAGCGCTGCTTGTTCCGTAGGGCATAATTATTGTACGTTAAATGTCTTCATTGGTGATCAAGATGTATTTAAGCAGTGTCTAGACTGCCTAGGCTATTATTAAAGTAAGGTCAATTCTTAAGGCTAGGGTATGTCTGATATTTCGCAAGTCTAATAAATGTGCCTTTCAAATACCTGTGTATTCAAACACTAAATTTTGTTTTATTTATATTTGTACTAAATCTCTCTCACGTGGCCAATTTACTGAATAAACATATGGTATTTTTGAGTTTTCAGTCATATACAATATACTATGAAACCGAAATTTATACCACAATCATAAACCGTGGTCAGTTTACAGTACACACAGCAACACATCTAGCTATACACTTCAGAAATCTGAAATATTGCATGAAAGAGAGTCGCACTAGAATGCATAGAAGTTGAAATAATACACATATATACATCTCTTTCTTTTTCTCTCTGCTCTGTCTTTCATGGTTAGTTAGGTGTGATGTTGAGTGTACTCTAGATTCTTAATAGAGTTTGACTGGTTATTGCTGTCACACTTGCACTCGCATCGCATCTGACAGTATAGTCAGAAAACGAAAATTGCCGATAGCTATTAAGGAACTGATACTAAAATCACTGAATGAACAAACCTGAGTGTATCTCCCTCGGCTTCGGAAGATTGGTGACGCAGGTGTGTGGGCACATCAGGACGTTAGCTGGGTGCAGGGTGCCTTCCAGGAATCGGCGCTTGCACTCGCTGAGGTGTATCCCCCCCAGAGGAGTCTTGGGCAGATAGTTCGGCTGAACCAGAGCGAGGCAGTAGATGCCGACTTGGTGGATGGAGTCGACAGCTTGCAGCACGCGGGACATCCATTGGAATGACTGGAAATTAAGAGTAAGGAGCATCACGAAAGTATACTGACCCTGTTAAGAAGTGCAACGATGTGTTGCTTCTGTATAGTTTTAAGCATTAAGTTTTAAGCACTGAACTACGGGGTTAAACCCTACTTCTCTTATTCTAAACACACAAAAGCTAAAGTATGCTTGAAATATCCTTTGGCCTTATCTGTCATTATGCCATTTGAATGTGACAGAAGGGGATAATTAATACTTTAACTAAAATACTCTACGTTATGTACAGTCGCCATCAAATGAATCGGGACATATTCTTTTGATAGGTATCAGAGCGAGTTTAGATAATTGAGAACACTCTTTACTGTAGATAAAAAGGAAGCACATTAAAGTCGCCGTCAACAGAACTTGTGAACGATGTATACAAATTAGTACTGATTGACGCATAACCTCAAATATTCACCAAGTGTGTTTTTATTAAAAATAACGTATAATGAATAGTTATTTCATCTTACACTTAATATGAAAATAATGATCTAGTGTATATTCATTCACCATAACATAACAAAGACTTCACTTGATCTTTAAAAGTACGTGTTTAATGATTATCCAGTAATTACGGTGAATCGGTTCGTTTGGTTTTGTTTACATCTTTTGCAAGTTCTATTGACGGCGACTTTAGCATATTACACTTAAGTTTCATAGTGTCACACTTATAATAAAACGCCAGGGGCTTTATTCTACTCGGTTAACCCATATTGCTTTTTAAAGAACTATCGTAACGTTCTCAATACGATAATATGTCGCAATTAATATGATTTCCCAAACAGATTCTTTTCCTATTCGTCAGGAGACAAAATCGAAAGCTATTTAAACAACGCAAAGATACACTTTCAATCATATTTTTTATACAATTTACCTCTTCCTCGCCGCAATCTGGCCGCTGTTCGGCCACTATGCAGATCCTCTCGTCCCTCAGCACTCTGACAGAGAAGACGGCGATGCGTCCCCTGTATATGAACTTCATCGGCTCCACGGCCAGTACTGTCGCGATTATGTCGTCCATGTTATGCTTGCGCCCTGTCACCGTCATCAGACCGTCGCGGGAGCCGCAGACGAACACCAGCCCTGAACGGTAGACAATATTAGCACAGTAGAAACAGTAGCTCGTCTTTAAGCAAAGGTATATCGCTCAAATGCGTATACGATACATTGTTTGTCTGAATCCAGTCAAGTACTAGGAGAGCAGAATATACGCAGAGTTAACAAGCTTACCTCCAGGCCCTAAGAATCCAAGCAGCCCGCTGCGCACATAACTCTCTTCGCCTATGGTCTCCCCGTCCGCGTCTAGCGGACGAACGCGGAAGGCGCTCCCGGTTAGCCCTGGGAGCCCCCAATATCCAGATCCGGTGGCTCCGGAAAGCACGCAGATCTCACCGACCTCATCTGTCTTGCAGAGGAACGCGGGGCCTTCCATTTTAACCACCACGATTACGCCTGGAGGAGAAAGTAAACATGAGTTGCATTAGTGGCTATTAACTTAAAGCTAGCTAGCGTGATTAAACAGGGAGGTTTTGAATTTTGAACCTTTGTATCTTAAAAGTACACGCGTACAGTGCAACCAGTTTCTTAATGGCGATCGGCAATTTTAGTTTTTATATGAGGCACGAGAGACAAATATATTGTCTGTAGCGAGTGCAAATATGATACACGAACGCTACTAAGAAGCTGGGAGTATCTAGGTACTGTCAGGTATTTCAATAACTACGTCACATTGGATAATCGACTGGTATATCTAGATCTAGAGTTATGATCCGATTTGGTTAAATGATATGTCATACTCATTGGATTCGTCTCGCTGGAGAAATGCATAAAGTTATTCGTTTTTTATTTATTTTATGATAAAGTACTGAATTTTAATTTTAAAAACTACGTGGCATGACAATTTAAATGAATAAACAAGAATTCAATACAAACCGGTTGTAAGTTCTTTGGCATGAAAAAATAACAGTTTTGAGTCAGCTACTTATAACCAAGAAAATTAACTAAATACGTTATAAACGGTCTATTTACAAAGCAAAGTTTACATGAATGACAGACGTATTGTGTTTTAATTTACTTATTATTGGGCTCAATTCAATTTGCAAGTGGAAAGAAGTGGTCTCTGCCTACCCCTCTGGGAAACAGGCGTGATTTAATTTAATGTATGTATGTATGGGCTCAATTTTGGCCAATTTCTGGCCACTGGATCTCAAAATCGCTTGCGTTCGAGAGACAATCTATCCCTTGCTATACAATCTAATAAATCCAAAACGTATTCTAAATCCTTTTCGGTTCACGCTGTGCGGTTGTGAAATCTATTGCCTACTGAAATAAGCCAGTCTCAGTCTGTAGATTCTTTCAAATGTAGACTAAAGAAGTTCTGGCTTGACACTTGTTCTTAAAGTTTTTCCAGCTTATTATATATATTTATTTACTACATTATTTATACTGTATGTTTGTGTTGTTTATCTAATGATACTTCTAGAAATTATCATTAAGTGTTGTACTTATTTGGCTATTCGTTGTAATTAATTATATCTCAATCGCTCAAAGGTTAACTGGAAGAGTTCCCTGTTCTATTTTTGTCTATTTTATAATTGTTATCTCTTTTATTTGTACAATTAAATGCATACAAACCAGAATGCAATCTTCAGACAACAGATGCGTTGCCAACCCTGAGGACTAAGATGGTCATAAATAATACCAACTCACAGGACGGCATAACCTGCCCGCAGTCTTGCAGCGTCAGCGACGTGAGCGAGTTCTCAGCATCGACCCGGACGACGCCGTACGAGAGCCCGGACATGGAGAGCACACCGCGTCCGGCTGAAGACCCTCCGCGTCCAGCGCGCCGGACGCAAACCGTCATCGACTCGCTGCTGCAAGCGCAGGGGCAGATCGCGTCACCACGGACACCTGCCAATACGACGACACTGATTAGAAAATATAATCAAAGATAGTCTGCGCGGTCAAGATTTTCATTGCCTAAAGAAAAACAAATAAAATCATAACACACGCTCTTAAAATCAAAAAACACTTAAAACGATGTTAACAAAATAGACAATGATTGCGTTATATACTTTTATCTAGACTCGTATCATAAGTCCTCTATAATGCGTTCAGAATCCGTAGACAATGACCATCATAACAAGATACAATTTTACTATGATATTTTTTCTTATCTGTAGCTGTAATGAAAAGTTAAAATTACGATACAACTTTTGATAAAGTAAAGTTGTTCAAATTTGGAACATCTTCCAAAACCAACACATTTCAAACAGGGGGTCAATTCTAGTATCCATTAAACGTCGACTCGGTATAATTTAAGTAAAGTGTCGTACGCCGTTTTGGTGTCGAATTGTAGAAAAGGGACTTTGTTAGTTTGTCTATGATTAAAAAAAAACCATTCATTTTCGTGACACAGGTTAGCTTTGCCGCCATTTGTTTGTTCTACCGCCTCTTTTTAAAATCCGGAAAAGTATATTTGAAGTGAAATATGAGTAGTGATACTGACAATTGATTTATTTCTTATTTCAGTTCATCCATTAGCTTAACACCTATAGATATATTTCAGGTAGCAGTAGCACTGGTAGCTATGAAGGTTATTTGCCTTCGGCTACTGAACGCATCTTAGAGTACTTATAATAAGAGTGTAGATAAAGTAATGTATGCAACTGTACATAATTAGGCCTTAAAAAACTCGTGTGATGTTATTATGAAACTCGCCTTTGGCTCGTTTCACAAAACCACACTCGTGTCTTAAGGACCCTCTTTATGTACCAGTTACATAAAATACTATTTTCATACAGTTGCTCAAAAAGTGTTACTTTTCGTAGCTGTATATATCTTGCGGAAATTGGTTTTTCGAACAACTGCTTTTTACTTTTTCAACCTCCATATCGAACCGTGGAAAGTTGGATATTTCGCACTAGTGCGTTATACTTTTCCATTTTTTTTATATACTTTTCCTCCAAGCAAGGTTGGATGCACAACTAAAGAGTTTGCTTGTTCGACCACTTAATTTATTTTTTGTTTGTACATACGCACATCATTTAGTATTGAAACTAATATATATATAGGTAATATACATACATACACAGATACACACACATACACATATACACTGATACACACATACACAGTTACACATTTTTCTCCGAGTCTTTCCGTTTTGGTTTATTGGTATAGGAATAACACGAACCTTTGCTCTGGAACACCGAGAGAAACTGGTCGCAAGACGACAAGGACCAGGGGTTGGCTCCATCGGCTACCAGTAGCATTCGCAGAGAGCCCAACAAAATTTCCTTGTGGTCGCGAGTCGCTAGCAACCCCCAGTGGAGATCACGCGACTTTACAATGGCCACTGAAGCCCTGTTAACAAATTAGGTGATAAATATTATTGAACCAACTTAATATGCGGCATGCACTGCCACTTTAACAGATCTGAAACTATTTAGGAGCCCCTAAATGTTGATGAGTAAGGGCATAAGTTGAGTACATATACCAGCGGTCCCCTAGAGGATCACCGTTAGGAAGGGCCCATGGAAGAAGGGGCAAGTAGTTCAACAGGATACTGACGCGATCATAAGCATAATAGGAAAATAAATCACCAAGAATTATTAGTATCTAAATATTATGATGACTTAATTTGTAATTATATTTTCGCAATTATAGTAGGTACTTAATATTAATAACTTGGCACGATTGAATAGTAACAACAAATTATACTTGTTGTGACTCTTTAAGAGCCACATGCAGCCAAAAGATAAATCCAGACTGGCACAAGTTAAGTTTAGCTGCGGCTCGTGCTAAAAACGCGGAAGTGAATACATATGTTTGTTAGAAGACTAAATCAGTCATTTCTGATTAAACAATCTCAATACATACATATGTACATACATTAAATCACGCCTGTTTCCCAGAGGAGTAGGCAGAGACCACTTGCTACGATCTTAACTAATTTCTTTGCTTCTTCAACATTCATACTCATCTGCTTATGCTGGTTTATAAAGCTGCCTTACCCTCTTAATCTCAATATTTATTTCAAAAAACTTGACATAGGTACCTGTATTTAGTAATCATGTGCATCCAAGACGCCGGGCTGACTTTCATCAGCGCGTACGGTATGAAGATGACGTGCATTCCATTCAAAACACTGGCGAGGACTGCATGCCATAGACCAGTCTCTCGCTTGAAGTCCAAAACGCAAACCATGTGCTCGCCTTCCGTGTAGTTGCAGGCTACTGACAACATTCGGCAGTGGGCCAACATTGACGACCTGAAAATGTTGACAAGTTTGAGTTAGAGGGCCTTAAATTATAAGGTTTTTTAATAGCTAAAAGAAGGGAAAACTAATACACTGACCACCTGATGATCGGGGAGGCTGAAGAACAATTTCAAATGATTTGTCAACATGTATAGCATAGCAAAAAAGAGCTTGACAAACATGAGCATGTAAAACTATATTCTCAAGTAGCGACCATCCGCTTACGTCGCAGTTTCTACTCGTAGGTAAAAATTGAACCATGCGGCTTCCTGCCACGCTATTTCCAAATGCTGCTTATGCTCGTTTAACAGGCTGTCTTACCCTCTTCTCTTCACTGGATACAAGAGCCAACTCTGCTGCCTAACAACAGGATTAGCTTAGCGGGTACGATAGTGGTAGTGACGACGGGCGGCCGCTCTATGAGATACGAAGTTATCATCGACAAACAGCCTCATAAAAGTGATGAGCCAACGTCTTACATCATTCCGGAATGTACGAGTGGCAGAACATTTGGCACAAAAATTATGCCCTGCGAATTTTTTTCTAAAATTCTTTAGAAACGCAAACGATCTGGACTTGTGACGGACCAAGTGATTTAAAAACAAAGCGAGACTACAGAATGCATTGGTTGAATATGGAGATTTAATACTCCCGATTTCGTCGCAACCCGAACAACTGTTCTGCATAATTAAAAATATTTGGTTAACCCGTTTTAACACTAAAACTTCCGTACAATTATTATTAGCATTATTGCATTTTTTAAACGTAAAACCAGTATATTTAACTTATTATACCGCGCGCTGAAAACCACTGAGAAACTGAATTTTGCTACTGATGAAAAACTCTCGAGAGAGCAAACGCATTAAAGAATGACGTACGTCTTGCATTGATTAGCTACCTGTTGCATTCAGAAGCGACATCTGGTCATAAATCAGTGCGCCACCGGAAGCGCAGAGTCTGCAATATTTCCGTGCATCCTCCAAACCTACACTGGCGTTGCACAAAATGCGAATAGATGGCGTTAGTCACTGCAATGCGGAAAGTTTACTTACTGCATGTAAAAGTTTACGAGTTGACGCAAAGTTTCGTTTACTTCATGCACGGCATGTCTCGCTTTACAGCGTTGTGAAGTTAGTGCAAGCGATGGGCGAAGTTTCCGAGAGTATTGTCGAGTTATTGTGTGTTCTTGTAATGTGTACGAAATGTTTATTATGCTTAGTAGCTTTTGTAGATGAATCTTACATTATTAAATATAATTAAAAAGAATAGGATGAGTAAGTACCTATAAGTTCGATTTCTGAAAGTGTTCATTGAGTAAAAAGTTTAAATTGTTTTTTTTGTTGACGCAAAAGGATGGATGATCCGATTGGGACGCTTTTTTAATAGCAACTAGTTTTACAAAGATTTTTCTTAGCGGTTTGATTAAAATCTTTAAATCGCTTATGAGTTATGAGCTCTGGAAGAAATAGATACATTTACCGATGTTAACTGAGATGCTCGTCTTAAGATACGTCACAGCAAACGTCAAATTATAGCAAACTGACGTTTCTGAACGGTTCTCGTCGCCCATATTAAGAAGACTATTACGGTCGACGTGAACCGTTTTGAAACGTGAAGTTGATTCTTTTACAGAGTGTGTATTTCTACTGCCGGTATAACAAATAATGAAAAATGAATCAATTAGTTAAATGTTTATGGTAACCTTGGACTTAAACCCCAGAAAGACTCCAGGCCGATCCCATAATGTAAACAATCAGCCAATAAAAAACAAAAGCCTCGAAGGCTTTTCATTAATTGAAAAACCATCGTGTATTAATTAATTATCTAATCCTTACAGCACGTTATTCGAGATAAAATTAAATGGAACAGAGCCGGTCGGATTATGAGTTTACCTATATTATTTACGTTATATTTTTAACAAGTAACAAACAACATTTCGTTTAAGTTGTTGACGTTATACGGTGCAGTTAGTACACACAATCTGTTGTTCTCTTAAAATGAAAGGTTTTCATGGTAACGATCGAAAAAAATATTGAAGACGACTCGGGCTAACCGCCACCGTACTGATGAAGTCATTTTACATAAATTTAGGATACAATTAATTCGTTATTAACCGACTCAGTGCGGTTGTAAGACACAAGAGGCGAGGAGACTATTTTCTCGCTGAAAAACCGAAAAAAAGATATAGATCCCGTGTAAATAAAAGAGACATGTATATTAATAGTTGATCTCTGGCTGTTCACACTGCCGGCGTCCACTTTTTTAACTAGTTTGTCGAAACAAAAAATAGAGATCGCGTGTCAATAAAAGAGAAACAAATGTTAAAAAAAGACTTGCTGAAAAAAATGAAAAAAAGAAATAGTTGCTCGCTGGCTGTACTCACTTCCCGCTCATCGTCGGCGGTGGAACCAGTGCCTAAGTAAGATTTGTCTCGTAGCTCCTTGCTAGCATAAATAGTTCATGATTTACGATCAAGTACTAGGACAGCATAACTCACCTAGTGACAATCACGCCCATGGCGGAGCCGTCCACAGCTGACGTGTGCTCGATGTGGGCTGGACTGTCGTCAGCTGGCCGAGGTGGCGGGATCCAGTCACGCGGGGGGCGCGGAAGCTTCTCCGTGGATACCCAGAGGAGCGCGGGCCAGCCACGGAAAGAGACCACGTCACCTGACGACGTCTTCGGAAGGCCTATGGAATTTAATTAATCAAATGGTGGCACCATTAGCTCTGGTAGACCATTGATTTTGTTGTGTATCCTGTGCTTTGTGTCATCATGTGCTTTGTGTGTTAGGTGTAGATTAGGTTAGGTATTACTTCTGATGAAAACGGGCAAATGAAGTAATAGGTTCTGAATGTTAATTTTGTACTGTTTGTCGAAAAAGACAACCGGGAGGAACGTCTAAAAGCATACGAACACGACCCCTCACCGCACCCACTAGTGATATTGCGTGATAACAAAAAAAAAACATAATACTCGATAAAAAATACGGGTCAGGCGGAAGTAATTCATAAAAGACTTGCTATTATCGGTAACAGTCCATTATACTAACAAATGAACATTATAATAAATTACCCTAAGAAAAGTTACGGCCTGCCGCGGAATTCTTTGACGGGCATTTTTACCCTGTCTCATAAAAGGGGTTCACATCCCTTTGTATAAATGTCACTTTGTCCATCTGTCTGTCATCGTTTCGGACTCCAAATATCTATGGTGTTTTTATTCAATTACTTATAATTTCATATTCGATTTTAAAAACGAGCTGCTGAAGGCTCTAATCCAATACATAATACGAGTACCTACACAAGTATTTCGCCCCAAACAGAGCCCTCCCGATAACTCGGATTGAATTGCAAAAGTTTGCACTTTCAATTTGCACATAGTAGCTACACATCCCGAAATTGAATTTGCCCTCGCGTGGTTTTGACCACTCAACAACATAAAACAAAATAGTTATTTATGTAACCGGTACATAATGAAGCTTGCGAGCGCTCTAATTACAGGCACGAGTACCTTAAGAGCTAAATATGAACCGTTGCATACATAACTTTTTCTACAAGTTTAAAATGGTAATGACAAAAATAAACGAGAGCTAACTTTTCCCGTACACTTACTTTACTCGATTTTTCTGCTAGAACAAATTACCAGTCAGCAAAGTCATTTTCATTATTCCGAATGGCGTTAATAGTTTTGAATTTTATTGAAAAGTGTACTAAAACCGTTCTGATCTGACAAGTGGTTAAGAAATTTGGAATGCCAAACGAAACGCCTTTTTGTTGGTATTATCCATATTGAAAGTAACCATGGCAACCAAATAACAAATCGATGGATATTAACCACCAATTTTAATTAAAAAAAAATATAATTTAGAAAAAAAAAAAAAATGTAATTATTTTCATAATTAATTTACGCTTTAGGTGGTATTCTGATACCATTAACGATATCAATATTAGTGGTTTATAGTAAAACAACTAATAACACCTCACGTCCCACTGGGGCCCTAGTAAAAAGGGTACCAACATATCGACTTTACTGGTAATAAAAAAGGGTATATACATGAAAGGAGTATACTAGACTTAAACCCTTTTTCCATTGATCTCCAAAAGGCTTAGGACCCCATAAAAACGATTGAAATCCATCATACTCGTATCGTATTTGGTAACGCTCAATTTGCGCGCCTCGGGCTGTGATCGTAGTTAAAATGAACGTGTTACCACGCCATTGCACACCACTTAGCGTCGAATGGAAACCTTAAATCCAGCCCGAAATGTCCACTGAAATAGTGTGCATTCTCCGATCAAATATGCATTTAATCGCCTTAGACGAGTTGTAAACATAAGTGGAGGCTAATGTGGTTTGCTCGCAGAGCGGAGCAGCGTTAAATAGAAATGCATGTCGACATCGCTGTTTATCACCGCTAAGCAAGGTTTAAGAATTGTTATTTACCATTATGTTATTATGAAAGAAGAAACGAAGAATAGAAAGAAAAAATATTTATTCGTAGCAATAACACACAGAGGTTAAAGAAAAATAAACATGAAAAAGAGACGGCAGACACATTGGTAATTATAATTACTTTAGTGGTGATTGTCGAGCGTTTGTCTTTGTTATTGTTGTGAATAAATGTTTTTCTCTATTTCTTTTTCTTTTGCCTGATTCTGCCTGAAATAACAGTCAAATATTTAATTTTTACGATGATGATTCCTTGTTTATATTTTCAATTAACTTACTAAAATATTAATTGGTGAATTTTGCGGTGTAGCTTTTAGATTGCGGGCCTGTCGGCGGTGAGGGCATTTATAATTGGAAGTTTGAAAAAGTTATTTTATATTTAAAGTAGAATCAGAACCCAATATAAATAAAATTCATTATAAAATTCCCTTAAACTTAATTTGCCCGATAAGAACCATTCAAAAACTTATCATTACTTAAAAAACTTGTTGAATATCTTGGTAAATCATCAAAACTTAATTTATCAACCTCGCTGTTCGATACACCTAAACATAAGAAATCAAAATCGCTCAGTAAAAATAAAACAAGATTAATTTATCACATTTGTCCGGTGAAACGGACATATAATCAGAATTATAATAGTATTTTGTAACTGGTACATAAAGAGGGTCTTAAAACACGAGTGTGGTTTTGTGAAACGAGCCGAAGGCGAGTTTCATAATAACATCACACGAGTTTTTTTAAGGCCTAATTATATGTACAGTTGCATACATTACTTTATCTACACACATATTATAAGTACTCTAAGATGCGTTCAGTAGCCGAAGGCAAATAACCTTCATAGCTACCAGTGCTACTGCTACCTGACATATATCTATAGGTGTTAAGCCAACGTATGAACTGAAAAAAGAAATAAATCAAATCAGAGAAAAGAAGTATTTATTTATTATAATAATTGTAAACATTAACATTAGTGCAATTTGAAATGTTTCATTAACAAACAAACAAATGGCGGCAAAGCTAACCTGTGTCACGAATATGAATGTTTTTTTTTAATCATAGACGAACTAACAAAGTCTCTATTCTAATGTCATTCTACATCAAAACGGCGTACGACACTTTACTTAAAATATACCGAGTCGACGTTTAATAGATACTAGAATTGACCCCCTGTTTCAATTGTGTTGGTTTTGGAAGATGTTCCAAATTTGAACAACATTACTTTATCAAAAGTTGTATCGTAATTTTAACTTTTCATTACAGCTACAGATAAGAAAAAATATCATAGCAAAATTGTATCTTGTAATGATGGTCATTGTCTACGGATTCTGAACGCATTATAGAGGACTTATGATATGAGTGTAGATAAATTAACGTAACGTCATTCTTAGCAAAGCTTACCTTTAAGGCAAGCATCGGATGTCAAAGCGTACTGAATCCCACAGGAGCCAAGAAGAAATCCAACTTGCTGCAATCCTGCGTCCCTTCTTGTCAGTGGGACCTCTATTGGGACTGGTACCACACCAGCTTGGAGGCAGCCGTAGAAAGCGCACACGAAGTTGATAGGGTCGTTATTTGGATACACCAGGGCTACTCTGTCTCCCGGTTTAATGGACGTATCTCCAGTAAGTGCGCCCCCGCTAGCACTTTTAGACGTAAAGGCTTTGTTCAGCAGGGCGTATGCAATCTTCAGAGAGCGACTGAGCAGTTTACCTGTAGGGAAATCGTGGAATAGGAACGTGATTTGATTTGTCAGCCTTACTTAAGTTTTGCTTAAATAAATCTGAGATCAGTCTTTTAAATGAAGTATATTTTTATTTGAGTGATCAATGAGAAAAAACATCGATCAATACATTTAGTGTATAAACTTTTTCTATAGACAAAAATGCAGATTCATGACTGAATTCCATGAATAAATACTCATGGTCTAAGATCCGAATGGTATGTAATTCGTCTATTAAACAAGTAACAGCATTTTATAAGTTTTTTTTTGTTATTATACAGGGTGTATTGCAAGTCGTGTGCCAAATGAATATGGTGGGTAGCTAAGGTCACTTGCAACACGTTTTGGGCCAATTAACACTCATCCTACCCACGGTGTTTTTTTTATATTTTTTTTGAAAAAATCTCGGAATCTTCCAAAAGTTAACCATTTTGTTCACCTATCTTTTTTTTTTAAATGTGACAGCACAAAAGTACTTATAGTTTTTTTATCTTTAATGTTTGCGCATTCGAATGAAATGTTATTTTTATTCATATAGTAAACAAATAAAAAAATATTAGCCAACAAAGTGTGAAGGGCAGAAAAATAAAATCTTCACGGCCAACTTTAAGGCACAATTAAAAAAAAAGTAGAAGCTCCTCAGATCTTCCAACATCATAAAAACTTCTCCAGTTCCTGACAATTGTTACGGTATACCACATGTCTAGAATCACGTTCAGTTTTTCGTCAATATATGGTTTCAATCTAAAATGGTGGTTTTATTCGTTCAGTAGATCCGGCCAGTTAAATGGGCTAAATGCACAATACAAAACGCAATATGGTTAAAAATCATCTTTATTTTAATAATTACTTCATATTTTGTTCAAATTGTCTTCCTCCACAATTGATACATTCGCGACACCTTTTTCGTATTTCTACAGTTGTTGTACGAAGTGTCTTTGACTTTTACGTCTGGGGAAGGAACAAAGAGCTAGTGTACGCAACACAGGTAGAGAGCAGAGAGCATCTGATCGCAAAAAATAATGACGCGTTCGCAATAATGCGGCAAGAAATGACACTTCGTACAACAACTACTGTAGAAATACGAAAAAGGTGTCGCGAATGTATCAATTGTGGAGGAAGACAATTTGAACAAAATTTGAAGTAATTATTAAAATAAAGATGATTTTTAACCATATTGCGTTTTGTATTGTGCATTTAGCCCATTTAACTGGCTGGATCTACTGACCGAATAAAACCACCATTTTAGATTGAAAACATATTTTGACGAAAAACTGAACGTGATTCTAGACATGTGGTATACCGTAACAATTGTCAGGAACTGGAGAAGTTTTTATGATGTTGGAAGATCTGAGGAGCTTCTACTTTTTTTTTAATTGTGCCGTAAAGTTGACCGTGAAGATTTTATTTTTCTGTCCTTCACACTTTGTTGGCTAATATTTTTTTATTTGTTTACTATATGAATAAAAATTACATTTCATTAGAATGCGCAAACATTAAAGATAAAAAAACTACAAATACTTTTGTGCTGTCACATTTAAAAAAAAAAGATAGGTGAACAAAATGGTTAACTTTTGGAAGATTCCGAGATTTTTTCAAAAAAAATATTAAAAAAACACCGTGGGTAGGATAAGTGTTAATTGGCCCAAAACGTGTTGCAAGTGACCTTAGCTACCCACCCTATTCATTTGGCACACGACTTGCAATACACCCTGTATATGTAAGTACTGTACTGACATTTTTCAGTCAACCTATTCGCCATATATTAATAAACATATTAAATTTGATGTAAAATACTTTTTATCTAATAAACAGCTAGGTGAAGATCGTCTCCAATTCGGATCCCCTACTATTAAGGCTGGCGTTGTCATCTGTAAGTGCCTTTACATTTTGCAATGCCGCAGATAGTACTTAACTATACTACGACTTGTCCGTGTTATCAAAAGAACACTTACCATACGTCAACGAATTGCTGAGCTTCCCGTTTGGATCTAGAACGGTCGCAACATTAGCTTTGAAGGACGCGGTCCCATACCGCTGCAGGGCAGCTTCCAAGTTCCTGGGTAAACCAGCAGGCACCACCAACTGCTCGCCCACTGCTGGGGTCATAGTTCCACCCTCAGGCTTGGGCGCATTAGGGTCTTTGGGGTTGGCGGCAATCTCAAGCTCTATGTCATCGTCCTCGTAAAATTCCGGTAACGGTCGACGCTTAGGCCGCTTCAATGTGTTCAGTAGCTGTTGGATTTTTGCCGATACCTAAGGAAGAAAACGATTTAACCGATAAAAAATGTGTGTTCATACATTGATGATGTGGTTGAGATTTGGGTTTGAAACAAGGAGACAATGAGTGACTGACGAGGTATTTATCGGTCGGTGCTGGAGCTATCCTATGGCCCATAGCACAGCGCTATCGTCTATGTTACCAAGGGATAATGACTGACAGACGCTTGTAAGTGTGATGGACTGACCTTCCAACGGCCTGTACCAGTGCCAGTGTCTTCAGACTGGTAGCACTGCACGCGATCCGCAACAAGTGCGCCACCGCGACGTGCGCCAGCCGTTGTGTGTGTCACGTCCGGTTGGATATCTGGACAACATACGGAATCGTTAAGCATTGCGAATAAAAACAACAAAAAAAATATAGTTTTTGGTGAAAAGAAAGATCTCAAAGAAATCACAATAGCGTGTCATTTTTAACATTATGTTTAAAAATAGATAAGTATATGAATAAAACTCACACGCAGGCAAATGTGTCATGTCTGAGAGGTTGATCTCTGTCCGCTCGCGCATGTGTTTCTTCTCCCTCTCCCGTTCGCGTTCCCTATCCCGCTCCCGCTCACGTTCGCGTTCGCGTTCACGTTCACGTTCGCGTTCGCGTTCACGCTCACGCTCACGCTCTCGCTCGCGGTGTGGCAGCTGCGGGAGCGGGTGAGGGTGCGAACGGGGGTGCGGTGCAGCCGGACGTCGCGCAGGGGGCGAGTTTAGTTCTGGTGGTGGGGGTAAGTCTGTCTCGCCCGCGCACGAGTCGTCGTCGGAACTAGATGCTAAATAGTAACGAGTAAGTACTTAATTCAATTATTTTGTTCGATGAATAATAAAACAAGTCCACAAAAAAAACAGAAGTTGCCGGGCATGTTACGACGAAGAAAGCTATTTGATCAAATTTATGCCAATTACAAAGTACTAGTAACCTAGCAGTTTGAAGAGATTCAATACTTACAGAGGTCATGTCTCTCTCTGTCAGGGCTCTTGGCCATCATGGATGTCCTCTTCGAGGGCATCGGCAGCGAGGGCTTGGGCCGGTTCTGCATCTCGGCCAGCGCCTGTTGCACCGCCTCCTGCCTCACTTCTGCAAAAATCATGATACCTTAGTATTTCAGTTTATGATACTAGAAGAAACAAGCGTAAAAGGGTAAGCTGTCGCGCGTGATTTAGAGTTTTCATTTCATTTACTGCATAATACATCCCTGGCATGTCAGTTCCAAAAAATATGGTAGCAACCTAGCAACCATTCAAAAACACAACTTCATTGTCAGATGAGAAGTAGGTTTTAGAAATTTGGATGCTACCACCGGAATTTAAAGTGAAAAGCTACAAATAAATTACAATGTCCTTTATAGGATTACAATAATAGAATTTAATAAAGGATAATTTCTAACAATGTGGGGGTTTTCATTGAAATAAAGCGAACACATTCTCAACTCTACCGTGCTAATAAAACACAAAAGGCCAAAACCCAATTACTTCTATCATGCTGTGACATCAAATTCATCAATGCAAACGACTCAAAGCGCCAGCCCTAAATAAAGGACGTTTTTAATTAAGAAACTTAGTTTGAAAGAAATTAAATTAAAATCTAATAAGCCACTTAAAAGTCCTAAAGTCACTAGACGTCTATTGACCGCCGATGAAACAGGTCATGCAGTGAAACGGCAAACTTCGTGCATTAGTTTAAGATTCAGACTCGCTTAGCTGCGCACGGCGGTCAAAATTCTAGCTGTCGGTTTACCAAGAGCAAACCATTTCTAGAGTGTTAACCCGAGTAATGTACTGGAAACTCTGCATCAGTCTAAAGAGGGAACTGTTCGCTTGTTAGGACATGCATAATGGTTCAGAGCTGAGCTATTTTGAGGCATGCAATCTTTTACAAAACAATGTTTTAGATAGTCTGAAACACCTTTCAAATTCAAAATTCAAAATATTTATTCAGTAAATTGGCCACATGCGGGCTCTTTTACACGTCGGAAATGTACAGTGAATCTACCAGCGCTTCGGACAAGACCATCATTGCGGAGAAGAAGCGCCGCAAGAAACTCCAGCAGAAGGTCACGGCTTTTGCGTTGAGAGTAAGGTTTGGAAAAAGTATTTTAAATATAACGAAAGTTACCCATTAAGATTGGCGTAAACGTATGTTTTTAACAGACACATCTTCGTGCATACAAAACCTCCTACATGGAAGTAAGTAAATTTAACTGGTAGAGAACGCAATTAGGCATTTGGCGCGCCATTTCTGTGCAATAAAAATGATAATGATGAGAAATAAAGGGTATACAATCCGAAACGTACACCCCTTGTTTGAATCGTAATATAAGTAATAATAGCTATAAATCGAACCGAATCATATCTCATATCATAATAACATAACATAACGTCATAACCAGACCAAGGAATATACGGGGCAAAATTAAATGACAGCTAGGGATTGCCTATTGGTGCGTTCCTATATTCAAAACCGTTGGTAGAGTTGTGACGTCTCGTTAAAATTTGACACATTTTGTACGTAGCAAATGTCATACCGCTACTGCCCGTAAGGGAAACGATTCGTTTCTTGAATATAGGAACCGGGCATATATCGATTAACTCAATAGGGAATATGCATGGATTTTAAAAATCGCATTTCTCATCAAAATATGAAAATACCGTAAAAGAGATCACCAAAACGGAAATTAAAATTAAAATCGGTCAAGAAATACGGAAGTTATAAGCATTTCAAACTTCTAATTAGACAGAGAGATCCGATGTGCACCGTGACGTCATTGTGCACTGCGGCCATATAAACTCCATGTAAAATTCCGTTTTTCTAGAAAGAGATAGGAACAAATCTTTGTTGGCATATATCTTGGTTATTTTTATAGTTATTCAAAAAATTATTTTTGTGATCTGTTTGTTACATGAATCAGCTTCAATTGAAGCTGTAAAAAAAAAACATGCATATTCCCTATTATCGATGCTTTTCCCATATAATAGTGATCGCCCCCAGCATTGTTTGTGTGATTTTTTTATTTTGTTTTGCCCCTACCACTTCCACTGAAATTGAAAAGTCTTTTAGCCACTTGAAATGGATTCATCAAACATTCACGTCAGCCGAAAGACAAGGCTATAAATCGAGACGGAGAAAATTAACGCCCGAAAATTTGGAACAATTTCTCCAAATCGTTTACTTTAAATAATAGTAAACGGGACAGGAAGTAATTCTGAAATAAACAATGACAAAAAAAAATGGTGATTATGAGTGAAGGTTCAAAAATCCTTTTAAAATAAAGAATGACCAGAATTATGTTGATATTTTGTTTTATTTTCATACCTCCAATAATATTTTAATAACTAAACTTAGAGCGATCACTAGTATGTATATGGGAAAAGCATCGATGATTGAGTTTATTGATATAGGCAATCCCTAGCTGTCATTTAATTTTGCCCGTATATTCCTAGGTCTGCTGGTAACATTTACCAGATATAGCACATTCATTTCCGACTCCGCCCATTATTTCCCTTTGATTAAAGCCTGTCAAAGGGAAATATTAATGCATACACGTATTAAACAAGACGCGCTAGTGTGGCTTAATCTGGCAACATGACGGTGTCTAAAGCCGAAATGCTACACACACCATGGAATTGAATAGTACAGTCGAGTTCATAAACCTTAATATGTGTAGGTACACTTTAGTACCTTGCCTATTTAATGTCATGTTTAAACAGCCATATATGAATTGTCACAGCGATTAAAGTGACAAGGTACAAAAGTGTACACATATTTCTGAACTCTATGTACCAGTACAGGGACTATTCGACTCGTTAAAACCTAAATTGCTTTTGACATTCTATCGTATAATCGAATTGTTTTTAACTCGGCCGCGATTACCGTCAAGTAAATAAGAGCTATCATAATGATGACAATACGATAACATAAAAGCAACAAGGATTTACCGAGTAAAATGTGGTACCGCAGAATGAGCTCTACCTACAGTCTGTATCAATTGAAATTGGCAAAGATGAAAACAAATTAGTACTGTTTGACACATAACCTCAAATATTCTACGAGCGTGTTTTTAATAAAAAATATGTATCAGTAATAGTTATTTCATCCAAAACTTAATATAAAATTATTGATCAAGTGGATAAATCATTGCAAAGTAATATAAACAAGTAATGGTAAATTGGTCCGTTTGTTTACATCTTTGCCAATTTCGATTGACACAGACTATACCAAAACACCGTTAAGGTATACCTAAACTAATAGGTCAACGTGTCTACCTTGTAGTAATACGAGTATAACCACGTTTGTATTCATTTGCACACAAAAGCCACCCCCAGAGATAGAAGCCGATGCACTTGTAGCTTCGCACCTAAAGTGCGGAGCGCGACGGGCTTGCTAAAACTACAACGAGCGTAATTACTGATTAAGGATTTGTGTCAAATTCATTATCGGGCTTGTCGCTACTCGGTCTGCCGTCGGTTCAAGAGAGGACACAGATAAATATTAATAAACACAGTGAATACAGCATCAGTCAAATCGTTTTTAATGTCTGTGGCTTAGGGCCTGTTGTGTGATTAGTACTTAACTCAACTTATTGTTAAAATTCGAAAACGGAATCGAAAATTTGACACATTTCCATGAGATTTAACCATGGTACGGTTTTTAAGGATTAGTTAGTTACCGACCAAACGGGCAATCGCAATCGTTTTGATTTTGAAAATCGAAGGCTTGTCTGCATACAAATTGAAAACAATTGTTCCGCTGTGAAGCCGATTGCCATTGCGAGTGCGTTAGGCAATAGCGACGGAGATACTATGAATTATGAGATTCTCTTAAGAATTAGGTAGGTATGTAGTTTGCTAACATCGGCTCCTTTTTAAGAACCCGGACAAATTTTGTACGTGTGTCTGTAAATATGTCTTTTTTTTTGTGTATGACTATGGCATCGTAGTTCCTAAACAAATGGACATACTTGGACGTTTTTTTTAAATAAAGCTAGTTTAATCAATATTTTTTTACTTTGGTTGTATGAAGCTCTGCTAGGCTATTTTCGAGATATCAGCTCTGAGAGAAGGGGTCACCGTTGCATTGGTTTTTTTAATAGTTATTATTCAAAGTAATTTTTTGTGTTTTGTTTCCGATATTTTAATGAGTGTTTGTTTTGTATGGAAAAAATGTTTGTTTGGTAAAGACAACATGAAAAATTGAAATATTATACATTTTATTTGGTGAAGAAATAACATTGTAGTCTACGTTATAATATAAATACCTACTATGTGACGATAAGGAACCGTCAGTGCGCGAGGCCGACTCGCAATTAACGAGTTTTGTTTCAGGTAGCAAGAAAAAAATTACAATTGATAGTACATTGTTGCCTAGGCGCGGAAAGTAAGGGTTTTCTTGACGAGGTGGTTAGCAGGCCGAGCAACAGCGAGGCCTGCTAAAATACGTGTCAGGAAATCCTCGTTTCCGCCGAGGCATACATAATGCTTTTCTCAAACATGTGAGGAAATAATACAAATACATTTCTAAAAAGCAAGTAATTTAATTAATATTCGGTTTCACAATTATATTAATGCAGAATGAACGAATGTTACCGACTGTCAATTGTTTTTAAATACTAACCATAGACATTGGAATGCAAATTCAAAAAGAAACACACGCACTGTGCTAAAAAAGCGAGCAGTTACCTTGGCTGTTTGGAATTTTTGTCTTGGTCCTTTTGATTTTGTATGCAAATTGACAGCATTTTTAAGAAATATATGGACATGGACGGAAAGTGTTTTCATATGGTTTTTGTACTCCTAGGAGTAAAATGAGGCTCTTTCCGTCCTTGTGTTTCAATCGGAAAACCGTTTTTTCCGAGCATGTTTGAGAAAAATATCTTATTATTCATTAGCGACCCGCCCTCGCTCAGCTTCGGTTTATGTGAGTTTTATGCGACCCCCGTGCATAAACCAGAATGTATAATGCATAATCGTCTTCCTCTTGAATCACTCTAAGTATTGCTGAAAACTGCATTAAAATCCGTTGTGTACTTTGAAAGATCTAAGCTAACAGACAGTGGAAGTGACTTCATTTATTTCCCGAGAATAGCAGTCAGGTCCCAAAATGTTTTAGTTAAGAACCTTGTTAATTGACAAGATTTCATATTTTCAAGACTTTAATTTTATTCGTTTTATAGATACTGTTTGGAAGGAGGAAGACACTAATAGTTTTATTTTTTCCCTAGGATGTATAATTATTTTATTATTAATTTATTAAGATGTTCTTATTCTAAAAGGGCGTAACTTCATTTCTACGACACAATGGACATTATTACGTTAGTCCAATCTGTATAAAAAAAAAGTTTTTCTTTTTAATAATGGCGGTCAACCGATCTCAAGTATCTATCCATCTGTCAATAGTGTCAATGTCAAACTTGAAGTATGACAGCTTTTTTTCTCGTGAAAAAGGCAATGGTATTATATCTATTCAGGCATAGTATTGGTTAAACTCGATTTTTTTTAACTAACTTGTAATTTTGTCAATAAAGAAAAATAAATAAAAATAAATATTTTGCCGTGTTCAGGAGGCAAAACCGTTTCGATTCGTATAGTAATTTGCATGTGTCACCAAAATGAAATGTTGTCAATTGAAGAAGAATAAGCAAATAAAAACAAGCAACAAAGTCAATCGACTAGAGTAAACATAAATATGACGTAATTACTGATGTGCCAAAGGAAACTTTCCAAAATTGCGGAAAATTTCATGTAGGAAAATTTCGGAAACTTCTCACAATTTCGTATGGGGATTGAAACTTTCCGTTTCTTAAATTTAAATTTCCTATATTTCTTGGGAAAGTTTCCGGAAATTTCTTGCAACTTTTCCAACTTTTTGGAAACTTTCCGCAACTTGCACATCACTGGACGTAATTAACACCGCCGATCGGTGTCTTCGTCAAATGTTTGATGAAATCATGAACAGCGAAACAATAAATAAGACGACATTGTTTCTGCCATTTTCTTCTGCCAATATTATGAAGTAAACATTTTAAGAGGAAAACCGAAGAGGTTCACGCTACATGCGTAACAAAAAGTAAGCGATAAAAACCTGTCTGTGCCTTCTGCCTGAGACTGTGGTCTTGAGAATGCAAACATTAGGTCTCAGCTCCTACTTATTGTGACCTGTTTGCTCATTAGCTATCTCTCTCAGATATAAAAAAAAATCCTTTGTTGTTCTTTGGAATCATCATTGGAAGCTCTCTCCGGAATTTGTTTTTGAGACGCATCTACTCGAGTCATCGTGTTTATATTGTGTTTATATTTTAACTAAACAAACTTAAATATAAACTTGTACAGGGTTGGGCAGAATAAATTTCCTATATTTCTTGGGAAAGTTTCCGGAAATTTCTTGCAACTTTTCCAACTTTTTGGAAACTTTCCGCAACTTGCACATCACTGGACGTAATTAACACCGCCGATCGGTGTCTTCGTCAAATGTTTGATGAAATCATGAACAGCGAAACAATAAATAAGACGACATTGTTTCTGCCATTTTCTTCTGCCAATATTATGAAGTAAACATTTTAAGAGGAAAACCGAAGAGGTTCACGCTACATGCGTAACCAAAAGTAAGCGATAAAAACCTGTCTGTGCCTTCTGCCTGAGACTGTGGTCTTGAGAATGCAAACATTAGGTCTCAGCTCCTACTTATTGTGACCTGTTTGCTCATTAGCTATCTCTCTCAGATATAAAAAAAAATCCTTTGTTGTTCTTTGGAATCATCATTGGAAGCTCTCTCCGGAATTTGTTTTTGAGACGCATCTACTCGAGTCATCGTGTTTATATTGTGTTTATATTTTAACTAAACAAACTTAAATATAAACTTGTACAGGGTTGGGCAGAATAAGTGTCCTAGTTAAAAAGAGCCATAAAATTAAAACAAGACAGATTTTTTTTTAATTTATCTCGTTTTTATTTTTAGCGTACTCTATACTTAAAAAAACTAATTCATAAGTTCAAATCGCTCGCCATCAGCTTTAATAAATTGACGCATTCTTCCATAGAACGCATTGCACGCGGCACGCACTACCTCGTCTGGTATTTCATCCCATATCTTGACTAATCGATGCTTGAATGAGTTTAGATTCATGCCCTGTGTGCTCCCAATCTTGCTCAGCATGTAACCCCATATCGAAAAGTCCAAAGCATTCAAATCCGGCGATGAAGCAGGCCATTCTTGCCAAGGTATAAAATCTGTCAAATTTGTTCTACACCAGTCTTGAGTGCGTTTAGCTTTGTGAGATGGGGCACTATTTTGTTAGAAGCAGTAATAGTCGTTTCCATATAATTTTTGAGCATTTTCTAGCAAATGACCCTGTAACACGTTCTGGATGTAATAGTCTTGGTTAATTTTGACACCTCGATCAATAAACAGCAGCGGTAACTTGCCTCTAGGCGATATCGCACCCCATACCATGACAGCTGATGCACTCTGGAACCGTTGTACGGCTAATTTGTCCACAGGAATATCCTTCAATGAAGCACCATAGACACGATCGTTTTGTTGGTTGTGAGTGTCTTGTAACTGGAACATCTTTTCATCGGAAAAAATAATATCATCGCCGTCGTGCCAAGCTAGCAATTCCCTACATTTTTTCACTCTAGCTTTTTTCTGGGCATCTGTTAAGCCATGATTTTTTTGTTTTTTGTAGGCCTTTAGCCCAAGATCATATTTTAAAATACGACTCATTGTTCGACGGGATATTTTCATATCTTTAGCAAGTTTGCTTGCACTTCGAGCTGGATTTCGTCTAATACGCTCACGAATATTTTTAATGATGTTTTTGGTGCGAACAGATGGCTTTCTCCCAGGTTTGGGCCTGATTTGTGAAGATCCCGTTTCTTTGAATCGCTTGACGGTCCGCGATATAAACCTTATATTGATATTTGAATGTTTCAGCGTCTTCAATATCTCACACGGTCGGTATTTTTTCTGGTACAAATCGCACACGAGCTGGCGTTTCGCGTCCATTATTGAAAACAATATAAAAACAAAATATATCAAGCTGACGTGTATAAATCATAAAGAAGGTTAAATTGTCAACAACAAAAAAAATACGAAGTGAATAAGAAGTTAACCTCGTAAGGCCCAACGTCCTAAGTTTAGGACATTTGTCAAAGTGACTTTTGACTTTAGTTGACCGACACAAGATTATTTTTCCAACTAACGAAATTTGACGTGGGCCTCACGAGGTTAAGTTATATTTAAGTAAAAAAGCCATACATAACTAGGACACTTAATCTGCCCAACCCTGTAATTAATAACACATTGACAATGTTTTCGTTCCCACGAAGTGCTTTCATTGGTTTTAAACTATACTCAAATAGCTCTCACGTGTTTAACACTGGCTTTCCAAGATACAGGTCTTTGCCTTGTTTGGAGATCAGGGTTTAACAATTAACTGTGCAACAATTATTAACAACCTACTTTAAGTGCTTAAATTAATTTATCCGCTTGTACAATCCCTTTTACTTAAATACATTTTATTATTATTTAGATATTTATTTCATTTTCTGTAAATTAGGTTTTTTACAATAAGTATTCAAATATAAAAGTAAAATAACAATACTAATACAAGGAAATAAACATGACACCAACCGGCCATTGTCTCTGAGTTCAAACTATAATTAATTTATCATTCGTTATTATTACTCTTGTCCACACGAGTCTATTCCCCAGAGGGTAGTCTCGAATATGATATTGATTCTTTTAAACCGGCTTTAAACAACAACAAAAACGAAAGGGAGGGGATCTCATTCGACAACAGATACCTAAGTACGTGTTTGCTTTTTAGTTTACTAGTTATAAGGTTGTCTTTATCACTCGTCATTCATACATCAGTTTTATCACTCATCAAGTCATCACGAACCACGATCAATTCGTTCGATAGAACGCGGTAAAGTAGGTAAGTTTCCCAAAGAATGAGTCTCTTGATACATTTAATTGTCATCCATTCGGTTAAGTGTTAACAAACTAAATTGCATTCTGAAAGTGATTCAGTTACTTTCAAGTATTTCTGAGCGGGGTTAGAACTTAGAACGAACCGCATCTGTTTAACCGTGAGCATACACTAAACTACAATGTATATATACTCGTATATATATATACAAACCTTCACTCCCATTTATCTATGAGTGTTATTGTTTTATAGTATCTTATCTGTGGAAATAGGGCAGGTGATAATGTTACTCCGTAAAGCGAGGCACAGCCTTCATGTAAACTGTCTGTAGTGTCTCTGACAGAGGGGGGCGGATTTCAGTCCGTCCATGGGGGTAAACTTGGTGTAGTAAGTACCTATGTGTCCGGGAGAAGTTTGTGTTTAGAGTTGCGTTTCACTGCATTAAATACCTTCAGACGATAACAAAACTAAGCTAGGAGGAGTTAAGACTTACCACTTTTTTAACAAGACTCTTGTGGGTACGACAATTATAACTTCTGACTGAAGGTGAAGGCTACCAATGCTACCATCATCCAAAAAACTAAATTGAAAATTTGAATCATATTATTGACTGTTGTTATGGTAGCTTGTTGACAGTAAGCTACTTGAAGTTTAAAAATATAGACCGAAAGTTATTCTCGGTCCGACCAGAACTAAACTAGAATATTGTCATCGCCATGTAGTACTAGGAGAACATAACAACGCGGAGTAATATACACCTAGGTAATGAGTATGAACGAACGGCAGTACCTGTCATTCGCAATATCCTTTATACCCTTCCTGGAAGTTCCACTGCCGTTGTCTCCGGTGTATCCTGCTTAGCGGATGCCTTTGGAGTCTACGTATTAAGACAGAATCTACTTTTTTGAATCAGGGTCTAGCCAATTCATAATATTTATGTCTGAGATAAACAGAAGGTCAGAAGGCCCACTATATCACAGCGCCATATATCAGCAACTACTCCGAGAGTTGTCCAAGGCGTAAAACAACACAACTGAAAATGACGCATATCTGTTGTGTTAGCATCTTGTTGCGACATCTGACACTTAGGCCAGCAAGTGCTAACTGAAGAAAGGAGAAAGTTGTCGTAACTCGTCCTGAGAGAATACCGCGAATTCAATTTGAAACCCTATTAAATTACCCATACCTAAGGGTACGCTTAACCTTGTCTTATAAGTTCCTTGGCCCCAGTAGCATGCTTAGGTGTCTTGTTTGAAGCCACTTATTTTTATTCCGGAACACTCAACTAAATGATAATTCTGTTAAAACGCAAATACTCGTGAGTACAGTGCCAATAACCAGGTTAATCAAGAGACTATAATAAACCAAGTTAACTAAAGGCCTACCTCATATTTTAAAGGGAAAATTCATCGAGCGTCTCGATTACACTTCAGAGACCAAGTCTTCCGAGAAACTTCCGGGAAATATTATTTTTAACGTGAAACACGACATCCTACTTGGTTAGAAAAGCGCGATATATTTATTTTGCTTTCTCAGTCGACTTTAGTATCTATCGAGAAGATAATTCTGAAATCAAGATAAACACGTCGTAATACAAAATCCAAGAAAATGCAATATCGTATGTTTATTCACTAATTAGGTACGAAATGTCCCAATTTGGCAAGGGGAAAAGTTTTTCTGGTATAAGGTATCTGAATAGAGATGTTTTTTGTAAAATCCTGAACGGCTTGACGGATTTCGAAATTCGAGGTTATTTGGCCAATTGATATCAAAAAACCGATTTCTGTACATTTCTATACCTACGTTTTATCAGCTTGATCAGCTAGAAACGTAGAAACTTATACACCTGGACGTACAAAACGAAGTAAGTATATATTTGAGGTTAGGTAAATAAAGTAAGATTGAAAGTTAATTCTCAATGTCATCTACTTATAAAGACGTATGCAATTGCAAAACACACGAAAAAGTCACAAAAGTACTGCACTGGAAACAATCCAGCGTTGCTATACACCGGTGTCATCGTCATAATGCACCCGTTGCCAGGACAATGGCAATTTGCAAACGAGCTGGTTCACCCACGGGCAGAGGAAAGGACTCGGCTGCCGAGAATTAGGGCATTCGGTGACATGCAGAAGTGCGGGCCAGTGAGAGAAATACCTACACCAGCCCTTAACACCTGGGATTAGAGTCGTGTGTTGTATGTTTTACTAGTTCAGCTGAATGCAAAACATTGGAAAGACGTTAGTTTTAAGAAACATGAAAGCATGTATGTACCAATGTAAATAATACTGTTTATTGCACATACTCAATTACAATTCATATTTGCATCGTACTTAATTCGAATTCGTAAATGTCAAGATAGAAAACTGTAATCTCTGAGGCGTCTTAAACAGGTATATTTCGTTCAAAATGTGTTTAACACGTACGACCCTTGGACAGATACTGGGTCTAATAATTTATTTAAGTACAATGTTTATATAAAGAAACTAGTTTATGTGTAAATATTTGGCCGTCGCGGTAAATTCCAGTGCCTACACTCTCGGTCAAATAATACGGGTCAGAGTGCGTTTTTCATACAAACGAGGCTATTTTAAAGCCTTGGTTCTAGGGCATTGGTTGTTTTGAGTGAGGTTTAATTAGTGATGGGTCGTTACCGGGAATATTCCCATGGCGGGAATATTCCCAGTAATGTTACCAGTAATATTTCCAAGTATTGGAAATTTAGGGAAATATAGAAAAACTGAATTATAAAGTAATATTTTTTTTGTGTTTTATGCTTATTTGGTGAACATTGGAACAATTTAGAATAAAAAAAAATACGGAGCTCCCCCCCAGAAAGTAAATTCCCAATGTTACCGGGAATATTCCCAAAATTACCAGGTATTTTTCCAATGTTACTGGGAATATTCCCATCGTGTAATTATGGCCAAGTACACTTTAAATCACGGTAAAAACATCTTAGTTTCGATCGAAATGAAAGAAAATGTCGGAAAATCAGTTTAATTATACAAATACACACGGCGTCAAAAAAATCGCACCTTTTGAAATTTTGATTTCAAGCGAATAAAGCTCTTAACTTATTTATTGTACCCTACCAATATTAGTATCATTTGAAAGCACAGTTAATCAACTTTAAAAACGCGAATCGTTCTTTTTCGTAAAAACAATGATCACGACACGTTAGGGTCTTTAAAAAAAAGTGATGGAAAACTCATTAGAGGACTCACTACTTGTGCCACCCTGAACACGAATAAAAGGGGGGGTAAAAATGAATTATGGGTAATTTGCTATCCAGACATCACAGAAGTCACACCTGATCAGCTCCAGTAAGAGAAAACTCTGAAAAATGGATATCACGGCAGAAGAAGCAGCTCAAGTGGTAGCACTACTGTAATCAGGACTACGGCAGGTTGATGTTGCTCGACAACTCAACATAAGCCGTTTCCGGGTGAAACGAGTATCCCAGCGGTTCCAGGAGACTGGAACATTATGGTGGCTACATCAGGAAGCATGGATCTGGGAGACGACGTTTCACTTCCGACAGAGACGACCGCTATATTGTGTCAACGTGTTTGCGTAACCGATTCTCCAACGCTGTTGACGTGCAACAGCAGCTCCGAACAGCTTGGAGGACGTCGGTGAGCGTCTCCACAGTAAGAAGAAGGCTGCGAGAGAAGAAAATCCTGCCTCGTAGGTCTGCTACGGGCCCCAAATTGACAGCAGAGCATAGGCGAGTCCGACTTCAGTCTGTCCTCTTCTCCGACGAGACGAGGGTATGCCTTTTCTGCAACGATAGGTGTAGAAGAGTGTACAGGAGGAAGGGAGTACGGTACTTACAGGTCTGCTTTGAAGAAACCGTCAGCTACGGAGGAGGATCCTGCATGTTCTGGGGCGGAATTTCAATCCAGGGCAAAATCGACCTTGTGTGCGTCTCCCGCACTGGAGGTGGACGTGGCCAGGGGTCCCTGACTGCTCATCGGTACATCACAGAGATCCTGGAGGACCACGTGGTCCCGTATGCTGGTTTTGTCGGGCCTGAATTCACATTCATGCACGACAACGGCCGCTCTCATACGGCGTTGATTGTTCGGGACTACCTGGATCAGGTTGGGATCCCCGTGATGCAGTGGCCAGCGAGAAGTCCTGACCTGAACCCCATAGAGCACCTTTGGGATGATCTGAAACGCCGGGTGCGGTCTCGTGATACTGCCCCTGCTACCCTTGAACAGCTTCGGGACGCCGTCGTCGAGGAGTGGAGTGACATTCCTCAAGAACGAATCGTGACGTTGGTGAGGTCAATGAAGGATCGCATGGAGGCTGTAATTAGGGCTTGGGGAGGTAACACTAGGTTTTAAGTTTAGTTTTAAGAATTTGTTTTACTATATTTTTTTAATTTTGTTATGTTTTTAGATTGTGTAATTTTGGCGTGAATAAATGTTTTTCCTCTTTTCATGAAAAACGATTTTTTTTAAGCTTAGTAATCATTATCACATTTTTCACTATCATCACAAAAAGCACGTGCACTGAGTCGAGTCAAGGGCAAAACTAAGTCCTTTGTGTTTGTGCCATTTCAGATAAGAAGTTTGTGTGAAAGAGAAAAAAGGTGATATGTGTAAAAGAGAAAGGAATATATATCTATGCATATTGCTTATTTAACTAACTATATAATCATTAAATCTCATATAAATCACCAGTATAGTATATTCCCACCTTTTGGGAATATTACTGGTAACATTAGAAACTTACTGGGAATATTCCCAAACGGAAACTTACTGGTAACGGGAATATTACCGCGGCCCATCACTAGGTTTAATAGTGGATACTCTGAGGTTCAATAGAGGAGGTCAAAAGTTCTTAAGATACCTAACTGATCGCACAATCAGGTAACACCACAGCGAGAGAGTTTGGCTCAGCATTCGGATTTCTTTACATTATATTGCCATTTTAGATGTTTTTCTGAACATACACAATTCCGGCGTTAACCGCAGATTCAATCAGTTGGGTATCCTAGCTACTCTGAAAGTCTTGTATCGATGCTCGGGGTGTCCATCATCAGATTTCATTAAAAGCATCCCCTGGCGAGGAACCAACGCTTCGAAATAGCCTCTTTAGTATGATAAACGCACTCTGACCCGTATTATTTGACCGCGAGTGTATTTTATTTAAGAAAGAAAAGAAAACGGACGAGCACGCAACAACAAAGCCGTATGCCCAACAGCGCTTTAAACGCCTACTTTAAAATGTTAATTCAGAAAACCTTACACCGCGGTAAATTACAATCATTAGTCCATTAGTCCCGGTGGTTTAAACGTTATTATACCTATGTATATTTTTACTGTTACAATCGTATTATAAGTAATTCGCATTTCTTAAGCGACAGTTGTAATACCATGTGGCATCCTGCAAACGGTCGCGTGCCACAGAAATAGCACAAACATTACTTTGGGGCAACTTTAATTTCGCTTTGCATTTATAACCAGTGTCAGAGTTATCGTACAAGTACGCTGACGAGTTCGTAAGTGTTATTTTCTTTAGCTACTTGCTAGCGCACGAATTAGGAGTTAATTGTCCATTGAAGTTATTTTTTAAGTAATGAGCAAAAGAAACCAAAACATTATACATCGCATTTTAATTATTAAAAAAGAAAATATGCAAACGTGACGATTTTTTCTAGCTTTCCACGCGCCGCGTTCTCCGTAGAACTGGACCTCCTTGAAGTTTTCTAAAGTATTACAGGACGTCTTAGAACTGTCTTAGAGTTATTATATTACCAAAGAGCGGAATTCTTCATAGCAAAAATCATACTGTCAGAGTGATTGACCTAACTGTTTTATCGACTTATCGATAAATATTTGTCACTTAACGAAACAAAGTTAAAGTAATGAAATCAGGCTTTTGGATATACATACAAACAAATTAACGGTGTCCTTAATTAGCTGACCGTCACTGTATTTTAGTATAATAGTAAAGAATAAAACAGAAAATACTTTTTTTTTTATTTTCTATATGAAACTTATCATTAAAAATTAAAAACAAATATTGCTAAGAGTAGGTAACTAATCTTCATTCAAAATAAAAAAGTCGAAATCTAAATCTGTACTAAATATGTTTTCTTCATCTTCCCTGTAGTAAAAGAAAATAGTCATTATTTTTTCAACATTGTCACCTTTAAAATTACTCCTTTTTTCATTGTAGATCCATTTATAAGATGAAAACGAGCGTTCTACCTCAGTTGAAGTAACAGGAGCATATTTGTAGTACTCGATAACGGTGTTTTGGCTGTAATCACTTTTTTCTATAAAATCAGCATATCAGGTCAAATGTTACAGAATAATCTTTTAAGTTGATTATGGATACCTAATGCGATATTATTCCGTAACATCGATAAGTCGATAAAACAGTTAGGTCAATCCCTCTGACAGTTTGATTTTTGCTATGAAGAATTCCGCTCTTTGGTTATTACTTATTAAGTCGGCACTTTTTTAAATTGATAATTGTTTTGCTCTATAATTACTCTTGCTATATACACATAATAGTGTTATACTGAATGAAGAATGAATGCGAATGAAGAATGAAGGCGTGAGTTTATGTATGTATGTATGTAGTGTTATACTGTGATAACTGTGTGAGTTACGATCTTGAACTGCCTCTTCTGGTTTTTATCAACAGGTTTATGATTCAAAAGCTCCCCTTTTTTATTTAATCATGTATCGCAACTATTTAAGTAAGCCTTTAACCGGCTACTTAAAATGTGTCACGCGGGAGAGTTTTAACAAAAGACAAGAGAACACAAGTCGAACAAAAGATGCGTATTATAGCTGGTTTTTATAAAGATTTCACATCTTGACCAATCATTTTTGTAGCCGAGGTTTTTTTCTTAGTATTTTATTAAATTCCATATTACATATTCAAGCAACGCGTGCGCGATATATGAACGTGACACATAAATCACGACACGAGTTAACTCCACGGACTTAAAAACGGCAATAGGGATATTGAGTAATATTTAACTTTAGTATTATAAATATATTTTTTAATCTAGTAATATGGATTGAAAACCTGGAAATTATAATCACAAAGCGGAAACCAACAAAAAATATCAAAATGATTTAAGGTTATGTTATGATAGTTATGATTATCATTAATGACTGTTATGAGTTTATGATACCTTAAAGTTTAAAAACAGGATCGTATCTCTCTCTGTCTATCTGTCACCAGGCTGTATCTAATTAACCGTGATTACAAAGTTGAAAATTTCACAGATGATGTATTTATGTTGCCGCTATAATAAAAAAAACATAAAATAGAATAAAATAAATATTCAAGTTTTTTTTTTTTTTTATATCATAGGAAGGCAAACGAGCACACAGGCCACCTGATGGTAAGTGGAAACTGTGACCCATAGACATTTGCATTCACAAGACCGCAATCCTAAGACTGCAAATGCGTTGCCAACCCTGAGGACTAAGATGGAATGCCTCTATGCTAGTCATTTCACCGGCTGTCTTATCCCCTAACCGGAACACAACAATGCGAACACTGCTGCTTGGCGGTAGGTTAATGGATAAGATGGTGGTACCAACCCGGACGGACCCTGCACAAGGTCCTCCCACAAGTAAAAGTGGTGCTCCCATTAAACAACCAACGATATCAATAACGGCAA
This sequence comes from Acleris emargana, assembly GCA_927399475.2. Lineage (NCBI taxonomy): Eukaryota > Metazoa > Arthropoda > Insecta > Lepidoptera > Tortricidae > Acleris > Acleris emargana. The sequence continues at coordinate 8,747,594 of OV656835.1, read as the reverse complement.
CTGGGTATAGTGTCAAACGTTGTAAAGACAATGAGACGGACCCTTTGTGCGCGAGTCCGACTCGCACTTGACCGGTTTTTGGTCCAATATTTGCGTGCAAAAAACTGAATCGAATGGCAGCGCATTTTTATTTTGTCACATGATCGAATAGCGATCATATATACGCCACTCAAATACAAAACGCTGCCAGGAAATTGGGCCATTGTAAAGCTTTGATACATCACAACCAATCGAGAGGCTGACCGATTTTCCTTTACCGAGCATTTCCTGAGTTTGCATTCAGGATTTACGTGGGATTTACCTTTGAGGCTACATTTCTAGTATGGCTACGGCCATTTGGTTTGTTTTTAATTTGTATTGAGCTTTCAGGCAATTAAGACGAAATTATTAATGTTTCTGTTTCTTGTTGACTCACAAATATTTTGCTAGTCAGGAGCGATATTCGTGGATGGACAAGCAAAATGGATTATTAAATTGTTCGTAACTATTATTAAAAGTCTTTGCCCCTTACGTGTTTGATGTTAGTGAATGTAAGATTTTATGTTTGCGTACTTGAAACCAATATTTTACAACCAGTTAAAACTTTAAACAAGCCAGCAGTAGATACTTATACTATGGTCAAACGTGAATTTGAAAGTGAGCCCATGTAATGAATAGGTTATTAGGGTGCGGCTCGGCTATTTATCTCTTAATGTATCCGTGGTACTACTGACCATCGATTATTTTTGCATGAGCCCAACTCGTAAATAGAAAGCAGCTGGTTGAACTAGTTGTACCGGTTATGAGATGCGTCTTCGATCGTAAAAAATACAGACTGAATAGCTATGGTACGTGCCTAGTACATAATTAAACTTTAGGTCTGTTACCAAGAAAAAACTGTTGTTTTACTCGTTCTCTTATTTAATAAAATAACTAACAACTTAAGCGTAAAACACAAATGGAAGTGATACAGATTAAGAAAGAAGACCCAACCAATCAAGAGAGAAATAAACCTATCACCAAAACAAAATGCACCAATGACATCACACCGCAGTCCATGGCGTCAGGTTCTTCATAGTGACTCACCCGAGTGGTACCGACTCTCGTTCCGCGTAAGTCGCCGGTTGGTCCTGCCGGGCGCCGGCCGCGCTGCCCAATAAAATACCACACGTACACGTAACACGCACACACGCCACAAATGTAATTCAAATTTGGAAGCGAAAGTGACGCTTGAAATGGCGCCATTTTTTACTCGATTCCAAATTTGGTCGGTATGGTTATGTTTTGTACAAAACATTGAGTAAACTTGCTAGTCCCAGAATACAGCGAGTCAGTAATCAAAAGAAGTATAGGAGTCAAAATCACGCAACGGCATCACACTCCCGCAACCACATTTCACCGGTACGAGCTTAAGGTTTTTACATATATTTCGTTGTTTTTACATCGCACCGCGCTTAGTGAAGCCTTGTCGATGTCATACATTATGAGATGTTATAAACTTATAAATAAGAATTGACAATATTTTTGTCTTAACCATTAATGTAATATTATGGTCAAAAGAGTGTAGATAAGTTCATAATATAGATAATATTGGCTTACTACACTTTCCTATTAAATGCGTAGAAGCAGTTCATTCAACCTTATCAAAAAACCGTGTAGTTAAAAATTTAATGGAATTTCATAATTGCCCTGTTGTTAGGGTAATGTTTTATGAAAATCCATTATTACCCCGTTCTGTTTAAAGTCTAGATTGTTCGTTGTCAATCAACCCGTTTTGACCCGTACGCAAGTTGGACCCTGCGAATCGGGGCGTGTTAACCTTCTGTAATTTCTTTTGGCGCGCAAACGGACTTAAATTAAAAATTAAAAAAAAATACTTTTGTTTCTGGTTAATGGCGCGCTCGTTCTTCCTTGACAGTTTCTTTGCTCCTTTTGATTTTATTTTATTTCATTTCTTTGTAAGTGTAGTATAAAGCAGTATGTATCACTCGAAGGTAAGTACAGTACAGATTACTAAACTAGTGTGGTTAGAGGCCCTCCGCTGTGCCACCGCTTCGCGTCGGGCCGTAAATGCACACTTGATTACTGACCTAGGTACTCGGTGACTGAACTAAGTACCAACTATTATTTAATGTTGAACATTGTTATTATTAAAAGCAGTAAAGAAATAAAAAACTGTGATTTAGCCGAGCTTGTAAATACAGTCGTCAGAAAAAGTTGTCAAACAAACAAAATCAAAACACACAACTTCTGTTTAGATTAGCGTAAGACGTATAGGCAACAAACGTTGAAAATTGTATTTTGTCGATTAAGTACATTCGATTGTATCCTGCTTTGTCATTTAGCGCATCGTGGAATACTAAAGCTAACTTATGCTCGTAACCAATATTTAAAACGCTTAGATTCGGTTTTATCTGGTTAAAATTCGTCATCCACGTAAAAATTGTGTAAATTTTCAACCTTTAGTAATCAAACGTACCTAACGTTTGATTACTAAAGGGGTTACCAGGGTTAAGGACCGAAAACTTCAGACGATCGGCAACAATCGTGAGTAGGCTTCCAGGTCAAATAATAGCGTTGGGTCATTTTAATACGTTTATGTTTTATGTAAGTATCTTGAGTCACGGTTCGTTAGTGACTCATCGGCTCGAGGTCTCTCGGTTGACGCCGCCGTGTTGTTAGAAAAAAACTTATACAACTTTTTTTCGAGTTAGCCAACGTTGGCTTTTTTATATCGCTATGTGACCTGTTTTTATAACCTTAAATAATAGCATAGAATAGAATAGAATACAATAAACTTTATTTCAGCCAACATGGCCGATATTTACAAATACCTAGCCGAAATACACATAACAATATACATATAACTTAAAATTAACATACCGACTAAAACGGGTTTAAAGGGTTTTTGAGAAACTAACCTTGATTTACGTTTTGACAGCTATTTTAATATTATTTTAAAAGGAAATTCTCTGACCCCCTTTATTTATCCCTTATTCAAAAAAAGGATTCCTATGTGTTTGACCCCGTTGCGTCCCATCTATTTCTATCTGTTATCGTCTAGGGGTGATTCTTAATGGATTCTTAACCTTTTCTATTGTAAGGATTATCGGTTGTAAAACGCACTCATATGCGTTGTTAGAGTATTTTATCCCAATCTAATCCCGAGATTGCATTCCCTATGATGGTATACGGTTTTATGACGAGTATTCATACATACATACATACATACCTTCACGCCTTCATTCCCAGAGTGGGGTAGGCAGAGCTACAGAATTACCAACAACTCTAAAAACTTGTTGGTAACTCTGTAACCACAATTTGCACAAATAGGCTAAGATGTTTAACAGTGTACATTAATGACAGGTAGCAAGCCCATCGCCTACTAGTACAACAAGCCTTTATTCCCTTAATCGTCTCTTACGACTTCCACGGGAAGACATGGAATGGCACAATTCTAAGCCGGCAACCACACGGCAACGAGTATTCAATAAGGTAATTAACTCATCATTGTTTTACCAGATCGAACAAGAACGTAATAAATCCTCAAGCAACAACCTAGCAAACGGGGCATTGAAAAAAAATACTTTTTTTTACCGCTATTCTTTTTTTACAACAATCTGACACTTAACCATCACTGTCAACTTCAGCACATTGAAAAAAAAAATTTTTTTCAGCGTACTACAAATGTAATAATGGAAAACGCACAAATCGACGTCGTCGTCGAGCATTTAAATTTTGACGTGATAGACGAACACCTTCGCACGTCGACCGCGGTTCTCCACGACATAATGGTGCCCCAGGCGCCTGAGCCGAGCGGAGAAGGCGACCTAGACTCTACTTGTAAATACTGCGGTAAAATATACAAATCTCTGAGCACGCTACACCGGCATCTACAACTGAAGCACACGAACGAGGAGATGAGGTGTAGCCAATGCGATAAGATGTATCCATCGCAGCTTAGCTTAGAACAACACGTGAAGTATATGCACCGGAGACACCGGTGTGCAGTGTGTTATAAAACTTTTGACTCTGATTCGGCTTTAGTAGCGCACGGGGAGTATTGCAAAAAGATGGAAACGCCATGCGAGTACTGCGGGAACACTTACGCCTCTGCAGTGTCGATGCGTAACCACGTGAAGTATAAGCACCCCGCGATCAAGACGCATTGGTGTCAGCTGTGCCGACGCGCGTTCACCAGTGACGAGCATTTGCTCAATCATAGGTTTGTTATTTTATTTATATATTTGTACGTTACATTTTAAGGTTCTATTCCCGAAGGGAGCCATCCGTCCGTCCGTCTTAAATTAAAAGAGCTGTATTTTTTGAACTAACAGATAGCGGGTTTTTTTTTTCTTCAGAATTTGTTATTAAGGCGGATTTACTAAGGATAATTAAAAAGCAAATAGTGGTGATAGTTTGTGTGTATTTATTAATATGTTAATAAAAACGAATTTTCCTTTAAACCACATGCGATGAAATAAGATAAAACGTAAAGTTAATTTGATAGCATATAGGTACTCAATTTAAAGTGAATCTTTTCCCAAACGATGAACGTTTTATAAGAAGTTAATTTGCGATGTTTTTTATTTTATTTGAAAGTAAACAAATGATGCGAAGCAGTCATTAAATCTAGGTAGATAAATATACTAAAAAAATTGTTCAAAATTCTAATTATTTTACGCTACGCGTCCCTTCCTCACTAACGCCTAGACGCCTCCCCGCCCCTCCTTCACCCTGTGGGACGGTCGTGAACGAACTTGTTCATCTATAATTTGTTCTTTCATCTAGATACACTGTGCACCCGGCAGGGGCGACGACATGCGCATGCGGCAAGCTCTTCACCTCAGTATCAGCTCTGCAGAGCCACGTGTTGTATAGACACACAGACGTCAATGCGAGGTCTGAGCCTTGGATGTTTTTTTATATCTGTAATTATTTTTTTATCTATGTCTACTGAAACTATTAGTCCGCCGGGCGATATTGGGCTGAGGATTTCTTCGAATTGCAACGGCGCTCTCGACCGGAAATTTTGACGCCTCACGGCCAAATTCACCATATTTGCGGGTGGCCGGCAGACTATCGGACGATCGTCGCTACTTCACACTTGGCGGTCGGTCGATCTCAAACTGTTGTTTGATATCTGATAATGTGTAATATTCGACAGTTTTAAAGCCAGCCGTATTCTTTCTAACTCAGCCGCCATCACTGTCAAGTAAATAAGAGCTACCAAAACGTTGACTATACGATAACGGGCCAAAAAAGATAATGTAATCTATTTGTCTATGATGCTCTTTAGCTATGATCCCCGCGGCGGGCTAAGTTGCCGGCGCGAGGATAATGATGAAGTGGCTCAAAAGCTGAAGAAGGCAGTTTAGAAGCGTCGCTATGGATTATTAAGGCAGTGAAATATTAACAAACTTGACCTTATCACGGATATCAGCGGATAGACCGATTCGGACGTGGTTTAAAAGAAAGATGGTGTAATCGAGATGGTTTTTAACATCTAATGAAATTCGTTTAAGCCGTTTATCAACCCTGAAAGTGGAATAACCACCAGGAGATTTTCATCTATTTTATTTATAGTTGCATTCTACCCAATACACAACGTAACACAAAGTTTGTGACAGGGCAGAGTGATCGGATTGTATTTGACATTTACCGGATAAGTTCGTACCGCCGGCTGCCGCCGCTGCCGGGATTTAACGAGAAATCGAAAAGCAGAATTGGAATGATGATCGATTGATTGAACTATGAACTGATCAGTCAATACGTTCACCGATTACTATTGGCTGCATAGACCAATGACGCGCGTTCGCATTGATTGACAATCGATCTAGGTTCATTAGGCTGGTAACAGACAAGCCATATAGATTGAGACTACATTGAAAACGTATTGTGAGTCAATGAACAATTTGTATTTGTTTTAGGTGCCATTACTGCCACAAAGCATTTGTCACCCGGTCCAGCCTGAAGCGACATCTGATGAAGCTGCATATGATCGATTTCGCGGCCTGTGATGTTAAGGAGCCTGTGGAGCCGATACGGATAAAAATAGCGACTGAAAAAGACTAATGTTTGAGATTTCTGGATTACAGTTATAACCTGTTCATTGATTTTTAACTAGCAATAGCTAAAATGTACTTAAAATATATTATGTATACTGTAAAAGTTACATCTTTTGTTAAACTTTCTATGGAAATCTTGAAAAATACAAATGGCCAGACCCCACACTTTGTGCCATCACCATTATTCTCGGGATTCCTCAAAACTTCTAACAAATAACGCGTCGTCCCGAGCAATTCTCGAGACCGACGCAAATTCAATTAGGAACCTTATTCTCAATATTTCAGCCTCCGAACCTCTTTGTGTCAACATATTGTGACATTTGCCACACAAAATGTGTCAAAATTTAATTGAAGTAACCCTTATCTATCTAGCCGCTTGAATATTAGGAGGCTATTAAGATTTCACAGTACGTTAGATTGGTTGGTGAAATCCGATATATAGGAGGTAACAGTAATCGGTGAGGTGCCTAATCAACTGTGATTAGAGGTATTCGAACTAGTTAATCGAACTGGAGACTGGCTGCAAGTGTTAATTAATCGCCATTAGCTTAGTGCAACTGAACGCTACACGCTAATAATTCCTGATGAGCCGAAGTTAATCCTTCGTTCATCTCGTCATTTTCGTTAATACGTAATTTTCATTAATTGGTCAACTTCTGTAATTTGTCAATGCCATCTAAATCTTTAACTCGTAAATTTGCCCAACTGGTCATTTCTTATGATTTGTCGCTTTCGGAAATAAGTCTGTACTCGTATGCATAATATACGCTCGAGAATAATCTTTTGTATATTTTTAGGGTAAATATTAATCCATGAAAAACAAGTGACCGATCCAATGACCAAAACTAGTGTCATAAATATGAGGTAGGTTTAGGTTATGTTAGTTCTTCGGCCGGCCCGAAGGGCCAAAACACTCAGAAACAGAAGTTCCGCGAAAGCGGAGCTCCGTCGACTCTGTAAAATTGTACATGAATATACGAACAGTGACAAATGTGAGTTGGCATAAAGTGACCAGTTGAGGAAAGCGACCAGTTAAGGAAAATGACGGATTAGGGAAACTGACGAGTTAAATATTTTCACATAATTATAGTTTCAAAAGTTATCAGTCGACGAAAATATCGTATTGAAGAAATTGAGTGATCCCCTTATGCGTTTTACGCGTTTTACAGAGTATAATAGAGCCCTAGGCCCCTAGACGAGATGAATTACGCCAACTAGCGTTTCTATTCGTTTCGTTTTTAAACCAATCGCGTCACTGCTGGATCACGTGACTTTTCGTATCACGTTATCGACGAGTGACGCGATACATTTAAAAACGAAACGGATAGAAACGCTAGTTGGCGTAATGCTTGTCTAGGGCCTCTGTAGTGTTTTACTCAACGATGGCAGGTTCGTCTTTTTAATTTTACATACATTAAACGGATAGTTAAATCGGTTCTTCAGACTGATTAATTTCGTATTTAACAAACTTTTCAGGTTTTACAGAATTATCAAGTTTTTAGAGTTGTTGGTAATTCTGTAGCCCTACCTACCCCACTGTGGGAAAAAAGGCGTGAGTTTATGTATGTATATTAAAAACTCAGTCGCATTTTTCCCCATTTTATTTTTTCTCCGATCGCATAGTTTTCCCATTTTGAATTTTTAGCAATCACATATTGTCCATTTAGGTTTTTCCCCACTCGCAAAAAGTTTGCTACGCGGAATTAGTCAGTTAGGGTAACCGATCTATGTTCCGTGCAACTTTAATTTGAGTGAATGTCATGCCGCCGTGGAAAAAACACATCACACGTCATTTAAATACCTAAACAAGAGTAACAAATGAAGCTAACGTAACTTCAAATTTCTATTTGCAAAGTAGATGTTCTGTTCTATTGCTGAACTCCTCGTACAAAAAAAAACTTACTGCCAACCTGTATACGCTTTAAAAGTTTTTTGAATTTCCCAAGATGCAGTCCGGCTTAGCTCAGGGCGATGAATGTCTTTCCGATCTCTGTACTGAGCTCGTCTGCGACTCATTATCCGGCAAGCTTATGTTGTCCTTTGTGCGCGAATGCATATACAGGATGATTGCTATAGTGGTACCTACATTCCTTTTAGGGAGGTAAAGTAGAGCTCATTTGCAGTAAAAAAGGTCACGTCCTCATGTCTGAAGGAAAATCTTTTTTTAACCTTCCTATGTTGTCTACTCTTAAAAATTATGAAGTTTACAGTTCCTAAGAAAATTTGCTATGATCTAATTTATATTTTCGTACCTTATTCGATGGTTAGTAAATTAAGGAAGGTTTTTTTGACTAATCTGTACGGCATACCGTATGACATATTCATAGGTATATATAAAATTTGGTTTATTAAATACGAATTTCAAATAATATTTAAAAAAGCTGCTGCTTTTTGCATAGGGCACTGCGTTATCTTTTTTGCGTTACCATACCTTCCTAAAAAAAATGCATTACATTACCGGTATAAATTTTCAAATATAATTTCAAGGTAATTATTTTAGTTTAATATCCCAATCAAAGACAGAGTTTTGAAATTGAATTTTATCAGTTAAGACGATTCAGTATGAGTAGTACTAACACTGCACTCAATTTATTATTCTCACACACCATATTTATGTCTAAAATCATGTTAAAAGTTATTCCAATTTTGATGTTATGAAATAAATATCGTGATCTCTTCGGCGGGTAACGCGATTTTAAGTAGCAATTGATGTTTATTATTAATTACTAGTTCGTACAAATAATATTGTTACAAAATATAATTAACTAGCTTTCCCCGCGACTCCGTCCGCGTAGAAGTCGTTTATCGCTGCTCCCTCGGGAACTGTTAAATTTTCCGGGATAAAAACTATTCTATATCCTATTCTAGAACCTATCCAATATGTGTGCCAAGTACAATCTCAATCCGTTCAGATTGAAGCGTGAAATACGGACAAACATACCTACACACTTTCACATTTATAATATTAGTATGGATAAATATTCAAAACTATTGTTTTTTATTAAACCATTAGCATAATACTCTAAAATTAATGTCGTCTCTTCAGTAACCACAACGTCATTCTAAACAACAGACCATAGACAACAGTCCACCCGCAGAGTCAAGTTTTTCTTTTAATCCTATTTTCTTTGTTTAAATAATGATTGGGTTAATTTTTTATCGCTGGAATCGTTAACTTTCACAATTTCACAAATATCGAATGTGTAGATTAGGTTTGGTAAGGTTTGATTTATTTATAACCCAGCATAGGTTTTTTTTTTAAATCTGCTATGACTTGCGATAATTATGACTACAAATTGACTAAAAAATAAAGGCCCTGCCAGTCAGTTACGCTGCGTTTCTATAAATGCGCCGCACTGTTGCAATGCACTGTTTTTGCGCCGAGTTTGAACAATAACTGATGGAAAATGCCCCCGAGATGAATCAAAGATGCCGCCGTTTTTTCTCCTATTTTGCATGTGATAATTTGCGAAAGTTTATTACGAGGTCGAGCGAGCCTCGAATACCTCCCGGTGGTTATTCGTTCCTACAGTTTCTTCGCTTCCCGACTCGTAATATAAAGTATTAAATGCTAAGATTGTTTACAATTTATTCCTATCAGACAAAAGCGTAAGTTAGTCTTTGTAAATTGTAGTTTTTGCAATCCTATTTTTACCTATACCTAATTGAGGAAAAGCGTAAAGAAAATGTTCGTGGCAGGGCCTTCCATTGACGAAGGAAATCTATTGTACTCGGTAAAACCTAATTGTTATTGAAATGCATAGATACACATACATAAACTCACGCCTTCGTTCCCAGAGTGGACTAGGTAGAGCTAAAGTCGCCGTGAAATTGGCAAAACATGTAAGCAAAACCAAACGAACCATCACCATGGTTACTCGATCATCACGTACTTTTAAAGATCAAGTGGGAGGCCATTTGCAACGTTAAAAGATGGCGGACGTGTAATTTGTTTTAGACTTTAATTTTTGGGTAATTAGGTGTTCAAAGTTCTTTTCTGATAGTGATTTGTACTTTTTATGCCTTTGTGTCGCACAGTGATTGAAGACTTGGACTTATTTCGTGTGTCTGGCATCTTTCTTCTCGTTTCAAGTGGGCTCGTAGTGGTGCAGAGGTTAAAACTATCTTGACCTCTGACCTACAAATCACCGTACAACGTTGCCCCCAATCTTCCTAGAGAAGATTGGATTGTGTTTTATTGCTATATTGATTTATACTCATATATACCTTGACACTGGCGAAATCACTTCACGTGGAAACGCCATATCCCTGCGGTAGTAGCTGTTCAAGTCGCCGCGGGGGCAAAAAAAAAAAAAAAGATCAAGTGTGGTCTTTGCAATGCTTTTTATACACTAGATCAATTAAGATATTTTCATATTTAGTTCAAGATGAAATAACTATTAATTATACGTTATTTTTAATAAAACCACGTTAGTGATTATTTGAGGTTATGTGTTAATAAGTACTAATTTGTTTACATCGTTCACAAGTTCTATTGACGGCAACTTTACAGAATTACCTACAACTCTAAAATCTTGGAAAACAATTTCCATAACCACATTTTGCACAATTAGGCTAAGATGTTTACCAGCGTATTAGTGACAGGTTGCAAGCCCATCGCCTAAGAGTATATGCATGGATCGGAAATTCGGATCGATATTTACCTAAAGTTGGCAAAATTCCGGAAAAAGATAGGTAAACATGGCGTCGGCTTCTTAAAAATATTATTTTAATAATTTAAGTTCTGGGATTTTGGGATTCTACAAAACGTTAGTATAATAATACTTTACATGTAGGATAAAACGTTCTGTTTTGCTCCTATGAATTCGTTAGGTTAATAAGTTACAGGTTAATTAAATAACATTTGGTTAAACATATACATGGAAAATAACTTCAAACAGTTAATATAAATAAATAATTATGAATTAATGCCAGTGTAATTTATTTATTTTGAAATCCCGGAAATTTTATATGAATTATATGATTGAGTCCACCTCCATACAACTGAACAACAAAGCCGGCGCTAAAGTATAGGTAAATATCGATCCGAATTTCCGATCCCTGATTTTGCTTTTGTTTATGGCACGCTAGGTCATAAAACCGTAAGATCTTTGAATGAAGAATTAAGTATCCATTAATTGTGCCTGTCAGTGATACCATCACCCATTCATGAAGATTTTAAAGTGAATAGATATATTTCCCCAGAGTATGACGAAGAACGGAATGGTAGCGATAAGGAATAGAACCGCGGTCGGTAGCAAATACTTGAACTGCTGTGCATTTAACTCGCATATTAAATTTTAATGAAATGTAGCAATTTGTAGCTTTAGACTTTCGGTGTTGTGGAATGCAAATACAATTTTATTTGAGTATTGATTAATAAATAACGGACGAGAATGTAAATCATTATGCTTCCTTATTTACATTATAAATGCGGAACGGTATTTGCTTATTCTGTCATCACAATATAACGCTACGAGCGATGTGAAATTGGGTACTTTATAGCCATTTACAATTGACAACATTTAAAAAAAAGCATTATTGTTTTTTCGCGTTTATAATAGCTGGTTAAAAATTAGACTACCCGTATTTCTCGGTTTTTCTTTATTTAACTTAAATTCGTCGTTAATAATTTATTAAAGAAATAGTCATTAAAAAGACCGTATATACAAAGTTAGGAATACTGATGTCGTGATCTTAGCATGATGTAAAATAAAAAAAATGTAACTTTAAACAGAAACAGAACTGACTGTCATGTCATGTCACTCACTTGTCAATCATTCGCTGCCGTTCGTTCACAAATTTGTTATTTCGCGTAATTTAATTAATTAAGTACATAATTTGTAGACGCCATTAAAATAAATAAACTATTTTGCGTTTACTGCTTTGCATCTGCATCTGTTTCTTTCGTCAGACAGATAAAAAATGAACATGGCAGTTGCATATTCTTTTTCAATTCCTTTGGTAATAAATGGACTAAGGGCACTATAAGTGTATTCCTAACATTCACAATCCAACTTTTTTTTACTGTTTTTCCTAAATATAAAAAAAGTACTGCATAAAAGAATCCAAAGATATTTTTACTGTAATCAGCAGTGTAAAATCTAGAAACGGTATTTTATTTTACTACCTTAGCACATAATTAATTGTTGTCAATTGTATACTGACGTAAGGTACATTTTATCTCGTAAAAAATGGTCAGATATCAATGGGAAAGAGATAAAAAACTTTTGGATTCGAAGTGGAAACCACAGCGGAGTACCTATACAGGTTCGGTCAAGAGCAAGGACTTTCAGAGTTGACAGACAGGGTAATTATTATTTTTGACCGTATTTACTGATATGAAAGTGTGTGGTTTTTGAGATATTTTTCATATTGAAAATGGAAAACATTGTACTTAATCGAAATTTCAGCCTCGCAATCCTTTTAATAACGAACCGATACTTCGCGTTACTTTAGTTTATTTATTCATCAATGTAATGTTACAATATAAATTGGATTGCATGCAAAAAATTCATTCATTATCAACTTTACTAGGAGCTATAAAGACCATAATTGTTTGCGAATGTAGGTGTCACCGGAGGCAGGGCGATGGGAGCCCATCAATTGAAGTGCTCCCGGCTAAATATAAACGACTGCACTCAGCCCCTATTGTGGCCCGGTGCAAGTAAATCATTGCCATTTGTTGACTCGAAATTTTCCACGATATATATATTATACATGCGTGTCAAATGTAGAACTTGCAGTATTACTGCTATTTGGTTTTGTTGAAGTCTTGTCTTCCATAATGCAATTCTCGAAATTGAATAGCTCTATACCGCTGTAAAGTAACGGAATTTTAATCGAGTGATGAAAATAAGGCTTTCATTATCATTACCAAATGAATTTCAGCAGAAAGTAAATAAGTTTTTTATTTTATTTATTAGGTTAAGGCTTAAGAAGGAAATGGGAACAGGTAGTCTTGTCGCAGGAGAAGGATCGATGGATACTCGGAATACGGGAACGGGAACTGAAAAAAAAAGAAAAAATGTTACTCAATATAGCCAATACTAAACTAATTCTCAATCTATCCGTTATTTATAGTGCCCGGCCGTTAAAAACTCAATCCTGACACCTATCGCAGTACAACTATTTTGGGTTTAAAAAAAAATGGCTTTCGCAATTTGGATGCTCATGGTAGAATCGGACGGGAAACCTAAAACAAAAATACATCATTTAATAGACCACACTGACAAAACATGACGTTTACAAATACACGAAGCGAGTTAACCCTTAATCAAAGGGGTAAATTTTTAGAAGATAAAGGATTATAAACTTTAGTGAGACACAAATAAAGAACAGAAAAATAAATGAACATTATAAAATTAAATGGGATTTTTTTCCCAATATTTGATTAAGGGTTAAGTATGTTCTTGGGTTTGAGGTTATAATTTGTACTGAAACCTGACTATTGACTTACCGGCCGGGCACTAATAAATAAATCATAAATATCAGTAGACAATGTCACACCAATTTACCTAGTCCCAAACTAAGCTCTAGGCTTGTACTATGGGTACCAGACAACGAAAAAGATAGATATAATAGAAAATTATATCCGACTTTCATTTAGACGTCTTATAAAATTTACAGTCGATTCCAATAGGAATTCAATATACGAGTTTCTCTAAAGCCTTACGGCATCGCCTTTGAAATGAAAAATGAAAAGAAATATTCCAATATACAGGGTGACCTAGAACTCGGCGTAAATATCTTAGATAGTACCGCAACTTCTAGAAATGTCAATTACAACAATCTTTAGCCTCGCCAGCCTCACATACGTGTTTTTGCTAGTGTCATTAAAATGTTGGTAAACCTCCGAACTAACCCTGAGTCTTCCCAAAGCCTTGCTGTAGACCCCCTCCCCACTCAACAAAAAAAAAACGGCCACAGAGCCGTGTGTCGAATTTCATACAAATCCCTTTAACCAGTTCATGGGTGATTGAAAGTTAAACATCCAAAAATCCTTACAATTAAACATTCGCATTTCTATCGTAATGGAATAACTGAGATGTTTTATTTGATATCTATATTGTTACTTTAAAACAAAGTATACTCTACTACGAATGTAACGTATTTTTTATTTACATGACGAAACCACAAAAATCAAAAGAACAAAACGGAATTGAAAAGATTTCAAACGTTAAAACCGATGGAATAAAAACACAAAGAGATCACCGGGGTTAAATGGATACGAATATTTGACCAATGGTTCAATTAAAAAACAAGTATAACAGTAAACCGATGGCTTTGACAGCTTTAGCAATTATGATTCCATGGTGAAATGGCTGGCGGTTTCATCTGGTCCGTTTATGGAAAATTGTATTTACTGTTTGCGTTCGCTATCGTTTTTTTACTAGCGCTGATAACAAGAACATCCTGCTTTTGAAGTCTACTCGACCGTTTCTTTTTGTATTGGTTTTTATTCATTAGCTGAAGTGGACATTTGCTTGTTGTGATTTCCTGTATTACGTTTTAATATTTCAATGGTAAAATGAATACATATAGAAAACGAAAAAATGTAAAATACCTAAGAATTAGTAACAAATTTACTAGTTGCTCTGATGAGCTTCTATTTCTATTGCAATAAAAATAATTTTGTTTTGGCAACAACATTAGCGGACTAGGAGAAGAAATATTTGATTACAAATCCAATAAAAAGTAAGCTTTAAAACCCACTCGATTACAAAAATATAATCGCCCTCTCACACATTGTTAAAACCATTATAGTCTACGTAACTCAGGGGCAGACTCGTGGTCACACCAGATTGTCACACCACTGCTATTCGCTTTGGTCGGAAAATCGACAGAAATCATTTTTATTCCGCAAAAGTAGGTAGGTTAGGTTCGTTAGGTATCTTTAGATGCCCGAAGGGCAAATCGCTCAGAAATAGGAGCCCTGCCTCAGGCAGGGCTCCGTCGAATAGTAGTGGTGTGACGTGTGACGACCTGGTGTGACCACGAGTCTGCACCCCGTAACTCGTAGCCATTTGTTTGACACTTCTTAAGACTTGAATCCTAGTCATCGCGACACAGTTCTAATGGTGGACCTGGGTTCCTTTTTGCTGATAGTACATGCATAAAAACCAACTCTCCCGACTCAGTCGTGTAAAAACGAATGAAAATTCAAATTCCAAATGCAGTAAACTATCAGTTGAATTCAATATTCGATGATTCAAAGCGATTCGGATTGAGGCTCACATTCGGTACGTGTTCGGAGTAACTGGCGATGAATTAATGGCAAAGAGCAGCCGCAACAGCTGTATTAATTCACAACCCGACCAGCGGCAATTGAAATGATTGCATATTTAGAGCATGGCAATGATACCGCATCAAAGCTATGCAGAGAAAGCGCAATTAACAGGTATCCTATCCTATGAATCACATGATTAGACCCAGGGGACCGATTTTTGACTTTCGAGCGCTCAATTTCAAAAGCGAGCGGTAGAAAATATTCGAATGCGAAAAATTTTCACGATTTATTTTCGAATGGTCCCTAATTCCATATTTTTGAGATTCTCACTCGAAACTGAGGGATTGACTAAATAGTATTATTGTTGGAACTTGTTTCATTATACGCAGAAAATCGATGTTTTACCGGTTTATTGTATTCATATTTTAAATACGAATAAATGTGTGAAGCTAACAAAAGATGAAATCATAACAAGCAATTTAATATTTCAGTGCCAATAAGATTTTTTTACGCTTATTTTTCAAATTCTTGACTGGTTATAAATGTAGGAAAAATGAAACGGTTTCTCGTCTGTGGATGTCTATGGCATTGTGCTAGGTTTGTTTATGCTTCGTGTATATATACCCAACAGATTTGAAAGATGTCAAATGATACTTTCTATTGATAGAATTCAAAACGAATGCCACGGACCACTCGTGTTCATATTTTCTATCGCTCGCAAGTCAAAAATACCATTTCATTGTTTTTTGTCACTTTCGAGTGAAACTTTCGAGCGCTCGAAAGTCAAAAATCGGCCCCCTGGACTTTTATCGCAATGACGTCGCAATAGGGTAGTTTAGGGAGTAAATGGAACGGTGTTAATTAATACGACAACCTAGTCTATAGGTGTTCGACGGTTTTTTTTTTTAATAATCCGGCATTCACGATAATAAGTCAATTGTCAATTGATCAATTTATTGAGGTGGTTCTTTCGTTAACTGACTCTCCGTAAAAGATCAAGTTGCTCTAGCAAAATATATCCACCTCAAAAAGGAAAAGTTTCTTTCTACTTCGACAGATGTTATGGGCGCATATTTGAAAAGCTTGCGGTTATCAAAGCAGGAAAGGTTGCTTACATTTATGTGTATTTCTTTACCTGTATTAAGATCGTTAATGTAACGCAACGTGGCCAATTCGTAAAAGAAAAAATCAATACAAATCTCAACTTTTCATATATTTTTCATCCTCTTTCGTGCACAATTCATTTTGATAGCGCGCTCTGTATGTTATCCAATCAAAATAGATTCTGAAAGCTCTCGTGATTGGTTTTTCAATTATGTTATACCCTCCGAAAGCACATGAAATTTAATTATCTTTACCGTGTGGTTGCCGGTTAGAATAGTGCCACTCCATGTCTTCCCGTGGATGTCGTAAGCGGCGACTAAGGGAATAAAGGCTTGTAGAACTGTTAGGCGATGGGCTTGCCACCTGTCACTAATACACTGGGAAACATCTAAGCCTACTTGTGCAAAATGAGGTTACAGAATTATCAAGAAGTTTTAAGACTTGTTGGTAATTCTTTAGCTCTGCCTACCCCACTCTGGGAATGTAGGCGTGAGTTTATGTATGTATGTAATTCTCTTTCAATGTTTTCTTTAAATATTGTATTTTTTGTCTCACTTAAAACAGTTTGATTCAGTAGAGCTTTCAGAATCTATGATTGGGGATAATATACAGAGCGAGCTATCAAAATTAATTCATGCCCCATACCCATGCTCTTCATCCTTTTATACTGCCTAAAGATAGATAATGCCATTCGTAGCCTCAATCGCTCTAATGACCCCCCCACACGTTGACTAGCGGCGAACAATTTTATTAGCGCCGACCAAACTGCGGCAATGGGCATTACGTGCGCTAGTGCCTTGGTCTAAACAGTATCCGTTTTTTTTTATAAAGGAGCCATTGAATTACTGAGTCACCAATTTTCATTAGTGCACAGTTCGTTTTTAGGGTTACGTACCAAAATGGTAAAAAAGGAACCCTTATGGTGACTTATTTGTCCGTCTGTCTGTCTGTCTGTATGTCACAGCAAGTTTTCTCAGCAACTACAAAATATCAACTTTAAATTTGGCATAGTACAGTCAACAGCATAAATAAGTGATCATTTATGTACCTTGTCACTTTAACGTTATGTTTGAAACGTTATACAAAATTGTGAAACGATTGAAAGCGACAAGGTACATAAATGATCACTTATTTATGCTGTTGACTGTACAACTTGCTAGCCCGCATCTGTTTATAGTAAAAAAGTATATATATACTTCATTGAAAAGGGGTCTAGAATGGGGATTTGAAAAATGAAAGTGGTTTGAATATAGCAAATGGGGTATTATATGAAAGGACTCTAATCTGCACATTTCTGCGGTGTACTTTTTGATTTATAGCCAAAAATGTACAAAAAATGACCGTTCCGTTAATAATCTAAAAATCTGAAAAATTTCTGACGCATAATCACTCGCATTTTATAGGAAAATAAAATGTTTAATTTACTGACCTACTGGTAATACTCAATTTCTTCTACAAATGCTCCTTACAAATATGCCTGTTAATATTTTTTCTACCACGTAAAATTGATAAACATAACTTATTTGAAAAACAAAAACGGTTGCGCGGGGTGAACTATTCGCAGGATACAACTTAATACACTTCCCTATCTGTATTGTACACATTTAATGAAAAAATGCCTATTTTTCGATCTGATGACTCCGGCCTACAAGGTGAGCGAAGGGATTAATTAGTCAAACAACCGGCCCAGACTGCGAACGGCACGGAGATATGTAATTACTAACAGCGTTGTCCAATTTTCTAATTTAGCAACTTGACTGGTTTCTAAAAAATATGGTTACATTGTACAACGTTGCCACAGAGTAAACAATGCAACTATTTACCTACATTTAATGAACTAACTGAAAAGCTAAATCTACGAATAAAAGCAATATTTGATTGCCACAATTGTAATGTAACTAATTACGAGTAGTAAACCAAACCAAATAACACTGTAAAAGTGGCACTCGATAGCAAAGGAAAAAACACTTGTCACCTGTAAATGAAACTAGCTGCTACGTTCGAATAAACCTGGGTATCTAAAATCCATTACGGTGAAAACTGACGCTTTTTCATTTTAACCTATATCCATTCGTCCGAGTGTTTCACACGGCCACGCCGAAAACAAATAGAGAGGCTTTTATGTGTTCGTTGAAGTTGCATTCAACTGTCTGGATTACGCAAAATATCCCGGCTCACTGTAGGCTACATCACTCATACACGCGGATTGATACGTAGTTCACAACATGTAAAATTTTGAAACATTTTCTGACATGACAAATGCCAAATTTTAACTGCATCACCATAATCTCGAACGACGTCTGCTGGAAATAGGCCTGCCCCGAGGCTTACCACGAGAACCAGTCCTGCGCCGATCGGTTTCCTGGAACCATATCCACGTCGTCAATCCACCTTGTTGGAGGTCTACCTATGCTGCGTTTAGGTAAGCGGACGCCACTCGAATCTTCAACTATAGTTAGCTAATCTATCCGCGGTTTAAATAATGGAAACGTCTTGACATGAAATGCAATAGGTATAATGCTCGCTTTTCATTCGCTCCTCAAACTATTGTGTCCATTATATCAAGTAAATGAGTTAATACAGTATTTGGGTTATCGAGTTTCGAGGAAATGTGTGTTAACTATATGTGACACATGAGAACCATGGATTTGTTAGATTATTTTCACAAAAGCATGCTTTCATAGTAGCGAATTCTCACATCGCGTTCGTTCATGATAGCAAATTTCATTATTCGTCTTTCCTCTTGAAGCAATTTTTCATAAAGCGTTTTATAAGTTCGCGTACATTTTCTTCGCATATTTTACGAGTAAATTATTTTATTAGTCTCATTTGATCGCAACCTAATTTAACAGAGTCGACGGAGCTCCGCATAGCGGAGCTCCTACTTCTGGGTTATTTTGGCCCTCCGCGGGCCTGATATAAAATCCGATATAATATTTGTTAGTAGCAATGCGTTTGTTAATTGATATTTGCGGGGTTTGCAGCTTCGGTGCGCACCACACGAATATAAAACAATATTTATTGCGCATCGAAATGATTACTATTATTTATTACTTTATTAGGTACTTTATTGCGGGACGTTTTTAATAACTTTACACGAGACATACCGATAGTAAGTACCGCTTTTTCGCGCCGAGCACGTACTTAAATATAAAATAAAAAACTAGATGTAAGAAGTAATAATACAAATAATAGCCCTTTTTTGACGATTACATGAATATATGAAAATAATTGTCGTATGCCATGGTAATCATAGATCGTACAATGCGACAGCAGAGTTGGTACAATACCTTTTTTATCGACAGGCGCTACGGTCGGGTAAACATGATTATCTACTGTGTTGTAATTCCGTATTGCAGGTGAATTCGTCGACGAGAAACGCGTCGCCATTTAATAGAAACCAACCAAATACTGGCAAAACTAAATTCAAATGTCACGGAGAGTTCTATTATACTCGGTAAAACGGCTTATGACATGTTTTTTTAAATGGTAAAGGCATGCCACCATTTGCCTCCCTTAAGACTACAGTGACCAGATTGCAATTAAAGTCATTTGCGTTGTCAACTTGGAGGACTTAGATGGAATGCCTCTGTGTTAGTAATTCCACCGGTAATTTCATCCCCACAACCTACAACAATTTGAAAACCTCTTATTTATTTGACAATAATGGCGGCCGATCTAATAAATTACGATAACATGTCAAGAAGGGGGAAGGAAGAGGGGGGGAAGAAGAGGCCAATTTTTTGTTAATTTGGAATACAATACGATAATAGACATTTTAATAGTATGGTGTATAAAAAATTATCATACACTCGCGGTCAACTAATACGGGTCAGAGTGCGTTTTTCATACAAACGAGGCTATTTCGAAGCCTTGGTTCCTGGCCAGGGGTTGTTTTGAGTGAGGTTTCATAGTGGATACTTTGAGGTTCAATAGAGGAGGTCAGAAGTGCTTAAGATACCTAACTGATCGCACAATCAGTTAACACCACAGCGAGAGAGTTTGGATCAGCCTTTGGATTTCCTTACATTTTATTGCCATTTTAGATGTTTTTCTGAACATGCACGATTCCGGCGTTAACCGCAGACACAATCAGTTGGATCCTAGGCACTCTGGAAGTCCTGTATCGATGCTCTGGGTATCCATCATCAGATTTCACTAACAGCATCCCAGGCGAGGAACCAAGGCTTCGAAATGGCCTCTTTAGTATGAAAAACGCACTCTGACCCGTATTATTTGACCGCGAGTGTAGATGGACTTAACGAAAACGCATCGAGTTTGGACTGGTTAGTTTCGTCTCGATAAGCAGATTCTTATTGTGCAAAACAGTACAGTCAGCAACAAGAGCTTCTTGACACAAAGTTAGAGTCTACCAACATAGCAGCGAACAATGGGTCATTTACTGATTCAACGGCGAACGAATCAGGTTTAGCAGTGCCCTCACGGTTCACCTCGATATACCTATTTGTAACATCAACGCCAAACCTTAATAAGAAACTTGCATCAACGACATAAGGTTCATAATTTCGTGTGTCGGTTAGGTGTTCGTCATAATAGGTGATAGCGGAAATGCGTATCCGCGATGAGACAGGTGAACGCTTTTACTATTCAGCCCTTTTAAAATAAACATAACGTTTTATTTAACTAACAAATATATAAAACCTTCATCTGAAACGGCCTAACCGATTTTAATGTAAATCTAACTTATGGGCCATTCTACTTTTCGATGCCTAATAAAACGTCCCTTAACGTGAACGTAAATTTGGAGTCATAATTTTCAACAAAACTAGATAATCTTAAAAATGCACACAATATTCGGATTCTGATCGACATACTTGAATATTTTTTATTTCTAAATTGGGTTGGGCTGTGTAAAAAAAGGCAATAATAGTAACGCAGTGGTCGTTATTCGTAAAGGGACGCTGAGACTGGTAACGAAGTGGTAATTTGAGCAGCAAATTCGTGTTTTATATACAAAAATGACAAAAATAGTGGGTAAATTTACAATATAACGTGAGATCTGGTTGAAAATTAATGTGGGACTGCTGTGAAATTATCTCAAGATATCTACGAATTTTTATAATGCATGTTAAATTATCATTTCTATTTTAGGTATCGAAAAGTAGAATGACCCTTATAACAAATCCGTTTAAATTAGCTCTTTAAAAATAAAAACTGCTTCCGAAAAAGACTACCTACTTCTAAAAAAGCGTTACGATACAGATTATTACGCCAACGTTTATTTGCTCATGTATTTCTTTATCCTGCGCTTCTATTCTAGACGGTAAAATCCAAATCGTATTTGACGTGTCATGGTATTGTTTTTAACTCAGCCGCCATTATGTACTGTAAGGTAAATAAGAGCTATCAAACCGTTGACAATCTATATTAACTATAATATTTTTTCATCACGCTTGCACGTAAACAGTATCTAAACATACAGGTTAACTTGGCCGCAATGCCCGATATAAAACCCTCGACCTTTTTTTTTACCATGAAACCCAAGGTCGGTAAGTAATTTATAGCACAGCCCACAGGTCATGCAAGTCAAGCAAAGAGTTTACACGCAATTGAAAAATTGTCTTAAAATGTTATTTAAACAGGAATTTCATTGCAATCTCGCTACATGTTACTTAAATACTCAATTAATGTTCTTAATAATCGATTTTAATAGTTTTCTGTATCAAAACGTCGTTTTTTTTTTACACTCCTTCAGGGCTGTATGTATACCTACGTAAGTATTTGCCCTTAACGTTTCTGAACGAAACATTTGTATAATCTGTGGAGTCCGCCCGCCATCTGCTTAAAAAAAGTTCAAGTAATTCGTAATAATAGTTGTGCTGACTTGTGTATTATAAGTTTTTTCTGCCCTATAATTTTATTTATTTACTCGCAAATGTGATGAAAAACATTGTATGTTTCACGGGCGGTACGGGAATTACGTACCTCGACTCAGAAAGCCCTCAGTCTTCGACTTCGGGCTTCTACTAGAGCCTCGATCGTAATTCCTTACTTACCGACCTTAATACACAATGTACTATTAAAACTATATTATTTTTACCGTGTTGAATAGAGGCACACACAACGATATATTTGAATCTATTTCAATAATAAATTGTTTAGGAGATTATCTTACAGGTAACTTTATACAATGGGATTAAGGGAAACAATGAAATTGATGTGATACATTTAGGGACGATAACGTATTTCCAAGAATAAACGGTTCTAACAATTCACCAATAGCTTCACTTTTTCCATAAGCTTCAAGTAATCGAATAGATAATAATAAGTTTAAAAATTAAAGTTTAATTATAGATAACTAGGCCGATTATTAGTATGATCCACGACGGCACGCCGCTCTAGTCGAATTGACGTTGCATCGTTTCGTAAATGTATGAAAAACTAGCTTCTGCCAGCGACTTCGTCCGCGTAGAATTCGTATTTTATCATTCCACGGATAAAAGTAGCCTAAGTTACTCCGGGATAATGTAGCATTCTAAAGGTGAAAATAATTTAGAAATCGGTTAAGCAGTTTTTCAGTTTATTCGTTACAAACATACAAAAATACAAATATTTCCTTTTTATAATACTAGCGAATAAGTAGTGGGGCGAGATGACGGGATTGAAAACACTATAAAACATGAATTTAATTAATCAGTCGTCTTTAAACACGTTAGGTTCCCAAAACAAAGAATTATCAAGCTTACAGCCTGTGACGGACATGGTGCGTCGTAAACCCAAACAAGTAAGGGACGCGCGGATTGTATTAAAATAGTAAGAACCGTAAGTAGACTATATTTTTTCACATTTCAGTACTCAACTGTGTGAAACATAAAATACACCGCCTCTGGAATACAATGTTACTACGAAATGAACGTCGGGGAAAGTTTTAGACTTGCATAAATGTATTATTGATAGGACTGGTGCCAAAACAACATAAATAACCGGACTATTACCGGTTGACTGACTGACCATGTGACCATAGGTTTCACCAGGATTTAACTACACAAGTGCATATAAAATATCTAAAAAACCAAAAAATGGCGTTCATCACCACTATAATCAATTAATCAACTTATGTTTTTTTATATGGCAGATAGAATGCGAAGATCAACCAAAGGATTGAAATAGGCGAATTCAAATTCAATTACGGTGTCGATTTTACACGGCAGACGTGTGAAAATAACTGCCGATCGTGGCCAGAAATAGTTATAGACAGAACTGGAGCACTCAGAAATATTTTCAACCTTTTCAAAAAGATAGCCGGGAGTGTATTCAATTTTAAAGTTTATTAATAATTCAACGCCCGTCATAACCAAAATAGGTAAAGTGAGATTTCAATAAATACTCGTATTGCAAACAATCAGTGTTAGTACTGTAAAATGAAACATCAAAATATGTTTAAATGGGAGCTGTTTAGGAAATAAGTGAGTGTTAGTTAACACGACATCTAGTAAAATTTGTATTTTTGTACGTTTACTTATGTTCTTCTACTCTACAGTAAAAAAAAATATAAAAATAAATAAATAGACGAAGACGATACGATAGACATAATTCGCAACGAAGTGAATGCGTTGTTAAGCGTCGTACGTAGCAATAGAGGTCCGGATTTATTATAATTATTACCGTATTCGGAGACTTCGATTAGTAAATACTTTTTGGCATTATCCGTATAAATAAATTAAAGATCTTAAATACTCGTACTCAGCTCATATAAGCGTCATTACCGACGTCTAATACAAAATGTCTTGCACGATTTCATGCCTCTATGAAAAGAGTTTATCAAGTATGGCAAACACTGCACAGGTTTGTGTAACTTTGTACAAGTGGCGACATGGCATGTCCGATGCGAAAATGGCGACAATAAACGTTAATAATGGCGGGTTAGAAAAGCACTTTTTATGACAACACGAAAAGTAAAAGTTCTAGAGGAGGAGACCTTAAGCTTGCTGTCGATCAGCTTTCTGTTCATCTTACAATAACGTCAACTTTTTAAAACATCCGGATTTGTGGCCGTTTTTTGGTCACCAATATCCCTATCCCAAAATTTAATGCTTTTTGTAATGTCGTTCCCATAGTCTTCTCTCTTTCTTTTCTTTTACACGTAGCTTGCATACTGTCAAAAATGGATATCCGCGTAAACGTTGCTGGCAATGCTTTAACAAAGAGATAAAGTTCTGGTTTAGTAGCATGGTTTAATCAAAACTTAATTTTCAATACATCTAGCGGCCATGAGTGCCATGACGCACGATGGTATCACAAAGATTGAAACCATACAATTGAAGACTATAGGCGCTGGAAGTGTTGAAAGAAAGCAATCATCGTTTTCCCATCTGACCCCTTCAGTTGTAAAACCACCACCGATCTAGCTAATTCATCGATGCCCAGAGAAACCGGGTCAACTGCTAATGTCATTGCATTGCACATGGACACGTATTAGGCACGATAGAATAATCAATTGTTTCTTTCGCGTGTTTGATTTGTTCATTTGTAAATACACACGTTTTGTTTATATTATCATTCTTGTAAGGTTGTATCAATACTAGTAGGTATATGATTAACCTTGTTTCATGTTTTGCTCCGATTGCGCTATAGAACAGAAAGAAAATCTTTCAATGTAGTGTTTGAAAGGATTTACAAAAAATAATTTGGGTCTTAAGTTTTGCGATTCAAAAAGTTATTTTTATTTGATTTAAGCATGATTGTGGCAAATTCTTAGGGATTAGTTTTCTTTGTTTCTTATGTCCTGTCCAAAGGAAGGAGGTAGGCACGAGGATAAACTACTGAATGTATAAGTACTGATATCAATGTACTGTATAGTCCAAAATCGTTTCTCGCAAATAGTGATTCAGCAATTCTTAAAAGGGCGCAGTTGAATGCATTCTGATGAGTTTGGGTGTCTAAACCGGATCGAATCCGCACCACCAACGGAAGGCTGCGGTCGACTCTCCCGGGTACCTTAGGACCAGTTTCTGATATAGCGTATGGGATATTAATACGCTAATTACAAATAGGGAATTGAATAAACAAACAAACAATCTAAAGTGAATATAATTAAGTAGAATTACTAATACTTTAATAAACGTGATACATTTAACGAAATGTAGAATTAATAAAATTATGAATTGTGCAATTTAACAATATAAAGTGTAAATTATGGATGGTATAAAAGGCTTTTTATTTTACATTGTTTTATTTACCTGAATAAACGAAGATTTAATTAGAAAAAAATTCAGCCTAAATTAAAAACTGAAAGGGTTAAAATTACTAATTTGGTAAATTTACCTTACGGGCTTCAAAATCCGCATAAAACACATCTTTTGCATTAAGCGGCATAATACACATGAATTAGATTTATCATCTATCTAACCCCGTCACAGGTTTTCAAATCCGCTGTCACGAAACTCACGAAGAACGCATAATAATAGAGTGACTTTTTAAAAATATTAACATGGCTTAAAAAAGGGCACACCAATTTTTACAATCTGCCAGTGTTAATTCTTTTTAAAATTATTTTATTAGGTATATTTATCACAAAGTATTAATTTAAGTTAAAATTAAAATTCATTCATCATCATAATTATAAAGCTTAACTAGATTGGAAATCATCGAACCTGCAATGTAATGTGTCAATCTGATAGTATCACCTAACTAACAGTCCACTTAAACATGCATGAATGTATCTGATTGCGGCTACTAAACACCCAACTAGTGCAATTGACAACTCGCCTGCGCCTCAGGCGTCTCTATTTCGCTCTATTCAACAGGTTAATAATGAGAGAGACGCACTAAGCTGGTTGCGAATGTGTGAATGTTGCTAGATGTCTGGGGCAGTGGTAAACGAAGCGAATGATCTCATGACACGATAGACTGCGCACGGGCATGCGGCGCGGCGGCGGCTAAAACATGGTTAGCTTAGCACTACATTAGTACTGGCCAATTCGGTGTTGATGGATTGGATGGCGTTTCGTATCTTAGAATAATAGGACTATTAACGTATTAACCTAATCAGAAATGCATACAATAAAAGTACATTTTGATGCAAGTGCGGAAAGTATGACATAGCGAGGGACAAGACTCGGGACGAGCCGGACGACTGAAAATGACAGTTCTGCACGTGTCTGAAACGACGTTTTTTAATACATTTGCAAAACAATGCCAATGCACAATGATGTAAAAATAAAACCGTAATTAAAAGACACTAATTGACTACATTCTTAGTCTGATAAAAAAACCAGTGCAGTTTGAACATTTAAGGTCGCTTCGTAACAACTTGGCGGTATGCTTGCAGTAAAACACGGAATCTCGGTAAGGGATGCTAAACCACTAGTGGCATACACCAATCAACGCGCAGCATTTTTGCCGACAGCATGTTTAACTGCAAGCATACCACCAAGTCAGGAAGCGGCCTAAGCGTAAAACAATGGAAATGTATAAGCACTAGTTCGAAAAGTTCAACTTTTTGAGAAACTGTATTTAATTAACCTTTTTGTGTATTTTGAAAAATTGTTCTAGCACTTCACTCCTGTTAACGTTCCTAGTTAAATACCGTAATTAATCAAAGTTATTGACCAGGTTTAAAACAGTTACAAACAATACTAAATATGTTATGAGAAAATTATATTATCCAAGGAATATATGGCAGGTACCGCCTCGTAGTCCGACACCAATCCATGGAACAGCGAAACCTTGTTATAGACATGCATTGAAACGGTGATTTTATTTGTAGGCTAAAAGCGCATCAGCAAACGGAAAACTCGATTTGATGGATTTAAATTGGATTCAGGCATCGGGAATGCAACATACGGAATGGACTGGAATAAAGCTCAGGTCTCATTTTAACACGACACTGTAGAGATAATGTTTTTGTCAAACATATCAGCTTTGAGACAAGCTTTTGATGACGACTGGATTGTTTTTGTACTGTCAGTGAAGGTAACTGCTTATCGAGACCAAAATAACAAATCCCAATTCGGTGGGTCTACTTCAAGTACAGCGAAGATCTTGTCGCCACCTTTCGACTCCTCAATTCAGCTCGTAGCTAATATAATAGTGCTTCCTCCTTGAGTTTAAACGAAACAAGAACTCCATCCTTGGAAAAAAACATAATTTACCTGACTTAACCCTTTCCGAACGCCACTCATTTCGGTGGGGCACATACAAACAACATGGCAACTAACGAGGGATCTGGTATCCATTCGTCGGTGTCTTTATTACAAAGGTTCACAAGGGGGACACTCAAATAATATGGATTAACAGATCGCCGACCTTGTCAAACATTGTCCCGACTATTTGGTCTGCAGCTGAAAATCATCGCGAATTTAATCTTACGGGTATGTGTATAGGTTACTTTTACGCCGTCGCCCGTGAGGGATAAATGTCCCGTCAAATGCCTGCAAAACGATTCAGTGACGCCCCAACATGACGGAGCGGTCCTTTTTTTACGGTAGTCCGAGCTATCCGCTCGAATATAGTTAAGGTGTGTAAAACATTTTTTGATTCACCCACAGCTGGGCATAGGGCTCTCCCAAGGATCTATCTACACTTCACTTTCCGGTTCGCGCTCACCACTCTGTAAGTTTACCGGCCCAACGGCGTTTAGTTCAAGAAGCAATGTGCCCCACCCACTGCCACTTAGTTTACAATTCGTCCCAAAATTGAATGATCAGCAGTGATGGGAAATAGGTGAGCTAAAATACCTATTCTTCGCGAGAGGACATAATATAGAGTGGTTACAACCGGATAAAAATTATTATTTTTTTCTGTTCCGGGTATTCGATGTTTATTCGGGTAATTATCGTAATGTAAAACATGACATGTTTTGTTTAAAGTACGGCATGTTAATGTTAGTTTTTAGTAAAAAGGGCTAGAGAAAAGAAGGAATGTACAAGATTTCTAAAAAGTAGTAGCAGGACTAATAATATGGGTTTTCCCACGCATTGTTTGTTTATGACTTGCAAATGGGCGTTCACATTTTCGGATTACTTATAATTTTAACTTTATGGCAGGAATGTTACCATTTTTACTACAAACTTTACAAACATTCTATAAGGAAAAGAATGTATGTTCAACATTACGGCTAGTATTCGCAGTGCCCGGATAAATATCAAATACCCGGAATCCAAAAAATATATAGTTTTATCCGGTTGTAACCACTCCATATTATGTCCTCTCGCAAAGAATAGGTATTTTAGCTCACGGGCTATTCCATATGATTTCAACAAATTTGAATTAAAAAGTGTGCCGCATGACTTTTGATTTGAATAAAAAAAATTGAGGATATACTTTATGGTGAGAGAAGTGCTGAACCACCACCATTTATTTTTTTTATATTTTTATTTCCGAGTTTTACCCATTCGAAGTAAATAATGGGGTCAAATTCCTGCTTGTATATAATACACTCTAACTTTTTTTTTTTAAAAGATAACGAAATAATTGTTGCTGTGTTTGATTAGGTAAGAAATGTGGATGTCATACTGTATGATAAAAGTTATCTAAATTAACTACAAAAAAATGGTGTCCATTTGAAATGTTCAAGTAACTGGTAATTTTTTGCAATTTTAATTCATTTTTGTGCAGACCCTGATGCATATTAGGGATAACTTGTTTCAGAAATATAAAGTACTAGTTTTGTTAATTCTGTAAAATAAATATTATTGTTTTAGAATTATAATTCTAACAGAAAAATAGTAGTGAAAATTGAGAATTTCGAAAAATGCTTATGTTTGACCCCCAAAAAACCCATGTGGAAGAATAATTAAAAATTTGAATTTATTCAGAAAATATAGTCCATGTCTTTGTTAATTAGATTCAGTTTAAAAAGTTTCGTTATTTTCCCTATTTTTGGATATATGATTTTTTTAAACTGCTTATCTCGTGAATTTTCTCTCATTGTTTTCATATATGCATATTAAAATATTTTTGACTATAACTTTTAAATGTATGGTAATCAATTACCATACACTGAAAAATCATTAAATAAAAGCCAGACGGTTCAAATTTACTAAATATATTTAATAATACTTATATATAAAACGAAAAAAAAACATTACTTGCAAACCTTTGCTACTTCGAAATTTTCCCCGAAACCCCCAAAAAACCCGTGTGGAAGAATAATTAAAAATTTGAATTTATTCAGAAAATATAGTCCATGTCTTTGTTAATAAGGTTCAGTTTAAAAAGTTTTGTTATTTTTGCTCGTTTATGTTTTTTTTTTTAGGTGCTGCTATAGTCCTTATCGAAGTTATATATAGGAGACCGTACTTAGGAGATAATGAAGCGGTGCAAACTCTTTGTAGGTTGTGCTTTTGTTATTTAACCTGTTTTCATGTATAGTTATTGTTCGTTATATACCACTGGTTGATAAGAAGTGGAACTTTTTTGCCACCTCTCACGGCAAATCCCCCTGTGATGGTGCTGGCGGCACGATTAAGCGGTTGGTAAGAAAGGCTAGTCTGCAACGCACCACAGGTAGTGATAACATTTTATCCCCTGAAGCTATGTACGAGTTTTGTGTAAACAAAATTCTTGGAATCAAGTTCTTTTTCGTCACAAAATCAGAAGTCGATGTAGCTGAGTTCTACTTACCAGAGCGATTTAAAAATATGAGAACCATAAAAAATACACGTTCTTATCATAGTCTCGTTCCCATTTCTCAAAATGAATTAGTAGTGCGACGTTACTCTACTTCAGAAAATTTCGAAGTAGCGAAGGTTTGCAAGTAATGTTTTTTTTCGTTTTATATATAAGTATTATTAAATATATTTAGTAAATTTGAACCGTCTGGCTTTTATTTATTGATTTTTCAGTGTATGGTAATTGATTACCATACATTTAAAAGTTGCAGTCAAAAATATTTTAATATGCATAATATATAAAAACAATGAGAGAAAATTCACGAGATAAGCAGTTTAAAAAAATCATATATCCAAAAATAGGGAAAATAACGAAACTTTTTAAACTGAATCTAATTAACAAAGACATGGACTATATTTTCTGAATAAATTCAAATTTTTAATTATTCTTCCACATGGGTTTTTTGGGGGCCAAATATAAGCATTTTTCGAAATTCTCAATTTTCACTACTATTTTTCTGTTAGAATTATAATTCTAAAACAATAATATTTATTTTACAGAATGAACAAAACTAGTACTTTATATTTCTGAAAAAAGTTATCCCTAATATGCATCAGGGTTTGCACAAAAATGAATTAAAATTGCAAAAAATTACCAGTTACTTGAACATTTCAAATGGACACCATTTTTTTTGTAGTTAATTTAGATAACTTTTATCATACAGTATGACATTCACATTTCTTACCTAATCAAACACAGCAACAATTATTTCGTTATCTTTTAAAAAAAAAGTTAGAGCGTATTATATACAAGCAGGAATTTGAGCCCACTATTTACTTCGAATGGGTAAAACTCAGAAAAAAAAATATTAAAAAAAAAATGGTGGTGGTTCAGCACTTCTCTCACCATAAAGTATATCCTCAATTTTTTTTATTCAAATCAAAAGTCATGCGGCACACTCGATTTGTTGAAATCACATGGAATGGCCCTCACCTATTTCCCATCACTGATGATCAGACGATATTGATAGTTTACGCTCAGTATTCTTGTGGGTGCATCTTCATTAGCTTTACTTAAAGACTAATAAAACTAATAGGTACATGAATATTTCTGTTCGTTCACTGTGTTAGGTTTTACGAGAGATGCCTGTTAAATTAAAATAGATTTATATTAGCAACTTGTGGGGCGGCTGATATTTTGAACACTGCCACCACGTGGTAAGGTAAACAGAATGACTGGAGCAGCGTCTATTTAATGAGCAATTTCGAAGCATATTTATTTATTAAACACTAGTGACTCAAACATCACTACAGTGGTTGAACCTCGGATCTTAATTCCGGTGTCTAACTGTATTACGTATTATTTAATTTGGAATGTTTAAAAATAACATCAATGGGGATATAATTCAGTGTAACATTCCGGATAAGACTTTATCGCATAGATAAAACGTGCCTAAATAAATACACCTTTCTAAAAAGACACCTTCGTAGAAGAGATGTGATGACGTTGCGAGACTTAAGATATGGCTTTGAACGCATACGCCAATGACGCACCGTGCGTCATAAATATAGGTCAAATAAATAGCAGAGAAGCTACATTCGTAAATGTACTTAAAGAAACGTACTTAAAATTTGTCATATCATAACAAATACCTCGTACCTATTTAAAATCATATGGGATGATAATACCAGGCAGATCTGAATAACGTAGAGGGTCTGTCGGCGGATTGTTTTTCTACCTACCTCTTCTCTCCTCACCCCTACTCTGCTATTTAGCGAGCAGCAATATTTCCACTATTTTGGTTCAGTGGCAGATAGGACGACCGATAAAATTACTAGTTAGCATTTTAAAAGGCATTCCATCTTGGTCCTCGGGATTGGAGCGCATTTGTAAGCTTGAGATTGTAAGGTAGATTGGCAGGTGGCATGTGTGCTCGGTTGCCTCTCATATCATAACAAGCAAATCTCCCGAGCAACAAGGATCTTACTAACTAGATGCTCCTTTCTCCAGAGGGATTGAGAGGCACTCTGACCGCCCGCGACCCGATATTATCCTATTAAAACCAGTGATCCGACATAACAGACTACATTCAAATGCCGTTTAAACCATACTTTATTGGTGCCATCTTTTATATTCCTACTGCTACATCAGAAGAACACGCTTAATCGAAGTAGATTATAAATAAGCCTAAACGCAGAGCTACAAAAACTGAAATTTTCATCGCCCCATCAAATAAATACAAGCGATCATTCAGACACCAATGACATATTAAAAAAGACCATAAAGGTTATAAATGCAGGCGTTTATTTCGCTGTTAGGTAATAGTGATGGATTCATTAGTCGTTGACGTGAAGACACTTGTCAATGGCGGTTAAACTTGACAAATTGAATTAAAAGGAGATTAACAATGATTCGCAATTTCGCCGAAATGCACAAACATATTGCAGGCAGAAGTCGATTGTTTTCAGGCCACCGCCTATATTGCTAACTCAAATAGATAATTGTGCTACTCTTATAAAATAAATAACCTAAGATTAACCTTTTGAACGTAACAACTAGGGTTGCCAACTATATCTTGGGCAAATATAGTATTTTCAAGCCCAAAGTATAAAAAATTTAGTACAATGAAAGAAAATATAGTATTTTGAAGTTTTTTGTACAAAGTGTGTAAATTAGTACTTTATTAAATAGAATGCACCATATTTACTACTTACTAACGTTCTGCCTGCTACTATTGGCAACTATCAGAGCTGAAAAATGCTATTTCTCCACTCCAAATACATTGATGCTTAAATCTGTTTGAAACGGCCAACCCAACTGCATATGTATTATAAGGAATGACCGAAATATAGTATTTTTGCGTACTATATATTTCATTAACAGTATAAAGCACCTAGAGTCAAAATATAGTACAATACTATATATTATAGTACGGTTGGCAACCCTAGTAACAACCGACGACCTATGTAACATTGGACGTCATTCCACAGACTTTTTTTATGTGAAAAAGGAGGCAGACGAAAAAGCGAGTCACCTGATGGTAAGTGATCATCGCGACTCATAAACACCCGGAACACCAGAGGAATCGCAGGTGCGCCTGCCGGCATTTGAGAAAATATAGTAGGCTTGTTTTTGAAGGCCCCCAAGTCATAGTGAAACGGGTGTTAATGAGGCCTTAATACTGTTTATTTAAGAACATGACGAAAAACAACATACATTATTGTTCCAGGCCGTGAACAGGACGAAGATGTAACTGCTGTCGCGCTGTCCTATTCACTGTGTGGAACTTGGCTGGTTTAACACTTCAAAATACGACCCCAGGATAGGAAATTGAGGACAAAAGCCATCATAAACCTGTGATTTGGTGTTCTCCCGCACGTGCAAAGTGAACCTTGCACAAGCATAGTTTTACTGCTTCAGCTGTAACCAGTAACCGACCAAATGCAATGGGCCGTTGCCCCCGCGTTTCGTCTAACCAACAATCAGACATCTAATTTAGCCGGTTAGTGCCATATAATGCATCACTACAAGCGTGCAAGTTTAAACTGTACGCAGTTAAAAATTACGCGATGCTCTATGTCTTCGGTGTTAAGGAGTGATTTTGGTTGTTTATTGTAATTGTGTCGGTGGTAGTGGGTTGTAGTTTGATGCATTTACGTCTTTGGGATGGTGGTTTATTTCGCAAACAAGTTTCAGTTTGGGTCACTAGGCTGAGTTGTGTAAACGCTTAATTTGTTGATGGGACACTTTACGGATCTAATATTGGCCCGTGTAAACAGATAGCACATAGTACGAGGCTTAAAAATTGCCGGTACTATATTGGAAATAGAACCGTGCGCATAGTCCGAATTTATATTTGTTGAATACAAATTCCATAAAAGCACATAGCAACACTAACAGCAAAACAAATTGGAGGCTTAAAAACTCTCGTGTTTAAAAAGCTAACTTTTATTTGTTTCAGAAACCATGCGTGAATGTTTCTGAATTCACGTACGTTCATGTATTTTTGTCACCACAACACATTTACAATCCGTGAACACCATTTGTTAATTTTTGACGCACGGTGTGCTGCATGGACGCCGACTAGGTACTTTAACTAAATAATTTGTATGTCTTTAAAACTATATCGTTTTTTTTTTCGTTTTTCTTTAACTTTTGTTTAGAATTTATGTTTAAATGCGTACTTTCTCGCGCCATAGTTATCGTAAGTACACACAGTTTAGAAACTATGATGCTACACACATTCACTCACGCCTTCATTCCCAGAGTGGGGTAGTCAACACTACAGAATTACCAACAATTCTTAAAAGTTGTTGTTAATTCTTTAACCACATTTTGTAGAAATAAATCAACACTTTTTTTTGCAATATAAAAAAAACGAATCTACCACTTAGTTTCTATGGATGTACCTAGTAATATGCCGAAGTTATCGTAAATCAAAAAAAACACGGTGTATAAGATTTGACGTGTCTATGTCGGTCTGTGGCATCGTAGTTAGCAAACGGACGGACCGTCGCGAACGCGGTTTTATTACAAATAAATAGTTGCTTTAATTAGGGTGGTGGTCAGTTAGGTTTCATACAAGTCGGTAGAGCCGTATAAGGGTTACCAGCTCTGAAAGTTCAGGTCGCTATCATTTCGGGGTATTCAATCTAATTATTTGGTTATTATGAAAAGTAATATGTAGACCTAGAGATTTTCCTAGCACGAACGACGGTTGTTAGTGCTTGACACAGTAAAAACATTGACAATCCTGTTATCGATAACCACTACTTCAACGTCATAGAGGAAATAAGTGTACATCATTATAATATAGTTATTAAGAAAATAATCAAAATTAAAGCTCATTGAAGTGCCTAATAAGAAAATAGCAAAATCATTTCAATAAGGAAAAAAATAATAATTAATTAAGTTAATAACAAAACTTTCAATGTATTAATATTTTAGGCACATACTTCAATGAAAATAGCTCGATGACATTGAAGTGGACTTATCGATAACAAGATGGTCGATGTTTTTATTGTGTCAAGCACTAACAACACGTCGTTCGTGCTAGGAAAATCTCTAGGTCTAGTAATAATAAGTAATCATATACACAAAACATAACACTACAGTGAAATCATTGAGAAATGATTATATTTATTGAATTGGTGCACCTTTCTGTAGTGCAGGCTGTCCTTCACTGAAAAGTAATAAAATCACGCCGGCCACGAGTACACATTTGATTATTGCTTACGCGTATAGTTTAAAATACTAGATAAATGTAAGTATTTAGTGTCTAAGATAATAATATATTATTTTATGAACATAAAAGTGCCCCCGTTACAGTGCAGTACGAGTCGGGCCCGGATAAAGCCAATAAACATCGCACTCTATTTCGCTCGAAGGAGACAATTTACTAGCGTTGGAATGTTCGGAAATCTTTCGATAGAGGTGAAAATAAATTTATAGCGCGGTGCTATCTTTAACGATTTTTCCTTTTAACCCTGGTTAACTAATTGTATACGTTGCATTAGTCCAGCGTGTCTGACTAGTTGTATTTTAGTGTATCTGTCGCTTTTCGAGAACTGTCAAAATGTATGGTTTTGACACGAGCGCAGATCCTTTACATTTTCTTTAATATTTATAGTCATTCACGACCACTGTATGTATGTTGTCCCGTATTTATGAGAATATTTAATCATAAATTATAAACTATACGTTGCCCGCGGCAGCGTCGCGCAGAAGTTATTTATCTTCGACGTCAATCTGTAGACGCGATGAAGCGTGAAAACGGAACTAATATAGTCTATAAAATTTAAAACTCTTCCGTGACTTACTGATAGAGAACGCACAGCCTATCCTGCTGAACCTAGGGACTTGAAATTTGGAAGGAATAGAATACTCTTAGGGTTCAATATAAAAGGATTTTCTCGCATTCGCCCTCTTGACGCACACGGTGCTTCAACAGTCCATACTAGACGCCCATGTGAGCTGAAAGGGTTAATTAAGTGCTAAATCTTAATAATAATTGTATAAATAAAAAGCAAGCTGGGTTTTTAAGCAGTGGACTGTATTCTAAATTTTAACAATGCGCCATCATTCAGAGGCTATAACAGAAGAGGGAAATGACAGTGTTGTCATATCAAAACACATCAAAAAGTTGCTACACCAAAATGTGAATTTTCTACTATTTTATGTTTAAATATTATTTCTTAAACAATGATCATATAAAAGAACTTGATAAACTGGGCAATTTTGTGCGGTTGACACGTGGTTAACACGTGGTCAATGGTATTATTATCATTTGTATGTCTTTACCAATCACGGGACTGTTATTAATTAGCCTAATATAGTGTCCCACTGCTGACAAAGAGGTGTGGTTAATGGAAGTTTTACAATATTTATTTAAGGTAAATGTAGTGGCGCGATAGCAAATTCCGGATATGGTTCAATAACAGTTTGGCGAGTATGTGTGTATGTGAACGTGAACTGTTTTTTGATTATGTAAAAAACTGTTGAATTTGAATGTTTTTGCTTTGTTTTATTACTAACTAGCAACCTTTGCTTTACGTAAATTTTCTGTTACACCGGTACATAATCCGGTGTAACAGAAAATTTACTTATTTTTTATTTGCGTAGTTTGAAATATCTAAGCGTACGGAAGCCATTTTGTTTTATACTATGTAAAGATTAAGGTTCGTTTCCCGAACGAATTATCATTCATTCATCATTCTGTTTTTTGGCATTTATCTGGGACAGGTCATAGAATCACAATGTCTTAACCTTGCCTTGTCATGCCTTAGCAAAATAAAGAGATGCTGAATGAGAAAGAAAGTGTTGATCACCAATTATAATTATTAAGAATCGAATATTATCGATTTAACTATTAACGAGGATATAACGCAACCACTCAAACAACAAAACGATATATGAGAACACTAATCAAAGCATCAAATACAAGAAAAAAACAACGTTGCATTCGGTCATGGCGGAGTGAGTCTAACGCAAGTATAAAAAAAAGAAGTACAAAGGGTATACGGAGCGAGAAAAAAAGTGGCTACGTGACTCAGTAAACGCGAGGTTGAAAGGGACCTGAGTCTTAGTTGGGTAACTCTTATTGGAACAGGCATTTATTTGAGTAATGTTTAAGTAACAAGTGCTATCATAAAAGAAAAACACTACTGCATATGTCACGAGAAAGTGATATTTTATAGTGAAACGTTATTCTAAATGTATGCAATAATTGGTTTTAAAACAAATCATTTCTTTACATTGAAAGCGTCAAAATTCTTTCGTTGGCGTATATATGATCGCCTTTGATTAACCATTTTACTAATCGAATTAAACGAATAATCTAAATAAAAAATATAGTAGTGCATACGTCATTCAGCTTAGTCCTCAACTTTAGGACGTGTGCGAGCCTCCAACAGATAAACTCGTAGAAACAAAACAAATATAAAACAAGTTCGACAAAAAGCCAGCTCTGAGCCCGCCTGCCTTTGTTAATTACGTAGTGGACCCAACGTCAGGATTAACGGATGCATATCAGGAACACTTTTTGTAGGAATCTCGTTTGGTACGTCGGCATCAGTTACATTTGAAATTTGAAAAAGAGAGAATAATCAGTCCAATTTTCCTATATACCTATAAGTAAATTGCGAACCGAATGTTTTTTTTTAATCTGGTCCATTATCTTAGAATACCAGACCCGATTATTGTTTCCAGACTGCTCGTTATTTCTCTATAGCCAGGTCTTTGAGTAGCAGATACGAATCGCTGTTTTATCGTTACACATACAGGGTTCAAGTTACACCAGCTCCGCTGCACGAACGCGACTTTATAATAATATACGTTTAATAACACCACTGCGGTTTTGTGAGACAGCGCGTGCTATCGTTTCTTGGAACGCGATGACGCGGCGTCGGCGCAAAAACTGCTTCATGATAGGAATACGGCCACGAGGCGTGATTTTTTATTGTGAATACACATTCAGTGCTACAAACTTTATTTTGGCTCTATTCTGTATAAAAATCAGACAGACTGGCACTATGTTACTAAGACATTCAGAGCTGATCTAAGTAATTTGTATGGATTTACGGTGACTATATAACAGAACCACTCATCCTGCGTCCATACTCAATGAGTATATATAATATGCAAAGTTAACTAAATAAACATACTTAATAAACATACTAAATTACAACTTATTTCAATACCGGAATTTCCCAATTAACTATCAATAATCGAACTAAACATACATTTCGGTGACGTTGCCTACGAAGCTACCGGTTAGATCCCATGTAAGGGCAAACATTTGTCTTTAGCGCCTTTTTTCAAAGTAGCAGAGTCCACCAGGGCCTTCAGGTTGCATTCTGCGAACACTAACTAGTGTACCTAATCAATGAACATGCATAAGATTAACGTACGCTGTAGTACATTCGATTGCTTATGTGAATTCCATACAGTTCGATAAAATTGTATAGTTCTTAGTTTTCTGGAATTACATTTGGATATAAGACAACGGAGATAACTAGTTTTCTTAGTAAAAGTATTGGAGTGAATTGTCCGTAAGCTAAAGATGATATCGAGGGAACGCTAACGGAAAAGATTCGGATAATTGTGATCAAAGACAAAGAAACTACGAAGGAGGAAATCACATTATTACAGCGAAAAGAAATGTCAGTTCATTGCCTAAGACACTAAACTTACTTAATTATTTACTTTTTTATAAATGTTAAAGTAAAAAAATATATTTATTTTAGTTTAATCTACATTAAAATAATGATTACCCGTGTGGTTGCCGGGTTAGAATAGTGCCACTCCATGTCTTCCCGTGGATGTCGTAAGAGGCGACTAAGGGAATAAAGGCTTGTAGTACTGTTAGGCGATGGGCTTGCCACCTGTCACTAATAAACTGGGAAACATCTTAGCCTACTTGTGCAAAATGTGGTTACAGGATATTCAAGAAGTTTTAAGACTTGTTGGTAATTCTTTAGCTCTGCCTACCCCACTCTGGGAATGAAGGCGTGAGTTTATGTATGTATGTATGTAAAATAATGATTAATGTTGTATGAGAAAGGGAACATAACAAGTACTCCCAGTACCCGCAATATCCAGCCGGGCCGATAAACATCGGGCTGTATAAATAAACCCGGATCCCTCGACAATCGACAACGTTGCGCAGTGACAGATAATTGCGCGGTTTACGAGTCAGCTGTTAGGACAGCGGATAGGCGGTCGTCGGGACAAATTCAAGTAAATCTAGATTTACAAGTTGCTATATCAAACAGAAGTGGGCATTTTAGAATGGACGGACGTGATATAAACCGTTCAACGCCGACGACGCACACGGTGCGTCACAAATTCAACAGACTTAAGCGGGTCCATTTTGTATAAAGTTAGAGCCCTTGGCAGTAAAAGTGTTAAGTGTTTTGTTAAAATCGAAACAATTACAGGCGCGATAATCGATAATCCATAACACTGTTTAACTTTCTTTGGACATCCGGACTCCGGACTTCCGGTGGCCAAAATCTTAGAAATCTTACTTCTATATCGTAATTCTAATCATATTATTAACGTTTATCTTTAACGTTCAAGTAAATAATAGACGACAACAATATGATTATCATATAAAAACCATATGGCTGTAACAAAGTAGTTTAAGGCCTGATAGTTGTTTTCCCCCAATTAAATAATTGTAGATCATTTGATCTTGTTAACTTCCTTAAAAATCCGCTTTGGCCTATTCCTAACCCATTTAGCTCAGGACCCAAAGCAATGATTTATTTATAAACGTGTTTTTGTTAAATAAATATATAGTTTTATTGGTAATTCAGTAGCTCTGCCTGCTCTACTCTGGGAATGAAGGCGTGACTTTATGTATGTATGTATGTATGTAAATATATTTCATTAAGTTTCATTTCATTTTTCATGATAACAAATTTACCGTTGATTTAGGGACATGTACCTATTTTTAATCTACCTACCTACCTGTCCTTATTTACCTTTTGTAAGGTAAAATGTACAATTTATTGGGCTATGTTTAAACTGTGTCAACTTGCGGAAAACAACAACTTTAATAGAAATTGTAAATACATATCATATTTAACTGTTTTCAATAAAAAGTAGTCTACCAATTCGTTGCACTTGTATAAAAATGCTTTAAAAAGTCAGGGCCCATATCAAACGTCTCTCGATCAATACAACCAATCAAATTTGCGCAAGTATAGTAAAAAAATAACGATAATTTAAGGTTTTGGGGGCGTTGGAGATCTGTGTCACGGTCAATATAATGCAACTCGGCGACAGCCTTACACGTTACGCAATTATAAAAATAGCATTACGATCCACGACAATAAATCGAATTAAACTGTTAAATCATTAAAATCGTTCTTACGACTCCTAAATATCGATAATGTCTAAGGATCAAAAATATCCCTAAGTACGTATTATGCAATGAATCGCAAGGTTATTTCATCACTAAGATTTTCTTTATATCTACCATTGTTTCAAAATAAATAAAGATTTAAAAAAAAACTACCTTTGTAAACCGGCTTTTTTCTGAAATATTAAAATTAAAGAAAACATGGAAAAAGTAAACATGGAAATATGGGCACAGTATTTTTTAGGCTATAATGACATGACGAAATTTTCATCCCATACTTGAA
Organism: Acleris emargana; assembly: GCA_927399475.2. NCBI lineage: Eukaryota > Metazoa > Arthropoda > Insecta > Lepidoptera > Tortricidae > Acleris > Acleris emargana. The sequence goes on along the minus strand of OV656835.1, from coordinate 8,706,990 downwards.
AATGTGTTGAGTTAATTTATTACATTTGTGTAAATTACTTAATTACATACATTGAATCACGCCTGTTTCCCAGAGGGGTAGGGAGAGACCACTTATTTCCACTTGCTACTATCTTGACAAATAATATTAAACAAAAAATACCTAATATCACTTAAATAATAAAGAAGAACGCTAAAAAGCGACTCTGCCAGCATAGCTTGTAAGAGATCTCTTAAATTGGACATGCCTTTATCTGACACCAGCTTTTGCCTGTGCACTATCGATGTCGCTCTTGGGAATGATCTAACTGCAGTAGCAAAATAGATGGGAGACAAACTTCCTCGTTTAGAACGTATAAGTTAGAACAGTGACAAAACCGCGAGGTAAACCAATTTGTGGCGGTGTTATGTTCCTGGAAGACCAAACGATTAAGCTGAGTTCTCCTAAAATCGGATTACGGAAAATCAATTTCCAGCTAACAGCAAACACTAAACTACCGAAATAATTGAGTAATATTGCTAGTATAATAAGTTTAAAGAAGAGTTAGTCGATGTTAGCCGTATATTAAATAAACCCGGCTAGTTGCTACAGCAAGTTTATTAATTTATTAAGAGATATACGTGATCGTTCGACTGAAAATTCGAGTATATTTCGACAACGAACATAAATTTAATTAGTTAGGGCAGAATCTATACTTTATTTCTTTCATGCGAGTGCAGAGTAGAAATCTTTGTGACAAACGAACCATAATATTTCTGGTATTAATAATGGCGTATTATTCGTAGAAATCTGTGAAATACAAGCGCAAATTGTAAACATATTAACCTCGCAAAGCTCATTTGCCGATGAACGTTAAACACATTTTGCGGTTAACAACATCACAAAGCGATTTCAGTGTTTCATACAATACAACACGACCGTAACGGTCGATCCGATGAAAACTCAGTTTATAAACGCAAATTGTGATACAATATGGGTACAAACGGCTTTGTTTTACTATTGTACTCTATTTGAGCTGATCAACATTCAATCCGAGCCAAATAAACAATGCGTGATATATGACAGTAAAAATGTATGACAGGCATAACGCAAGGAGGTAGCAAAATGAAATTAACGAGGCTAGCAAGAATAACAGTGTACTCGTATACAGGCAAGTCAAAAAGAAGAGGAGCTCTTTGAAATAAGATCTAGAAATCCTGTGTAATTCTTAAAATGTATTTTTCTAAACACATACACCGTGTATCGTGCACACAGCAACGTGTAAAAAGTTAATATAAATAAGGAAAATGGACAGTAACAGTTTTACACTGTCTCTTTTATTGCTTCAATTATGTACGCTCAAAGAGCTTGTGACCGCACGTTAACCACTTCTATTTATAATAACAATGCATTTATATTGTAAATTTTTCATCTATCAAACAATATCGTAAAGAGTACAATTTGCGTGTACCCATAATCGGCCTGAGTTTTGGAACTTCCTGTGAAAGTTAGACCGCCCTGACGGAACTAATTAGGCAACTACTCTTCCCTAAAATGGTATAAAAAGGATTTCTACGTTCTAGGTATATTGTGTTAGGGAGATAATTAAAAAGTTAAAATGGGGAGAAAGTCTGACGTTCAAATACTCGTAGCACAACCGTGCCAGAAACAGTATTATATCTATGACGCCCGTGTGTTATGGACGTTGTACATGTTATAATGAAGTAAACATAATGTACAATACAAATATAAAATTAAAATAAAGACGATATGGTTTTTACCTCGTCTTTCAGAATCTCGACCCTGGAGGCTTGTAAGTTTACACGTCGCGTCGTCAAATTTCTCAAAATGCATCTTGTCTTATCAGTTATAAATATCTCCAACGATATAGTTTATCGTCGATTGTCATACGGAAAACGATGGTTGGAACAATAACATTCTAGTTTGTTATACTTAAAGATATTTTTTAACGCCTAGAATAGAGGGCCCGGTAATACAATAAACAATATAATATAACTGTCATTGTCCATTATTGCCACTAGGTAAATGTAATTTAAAACGATCCCTTTACGAGTGATTAACGGAAAAACAAAAGTTGTCTCTCCTGTGGTCAATAGTTAAAGGCTTGTGTGCATTTAACTTATGTTTTTATTTGCTAGGACTAAAGTAGACCTGACGCCGTTAATGACAATGCGGGTTCAGCCAGAAAATTAGGCCTTGAAAACGTTAACTTTGGGTATGTCCAAAGGAAAGACGGTAACCTAAATCTGTGTATGACCCTAACACGTTTAAGCCCGGTAAAACGCCTGTCGTGTTTAAAATTAAACATCTGCCAATCGGCGGGCCTGAATAGCTTGTTAAAGAGAGGAAAATGTAATCCTGAATATACCATGCATGATTCAATATTTAAAACTGCTGCTCAATATTGTGGTAATTTTATTATTGCACGATTCAACACGTTAAACTTTTTCTGCTCAGCTATAAGCGTATTCTGTCCTCGGTTTAAACCGTGCGCGCGGTGCGCGGGAGTTCGCGTGCGGCAACGGACACCATTTTTTTACAACCATTATAATTTATCTCTATTACCTTGGGTACTAGCGTCACCATAACATGCCATTACTTGTTAAACTGGTGACATGATGTGTTTATGCAATTGTATAGAATTTCACGATGACTGCGTTAAATCTTATCAATGCAACGCTCGACTGCCGCTTGACGTGTGTCAGACTTTATAATATTATGTTCTTACGTACGAAGTTATAGGCCAAGACATGTCATTAAACTAAGTTTATAAAATGATGTTGTACAATGTCGTGACCTCGAAGTAGTTGAGATAGCGGTGTCTATGCAGTTTTTTTACTAGCCCATAGTTACGACATTAATATATATGGCTCAGTTCTTTTTTAGGTTTCCGTTCCCGAAGGGCGCCCAATAGGACCCTATTAATATGCATCCGCTGTCCGTTAGTCCTGAGTTAAAACAGCTATTTCTTTTGAAAAGTAATAGATAGAGGGTTGATTTGGAAGAAAAAACAAAGTGTAATATTAAAGGCAAGAAATGTTTTTCTTCAACATATTATTCATTTTGTTGTATTTGTTAGCAAAAACCATATTGTACAACATTGCGCTTAAAAATATCTGTACAAACCCTGAAGAAAAATAACACATACGAGAATGCTTAACTGTGAGTTGGCGCTTATTCAAATTGAATTCAAAGCAGAAAACCGGTCAAGTGCCAGTCCGGCTCGGTTTTCTTTTAATTGTAAAGTAGATCAACAATGTGAAATTTTGTGACAATCTATCAAAGGGAGTGTGAATTTTCAGGCGTTTTATAAACGAAGCTAATCAACCCACCACTATACTCGTAAAGTTAAAACAACTCACCGACAGTCGGGAGTCAGCGGCACGAGAATCTGATTTTTTAAGGAAGGAACGATTTTGAAATCGGCAAAGAGTTAATTAATCATTTAATTAAAAATAAACGGTCAGTCTTAATTTAACCGATATTCAAATGAATCTCATGCGGCTGCGCATCCGAATCCTTTGGCGGTTCCTTCATTAGGCAACTTCCAATAGCACTCATTAGAACATAAATTAACATAATATGTATATTACAAACAGTACTACCAGTTGTACCTAACAGATATACTTTCAGTTGCGAGTGAACGTGTCATAGCGATACTCGTAGTGTATATACTTATAGTTTCTTCTTTTATATATATATATATACAGGGTGTCTGGAAAACCTTCGGAGAAATTTTAACTGTAGATAGGGTGGATGATTTGGATCATCCCTATATTGGTAACTTTTGTTTAAGTTAATATTTGACTGAGTTACAGACAGATTTATCATCGACTTTCCTGACGATGCTCTCAGTGTGCCCCATCTTAACTGATTCATTCATAATATCGTCGGTGATACTGCAAAACCGCGTAAGTAACAAATTTATGATACAGCAAAATAAACCTTACGGTCTTATTAAAAAGGTGCATTTTGCTCCTTATTTAAAATGTCACTTACGCGGTTTTGCAGTTTCACCGACGATATGTGTCACAACGTAATGTAAATTAACAAGTTGTTCCTTATGAACAATGTTTCCAATCATGGTCAAAAGCTTCATGGAGTTTAGAAAACTGACACATTATCCTGTAATGTGAATGAAAAGACGGTGTCTGATAAGGGCTATTATGTGAAATAATCTAAAACTGAAACTTACGATTATGATTTTTACTCACACTTTTCTCACACTCACACGGCTAAAATAGCACTTGCACTCGTAGGCACTTAACACTTCTTTTACGAGATCATGAATCATGGCTGTATTTCATTGATTTGTACCACTATCAGGGCTTCCGACGAATAAAAAACACAATAATTAATTATTGACAATTTGACATATTATCTTTTTAAATCTTGGACCATTAAAACTCTTTATGAAAAGAGTTTTAGGTTTCATTTGTAAACAAAAAATCCTACCTACACGTTACGTTTTATCAAAATTACATTTAAATCTGGCATCAGCATCATACATGTTGTTGCTAGATATTCGTATCATAGAAGAAAGAGAAAAATAGGATCGCTTTGTAAGAAGAGGTCGACGTGATTACACTCTGTGGTAAAAACCCTTAAAAGAAATAGGCCACTAAAGCCGGCTACTCACACACCTGCTGCAGGGGCAATATGGGAATTGGACCCTTGATTGCCTCCTTAATTGTGATGTGTGTAGGCAAGCAGGAGCAATTTTTAGATTGGGCCTGCGGCAGGGCGGCAGGGGCGCAAGACCTTCCTAGCTCCCTAGATTGTGTCTACCGCCCTGCAAGGTTGCTGCGTGTGTAGTAGGATTGGGGCAATTCCAGTCAGTTCATTGGTGACAACCGAGCGGAGTGGACAAAAATGGAAAAAATGGTGTTACCATAGCCAGGAGCTCTTCAAAAGAATCAATATCCATTCGCAAAAAGTTTCTAAGATCATCTACTTCCAATTCTTTCATAATATTCATGTGGCACAATTTGCTTCGTTTCTGCAACCAATTCTTCACCCAATATCTTCTCTTCCTTTTTTTTTTGGTAGCACCACAGAAAGTGCCAAGGCGATACCAATCCTCTGGTGTTTCGACAATACAGGAGGCTTTCTCGTGGACGTGCGTTCAGCGGGACTATCAGTTACACACTGAACGGCAGGCTAGTGTGTAGAGAACAGCCTAAAATTGGTCCAACCGCCGTGCGACCGGTATTGCCCCTGCAGCAGGTGTGTGAGTAGCCGGCTTAAGGAACACCCAGAAAATATAAAACGTGGACTACAATCACAATCAGTCAAGGAAGCGATGTCACAAGCGAAGCGATGTTTGGTTTGGGGTTTGTTTTGTTTACTTGCATGTGATGTGACTTCACATCACACTCACAGGTTATAAAGTATTTCTAACATCACATAGCGTTTTTGCCACAGATTAAATTTCAAAAAAAATCCTTATTATTTCGTGTAATTTCCAAAAAAATAGACATAATTTAATGTGAAATAAAGTGAAATACGTTATTTTACGCTAGTATCAGATAGGATGACCACAATTTGTAGTATATTTTCAATGTTGTCAAATAGCCTATTATAATCAATTATGCGACGACCTTTATATCCATCGACAAAATGTTTTGCACTTGGACTTTTGGCTACTGCCACAAATACCATGCGGATCAAAAGGAAAGAACCAGCAGCCAGCAGCGCTTTCTCCCCGTCTGGTTGCCCTGAAAATCAGCGCGTGCAGCGTCACGGCATGTCTGACACTATGTTGCTGAGTAGCACCCAATTTGGTGCATTATTATTTTATAAAATAGTTTTAAGGTTTTGTTTTAAATTATTTTCTCACTGTATTTAATTTGATTATTATTTTTCTGTGGTTTGCACCAATAAACGATTTTCTTTTTCTCCTTTTTTTTCTTCAATACGGAGAGCAATAATCGGATCGTTCAATCCGTCTATTGGAACTTTGAGAAGTCTATGAATTTATGGCTGTCATTAGATGTCATGTCATGTCAGTGTTAAATTATGTTATTTTCAATATTCACGTCTTCAATATTTTTGCTGTAAATCAGTTATATGGGCTACTTTAGAGCAGAAAACAATGGTAAATGGTTAGATCTCGGCAGTAAAAGACGGACGATATGATCAGTCTCGGCAAAACATGAACAAGAGACCTAGTGATTTCACATTTAAAACCAATTAGTGTTCAAATTGCAAAAACGAAAATACAGTAAGTTGCACTAAAATTACTCATTTATTTTTATTATAATGCTACCTTGATTTTTGTTTACATGGAGCGAACTGTTTGTTTACATGGAGCGAACTGTTTGTTTACATACCATGTGACAACGTATGGTCTCAGGTCATTGACCTCGGACATTGAATTTTGACGTAAGATACTACGAACTGTTGGAGTAGTATACTATCAACGTCAAAATGTCAAGGTCGAGATATCGGCTGCGATACATCAAGTAACAAAATGAATATAATTAATCCTTTTTTTTTTTTTACATTAACAGAAACAAAAATGAACCATACCCCCGTGATCAGAATCGTGCCAACTATTACCCCCCCAAATTTCTCCGAAGGTTTTCCAGACACCCTGTATATAAATCCAAATATACACAGATCATAAAAATCGCTCCAGCCATTCTTGAGTAAGAAATGTAGTAACAAACGCAACTTTGTCTTATATATAAACTAGCGACCCGCCCTCGCTTCACTTCGGTTTATGGGAGTTCTGTGTAACACCCGTACATAATCCAGACCTTATTATATTATACACCTTTCCCTTGAATCACTCTATATATTCCTGAAAACGGCATTCAAATCCGATGCGTACTTTAATGATTATAATAGAACTGTTATTACCATGCCAACGCTCACTATAGAATTGTTTTACGCTTCGGTTACGCTACAGGTGGTATTCTGATATCATTAACGATATCAATATTAGCGGTTTATAGTACCTACACGAGTAGAAAAAAGATCTAAGCGTACAGACAACGGGAGTGACTTTGTTTTATACTATGTAAAGATATAGATTATTCATGGAGACTTTACGTTATTAGTATATCGTTTACTAATAAACCTATTATGACACTTTTAAATTTTAAAACTACGCAAGTTAAACTCTTATCCCGTTACTTATAAACGTGGAATAACCAAAGCTAAACCATGCTTTGTTGAGTTTATTGGTAACTCAAAAGCCCGTAGGTATAGACGTGATGAGAAATTGTCCGCATTAGGTTAGTCATCAGAGCCATCATTGGAGATGATTAAACTAAGGCTCACGCTGTGTCACCTTGTTTGTTTATATTTCCCCGTGTTTACGTATCTAACAGCACATTCAGTTCTCGACCGCTCACAGGCGACGGACCAAAGTCAAAAGTATTAAATTTTAAAAACGAATAAATACTATTTTCTATTATTGTTATAATTGAGACTTAATATTATTTAAATAAATAACTAGCGGCCCGCCAGCGGCTTCGCCCCGCTGCAAATTTCTGACTTTCCCGGTGGATTTTTCAATTATTTGCTTTCATAAAAACCTGGTCCTGACAATGACGAACACAAAATAAAAGAAATCAGCCAAATGGGTTCAGCCGTTCTCGAGTTTTGCGCTTAGCAACACATTTAGAGATTCATTTTTATTTATATAGATAGATAGATATCTCCGTAGGTACCCAGCAATTTAGATATTAAATATTTTAATATTTTTCACACCGGCCCGGAAGTGCTTCTTTAGTTTATCCGCTAGCGTGGAAAGTAGTTCTAAATTCAAATAAGTCTTTTATTATAATTAATAGACTTTCTTCCTTAAATTAATAAAAAAAATACCTGTGTGGTTGCCGGGTTAGAATAGTGCCACTCCATGTCTTCCCGTGGATGTCGTAAGAGGCGACTAAGGGAATATAGGCTTGTAGTACTATTAGGCGATGGGCTTGCAACCTGTCACTAATATGCTTGTAAACATCTTAGCCTATTTGTGCAAATTGTGGTTACTGAATTATCAACAACTGTAATTCTGTAGCTCTGCCTAGCCCACTCTGGGATTACAGGCGTGAAGGTATGTATGTATGTATTAATAAAAAAAAACGATCCGACGCCGACGAGACGGTCATTCGTCTAATTAGTCAACAATCTATACTATTTACTTAGTTCTTTACTCGCCGATATGAATGTCCTGCTGGGCAAAGAGGCCTCTCCCCTTGATCTCCGTGGGTCCGGCAGGCCTATTGCCTTACGCACTCGCAATCGCATTTTGTTTCGTTTTCATACTTTTTATTATAATCGGCAGTCTGAATAGGACCCGGCTGTATAAAAAAGTTAATAACTAGACGAAGAAGAGAAGAGAACTTTACAAAGCATAACTGAGTTTCGAGTTTAGTTTAATTCACATTTATTTTGAAGTCGGTCCAATCGCCTTTGTAGTCGATTGCGATTGCGAGTACGTTAGCCAATAGGCTTGCCGATTAACTTTGACTTTAAAAACATTTTATTTGAAATATAATTAACTTCGTTTTAAAATGCGTACTGTAAAACCTGGTTGGTAACTATGGTCCAAAATCTTCCAACTATGGTCCCATTATCTTTAGTTAAGAAAACGTGTTGTTTTAAAGACATTTCTTGTTGACTAAATTTTTAAAATGCTTATACTTAAGTCATCTATGAGGAAATAAAGAAATTATACTTGGACCACAGTTGAAGTACTGGACCATAATTACCAGGTTTTACGGTACTTAACTATACTTATATATAAAATGTCAAAAATACTAGGGATAGACTGAAAGTCTCGGCAATTGAAAACAGAAACAGTATAACTAAACAAGTATTTACAAACATAGGTACATACCTTCACGCCCGTAAACAAGTATTTTTTATTCTTTTTATATGCAATCACTGCTCACACGTTACAAACAGATTTTAAAGCACTTATTCAACTGTGCGGTGGCATGTAACAAACCGGCGACTAAAAAGGTGGCCGCGCTCTTAATCCTATATTTTTAGAGGTTTTATAAAAACTCATAAGTCTGTAGGAACTGTATCAAGAACAGATAAGTAATCCGAAAATTTAACTAATCATAATACTTATTTGTGTTCCAAGGCCTCGTATTGTCTTAGTTAAGAATGGTGCGTCGATTTAAATTATTTTAAGTTCAGCGAGCAATTGGAAGGCCTTTGTCCAGCCGTAGACGTCTTGCGGCTGGTTATAATGATGAACAAATCATTATGTACACTGCTTTGTTCACCCGACTTGAGACAAAACAGCTTACGCACTGAACCTGAAGCCATTTATTTACACGGCGGTCTTCTTTTAACCGGTAACGCGCATCAATTGTTTTGTCACCGCCGATTTAAGTCGACCTTTACGCACATCTTATGTGAGGTAAAACCAACCACGTGGGAATTCTTAATACCTACTACATTTTAATTACTACAGGCAGTAAGGCAGTAGGTTTGTTAATTGTTAATCCACTATTACACTCACAAGATCAAAGCACGCAAATTTACACCCCTCTTTAAATCCCTCGATACACCCACGTTCCTATATTAAAACTGATCTATTCAATACCAGCACTCGAGCCTTAATCATAACATTTCACCCTTTTATAACAAATAACTATAGCTACATAATTACTCGGACGCCGGACGTTATCTCAAAGTTCCAATAAGGCGCTTAAATGTGAAGAGGATTAAAATTAACCGCAAATTGGATTTTATTATCGCTCGAAAACCATACGCTAGCTTTTCCATTGATTTTACCAAACTTGAATAAGACTTACTCCGGGATTACTCTATACAAATTCTAGGTATAAGACCTTATTCTCCTTTGGTCGAATCCACCCTTAGCTTTTGAACGTCCTATAACCCTTTCGCCGCCCATGACGAACACGGAACGTTATAGTATAATAATTACATACGGTAGGCAACGTAAAGCCGTTGTAAAATTTAAAATACGAGATATTTATTAAAGTATCACAAAAAAAACCTTTTTTTTTTAAAATATTATACTCGTACTTGTAATGCATCCAACCGTTTTACTGTACTAACAAAACCCCGAACAAAACCTAGTTTCAGAGTCTGACGGATATTTTATATTTTGAAACTATTGTAAGAATTGTAAAGAAGTAATATTTTGTATCATTTTGATAAAAAGAGTTTGACGTGGAACTACATTTTTTTAAATAGTAATTGTTAACACTAAGCGTTGAGAAGCGTTTACATTTCTCAACTCTTTTTTGGCTTAGCATTATGTTCAATTTAGGTCAACTTATCTGGTGTCAGCAGCCCGGTGGATTTAATAAATCAGTCCAGTCCACCAATTTTGAATAGATTATAACACTACATTCCTCAATTGTTACGTAAATTCAACACGGCAGCGGTGACAGCGATACCGACTGATATACCGGGCTGTCGTTCACTCTATTTATTTCATTGGCCAGCAAAGTAAACTCAAACAACGGCTGCCAGTTGTGTACCCTGGCGAAGGTAGTGTTAACTTAGTTTACTGCCCGTCTCGGGATTTTATTATACAGCTGATGGCGTTAGAAACATTGTATATAATATATAGTTGTACAATGAACACGTGGAGTGGTTAGTGAAATAATTAATATAATGAAAGCTTACACAGTAGCGTTTTATTTTCCCGAACAGTTAAGTGGTAGATGAACGCGTCAACCACAGATGCAACCGACACTAAGTACACCGAGAGAAATTATTAACAATATTATTCCCTGAATTTGGGCCCAGGGCGCTAATGGATTAAAGAAATAAGGCAAATAAAGGTGTACAGGCTACTCCGTTAATTGCGAAGTCTCGCTTTGTGTGTTAGTGGGACGCACCTGCCTCTGACGTCATGTAGTCTAGCTCGTGTATTTAGTCACCCAGGTAGCTGGTGCCGTTACTGAATAGATAGCGCAAGGGACTTGTTATCGCATTCAAGGACTGTTAATTAAAAAGGGCCGTTCTTTTTTCAATACTCTCTATGCCTGGAAGTATGCTCTACGATTGGATTTACTCGTAACCTTGTTTTCATACGATGTCTACTGATTCGAAAATAGGAGGATTTTTTTATTTTATTTACCCGCTTAGAATTATTCAATTATCTCTTGTGTAAAATGATTGTGTTTTAAATGGCACTATTGGCAAATTCTCCTGTCTGAGTCTAGCGCTTAATTATTTATAAACAAAGGTACTACAAAATTGAACTTTAAAAAGAACTAAGTAAAGTTATTGTATTACTTATTTTCTTTAATCCATTAGCGCTCTCAGCCCAAATTCCAGGGAATGTTACTGTTAATAGTTATAAAAAAAAAGTTATTAAAAATAGTGAGTCAAAGATCACTCATAAAATACAGTAAAAACTAATAAATGTATGAAACTAAGTATTATATCAAGTTAATAACTAACCATCATAAAATAACCACCCGTGAATTGCTAGATGAAACAAGTTGATATTGGACTCGCGCTATTTTATCCCTCAACGCGACTCTTCAACAAGTTTTGTAAACAACACCGTTTCCACCCTATCTATAACGGTAATACTTTCTCCTATATGCGGGTTGCACTACTGTTCATAGTAAATTAAGGAATATACCAAAATCGCAGTAATAGTAACCAAGAATGCATTCAAGTAAATCACTACATAGTATAAAACAAAGTCGCTTGCGCTGTCTGTCCCTATGTATGCTTAAATCTTTAAAACTACGCAACGGATTTTGATGCGGTTTTTTTTAATAGATAGAGTGATTCTTAAGGAAGGTTTATATGTATAATACATTCCACGCGGGCGAAGCCGCGGGCGGGTCGCTAGTTAAGTATATTTTATAGTGTTCTTTAAGTTTCGTTCCTACTACAGGACTATACTTCATTTCGACTACCGGGATCATACGCTTGCTCGATCATAAGATAGTGATGGAATGACATTGTGAGCCAATTCTATTAAATAACAGCAAGCGAACCACAAAGTATATTCTAACTTAAGAACTGACTGTTGAGTTTCTGACTGAGCTTCTGCTTAACTGTGGTCTCCTTTAGGAAAGCGCTAAAGTCAGAACAGAGAATGTGCAAATAGGGCCTATTTAAAAACAAACATTTTACACAAGCGAAAATGGAATACTTTTGTTCGTATTTATTAATGAAATATTTGTAAAACGCTTTGGTGTCTACTGTTAAATTATAAATGCCCTGAATAAATAAATAAATGAATTTTCGTAACATGCAGAGGTGTACGTCATATCATAACATAACGCATACCCAACAACAATGATGGACGCTTTAAGCGTTAAAGTATTTCAAATATTTTTACGCGCCAGCGTACCAATTTTCGTTAAGCGTATAAGCGAAATGCATGGTAAAAACATTTTACAAATATGTGAGTGTAAAATTTATATATACTGGTATATGTACTCGTAATCTTTAAATTATAGGTATTATTAGTGCTGTCTGTTACAAATATCGAGCCGTCTGGCCAACAGTATAGACAAGAAGTTAATCAAACCTGTCCAAGCAGAAATACCGTATAAACTTCGATAGCATTTCAGACGGGGACCGAGAACTTTGCTGTCAAAGTATTACAATAACTTCACTTAGTTCTTTTTAAAGTTCATTTTTGTTTTACCTTTGTGTGTAAATTCAATTGTAATTTCATGGGGACATATTAATTAAAATACACGAATGCCGTTTGATTATTATTGCGATAAGCATGCATGATGCGCGAATTTTGTAATTATTTTGTTGGTAAATAGAGTTTTGGCGATGTATTTATCAGTAAAGCTGTTTTATCGACCGGATAGACTGATACAGCGCTGCTCCAGAAATACAGATTTATTTAAAATTCTCTGTACAAAGGCAGGCAAATTGAAATATGTCATTATAAAGTACTTTAAAGGCGTATTAATAAAAAGCTGCCAATTCCATCACACTGCAACGATGTAATAATTAAATTCCTGATTTCAGCGGGAACCGAGATTATTTTAGCCGTATTAAAAGCTCTCAGCCGTTCTTGTAACTTTGCTTCGATTATAAAACTCGGTCGGTTTAAAGGGGTTACCCGATGGCTAGATTATCGAAACGAACTGGCTATTTTTACGGTCAGTTTCTTTAGATTACCACGCATACATCGCTCAGTATATTTGGCATGTAGTTTTGACGCATATGTGCGTTATGGATGGTTAAAGTGTTTAATTTTTTGTGATAAATCTTTTCAATCTGTCTGTGGCATCGTAGCTACCAAACAAATTGATAGATTCTGATGCGTTTTTTTTTTCATTAGTAAAGACTGTACGCGATAAAATCCGGGCATGCATGCTCTGGTGTATCTGTGCAACGAATGCATATTTACAAGCAGTTTTTTTTTTTAATAGCTTGTATAGTTATATTACTATATAATAAAATAAAATCATATCCCTTAATGTATGGGTATATGTGAGTTTTCGTCGAATATATTCTATCATACCTTTCCACTTCTGTCCAGCGTTTTTTGACAATCTTCACTCGCTTCCTGCTACAATGTCACAACTGTATTTATATTTTTACAAGCTATTTTACTCACATTAGAATGTCGTCTTACCAAAAAAATACTTTTTCTAACTCATTTCTATTTGTAGTAGTCAGGAAGACTTTTTACTTCAAGCACTGAAGGTTGTTTTTGTATGGGAGGCATTTATTTGTCAAAAAGTCAAATTCGACAAAGTTAAAAAAAATCAGAACTATCTCAATCTCAATACAGTGAAAAGATAATGTAATAAGGTATAATTTGGCTTGTATAATTAAAAATAATAAAAAAAATTTAACACGAGAATTTAGTAAAGACTGTCAGAAGACCGTGTACAAAAAAATATTGGTACTGCGGATTATATAATGGTCTAAGTCACAGATGCTCTAACATTTTATTATGATTGTATTTTTATTATGTCGTTTCATAACCACTGACTATTACAAAAAAGTGCTGCTTGAAAATTAGCATTCATTCAAAAAATACACCAGAGCATGCATGCCCGGATTTTATCGTGTACAGTATTTACCTAAACTAGTTAAATCCGGGTTGTTCTTAGGTATGTTTGATGTGATGTTAAGAGGTATAAGCAAGGGTTTTCATTACATAGGAGGTTTTATTTATTAAATAGTTATTTAATAAAAAATAGGAATAGGTACGGTCACGGAGTTTAATTGATGAACCACTATACAACCTTGCCGCATAAAACCAACGACTAATTCCTATGTATTTTCTATATTGTCACTTGACGCTGTCATTGCGACAAGGTGCTTAGGTTGATCAACATTTAAAGTCGTTGATGGTACAGTATCTACACCCAAAGCTTTCATAAGTAACTCGAGTAAGTCTGTTGCAAAGCTAAACAAATTTAAAGTCCGCTCAAATAGCATTAAAATTGCGCGCTTAGAGATGCAATCCACGGCCTTGTAAAACCGTTTCAGTTACAGAAAATATACAATTTTATACGAAATTATTCATATTCCTGCAGTTTTATGCATTCAGCGCATCTGATGACGTTAGTATTATCACCTGATAAATGTATACAGGGTGCCTCTGACCTTGGGGCTTTAAATGCATAGATCATTTCTAGTCCTGAAACTAAACTTCTTTTGTTCTGTAAGTTGTCAAAAATATGTACATTTTAAATTTATTTATTACTAGCGACCCGCTCGCGGCTTCGCCCGCGTGGAATGTATTATACATATAAACCTTCCTTAAGAATCACTCTATCTATTAAAAAAAACCGCATCAAAATCCGTTGCGTAGTTTTAAAGATTTAAGCATACATAGGGACAGACAGCGCAAGCGACTTTGTTTTATACTATGTAGTGATCATACAGGTTAAATCTAATTTTCAATGTACGCGGTCCAATTCTCCATTTTCCTTTAGCCCTCGTACCAAGGTAATGTCGCCCCCGTACCATGAGATAGTGATTAAATGGGCAGAATGTAATACACTGATTTTACAATTAGACTTTAACATCAATTAGTTATCTAAGTTTAAGTTATTTTTTAATGTTGCAGAACAAAAGTAGTTCAGTTTAGCGAGAAGAATCGATCGTTGCATTTAAAGCCCCAAGGTCAGAGACACACTGTATACATATGTATGACAATTATTAAATTCATAATAATGTTGTTTGTGCTCATTAGGTATAAGTTGGAATAAGTATGTCGTATATATGAAACCTATTTGATTCACGTGGATCGAACCAAAATTGCATAAATATTCATCGGATAAGATAACACTATGTATTCTGGTGTAAATATGAACATCGATTAAGGAATACTCCATAAAGATTAATTATACGATTACAAATAAGTGCCCATTTTTGCAGAGTGCAATCGCGTTCAATTTAAGAATTATCCGACTCAAAATGGAAGCTGCTTTTAATATTTCGAGCATTTATCCCGCTCTAATACAGACATGCGGCCAAGTTAATTGAGGTATAATAATTTAGTATTTTGTATTGGCTGTCTACGTATAGTATTTAGTATTTAGTATTTTGTTTGCTCTCTGGAGTGTGATAAGTTTAACGTGTATCTGTCTGTGGAATCGAAACTTCCAAACGGATGCGGCGTGCATCTTTTTCAGAGCTAGTTAATCGGAATAATTCTCAGCTAGGTTTTGTAAAACTCGGCTGGGATATTATTCTCTAAAAAAAGGCGATTCGTCGAGGCAGTCAAACGCAGCTTATATAAACGGCGACTTTGAGTAGTCCCGTCAGAGCGTAAATAACACATTTTAGCGGGTGCATTCTCAATTAGGCAGCGTTATACGTTAGAACGAAAGAATAAGGCTTATATCGCTTTTCGCTTTTATTTGATCGTATTAAAGAGGATTGTTAGACTGAAAACTTCCATACAAAATGCGATGACGTTTCTCTCCCCTACGTAGTCCAAATTTCGCTTCACAATTATTTTAAGAGAATAACTCTCCTGACCTGTTTAAAATAAATCAGCTCTGAAATTTTACTTCCTGTAACCAACTCTCATATTTACAACCACTACGCAAACACTTTATAATGAAATGAATCAGAAAACAAACAGCCGCTTGGTAAATATAATTTATTACCATACGAAGCTCGGCCTACAAAGAGATTCCTGAAACATTATTATAACTTTTTGAAGGGATTATCTGGTTCCAAGCTTTTAACTTAATACAGCATCCATTAAATTAAACCCCTAGAAAGAGCGCCGATAAGAAAATTAAATGCTCTTGTGAAATATCGGAAACTGAATCAATTATTCAATATCATATTTAACAAATTATTAGTCCCCATATTTATTTGTAGCTTTAAATATTTTTACTTGTTACTGCATTGACATCGAATTAACACGATAAATAAAGACATTAATTTAGAGTGAACAGGTTCGACAAATTACTATAGATCAATGACGCACACGGCACGTCAGGATAGTCCACGTGTTAAACTTAAAAATAGAAACCAATAATCCTAAACTAGCTTTCAATTAACCCCGCCCCTCTATGATCGGCTGCAAAAGCAAACGTATGCATTAAATAATGCATTCCTAACTAGCTTTACATTTGCTAACACAGTGTTGTTAACTCGTACAAACA
The DNA here is from genome assembly GCA_927399475.2 of Acleris emargana. NCBI lineage: Eukaryota > Metazoa > Arthropoda > Insecta > Lepidoptera > Tortricidae > Acleris > Acleris emargana. The sequence goes on along the minus strand of OV656835.1, from coordinate 8,690,440 downwards.
AAGAGATGCGTATCTAGCCACACTATTGCCTTGATATAGAGTTGGTTTATGCTACAACACGTGCAGGGTTAGATAGCAATCGGCATTTTTAGAGCATCTCATGGCCTATATTCAGTTGAAAGCGCTGGGTACAAATTGCCGCTGAAAGTTATTTCTATTCCGGATATATGAATACAATGCTGTTAGTTTTTAGAAATATTTTGGAAACATAGTGTTAGCAGATTGTGATTTACAAGCCTGTTTAAGTTTACGTTTTACCGCCGTACTCGGAGACATTTTAGAAACGATTACGTCGTTCCTTTGTCAAGAGACTTCGAAAAAGGAGGTTCTGGTCTGTATTTTTTTGTGTATGAAAAATGGTCGCTAAGGAACGACTTAAACATTATAAACTGACTCTTAGTGCAGCCGTTGTTTGGGAAAAATCTTGCAAGTCAATTTTTGACCTGTTCCTTAATAATGCGCTGAAACGTTATACACAAATTACAAAGCAATATTATGGTGGGAGTATCTACTCATAAGAGCTGATCCGATAATGGAGTCGGAAAGCGGCAACAGAATGTCGGATGCATGTTACCGTAAACCCACAGAGTTATGACTCGTATATTTTAGTTACCAAAAGCTCATCGCAAGCTTTATATATTTTTAGTTGTTTGTTTGTATGAGTACAAATCTTGAAAGTCCCCGTTATTACAATGGGTTGAAAGGAATAGGTATGCCCTTTTTAATGCAAAATTATGGTGTCTGACGCGATCCAGGAAACCATGGGTTGACTGGTAGATTATCATTACGAACAAAATCCGCCATTTGACGTTTTACCTGTTATTGTATTAAGGAAATACTTTGTACACGATCCAAAATGTATTGTACAGTCGAGTTCATAAATATGTATACACTTTAGTACCTTGTCTATTTTATCTCAGGTTTAAACTGCCATAATATAATTTATGTTTAGCTGATTTCTTAAAGTAAGCACCGACCTTTGACTTGTTTCTGTATCGCCTAAGGGAATGCCTCAAGGCAATAAGTCCGCCATTTGTACTTTTCTTTTATTGTGCAATAAAGTTTAAATAAATAAATAATACTCGTATATGAATTGTCACAACGATTAAAGTGACAAGGTACTAAAGTGTATACATATTTATTATTGTACGAGCTATCGTATGCGAAAATTAATGATTTAAGTGCGTTAAAAGAGTTTGTAAGTTAAAAACAATTAAGCTCTAGACACTGACTTTAATTGGGTTTACTACGTTTATTGTAATTGGGGTCGACGTTGGAAAATGGTAACGTTGTTATCGTCGAACCATTTTCCACATGAAAGTTTCTTTGGAGAGTCATGTTTGTTACATTTTATTTTATAAAGAAGGGATGGAATTTAATATCGGTAACGTCGAAACTGAACGTCAACGATTCAACCAGAAATCGTTTGTGATCCGCAGTGAACCCAGAGAAAATACTCAGTTACACACAGTGTAACAATACTGTAGTTATTTTGTGGTATAACAATTGTAGGAAACAGTCAATCCTTATGCTATTAGAGAGCAGAACGGAGCCTTGTTGCTGTCATCCGGACAGATAGATGTCTGTCTGCCTCTGTCACGGATCTCAAACTCATAAAATGAATGCATTACAAATGTTAGCCTTTCTTCTTTGGTTTATCACAATTTTCTTGAGTGAATAGCAACCGTTAATTCAAAAATACAAGACGAGCTAAAGGAAAGTAAAATAAAAACCGTATAATTCGTTTATTTTGAACGAGTACAGTGTTGATTCAAAATCATTTACCCAAGAATAATTGATCACTTTAGTGCATAGTCATAATAAAATTTAAACCGAATATTAAAACGACATGTATGATAATGATAATCACAATGACAAGGTTCTAAGTGCTCAACATTGGGTGACGGTCCATGAAATTTGGTCGTTATTTTAATCTGGTATGTGGAGAGTTATGAATTATGATCAAAAGCTTATTAACATATCTTAGCAACTACGCTATTTACCCAGTATGTCAACTGATTATTAAAAGTATGTAAGCGTGCATGCGTTGAGAGCGTACGCGGTATTTCGGTACGAAAATAGATGCATTAAAAATAATGAGTGAATCTCCAACGAAGAGTACGAAAGAAAAATGTTGCTCGTTCAAATACCGAGGAAATTTTCAAGAGGAAGTGCTCGGCGACAGCGGAAATTTCTGTAGCGGTAGTGAAAAGGGATATAAGATAAGCTCTTAATAAAAACCGGTCGGATACGAATTGAAATCGCGCACCGCATGTTCCGTTTTTAAGATTTTTAAGATTTAGGTGCACGGAAGTAGTTTTTCAATAAATCTGCTTCATGGAAAACTTCCATGACTTGTCTATGTTTAAAACTTGTTGACTCCTTAAAAACTGACAATTTCAACATTATTTTCTGTTCCCGTGAAATATAAACTATTATCTATAAATCTATATTATTATTAAATACATTTTCGGCTCAGAAACTTTTTGTACAGTTTTGGTTGTAAATGGAAAAAGCACAGGAAAAACTATAAAGATAAAAAGATTAATAAGCAGTTTCGTAGTGTAGGTAATAAAAATAAGAGAGCGCCCGTAGAGATGCGAACGGTCATTTTTGACGTGTTATTTTTTAACACCGCAGTGATTTGGAACTGGATACGGTCACGTAAAAACAATGCGTCGTATACATGCACTAGCGTTGCCAATACCTATCTGCTTAAAATAGTAGCTCTTTCTGGTACAATCAACAGAAAGAAACTGATGAAATAGGGTCTCAAAAAAGTATATACAATAAATTAAGTCTGATGTCTCTCATTATTCTAGTTTAGCATCAGTAAATTAACTCGTGATGTGTCATACGTAAGTGATCATATGATTTTTTGGACTTTATGATCTCTATACCACTTCGGAACACAAGTCAGACGTTCGGTTAATGTCAGTTAAATATTCGTTAGACAAACACGCGAAACAACTCTATTCTAGCCTCTATTCAACGGTAAAACAATATTGCCTTTGACGTGCACGAGTTATCGTATCGTCAACGTTACAATAGCTCTTATTTACATGACAGTAATGGCGGCTGAGTCTAACGGGTGATAACAAAAAAGTGAGAAACATTTTCAGTAGTATTAAAAAAATATCTATTTCCATAGACAAAAAAGTTGTTCAAGATGTTATTATTGCCTCTTTTGATATTCTTGATTTTCATTTGTTTAATTTTTTCAATCATTTATAATTGTCAAAATGACGCCGAAACCAGAAGCTCTGCGAAAACGCGTTGTACATTTTTATAATAAAAATATAAACATGGGGAAAAAGTACACAGTAGATCATTTTACCAGAGAAAATGTATCAGTTTCTCTCAGTAGAATTCTTGCATCCTTGACGACAACTCGCAAACGTGGTAGCGGCCGACCAGCTAAAATAATGACCAAGGGAAGACTGAAGACACTCCATATCACTTTCAATGATCGTTGGAGTGGAGTGGAGTCATCCATGAGCCAACGAGATGCCGCGAAAATATTTAAATGTTTTCAACCGTACATTTGCTGGTCTTTAAAAAAGGTGGGTTTGGAGTGCCGTAAGAAGATAAGGGCACCGGAATACACCGATCAGCAAAAATGTAACATTATGTCACAATTCCGCTGGATGGTTAAAAATTACAAAGGAAAATCGTTTATTTTGTATGATGAAAGTTATTTCCCTTTGAGCAAAACCCATATAGGTACCTGGAAATGATCGGTACTATACCAGCAACATTTCAACATCACCAGACAATATAAAACACAAGTATAAGCACAAGTTTGAGCAGAAAGTTATGCTTTATGATATTATGGCTATTTCCGAAAAAGGTGTGTCAAAACTGTGGTTCAAATCTAGTGGTTTAGCAGTTAATCAAAAACTCTCATAGAGTGAATGCTTGAAAAAAATACTTATACCATTTATTCGCTAACATCACCCTGATGGAGAATATGTGTTTTTGGCCAGATAAGGCATCGTCGCATTACGCCAAAAAGACATTGCAATTCCTTGACTCCCATAATGTGCCATTTGAACAGAAAATCCGAAATCCCACAAACCTTCCACAATGTCGGCCGATGAAGATTTTTTTGGTTATTTGAGCAGTCTGGTTTACAAAATTAATTGGAGAGCAGAAAATTGTGCCCAACTGATAAAAATAATCAAAACCTGTGTGCATCAAATGGACAAAAATGCCGTCCAACGGTCTTGTTCGGGCATTACCTATGTCAAAACTGCATCAAACAGCTGATCATGGGCCCTATTGTAACTTGCATTGATAATGTTGTAAATAGTTTAATGTGCATTATAACCCTTACTATAACAAAAATTATTGAGTATTTTTATACACCTTTGCAAATAATTTTATTTTTTTTGCTATCACCCGTTAAAACAATACCTACAATATCACGTTAAAAGCAACATTCGTTGACGGTGTTGAAAAGAGCCCCAGGTAAATTGATACGTGAACAGACACCTCTATTAGCAGGGACGATATTAAAATGCAGCTCCAATAACGTCAGGGCAGTCCAATCACGTTGGGGGATATATAGTGGATATTTCACCTCCGTTTATCCGCCTACCGCCACCGAGCCGTTTCATCATACGGGGTACTGTTACCGGACTAATCAATCGATACTGGTAATACCTTAGGGAAAACTAGTCAACGCAAATTGCAGAGAGAATTTGCTGCAAAATTGTTTAGAGGCCACATATGAAGCTCCGAGTATGAAAAGGGATGGATTTATGGATTCCGAGCGCATAACGTGAAATGTATATAATTTGCGTTGCGCAATCCTTTACGGTAGCGTAAAATAATTGCCGTTACAGTCTGGCAGTCAAAATGTCGGCTGTTGTGGTAACTTAAAAACAACATTTATTATAAAACTAGTTTACCAGGTCTTAGTAATTTATAAAAACTATTTTATTAAAAAAACATACGAAACGGGTGTGATTTTTGAACTACCTACCAGGGCTCTATTCAACACGGTAAAAACGATATAGTTTTTGATCTGTTATCTTATTGTCAACGCTATGATAGCTCTAGAGTATCTGTAACTAGCGACCCGCCCGCGGCTTCGCCCGCGTGGAATGTATTATACATATAAACCTTCCTTAAGAATCACTCTATCTATTAAAAAAAACCGCATCAAAATCCGTTGCGTAGTTTTAAAGATTTAAGCATACATAGGGACAGACAGCGCAAGCGACTTTGTTTTATACTATGTAGTGATGATCACGTTTAATATATCCAAAGAACAGAAACATATGCGTTATGGGCATTGAGATTTGGATCGCGGAATACTACTACAGGTGGTTGACTTGTTCAGGGTCCTGCTATCTTAGCCCTTGAAATTACTGTTAAGCAGCTGTGTTCACACTGTTATCTTCCGGCTTGGGAAAAAGAGTATATAATTAAAGGATACAATTGTGTAATTGTACGAAATAGCCAATAACTTGTTTATAAAACAATGGAATATTGACATTCAAAATATTTGTTAAAAGCGGGTACATAAAATAGGTCTCGGTCACGGTCTCGGGCGGGTACACAAATAAATATGTAGGCATGAGACCTCTTAATATTTTTTTTAAAACGTTAGTTTGAACCACCCTCAAATTCGTCTGGCTGTAGCTTAGATCGTAGCTTCTATCTGGTCACTCATATAAACAAATCAATTTACCATTATTAGGTACTCTATAACCACGTACGTTTGAAGTTTGACCGTGTCATATTATTTATTTATACACTTAATCATTGTCTCCATGTTTATTACGAGCTAATAATCTCTATTACCCGTGTGGTTGCCGGGGTAGAATAGTGCCACTCCATGTCTTCCCGTGGATGTCGTAAGAGGCGACTAAGGGAATAAAGGCTTGTAGTACTGTTAGGCGATGGGCTTGCAACCTGTCACTAATTAGCGTATTAATACGCTGGTAAACATCTTAGCCTGTTTATGCAAAATGTGGTTACAGAATTATTAACAAGTTTTTGGAGTTGTTCGTGATTCTGTAGCTCTGCCTACACCACTCTGGGAATGAAGGCGTGAGTTTATGTATGTATGTATGTAATCTCTATTTAATATTGCATTTTTTGATGAAGATCACTTTCGGTGAAAATACAATGAAAGCTGACACGTGGTTGTCATAATATTTAACTTTTCGAAATATGCTTGTCTTATAAATTAATTAAGAAGATTGTGAAGCGCCGATAAAATCGCGTAGCTGTTAAAAAACCATTCAAAATTAGCTCCGGCCGTTAAAGTTTCTCATCCCCTAAATTAAGTCCGATTCCCACGATTTTTGAACGTGAGTTAACTAAGACAATCATGAATAGTGCGCACCGTTTTATCAATACGTATACACCGTGTCCAATAAGTTCGAATACACATTTTTTTGCACTAACCCTAAAGACATACAGACTACAGGCCATCGAATTCTTATTTTAATTTATAAAGTATGGTGTCGTTAATAAAATACAAGCATTTGTAGTTTGCTTTTAATCCACGATGAAACAGTTTCGTGAAACGATTATCAGAAAATTTTGCAATGGCGACAGCCCATGTACTATCTTTTAGGCCTTAAAACCCCTTGGAATTAAACGCAATCTAGTTTACACCACAATCAAAAGGTATAAAGAGACCTCCTCAGTAGAAGACAGAAAAAGATCCGGTCGGCCACGTTCAGCTAGAACCGATAGTGTAGTAAAGTTAGTGAGAGAGTGACATCGGCGGAAAAAACTCCGATCTATCCAAAAATTGGCTGCTGAGCTGAAAATTTCAAAAGGATCGGTACACAATATTTTGAGGGTGAATCTTGGATGCCATGCCTACAAAAAACGAAAAGTTCATGGCATTTCCGAAGCGACCAAGAAAAAGAGAGTACAAAGATCCAACATAATACTTTCTTGGCACGCAGGGGATGAGTTTGTATTTTCTGACGAGAAACTGTTCTTGTTAGAACAGCCACATAACGCCCAAAATGATCGATTGTGGGCACCAATGATAGAAGACATTCCGGACAACCAGAAAAATGTTCGTAGGTTCCAGAGCTCACCATCGGTGATGGTGTGGGGTGCAGTTTGTAAGCGGGGTAAACTACCTCTAGTATTTATCGATAAAGGCGTTAAAATCAATGCACAATACTATAAATCCGAGGTTTTGGAGAAAATTGTTGCTCCAAATTTAAAAAGGATGTTTGAGAACGAATATTATGTTTTCCAACAAGACGGAGCTCCTTCACACACGGCAAACGCTGTTCAAGCTTGGTGTCAGGCTAATTTGACCGATTTTCTGCCGAAACATGAATGGCCACCCAGTTCTCCAGGCTTGAACGTATTAGATTATTTCGTGTGGTCGTACATGCTTTTGAAACTACATGATTATAAAATCGCAAACCTGTATCATTTCAAAAAGGTTATCGAGCATATTTGGGACCAAATACCAATGGAAGCGGTGCGTGCCGAGTGTGATTCATTTGAGAAACGTTTGAAGCTAGTAAAAAAAATTAAAGGTGGAGTTATTCCGAAACATTTGGTGTAAATATTATACATAAGTGTGCCATTAATAAAATATACTTTTAATTGTATTAACTGTTTGTACATTTATTTTATTGAGAATCTAAACTGTATGCAAACTTATTGGACACGGTATAAACCACACGTGGCTATAAGTGGCCGGTTATCGATGTTAACAAAGGTCGATTGCGCCTCTCATTATATTTAATGCCACTGATGCACCAGGGTGGCATAAGCATTCAGGATTGAATAATGGGTCGGATCAATCTCGCTCGTCAAAGTAAACAGGTGACCCTCAGCCGAGATGAGTAGCTATTTTCCAATTGGCATCACACCAGTGCAGCGCTGCAGCGCAATACAATACAGGGTGCCTCTGACCTTGGGGCTTTAAATGCATAGATCAATTCTACTCCTGAAACTAAACTTATTTTGTTCTGTAAGTTATTAAAAATATGTTCAGTTTAAATTTATTTTTTATCATACAAGTTAAATCTAATTTTCAATGAACGCGATCCAATTCTCCATTTTCCTTTAGCCCTAAGGTAATGTCGCCCCCGTACCATGAGATAGTGATTACATGGCCAGTATGTAATACACTGATTTTACAATTAGACTTTAACATCAATTAGTTATCTAAATTTAAGTTATTTTTTCATGTTGCAGAACAAAAGTAGTTCAGTTTAGCGAGTAGAATCGATCGTTGAAATTAAAGCCCCAAGGTCAGAGACACACTGTATAAAGTTAAATCCAAGGGTGAAACGATTATTCAGGATATTCATGCATTTTAAAAGGTAATAAGTATCGGATAATAGCTAGCGTACGATTTCAAAGGATCCTGTTAGTCTAGACCAGTTGCATTCTCAGTTGAAATCAAAGGAAAATGTAGGATAGATTGAGGCAGCCGTACTGTCGCGTCGGTCGCTATTGTCAATTCCATTACATTTTATCAGATTCTTAAAGCGTTTGCTTTTGCAGAATGAGACTTACCGTCGACGTCTTAAATATCTACACGCCTATATATCTTATATTTGACGCGACAGGTGTATACGAACGAGTGCTATGACTGTACATAACTCACCTCGTGGATCGTTCGTCGACGAAAACACAGTCATTATATAGTCATTGCTTATGAATAACACCTTCGTGTATGTATGAAAAGTTGTATTCTATATACGTACTCGTACCTACCTACAGGAGTCCTTTTAAATAAGGGCAATAATTTTTCTAAGGTGTACAAGAAAAAAGGATATAGTCATATTGTAATGTATAAAAACATTAACTAAATAAGACATGCCAACATCAACATAGCTCAACCTACTGAAACAATGAAAAACATAATAATGTAGACTAGGAAAATCTATCTAAAAACTGTACAAGCATCTAACTATACAACACTCAAACTAGATGGCTCTGCGCCCTACACGATACCTGAGTGGTATCGCTTCTCATTGTGCGTGACGCGCCGGTGCGTTCGGCGGTTCCGCGTGTGGAGTCGACCGCTTCCGCCGTCACCCCGCGGCCCGCGGGGCGGTTGGCAGCCTGCTACAGAAGATCAGTTGGGTAGGGGGTTAGTGGATAAGGAAGGAGGGAGAACAGCTAGCGTGACGATAAAATGTTATTTCAATAGAGTCTACTTAAAATGTTAGCACAGAAAAGAGATATAACGCATTTCAGTTCAGTGGTACACATTTGGCATGGCTAGTGATAACTAATATAATCACCGTTTTATTTTACTTACATTGCAACAACAACTTATTCTAATCTCAAACCGTAATGCATTTGTTAAATGCTGGTTCCTAATGGATAACGTTCATTCGATCATAGTATTATGTTTGTAATTAGACATCGTCAAACTAGCTGATTTCTATCGTAAAAAAGCTACCACATGATATGCCTTATAAAATAAATTTAATACATTTCACAACTCCAGTCAAAAACCTTGTATAATAAAATAATTGTTACTAAATCTAGTACCGCCATCTAGCTTAGATGAACCTTAAACTACAATATTACAGGTGGTCAAATGTCATCGCACGCGCAACGCGTGGTCAATGGCAGAAAAGGGAAGAAAAAAAAAAAAAACAGCCAACCATTATGTCAACCAATTCAGCGCCCGGGCTCGTCATTAGAACGAATGAATGACGCACCGCGTGCACCATTGGCAGTGAATGTGTCGACCGATTCTATTGTGGGCCGACACAATTGTTGTAAACACGGTGCTTGATAAAGTGTGTATACAATGTGAATGTGCGCGAGTGTCTATGTACAGAGTCAGTGTGCGTGAGTAATCGTGCGGTCGAAAGCTATTAGGTTAATTGGCGTCACTTGACGTAAATTTAAAATCTATACCACAGCAAAATAAATACAAACTTTCCGACATTTGCCGTTTACGGTGTTCTAATAACTGTAGGCACGTCATTCGTATAGCAGCATTGACAAAAACAGCGTAAGCGCCAATTGTCATAAGGTTCCAGTTTATTTAGCGTCGAAACTTTAAATAGCAGATAGAGCCGCTTGAAGTTTCATAAATAAATATGTAGTTACTTAATGTGAGTGAAGAATATTAAGATTCTAATAACAGAAAGTACTTAAAGCTTGCCCCCGAAGCTTGTTCTAATTTTAGAAGTTAAAGTCCAAAAATGTAATGTTTTTAAATGACGCTTGTTAAGATTGTTAAGATAGGTTTCTACTGGGGCCCTAGCCAAGATCCGAACGATTCTAACGTTTTCCTTTTCTCTCTCTAAAAATTTATGGGATGTCATTCTCGTGCTTTACAATAAACCACATGGTCAACTGTTTTAACTTATAATATAACATACATTTTGAACGATAGAAAAGGAAAACATTAAAAGCTTTTGCATCTTGGCTAGAGCCCTGTTTGTCCGTAACATCATTTGAGAAACCCGAAGCAATCACGCTAACTCTATGTAGGATGTCGTCGACACAAGAAAAATCTTCCCGAAACAAAAACACCGCTTTTGTTGCAAAGAATATTTTCGAGTCGTTAATGTTAATGCCACAAAATAAAGAAAAGTATTATTTACGGTAATTATTATTATAAACTAGCGGCCCGCCAGCGGCTTCGCCCCGCTGCGAATTCCTGACTTTCCCGGTCGATTTTTCAATTTTTCTCGCCGTAAAAACCATCGTTGAACTTCAACGACAATTTAAAAAAAAAAATGGCCAAATTGGTCCAGGCGTTGTTGAGTTATGCGCTTACCAACACATTTTGCGATTCATTTTTATATTATAGATTGGTAAATAACACAAGTTCAATATTTGAACATCTCGATACGAGTATAATCATAATTGCCCGTTTTCTTTGGAATGGGGTAAATGTTCAATGTTCGAGACGAAATACTACTATTCCATAGAAACGCGTCGGATTAAGCTCGAAACCTTGAAACTACTAAAACAACCGTTCAAAGGGTATTAACACTGTTCGCGCAAACAGGCACCCTACTGCATAGACGACAGCGTGAAAATGTCGTGTTTGTTAAAAAAGACATTTGAAAAATATCACTGCTGATTATAGCTTTGCAGAAGAATCCTCCTAACCCTTGCTTTACGAGACTTTGGCTTAAGAAAAATAAAGGTTTAAAAATATATTTAAGATCTAGAAAATTATATCCAAAATTGATCAGTCAGTCTCACTGAGAAAGGTTTTTAAAATTGATAGTGACAAGTTTAAGGTGACTAAACAGAAAGGTAAATTTGAAAAGAAGGTTCTTGTATGGCAGGCATTCTGTTCAACTGGCAAGCGTAGTACACCCTATTTTACATATCCTACTTAAAAGTTGTCTTGTTTTCCATGTACAAGTTGTCCGTAAGTGGATGCCGTTTATTTGTCCGTGGTATAGAAACGCCAATCAGATTCCTAGTCCGCTTGCAACACAATCCTACTTAAAAGTTGCCTTGTTTTCCATATCAACAACAACAACATTAACAAGCTATGTAAACTTCGTGATGCCATCCCGCAAACTACGTTTCATATTCAAATATCTGCACCGCGGTTCCACAAATTTAATTGCCTTAGTTAGAGCTTAGTTGCTTAAAATTCTGTGAACTTCACAGTATAATATTCAGGTGTTACGTTCGTTAGTGTTGTTTTAATTGTTATGTTTTCGTTCAGAGTGCACAACTGTGTTTAATACATCTATTCAATGTCATGTTTGTGTCTTACATTCCGTGTATTCGTCGAGCTGTTTTCACGGAAGACCAGCATTTGCTTCATGCCTAGCACATGCTGAGTTAAGGTTTCGCCACAATAATTGTACTAATGTTTTTCTTTTCAAGCAATTTATAAAGAGGAATTGCATCTCATTTGATTTCTTTCAATGTGTTATTGTATTACATTATTTTCAATGCCGGCTTCTTTTTGAAAATAATCTCTATTCAATCCAACGCGCGTTGCAGAGGAAAAGCACCTGCCTACAGTTATAGTTAAATAAACCTAATAACTATTACCCTTTGAGATTGCGATTTGATTGCCGCTATTTACATCCAAGAATAACTCCAGTCAAGGTACGTTTTTTTAAATAAGATAGGGAGGCTAGCGAGCATGCTGGTTACCTGATTGGAAGTAATCACGACTGTCCATAACATCAGAAGCTCAAGAAGAGTTCTGGGTGCGTTTCCGACCAGTTAGAGGAACTAAAACTCTTTTCTTGAAGGTACCCATATTATTGTTTAACTACTGCTCAAACAACAGACCCTAAAGTTCCTTAAGCTTTTACTCGTTTAACTATATCGCATGGCAATACAAACCAGGAGTTAAAGCGACAATGTACTAGTGAGGGCAACAGAATCTCCGCTGTACTTAACGTAGATGGACCGAGGATAAGCCCCCCCCCTCACCTCTTCAGGTGCCCCCTTGACTTCACAGATGCCACACAACCGTAAACCGAGAAACTCACGCCAGCAATGGTTTACAATCGCTCGATAAACACTCAATGCACCAATATTTGCTACAGTTAAGTATAATTGAACAAACAATAGAATTCCAACGCGGAGTGATAATCGAACTACACAGTACAAATATATAATTGAGATTGATTTAATAACACTCCTCCATGTCTGATATAACTGATAAACGACTAGAAAACAAGCCTAAAAAGCAACAAAAAAACTCCAAACTGAGTGTTTTGAAATTTTCGTCCATGTACACATATATTATATTATATACCTATTATATTATTAACAGGATCTCTGTCTCAATATAAGAATGTATGTTCACTGTCGTACAGTTAAGTGTAAAAATATGAATCGAAAGAATCCTCTCATAAATATGTTAAAAAGTCCTTATTACACTGAAATAAGCTGCATTGTGACATATTTTTGAGATATTGCGTTCTCCCATATTTTTACACTTGACAACAATACTTCTGCTTGTAAAGTTATATCCAAATTCGATCACATTTGATTCTATGAATATTGAACAACGTTGAACAATGATATAGAACAAATTACCCAGCAATAATTGGCAATATTTTTGGTCATTTAAAAACACGACTAAACGTCAACTCAAATCCTTATATTATATGTATAACGACTTTATTTATTAAACATCGCCTATATAAGACTCTTATACAAATCTTAGTCGATTTATTGGTAGTGTAAAATTCTTTTACTAAACTTTTATATGGCAGGTCGAGTAACGGTGTTGTAGTTCTTGTTAATCGAACATTAATATCTATTAATCGCAATTATATGACTGAAATTTCATATTACTGTGGCCATCATTACTTTTAGTCAACGTTTTTCCTTAACTGCATGAAGCAAATCATAAAATTTATTTATAAAAATGGAATGGGAAAAGTGGTTAAAGTTTAAAAGAAGCGGTGGTTATAGGAGGAAAGTGACAAAAAAGCATAGAAGTACAATATCTAAGGTCGAGACCATCGAATGTGCTCGTTTTGGTTCGGAAAGTCAAGTGACAAATGATATTGTGACAGAAAGTGGTTCAGTAGTTTTTTTTTTTTTTAATGAATTACAATACACAAGTGAAGAAGATAACGCTACTTCAAATTCTGTTACCACATCACTAGATACTAATTCAGAGCATAGTGATGATTTTAATGAACATCTCTGCAACTTAGAATGCCGCACTGAAATTACGAAATGGGCTTTGGATAACAATATTTCACATAGCGCGCTAAAAGAACTTAGCGACATATTAAATAAAAGAATTCCACATATAATGCTTTCTGACCCCAGAACTAGCATTGTACCGAAAAGTTACTTCTCAAATTGTGAAAGTTTCATATGAGAAATTCTCGGAAATTTCTAAGAATATTTTTAAATTTTGTATGGAAAGAGAACATTCTCAAGGCTCTCGAATGTTTCTGATAATATTCTCAGTAATTTCTTGAGAAAATGTCTTTACTTCTAAGAATGTTCTGCAACTTATACATTGCTACCCAGAACACTCCTCTGTACAAACAGTGAAAAAATATGCGTAACTCCTGTAGATACTGGAAATTATTAGCACAATGGTCTAATAAACCAAATAAAGGAAATTTTACAAAACTCTATACGCATAGGTTTAATTTACTACACTTACGCGTCACGTTGCGCATATGCCGATTCGGCATGCCTACTAAATGCACGCGAACTCAAAAATTATACTACCTAAGTAATTTGATGAATGTCATGTACCTTTACATAGCTTTTACTGTTAGGTTCTCATACTTATAATAAATTCAAACTGAAACTTAACAATGAACAAAACATACCCCAAATACATATACATAAGTAAACAGCTCAATAACATTTTTTACCCGATCAAGACGGTTATGTTTTTCACGCCTATCTAGGTACCTATTTAAATGTGTTGTTTTTTATCATACCTCGTTGCGTCGAAGAACAAAATAATCATAATTCAGATATCGGGTATTTTGACAGGCCTAGTGTCCAGATGAAAGGTCGAAATTGGATACAAATGGTTGATGTAAATACACAAAAATTGTGCCGCACGTTTCGTTTCCGAAATTGGTTCAACAATATAATATTAAACAGTTGTGTTTTTGCAGCTCGCTTTGCGACTAGTTAATTTCCAGCAATAATGCCTTCATTCTGCAATACAGCTTGAATAATATAATGCCGGTAAACGTTCCCAGATTACATAAATCTAAACGACATCGTATTTTGTTAAATAAGTTCGCATTTGTCTGGCTTTCCCAGGAGCTCGGGCTCGAACATTCCAAAACAACGTCACTTTTTATTCGAAAACGTGGAATATACATTTACGAAATCCATCTCACGTTTCTTTAAACTGTTTTGCGTAAACTCCACCTGACGGTGTTACGAAATGTAATCATCAAAATTCGTGCTAGAAAATTTTACTCATAAAAACCGGGCAAGAGCATCGGACATCGTTGGACCATGCTCATGTTAGGGTTCCGAAACTATAAGGGTTCCTTGTTTGACTTCGGAACCCTAAAATCAGACACGGGAACGCTGTTCCAATCGCCAGTTTGTGCTAAAGGTACGAGTTAAGTTGGTTTAAGTAGGTACACATGGATAAGCCGCAAATTAATACGAACTAGTCAAATATGATATCGTACATTATTCAATACATCTGAAATTCTAAATTCATCGCAGTATTGAATGATTGCGCGTGCTCCATTCAATTTATCAAGCTAAGTATTTTTCCTGTACATTGTGTGTGATAGTTTTAAAGAGGCTTATAAATGCACCTACCACATCTACGGTTTATTATTAGGGATCCGTATAAAATACTGAAAAACGGAACATTTATTAGATGACTTTGAGACACCCGTCTGTCAAGACCCTTTTTCTCAGGAATAGCTAAAGCAATCAAGCTGAAATTTGAAATAGATATAGTATTTATGGTCCGCACTTGGCGTCATTGTACTATTTATATTTTATTTTGTGCAAGAACCTAACTGACGGTTCCTGTTAACACACATTCAATGCATTCGAAATATCATTCACGTTCAATGAATAGTATATATTCTCAGTAAATACTGCGATACTCGCGAATAATAACTTATGAATGCAGTTAAAGCTAAATTATTGAGTGCCGCTGACTCTAGGAAGGGTCTAGATTGCATTAAAATCGAGAAGTCTGGGTATAATACGTATTTTTGCATTATCTACATGCATCCGTGCGATGAATTGGAATATTTTAATGATGGAACATTTTATTGGCTTGAAATATTCCAAGAAGGTGTGTTTTTAATTAATGGTTCTCTTCTTCTGGTGACTTTCCAATTACATTCGGGTCCTATTCAGACTGCTCATGAAAATTACAAATAGGTATATATCTGACTGTTATTGTTCTTAAATAGGGATTAACTAAATTGTGATGGGAATAATTTTACCTATAATCATTAATTAAAGTTTGAATATAATATGTATATCCCTCATCAATATCATCATCATCATCACACTAATATGTCCGAATGGTAAATTTTGAACGTACTTTTCGGTGTATTAATTGGCAAAGAATTGCCTGATGGGCCACGCGCGCGGCTATTGGGCTCGTTCTACAAAAGCCAATAAATCCATTTATTTACTATTCAGTAAGCCTTCTGGCTTTATGATACTAATTTTTTCATCAGAGAATACAACGTTCGTAAACCAAGTAGGTAGGTAGTCAAGTTATCGTTTCGAAATTTCTAGCCGGCCAATTCGTCAATACGTGCATCGCTCGTCCACAGGTGGGTTACTTCGAAACACTAAAGCAAAACTTTGAAAGCTTAACCCTTTACTCCACAGTTATGACGTGATCAAAAGAAAGGGATAAAACAGGGTTAATGAACATCGATTTCAATTTGGGGATTAAACATTCCGCGCTAGTAAACATCTTAGCCTATTTGTGCAAATTGTGGTTACTGAATTAACAACAACTTTTTAAAGTTGTAATTCTATAGCTGTGCCAAGCCCACTCTGGGATTACAGGCGTGAAGGTATGTATGTATGTATGTATGTATATACATTCCGCGCAAACCTCTCCAAAAAAGAATATTTAAAAGCACTATTCATTTTTTGTAATTTAAACGTTTATTTCGGAACTTCCGAACTGCTTTCTTAATTAATTAATTAAAAAATCACATCTATCGATACATCACTACATTTTTAACGATAGTGATATTTCGAAAAATAAAGTATTACGACAACCTGGTGTCCGCTCTCCTTGTATTTTCAATTAAAGTGCTTTTCAGAGATTACTACCTCACAATAAACATGAGGATAATGGTTAAGTGTTTAAATAAATGATACGACCATGCTCAAACTTCAAAAGTACGTGATAACGGAGTAACAAATGGATGGCAATTATCTACGAAAAATTATATTGAGACAATTATTATAATGTTTCTATTCGACGCTAGCACAAAACAAATGCTTGCTATAGTTCATTTATTTTAGGATGAGAAACCACAATAACATTATATTGCGTTTGGTCAACTATTTATTACCTAGCAAATAGTACAGTACAGTAGTCTGGGAGCCGCAAAATAAAATTGTTTTAATGTCACTTTATTTGCGTGTCGTCAATTGTTACTCTAGTACAAATTGTAAAGAGATTACAGTTCACGAGCCGCAATATAATGTTGTTGTGGTTTCTCATTCTAAATTAAATGAAGTATAGCAAAATAAAATAAAATAAATAAATAAATATCAATCGTATGTAATACAATCTGTAAGTAATATATAACTGCCACAAAATTAAACATTTCTTAGCTTAGAAGATAAGTTTGGGACTAGGTCAATGTGTGTAAAGATTCTCCTCTGATAATATACTTTTATTTAAAATATGCTTAAATTTTACAAAAAAAAAGTGCTTATCACAAGCTTCATCATATTACGCTTTTATTCACATGGCCTAATAATCAGAAAATCTCAGCATCAAACGCATCGAAGCCCCTTTCATCTCGTCCAATTAAAATTGGTTGTTATACCAAAAGACAATAAGAACGGAACGTTCATACGGCCAGGTATCGAGTGCGTTGACCCCGGCGAGTGATAAGCCGTGGTGTTATCAGCTGCCCTAAAACCCTTTCGGCACATTAACATCTGTTGATAATGACATCAGAGTAACGTTAGCGTTTTCCCCATACAATAAATGAAATATGACTTCAATTTTGATAACCAATCAAAAAGATCTTAACTAATTTTTTTGTTAGTTAAACTTATCGTAAACTATTACAATGAGGTTTAAAATTACGTGCAATTCATGTCTGTTAGAAAGCAAAGCTTTTTATTTCGAATGAAATTTAAAATTCTTTGACATAGATTTAGTATCGACGCGTCAGCACATTTAAGGTTAATTTTTAGCAGAGAATTCTACATCAGTAAAGACGTTATTTAATAACCTGATTAAATTGTAACCAGTAATAAAATTAATCGAATACTTCTTTGGCGGCCAAATTAAATATTTATGGAATAACCGAAGTGTCTCTTATGTGACCACACATGTATAGACGATCGATGATACCGACACGACCAAGCTCCCCCAGTGTTTGATTAAATATTGGACGAGTATTATGTAAAATTCAAGTGATTCTACAAATACTAAGTTTGGTAGTAACATGCCGTTCAATATTCACGTGGACAATAAAGAAAGGTGAGGGGGTTTCATGAGGCACCTGGATTTTGTAATATTAACCCCCGACGCGACCAGATTGTTGCGAGTTCAATGCACCTGTATATCTCACATCTGTGTGACAGTCTGCAGCATCGTCCGGATGTACTGATTCGTATGCAAATTTATTAAATAGATAGGATGTCTTCCCGTGGATATCGTAAGAGGCGATTAAGTGAGTATAGTACTGTTATGCGATGGGCTTGCAACCTGTCACTAATACACTGGTAAACTTAGCCTACTTGTTCAAAATGTAGTAATTCTGGCTCTGCCTACCCCACTCTGGGATTTCAGGCGTGGATGTATATGTTAGATGAGAAGTTAAAGTTAATCTGGGGGGGATTTTGCGGTACGTTTAATAAAAAACGATTAGGTGTAACAGTCTGTGGAGAAAACTGCATTTCAGAGCGACACCACACGAGCTGGAATTTACAATGTGTATTTCTATTGCCGCCTTAATATATATGTTAACAATTCACGGGACTATGGGAGTCCCGTACCTTTGGAAGGCTTACATGGGCCGAAGCTAACACGCAGAAGCCTTTGAAGTTTAATTTAGCATTCTGAGTGATATGGTATTCATGAGTTCGTCCCAGAGTAAAATATCAATACGGATTCGACCGTTGCCAGCTCGGCTAGTAGCAGCCAGTTAGTCTTTAATAGTCCAATCTTCGAAACGAACAAAGAGCCACCCACCACATTCTATGCTACGTCCGGTCGCGATACTCCACTCCTGGGAGCGTAAATCTAACAACAAAGATAAACTCCAAGTTTGCTGGAGGTATCATGAGCATTATTTTAGTTTGCGTAGTTTTAAATTAATTGTGCCGTTTCAACGAGTTTAAAACTAAATGCAGATATAGTTAATTGAATCCCACAAGAGCGACTCGGAGGAAATAGTTCTAGTAAAGAAGCTCTTCCATTTTTTCCGACCAATTAATTGCTGTTGACACTTTATCGTATTATATTGAACTCAGCCGCTATTGCTAATAAATAATTTAAAGCTGTCATAAGCTGGCAGAATAGTACATTGGCATAATGTTTGGTGAAATTTGTATCGCTTACTGTTTAGTGGGCATAAAGTTATTTTACTAATCCTTGATTGTAAAGTCGAGTCCGGAATTAGGCGAACTAACTTGACAGCCGAAAATGTTGCCAGACATAGGAAAAAATAAATAGTGATAGGTTTATGTCGACACAAATATGTCGATATAACCTTGTGCCTTCTATAAATCTGATTATACAGGGTGGGCCAAAAATTTTTGCACTTTTAAAACATCGATAAAAATTTAATTTTTCATGTTTTTTTATATTTTATTTATTTAACCTAGTAACAGATAAATGCAATTTATTTTTGAAAAATAACGTCATCCAGATCTCCTCCGTGTCGTCATTGCACTCCTGCAGTCGACTACACAAACACTTTGGAAAACTCGCTGACGCATGCTGCGAGGGATCGCAGCTATCTCATTCTGAATGTTTTGTTTTAACTGGGGTATTGTCATCGGATTATTAAGGTACACTCGATTCTTTAAATATCTCCACTTGAAAACATCGTAAGGTGTTAGGTCCGGGCTCTTTGGCAGCCATGGGAATTGGGATGTCACCTCTGCGAGAAATCAACTTTTTCGGAAACATTTCTTTCACCACCGGTAAACTCATGTTTGACGTATGGCATGTTGTTCCATCTTGTTGCATCCATGTTCTGGTCACCTTCAAATTCATGCAGTGGGTGCAGTTTCAGATCTAGATGTAAAATTCGCCGTAGACTAGTTCTTGGTATTGCTAGAGCTGCTGAACGTTTACGCGTAGATAATTCTGGATCGTTCTCTACAGAAACTTTAACCTGCCGTATGTTCTCATCATTTCTTGTTAAACGTGGACGCCCTGTTTGTTTGATATTCAGTGTCGAACCAGTTTGCTTGAAGTTTTTGACCTAAGATTTAATTAAACTAACACTTGGACACTCACTCACTTGGCGTTATCCTTATTCAATTCTAAGTAGGCGTCGTACAGAAAGATACAAATCGTTGTTTTTATAAAACTGTTTAATACAAAAACCCCGTTGCTTTCCCGTGAAACGCTCCTTTATAAATAAAATTGCACGAAGTGACCTATAGTTTCCTACCAATTTCCCGCCGCTCACTCTGACAGAGTCCGAAAAAATCAGTGTTGCTATTTGCAAAAATTTATGGCCCACCCTGTATTTATATTTTATCAAGTAATTGTCGTCGAAACTTTCTCACTCATACATACTTGCCAAATAGGGAAAAACTACAGCAATTTTTACTATATAATATGATCTGAAGGATGTACGGTTTAAAGCGGATATTTACGATACTTAAGGTAAAAGGCCCCTAATTCGTGCTAGTATGTAATTTCGTTAGTTTTTTTTTCTGGCGCAAAAAATAAGCAACTGAAATATTATTTATTTTAATTAAAAATAAGTACTAAATCTCTGTCTATTAATCTATTTAAGAAACTAAGTACCTATTTTATAGTGACAAAACTGAAATTAATACGACCCTCCAAACTGTCAGTCGGCCATAAACAGTTGAGCGGTGTGCGCGTATTCCGCGCGGACGTAAGGTTTACTCTCCGACTTCGTAAGCTTATGGAAAAGCAAAGGTAAGTCCATTTGAATCAAATTTTTAACAGTGTTTGTATGGGTTCCTACAGAATCAATTTGGCATAAGAAAATATCGTATGTACGCATAGAAATCCCTTAAAATTGCAATAATTCGACTCACGAAGTAGCAGACAAGTTATTTTTCATGTGTCCCTTATTTCGTGACACTACCGAATTAAGGATTTTATTAAAACATTTAGATTGCTTATATATTATTATAAAAAACTAAAGTTATTTTAATGTGAATTGAAAAATATATAACTTGGTTAATTAAGTTTCGTTTGAGCTAATTTCGGTATATGTTTTGTTCACTACAATTCTCATAAAACAAGTTTGAACGTGACCCAAGTTTACATTTTTAAGGTGAATAAGCATACTTATTATAAGAACAAAAAAAACCTAGTGCCACTCAATAAACGAGGTGTTTATTCAGTACCAGATATGTACCTAGTGCAATATCTTATCTTTAAATATCGGACAGAGATTTACGTTTTAATATTAAGTATTTTGTGTTATTTTGTTTTGTAAATGAAAAAGAGGTTTAATTATTTTTATTTGTTGGAAGTTAAAGTTTTAGTTGGTTAATTTTAATGATTAAGTTACCTTATACCTATAATTACCTACCTAAGCACCAATAAAAACTGTAAGATTGATCTCACTCTCAAGTAAATCTTTTTTTTATTTAAATAATACTCTTATGTTGTCCTTACTTAAGTAAATCCGTTAATTATTTGTTTTTTTTTTATCAAGAAATTAACATAGCTTACCCTGGAAAACTTTATCCCGAACCAGGAGCCACGAATTCACGAACTTAGGAGCAGAGCCAAATTTTATCACGAAATAGGAGCCAAATAAGAGGTTCAAAAATAAATTCATATAAAAAAAAGTTCGATCTGTAATGATATAATTAATGCATTCAATTACTGTCAAAATAACAATATCCATCACTGAAAAGCTTTCAAAGTACTATCACGTTTAGGAAAATTAAGAAAAAATAACAAACTCTGAAGACCCTTAACATGCCGAAATAGGGGACATTTACCTCCTCAAATTAGGAATAAAATACAACAACAACAGGCCATTGTGATCCTTTTAGGTGGCTTCCGTCGGGCTAGGACGGTACATTTCATGTACCAATTGTACCATACAATTATAGCATTCATTCCTTTCTTGCTGGCAAATATGAAAGTGCGATAGAGACAAACGCTATATATCGTCGATGATAATTCCAAATCCGTTATGTGTTCGATTTAATTAATTTTATACGCTAATAAGTATTGTTGCTAGGTTACAATCTGACCAAAAAAATCAATCATAGGATGACAGAAAGCCGAATGGCTTGCTTGCTTTGTTTGTTAGGCATGGTCTGAACTGTCAACAAAACAAAATGGCGGACTGCGTCGTTAACGATGTCTAAAACGATGTTCGATGTATTTTAAAATCCAACCAATTTTTATTATTATTATTTTGCTTGGTAAAATTATTAGTTAGATTCCAAACACAATAATAATGATAAACTAGACTTTTTAAATATCGATATTAACAGCACTAGCCAAACTGTGGCAACATTAGTGTACAATGAACTGTCAAGTTAGTTCGCCTAATTCCGGACTCGACTATAATTATGTTATAGTACTTAATTAAGCACAAGACCGGTCTGAGTGGAGAACCTTGGGGGAGGCCTATGTCCAGCAGTGGACGCCTTTTGCCTGACATGATGATGATGATGATGACTTAATTGATTAGAAAACATTTAATCTTATTCATTCTACTCCACCAATCGCAATTCGGTCTTGACTGTTATTGTCGCAGTTCTAACCAAACCTTACTTATACTTTACTTTACCGGTAGCAGTTCGTTACTAATATTATGATATGGTACAATTACGCCATAGTAAATTCGGCGGAAGTTATAATCTGTTGCATAACATTTTGCGAAATTAAACTCGGCGATATTAGTAAACCAAATTCAAAATTCTGCCAAATGAATCTTATGCGTTATTTATGACAGTTATGCTAAACAGCTAGTTATGCTAGTTATGTTATGTTTTGTGTTGTGTACTATTATACTTAAGTATCATTCGGCTAAAATGTATCAGCTATATAACTGTTATGCGAAGAACATTTCGGACAATCGATGGTATGCAAGATAAAGGACACCCTGCATATTAGGTATTAAGCAGTGTCACTTACAACAACTACTGATTATAAAAACCTTTTATCTCTTAAAACGGCCAAACCAATTTTCAAAAAACCTAGGAACCATCCGGATCAAACTAGTTTTTACCTCGTTCGATTCACTCCATTCGTTTGGGAGGATCGATGCCACAGACAAACCGTTCAAAATACCAGATTCTAAATATACTGGATCCCAAAACTTAACATTTAAATGAAGGAATCGTTGATTACCCTTACTTAATATTTCGAAGCTGGTATTTTGGGAGTGAGAAGGCACACGAGAAAATACACGTTAAACTTTTAACACCCGTCTCCTTTCTTTCAAAAGTAAGACTAGATACAAAATCAAGTGCCTACTTGGAAAAGCAATTTAATGAGAATATGACTCGGTAAAACGTTCATTTGATTCTACTTACAAAAGAGCTATTCTTGTCTGAGGGGTTAGTTGCCACTATTCGTTTGTTCTCCGCTAGCCTTCTGTCCTTCGATTGTTAAGAATCGAGAACTTGAAA
This sequence comes from Acleris emargana, assembly GCA_927399475.2. Lineage (NCBI taxonomy): Eukaryota > Metazoa > Arthropoda > Insecta > Lepidoptera > Tortricidae > Acleris > Acleris emargana. The sequence continues at coordinate 8,666,983 of OV656835.1, read as the reverse complement.
GTTTTGATCACGGTGAAAACGAAACGCTAAGTCGTTATTATTAAGATAGAAGTTGGTTTTGACAGACTTTCGCGTGGGTTTTATTTTGTTCCGCTCGCCACGCGCTAAGAGCACTCTATTCTCAAAATCGACCCGCTAAATCGACAGCACTATGGTCTGAGACAAGATGCATTCAGCGAACGTTATTGTATCGAGGTATAGGATAGACGTCAGTTGCAGGACGGCCGCGTGGAGCGCTTATGTCAATTCTGCCTGTTATCGATAATCGTTTACATTAACGGTGAGCTTATTGTTTTGCGTTTGCTTTCTGGTTAGTAGCCAAAATAACTCTTTGAGTTCTTTTTCCTTTGTTTTAGCCTTCAAGAATATGCATTTGGGGAGTTATTCTACATTATCTTTACACCTTTACACCGTTGTGAACTTGACAGTTTGTGACCGAGTGAAACAATACGATAGACAACAATAGGCGTAAAGGCAATCTAAAATGAGGCCCCTGTGGACACCAATAGTAAGTAACAATTGAAGCGTTGGTATTCTAATGATAAAAATATATCTTCCAATGCTCTAGATTCCTGTGACAGCGTTCAACAAGTTAAGAAATATCTACCGAGAAATAATACATCGTAACTCTGTGAATAGTACCGCCTAGATTGCTCGAGACTGCATTGAATAACATGGAATAAGTTTTCAGACGTATCCAGTAGGTAATATCTTGTCTATCTTGATATTGTAGCTTAACAACTATCGATGTCAATTCTTGGTAACCACACTGCATTTAATAGCAAACCCGTGGAGTGTAACTAGCATAGTCTACAGGATTATTTGAATTTGGAGTTCAGTGATTCGAACTAAGATTGATATTATATTGTAATACATATGTACCGTACCGGCAAATAATATATCACATTTGTACTTGCATCTCATACGATTACCTATAAATATGAATTACCTAAATTGACAACCAGTCAAGAACTAGTTGACCAATTGTATTGCTATTATTTAATTCGTTAGCTGATTAAATAAGGTTTAAAATGGTTTATAATTATAATAAATGTAGGTACTTACATAGAAAAGTTTAGTATATAAAAAACCATTGCCGACGCGTTTATACTAAATTTACGAGATTATAACAAACATTTGTTATACCATTTTGAACTAGTTCTTGATTGATTGTCAATTTTGGGAAGTAATATTTGCGTGTAATCGCATACGATGTAAGTACAGAGGTTATATATTTGCCGGTACTGTATATGACGACGTTCCACGGGAAACATTTTCTTTTTAGATACTCTAATATTTTAGAGACGTACATCATTAATTAATTTACAACAAAGTTCTCCGTTTACCGTGACTCAATTTAATAAAAAGGTTAGAATGTAACAAAACTCTTTAACGAGCTTCGACTTTCAAAATGCATAAAACGGACACCAATTACTTAGAACCCTGTTAAGAAACTATATAGCGAAAATAAATAACTAAGGCGCCATTTTACTTCTGTTAGACTTTAATGAGCCAAGTTATTATCAGTTAAGCAATTGTTCTTTGGAAATAAAGCACCTCGCGCTGGCAAAAACTTAATGCGCTTAGTAACCTGGATCTGGAATTAAGATTTCTTTAAAGACAAGAGAAAATGTTCTAGTGTACTCATTGTAACAGTAAAAGCTTATAATTTTCCAAAATATATGAAAGAATTTTCACTATTCTTGTAGGCACATTGTAGTTTTACAAAATAATTTTATTTAACCCGTCGTCGAGTGTCCTAAATACTAAGTTAGTATTTAAGGATTATTTGAATTTGGAATTTATTATTACCGACCTAAGATTCACATTTTATTACATATTACGTATAAGAGTTAAGCGTTATGCTCGCTAAGTAAATAAAGTATGGTTTTAACGACTAATATAAGTAATGACTAATGAGGTTGCATATCCTACAAATAATTGTTTTGGTTTATTAGGGCAGCAGCTACAGCTCATATGAATTAACTATGAGCTTTTTTTACTTATCAAATCAAAATAATCAATTTAAGCAAGTTTTTCTTCTTTTATTGGGATCCAAAGTCACTTACCTACTTAAATCTCAGATCTATCTATTTTCTTACTAAAGCGCGTCTATTTGAATTGTTGATTGTAACATTTATTTAGCTTTTACTTAAAAATATAAAATTAAAAACTATGCGAAACAGATATGATTTTGTAATCACATAAAAAACCTGCACAAAGTGATTACTGAAAGGCGTTGCTCACCATCCCGCCTTAAAGTAACATACGTAGAGCCAATCAGACTAATGCAACACTCGTTCAGTAGAAAATTACATTGAACACTTGATTACTTTAAAGTCACACGGGCAATATTTCACGGCAATTTATAGCCTCGCATCGTATTCTACTCCAATATAGTTAGAGAACGACACCCATAGTTGCCAGCCACACATTGCCGAGGAAAGTTGGTCGTTAAACATCAACTTTAGTGCTTCCCGGTTTCCCATTAGTTTCTAGTCAGACTCTCATTCAATTTAACATCGATCTCATCCAGTATAGGTACCTAGTCGGTTACTGAGTTCTGTTACTGAGATTAATTACAATTAAAAAAAAAATTAAAGCAGTTTTGCATAAACCTGTATATTAATCAAAACTTTGATTTATATAGAATAATAATAAAAATAATGTATTCTAAACTATTGCAATTATTTGATGTACGAGCTTGAAGTATTCCCATTTCGGACGATAAAATCATAGTTAAAATCACGCACGACGATGATACTGATAACGGCCCCAACTTTTGTAAGAGTTCCTGTAGAGAGTTCAAATTTGCGTGACATATTGAACAGACTTCTAGCTTTAAATTCTCATACGAATGTATTCAAAGCAACTAAAGATCCGCTTGGACACCGGTCAATCTTGATGACTCATTAAATCGACTTAAAGATTTCACATGATTTTGCAGAAATACGAAAACACACCAAATCTCTTGCTTCATAAATTGGAATTAAGTCATGTTGAGAAATATAATTTTGGTCTCTAAACATATACAGAGATAGGATTTTTTATAATATTATACAAAAAAAGTTCTTTGGTAAACAAAGACTAACTTTTAAGCGATTTCAAAAAATGAAATTTACAGAAAAGTCATGCGTAATTTCATCGATGCCGGCTGTGAATGTTAAAAGATCGTATCGGGAATTGCGGAAACTAAGAAAAATGATTACTTAATTGTTATTACATAAGTTAGTTTTATTTGCATCAACCTTAGTAACAGAACTTAGTAACCAACTAGGTATAATGGAGATTGAACTGAGAACTACTGCGTTATACTTTTACTAGGTGCGGTGCGTCAAAAATTGCATTGACGTAATTCACATTTTTGTTATTTCTATACTCAAACTGTTTAGGTACTTAAATAAATGTAAACAAAGCAAACCACGTCGAGCTTTGACGTATCAATGTTCGGCTCCTATTGGCTGACCAACCATGTCACGTGATTTTTTTGTTTACATTTATTTGAGTACCTAAACCATTCGAGAATAGTTAGTTAGGTCTCTATAGTAATACTAATAAATATGACTCGAAGTCGAAAGCTGAAACGTTGAATTAGGTCAATATAATTCTAAAGGTGCGATATGTAGCCATTTAAAACTTAAAGTTGTTGGTAAGTCTGTAGCTCTGCCAACCCCACTCTGGGATTACAGGCGTGAAGGTATGTATGTATGTATGTAAAACTTAATTTACACAGGCATTTTTTGCGCTATAATAGATAAAATAAACTTTTTAAAAGGTAAAACCAATAAAACAAAAAAAGCAAGCTTTAAAAACCCGACTGTTCTTGCTGACCTACTTTAAATTGTTATAAATCCTAAATGATCTTTCAAAATGAAAAAAATAATAAAAAAGGATCCTAGAGATTATTTTTAAATACCTATTGAATGATACCCTATTTGTCACAGTTCGTCGACTTTATTGTTTTTCTTTTTCACTATATGGCGATAGCTACCGCCATATTGAATTCTAATTACCTTCATATCTTTAGTGACACACACAAGATTAAGATAAATCGATTGCCATAAGAATCATCAAAATCGGTCCATGATTTTAGTTTCTAGAGCGCAGAAAGCGAACAAACATACATACATACATACCTTCACGCCTGTATTCCCAGAGTGGGGTAGGTAGAGCTACGGAATTACTATAATTACCCACAACTAACATACATATATGTACACGAATAAACACATTACATTACCCTCCTCTTTTGGCAGTCGGGTAAAAACCAAATCCGCTTGTCAGTTGTCAGTGATCGTTAGTCGTCTACTATAATTTTGGGCCTGGGGACTATTTATGTAGATCTACTAGACTAGACAAGACTAGCTTCGTTTTAGGAGTTTTCTGCAACACCCGTACGTAAACCAAAATGTATTATACAGACAGCGAGAGCGACTTTGTTTTAACGCTATGTAAAGATTACCAATTCTTTGAATACATAACATAAATGTATCTTCTTTAATAAAAAAAACACTGAACATACATTGTAGTTAGTAGCCTGGGGGTAATCAACATACCCCGGCCGGCGAGAGCAAAAATGCTTCTGCTCCTAGTGCTTAATTAAATATCGACTATTCTATCGACATATGGATGTCGATAGAATAGTCGACATTTAATTAAGCACAATTATTATTTTTAAGCTTATATACTATTTCAATCAACTGAATACGATTATAATCAATTTATCATACTCACGGGAATGTTCGTAATAGATAAGAGTGAGTGACAGTTGTAAATAGATACTTTTCACATACTCGTAAGCTCGTAACTAATAGACCTCTTTCATATCATATGTGTATATCGCGATAATAAACAACTGCTATTTGACATTGACTCAAATCAATCGGTGTCAATCGTAGAAATTACATTGAGACAAATTAATTTACCATCATTTAATTCATTTATATTATCGACCCGCCATGCCACGCAAGAAGAAACAGTGTACTTGGATAGCCGATTACGCGAAATATATAGAAGATCGAGGTGAACATTTATTTTGTAAAAAATGTGAAATCCCAATGTTAAATTCCAAATCTTAATACTGAATAAATACAATCACTTGGTTTTAATTTTGTTTACAACAATAATTAATACTTCTGCATAATCATAACGGTGGTCCAGTACATCGTGTTGTTTTTATCGACATCGACCAAAGTGTGTGTCCTCGCACTATTAAGCTGTCAACGCATTTTTGCTCTCGCCGGCCGGGGTATGGTAATCAATTAAGATTTTTCCTTAAAACCGCAAGGAAGTCGACAACCTGTATTAATTAATACTTAGTACAAGCGCACAAGGCGCTCCTCCTGACAAAACGTCAAACGTGCCTGCTAATTACTTCCTTTTATACCTCATAATGCGTATTCATTCCCTCGTAACTCAACCCACACAAAAGTCACCCTTAGTGATGCAAGCCAAGTACTTGTAGCTTTGCGCGAATTACGGGTAGCGCCGGGTCCTCCAGTGGACCGGGAGCTCGTTTGCTTATTTTTCATTGTGTCACTTGAATAGGTAGTTAAATGAATTTCTTGTGCAATTAACTAAGTGCCAGGTCAAATTACGTACTAACCTGCCAAGTAAAATTGTATTTGAACTTTCATAAACGAAAACTTTTAAAGAAATTGATACAGTTTGTGAGTCCGTGATACATTGCTTTTATTGGGATGTATCCATTATATTATCCAGAATCACTACATAGTATAAAACAAAGTCGCTTGCGCTGTCTGTCCCTATGTATGCTTAAATCTTTAAAACTACGCAACGGATTTTGATGCGGTTTTTTTTAATAGATAGAGTGATTCTTAAGGAAGGTTTATATGTATAATACATTCCACGCGGGCGAAGCCGCGGGCGGGTCGCTAGTATTTGATAAATGAGGGGTATATTTGAACAAAATCACAAAATAAAAAAGCATTTAAACACACCCTTTTCCAAGCAATCTTTTATTGACAAAGTGATCCGTTGTTTCAAGACGCCCCGCGTGCTTCACGGGCGTTAAACGCCAATAACAAAACAATTCGCTGTACCAAAACAGCCCAAATAACTGTTAATAGGACGTCACACAACTAATAATGTACACGTTACCGTAATTGGTCTATTAACGGCGATGCGTCAGATGCAAAAACGGGGAGTTCACGCTCCGATAGTCGGAAAATTGTAGCTCGGTGCCGGGATTGTAGAATTTATTCAGCAATTGGAGCCAATACAGAATTGTAAAGGATTATTCTCTTATGCCTCTTCCCAATACTTATTGTAAACTGCATAAACTCGCGCCTTCATTCTCAAAGTGGGGTAGGCAGAGCTAAATAATTACCAAGAACTTTTAAAAGTTGTTGACAATTCTGTAACCACACTTTGCACAACTAGGCCAAGATGTTTACCAGCGCATTAGTGACAGGTTGCAAGCCCATCGCCTAACAGTACTACAAGCATTTATTCCCTTAGTCGCCTCTTACGACATCCACGGGAAGAAATAGAGTGGTATTATTCTAACCGGGCAACCACACAGGGAACTATTGTAAACTCTTTTACAAAAAATAAGTTAAGGAGTGTTAAACGATTTATACGCGGGCGGAGTCGTACGCTTAGGCTAACATCAAATAATAATAATAGATATTGCAATATTATATTGATGAATAAATAAATTAAAATAAACTAAACTAATACAACTCGATCTTGAGGAAGACACTCACACGCAGCTTCCACTTCAATGGACAAAGCTCGGTTGCTTCGTCATTTAGGGCAGATTCGACCCAAACGAGAATAAGATCTTATATGATTTGTCTCGGAGTAAGTCTTATTCGAGTTTGGTAAAATCGATGGTTCGCTAGTGTTTATTAGTTAGGTATTAGTATCACGGCGTGATTTCGTGGATCGCAAATACATGATGCACAGAGTTAATTGATAACGCTAGAGTTTTTGGGCAAGATGTGCTAATCTAATAGGCACAGTGCGTGAGACCCTGTAGATCTGTCAATACCAGGTAAGATACACACGTAACGCAATTGTGTTACGTATATAGTGTCCATAGACAAGTGTAAATAAAACCGTTGATGGACAAGTGTAAATGAAACCTTAGACAAAGAGGTATAATTAAATAGCTTTAATCAAATATAGCCAGCCAATCAAAGCTATGGTATCATTGCTTGGAGAATGCAGGTGACTATTGATTTAAGTGGCGGCTCTAGAATTGCAATTAAAGGGGGGGGGGGGGGGTCCTTTGAGGCAAGGGCCGCCTTAAGTAAGGTGTCCAGTCGAACAATTGCATGGCTCCCTGAGCCCCCACGGCTAGATTATTAGCTGTTTGTTGTTGTATTAGCTATATCAAACAGCGGCATATGACCACAGAATATTCAACAATACAAGTACAAAAGGTGCCTGTTTCTACAAAACAGCGTTTAGATAGGTCAAACGTGACAAGACAGAGCCTCCCTTTCTATAGCATGATTTGTATTCATTCTAGCCCATACAAAAGCCACCCCAAGAGATGCTAGCCGATGCACTTGTAGCTTCGCGACTTTTTTTAAATGAGAATTCGCTGTCGGTTGCTGTTATGCACCGTAACATTTTCACAGGATGGTTAGCCGGCCCCTGCTTATTTATTCTCTTAAATACGGCTCTTTGTCGGACGGTCGATCGAGTGAGTGAATACATATGAGCTCTCTCACCGGGTAAAGTAACTTATTTGAGAATGTTATTTAAACAACAACAACTTATTGAATGCTGGTTATGATAATGCATTAGTATGATAGAACTAAAACACTAAATCTAAAAAAGGTGTCCTGCAGCATTGTTCCTAAGATTCTGGCAGCGTTTCCTCGCTGAATAGTTAAACTCACGAGTTGAGCTTCTTAACTACCAGCTCTTCGGTCTCCAATGACGTGAATTAGGGTCTAAAAATGGAATGGAAAACGCCGAGACCACTATAGACAATATACAACTTATTTTAATATGGTTTTTAAGCTCTGAAAGGACTAGAAAATCACCGGATACTATGTTCATAAAGTCCCAGAAAAAGTTTTTCAAGAGGATCAATAACCACCTCAAACGATGCATATATGCAACCTCATAACTCATTCGTAACCCACTAACGGGAGAAAATCGGATTTGGGATCTGTTCGAAGAGCTGCTAATCTTGTTTGACGTAGTAATGGAAAATGCACGCCGCCCGAAAATGTTTATACGCCGAAAGGATAATTAAAACTGGCCGGTTTATAATTCGTTCGTCGGTGAGAGTTAATTGAGCATTGTTATTTTATTTATTAAAGCAAACAAAATGGTTAATCCAATCCAAGCCCTGCAAAACTGTTGAACGTCAGCATTGCACGAGCCGGTAATACATTGCAGTTTTCTCTGTTTTTGCTTTATTTTGCTTTGTTTGTACAGACCGTTTTTAATAAATTCGACGACATTCAAAAACCGTAAAAAAGGGACTAGATTTAAGGGGAGCGAAACGTTATCGCATTTTGTATGGATATTTTCAGCCCCTAAAAGCCCTTAGTCCGCACCGTCGTTACTAACGAGCCACGTCACGTCCTGACTGACGTTTATAACGTTACGTGTCCAACGATTTTAAAAATCGTCTCCATTTCGTCCGACACAACAAAATCACGTTACGTATGCAGCATCCTTTAAAGCTTCACATGACTAAACTATACAGGGTTATTGGTAAGTCGACCTATTCCCGTTAGGAGGTGATACGGGTGACTATTTGCGATAATTTTGACCCTAATATGCATTATGCAAAAGTGAACCATTTTTGAGTTATCGCGTTTTTTAGTTTTTTTTTTAAATTAGTCAGAAATTCAACGTGAAAATTTTATTACAAAAAAAAGTATCAATTTAAATCTTTTTTTTTCTGATTTACAAAAACGATTAAACACTGGTTATTTCTCAATATTAAAACAGTAATTATCGGTCCAAATTTAAAAAAGCAAGACGGAAAACGAAAATTTTTCAATATTTTTTTGCGATCGCTTTCCTCTAAAAAGCCTTAAAAACAAAAAAAAACGTTATGAAACTTGGCTTGCAGATTATTTTAAAAACTTAACTGTTTCCTTAGCTCTCCAAAAGTGCATAACAAATAGGAACTTTTTAAAAAAAAAAAACTAAAAAAAAATCATCACAAAGGAAGCGGGCGGAAATTCGTATTCGAACTAAACTAAAGTCAGAAATGCAACCTCAAAAATTAAAGTGAAAAAAAAAACCAAATTTAAATAATTTTTTTTTATTTGCTTTTGTTCAAGATGAAATTGTTGTTCTTATGCAATATTAAAAAAAATATTATCTGTACACGTTTGAGATAAAAAAACATGTATTTTTTTAGTTTTCGGCCTCGCATTCTCATATTTGTTGTTTAGATAGTTGCAATTAAAAGACTCCACCTTAAAAACCCTACACTAACGTATGCGGACTGAAATTTGCACAAAGTTTTTATACAATTTTTTAAGCGTAAATGATTCGATATTTAAAACTTGATATTATCTTTTGTTTTCTGTATCATCTGTTAAAGTGTTGTACAAATCATTCACTTGAAGGATTTGTGTTAAAAAAATTATGGCAAATCTCGAAGAAATGCGTCGAAAAAACGTGTGTGATTTTCGTGACACACATCCAGATTGGCCGAAGTCGAGGATTGTCAAACATTTCACAGAAATGGGGGAGAGCCGAAAGACGGTTTATAATATAATTATCATCCTGTTCCCTTCGATATACGATTACCTACTAGAAAACCAGGTTCGGGCAAAGTGTGTTATTTAAGCCGATCTTTGAAAAGAAGCCAACTGAAAAAAATTACAGCAGGTCGGGTAGCTAAATCCTACAGAGAACTGGGTTTTTTTTTTAACTGTGATGGCAAAACAGTGAAAATGTATCTACACGATATGGGCATTGCAAAACGAGCAAGAAAAGTAAAACCCACCGTGTCCGAAAACCAAAAACTTACCCAGAAGAAGAGACTTAAAACTTTGGTCAAAAACATATTCTATGCAAAAAACAACGTAGAGTGCATTATGGACGATGAATCCTATTTCACCTTAGACGGCAATGAATGGCACGGTAACTTTTATTTCCAAAACGCCAATGACCCAACCGAAGAATCGGTAAAATATGTGGAGCACACTAAGTTTCCAAAAAAGGTTTTGTTATGGCTTGCAATTAGCCCTCGCGGCATGTCAAAACCGGTGTTTTTTGAATCTAGTTTAGCAGTCAATGCTGAACGATACATGCAGGGTTGTTTGCCGATTGTACGTGATTTTATGAAACACATCACAGAGGAACTAATGTTGTGTTTTGGCCCGATCAAGCATCCAGCCATTATTCAAAAAAGACCCTGACTAAAATGGAGGAGCTAGGAATCCCATATGTACCAAAGTATTCAAATCCGCCTAACGTACCACAACTTCACCCGATCGAAGATTTTTGGGCCAATCTAAAACGGCGTGTTTATGCGAATAATTTCCGGCCAAAAACTATACAGGCTCTTATTCGAAAAATTAAATTAGAATAAAACAAAATGCCAACATCGACTTACTCAACAGCCATGGATAAAGTGCCAACAAATTGTCGAAAAGCAGCACTCATGGGGCCAAATTACTTTTTACATTAAAATTGGTTAGTAGATTGTTTATAAAAATACATAACAAATTATCGTTATAAACATTTTTTTTATTTTATAAGGTTACAAACATTGTGCAAATTTCATTCCGCATACGTTACTTGCGTCCCATATATCTTCAACTAATACGGCGAGTATTTGTATCGTTTTGTAATTATTAACTGTAGGTATACAGATTTCAATTTTATTTCACGCTAGGGTAGATCGCGGTTGGGCGGCAGCCCAGGGGGCTAGAAAGGGGCATTTGCTGCTGGTTAATTAATTCTACCCCTTGCCTTTTTTCGTACGGGTTTGAATGGCAGTGCTGAAACTGCGTTATTGATGTACTAAATTCAAATCACTGTCACTTTTACAGGTTACTAAAATGTGCAGCTACTTCTGAGTTCGCGTCTGTACGGCGCTAGTTAAATTTCACTATAGTAAAAAAGGCCATAACATCTCACGCGAGGGAGATAACGATATAATTGCCGGGGCATCACCAACCGCATATAACCAACGCGGCGTAATTCGCTACTAAATCGTACTAGGCGCATAAGAAGTCCTGACACAATGCACAACCATGAAGTTTCTGAATATTGATAATGTTCACAGCAGTAAAACAATGCTAAGCTTACTTGTTGCGTGTAAAGGCCAGGACGTTTTTTGCTATGGTGGTGGTGCCTTACATTCGCACGGGCTACTTGGTGGTAAGTCAGGTGACTCATAGACACCTTGGAATATTAAGACTTGAATTTCAAGACGGCAAATGCGTTACAAACCCTAAGGACTAAGATGGAATAACTTCTATAGAATAAAACGTCAATACTTGTCGTTTATATTATTGATAGTGGATGCAATTAAAACGTTTCATTGTTATGTTTAATGTATGAAATCACGTCATGACCGTCATCGTCATCGACGAATATAAAGGTTACGTAAAGAAGCTATAACGCCGCAAAGATGCACTAAGATGGTATACATTGTCATCGATATTGTAAATAATGTAGCAACAATTCAAATGTTCATGAAAAACATATTAATGGTCTCAGAAAACGTCAAAGAAAACTTCCAAACAGGAAATACGACTTTTTATGACGCGCTGGCCTAGTTGGTAGTGACCCTGCCTATGAAGCTAGCGGTCCTGGGTTCAAATCCCGGTAAGGGCAGACATTTGTGTGATGAGCGCAAATATTTGTTCCTGAGTCATGGATGTTTTCTATGTATTTAAGTATACATTTCTCTATTTAAGTATTTATATCGTTGTCTAGTACCCATAGTACAAGCCTAGAGCTTAGTTTGGGACTAGGTCAATCGGTGTGACATTGTCCCCTGATATTAATTTATTTATATTTTTAAGCAAGTTTTGTTCAGCTTCATATAAATAAAAATAATACTAAGAAATACGCACTGTTTAAAGGCAAAGCCAGAACGACAAACACAATCAAGAATAAAGTGGACAAGTTTTCTTTCATTGTTGACCAACAAAATGAATCGCTAGAAAAGCCACCGAGCTTTCTTTTCTTTTATGCCAAGATTTTCCGGTTTGTTTTTTCAGTGAAGTCTTTGTACAAGGATAAAATGGTTTGACGCCCGCCCCGTCTAGTTGTAAAGTTTATAAATTTAATTCATCCTAGGCACTCAAGATTTTCCTAGTAAATCGCTGCCACGGCATTCAAGCGCGAACCTACCAAGAGTTGAGGCATCGTGGTGCGGCGCGTTCATCTAGAAAAGCGTGCCCAAACCGAGTCGTTATCAGAATAGAAACAGTGCCTTTTGCGGCTTTTAAAGATTAAGAGGCCGTACACGATTTTTTGACCGTTTTGCTTATTTTTGTGATTTAACAGTTAAAATACTGCTTTTCTATAATTTTTAATGCTCAACATTAAGTATCGTTTAAGTTATGATCGAATAAATGAGCTACGAATAAATGAGCCACTTTTTTATTTTTGTCGAGTATCAAAATGTGAGATTTAGGTTGTTTTAAAACATTATTTATTGCCAATTCTTTTGAACTTTTTGGATATTTTTTTTAGGTAATGGATTGATTATGTACTAAAGTTTATTTCTATTGTTTTAATTTTATAAACAAGAGTTCTGAGTAGCCGAAATAAAAAATATTTTTTGCCCGTTTTCTATAAAAAAATACAAAGTTTATTTATTTTTTTACTCGAAAAATTTATTTGAAATTGGTAAAAAGTAATTCATAAATTCTTTAGACGACTTTCACAGCAATACATTGTAAATTTTTCATACCGTTTAGACGTCAAAACGGTTCATGAATATGTGACATTCTAAACCTCTTCCAGCAAAATTCACATAACAGTCGCCAGTGTCAGGTCGATTAATCAAAATAAAAAATAAAAAGTAGCTCATACATTCGATAAAATTAGAATTTATCTTTCGTGTTGTGTATTAAAACTTGTAGAAATACAGTATTTCCACTGTAAAATCACGTCTGGAAAATCACGTAAATCAGCGATATCGGCAAAATTTCGTGTACGGCCTCTTAAACCACCAACGCGATTGAGAAAATTTAACGGCGGATCGTCAACCCATCGGTTAGCTTATCTTGTCTTATGTTGAACACATGGGCCCTTTCAAATACACTTCGTCCCTCTAGGATTTTTTACTTACACACTCAGCCATTCAAATGTGCAGGTTTTATATGATGTTTTGTTTGTACTTCAGTAAGAAAAATCATTGGTACGGTCGGCCTTTAAAGTAGCTACACACATAAGATTTTTTTACCTTTAAACTGCGTTATTAAAGCGACATGGTTCTTAAGTGTGCAGAATAAGGCCGACTGTTGTAAATGGCCACCACTAGTGTTTACATTTGTATCTTACACCCTAAGCCGCTCCCATCGGGGAGGGCTATTGTCTAACTCACAAAGTGGAGCATTTTTTTTCATTTCGTTTCTTCGATTTTCAAAATTGTAACGATTGTGACTGCGATTGAGTTAGACAAACCCCCTCTGGTCGCTATGCACCCGACATTGTAAACATACGCATAAATGTTGAAATCATACGCATACACTACGATGTCGAACGATAGCTTACTATTACGGTCACGCATAGCACGAGATAATTTCTTATAGCACGTGAATATAAAGTAATAGTTATTTATGTCACTGGTACATAATGAAGCGTCTTAAGGTACGAGTGCTGAGTTAAGAGCGCGAACTCGCGAGCGCTCTAATGACAGGCACGAGTACTTTAGAAACTAATTATGAACCGTTGCATATACAAGTTTTTCTACAAGCTCAAAATGATAATGACAAAAATAATCAATATCTAACATTTCTTGTATACTTTTCTTATTTTTTCAGTTAACAAATCATTTGTCAGCGAAGTCATTTTAATAACTTCGATTGGCGTTAATAGTTTGAGATTTTTTACTGTTAAATGTTTACAAACAATTTCATGCAAATTTTTATAGTTACTAAAACAGGTCTGAACCATGGAAACCAAATAACAAGTTGAGATTCATCATCTATGTAGTGGTGTAATAAAGAAAATATTTTAAACATATAATAGTCTCAAATAATTACATGACTTATTATATAATATTTATTTTTTATATAATAAGTCATGTAAATATTAAAACATATTATACAAATTAGGATGTTAAGTGTTCACTAAAAGCCAAGACTGATATCCGGAATGACCGTAAACATGGTAATAATAACAATGCTATAATAATTATTATAGAACTGTTATTACCATGGAAACGATCATTATAGATTTGTTTTCACGCTTCGGTTACGCTATAGGTGGTTTTATGAAATCGTTAACGATATCAATATTCGCGGTTTATAATACGCGAGTAGAAAAACTGTTTTAGTAAACAGATAATGCGGGCTTAACTGCCCAAATTGCGATGCCGAATAATTTATTAAGACACTGTAATTTACCAACAAGAATCTGAGACAATTGAAATTGCACACATTTTTATCTTTCCTTAGAACCGTGACATTCAATAATGATTAAAAATGTATTACGTTACATGTCACTTTTATAAGTAAGTAGGTATAACAAAATCGGCCTTTTAATATAGAGTTTGTTTAAAATATAAAACGATACGGTGAAACGTTTTGGACTTCCGGTGCTCTTTTAACGTATGCCTGAACCGTTAGCGTCATCAAGTGGCATGTCTATCCAAGCATTAATCAACTGATGAAATCCGTGTCCAATACGGTTTGCCGGGAAATTCAATTTTAGCGTTGGCTGGCAGCCCCCAGGACCCACTCACCCGTTTAAAGGTCCTGCAAGCCAATCAATCAAAGGTAACGCCGTCTGATATTCATTTACGGAGCAAAGCGAGAACGCCAATTTACCATTTCAACAAACATTTTAATCGTTAGTAGTGTAAAATTTCAACCAAAAAGAATATTTTTCAATTTCAAGTGTAAATATTATTATTACTCGCTTACTGTAATCGCTAATTAAGATATGGTAAACAGTGATCAAATTGAATTACGGGGTATTCCGTTTATGTAATGCTGTTCCGTGAATATTCAACATTTTGATGTTATTATTTGAACTGTTTATTAATAATTAAATGCGTATTATACAAGTACGAAAGAGGATTGAAATTTTATATTCATTTTATTAAATTTATACATTACGCATCTAGTAATTACGTATTTGGTGATCATTGGGTTTACATTCGTGCATTAACGGGTTGGCTTAAAGTAATGAGAATGTATTCAATTACCAATAGCAGGCAATAAAAAAATACAAAAAGGATTTTGACAGATATAATTAATAGAAAATATGTAAATTTTGTTAATAAGGCAAAAAAAGATTAACTGGTTTAATAAAAAATGTCCGCGAGGAAGTTATGATGTGAACGTGTCTATCGCCTAATTGGACGGCGTGAAAAATCTGAAGTGGTCTCTCATCACAAATTTGAAAATGTACCTCCTTCTACAATTTAATGTTTGATCCAGAGGTGGGAACTTGGTATTAGGACTAAAGATTCACCAAAAACGGGAAGACCTCCCTCCCATTCTTAATGATCGAGACCGCAAGTAGGTGGCAACGTTTGTACAAAACAAAGTGGGTCAGTCCCAGATAAGTTAGCTGTAAAATATGATGTTTTTCGTGGGCGAATAAGGAATATTTTAGAGAAATACAATGTTGAACAGTTAAAGTGTCAAAAAATACCCAAATATTCCAACAAACAGCTTGAAGATATTCCAAAGAAGTGCAGGAAGTTGCGGAGAAAGTATCACTATGCAGGGAGCAGCCAGAATTGACTAAAAGAGCGTGACGTTCACTTCGTACCGAAGGATTCAAACCATCCGAACGTCCCTATAGCTCGTCCAATAGAGGATTATTTGGTAATTCTCAGTAGACTAGTTTACAGTGATGGGCGGGAAGCAAAATTACAGACTCAGTTGAAGCGCAAGGTACAAAAACAACTAATTAACAAAAAAATGTAAAAATAGATGTTGTCCAACGTATGATGAAAACGGTAAGAAGAAAGCTACGAAAAATTTAAGATGCGGGACTTTTTGCTGTATAGGAATGATTGATTATCATATTGGTTTTAGTTCGTTTTTATGTAATAAAAAGCTATATAACTAGGCTTGGGACTTTTGGATGCTCGCTATGGTTCTAAAATCCACGGAGTCGCCATTATGTTAAAATATTTTTTTAGAAGTCAAAGTCAAAGTGGATAACTACATACAACTTGTATGTATATAATTACCAATAATAAAATACTCTATTGCTAGTAAACAAAATAAACTAAAACAAATAATTTAAGTAACAATAACAAAAATGTATTTTTCAATCTAATATTAGTCGCCACTTCTAAGTTTTTGATGAGGTACAGGCTTTTTGAATCAGTGCATCATAATCATCATCTATTACTATTTCATGTTCATCATTAAAATGGTAGTAAGAATGGATCACTATTATTTTTTCTATATTTTGCGGGGTTAAACGAGTTCTGGACCTATCAAAAACTCTTTTGTGTGTTGAAAAAGATCTCTCCACGTCCACTGATGTTAAAGTTGTATTCTCGAGAATTTTTGCCGATTCGTCATCTTTGTGGTGCGTTGTGGTAAAATTCGTTGATGTAATTTTAAATTTTATCAGAAATTGCTTAAACCGTGTTTAATCAAGTGACAATTTATTAATCAAGTGTTTTTTTAATTGCTAAAATAGATGTCAGTCAGTAGTCTGTCACAACGAAAGTATCAAAGAGGATGCATAATTAAGTAAATCGTACCTATATTTGCATATCGCGTCACCTGTGAACTGTGACATGTGTGTGTAATAACTAATACATTTATGATAAAATTAATTGCAGTCATAATAACGTGGTTATTACCGATCGATATAACAGCGTAAATCTAACATGTTTTATTTTTACACTGACTTTGACTTCGAAAAATTATATTTTAACATAATGGCGACTCCGTGGAATCTAAAACCATAGCGAGCATCCAAAAGTCCCAAGCCTATATATAACCCTAACAAGTGAAAAAATAAAAATAAAAACAGTTTTTGTAATTCTTATTACTTTAAGCCAACCCGTTATTACAATTAGTGATGCAACACAAAGTATTTGAATATTTGTTCCCGAGTCTTGGTTGTTTTCTATGTATATACCTAAGTATTTATATAAATACTTATGTTTATCATTTATCATTGTCATGTACCCATAGTAAAAGCTTAGAGCTTAGTTAGGGACTACATCCATTTGAGTGAGATTTTTCCCAGATATTTATTTATATATTTTATTTTAGTGTGATGGTGCATCGCAATATCACAATATCATCGCAAATAATATAGTGGTGGTGCTTTTCGATTTTTATAAATTATCCGACCAAAGACGGTCCCGACGGACCCGTCCCACCCGCGCGATGTTTGTAGTGGCGGGCGGCGGGCGCGAGTCGGGCGCAGGTCCCCACGTGTGTGAATGCTTCCATATAACTCCATGTTAAAAAAACCCCCCGAACTTCGGAACCGCTCGGCTCACGACCCGCTCCCGCCCGCTGTGTGAATTGCGCTTTAGATGTCAACAATGTCACTATGGTATCGTAGCAAGATGGGCTAAACCAAAGCAGAACAATACTTGAGAACAATTAAAACAGGTGTTCTGTTCTTAGGATAATATGTATATGTATACAGATTTATTGAGTTTGAGCATTTCTCAATTAATTACATAATTACATCCGAACAAAACGCTTTAAGAATTCAGTCATAAAAGGCAAACAAAAAATCATAGACGTCAGTAATGCCAGCACAGGCAAGTTGCTGCCTTTCCTTTTCCTTTTTCAATCGTATTTAAAGGACGACATGTCATAACGCTGAGGAAACACCTCATTCCATATTTGAAATAATTGATGAAAATATCGAGCTCGTTCATTCAACAGATGAATGAATACATTGCTGTTTGCTGTGGTAACATGCTTCGGCAGGAGTACCGTGAAATGTGGTTTATGTGCGTGTGGAAATAAACAATGATAATAAAACAGCAGTACACTCTATTTACATATTACAACCGGTGCTCACTCAACCAAGCTTCGTTGAAATGCCATCCCACAAATAATTACAAGTAAAAAAATCGAGAACATGGAGTTTTCCGAGGAAAAACCTACAATGTTTTCAAATTATTTACTTGACAACTTTTGCGGGATAGGAAACTAGATAAAGTCTGATGAATCTTAATGAGTAGCGAGAAATTTGAAGCAATCTTGGATGACGTGTGTACAATACATCCTTTATAACAAAATATATGATATGATAAGTTACATGGCATGCTAAATAGGTCTCCGAGTGTACTACATCACGGAATAACAAAATAAACAAACAAAAGGTACAAGAAAAAAACGCTGGCGATGGCGGCTGGACGACCATTTTTGCAATCAGAGAATTTCAGCCTCGTGTCGTCATTGCTTACGGAATATTTTTTTCCGATCGTTGTATACATTGTTATGTTAAACCTAGCAAAACAGATAAATGTTTAGTTAAAACATCGACTGCCACCCGGTGCGCGGTGCCTAAAACGCGTATGTGCGACTTTTTAAACTTCATATAAAACAAAAGAATTGTCGACTTAGATAAAGACCTAAGCAAAGAGATGGCAGTGGATGTGTTAATAATAAAAAGGAAAACAACACGTTAGCTTAAAATTATAGGAAACATAGCATCATCGCGAAAACACATATTTCTCTCAAATAATAATCACGTCGTTACTGCCAGCCAATTCAACGAATAGTTGGACAATTTTTTGCAGCTAGTCATTATTTTAACAAGCCAGCCGAAACCACGGACTGAATGGTACAAATAATTATAGTGTTTAACAAAAAAAAAGAGTCGGTAAGTTTTAACTGACTTCAAATAGTTTGATACGAACTTTGTAAGGCACCGGGCAGCGTGAAAGATTTCACAAAGCTTGAATTACTTTCCACATTTTTTTGTTTTTGCCAAGTGTTTTACTCAGTTCGCTACCGCGTTTTCACACCGCGTGCGATTCGACCAAGAAAAATGACCACTCGCCAGTCCTTTACAGAAGTTCACACTACACTCCTGCACTCCTTTGCAGAATGCTTTGTTAAGAGTTTAACCGTGCAACAAAATTTCAGACATGAATCGAACGCGGTGCCAAAAAAAGCCTTACAGTTAACACGACTTACGTAACTCTCGGACAAATTAGCACATAACAAAGTAGTCACAAAAGAGCATTTAATTCCTTAGTACATAACAAAGGAAAGCAATGCTCTTTTAAATTTAGTGAGTGTAGCATACCGTCATCGTGTGTTTCCAAGCACCTTAGTCAATGTAAGGAATAGAAATCAAAAACTTCATTTAGTGCGCTAAAGCAAAAAATTCGCTGTTGCGCTTGGCTATTATTAACTTTAAAACATTTTGAAGTCAGTTAACCTACTCACCGCTCATGACGCACACGATGCGTCAAACATAGACACTCAAAGAAACGCTCCAAACGTGTGGCAACTAGTAATGGGCAATGGACATTTATCCCGAAACATTTCCGATTTAATTAATGTTCTTAATTAGTCTTTGTCCATTTCTAGTTCATGGTACCTGGTTCATGGTCTAGTAGGTTCATCGCACCCTTGCTAAATTGCAAACATTGGAGAGTCCAGATTCGCCGTGGCCCCGCCGTTTGACCCTACTTGCGGAATCGAGGCGACATAAGCGACCGTCCAGCCACCAACGCAGCGACAAATTGACATTTGACCCCCAGCGACACTATACGAGACCTTGACAGTAGTGGTCGGTGCGCAGGCTCTCACAGTGATCGGATAAATTAGGCAAAAATCGATGATAAGTCTAACTTTTGAATGCCACATTCGGCAAGTCAGTCAGCTGATTTTTGTGCCACGCGTAAAATTATTCGTCGTCTGTGGCTTTCAAAAGATTAGTAATGAACTAACTCCGGTACTCCAACGATCTACTGCCAATATAAAGTCCAATAAATTCAACTGTATTCTGAGCCATCTCTTTGCTGAGTTCAAGGCTCGAAAGTCATTATAAGTAATACGTTTACAAATAAGTTTTACAATTTGTAATTAATACAAAAACCGACAAGAAGTAAGGCAGTGGCTCCAATTGAAAGTTGTTATGACTAAATTCAGACGAGCTTCAATATTAGCTTTAGAAAATTCAAAGTTCCAATTGAACTCAGCGTACACATATATTTACAGTAATTCTTAGTACCGTTTTCAAGTTACAGAAAAACACGTGAGAGCCCATTAACCTTTACATTAGTTAGCATTAGCAGTTAGTCATGATAAAAGCGCGTACGCAGTGCGTCCGATACGAATCCGAAACGATCCGTAACCGTAGTATTTTTAAACAACCGTTTGCACACAGAAAAGCCATTACGAAACGCCAAACGACTCGTAAACGCTCGAGGTCGGAAGGAGTTTCCGTAAAGAAACTCGGGAAAATTAACTATACAAAGAGGTTACGCAAGAGCGAGACCACTTCACCTATTTCGATATAACTTCGTAAGTGGAATTTAATTAAATCTTTTAGATACTATCTGCTGGAAGAGAACAGAAACGGAGTCCATTTTACTAACGCATGCTCTAATTATACTTTGGATAAAGCCCATCTTGCTTAAATATTGTAAACATATCCTCTTTTAACTATAAAGAAGAAGTTAACGTTATGAATATGATGACGACATAGAATCCAAACAGGCTAATTCATTTGAATAGATTCCCTAGTCATCAAATAACCATGACCAAAAATATAAATTCATCCTAATCTTCATTAGTTCATAAACAAGATTTTAACTTAAACTCCAAGCGTTTACGCGGGCTTCATTTCATCACGACGACACATACAAAACGGACTTCTATTTATTCTTTTTAGGTTAGAAATTTGTTTCCCTTCGTATCGTTCGTATTCGGACCGGATGCTATGCGTAAGAGCAGTAACAATATACTTTGTTGTAGCATCACTTACCTTGCGGTTGCTGATGCAAGTACGGCGCGAGAAGCCGTGTGCGCTTCTTCTCATAGCCCTTTTGTGTGATGTCACCTGAAAAACCATTCACGTATGAGTATTGAGGTCGTATAAAGATACCTATTAGGATAGGTCAGCGATTATCGAGCCAGTTCAGCACGATAGGGGTTGTATGTAGGTATGTCAGTGTAGTAATAATAGTTTCTATTCTTAAATGTAGTATGAGTATAGCAGGCAAAAAATACAGACAAAAAATAATAAGATCCTATTAATCATAAGCGCTTTATCAACCTAAACTGGTTTAAACAAAAGCAAACGAAAAACTTCTTTAGATTACGTACAAATATTTATACTTCTCAAAGGTTTTGTAAAAGTTAATTATTTCCTTGACGGAAGCTTTTTATTTCAAGTATATTTCAAAAATGAAGCATAAAAACTTTTATTTGTATGACACGATGTGCAAGTTACTCGTCACCACCCTTGACGCACACGCTGCGTCAATAATCCTTACCCATGAGTCCTACACAAGTATATAAATATTTCCTTTGAGAAAAGGAGTTTCAAAACAAAACTAAAACCCATCGCCTATAAAAAGAAATTTCAGTAGCAACAGACTTACAAGCTCTGTCTACTACCTATATCAACTGTACAGCTGTATCAACTGTTTTAAGTAGCAGGCAAGCAATAAAATAATGACATCGCAGAGTTGCTGGTTGCGGCACATTTCGTGAACGCTTATATTTATTCGCCTCACCTGGGGCTCTATTTTATTCGGGAAAATCATACTACCATTGGGTATACTGCCGTTTTTCAAATTTCACTTCCCAAAAAACTTTTCGCAGTAGTTTCATTTCCCAAATGAATCTTTAGCACATTTACATTTCGCATTTTTTTTATTTAGTCAAATTATCATTTGGCATAATTTTACTCTGTCAATTTTTATTAAGACAAACTTTTATTAAGCAAATGATTTCCTTTGGCAAATATTATAATCCAAAAAATTGTTTGTTCAAATTATTACTTCGCACAAAAGTGTACCTCATAAATCATTGACAAGTAAAAAAAAAAAAATTAGGTTAGGTTAGAACTGTGACCTCCACAGAAACGAACTGCTACCAGAAAAGTAGGTTAGGTTAGGTTAGAACTGCGACCATAATAGCGCGCGAGCCGAGCGAGCATAGCGAGCGTGCCGCGGCAGCGGCCGGCGAAGCGCCAGAACGCAACTGCTGCCAGGTAAGTAGGTTATAGGTTACAAATTCTACCAGTAAATTAGGTTAAGTTAGGTTAGAACGGCCCCCAAAATAAATTCACCATTTTTATACCATACAAATCATTTGCCTTATTTTGTTTTGCGTAAAATATGTTATGCCAACTAAAACATTTGACTACCCACGTAAGGAAAAATAATCATACCCTACATTTTATTCAATGAACAACAAGATATACTTAATAAATCGTATGCCAACAATATTTTGGAAAAGTATGTTATCCGAAACAATACATTTGACTACATGAAATTTGTTAAAATGAAACATGACCAAGTAATTATTTATTAAACAATAATTTGCCGAACTAAAATTCGCTAATTGATAATTTGCTATAATTTATTTAGCCTTATCATTTTTTGGGAAATGAAAATTTAAGTAAAATAATTTGGGAAGTGTAACTTTGGGAAAAGATTTTTGACCAAACATTAGTGAACCCTACCATTGATATAATATCATCGTATCATTTTTAACTCGGCCAAGATCACTGTCAAGTAAATAATAGCTATCATAACGTTGACAATACGACAACATGTACAAAGCACGTATTAAATGATTTTAGCGAGTAGAAGAGAACCTCTGCAATAATACATCATCCAATTTCACGCTCAAAAATATTTGACACGCTCTTTTGACACTCGTTAAAGAGATTTTTTTTGGACAGGGATGTAGATCAGTACCTATTGCCAATTCACGAAATTATTGGTAAGTAGCATCAGCTGTAATTTCACTTTTAATAAACTTATTGTATTCAATGCCAAAACTCCGAAATTGTATAATTTTTAATGGAGGAGAGCTGAAGTCAGTCAAAAAAAAATAAAAAAAAATAACGCCCATGAGCTCCGGTTGTATTAACGTCACACCGTGTGCCACACGGGCGGCGAGCAAGTTAAGAACCCGCCAAGCACCTTAGTAACTCGTAGTAAATAAACATTTCCTCCCTAGACTGCAAAAAATCACTTCAGTAGCGACAGACTAACAAGCTACTTACTCTACAAGGAATTGTATTTTTCTCAAGTATTTAAGTTATTTAGGAAACTGAGAAACTATTAGAAACTCGTAGAAGGACAATGTTTCAATGATAAGTCTTCCGTACTAGTGTCGACTGTATCAACTGTATCACGGTATTTATATTATATATAAGAGATACTTCTTTATAATACAAGCTAATCTACACAAACACACAACAACACTCATATTAATATTAAATGTAAGGAGCAGGTAAGCCGCAGAAGTAAAAATAATGATATCTCAGAATTGACAAGATTTCATATTTTCAAGACGTTAATTTTATTCGTTTTATAGATACTGTTTGGAAGGAGGAAGACACTAATAGTTTTATTTTTTCCCTAGGATGTATAATTATTTTATTATTAATTTATTAAGATGTCTTTATTCTAAAAGGGCGTAACTTCATTTCTACGACACAATGGACATATTACGTTAGTCCAATCTGTATTAAAAAAAAAGTTTTTCTTTTTAATAATGGCGGTCAACCAATCTCAAGTATCTATCCATCTGTCAATAGTATCAATGTCAAACTTGAAGTATGACAGCTTTTTTTCTCGTGAAAAAGGCAATGGTATTATATCTATTCAGGCATAGTATTGGTAAAACTCGATTTTTTTTTAACTTACTTGTAATTTTGTCAATAAAGAAAAATAAATCTAAATAAATATTTTGCCGTGTTCAGGAGGCAAAACCCTTTCGATTCGTATAGTAATTTGCAGGTGTCACCAAAATGAAATGTTGTCAATTGTATCCAGCCAGGCAGCAATAAAATACTATCCTATTTCGATGTTATAATATCTGACATGCTCTAAAGCCTCTAGTTAAAGAGACGTTTATTTCTGGATAGTCATGTAAAACGATAGTTTTGATGAAACAATAGATAAGCATCAGGTTTTAATTACACAAAGCCCCGGAATAACCATATTCCACTTCGCAATTTCAACAATTATTATTGAAACTATGGTCCCAGCATTCAATGTAAGAAACATTGAACGCCCATGATCTCCAACTGTATGAATTTGTGAGACACCGTATGCGTCTTGGGCGACGAGCGCGTTAAGACCCCGGTAAGCAGCTTAGTTGTACTTGGCAACGGGAAATGTGTTAATTTCCGCACCGGCTATTCCTTTTATAAACATCGTCCAAACTTTGCTTTTGAAATTATTTGCGAAGGTATTTTAATGAGAATAGCGAGGTGTTGTGGAAATAATCAATCTTTAGTCGTTAAATGTTGTTATTATGAAAACTTAATAAAATATTGATAGGGTTGTTCTTGGATGAGATACCTAGTCGCTTCTAGGAGATTGGCAGTAGGTTGCAATGGACATAGAGATATGATAACCAAAGGAGAGTCTTCGCCCAGGAGTGGGATACTTTAGTATGGTATTTCAATAAGAATAATTACCCAAGTTAAAAAAGCAACCTGCTATAGCGTTGCCCCATTTACTGCCTGGAAATTGGCAGGTTTCGACACCGGATAAATAATACGACCACAGTACCCTAAAGAAAATGTTGACAACAATAATGCCTTATGCCACGTTTTCGGGATCCTCCGTAGTCAACAAGGAACGGTTGCAGTTTTGCCGTGACCGTCTGTCCGCGGTTTAACTTAGATACTCTTAACAAAGCTGTAATTTGCCATAGTTATTCATTTTAAATACGATGTCAAAGCTGTAAAGTACAACATCGAAAATCTTATTTCTTATATCCCTACCTGCCATAAATATGAAGCAAAGATAATTATATTTTTACATTATAATATATAACATCGAGTGAGGTAGGTATCAATGGTTTTTTTTTTGTTATGCCATAGGGAAGGCAAACGAGCACGGATAGCATGTCTTTCGGTTGCACATGTTAGTATGAATTTTAAGATTTGGGGGACCGTTTAGGAAACATTGAATTCGAAATAATAATTTCGCGAGAGTTGCGTGCCGTGTGGCCACCTTTCAACTCCATCATCCTACATCATATATATTATACAGTTTTATATACCATACATAATAATGCGATACGGTCTATTTCAAAAATACATTCGTACAAAATTGTATAATTCCGATATTGAGAACGTCAAAGACCACGAGCAGGAATAAGTTTAAAAAAATAGATTTATGAAGTTAAATAAAAGCTAGTGAAAAAGGCAGTTTTGTGCAATTCAGCTAACTGTTCTATCGTGAATTCCAACACGAGTGATCCGTCAAAAAGCTGAACGCCTCGGGACATTTTTTTGTACTGATTTAGCTTTTGCTCGATTTCACCTGCCATTTTTAAGCGAGGAGGGTTGATTTGCTAGGGGAAAAAATCCCTTTTAATTCAATATAAAGTTAAAGTTAATTTAAAGTTAACCAACAGGAATAAAACGTACGAACGTAACTTAAAGTTGACTATAAACTGACGAAAAAATATTAACATATTTCGTACCCATCATTATCGTGCGTCATCATGTACGACGCACCGTGTGCGTCAATGGCGGTGCTCATGTAACAGTCATGAGCACAATCTATACATGAGTTATTAATTACGATAAGTACATTCAGGTGGCACGGCCTTGCCAAAACCTGTAGCAATGACTGGCATGTACACAAAAAACTATACGAACCAATTACGAAGCGATAGCGTAGAAATAGCAACCAATTAATAAAGTGTACGATCATGTTATTATCTAATAGAACTGCAAAGTTTGTCGAACAGCCGCTTGACGCGTAGAAACTTGACTGGAATCCAAATAAAAATAAAAATAATAATCATCATTCATCACGAAATCGCATGTGCCCCAAGCAACTGGCTAACTTTATATTTTAAATTATTATACCCTTCGACCGACAGTGGGTCATATTTTAATCGACCACTCCTATCTAAAAGATACAGACATAGTGCATAATCACAAGTCATCGTATTTTGACAGATTGCTTTGTTTACGTCTTGCTTTTTCAATAAGCTTATCAACAAGCAAAATACGAATCTTTTCGATCAAACGCAATGTCGTAAGTTTATTCACTACATCTGTCTGTACACGAACCTATGCAGTGCTTGCTTTACTTGCTAAACACTGTGAAAGAATATAATATCGTGCAAAGCACCATGTACCTTAAAAGTTGATTCACAAGGGTGAATCAACTTTTAAGGTACTCCTTTTCTTTTGCGGTATCAAAACTTTCCTGGTGACTTATCATTAATAATAATGTATGAATATTAATATCAGACCACCAAATTTACAGACCTTACACGTTAAACACCTCAAATATTATTTAATCTTCGAAAAAACCTGGTAACTCAGGGGAAAATGCACATTTTCCATACAAAACCTAGGGACAACATCGTCCTCTGCGTTACCAACTATATTATTATTTCAAACTGTGCTATTTTTAAAACAAATCATTTCAAATGCTAGCCTAATTGTCTGATTTAATAAGCGTGTAAGCTACTTCGTTGGCAAATATATAGTTTTTCTAAAAACATATAATTTGTGAAACATGTCGAAAAATGGGGAGTACCTTTGAAGTTGATTCACCCACAAGCGTCTTCATTATAAAACGTTGGGCAAATGAGTTTTGCATTTATAATTAAGACAATAGCGGCAAAATGCTTAGGAGGATACAAGGAAAATGTAAAGAAGCCTTATTTCCGTCCGATCAAGTTTGAGTATTATCATACGTAAGAATGTACCGTTTTTTACAACTTGAATCCTTGAATTTTAGCTTTAGCACATATACTGCCTATGATGCACCGGTTCGTCATCTATACATATAAAAATTAACCCCTATTTATCCTGATCACGCTATAACTTGCTGTGTTCATCATTATCAGGACAAGTTTTGTATGAAAGAAAATAAATGAAAAACCCACCGGGAAAGTAGAAATTTACAGCGGGGCGAAGCCTCTAGTAATTCTATCCAAAGCGCGAACTCTTAAATTTTTTAGACTTTAAACAACTTAACACATTCAACCCTGCGTACTATGTATGCTGAAATATTAAAATTTTATAACTAAGGCCGTATTTCACCAAACTGGAATAAGGTCGTATAACTAGATTTAACGCCGAATTCGTATCGGCTAATCTCGGAGTAAGTCTTATTCCAAGTTTGATCGGAGAAGGTAGGAACGATAATTATGTATTTGTAACAAAACGACGCGATATAATTAATTACACATGGATCCGTTTGAACTACGGAGGATGAGGCTATAAGTTAACTGTACGCAGTAAACCAATTGAACGACAAGTTATAGGGCTGACACGACTTATAGATGGGGGGGAAGTTTAGTTTGTCCTAGTAGGTAAATAAGTTACATGTTTCGGGAGTTGCTGCTGCTATAGCTCAAATTTGTTGCATTCATTACTTATAGCCATCCGCCCTCGCTTCGCTTCCATTATTGAGAGTTTTCTGTTACACGCGTACATATTCCAGAATTTATTTATACACAAAAACCTTGCCCTCGAACCACTATCTCTTGATGAAAACTATTTGAAAGATCCAAGCGGTCTTTTGTAACGTTAAAATATTCTACATTTTGTCAATTTCTCCAATCGCTTTGTCGTCGGCAAACTAAATATTTATTGATGATATTAAATCACGCAACGAGATCGTCGTACGTTTTCAGGTGGAAGTAAACAGTTATTATTTCTAAACACTCACTAAGCTTAACCCATCAAAATAAATACGTTCCAATTATTAGCTTTTGCGAAAAATGGAGATATAATTATTACCTTGGAGTTAAGACTTAATTTTACCATGTGAACATGTCTTATGATAATTGGCGACAATATAATATTGTTATGATATAAGTATTTTATGTATAAATAAGGGACTTAAAACAAATCTGACACTACTAGATGACAACTCGATATATCTACAATGTAATGGCCATCGCGTCGTCGAAGAATGTTCAATTCTAATAGCGCATTAAAAAGTTAATAATGCATTAAATCGTCAAAGTATCTCTACATTGTCAAAAATTGGTTTGAAAACTATTATTTTAATTACATAATAAATTATGACGTGACAACCCTGAACATAACCCAGTTTCAGTCTATTTACTTTCGCAGCAAACCGGAACTAATTAGCGAGAGTACAAAAAAAACCAGGGTTCAACAGGTCAAACAATACAGGTTTCACTATTTCACCGTTCAAGTAACGCCGTCAAAAACAGATAAACATTCACAAACCACTATCTTACACAAATCGACCTACCCAAACAAAACTAGACGATTATTCTTACAAAGAGAAAAACAAGATATACATACAAAGCAACCAAGATTAAGTATGAAATATAAACCGTTTCCGTACCGCTACACGGTAGCTTTATTCAATTTGAATCAACGTGAGCCCCACTCAAACTTGACTATTTTTTGGCATTAGTTGTTTCTCTTCAGGGTTTGTAATAGGTATAATCATACCAGACGCTTACAACGAAGAAAAAACATGTTCCTGATCCTGGAACCCAGTAACGGGATTAAATACTCGGGCTCATCACAAAATTTTCGCTTACCAGGAATTCAACCAGGGCCTGCTAGCTTCGTATTAGGCTAACCACGTCATCATTGTCATCAAAGATTGCTGAATTGTGAATGTGTATGCCTATGAAATGATTCATGACTTCGGTATCGATTTATCATTGTAATTTGGAATGCGGTTATGGGTGTTGTACGAGTAGTACAGCCTAAACACAACCATCGCGTCAAATAAACGTAAACATAAACCTTATTGTTTAGTGGCATAGGGGCTTGTCGATTTTGACCGATACAACAATTTTGAACTTGGAAAAATATAAAGGGCCATCACATATTTAGGATATCGTGCTCTACGATCATGGGTCCTAATCATTTATTTTAATGCCTACACTCGAAAAAAATTAGAGCCAACTAAGAGAGATTTTCTCTTGTTGACAAAAAATGAATACAATAGGTAAGATATAATCAAAGCTGAAAGTCACAACGGCAAAGAATGATGGGCAAAAATGTATGGAACCCAGCCCAATCACCAATAGTATTATAACGTATGTAGGCTTATTGATCCCATTACTTGCTGTAATTGTTATTATGACGACTAGACTGTGCAGGCTGGGAGAATCGAGATATTTTATGATGAAATGTTTAAGTTCGTACAGACCCGGAATGAAAACGTGGGTAACTTTCAACTCTATGGGGATGTGTTAAGGACAAACCCTCACATTCAGCAACTATGATGGCCTGATTCCATAAGGCTCGTAACTCTGTGCTATGGCACATGTTGAAGATTTGATTTGCAACTATTTAATTAGTGCTATTGTATTTATTTTTAAGTATACTAATATAATAAAGCAGAAGAGTTTTTTGTTTGTGGGTTTGTGTGTTTTTTTAAACGGGTTATCTTTCGAACTACCCGTCGGATTGGAATAAATCTTTTTGTACATGATAGCCAGTTTCATGAAAAATAGTTTAGTCTAAAGAAATCGGTCAAGCCTGATTCGGATATACAGTAGCAACCAAAAGTATTTTGACAAATAAAAATCTTTAAATATGTTGATGAATTGAGTAAACATTTAATTATTACTTTACAATTCTATGTTGTGAGCCTTTACCTGTTACGTTTCTACTTAGATTAATAAAACTAAACAATTACCTTAACAGTTAAACTAAAAATATACACTTCAAGTAGCTCAAAAATATTTTGACATTTTTATAAAATAAATTTGCCGAGCATGTAAGATGCCTAAATGAAACATGTCATTAATATTTAGTTGCATACCCTTTGGCCTTTCTAACAGCAGTACATCGAGCCGGCATAGAGTCTACTAACTTCTGTATACGTTCATACGGTATTTTCGTCCATTCTGACTGAAGTGCTTGAAAAAAAGCTTCTTTGTTGGAGTAATTTCTGCACCTTACTCTACGATCCAACTCTTCCCATAGATGCTCAATAGGATTGAGATCAGCACTTTGACTTGGCCACTCAAATACCTTGATATTTTTACGTTTTAAGACATCCTGGATATGCTTGGATTTATGTTTAGGGTCGTTATCGTGCTGAAAAATCCAGCGAGGTGGCATATTTTCTTTAGCATAGGGTATCATGTGTGTATTGAGTATATTTCCATACACAAATCGATCCATTATCCCATCAATTCGCACGAGAGGCCCGAGTCCGTGGCGAGAAAAACATCCCCAAACCATTACATTACCGCCACCATGCTTGACTGTGGGTACTTGGTATCGCACATCGTGTCTTTTATTATGAGGGCGACGCACATACTTAATACCATCCGACGACATCAAATTTAACTTGCTCTCGTCACTCCATAAAATTTTTGACCAATATACACTTGTCCAAGACTTGTGACGAATTGCGAACGCTAATCTGGACGCCTTATTCTTTGCTGATATATGTGGTTTTTTAGATGGGCGGCGGCCATGTAATCCGTGCTCTATTAGTCGCCGTTTAACAGTGGAAACATGGATATTTATGTTATACTTTTCTTTTACTTAATCTTTAATCGTCACAGCACTTTTCCGTGGGTCTTCTGCGGACAGCTTTTTTATTACTCGATCAGCCGTAGAAGTCGTTTTTCGAGGACGACCACATCTAGGTTTATTATTGACGCTCTTTCGAGCCTTGAACAGTTTATTCCACACACTAATCAGTTGCCGTGATACATTAAAAGTTCGTGAAACCTCAGCTTGTGTCTTTCCTTTCTTGAGTGCAGCTGCAACGGCTTGTTTTAAATCGTTCGAATATTCTTTATGTTTTGGCATATTGTGAGAAGTCTCCTGCAATATTTATTTCTAAAATGCTTATATTTTGCAGCCCTATTATCGGTAGAATTGAAATGTAATGAATGTCAAAATATTTTTGAACCAGTAATTTGATGTTTTTTGTGGCCAGGTTTATATTTTCATTAAATTAAACTAAACTTTTTACATGTTTCTAGGAGGTTTTAAGCCATTAATTGCCTTACCATAATTTAATTTGAAATAACTAATATGCCGCATAAAATATCAAAGCTTTTGCTGTTGTCAAAATACTTTTGGTCGCTACTGTACGGTAAATAGCATTGTAACGCATGCGGGGCACAGCTAGTGCAGTAATAAAGTTGTGTGCGGGTGAATATTTGAAAGATGATAACTCTCTTCTCCGGGGTTTTTGAAGTTTCTCTCCGTATTAGAAAATGAAGCTTCTCTCCGTATTAGAAAATGAAGCTTATGTAACTATCTTTCACGTGGTATACATGAGATTGTATGAGATGTATTGGTTATATGGGCCAATTTGCCCATCATTCTTTATTTCGTGATTCAACTAACGTCTTAGTTGATGTATCTCCCGTCTTAGTTGATGTATCTCCCGTCTTAGCTGATGTATCTATGGTGTTGTTAGGCTTGTATGGGATCAAGACGCTTATGAACAACAATCACAATCTTGTTAGAAGCGACCAATTATGTTAAAGAGTGGTTCAGTAAAAAAGTAGCAACGAATTATCTGGTATTTATTTTTCATTTGTTGCTAATTATGAAGCAGTTTTTTTTTAGTAATCTGTAGATATCATACTATTAAATAAAAATACAATCATATTGAAATATATGAGATTCAAAAGTTTTCTCAATATTTATTGCAATGTACTTTATAATATAACTTTTTGTACCAATCTTCGCTTGCCGTTTTCTACAATACCACAATTGAATTTCCATTTTCAGAACTTGTTTCATGCTTTTTAGAATATTGTTATATGAATAAGTTATACCAATAATGTGGATTTCACGTTGGGTAGTAAGGAAGTTTCTCTAATCTAACCTCTGACAGGTTTTTCTATGGGAGACAAATTTCTGTAAAAATTACAACAACACAATTTTTGAAAATCCATGTAACTACCCCAAACTAAAGTCAAATCAAAAATATTAACTAATGATGAAAAGACAATTTAATAAGGTATTAACTAGCCCATCAAACTTAAAGAAAAAAACTACGTTCATGACAAACACCTCATAAATTCTCTCAAAAGACACTGTTCAAAAAGTTTTAGGTGAGGTTTAATGTAAAAGGCGAAAACTTGAAATCCCTCTGTATTTTTTACCATTCTTATTGTTTATTTTATTTAATAGTATCTACAGATTACTTTTACAAATACACTGCTTAGAAATTTGCACAAAATAAAAATAAATACCATATTATGTGCTGCTATTTTTTTTCCGGACCACTCCTTATGTGTGGATAACCATTACCATTACCTCAATCTACCTCAATATAAATACCAAAAATTCATAGACTACAGTTGTTTTATCTCACGAATGCGGGTGGGCTATACTTGTGTTTGTAGAGATGCAAGTGGTCGTCTCTGAGTTCGAAGCTGTCGGCGCTAAGCGTCGACATAGTGCGCGTCTATACGCGTTACAACTATATATCAGTTCCTCTTAAAGTTTCACCCATTTCTTGGGGTCTCTGAACTCGGTCAGGGGAGTTGGAACTACACTTAGCTATGGTTCCCTTACTATTGCCGTTCCAGGATGTGACTCTCTTAAGCGTACCACTTTTTAACTCGGCACAGCTAATATTAACCAGCGAGTTTAAATTGTCCCGTCAGAACATACAAAACACATTTCAGGGCGTGCACTAAATTATGTAGCTTGATTCAACATCCTACCATATAATTTAATACGACTGCCGGGGTATTGATTCGTATGCTATATTTATCCGGGTGCAAAAACCTTATTCCTTCGAATAAAACACCCTTTCGTTGCGTCATACAAAGGTATCAATTAACCTGTCCATGTGATATTTATAGGGTAGGCAGCCTTTGTAGTAGGACTTAGTAATAGAATATTCTATGAGGAACAATCACGGCAGTCAGGCGTTGTTTTCATTACGCCGTACGAGTAACATTACTGAATTATTGTTGCCTAGGCGCGTCCAGACTTCACCCGAGTCGAACAATTACCTTTACATAATATATAGTCTACGTCTGGAACAACGCTTTAAATAGGTGGTTTTTTAAGCTCCGGACATTAACCTCCCCATTTCACATGCACACTGAAAATTCACTCTTTCTTTACAATGTTGTTTAAGCGGCCCACCCTTGCTTCGCTTCGGTTTAGTTGTCTGTAAATCCCGTACATAAACCATAATTTATTAATTAAACCTTTTATCTACACTCATATCATAAGTCCTCTATAATGCGTTCAGAATCCGTAGACAATGACCATCATTACAAGATACAATTTTACTATGATATTTTTTCTTATCTGTAGCTGTAATGTAAAGTTAAAATTACGATACAACTTTTGATAAAGTAATGTTGTTCAAATTTGGAACATCTTCCAAAACCAAAACAATTCAAACAGGGGGTCAATTCTAGTATCTATTAAACGTCGACTCGGTATATTTTAAGTAAAGTGTCGTACGCCGTTATGATGTCTAATGATATTAGAATAGGGACTTTGTTAGTTTGTCTATGATTTAAAAAAAAAACACATATTCGTGACACAGGTTAGCTTTGCCGCCATTTGTTTATTCTGCCGCCTGTTTTTAAAATCCGGAAAAGTATATTTGAAGTGAAGTATGAGTAGTGATACTAAAATAAATACTTCTTTTCTCTGATTTGATTTATTTCTTATTTCAATTCATACATTAGCTTAACACCTATAGATATATTTCAGGTAGCAGTAGCACTGGTGCTATGAAGGTTATTTGCCTTCGGCTACTGAGCGCATCTTAGAGTACTTATAATATGTGTGTAGATAAAGTAATGTATGCAACTGTACATAATTAGGCCTTAAAAAACTCGTGTGATGTTATTATGAAACTCGCCTTCGGCTCGTTTCACAAAACCACACTCGTGTTTTAAGGACCCTCTTTATGTACCAGTTACATAAAATACTATTGGAAAACCGCAATAAAATCCGTTGCGTAGTCAGGAAGATACATACAGCGCAGACGGCGGGAATCTACTTTGTTTTAAACTATGTAAAAACTTGTCTACGTACGTTAGTTTCAACTTCGATGCTTTTTTAACTGGCGTAAAGATTTAGTGGAGAATATAAAGAAAGGGGACGATACTTAAGTAAGGTAATCCCTTATTGAGAGAAGTACGAAAATCTGTCTCAAAGACTGACACTGGCAAACACGTTACACGCCTGATTGTGCAAAATGTGGTTACAGAATTATCAGTCTTAAACATGTTGATAATTCTGTAGCTCTGCCTACCCCACTTTGGGAATCAAGGCGTGAGTTTAGGTGTTAATAAATTAATACTCGTAAATGTACAAGTCAAAACTAAAGGAATACCTTTGTACGCGTAGAATAAGATTCCCGCTACTCCCCATTTCGCACCTTTAGAACAATAGTGACCTAATTCAAAATGTCAGCTTTCAAAATTAAAGTCACAAATTGATTATTATCATTAAACATCGGTATCAACGTTCAATTTTCATGGCACCCGGTAAGGGCAGCAAAAAAAGAAATACATTCGAATATTTAATAGATAATAACTTTTTATTTTCTTTTACTTTTAAATTAATTGTGCTGCAGCTAACTGTAGGTACCTATATTTATGCTGTATTTATACTTAAAGAGGTTTTTATTCTTAATAATGTCATAGAACCTTAATACTCATTTTTCATTCGAAAAAAAATATATGCTAAATAGAAAACAAAAGTCAATTTAACCGTCATACCAAATAAATATTGGTCAGTGAGTGCGGAAAGGCAATTCATTCATATCAAATGGGCAGTTTAGTGGCTAACTAACATTAGTTGATGTGTAGATCCCGGACTTTAGTCGCAATGACGCCACAATAGGGTAGTTTAGTAAATGGAACGGTGTTAATTAACACGACAACCACAGCTACGGAAAAGTGCTGTCAAAAAATTCTCTGACATTTTAATCATTATTTTTTCAAGGAATTAAATATTAAAAAAAAACAGTTATACTCCTACCCATCCTTTGTAGCTATGATTTGGTTTGATTGCTCTACCTTATATAGTTCAGGGGAAAAACGACTTTGAAAAATGTGTCCATAAAATGACGTTTTTGACTTTTTGTATCTCGGTGACGGTTCAAGATAGGGGGCTGAAAGTTAGGGTGTTTCTATATTATGAGATAGCCAACAAATGACATTATAAAAATCCGATATTCGTCACAGGGGCCACTTCTCCTTCCTTAGCCTGCTAGACCCTTTTAGTTGTCTATTCTAACCTTTAAAACATTTTTAGATACCTATTAAGTGTATTTGTTTGTATTTGTTTTTTTGCCGACCATACTTTGCCATGAAATTTGAACGTTGATACCGATGTATAATTATCATACATCGTTATCGCGGGAGCAAAAACGATTTGACAGGAGTCAAAGATTATGACAAATAGGCAATTACAGAAGTGACACTCGTATCGAGAAACGTTTATACCTACGAGTTCAAAATGTATCCTTTATATTTCAAATTTCTTACCTCCGTATTTGACTTGATTAGTAGTACATATTTAAAGAGATTAGATACGCAATCCTAACCTCAACCTCTCGAGTCACTTTTCTGCTACTTTAGACATTTGTCATTCTTGATTGATTTGATATGTACAAAAAGATACAAAAAGAAATCTTAATTAATATGAAATATATTAAAAGAAATTAAACCAGTTCTGGACAAAAATATTGGACGTTTTTTTTAAATTAAAGCTGACACGTTGACTTATAAAAGCGTTTACTCATTGTAAGACAAGTTTAATTGACTGTTTCCGGCGAAAATTTCGTGCAAGATATAAAGAAATTCTTAGAGGCTTAGAGTGTATAGGCAGAATATTCCGTTTGTACTGAACAGACATTCTGTTATATGTGTTCTTTAATAGATTTGTTTTTGCTCCCGCGATAACGATGTATGATTATTATAGAGACATACCTCGAAATTTAAAATTTCTGAATTAGGTCACTATTGTTCTCAAGGTACGATTTCCTCCCGTTGGAGGTCGGATCTAGAAAAATCCTTACTTAGTGCACCTCTAGGTTACCCAAAGCACATTAAAATTCCGTCTCCCTAAGTTAACGACTTAAGCTGCGCGTTGTCTATAATATATGAACCGAGAAGAATAGTGTTAAGCCGGGTACTCAGAAGCGAGCCGTAAATGTAACTGTTTGCACGTCACATCCTGATGTGTTCGCGGCTCGCGAGCCTGTTCTCCACTAGCAGCTCGTTACTGTAACTGCTACGGTTACAGTTACAGCTCGCTAGTGAGTACCCAGTTTTAAATGTAAGGTAGCAACTTGACCACAAAGCTGAAGAAAAAGGACCCAATTTTTTTACTTTACAAACATTCGCCGTAAAATATTGTCTGTAAAGCCATTATTGTCTTATTTAACGCATTCGCGGAACAACGGCTGACACCGGGACCCTATTAGGTACTAATTCTACGCTATCCGGCTATCCGTCAGCTGTAGTTTTTGAATTGGTGTAACATTGTCCCGTGTTGTCTTATTAGTAAAATTTGGAGATAATACAAGACAACAAATAATAAAAACAAGCAAATTGTGAGTCGGGCGGACTGTATTGCTTGAAACACTTATAGTATTGTCAACGTTATTATATATGGCACATGACATTCAATACCGTATTAACTCAAAAATAAATTGTAATGCATAACTATTCATCTATAATTTAAAAATGAATCGCAAAATGTGTTGGTAAGCGCATAACTCAACAACGCCTGGACCAATTTGGCCAATTCTTTTTTTTAAATGTTCGTTGAACTTCACGGATGGTTTTTACGGCGAGAAAAATTGAAAAATCCACCGGGAAAACCAGGAATTTGCAGCGGGGCGAAGCCGCTGGCGGGCCGCTAGTACTAGTTTAAAACTAGAATAAATTTTTCAACACTGTCACATTTCGAGTTAAGACGGTATTGACTGTCATGTGCGATATATTTACTTGACAGTAATGGAGGTCGAGTTCTTCTTTTCTTTAAATTAATGGCGGTCCACCAAGTGATTTCGTCAGTGTCAGTGAGAGAGTATAATCATCAGTAAATAGAACAGTAAATCAAAATTAACAAAAGTAAAAGCCGGGCATTTTTCAATCAGCCATCTTCCCTCCCCGAGGGTTACCGGAATCCCCGGAGGTCGAAATAAAACCAATACGATAACATGTCAAAAGCAAATAGCTCTTGGGTAAAAGGGCCGGCAGCGAAAGGATTAATCTGCGTGTATAGAGAGTTAACATACATAATGTATACATTTCATTGCAGTCAAACGGTGATTTTTTTCGCACGTCCGTTACACCAAGCAATATAGATGTGTATTTTTTTAATGAAAAACGAGCACAAATGCCACCACATGGTAAGTGAGCTCAGCACGGGTAGCACAAGTCGTATTTTCTCGCTTGTCGCTCAGTGCGTCTCTATCGTTACTGCATAGATAGAAAGGGAGATCTGAGCGACAAACTTGTGCTAACCGCACTGTTGCCATTTCAAACGTGTTGCCAACATTAAGAAATGCCTCAATGTAATATTTTATGAATAGTATTCTGTGTCAGCTAAACGTTGTTGCATACATGAAGTGCTACTTCACTCCCGTTTCCGGCGTGTGAAAATTAATTAAAAGCTTGGAGAGACCTACACCTAGCAATAAACTTTGAAATAAAGTTGCATGAAAATAATATTCTCGGTAGCTCTCGCGTTCCAAAAACAGAGCAAAGGCTTGCAGACACAACATTAGTAATTTAGTGGAGTAGCGAGTTCTTAGTAGTTAATTTAGATAATGTAGTTGAGTAGATAACTGCTCAACACAATTTTTGTTGTTCAGACACATCCAGTTACTAAAATATTAGCTACTCGACTGAATACTATATGGTCTTTACAAACCTGAAGTGCGATTGATTCATTCTTGTGTATCATTATCAGGGATCGGAAATTCGGATCGATATTTACCTAAAGTTGGCAAAATCCCGGAAAAGGATAGGCAAACATGGCGTCGGCTTCTTAAAAATATTATTTCAATAATATAAGTTCCGGGATTCTGGGATTCTACAAAATGTTAAAATAATAATTACTTTGCATGTAGGATAAAACATTAATTTTTGCTCCTATAAATTCGTTAGGGTAATGAGTTACAGGTAAATTAAAAAATATTTGGTAAATCTATACATGAAAAATAACTTCAAACAGTTAATATAAATAATTGAGTATGAATTAATGCCGGTGCAATTTATTTATTTTGAAATCCAGAAATTTTAGTAATGAATTCTATGATTGAGTCCGCCTCCATACAACTGAACAACAAAGTCGGTGCGAAAGTATAGGTAAATATCGATCCGAATTTCCGATCCCTGAT
Source organism: Acleris emargana (assembly GCA_927399475.2). Lineage (NCBI taxonomy): Eukaryota > Metazoa > Arthropoda > Insecta > Lepidoptera > Tortricidae > Acleris > Acleris emargana. Next base: position 8,628,348 of record OV656835.1, on the reverse strand, counting down.
CATTATTCTCATTAATATGTAATTTGATTCTATTGTTATTAATTATTGTTATAGCGGAAATAGTAATCCTTACGTTTTGAATTTAATGTGCCTCCCTGTTATGGTTTAACAGATACGGCAATTGTTATGGTCGAGCAACAAACGCTAAAATTGCCCTGTTTAATCCTTATTTTTAACAGCGGCAGTATATAATGAAAAGTTCCACTGGCTAGCTATTTCGGTTCGTTAGATACAGCTCGCTGACAGACGGACGGCCGGTGGAGGCTTAATATTAGGTACCGTGAAGGGGGAACCCTTTGTGTACTTAACTCTACCGCAAACTCTCAGTATGGAGGTGGCATGCTTCTGCGAAGCAGGATGATTAAAGGCATCACAGACACATTACCTGCAGTCCCAAGCCTGTTCGATCGCCTGACAGTCCAAATTTAGTGCCGTATTAATAAACTCATCTTGACCGTGGTGCCCGTCACAAGATACGTCAAAGTAAACGTCAAACCATAGAAAGCTGTCATTTTAGACGCGTCTTGAGACGGGCATCACAGTTGAGATCAGTTTATTAATACGGCCCTTAATGAAGCGCACTCATACGATTTATGCCTGCCGGCAATAATCGAAACAGTTTCCAAGCGACTTTGAGATCGACTGTCCGACAAGTGACGATCGACAAGCGGCGTGCCGGCCACCCCCGCAATTGTATAGCGAATTTGGCGGTGAAGCGACCAACTGTCTGGCCGAGATCGCCCCGCGCCTTAAACATGCATTTGGAATCAATATTGGCCGGCGAACTGTTAGTCTGTGTTCTAATGCGATGACCTGACGAGCCAATATCGGCTGGCTGGCTGTTTGAACTAAATCATAATTCCAACGTTGGAAACCGCGAATTGGATTGGTCAGTGTACCTCTAGTCGCTGCTATAATAAGGAGAAATTATAAATTGAAGAGCAATGTACCTTCAATAAGTAATAAAATTAGTAACAATTATTGACAACAGGAAGTTTTTAAAAGGTGCTCTGAAATAAAACATATAGCTTATAGGGGTTTGTCTCAAAAGCATACTAGTTTTTTTGTTTATTATTCAATGAGAAAAGATAAACAAATCTCTGCTAATGGCTAAAAAGGTTAAACGCTTCACGACATTTCTCGGTCACAGCTAGTGCTACGTAAAGCGGCTACAAAAAAAGCGTAGCAGTAAGTAAATATCTATTTAAAAAAACAAGCATATTTTTTTCAGAATAACTTTAATTTTGCCCTTTCTCTATCTTACACGCGGAGAGAGCCAACTTTAAATGGCAGATAAATTTACTCGTCGATTGTGGAAAAGGCCCTAAGACAAATATTTTCAGCATCATTTACGATATAAAAGGAAACGTGGGCGAAATGAACTATAAAAACATGGAGAGTCGCAATGGGCAAGCCAAATGGTTTTTTTTCTCAATATGAGTATAGAGATATACTCGTAAATATAAGGTTAAAATGTCTAGAAATAAGTAGACAAGTGAGCGTAACGAGCCTGCCAAATACAAATGACGGCCAAAATCTGTTTAGTAATAAAAACATACATACCTTCACGCCTTCATTCCCAGAGTGGGGTAGGCAGAGCTACGGAATTACCAACAACTCCAAAAACTTGTTGATAACTCTGTAACCACAATTTGCACAATTAGGCTAAGATGTTTAACAGAGCATTAGTGACAGGTTGCAAGCCCATCGCCTAACAGTACTCCAAGCCCTAATTCCCTTAGTCGCCTCGTACGACATCCACGGGAAGACATGGAGTGGCACTATTCTACCCCGGCAACCATACATGACAAATTCGTACGTTACTTCTAACTTCTAGTTTTTTTAAATGTCATTTTCAAAAACCGTTTTTTACCCGCTGATTTTTTAACACCGATCACTCGAGCGACCATTAACCATTTAGGAGTTCCTATGGCCACCTTTCGACTACAAGATGCCAACTCGATTATTGAGTTGTTATCGAAATCGCATAAGTACGCAGAATGATCAAAAAATACGCGGAAAACACCTTTATTTACTCCTCAATATTATTGTTGTTCCCTTCGAAGCATTCAAATCAAATCAAATCAAATATCAGGAAAGGTTCACCTTCGGATAAAATACAGCCTGAATGCGTCTATTCCAATATTCGAAGCATTTCAACAGACATTTGCTGCATAATGCTTTTGGTGAAAATTTATAAATTTTGTCACGAATTCGGCAGCCACTCGTGATATACGTCAAATCAGCGATAATCGATTCACACGATCCACATACGACGCACTTCCTCGGCCACATACCTAATAGTGATCCATCGATTGGAATGCACGATTTTTTTGATTGAGTGAATTTTGTCAATATTGTGGATACTTTTGATCAGCTTTCGTATGTTAAATCTCAAGTCAATCTGGTGATTTGACAGAAGGGTAAAATCGACTTCCTAGAATTGTTTAAATATATACTTATGTCGATAAGGCTTTCGGGTTCTACTACTAAAGTGCCCGACCGATAAGGAGCAAATCCTAACACATTGCACAACCGTGAACTTTCTGAATATGGATAATGTTGACAGTATTCAAACAACGCAGTAATTAATTATTTATATTCCTTCACACGCAACAAATAAGTATAGCATTGATTTACTGCTGTCGACAACGTCAATAATCAAAAACTTTATTTCCACATTCATAATTCAGGTTAACTAGAAAAGATCCCTTAAAGAGATAAGTTCGCCTGTTATTTTTTATTTTTTTTGGGCAATGTTGTGTTTACATACATACATACCACCTCTTAGGTAATGCGTCGCAAGTTAAAAACAGCTTGGCGAAGTAATATTCTAAGACTTCTCAGCGGTTGCAGGCTCTGAGAGCACTTCGCTACCTGGAGATTGCAAATGAGGTGCCAACCCTTAAAAGATTAAGATGAAATTGCTCTATGCTAGCGAAATGCACCAGCTTACTCCGCTTATTTGATTTGATTTGAACGCTCCTAGTAAAATAAACTTTCCATTCAATTCAAGCAAACAATTCGGCAGCACAGTATAAACCAACATACATAAACTAGAAAACCTACTATAGTTAAACTATTCCTTATTAATAAAAATGTATAGTCGCAAGCAATAAAAAAACAAACCATTCAAAATTCTGCGAATACCCATAAGACAATAGTAACCTTACCACGAGGTCAAAAAATGTGACAGCTGATAAAGACACGTAGAATAAATATTAAAATATTTACGAAAAAAAATCTATTAACTGCAAACTCCGCCGGTCGCAGATTTTTATTTAAAGAAAGTCGAGAGCATCTGATTTAAATCCGAGAATAAAGGGTCTGAGGGCATAAAGAGAGAATCGACCGATCTTGACTGAGACGACCGACTCAAGACACGTCGTTGTTAAATGTCAAGTAATAAAAAACCCTCATCTCGGGCGCATCTTTAGTCGGGCCACTCACTTAAGAAGATTTTATTGATTTAGCCCTGAGTATATTGAATAACAATGAGCAATTCCACTCAGAGAGCACAAGCCTCGCACAAACATCCTTTGGAGTTGGACGTTATACAAAGGCACGTCACTTGGGTTGACAGCGCCACAAAAGAAAAGCCGGGCGCCAGTTAATGTTTAGCCGATAGCCGATAGATAACAATATATGTTTTTGTTTATTTATTACTGTTAGTCATTGGAGACACCACTTTTAAATGTGTTATTTACAATGATCGGATATCCCGGTGCAACACGGGGTGAATGACCTCAAACATTATGCTAATATGGATATGCCCCGGGGTTCCGGGACATGTTGTTAAATATTATTCTGACTTTATTACTTTATATCCCCGTGTGGTTGCCGGGTTAGAATAGTGCCACTCCATTTCTTCCCGTGGATGTCGTAAGAGGCGACTAAGGGAATAAAGGCTTGTAGTACTGTTAGGCGATGGGCTTGCAACCTGTCACTAATGCGCTGGTAAACATCTTAGCCTTATTGTGCAAAATTTGGTTCTAGAATTATCAACAAGTTTTAAAAGTTGTTGGTAATTCTTTAGCTCTGCCTACCCCACTTTGGGAATGAAGGCGTGAGTTTATGTATGTATTACTTCAAATAAATTTCAATACAATTTAAATGTGTAAAATAAATATTTTGACCAAAATAATTTAGGTATGTAAAAAAAGAAAAAAAGACAGTTTTTATTATACTCTGTTTAAAATTGATCTGCCAAATAGTCTTCGGGTATGAATATAAATAAAATATATATTACGGTACGCATTATCAGTTCACCACACTACACACAGATATTATATTTTATTAGTTTGTATGAAATTGAAATAGCATACAATTATTTTCTCAATATTTTATATGTTTAATCGATTTCTTTACACGTCTAAAATCCTATCCTAATGCCTATTTATAAATATCCCAACAATCGCATTTTCTTTTCGAACCACATCCCGGGATTTTAGTCATATCCATATTAAGATTTCTACTCTATATTTCGCAGTGTTGCACCGTGAAATCCGATCACTGGTTATTTATTACTGTAATTAGTTATTATGAATCACATTGGGCCAACCGCGCCGTCTGTGATTCCTTCCTGCAAGATCGCGATTCATACGTGTCCGTGACAGTCGCTCGCGTATTACTTATTCTGTGGTTCGGCATTTTTTGGCGGGGGACTTATACATACTTCGACGGACACGACTGTAAAACACCGGACACCTGGCATGACATAACAAAAGCATGGTATTCTACCCCACTGTCAAAGACGGAGGGTAATATTTCTTGGCTATTGCGGACTTTGTCATAGTGACGTTGTAAACCAAATCCTAGGAAGTCTCTTACATTTTGGCTGTCAACGTCACTTTAACATAGTCCATAGTGGCCTAGAAAACTAATTGGTTGACCGTACGTGTGGTGTGTATCTAAGTCATTTTTGCGACCTCTTGTAAATTTTACGCCTTACTTTTTACTGTGAGACTAATTTGCAAACGAACTCGCTTAATCGAACGCACGGAAAATAATAACTAATAAATATTACAGATATTTTTCGCTCTTGAATAGCTATTTGCTCTCCAGTGAAATACAGGGTTGGGCAGATTAAGTGTCCTAGTTAAAAAGAACCATAAAATTAAAACAAGACAGAAAATTTTATTTATCACGTTTTTATTTTTAGCGTACTCTATACTTAAAAAAACTAATTCATAAGTTCAAATCGCTCGCCATCAGCTTTAATAACTTGACGCATTCTTCCATAGAATGCATTGCACGCGGCACGCACTACCTCGTCTGGTATTTCATCCCATATCTTGACTAATCGTTGCTTGAATGAGTTTAGATTCATGGTGTGCTCCCAATCTTGCTCAGCATGTAACCCCATATCGAAAAGTACAAAGCATTCAAATCCGGCGATGATGCAGGCCATTCTTGCCAAGGTATAAAATCTGTCAAATTTGTTCTACACCAGTCTTGAGTGCGTTTAGCTTTGTGAGATGGGGCACTATCTTGTTGGAAGCAGTAACAGTCGTTTCCATATAATTTTTGAGCATTTTCTAGCAAATGACCTTGTAACACGTTCTGGATGTAATAGTCTTGGTTAATTTTGACACCTCGATCAATAAACAGCAGCGGTAACTTGCCTCTAAGCGATATCGCACCCTATACCATGACAGCTGATGCACTCTGGAACCGTTGTACGGCTAATTTGTCCACAGGAATATCCTTCAATGAAGCACCATAGACACGATCGTTTTGTTGGTTGTGACTGTTTTGTAACTGGAACATCTTTTCATCGGAAAAAATAATATCATCGCCGTCGTGCCAAGCTAGCAATTCCCTACATTTTTTCACTCTAGCTTTTTTCTGGGCATCTGTTAAGCCGTGAATTTTTTGTTTTTCGTAGGCCTTTAGCCCAAGATCATATTTTAAAATACGACTCATTGTTCGACGGGATATTTTCATATCTTTAGCAAGTTTGCTTGCACTTCGAGCTGGATTTCGTCTAATACGCTCACGAATATTTTTAATGATGTTTTTGGTGCGAACAGATGGCTTTCTCCCAGGTTTGAGCCTGATTTGTGAAGATCCCGTTTCTTTGAATCGCTTGACGGTCCGCGATATAAACCTTATATTGATATTTAAATGTTTCAGCGTCTTCAATATCTCACACGGTCGGTATTTTTTCTGGTACAAATCGCACACGAGCTGGCGTTTCGCGTCCATTGTTGAAAACAATATAAAAACAAAATATATCAAGCTGACGTGTAGAAATCATAAAGAAGGTTAAATTGTCAACAACAAAAAAAATACGAAGTGAATAAGAAGTTTAGTTATATTTAAGTAAAAAAACCATACACAACTAGGACACTTAATCTGCCCAACCCTATACATTTTAAATGGACGTTAATATTGTTAATCCACTGACGGCAAAATAGGTCGAACCTCAATAACCACAACGAGATTTCAATTTGATTTCTGCAAGCTTTATTTCAGCTATTTTAACTGCGTTAAATTATTTACTGATTAATGGTTTACAAATGCAATTTAAAGTTTAGTTCTTCCATTTATAATAATGGAGGATTATATACAGGGTGTCCCAGAAATCGACATCAACCCACCCAGGGCTGATAGAGCAACTAAAATGCTATCGATTTAACCCATGTATGTTCAGCGATTTTCATTTTCGGATATATTGATAACTAGTTTCTGCCCGCGACTTCATCCACGTAAATTTCAAATACCGTTATTCCCTCGGGAACTTTTAAATTTTCCAGGATAAAAAGTAGCCTATGTTAATCTAGTGTATAAGCTATCTCCATTCCAAATTTCATCCAAATCCGTCCAGCCCTCGCAGCGTAAAGAAGTAACAAACACACACAAACTTTCGCATTTATAATATTAGTAGGATTTTAATCTGAATAATTGTAATTTTCCCTTATGTCCCATGTCACGAAAAATCATTAATTTCATGTTTTGTTTCATAAGATTTTTAGGGTTATCCCTATAACCCACCTCATTTTACAACTTTGCCGGCGTAATTTCAACGTATAATGGCCAAACAGCCAAACCTCTAGCTAAGAATTATTCTGATTTAAAAAAGCTTAAAAAACACGTCGAAATCGGTTCATCTAATTGAAGGTACAATGCCACAGACAGACAACAAAACGGTACAATACGCAGATACACACAATAAATTTATAGCACCCCTCCTGTTTCGTAGGGGTTAAAAACTGTAACTGAAAGCTTACGACAAACTTAGTTAGCAATTAGTAAACTCGTAATTAGTTCAGACTTAATGCGTTGCATGTCAAGCATGCAACGTCGGGAATACTCATCAAATTCTAGGCATTTGGAATCAATTGTAGGTGTATTTAAAATTAAATTAGACAAAATTATAAACTAATAAATGACTACAAATTTCTATGCGAACTCATTTTAACAGTTCTCATTGAAAACGCGATAATAATGGCCGTTTAGTTTTAAAAACGAAGGAATGTTTTAATAAAATAATTGTAATTATTCAAAAACATGTCATTATTATATGGGCGTTTCTCTGTAAACTCGGAACTCGGTGTCCTAGGTACATTTTGTCAAAATTACTTAAAGTAATTATTAATCAAAACTATTTTTTAAATACCACAAAAGTGATGTTTATGGGCCGGTTAGTTTTTTTTCCAAATGTTAACTCATTTATTTATTATAATTTTTTTAACACCTTCAAAAACAGTACCCTGGCGTGTCCCAAACCCAGAATTCGAATTATACAGCAAATTATTGGCTATTTGTTGCAATTTGGCAAGACCTTATTATGAGACTTTAAAAGTGTATTACATGCTGCATATTATTTGTTTATTATTTTCATTCTAATGTATTTAGATTTTATTCTAACCTGATTTAAAATCTGTCCCTTGGCTTAAAAGACAGTCCCCTGTAGCAAATTTAAAAATAATATAGACATATTTGTAAAAGTCTTTTGCATTATAGATATTGGAATGGGCAAAAAGAATACTAATACTATAAAGAAAAATTCATAACGTCTTTTTATTCGTGTTAATTTATAGATAAACTTGACAGGGGACTGTTCAAAATTACCTATTTACAGAGAAACACCCATAACTTAAAAGTGATAGTAATTCTTTGGTAGCCGAGGCGTATAGCTCATCATCATCATGTCAGCCGAAAGACGTCCACTGCTGGACATAGGCCTCCCCCAAGGCTCTCCACTCAGACCGGTCTTGTGCTTTTCGCATCCATTATACGCTTGGCGTATATTTATTTAAAAAAGCAAAGATACATAGGATCGGTTTATAGAGATTTTGTTTCTTCTTATAGAATAGAGATAAAAACAAGATAAAAGATGTTTATTCAGTAAGTAGGCCGAACGGGCGCTTTCACACGTCAATAATCTACCAGCGCTACCCAAGAGGAGACCACTGCTGAGAAGAAACGCCGCAATAAACTCGGCAGTCAATCATTTTTTAAATATATTTAATATTACAATGGTATGGCTATTATATGTAAGTACCTAATCTCTGGTTTTATTGTGCATTACCACCGCCTCCAACACTAAACTTATATAACACCGTTACTACTCGATAACGACATTAAATTTTAGTACTAAATACGGTCACGGGGCGCTGATACCAATTGCAATACACATTTTCTCGGGGTAGGGTGCGTTTCTATATTCAAAACAGTGGATACGGACGGTGGAACGACGGTTTTTAATTTATGAACGTACAACTAATCGATAAGAGTTAATGCTCGAGGCACGATTGAGTGATCACCGCCACCCATCAACTCCCTCGCATCACCGCGAGAGGAATCACGGATTAATTTATTTATGGTCAACAGTACAGTCAGCATCAAAAGTAACTAGGTATTCTCTTGACAATAGAGTCGAGTGCAGATCATTTGGACCTCTTCGGTTGAGTAGCTACTTCTGCTGATGACTGTACAATATTGGAGAATTCGAAACAGACTAACTTGCAGAAACACTACAGTACAAGGCAAATAAGAAGTCAATCCTGACACATTGCACGACTATGAAGTTTCTGACTATTGACATTGTTAATTAATTGTTGCTTAACTTATTTGTTGCGTTTTAAGGAATAGTAATAATAGTATTGTTTGACTTCTGTCAACATTATCTATATTCAGAACCTTCATTGTTGTGCAATGTGTCAGGATTGGCCGGGCACTATTAAAGCGGACTGTTAAGAAAAAATACTATTATTTTCGGTCGAGCGACGACTCCTTTAAACCATTTTCACTGATTTTACGCCAGTCTTTTTAGTAACCAAATAGGTTTAGTTACAATTTCAAACTTAGAAACCCTATATAAGACTGAATTTACAATAAAAGAATCTTATGGAAATTCCCAATATGTAAATAACTTTAGTGTGTTGTATTTTTTTATAAAACCATTTAGATTGGCGCATCCTGAAAAGCGTTATGTTTTCGCTGCCTACGAAGCTAGCGGTCTCGGTTCGATTTGTGATGAGACTGATGAGTTTCGGTCTCAGTTCTTGAGTCTTGTGTGTTTTCTATTTATGTAACATATTAAATTGTCGTGTCACAGTGTTTGTAACAAAATCTTCTCATGAAATTTCGTGTGTATAAAAAATATTACACCCAGGCGGCGGCGCTGGGCGCGGACAGCTAGTTGTTCTATAAACATGTTTATCTTTGCCTAGTACCCATTGTACAAGCCTATATAGACTTAGAGTTTAGCCAAGGACTAAAATTATCTCCTGATATACATTAAGACCGGTCTGCGTGGAGAGCCTTGGGGCCTATGTCCAGCAGTGGACGTCTTTCGGCTGACATGAAATATATTAATTAATTTTAGGTAGGCAATGCGCATTGTTAAGGAACATCTTAGTTAATAGTTATTTATGTAACTGGTACATAATGAAGCTTCTTAAGGTATGAGTGCCAAGGTTAGAGCGCGAGCTTGCGATCGGTCTAATTACAGGCACGAGTACCTTAAGAGCTAATTATGTACCGTTGCATAAATATAACTATTATAAATAACTATTATCTAAGAGTTTCCATAATAATCGCGACTAAAAAAACATTTTATTCAGCCACTGCATAACGTAACATTTTCCGCGGCGAGTTTCCAAGATATTGAATACTTTAAAAAGTGCGAGAGAAAACTTTTCCTAGCTTTCGTAACCGGCTCAACGATTCCTTTGATGTTGAAATTGTACAAACTAACAAGAAAACTGACAGGTAATAACTAAACTTTGAACTTTGTAGTAAACAGGTTTATTTTTCATAAAGTGAATACACTGAATGCGGAACAGAAAAATATTTTTAAAAATCACTATGCGTCCTTAAATTACCATATTCATGCTATAAATGGAAGAGTAGTTCGTCCCGGCCCTTTACGAGTTTCTGATACCTATTGCCGCTCGGGCTGCGTCGATGCGCGCCGTTCGATACTTAATACGCAAGCAAAAAAACTCCGCCTAAAATATCGGCCATCGGATTGTTAGTCTGCGGTGCCCAAGCGGCGCAATAAGCCTTCCCGGAAGCCCTATCCTCCATTGAGTCACCTCCGATAATCTTCTTTGCGTAAATGATCAAACCACCACTGGGATTCTTGTGAAAAATCGGGAACAAGTCGAGTTAAGTCGTAATAAAACAGGGTATATACATGAACGGAGTTTACTAGACTTAAACAATTTTTCACTTGATCTTCAGAAGACTTGTACGCTTTTTCACTAGGGCCCCACCATTTGGTTTACTAACTTAGGTCTCTGATTAGCTGTAACGTCGACCAATTTGAATTATAGGCCACTATGAAACTATGTCAAAGTGATACAATGATTCAAATCGTAACACACTTTTTAAGAATTGAATTGTAAAGTCACTTTTGAGTTCCATTGTGGGCCATGAATCGAATTGTTTGAATTAACTTTTATTTTCCATACGAATATAAATTAATCATTATACTCTGAAAAAGAAATCAATCTATTGCCATTTATTTATCAAGCAATGGTAAATTTAGAAGTGGGTTACATAAAAAAAAAAAGTCAAAGTGTCTATTGATCAAAAATAACCCTGCATTATTTTGATATTTTGAATTGTAACTCAACGCAGCAACTGCAAAATTGCTAGCCAAATAACTGTTACGAAGTTAGCGGAAATGTATTTTCATTAATAAATGTATTTTTATTTTTTACTTCAGTCGCTCTCGTAAGCTAGCAAATATTGAACTTAATAAATGTTCGACACTGAAAGCGGCGAGTCAAATTAACTGTGAGACCTAAATACAACCGAGCTTTCCTCGTTGCACACTACGCCGCACTATCATTTTTTAATTAACTTGACGAGTTTATTAACATACATAAAATCTTACAAAGCTTCTGAAAGGGCTACAATTATTAATATTTTATGTGGAATTATGCAATGCAATATTATGGTCTGAATATCGAATCGGAATATGAAAACAAGCTCGCTTGTAATTAAATTTAGAACATATAGATCGGTCTGAAGAAGCAGATGAAAACTGTAAAAAGTGCAGTTGGGAAAAAAATCTAGTCTAAAAACAAATCATTATTATTTATTAGGCACTACCCGCATTAGAATAGAACATTACGAATGATTTAGACGTCAATGAAATAAATTTCGTTGAATATCATAAAATTAGAATTTAAAACCAGATATTTATAAATTTGCATCCAGATTGTAATTTACTTTATAAACGCACACACATACATATCCATTATTACGCAGCCTCGAAATAATTGACAACAATTCATTTTGTGCTAAGGTAGTAAAATAAAATACCGTTTCTAGATTTTACACTGCCGATTACAGTAAAAATATCTTTGGATTTTTTTATGAAGTAGTTTTTTTATATTTAGGAAAAACAGTAAAAAAAGGTTGATTGTGAATGTTAGGAATACACTTATAGTGCCCATAGCCCATTTATTACCAAAGGAATTCAAAAAAATATACAACTGTCATGTTCATTTTTTATCTGTCTGACGGATTACTTGATTCTAACGACACGCTTTCGATTCTACGCAAAATAGTTTATTTATTTTTATGGCGTCTACAAATTACGTAATTATTTAAATTACGCCAAGTAATAAATTTGTGAACGAACGGCAGCGAATGATTGACAAGTGAGTGACATGACATGACAGTCAGTCAGTTCTGTTTCTGTTTAAAGTTACTTTATTTTTATTTTATATCAGGCTAAGATCACGACATCAGTATTCCTAACTTTGTATATACGGTCTTTTTAATGACTATTACATTAATAAATTATGAACGACAAATTTAAGTTAAATAAAGAAAAACCAAGAAATATGGGTAGTCTAATTTTTAACCCGCTATTATAAACGCGAAAAAACAATAATGCTTTTTTTTTTAATGTTGTCAATTGCCCGCTGTTGCGACACTCTCCACACTACGCAGTAAAATGGGAATTGCATTTCCATTTCCAAGAAAAGTCCATGCAGCGGGAAATATTCAGTGGCGAAAACTTTGAAATGAAAACAAAAGCGTTAAATGAATTTTGGCTTCCGACACGTCATGAGGTTTGCAATATAAAGCCTGGTTTCTCGACATTTAATATAGTTGCGTAAAAAAGAGAGAAAATGTATTTTATATTACTAAATCGTCTAATTGAACATCAGTAGTTAAAATAATTTGTATTTGTTCGTGTGTGCCAAACCAGAGTTAGAGAAAAGGGACATATAAAAAGTTTGAAAAATACTAAGTTTAAACTAATTCTATTAAATCGTCTAATTGGACATCAGTAGTTAAAATAATTTGTGTTTGTTCGTGTGTGCCAAACCAGAGTTAGAGAAAAGGGACATATAAAAAGTTTGAAAAATACTAATTGTAAGTTTAAACTAATTCTATTTAAAACTAAGCTGTTTAAGATTTTAGACTTACTTGGGTACTAGTGGAAAAGGGTTTATAAAATGTATAATCGTCAATAAATTACTAGGATAACAGCGGTTGGTTGCAGGTTGAACAGATAATTTTATTACCGTCATAGTAACGCACGCATTCCCGAGCGCCCAGGCGCGCGCGACGTCGTCGTAATTGAATATTAACCCATTGACACAATAATAAGAGGGTCCGCAGGACGGCAGAAAGTTACTAAGCTAATACTCTATGCTATCCTGGTATATGCAACTGTTATTGATGAGATATTTGATCGAAACTACAATCGAATCTGTATTTGAATTCAATTACCAATTCTACAAACACTGAAATACGAAATATAAAAGAAAATCGACATTACCAGCGATATTTTTAAAATATTCAGGTTTAGTTATAACTTATAAGTGTTATAACGAAACTCTAAATCGTAAATACGGTTTACAAGTGTTTTGTAGCAAATTTTAAGAGCCGCAATACTTTCTAAACATTCGTATTTTCATAGGTATTTAGTATGTAGTCCTTTCGGGTGTCTATGAATCTCGGAATGACGTCACGTCTCGATTCGACGTCTGAAACTAACCACTTCTCGAATAGGGAATATTCATGAAAATGTTTTCGCAACTTCGATAAAAGCTGATTCATGTAACAAACAGTTGAGAAACATCATTTTAGAATGGCTCTAAAAATACCCGAAATAAAAGCAAACAAAGATTTATTCCTATCTCTTTCTACCTAAACAGAATTCAACATGGAGTTTATATGGCCGACCTGTTTCATGACAAGTATAAAATGCTTCATATCATTTGTATTTCTTAGCCAATTTTAATTTTAAATTCACTTTTGGTGATCTCTTTTACGTTATTTACATATTATGATCAGAAATGCGATTTAAAAAACCGTTTAAACCCGAATGTTATTTCTAAAGACGATATATCCAACAAAATGGTGCAGAAGTGTCAATTTTATATTTTAAGAAGCCATCAAATGCTAATGCCTTCTTTTTTCGAAGTCTCCTCAAGTAGTCGTCCATGTAGACAGTTGTCACTGTACTTCATTTTGAGTACTGCGCGTTCCCTGCCGCAGGCTACGGTAGACCGCAGCCCGCAGCGACAGTTCCGTCCATCCGCAGTGGTACTCACTAGCATCTACGTATTTCTATAGAATTACTTCGGTAGGGCGACAGTAGCCGCCAAACCAGGGAGTCATTTCTCGAAACTCATAATTAGTCCATGCGGTAGTAGACTTGAAGAAAATTGTATGGAGTGAACTAATATTATTAATCTAGTGACTTTCGAGAAATGGGCCACAGTAGTGCCGCTGATCATAGACATGTATTTTGTATTTGTTTGAAAATAAGTTTATATAACTGTAAGTCCCGAAACCTATACGTAGATACAAAAGGCTGAACTGAATATCCTTCAATAGATTATAATGTTCTTTTCGCTTCACTGAAACTGATAAAATGGCACCGTGAATAATTCTCTATTCAACATTAAATTTACGTCTGCATCGGAAAAATCGAATATTTTCTAGCAATGCGCACGAATTCCATTCAGCTAACGTAGAAAATATTTTATTTAAAAGAGTAAAATGAAATTTATATTCCAAAGCGAAAATAGGTTTTCCCAGGGTACGCTACATAATTGCGAAGAGTTATAATTCCGAATTGACCAAAATTACGATTTATAATTCCTAATGCAATGTTTTGATAGAATCATTTATTTTTAGTTATCGCTTGAATGAAACAATCTAACCTACATATTGCAATTAAATTATGCATTTAATCTAAAATAGCTCCAGCATAACACAGCTTACGGAAAAATGAAAATTCGGAAAAATGTTATTCGAAATTTTAAGGTGTCCCCGTTTTTCCAATTTCCAGATTGTAACGAAGTTCGAATATGTCGACAAAATGTTAACGTTAATATTACATACATTAGGAAATCCCAATTTAATTACAAGGAGATTTTTAGCAGCTTAAATATTTTCAATGTAACATCAAATAGAAGAGGGGGAGAGAGAAAGAGTGTGTGAAAGACCAAGTTACTTTGACTTGTAGGTCCATAGGAATAAAATATCTGAAGTCGGATTTAGAAATCACGAGCAGATAATTTCGTAGAAAATGTAGTCCTATATTGGCAATTTTAACCTGCGTAATTTAACACGACAATATTTAGTATATTCGTCTTAATATTTATATGTAAAGTTAATACATCGCAAGGCATTTATTGGTAACAACACTTAGGATCATCGCATGGCAGCATCACAGCACAGAAGTAACGAGGTAAATTTTTAACATCCGTGACTTACGTGCTTACAATTTACGCACATACTCGCAATTTGGAAAAAAATGTTACTTAAAGGTACGCCCCCACCAATGCTTAAAAAACGGTGACGGTACGGAATCGCAGTGACGCATCGTATGCTTACCGTTTTTATCGCATGCCCTCCACACCGCTGCTTAACGTTGCGTATATTACGGTGCGTCAAAAACGGCGCCATGTTGTTACTATGACCCCGCCTTTTGTTTACGCAACGACACCGTATTTTGAGCAGCGGTGTGGAGGCCATGCGATAAAAACAGTACGGATACGATGCGTCGCTGCGATTCCGTACCGTCTCCGTATTTTAAGCAGCGGTGGGGTCGCGCCTTAATGAGCTTTGAACCCTTTGGTTTTAAGCGTAGCAGGCAGGCAGGTTATTTACACAGGCAATAGTAAGGAGAAGGCAAACGAGCACCTTATAATAATTAATAACTGGGATTTGAGATCCAGTAGACATTTGAATTCATGTAACTACACTCAAGACTGCAATCCTAAGATGTTGCTGAATAGGACAATGATGAAATACTTTTATAGTAATTTCACCTGTTATATTATCCCTCAGCCGGATGACAACAGGATGATGGTAGCGATCCTAACGGACCCCGCACAAGGACCACGGCACATGTACTAGCGTAAAAAAGGACACGATAAAAGTGTGAGTGATCGTAACCCTTGCCGTGAGATACAATTATCGTACTCGCTAGAGAGTCGAATACCCTGTCCCTCCCACTCTATAACAATACTACGAGATCTGCGAGGGACGACAGAGCATTCGAATCGCTAGCGAGTACAGCAATTGTAAGTCATGGTAAGGGCGCGTACACATAGCAATCCGTTTTACAGGTCCGTTATTTGATGGCGTATGTAGTTGTAAGGACTGTTCAATTTACTAAGCGGACATCAAAAATAGGTTCATTTACGGATTTTTTATAACAAATATATCTTTATTACGGTGAATATTTATTTACAATATTAAAATAAAGTAATATATAACACAAAAAAAAAAGAATTAATTACAAGGGTAAAAATTTCGGACTTTAGCCCGGATTCGTCGCATAAGTGTTTGCACATCGCTTTTGGATACTTTTCTACAAGCAGCAAACCACATGCGTTTAAATTCTGCCAATGTACTAGCTTCTCGGCCATCCTTCCTCAAGTATCTTTTTACAATGGCCCAGTATCGCTCGATGGGGCGGAGCTCCGGGCAGTTTGGTGGGTTGTCTTCTTTCTTAACAAAATCGATGTTTTTTGAATTTAATAGCACCACAGTCTCACCAGCATAGTGAGCACTCGCTAGATCAGGCCAAAACAAAGGGGGAATACTGTGCTTTCTATATATAGGAAGTAACCGTTTTGTGATGCATTCCTTTCTATAAATTTCGCCACCAATATAGTTCCAGTTGCAAAATAAATCGTACTTTTGAGGCCACAGGAACAAATTGCCTGCCATACAAGGACTTTCTTCCCGAATTTGTAAATTTTTATGGTTTTTTCGGAATCGGGTACAATTTCTCCTACAGCCGCATTGTAATACTGGGGCCCCGGTAACGTACTGGTGTCAAATTTCACGTACGTTTCGTCGTCCATGAGAATGCATCGAGATTTATTTTGCAGCAAAATATCGTATAAATTGCGGCATATTTTTTTGGACCGTATTTCTTGCTCGGCACTTCTTTTCGGCATTTTTTGCTTCTTATTATGTCCCTATATTATTTCCTTTCTTGATATTTTGTACAGTGCCTACGCTAATACCTGCTTTTTTAGCAATTTCACGAACGGACATGTACTTTGTTGATTTTAACAGCCGCACGACTTTTTCTTCGACATTTGGGTTTGCCGGGCCACTTCTCGCCGCGATTTTGGTAAATCGTCGAGCGTATGATGCTCTCCAAATTTTTTTATGATTTGAAACACGGCTGACTTGGAACATTTAAACTCATTCACAATTTTCCGTAGTGAAAATTCGCCTGTACACCATTTTTGCAAGATCAATTTGCGTTCTTTAATATTAATTCGCGCCATCGTGAAAAATATTTAGACAATTAAAAAAAAAAATACGACACTTGATAGACTTGTCTACGTTTATTTTATAACCAGCCACTGCCTATCAGTATTTTTTTAGTTGAAGGATTAATATTGAATTAAGTATGTCCGCTTAGTAAATTGAACAGTCCTTATGAGCGAGTTCACACACTATACAGTGTTCCGGATGCAGTAAAAAAGAAGTTAACAAGATAACAAGATCCCTTAAAAATAATCCTGTATAAACTAACGTTCTATGTGTACGCGCCCTAAGGGGACAAGATGCGTAAAGTTAAGTTCACAATGAGACATTGTTTAGATGAAATTGGTGCTCCAAAACGCTTGGTACATCTTATCGCTGCTTCTGATTATTCGAAACGATTACTGACGCGAATCGTATCTCTTTTAACACGTAAAGTTCTCATTGCGTATTAAGGTAACCACTAGCGTTGTTGATTTTCGAAAAATGACATAATGCATGAAGTTGGCATCAACGGCTGTGGCATCCCAAAAGAAATACTAGTTTTGGATAGTTAACTTGTTACGTTTAACTTGAATTTACATTAATTTTAAAGCTTTAACTAATTTCGTTGTCGACTTTTTAACAAAAAAAGCTAGCTTAAGCTTTTGGATTGACTGCGGGCACGTTTAGCAGTCGCTGCGCTAGATTCTCAGCGTCAATAATAATTTCGTAAGTTTTCGAAAATCTCTTAGCGGTATGCACAGACAGGTTCCTACGGCTACACAACTTTGTTAGAGTACACCACCGATGTGATAGAATTAGGGCCTGTTGTTTGATCAGTAGTTATAGTAACTAATTGTTAAAAATCGTAACCAATGGTTAAATCTCAAGGAAATGTATCAAATTTTCCATTCCTTTTTCGCATTTTAACAATTAGTTGAGTTAACTACTGATCAAACAACAGGCCCTTAGTCGAGATTATTTGCACCAGTGTCACTCCACTACCACCGAACATTTTCGGTGCCACGCGTAGTGCAAGCGATCTAACAACGTTGTGGCGACTGGCGCCTAGCGCAATTTTTTTTTACTGATGAATAACCTTCCTTTTTATCAGAAAAATATTTACTTTTTAAAAGCCATATTATTATGAAGTAGGTAATAAAGTCTACGCCACACAAGAGATCAAATGTAGCTGAAAAACAAAGAGGAAATGTATTATTTTTAGCTACTTTCTTAACCGTACGCGCCCGCAAAAATGAGACTTATTAAGATTAAGCTTAGAGTACGCCCACAATTTCGTACGCGTGTAAATGATTTTCCGCTACTTCCCTATTTCTTACCGTAGGGAGTCTATTTAAAAAAAAACTTAGTGCACCTCTAGGGTAGGTACTCCAAATTTCAAGACACAAGGTCCAGCCAGCGTTTAAGGTATACTAGCAACCCGCCCTCGTTCGCTTTATGCAAGTTTACTCTAACAACCGTACATAAACCAGAATGTATTATAGATAAAAACCTTTCGTGAAAACCGCTGAATACAGCAGACAAAGACAGAAAGAGAAACGAACACGGAAAGCGACTTTGTGTTGTAGAGAAGAGAAACAGAATACGCCCGCGTCTTCATACGCGAAGAATTAGTTTCTCGCTACCTCCCCTATTTCTTCCCGCCGGGAGCCTATTTTTGAAAAAGATAGGAATATTCCCTCCAAATTTCAAGACACCAACCAGGTCCAGCCAGCGTTTAAGGCTGTGCTTCGTCTGTCAGTCATTAAGTAATGGTTTTTTAATATGTTTACTAGCAACCCGCCCTCGTTCGCTTTATGCGAGTTTACTCTAACAACCGTACATAAACCAGAATGTATTATAGATAAAAACCTTTCGTGAATACCGCAGAATACAGCAGACAAAGACAGAAAGAGGAACGAACACGGAAAGCGACTTTGTGTTGTAGAGAAGAGACACAGAATACGCCCGCGTGTTCATACGCGTTGAATTAGTTTCTCGCTACTCCCCCTATTTCTTCCCGCCGGGAGTCTATTTTTGAAAAAGGTAGGAATATTCCCTCCAAATTTCCATTTCAAGACACTAGGTCTAACCGTTTAGGCTGTGCATTGTCTTTCAGTCAGTTTGTAAATTCGTTTCAGCATATAATCTATCTATATGTACCCAATGGCGACAATGAAGAAGACGTCAAATAACAGTAAATTTTATGGAAATGATTTTCTTTTCAACGAATAAATTTTATGTATACGAGTGAACTTAAGCCAACTCAACGACGGCGGATTTCATGTGTGTTTAAAAGTAGAAAATTAAAGGACACTCCTGTCGAAACAAAAGTTCTACTGTATTACAAGCATATAATTTTAGTAACTGAACCCTATGTAAAGCCCCTCCCCTAGGACGCATCTTGCTGCTATGCAAATAAGGAATATTCTTTACCTACTTGTCATCACTCATCATATAAATTTGCTATTCATTAAAGAACTATTTTTATTGATACTCAAAACTAAATTTGAATTCTATTTCAATTACAATGGTATATTTTAATAAACCACCTGTATGTATTTCTCATGAAGGACCCCTTTGTAATCTTCCCCTCGGACTGTTATTGAAACGGTATTAAAAAAGTGGTCAAAACTGCCAACAGTCCCCTCCTCAGAATAAAAAATCCGCTATGCTTTTTCTGCCAAACTTCTTTTGAACTTTAAATGACAAATACTTATGTTCTGAATTGTTGATAATTTTGCAGCGAATGTTATGAGGGTTGATAAATAAAACTTATTTCATCCTCATTTTCCTGCCGGACTATCTACTTCAATCCTGAATAGACATTTAAGGATTATATGTATGTGACGCCATCCATACAAATGATGACCATGGCCACGGAATATGTTCCCTTGCATATGTTAATAAAACTGAAGACATCTCATACATATCTTTAAGCTTGGGGTAGAACTGGTTTGTACATGTAAACGGTTGCAGTATTCTGTTTAAATAGATTTTATTCATGAACACAAAGAAAACTGGTTTCACAGTAATCTCTTGATTCAAACTCTTAGAGGTTTGTTGTTAAACTAACTGAAAACTGAATTTTGGTCTCTGCATGATCACTTTGTCTGAGTTTTCTATACTCACCCTTTTAAATACATACAGTTGTGTTTATTAAAATGGTATTCAGTTAGAACTCATAACTATAAATCTTGAGTCATTAAGGTTTAGAATGAAAGTATTGTGTATGAATAGGGTGATAAGACTCAAACTAGATCCCTAATTAAAGACCTATGCCTACATCTCACAAAATGTTCAATGAGAGATAGGTATGTCTTTGTTGTTATAAACACTTATAGAATTAGTTACAAACAAGACAGAAGTATATGAAATAGTGTAATTAACATTAATATTTCAGTCTAAAATTGTCTAGTTATGTTAAAAAACATAGTACCTACGAATACGCAAAATCGTATCGGTGACTATTTCAGAACACAAAGCACATCATTCATACCAAACAGACGCCTAAATTGGCCGTCTGCGACCAAGTTTACAGGGTGAGTAACACTATCTATAACTTGAACAAGTGCGTTAATTGTGCGATCCGTTGCCGCCGAGCTGCTCACACTGACGCAAGAAGGAAAACTATACGCGAACGTACAATATATAAACAGTGGACAAACACCAGACAAGTTTTTTTCCGGTCGAAAACCAAAGCGCAACTTTGTTCAAAGCAGGTTTCTTACTTCGAACTAGCGATTGTTAATAGCTCATCGTGCATACAATTGCATTCCTTGACAGGCGATGTGTGACACTGCACGTAACAACTCGAGCGTGAGCCGTCAGGCCCCGATACCACTATCAGAACCCAATAAAGAAAATCCAAGACGCTCCTTCAAGTTAGTTGCGACGCTAAAAACATCGTCAGCTGTCATATACTGCGTCAATAGTAGCGAAACCTGTTCTTACAACGAACAATTACTCAGTGCGTCAAATGAAACAATCATTATAACACATAAAAAACAAAACCGGGCCAAAATAATGCGAAAAAAATAAACTTATTTGATAAATTATCGATCTATAGTAATCCGCAAGTTAGTGCACTCTTACCTTCAGATAACTCTAAGTCCAATTCAGCTAATTTATCTCTTATCTCGTCCGGCAACTTTGATATTTCAACACTTAAGTCAGCCATCGTGGAAATGCACTATTTTCACACAAAACAAATAAAGTTAGCGAGAGCACTTCAGGAGACCATCGTGACACATAGCCATCTTGAATTTCGAATAATTTCTGACTCGGAACTTAGGAACAATCTGAGTCGAAACCGTTAGTATTGGAGGGGAGTACAAGAGGGCGCCTGCGTCGAAAAGTTGGTAGTCAGTACGTTCTCCTTTAGCTATTTTAATTAAATATAAAAAAAATGAGTATGATTTATATACGGTATTGAAATATAAACACAAATATTCAAATATTCATTAGTGTATTTGTAAAAGCTTTAATGCGGCTTAATTACGGGGCAACTCTACTAAATTTTTGTCTATGGTGTTCACAGTATAAAGCTGGCCTCAACTTGGTAGCCAAATAAATTACATTTTATGCTCGATATTGCAACTGGTTGCCATTTAATAAATAAATACATACATACATACATAAACTCACGCCTTCATTCCCAGAGTGGGGTAGGCAGAGCTAAAGAATTGCCAACAAGTCTTAAAACTTCTTGATAATTCTGTAACCACATTTTGCACAAGTAGGCTAAGATATTTCCCAGTGTATTAGTGACAGGTGGCAAGCCCATCGCCTAACAGTACTACAAGCCTTTATTCCCTTACGGCCAAACCCTATATTCAATCCGCGGACAGATAGGCTTACTTCGGATTAAAATCTGACACATTTTGTATGGGCAAATGTCAAATTTTAACCCGAGGTAAGCCTTATCTATCCTCGGATTAAATATAGGGTTCGGCCGTTAGTCGCCTCTTACGACATCCACGGGAAGACATGGAGTAAGATAAATAAATAATAATAAATAATACATTATATGCTAAATCTAACAAATCTTCCCCACGCAACTTTTTGCCAATATGTCCGCAATTGGTAGTACGACCGCTAAAATACAAATATAAAGATGTAATATAGTTACCGAGTAGGTAGTAAAATGAAATTGAAATCAACAATTTAAAACTATTTAATTATTTTGTTTTGGTGATCGTAGGTATACATTGCATTTCATTTCATTGCATTTCTTCCCGTGGATGTCGTAAGAGGCGACTAAGGGAATATAGGCTTGTAGTACTGTTAGGCGATGGGCTTGCAACCTGTCACTAATACGCTGGTAAACATCTTAGCCTGTTTTTGCAAAATGTGGTTACAGAATTATTAATAAGTTTTTAGAGTTGTTGGTAATTCCGTAGCTCTGCCTACCCCACTCTGGGAATGAAGGCGTGAGTTTATGTATGTGTATGTGTAGGTATACCAGCATTACAGTTGCCATCAAAAATATCGGCATATAGCATAGCATAGCATAGTAGGAGACTTTATTCTAAAATATATTTTTATAACAATCTAATCTGAGGATTTCAGGATTAATAGTACTTACTACAGTTATTACAATTTCGATTTCGATCGATGTTAGTATATTGACCAAGGATCATATAATATGATCATAAACCTTTTAATTAACCACCGTAATAAGAGGACCACTGTGTGGTTGCCGGGTTAGAATAGTGCCACTCCATGTCTTCCCGTGGATGTTGTAAGAGGCGACTAAGGGAATAAAGGCTTGTAGTACTGTTAGGCGATGGGCTTACAACCTGTCACTAATACACTGGTAAACATCTTAGCCTAATTGTGCAAAATGTGGTTACAGAATTATCTACAAGCTTTTAGAGTTGTTGGTAATTCTGTAGCTCTGCCTACCCCTCTCTGGGAATGAAGGCGTGAGTTTATGTATGTATGTATAAGAAAACCATATTATGTTTCTCTAACTACGGTGGTTTAGTAAAAGGTCCAATATATTTAGGCATAATGTTCAAGATATAATAATAAAAAAAGGATAATATATTTTTATTTTAAGTATTATCCTTTTATAATCGTATCGTTGCAAATTACCAAGACTTCAAATTGCACTATATTCCCTGCATTACTTTTCTGCCTGGACCTGATTTGATGGACACATCACATTTGAATAAATCTTTTGGGCACCGATATTTTCAGTGTTATGCTTTCAATTGCGAATTAATAATACTATCAGAAATAAATGTAACTACCCAATTTAATTATTATTTGCTTTTCATTACACGAATAATAATCTTTGTCTCACACAAAGATTATTATTCGTGTTATCTTTTTTATTGCTACTCACGCACGTAACACAAATTAGAAAAAAGTATGTGACTAAGCAGGAGAACTAAGGTTACCGACATAGCCCGAAGAATAGCTAAACTGAGTGGCAGTGGGCGGGGCACATCGCACGCAGGACTGATGGCCGATGGGGTCAGAAGGTTCTTGAGTGGCGTCCACGGACTGGGAGACGAGATGTGGGTAGGCCTCCAACAAGATGGAGTGACGACCTTGTAAGGATCGCGGGAAAGCGGTGGATGCGAAAAGCACAAGACCGGTCTGAGTGGAGAGCCTTGGGGGAGGCCTATGTCCAGCAGTGGACGTCTTTCGGCTGACATGATGATGATGATGATATCTATATGAGTTATTATTTTTACTGGTCCCCTGTACATGTATAGACTGTCAAGTTATATAAAAACCTTGAGAAATAAATTTATCCAAAAATCCAAGTCCATAAAAAACTTTGTAACTTTTGTACAGTAACACCCCAGCACAATATCAAGATCCGTAAATGGATATAAATCATAAATAACCATTGAAAAAAATGATGAAAGAAACCTAAAGATGATTTTTAAATGCTTATTCAATTGTCATGGGTCGTCGACTGGTTGGTTGCCACCATATTTAATTTTGAATACTGTCATATCTTTAGTGAAACTCACAAGATTAAGACAAATCGAATGACATAAGATCATGAAAATCGGCCCACTTGTTTAGTTTCTAGAGCTCTTCAAAGGCACAATCATACATGTTTTAATTTCCTCTCATCACGTTATATCGTTAATAATTGAATGCAAATGTACTCATTCAGTTACAAACAAAAAATAAATTTTTCATTAAAAAAAAATCTAGTCAAGAGAAACTAAAACTCTACGCCTTTTATGTGTAACCGCTTTGAAAAGTTTCATTTGCGAAAAAATTGAAGTAAGTTAGTCTGTTTTCGTTTACTATTTTGTAGACCATAACCTATATAATGATGAACATAGACCGGTACACATGGCAACAACGAGCGGAGAAGTTTACAGCTAGGTGGCGCTGGGTGTTTTCTTCTTCCCGTCATTCACACTTGATAGTTTTTTACTTTTTACATTTCGGTAGTTTAGTTAGTTGGCTCTAAAATTATTTTCGTAATGGCTGCCACGCTAAAAGTGTAGCTCATTGGTTATGTCATGTATAAAAAATCTTTATTATTGAGTGTTACATGTGTAATTCAACAAGTGTTCTGAACAATGTTCGCATGAAAGGAGACTTAGTCTCATTCTATCAGGGACGTTTCTTCTTTCATGTTTCCTTTTTTGGCAATTAAGTTATGGACTCGGCGTTTGTATACTATATGCAATAAAAACATAATCTATGCGTCGTGAAAAGTGTTCTTTGGGACCATATTTAGTGGAAAGTGTTTAGCGAGAGTCGAAAATGACTGATACGCGATCGTCGTCGGCTTTGTTTAAGCGCGCGGAACAGTTAAGGCGTTGGGAGGAATCCGACACCAACAAACAGAGCCCGACTCCGAAGCGGGCGTCGAGGATCCAGTTCTCCTCGGGGATCGTATTCTTGGCGGCCTGCACCGCGGGCGATAAGGACGAAGTCCAGCGGTTGCTGAAAGCGGGCGCTGACATTAACACCGCTAACGTGGACGGTCTGACGGCCTTACACCAGGTCAGTAGTATTTCTCGCTTATTAACACTATAAACATTTTAAATTATATTATAACATTGACATTAGCCGCACTTTACGCGAGTTGTGATAAAATTTTGACAGCTTATAAGTTTGAAAGTGAGCATCAATTTTTTCCAAACCGCGGGGATGACGGGTTCAATCGGAAATACGTTTTGAATTAGCTCACGCGTAGATATTATTGACTATTTATGTTTGTGTTTGTTTAATCTTGTAACTTATGACTAATACATATATAGGTTTATTCAGGCATCTTATTATTAATAAGTTGATTCTAATTTGATCTTATCAATTTCATCTTCCTCAGTGCAAGGTTTGTGCTGTGGCCTCTCAAATATTTTAAAAATAATATTACATGCTACAAGTGCTTCATATACATGTATGGTACTCCCAACTTCTTAAAATCTCTCGGCTGGTTTTTGTGTATAACACTTGCACTCGCTTCTGACAATATATTTGTCGCTTTTGTTTCAGAGAAAAACAAAGGTTGCCGTTTGCAATTAAAACCCTGGTTCTACTGTATTATAGCAAAAGTTTCATTTTCATAGCTAGGTTATTGGTGGGGTAATTCTGTATCCTCAATTTGTCACTTTGAAATGGTTTGATTTTTTGTGGCCCTGGCGGTCTAAGCTTGGCTAAATCATAAGTTATAAGCCAACAATAATATTGACATATGTCGCGTCTTAGTTTCTTGTTCTTGTAATGTTCGCCATTGTAAAAGGGGTTATGAATTTCAATTTACCATTTGCTTGATTATTCTGTTTCCTTCAAATGAGGAAAACAGAAATTAACTAGATTTTTTTCATTTGTGTCAGCCTTTATTGCTAGATTTGTAATCTTAATTAAACATAATAATCATAATCATTTATTAATTTATTAATCATAGGTTACATACAGATGTTACAAACATAAGTTGTATTGCTACATAAAATGTTCTCCAGGGTTACCATTCCATGACTGTTTTTATCCCCTTCCTCTCGCTCATCATTATGTGTCCAGTCTAAGACCACTTTATCAATTGTCTTTGTTTCCTTGAATTTACTTTCCCCTTTGATTACTCTTATCTTTCAAGTGGGTCCTCACTATATTATTTTGACATGCATTTAGCAGGACCTAATTAAGGTAACTTAAGTTATGGGTATAATTGATGGAAATAGGTAGTACTTTAATTTTCATTCAATCATTGGTGTGATCGAATAAGTATATTTGTAATATTAATGTGAGTATTTCTGTATCTTTATGCGTAAATGAATAAGCAATGTGTATCAAGCTAAAACACTTTAGTACTACTTATTTTGATTACTGCATATTCAAAAAAGTGTACATAGTGAGGCACTAAAATTAAGAAACTGTAACTTTGGTGAGGTGATTCACGAAATCCATACTCCAATAAGATAAATGGTGGTATCTCAGACAAAACTCTTGTAGCAAGTACACCCATATTACTTACAGGTAAGGTTTGAATATGCCTCATTTATTGAATTAAAGATACCACCTATTTGTTGGGTTATCTTCATGCATGGGTTACAAACAAGGACACCCGCTCGGGCCTGTTATTTTTTCAGATATTTCTGATATACAATTATTTCAGATTTAAATTCTAAATTCAATCTGTGGTACCTCGACATCTTTAATATTTGAGTACATTATTATCCATTAAAAAGTACATTTAACATAGAGTATAGCTACACATATATTTGCATTTTGTAAATTTTAATCTATTTGAATAATATATGACCCCTATTTGATTATGAGGGCACTATATAAATCTAGCATTCATTTCCTTGACTCACCTGACTAAAGTTACTATTTCCCTATTTTAGTCCACAACTATGTACACTTTGTTAGAATACCATTCATATGACATACCAAAAGATGCCCACAAAATTTGTAGATTTTCTGCATTCCCTCTAAATTCAAGTTTCTGGTGACATTTCTCCATAGCAGTGGTGTCCTTTTGGGAAGCGCTAGTAGATTATGAATATGTAAAAGTTCAAAGCGGGCAACTTACTTAACATATTGAGAAAAAAGGATGTAGATAATGTTACTGCCCCGGTTTCAGTCAGTCATTCAGTTTTTTTTTAATTTACGTACTCTTGTAAGTATTTATCTTATTGGAATTTTTACTTTAACTATAACTTAGAGACATACAGTTAACTAATCCAAACCTAAAATTAATTTAAAGTAGACAAACCTTTATTCTTGAGATCATCCTTATTATTAATTGAGATTTGGCTGTACTTAATGATAGATATCCGGAATATGGCATCGGAGAGTTTCTTCCTAGCTATCTCTTAAATGGCATGCCTCTTCTAATTCTGTCCCTCGAGAACCAGGTTTCCTCAGACCGTTGTACAATTAATATCAAAACATAGTTAAGGAATGCTGTGATTTTTGCAATGGTAGCTGGATACATAGGAATTATGTAGGACTTATTATTCTAGTAAACTAAAACCACCTGTGGCCTAGTGGCTTAGGGTGTCGTCTTGTGATTGTAAGGTACCAAGCTCGAACCCATGCTGTGGCCATGTACCAATGAAATTTTTAATTTAAGTTTGTTAACCTCGTTCATCTCATGGTAAATCGTGAGATAACCTGCACATTCATACACCACAGTGTTTAAGAGGGTAATTATGCAAAAGATATTTAAAGGGTAGACGTGCAAACGAAATGGGCCCATCTGTAAAATAAGATAAGATTCAAGTTAATTTGACAGATGTTTTAACCCTAAACCAGGCAAGAGATCCATGTGTACCACATCAAATCTACTCAATAGTCTAATCTACTCCTATGTTAGTACCTAAGGCTGAATCTCCACTGTGATGTGTGATCTGTAAAGCCTGGTTAAGGGTAGCACAGTGATAAAAGTTAAAGATATTTATAAGGATGATTTCTACAGTAAAGTTAAGGATGTAAGTAAATATTGGCTTTTGTTTTTTTACACGGTATTGTAGAATTGATTGCGGTGTTATTGTTTTGATCTGTTTTCCTGTTTATAAATGCCGAAGCTTAACAGAAACACTATGTCACATCTATCTGTCCGTCTGAAAGTTTATTTAGAGTATGTTGACAATATCATATTGTAATCTGTTGGGTATTTAAGAAAACTGACAAGTTAATTCTCCAAATGCATGTAGATTTAGTTGCAATAAATTGGTCTGACTGTTAATAATCTAGTGCCAAAATTGGCACATTTTTAGATATTGCTACTTTTGGTGGCACATGAAAACTTTGCCAATTTTTACATTTATGTATTTTGTTGGGATGCAATTGAAACAAGTCATAACATACATGATTTTTTATTATAATGTATGTGAATATACTGCAAATTTAGATATTTAGGTGGTACTTATGCATTTATTCATTAACCAGGAAGTTATTAATAACAGTGCCTATTAGAAAAAATACAAATTAAAATTAAAAAAAACCCCGCTGATTTTTTAAACATGTAGCGAGTTAACTGCAAGCTCTTAGGTTTCCCTTACCTCAATGAACCTCTTAAAAGTTTCACTAACGAGGCTTAGCGCTAGGACCAAGTGCCTCGGCGCTGAATAGAATAAAAATCATATTTGGCGAGTTTCTGATAGGTATTTCATAGCGATTCGTGATCATGATCGTCATTACCGTCTAAATATCAGAAATTCTTTAATGCCCGGTTCCTATATTCAAGAAACGAATCGTTTTCCTAACGGGCAGTAGCTTTATGACATTTGCTACGTACAAAATGTGTCAAATTTTAACGAGACGTCACAATTCTACCAACGGTTTTGAATATAGGAACGCACCATAAACATTAGGTAAGAACCCGTTATTTTAACTTAAGCATAATGAATTAATGAATAATCACTGCTATAGCTTAAAGAAGTATATTACAATATGATCAATGTTATGAGGAACCATCACAGCTAGTAAGTGAGTCATTTTATTCCTCACAGCATATTCATGAGTAATATGACCCAAATGTTACACAAAATAGACAATATAACAATAACTATGACTAAGTCTGAGGGGAATTGCACATCAAATGACCATTGAAATTGAGTCCTTCTTATACTGCGACTCCCTTTACATGTCTTTTGCATTTGTAAAAGAAGATACCTGCGATAGGTACTCATTACGTTGCGTGACGTTAACGCCTGCGACGCCTCTGTGACAGCGCCGTGACGCCCCGGGGCGTCGCGGGTGTAGCGACGCACAGTAAAGGGACTCCCGAATTATAAATCAGAGTTAGGACCAGGGGTCGGTCAAATTGTCCGATCCCTGGTATAATATAACACAGTATACAAAACAAATCAACAATGAAATAAATTCATTTAAACCTTCATAATAATTGCGATCCTACTTTCGGAGTTAATACCTCTCAAACGTGTCAACCAATTTTCATTAAACGTAGCTAAGAACCACCTCAATCAAACAATCTTGCTTTTATCCCGTCGTGTGTCTGACGCGGTCGCACACTTGCACCAGTCGTCTGTCGCAAAATGGCGCGTTAAACGTCAGATTTAAATTTAGAACGTTTTATACGTTCCATTCAACGTATGATGAACGTCTATAGTTTATTGGTTCTCTAGCTTCTACCCGCGACTTCGTCCGCGTAGATTTCGATTATCTTTATTACGTTGGGAACTTTTAAATTTTCCGGGATGAAAAGTAGCCTAAAGACACCCGAGGCCGAGGCCGATATTCTAGGCGTTAAAAAACCATAACGTCTTTGACCTGTTATCGTATTGCCCACGTTTTATAGCTCTTATTTACTTGACAGTAAGGGCGACCGAGATAAAAACAATACCATAACAGGTCAAAGCCGATATGGTTTTTTGATGCCTAGAATAGAGGCCCAAGCAGCTTATGCAACTTTATTGTTGTAAACATCACTTAAGGGACGGAGTAATGCGTAAAGGTGAGATACAAGAATATTTTGCTCGCTCAAAGCTGTAAATGCGTCTCTTACGCTGGCCCACGATGGCCATCGTGTAATGAGGCCTTTACACACGAGTGCTCGTGGCCTACTGGCTCGAAGTGTCCACTCGTTACTCGGTACAAGGTATCAAGTTCCTATCCTTGTACAGTCAACAGCTGAAGTAGGTGGACAGTCGAAGAACTCATAATTATCTCTTGCTCTCTTATCAATGGGGAATAATCATGACTTTTCCAAAGCTTCAAAAAAAACTGATTCATGTTCAAATATTTGAGAAAAATCATTTTTTGAATAGGTATCTATAAAAATAACTGAGATATAAGCCAATAAAGACTTGCTGCTATCTCTTTCTAACCAAACAAAATTTAACATGGAGTTTATATAGCCGACCTATAACCAAAGAGCGGAATTCTTCATAGCAAAAATCAAACTGTCAGAGGGATTGACCTAACTGTTTTATCGACTTATCGATAAATATTTGTCACTTAACGAAACAAAGTTAAAGTAATGAAATCAGGCTTTTGGATATACATACAAACAAATTAACGGTGTCCCTAATTAGCTGACCGCCACTGTATTTTAGTATAATAGTAAAGAATAAAACAGAAAATACTTTTTTTTTTGAAACTTATCATTAAAAATTAAAAACAAATATTGCTAAGAATAGGTAACTAATCTTCATTCAAAATAACAAAGTCGAAATCTAAATCTGTACTAAATATGTTTTCTTCATCTTCCCTGTAGTAAAAGAAAATAGTCATTATTTTTTCAACACTGTCCCCTTTCAAATTACTCCTTTTTTCATTGTAGATCCATTTATAAGATGAAAACGAGCGTTCTACCTCAGTTGAAGTAACAGGAGCATATTTGTAGTACTCGATAACGGTGTTTTGGCTGTAATCACTTTTTTCTATAAAATCAGCATATCAGGTCAAATGTTACAGAATAATCTTTTAAGTTGATTATGGATACCTAATGCGATATTATTCCGTAACATCGATAAGTCGATAAAACAGTTAGGTCGATCCCTCTGACAGTTTGATTTTTGCTATGAAGAATCCCGCTCTTTGCCTATAACATGTCGTCAGGCATATCGGATCTCTTTGTCTAATAGCTGTCGAATTAAAATGCTTGTATCATTCGTATTTCTATGCCGATTTTTTAATTTTAATTTCACTTTTGGTGATCTCTTTTACGATATTTTCATATTTTGTTGAGAAATGCGATTTAAAAAATCCATGCATATTCCCTATTTCTCTTGACAAAACTGTACAAAACTTTACCGTGTTTTTATTGATTTACGATATCTTCGGCATATTACTAGGTACATCCATAGAAACTAAGTGGTAGATTCTTTTTTTTTATATTGCAAAAAAAAAAAAAAAAAATTCTATGGAGCAAAGTAACTAAATGAACTTAGCTCCATAGAGAAAAAAATTTTTTTTTTTGCAATATAAAAAAAAAGAATCTACCACTTAGTTTCTATGGATGTACCTAGTAATATGCCGAAGTTATCGTAAATCAATAAAAACACGGTGTATAGTTGGGTCAATCAACTTTTCTTTGTAGCTCGTTGCCATGGTGACGTCTCCTGGGTCACTCTTTAAAACTATGATTTCAAAGGATATAAGTCCACTAAAAAACTGTTTTATTGGCAATTACACACCTATTCTTTTATGGCCTTTCTCCTGAGTGTGCTGGAAGTATATATTATAACATGTTTTCTAAGAAACTCTATCACTGTTGTCTCCTGGCTTACGGGACGGAATAACAACAACAAAAAGTTGATCCACCCAGTTAGTGACCTCTTCGACTGATCTACTTCTACTGCTGACTGTACTAGCGTTTCTCCAGGATTTTATAGAATCCGTTTCACAAAAAGAAAACCGGGAGAAGTATCGTAAATGATATGCTTTAATCAAGAAAGTGGACTTGGAGTAGGTACGCTAAATTTCATCTAGAACTAAATTTTTACAATTACAATTATAATAGGCTTTAGAAGGATTTTTGATCGCGTTTTTTATTATTAGGGATGTTAGGTCTGTATAGCATGCGTGACCGTGCTAGTTTATCACGATCAGCGCCCGCGACCCTCATTCGTATGGATACGCGACGCGTAAAAGCGTCAAGGGCCGTGAACGCGCTCTCACGCTGATAGCCGTTTGTAATCGCTGTGTGGTGAGGCGTTAAGTCGTTTTTTGCCCGTTCAATTTCCTCGCTTTTTGCCCTGGCTATTAAAAGACTATGCTGCGATTAGTTTCAGTTACTTTACGTTTTTGTACACTTTTTCCACGTTCAACAGAACATTTTAAATTGGCACTGATGCTAACTCAAGAATCATTGAGGTCTTTTTTTTTTTGCTTAATTTTCCTGTATAAAAAGTTCCAAATTCCACCTCGATCAGTTGAGGCGTTTTGGACCGTGAAAGATAAACAAACAAACTTTCAAATTTATTGTTAAGTAAGAAAATAAGGACGCGGCTAGCGATATTAGGGTTAGGGAATGTGACAGGCAAAATATGGATGGAATGGGAATAAGAAGTTGAACCTTCATTTATATCACTCAAACAAACCATGCGGCTTTTTTCAAGGTCACCAAAAGTATGCAATCACTGATATGTCTGTAAAATTATTAGCATGCCTTTAGTGTGCTTTATTGAGCTCGTCCACGCTAACAAAGGTAGGTATATGCAACTAAAGTGAAGATTGATCAGTAATATGGCGTCTAGATGCCGCCATATTTAATTTTAATTAGTGTCATATCTTGAGTGACTCTCACAAGATTAAGACTAATATATTGCCATAAGAATCATCAGAATCGGTCCTCGCGTTTAGTTTCTAGAGCGCCACAAAGGAACAAACATGCATATATAGACTGATAAACACATAACCCTGCTCCTTCGGCAGTCTGGTAAAAACTACAATAACATATCTCTCGGCTTTTCCTATTCTGAAACCCTAGACATGCCACTGGAATGTGTGTACAGTCTGTGGTGCTTCAGGTTTGTACTTCTCTCTCACTTGCTCTTAATAAGAGCTTATGAGACCGAGTGAGAGACAAGTACAAACCCGAAGCACCTAAGAGCTATCGCGCTGTACCTACAGATGTTCCATTTTACATCGAATTTTCGCATTTTAATCTTATTTCTCTATTAGCTTGTCGATAGGTGCCAAAGCTGTATTATACGGCACTAAGTAGGAAATTAAAATTGAAACAATCGCGCGCGTTTTTGTTGGGGCCACTTTAATAATAATTGCAGAACTGTTATTGCCGTGTGGTTGCCGGCTTAGAATAGTGCCACTCCATGTCTTCCCGTGGATGTCGTAAGAGGCGACTAAGGGAATAAAGGCTTGTAGTACTGTTAGGCGATAGGCTAGCAACCTGTCACTAATACACTGGGAAACATCTAAGCCTACTTGTGCAAAATGATCAACAAGTTTTTAGATTTGTTGATAATTCTTTAGCTCTGCCTATCCCACTCTGGGAATGAAGGCGTGAAGATATGTATGTATGTATGTTATTACCATGGCAACGCTCATTATAGAACTGTTATTACCATGCCAACGCTCATTACATAATTGTTTTCACGCGTCGGTGACCCTATAATGGTGGTATTCTGACATCTGACTGGTTTATAGTAGGCGAGTAGAAAAAACCAGAATGAAATCCCGGGAACGTTACATCAAAATGACTCATTGGATTTTCGTAACAGTAATTAAAGTTCGTAACCGTACCGTTCCAGTCTTTTCTATCTACGAATACATTGTTAAGGAATATAGGTAATTAGAAACATTCCATGCTAATTTA
This sequence comes from Acleris emargana, assembly GCA_927399475.2. Taxonomy (NCBI): domain Eukaryota; kingdom Metazoa; phylum Arthropoda; class Insecta; order Lepidoptera; family Tortricidae; genus Acleris; species Acleris emargana. The sequence goes on along the minus strand of OV656835.1, from coordinate 8,594,411 downwards.
TGAAGTGAATAACAATCTAATAGATAAAACTCCCGCTATATTGGCGACCCCTCTGTCAGAGCTGATATCTCGAAAAGGGCCGATTCGATTTTTATGAAACCTAGCTAAAAACCGTCGCCATTAAACAAACTCTCGTAACCTTAAAAAACATGTATACCTACAAACGTTAAACTTATAACACTGAAAAATGTTTGTTTCGGTGTGGGGGTAAGACAACCACCGGTGAAATAACTAGCATAGAGGCATTCCAAATAAATTCAAATAAATTCCTCCTTAGTCCTCAGGGTTGGCAATGCATTTCGAGTCTTAGTACCAATTTCACCGAACGATGTTAAATTTAATCAATGTCAATCGACTGTTATTTCATACATTTTGACAGCCGTTAAATCGTCGTTTAAGTGGTTAACATAGTTCAGTGAAATTGGTACTTGGGATTGTAATCATGAGAATTATATTTTCTACTCAGAGGCATTTATTAAGATATAATTAACTCCCTCTTGTATCAAAGTTGTGTATGGAAAATCGTCACTAAGGAACGACTTGACGTCATTAAATGACTCTGAGTGGGACCGTACGGGTCCTAGTTAGCACTTATCATCAGCTAGAATGTAAACAAGCTTTCAGGAGTTCAAAACGTTTTTATTTGAAATCGTGTCACTTCGAACGCAATCCAACCAGGAATGAACTTCACAAAATGGTGGCCCTTATGTTGACAACTTCTGTATTGACAGCTTTCCTGTACCACGAATCACGCAACGACAGCCGTCATCGAACATTTAAAGATATTATTACGTAAGAGAAACAAGGACAGAAAACAATCGCTCGCTATCGTAATATAACTTGGTAACGGTCAGTCTGTTTACATTATTTATCTCGTCTCATTGGTCGTACAATAGTCTGTATGCTCTCTTATAGGCATTAAACGAAAACCCTATTTGAGCATTTCTAAAAAAGTTTGTACATTTCATTCACGACTTCAATTTGGAAAAAAAATTGCAGGTTGGTAGGGTGAATGAAGCTGAGCCTAAATAACATAGTCTCCCAAAATGTCCTCATACATTTGTATGAAACTTTCCTTTTTTGTTACCATGAACCTAAGAAAGTTAGTAACAAAAAAGGAAAGTTTCATACAAATGTATGAGGACATTTTGGGAGACTATGTTATTTAGGCTCAGCTTCATTCACCCTACCAACCTGCAATTTTTTTTGCAAATCGAAGTCGTAAATGAAATGTACAAACTTTTTTAGAAATCCTCATTTACAGTGTTACAAAAAAAATAAAGCAATTGTAAAAATAATGCCGACCCTAACAAGCTGTGTAATATAAAAGAGTATAATAAGATAATAAGTGTAATAAGACTAATAAGTAGTATCGGTTTGGTCCTGTAAGACACAAAGATGATATTAACTTTCGCATTTAATACATCCGTATAATATTACCAGCGGGATAATATATTGTGATTGACAAAGAAGATTCATTAATGTGTAATAATATCCATGCTTAGAAACATCAACGTCGTATTACACTGGAAGTATTATTAGAATACAATGGAATATTGTTCTTGGGACATATTGACACCTTATTACTAAGCCTACGTTGTCCGTCCGTGTGTCCTAACTTTAAAGAACTCTTTTGAACCGTAAGAGATAGAGAATTGTAATTTTCTCAGAATGTTACTACGGCGAACTTCCTAAAAAATAAAAATAAACGTGGTTCTCGTACAAGTCTTTTTAATTTTTTTTTTTTTGTTGTATCGTAAAGCAACACAACGTACAAGCGTACTTTTTTCATAGGTATAGAACAAACTCTAAAGGAAAACGACAAATACTAAAAACTGGGCCAGTGTGAGTTGGGCTCGCGCTAGCGGTTATAAGCTTTGAATTAATTATAATAGTACCTTTTGTTCGGCCTACCTACCGTACCGTAAAACGGGGTAATTAGGAACTAAGGGGTTAATAGGAACACAACCTAAAATGAAGTATAGGTTACTAATTATAAGACTAAAATTATTTTCAATACAAGGTAACGTTATTTTCATTTAATAAGTGTTCTTATTTGTAACAAGTTATGCCTTATTTTAGGATGTGTCCCTATTAACCCCTTAGTTCCTATTTACCCCGTTTTACGGTACCGGAACCCTCGGTCCGCGAGTCCGACTCGCACTGTTACTGTTTTTTGTGTGTTCAGTAGCCAAATGACAAAAATGGAATATAATTTTGCCATTGCGTTTCTTTTCTTTATTTGGGAACAAGGTATTGAATTTTCCGGGATAAATAGTCCGTCTCCGAACTACAATAAACTAAAGTGCAAAAGGACTGAAAAGGACTAAAGCCGCAAACGCATTGATAGCGGGGGCGACGCCGCGTTCCCATACTAAAACCGCCTCCGCTTCGCTTTCGGCACGCTTTCTAGTATGGGAACGCCACAGCGCGCCGCCTCCGCTCACAGTGAGTTTACGACTAAACGGTACAGTCAGTTAGACTTGCATAAGATCGTATGAGAGCGACTGGGAAAGAAATACAAACCCTAAGGACTGTTGCTCTGTATCTCTGTCTATTCCCAATAGTTCTAATGTCAGTACCAAATAGATCTAGTTAATGATCAATCAGCTTAAACATAGTTCAACTAACATGCTCGATATGCCATCAAATCAGCACGGCCCAGGAAATTGATTCACGCTACTGCACCTACAGAAGCTTAATAATTAAAGCCCATATCTCTCAATCTCAACCTCCGAGCGTTGGCGAATACATATGGCGGTACATATGTACACTCAACTCTAGTTAATTTAACTCTAGGTCTAATGGGTCCTTGTTGGAAATGGGTCGGGAAGTCAACGGCGTGTCGAATTTTCGCAAATGTTTAAATGAGTTTAATAAGACCGAACGATGAGACGAGGCGAGGGGGTGGCTTGCCAGCTGTAAATATTTTGAACTTTGTTTTTTTTTTTAATTTTGCCCAATATTGGGATGTTATTAATGTCAACATTAGGAATATCTAGTATATTTGTGTCTGTTATTTGTTATGATTTTTTATTTGTGAAGTCACGCATCTTTACTGAGAAGAATGTGGGGTTTTATCTGAAATAAATACTGTTGATGCTGTTTATAATTATACTTTTATTTCAGTTATTTTCTTTATGATTTGCGACGATACAATTGATGCGTCCTCTACGCTGGCTTGGAAGCGACTCCTGAAATTGTACAAAACAAAACAGCCGCTGTTCTATCGAATAATTTGCTTTTTAATTTAAATAACCTTCAATATTTATGTTATTCTGTTTTTAGTATTGGTTGTTATAGCGGCAACAGACATACAGGGTTGGGCAGATTAAGTGTCCTAGTTAAAAAGAGCCATAAAATTAAAACAAAACAGTTTTTTTTTAAATTTATCACGTTTTTATTTTTAGCGTACTCTATACTTAAAAAAACTAATTCATAAGTTCAAATCGCTCGCCATCAGCTTTAATAACTTGACGCATTCTTCCATAGAATGCATTGCACGCGGCACGCACTACCTCGTCTGGTATTTCATCCCATATCTTGACTAATCGATGCTTGAATGAGTTTAGATTCATGCCCTGTGTGCTCCCAATCTTGCTCAGCATGTAACCCATATCGAAAAGTCCAAAGCATTCAAATCCGGCGATGATACAGGCCATTCTTGCCAAGGTATAAAATCTGTCAAATTTGTTCTACACCAATCTTGAGTGCGTTTAGCTTTGTGGCACGATGGGGATCTTGTTGGAAGCAGTAATAGTCGTTTCCATATAATTTTTGAGCATTTTCTAGCAAATGACTCTGTAACACATCCTGGATGTAATAGTCTTGGTTAATTTTGACACCTCGATCAATAAACAGCAGCGGTAACTTGCCTCTAGGCGATATCGCACCCCATACCATGACAGCTGATGCACTCTGGAACCCGTTGTACGGCTAATTTGTCCACAGGAATATCCTTCAATGAAGCACCATAGACACGATCGTTTTGTTGGTTGTGACTGTCTTGTAACTGGAACATCTTTTCATCGGAAAAAATAATATCATCGCCGTCGTGCCAAGCTAGCTATTCCCTACATTTTTTCACTCTAGCTTTTTTCTGGGCATCTGTTAAGCCATGATTTTTTTGTTTTTTGTAGGCCTTTAGCCCAAGATCATATTTTAAAATACGACTCATTGTTCGACGGGATATTTTCATATCTTTAGCAAGTTTGCTTGCACTTCGAGCTGGATTTCGTCTAATACGCTCACGAATATTTTTAATGATGTTTTTGGTGCGAACAGATGGCTTTCTCCCAGGTTTGGACCTGATTTGTGAAGATCCCGTTTCTTTGAATCGCTTGACGGTCCGCGATATAAACCTTATATTGATATTTAAATGTTTCAGCGTCTTCGGTATTTTTTCTGGTACAAATCGCACACGAGCTGGCGTTTCGCGTCCATTGTTGAAAACAATATAAAAACAAAATATATCAAGCTGACGTGTAGAAATCATAAAGAAGATTAAATAGTCAACAAAAAAAAAATACGAAGTGAATAAGAAGTTAAGTTATATTTAAGTAAAAAAGCCATACACAACTAGGACACTTAATCTGCCCAACCCTGTACATCATCTGTGAAAATTTCAACTGTCTAGCTATCCCGGTTCGTGAGATATATAGCCTGGTTACAGACAGACGGACAGACCGGACGTTTTTACCCTTTGGGTACGGAACCCTAAAAAACCAAACTGAAAAGCATTATTGGATGATCTGCAAACCCTAGGTAGACCCCATATAGGTTGATAAACTACCGCCATTTTGCGTTTCCCAGCTTCCGCAAACCACCGTGCGCACGCGTCACGTGCTGGCACTAGGAATAACTCCGATTGTGACCGGTGCGGCGTCACAGCACCGAATTAGACTGACCGTCTGCCGTACTATCCGCATAACATTTACGGACGGTTCGCAAGTCGGTTTAATACTCACGAGTCTTTGAAAAACCGGACAAATCCGCTTCGGGACTAGAGTGAAGCGCCCTTAAATCTTATACTCTACTACAGGATCCCGCGACGTCCTCCGCTACTCCCCCTATTTCTTCCCGTTGGGTTCGCGGTCGATATTCGACAAGACTTTTCTTAGTGCACCCCTGATACCCCAAATAATGCATACAGGGTTGGGCAGATTAAGTGTCCTAGTTAAAAAGAGCCATAAAATTAAAACAAGACGGTTTTTTTTTAAATTCATCACGTTTTTATTTTTAGCGTATTCTATACTTAAAAAAACTAATTCATAAGTTCAAATCGCTCGCCATCAGCTTTAATAAATTGACGCATTCTTCCATAGAATGCATTGCACGCGGCACGCACTACCTCGTCTGGTATTTCATCCCATATCTTGACTAATCGATGCTTGAATGAGTTTAGATTCATGCCCTGTGTGCTCCCAATCTTGCTCAGCATGTAACCCATATCGAAAAGTCCAAAGCATTCAAATCCGGTGATGATACAGGCCATTCTTGCCAAGGTATAAAATCTGTCAAATTTGTTCTACACCAGTCTTGAGTGCGTTTAGCTTTGTGGCACGATGGGGATCTTGTTGGAAGCAGTAATAGTCGTTTCCATATAATTTTTGAGCATTTTCTAGCAAATGACTCTGTAACACATCCTGGATGTAATAGTCTTGGTTAATTTTGACACCTCGATCAATAAACAGCAGCGGTAACTTGCCTCTAGGCGATATCGCACCCCATACCATGACAGCTGATGCACTCTGGAACCCGTTGTACGGCTAATTTGTCCACAGGAATATCCTTCAATGAAGCACCATAGACACGATCGTTTTGTTGGTTGTGACTGTCTTGTAACTGGAACATCTTATCATCGGAAAAAATAATATCATCGCCGTCGTGCCAAGCTAGCAATTCCCTAAATTTTTTCACTCTATCTTTTTTCTGGGCATCTGTTAAGCCATGATTTTTTTGTTTTTTGTAGGCCTTTAGCCCAAGATCATATTTTAAAATACGACTCATTGTTCGACGGGATATTTTCATATCTTTAGCAAGTTTGCTTGCACTTCGAGCTGGATTTCGTCTAATACGCTCACGAATATTTTTAATGATGTTTTTGGTGCGAACAGATGGCTTTCTCCCAGGTTTGGACCTGATTTGTGAAGATCCCGTTTCTTTGAATCGCTTGACGGTCCGCGATATAAACCTTATATTGATATTTAAATGTTTCAGCGTCTTCAATATCTCACACGGTCGGTATTTTTTCTGGTACAAATCGCACACGAGCTGGCGTTTCGCGTCCATTGTTGAAAACAATATAAAAACAAAATATATCAAGCTGACGTGTAGAAATCATAAAGAAGATTAAATAGTCAACAAAAAAAAAAACGAAGTGAATAAGAAGTTAAGTTATATTTAAGTAAAAAAGCCATACACAACTAGGACACTTAATCTGCCCAACCCTGTACATACGTACATTAAATCACGCCTGTTTCCCAGAGGGGTAGGCAGAGACCAATTCTTTCCACTTGCTACGATCTAATAATAATATAATATCAAATAATATCCCCTCCAAATTTCTAATCCCTACGTCAAGCGTTTTAGGTTGTGTGTAGTCAGTAACGGATAAATTTTATATGTTAGGTATACGATATATCGAGGGTTGCGTGGTCAAACCCAATAAGTCGACATAACTTGTTGTGTCAAAAAGAACACTAATGAATACATCAAAACAATTCAAATTTCAATAATCAATTATTTCGATTTATCGGGTTTGACCACGCAACCCTCGATATAATCGACATTGAGTATGATGTTGAGTATTCGTGACGAATTCTATGATACCTGATAAACGTATTGAAATGGTCCAATTGTGCACAAGGGAACGTTGGATATTTGAATACATACAGACTGTTTATTTGTTTCACGCAGTCTGGTAAACACCAGCACCAACAATAATATATTACCCAATAGTAAGCGCAAAAATATCTGACACATCTTTATTACTAGAGGTGTCAGATATTTTTGCGCCCAATGTTGGGTCATATATATTGCTGACGGTACCTAACAAGTTTACTTTTGGTATCGTAAAATAATGTTTGGAATAGTACGTAAATTAAATCCAACAAAAACCGGGCGAGAGCATGTCTGACCATGCTCAGTGTAGGGTTCCCAAGCCACAAAAACTATGTCAAAAAACCGGACAAGTGCGACTCGGACTCGCCCACTGAGGGTTCCGTACAGATTTGTAGATACATACATAAATACCTTTTGGCGTTGCTTGCGGCGAGGTTAAAATGTCTCAAACTTTCAGATCAACCAAGAAGTGGAACTACATAAGGGAGCATTCAAGTATTACGTAACGCAATTTTTGAAGATTTTAGACTCCCCGTCCCCCCCTTGTAACGCACCGTAACGTTTTTCTGTACCCCCCCCCTTCCCCCCCAATTGCTTTTGCGGTAATCATACTAAATAAAACAAGAGATTTTTAATCCGCAACACCAATTTGGGAGTTTTAATTCCCTAAATTTTTATAAAAAAAAAGAAACAATGTTACGTAATGTCTTGTAAGAAAGACCCCCTCCCGCCCCTGTAACGCATCGTAACGTTTTACGAGACCCCCCCCCCCCCCCCCCAAATTGCGTTACGTAATACTTGAATGCTCCCTAACAGCGAATATTTAAATTTAAAAAAATAAATGTTTTATGATACAAAAACCGCCTTCAAAACCCCAAAAGTTTGTTGCGGTGTTTTGTTTTTTCAAGGCACTGACGCCTATACGCGTTGCCAGTGAATACGATTATAGTTTTTGCTCGTTTTCCATGGACACTTTTCTTACTATTTAAGGGAAATAATGTTATCCGAATAAGTTTATTTTAAAACCTCTAACTTTCTAACTCGTTCGAGTGCTATATAGAAGATAGAGTTAAAATTTGGCAACAAGACATCTAATTAGAGATGGTTAATAACATGGATCCACCGAGTTTGCACAAATCTCTAGTTGGCAATATTTCTGACTAACACTTATTGCAAAACTTACGCGATGAATTGAGAACCTCCTCCTTTTTTAAGTCGGATACATAGGTGGTGTGCCATCTATTTTCATGCTGCTATCGTCACTCACAGACATCGTTGTATTAATGTATATTTTTAGAACATTTGACTATTGGTAAAAATAATTTATTGAAAACACTTTTTTTTTATACTGTTTACACAATAAAAGCATAGTAAAGATATAGAAAGCAAAATTCGCCGGTCTGATTAAAAAATATGTAAACTAGGTCGATCCCTACCATCTGTGCTGTTACAGTAAATAAACTAAATTGCCAGATGGATTTAAGTGGCTAGGCCCTCGAAAATGCGCTTTGTTTTGCGCATAGGTCTCACAAAAGAAGTATGAATGAGATTTAGTAGTATCCTTCAACCCTTTCCTTTCGTATAGGAAATGTAATAGTTGCCAGCTATGTTTTGTAAGCTATCACCTCTCTTGTTCGTAAAATTAATTACATATCTCAATAGGAGATTGAAATTGACATTTTTATCTCTAGAGGGAAAGTGATTTTATAAATAGAATTGGTCAAACACGACGGCATTTCCGACTTGTTACTAGACCATGGAAGAATCTTGTCAACAGTAGAATAACTCTTACAATTTTTGTATAAGGTAGTTAACACTAAGTTAATTTAGTTAAACGATTGGTTTACTTTCCTTTCAGTCAGGATGTTTGAGTGTTAGTTGGGTGAAAGTTTCAATTGCACCCTCGAATATAGGTGCATTCGAGCACCAGGAGCATCGGCTTGTGCAGCCTAAATAATTATCTCGGGATGTAATTGATCGCTTGCATCCCTTCCCTATTTGGAAAATACTAACATAATTTGTGCCTTTTCCTTTGTTATTATAGTTAAGGTAAGCATCTCTACGTTGTAAGGATAACAAGTATTCAGAACACATTTAATGCACATACGTCTCGGCACTTGTGTAAATTGGCTGGTTAGTTGCAATTGTCATCTATTTGTACATGTTTACACACTTGCATAGTCAAAGTGGTGCATTATATATTCTCTATGATTTTTTCCTGTCTCCTTGACGACATTATATCAAGGACGCCCATAGGACGTAGGTAACATTGAATATAGAGGAAATGAAGAATGGTAGATTGTACAACAAGGGCATAAAACAAACCATTTTACCCAAGACTTGGTATCTACCCGAGCCGGCAGGGAATTTTTATCTATTAGAGTGTTCAGGTGTGAACATTATTTCCTTTTCACTAAATTCCGTAATACCACCAGTTTTGCCACACTAACTTTAACTTAGGCCGAACGTAATACTGCCAAGTCATACGTTGATTTTGTAAAGTTTTTTTTAATAATGCTTGTTTTTAATAGTTTTAAGTTTATTTTACGGAGCTCTAAAAATGAGGCTAATAAAAAAAGACAAATAACGAGTTGTATCATAAATCCCTTATGTCTTATTACAAATTTTGGCGCATAACCAATATTAATGTACCACGGCATTATGAAGAGGAGCTCGAATAGGTCACCAGTGTTCACTACGGCTATGTCTCACTAGGAACCATTTAGAACGATCGCCGATTGATATAATATGGCACAATTGAGAACTTAGTGTTTTCTCTGCTCCAAAATAATTCCAGTGTTGATGTCAAAAATTTATTGCTTGTAATTATTTCTTCCTGGTTTTACGTGTTGACATTTCGATAACATTGCATTGGTAGTAAATATCTTTGCACCGAAGATGTGTACCAGGGGACTGGCATTTGATAGAGATTTATTTCACAACACGGTGCTCGAGTAACATTCATTGGTACTCGTAGTTGCATTTGTCATCTTTTTGCAATTAATTGTGTAGACTAAAGTGATGCTAACTACGGCCTCCCTTTTATTCCTCTTTTATTATGCTCCATCTGCAATTTGCAAGATAGTTTTGATGCAATTCTCCTTGGGTATTATGAAGGTCACTTATATACAATACCAGACCAATAAACGGTGTTCGATAACATGCCATTAAGTCCTGAGTGATGACTTCTTGAATACTCTTGAAAGTAACTGACGGTTACTGTCGGCATACTTGATATGATATCGTCTGCAATGTAATGTGGACTTCAATAACTAGCTATTGTATAAATATGCAACACCCTTACGTAAGTAATACGTAAGTAGCCTTATTAATCATAAGACCAAACGAACGAAAATTGAAAATAAAGGGCGACTGGGAGCTTGAAAACATGGACTGAACCGGAACGTAAATAAATAAAAGTTAGGCATTTCTTACCTATGCTTACTCTTAAATATCTTTACTTATTTATACAGAGTTATATAAAGCTCAGAACTCGCATAAAAGTTTTAACGGCAGACGTACCAAACTGAAAGCCAATATTTTCTGAAACGGCATCCACCAACACAATGTATTTCTTGACGTCGCAACACTCAACTCAGCCACATTATGAGTATAGCGCGTGCAAATTAAACATTCTTTTCTACCGTTGACGAATTAAATGCGTCACTGATTTTGTAGGTAATTATAGGTAAATCTCTTGATCCGGGTCCAGACGTGTGTAATGTGCTAATATGTAACGAGGGCGTGAATAGGGACGGCATAAGAACTCATAATTATCATTTTTCATATATTATATTATAGTACCTGTGGCAGAAGTCATTTGGCAAATTTAGTGATGCTGCTAAATAAAATTGTCTTTTTTTTCGAGTTTTTATAAGGTTTATGAACGAAATGTAATCGATTTTTATTCTGTTATATTATAAATTTGTTAGGTAACTAAATTTTATTAAACGACCGTATGCCGTACGACAGCTCACTGCGCGAGGCGCCCGGCGCGTATACATACCACCCCTGTGGCCTCTTCATATTCTGGTCACTTCGATTCTAAACGAACTTTTAACTTCGGAGTTAGGCATGGTGGACCTTTTTACCCGCGGATCTTGTAGTCCCGCCCTAACCTGCACAATGCTGACTGAAACCCCCCAATAATAATAATAATAAGATGGCGATAGGGGCGAGAGAATCACACACCTGGACGAACCCCGCGCAAGGTTCTTCCATCGCTGCCGATTCGTCTGGACCCGACTTTACGCTAAGGGTAAGCTTGAACGTCAGACGATTGTCATTATGTTTGTATTTGAACACACGTGCACAAACGCAAGGCCAAAGCGACTTGGTTATACAGAGATTTCTGCCAAACGCCGAGTAACGATGCCAAGAAATAAATCTTACTTTTAGTACAAGGCGCCTGTGATTTTCTCAGTCAGATTGGGATTTAATGGATCGTATGGAAGCATAGATCTTGGGACAGCTGTCCTGACAGTTTTTGTTAGGAATAGTCACGTGTCATTGACCTGTACCTAGTATGCATTGTACTTTTCATCACACTTGCACGTAAACAGTATCTAAACATACAGGTTAACTTGGCCGCAATGCCCCATATAAAACTCTCGACCTTTCTTTTTACCATGAAACCCAAGGTCGGTAAGTAATTTTTTTTTAATTTATGGCACAGCACACAGGTCATGCAAAGAGTTTACACGCAATTGAAAAATTGTCTTAAAATGTTATTTAAACAGGAAATACAGGAATTTCATTGCAATCTCTCTACATGTTACTTAAATACTCAATTAATGTTCTTAATAACCGATTTTTTTTTCTGTATCAAAACGTCGTTTTTTTTTACACTCCTTCAGGGCTGTATGTATAACTACATAAGTATTTGCCCTTAACGTTTCTGAACGAAACATTTTTATAATCTGTGGAGTCCGCCAGCCATCCGCTTAAAAAAAGTTCAAGTAATTCGTAATAATAGTTGTGCTGACTTGTATATTTATTTACTCGCAAATGTGATGAAAAACATTGTATGTTTCACGGGCGGTACGGGAATTACGAACCTCGACTCAGAAAGCCCTCAGTCTTCGACTTCGGGCTTCTACTACAGGTTTGTTGGTTGGTGTCATAGATGATAAAAGTTTTATTTTATTCGTAATTAAACCGGTGGAACTGGACTTTTTGTTATTTCAATGTGCCTGGGAAATGAGATAGTTGAAATAATGCGTGCTCACATTTAGAATGGTAGTTTGACTGAGAGGCGATTTTTTTCTACGCAACGCCTAAAAACACTTAAGAACTGACTGCATAGAGAATAAGTCGAATATACAATGGTGGCACATAATTACGAATGATTACGTTTTTTCCCTATATTTCCCAACAATATGACTTGTCGAATTTGACCACTAAATTAAATTGCTTGACCAATTTCTCTGTGAATCTGTCGGTCAGTAGGACCCTAGCCTCCAAACGGATGGACCTAAAATGAATAAAACAAAATAAAGATCAATGAACAATGTCACACCAATTGACCTATACTATCCGCAAAATTAAGTGGCGAGTTGGGTCATAAATCATCGGATTCATTGTCTCTTTCGCACCTGCTCGGCCTTATGAAGCGGGCCGTGCAACAACAGTGCAGGTAGCGGAAGGCACAAAACGGAATGTCAATAAAGGTAACTGACGTTTATTGCCAGACTCGCCACATAATTTTGGGGATAGTATAGTCCCAGATTATGGTCTAGGCTTGTACTATGGGTACTAGCCAACGAGCAACGATATAATATACCTACTACCCTCTGCCCGCGACTTCGTCCGCGTAGATTTCAATTATCGATATTCCCTCGGGAACTTTTAAATTTTCCGGGAATAAAAGTAGCCTATGTGTTAATCCGACGTATAAGCTGTTAGCCGTTTCAGCGTGAAGGGGTAACAAACACACACACAAAACATTCGCATTTATAATATTGTAGGATAATAGTAGGAAGTAGGATGCTTAAATTCATAGAAAATATCCATGACTCAGTCTGAGTGGAGAGCCTTGGGGGAGGCCTATGTCCAGCAGTGGACGTCTTTCGGCTGACATGATGATCCATGACTCAGAAACAAATATTCGCGCTCATCCATCACTCAAATATCTACCCTTACCGTCTTCAAACCTTTACCTATACCTATTCGATCGCAGTAAAAAAAAGTTATTTTGATCGGGTTTGGACGGTTAAAGAGATATCAGTTCTGAAAATAGGGATCGTCATTATGTCGTGAGTACCTATCTATTAATTAGGATAAGTGCAGAGGCCTTAGACAAGATGCTTTCGGCGTTCGTTATCGTTATCCAAAATGTATAGCATTGACGCAAGCTGTCAGTCGGTCGCGTCGAGCGCCTACGTCAATTCCATGCATTTTTTCAGATTTTGAAAATCGTTTACGATAGCGTTGACCATCTTCAAGCCTCAGAATGGTTTATTCCGAACTCTCTTCCGCTGCTTAGTACTTCTACAAACTCAAGAACTATGCTCTTAATTTCCTCCTTAACCGCGACTTGTGATCAGTAGGTATAGGGAGTGACGCACTCTTAGAATTCTTAGTCTTTGACGCTCGCGGTTTCCAATAATCATAACATAGTAAAGTCTGTGAGCACTTACTCATAGACGTTGCTTCGTGTTTGTAGTTCTGTCTCACTCGCTCTTTATTGGAGCGTATGAGAGCAAGTATAAACCCGAAGCGCCTTGTAAAAGCTATCGAACTGTATAAATAGTACTCCCAGCATCTTTATAGAGATTAACTGGCTACCGATATCACATCCCACTTGTACTAGCAGCTGACAGTATATTTATTTGTCTCTGGTTCGATAGAAAGACGATAGACAATGATGGTACCTACTTACTGTACCCTAGCCTCTCTACTATGTATAGCACATCGAAAACTCATTAATTTACGGAACTGCCACGTTTACTGCAGTAACAGCTACCATATGATAGCGATATGGTTTAAGGAAAAGTAGAGGTAGAATAGAGGCACAGGTAATCCTTTAAAAAAAGTTCAGGTTCAATCAAAATACTTAACGGTGTCAGTATTGTACGCTTAACTGTTAATTCAAAGATCATACGCTTATAAACCGATCGTTGCAAAATGAACGAATAACTCTTTTGCTCTTTACAATAAGAATCAAGTGTTCTTGTCCATTACAGTCTGTTAAACTCATTAACCTCCTTTTGCCTTCGCAATCGGGTAATAATGATAAGATCGATCCGTTACTGACGTAATGTAGCCAACCATACGGTTTTCTGTTAAATAAATTCTTAGTTGGCACATCCATTTCCCCTGTCGGTGCGTTTTGGCAGAGATCTTTAACATAACAATAAAAATCGAAACGTTTTGTACACTTTTGCTGAACTAAAAGAGCGCACGGTAAAATATTTATTCTAATTATTTTTTATTACGCGTGTGATTGTTGACTTTGTTCGACGTTGGGGGCGGAGGCGACGAGCGGCAAGCGGTAACAAACAAATGCAAAGAGTTATATGAAGCTTGCCACGAATCGCTGATCTGATGATGAACATTCTGCGAACCTTAACTACTGGTGAAATCAAATAATATTTATAGAATTAACGTTACGCGGTTAATTCGTTACATCTTGGCAGATTTTAACAGTTGTTACTAACTTGTTACTCGTTACACATCGCCCGCGTGGAAAGTAATATCCACCTTATTACAATAGCCTATATTACTCTGCGACTGTCGCAACTAATTGCTGCTCAGTGTGGTCGTGAACTAAGCACAAACACTTGCATTTATGGTGTTTAGTTTAGCGTCAAAAGTTCAAAACGTCACGATGCGTCCCTATTGTCTTAGTAGTATAACCCAGCCAAGTTGCAAAAACGTTTACTAACACAAATGTCTCATTCCACTTCTGTCTTTTATATACGCTCTATCATATTCGGTAAAACCTTATTGCTTTTGCCATTACCTACTGTCAAGTAAATAGGTATCATAGCATTGAAAATACGATAACACGTGAACATTAGTGCGACTAAGCATAACTTTTCTTATTTTTATTTAACACGAAATGATAATTTCAATTCGTTCGCTAAACATGTCAAGAATACTTCACCGATTATAAACAGCCTTGTGGTAAAAATAAGCCGCCGGGGCCGTAGGAAAGCGGAAACGGCGTGCGAATGTTAGTCGGGGAATCCATTCCTGAATTCGCGGTACGACGGTCCTGTTTCCTAGGTTGTCTTGTTACAGAAAATGTAAACGGAGAAAGAGCCTTGATGACAACTGTATAATCTCACACGTATTAGACCGCTTGCTTTATAGGCAGGGTCACCTACTATGCTAACCACGACGTCTGATTTCTTGACTGAAATATTTAATTCTTGAGCTTTTTGTTTTTGTGACAAATCTAACGTACTGCGGATATGCTCCGGCCGCTTGTTGCAGCATCAGTTTAGCTTGCAGACTTAGACGGAAATTGAAGTCTTTATAACGACAATATTGCCAAGTAGCAAACGTCAGAAGCGCCGACCAAGAGGTCCGTAGTAGGTACCGCCTGTAAAGCACTTGAATAGGAGTTTTAAAAGTTTTTTGCGGTTAGGGATTGCACTAAAATCTGCTTGTACGATAGAACAAAAACAGAAAATCATCCTTTTTTTAATTTTAGGTTTTTAATTATTCGTTAGGAAATCCAGTAAAAAAATCAACTGGCTAACTAAGATAGTAAAGATACAGCTCTTTGAAGCTAGGACAGACGGACGGACACCATTTAGTATCTTTTAGTAATAGAGTCGGCCCCCGTGCGGCACCCTTAAAATCCACGTTACTCTAACCATTTTGCTCTCTTTAGCAACAACTCCGCACACCGTATGTATTGTAAACTCGCCGCTACTACCATACGACTCTGCCCTACATCGTAGTACGAACTCTTGCGCAGTTTACATCATCGCTGCCGATCGCTATCGATTCCCGAGTATTTTTACATTCCCCTATTCGCACCCGACTCCTCATTCCATCACATTCGTAACTATCGAAGTAAAAGAGACAGCGATTCCTAAATCGTGTCGAGCTTGCCCGAATAAGCCTGCGCCCTATTTACTAAGTTCAGAGGCCGTATTACGAGCTCTTAAATCTTGCCACGTTGAACTCAGAGACAGAGACAGAACTATAGCAGTCGTATAACTCTGCCCCTTTCACTGCCAGGAACTTGTCAGGTTTTGACAGTTCATAATAAGATTACATTATACCTAACGTTTGATCCGAATTCGTTCTGAAAACTTTTGGCATTGGCTTCTGGATTACTTAAGTCTCAAAACTGTAATGTTATTAATAATTTACGGTGTCACGGCGTAGTGACGTGATTCGTTAAATATACACTGGTAAGAAAAAAATAACTTGGTTACTTTGTAAAGAGTTTCAGTACCCCATTATTTTTGCTTGTGTATATCATTGGTTGACGCGTTTTCGTAATTAATACACTGTGACCAATCTCTCAACCACATAAAACATGACTATATGTTAATGTAATAGAAATACTACGATATACAAAGTCGGCGCCTTTTTGTAGTATTTTTCAGTTATTTTCTAGTATGACTCGCACTGTTGACCGAAATGAATGAAAATAACTCTTGATTCTCGTATAGTATAGTTAAATTAACTCTAACAACTTATAAAATCATTTGTAATCGTTTTGTGTAGGTAGGTTAAAAATCAAGCTTTATACATCGCTCAATCACTAAACTACTAAACTACGGAACATTATGAATAAAAAAAATTTAAAAAAAAAACTTTCTTTCGGCCTTTCCGGGGGAAATATAAAACGTGGTGCAAATTGTGGAAAATATTGGAAAAATTATCTAAGTAAAATATCAAATTTGGACCGGGTTCGACCCCCGGAAAGTAGTTATCCACGTTTAACCGTCTCTGTAAGTCTCCGGGGGAAATTTTGAAACTATTGAAAATCGTCACAATCGTATTCATTTTACGAGTCAGCCGAAAGACGTCCACTGCTGGACATAGGCCTCCCCCAAGGCTCTCCACTCAGACCGGTCTTGTGCTTTTCGCATCCACAGCTTTCCCGCGATCCTTACAAGGTCGTCACTCCATCTTGTTGGAGGCCTACCCACAGCTCTTGTCCCGGTCCGCGGACGCCACTCAAGAACCTTCTGACCCCATCGGCCATCCTTCCATTCCATCCCATCATTTTACTAGTATTTGCTTTAAATTCGCACTCCATAAATAATTGGCATTCGCGCCTGGCGTTTGCTGCGATTACATTTGACAAACTTCCCGTTACTTTTTCTGCTTTTATAAAGTGCGAATGTAGTATATTTAGAATAAGTGTCATGTTTAAATATTCACGACTACCTTCGTTTGCACCGAAATACAATCTATAAAATAAAGAAAAATACATGTCCCCAGACTCCCCAGAAATGTGGCATGTAATTTGCCCAGGAATGCAAAATTAACTGGGCGTTTATAATGCTTTCAAAAGTTTTATGTAAGTTTGCATCAACTGATTGAATTATCCTCGAACCGCAATCTAAGAAATACAAATAATTTAAGTTTCATACATCGCACACCTTTTTAATTAAGATACGTTGTACCAAAGGGTTTTTACACGTGGCTAAACTTGCACCGGATAGTTCTCAACATACCTACGAGTATTCCAAAATTATGTCACTTTAAAGATTATACCTATCATTTAAAGGCCTTCCACACATAATAGAAACGGTGCAAACCGGGGGAAACCATCCAGTTGGGCCCATTAACAATCATAAAAAAACCACGACTACAAGACTTAATTCCACACTTTTTGCCAATTTGACTATACTAGTACTAAATATAACAGCTGTAACTGACTGCTGAAAATGTTATTAATCCGAACATGTTTTCATCGGATTCATTTTAAGTTTTCTATCGCCTAACGTTTGTTAGTCTAACCTCATTACAAAATCGAAGAATTTAGAACAATGATTTATCTAAATCTGATGATCTAACCTTAAATAAATACCTCGGTGTTGACGGCTGCTTTCATGTCCAGAAATATTGTTTAAAAGCGGCCCAAACTCGCTTCGCTTATACGCAAAAAAATTAGTTAAAATTCCTGTTTTAACCTTTAGAACAATTTTTTGATTTCAAATCGTTTTCACGTGTAGAGGGGTCATAAGACGCCACCTAAGTGCTCACCGACTGTATCTGTCTGTGTGTCTGTCTGCGGCGCCGTGGATCCCAAACGGATCGGACGGAACGGTGTTTTTTTTTAAACAAAGCTAGTTTGACTGGGTTAGTAATTAATTAGCTAGGTTTTATAAAAAACGGTTAAGCCGTTAAATTCACGTAGGTAATATCAGCTCTGAAATTAGGGGATTTATCTATTTAGAAGTTAGAAACCTCTTAATTTTCATTGACGCAAGGAGCAGTTCCGGAGTTGTCGCGACAACGTTATCAAACAAACAGACAAAATTACTTACCAAAAAAAAAACGATTCGCAGACGGACGCTTCAATATTATAATTATCGATTTAGATTAAACAATTAACAACTTGTTTCTTCTGTATGAGCTTTGTTATCATTTTATTGCGTTGGCATCGCCTGACCGCGGATGTGTTTCGCGCACCTGATTTATAACACCGATTTGTTTTTATAATGTTTATATATAGCTCGGCCATTTTAGATAGCTAGTAATTGGGTCGATGACTTGTTGTCTAACGTGTATTTATGCAGGGGCTGTGTTCTACTCGGTAATACCATGCTTTCGACATGTTATCATATTGTTTTTAACTAATCAATAAGAGTTATCATCATAACGTCGGCGATACTTTAACACGGAAAAAGTTTCGAACCGATTACGATAGAGTCCCAGTTTTGGTTACAAACTTACAACTGTGTTTTAGTACCTTTTATCCCTAACATGTAAAGGTGGGTCCACATTTGTGACATTACATCGCAACGTGTCTGAAACGCAAACGCGTGGCGGTACCGGTTGTGAAGATGGTATTTGTACTTATTACCATGTTCTGTCGGGATGTCACCCATCCCGACCGCATGATTTACACTGTCCATATTCAGCGTAACACGTCCTGTAGATTTGCCACGCGGTCCGATACGATGGAGCTTTATAGCCTGGACCCACCTTTATGAGGACGGTATTTATCATGTTACCACGTACTGTCGCGTCGTGACCCATCCCGACCGCATGATACGAGTATACACTGTCCATATTCAGCGTATCGAGTCCTGTAGATTTGCAATGCAGTCCGGTACGATGGAGCTTTATAGTCCGGACCCACCTTTATGAGGACGGTATTTATCATGTTACCGCGTACTGTCGCGTCGTGACCCATCCCGACCGCATGATACGAGTAAACACTGTCCATATTCAGCGTAACACATCCTGTAGATTTGCCACGCGGTACGATACGATGGAGCTTTATAGCCGCCTGGAACCACCTTTATGAGGACAGTATAGATGGTATGGAAAAAAAGTTGGTACTATAGTGGTTGGAATGACATGTTAATTAATCTTCAACTATATACAGCTTTATCACTTTTATAATAAAGTATTAATTCCTCGTTTATCCCAACTCATTGCGGGTCATCAGACCGACCCAATTACCATCACCATCAAATTGTCTAGGACGAAATTAAGCTCGGATCCAAATGATGTAAGCGTCTGACATTCTAAATGCGCGTACGCCTCTTTGGATGCGCGTGAGCGTACTGTCACTGACCGACCCGAATATTCTTCTGGTGGTATGATGTAGTGGAGATGTAAATTTAGAATCGGGCCGGAAAATTGTGTTCGAGGTCAGCGGTTACAGTCTATTACGTCATGGTTGCAGTTGTTTCAACGTATCTGTCAAAATCTTGACATAAATAAAACGATAAAAGTAGTTTCGATGATCGATATAGGTCGCTTGCTGTTTACATTGCTTAGTTTGTATGCTCGTTGTTGAGTCTGAAACTATTGCTATGGTTCGATGTATGTAAACTATCGAGCAATATATAATTTAAAATAAACTATGGGTTTTACTCTAAACATGCTTAATTTGAAAACAAACTCGAAGCGATTGCGGAATACGAAATATGTACAGTCAAGGACTTTAATTGTTGAGCCACTATGGAACCCTGTCGCATAACGTTATCCATTAATTGTAGCGTAATTTGTCTCATGTGGTTTGACGCTGTCATTATGGCAGGGTTCCATAGTAGCTTAACAATTAAAGTCCTTGACTGTACAAACCTGCGATGTACATAATGGCGACGCCTACTTTAGCTGATTAATCGTTTACGGCATAGGTAACCGATTTTCGTCAAACATAGCTATGCACCACCACGATGAAAGAAGCTTTCTTTATTAAAAAACCGCCCCCAATTCAGTCCATCCGTTTCGGAGCAACTATACTACAGACAGCCAAATATAGGGGCGGTTTTCAAGAAAAGTGTACATACTCGTAATTAAGGACTAAAATTAAGAAACAGTTACTTCAGTCAGTTGACTCACGATAATCAATTGTAAAACAAATCGTCACTGCTTTGAAAAAACCTCGTATCTCATATTTCATGATGTAAGATTTTAAACTTAAACGTGAAGAGAGTTAAGTTGAAACTCATACATATTGAAAAATCAGATACGAGTTTTTTTCAAAGTAGTAACGAAATGGTGGTATCTCAGACAAAACTCCTGTAGCAAGTGCGACCATATTATTGACGGGCGAGGATTGATGCCCGGTTTCTGAAGTCACTAGTTAAACCTTTAATAGCTATTGATCCGTTAAAGTTATGTTTAGGTTAAACGACGTTTATCTCTTCGTGCGTTTCTGAGTGCTCTACGAACAGTTCGATAACTATTGACAGATAAATAGTTCCTTCCGCTGCCGCTAGATGGATCTTAATAGTTTGTCATACGTAGACTGCTGTTAATGCCTTAATTCAACATCAATTCCGGTTGATTTTTGTAAAAATAATAATTTGAGAAAACTTAGCCACTTTATAGTAATTAATAAATAAATGATAACGAAAATTAAAATACCTAGTTTATTTGCCAGTGGCTGTATGAACAAAAATTGACAGTTGATATTTCAAATAGTTATGGAGCCGATAAACGGCAAACTTTGGTCAGTTAAGTTAAACCTAGTTTAAACGGAGTTTATCTTTGAGTCGTTGTTCGGAAACGCAGTTGTCAAAGTTAACGGACCAATAGCGTTTACGGACAGATAAACCACCGATAAAAGTACTTCAGAAACCGGGCATGAATCTGCTTAGTTTATTGTATTTGATACCCCTATAGGCTTATGAGGGCAGAATATATAATAAATAAATGATTAATTTTCGTGACTCACCTGACTGACGGTTTCTTAATTTGAGTTCTTAACTATTTACACTTTTTGCGTTCGCTCTCAGCTGCGAATAGATGAATACTAGGGTTTAGCGGAAAAACAGGGGGCAGGCGTTCGGTCGCTCGAAGGAGTGAACGAGTGAACGCGGCGCAGCTCCATCCCGTCAGAGCGTACAAATTACATTTTAGCGCGTGCATTCCCTATTAGGCATCCTTATAGCGGGTGTGGCTGCAGCTGCAGCACATGCTGAGCTGTCCTATTTGACTTCACGCTTCAATGCATCGTTTCAAGCGCTGGTAGATTCACTGTACCTTACCGACGTGTAAAAGAGCCCACATGTGGCCTATTTACTGAATAAATATTTTGAATTTTGTTTTTTTTTTAATTTTGTTTCTAATTTTGCCCTAGGCTGATCGGTTTTTTTTGTACTTTGTCTGGTTTGTTTTTGTCGAATAAATGTTAAGTTTGATTTTGAATCGCGAAGATCAAAGACGTACACCCGAACTAAGTTAAACAAAAGGTTTGTATTGATAAGTGAACGCCTGAATTGTTGGTTTATTCGGATATCGGAATAAACAAAGCGACTTCCGGACCGATAGTGTGACAGGATACTCAGGATACTGTCTTATCATTTATCGTAGAATATCGTTATTGTCAAACTCGTAGCGCGTCTGTACTTCTGTACTTCTCTATTACTAGCTGTTGCCTACGATTTCTTTTGTGAAGACGTCGGTTTAACCAATTACCACGGAAACTGGGAAAAATATCCCTTCGTTCTTCTTCGAAGTTTCACTTCATACATATTTTCACCCTCTAATATTTTCAAAATCTGAGACTAAGAGCTCAGAAAACATAAGAAATAAATAAACAGATTTACATAGGTACTTTCGCATTGATAAAATTAGTATGGATATCAAGATTAATTGTGAACTTATATTTCAAAGGTTAAAAACTAATCAATTTAGGTTCACGTCCTTTGTAGGTAATTCCTTTGTAAAACCCTTTCTTCCGCATAATCCGTAGTGCAAATGCACTTAACCCTTGCGATAGTCATCTCTGAGGTACTTATGTTATGTTTCGCGCCTTAAGTGAGCAGTGCACCGGGCCTGCCTCCATTCTGTTCGGATATCAGCAACTGTGGCATTGAATGAATTGACAAGTCGACCGCGCTACTTAATATGCGGCTCTTGTCTTGACACGCGCCAGTGATTGAATAGGGTTGTCTCTGTTTGTTTTTAAATTAGGTTATGCCCTATTATTATATAATTTGAACCTAAATGTATTTTTTCTGAAATTATGGGATTGTTTAATAGGTTGTAGCGAGCAATTCAATCTAATGTTATCAATGCGAGGACAACTTGGTTTGTTTATAACGCATTCACAGCAAAACCGTTGTACCGATTTTAATTAAAATTGGTATACAGATAGCTCGAACCCCACACACACAAAGGGTACTTTTTATTCCGGAAAATTGACAGTTCCGTAGGGAATACCGATAAACGAGTTCTCCGCGATCGGTGTTTCTCGTTATTTAACCGCATCTGTTTGTTAACTTTCCTTTTCCTGTTTCCCGTGTGGTTGCCGGGTTAGAATAGCGCCACTGCATCTTCCCGTGGATGTCGTAAGAGGCGACTAAGGGAATAAAGGCTTGTAGTACTGTTAGGCGATGGGCTTGCAACCTGTCACTAATACGCTGGTTAACATCTAAGTGCAGTGTTCACCAACAATTAAACGGATGGTTAGCGGTTTAACGGTTGTCAAGTGTATTGACTAACAGCTGATTAAGACTTAACCTTCTGTTAAATTGGTTGGTGAACTCGGCCCTTAGCCTATTTTTGCAAAGTGTGGTTACTGAATTATCAACAGGTTTTTAGAGTTGTAGGTAATTCTGTAAATGTGCCTACCCCACTCTGGGAATACAGGCGTGAAGGTATGTATGTATGTATGTTTGTTAACTGGAAATCTAGCAGGTAATTTTTATACCACTTTCCGCTGTAGCGGGCGCACCAACTATTAAAATGATCTGAAAATCGTCCTTTTTACTATCTCAACCTCTTATCTCATCGAATTATTGAAAGGAAAGGCGTCTTTATAAACCTTGGGACATGAGTGTTTTTTCTATCTAACTATTTAATCAGATAAGACGTTGAGAAAGTAAAGGGACGAAATTCTACCAACTCGCTTTCTACATTTCCCATTTAAGCCGATAACTCACTAATAGCGTAGTAGTAGTATTTTTATTTTAGTATGGGCACGCGCCGATAGCGCCGCCTCCGCACTCAGTGCGTTTGCGGGTCGATTATAATAAGTCATGGTATTTCTAGATCTACCTCTCCTTAACGTCACGCTGGGCTGCGCTCGCGCTGGCCCTGCCGCGGTTCCGTACCGCTGCGCTTTCGTTAATGCACTATTGTAGTGCAGATGGACGTCGAATTTATGATCAACACCGCCTAGATAATTACAAGCCACGACATAATATGGCATTACATACGCATGGGCACTATTTTACTCGATAAAACCTTATTTCTTTTAATATAATATCGAATTGTTTTTAACTCTATTACTATACAACCGCCGCCGCGCGTGTGGATGCCGGCTTAGAATTGTGCCACTCCATGTCTTCCCGTGGAAGTCGTAAGAGGCGACTTAGGGAATAAAGGCTTGTAGTACTGTTAGGCGATGGGCTTGCTACCTGTCACTAATATACACTGTTAAACATCTTAGCCTTATTGTGCAAATTATGGTTACAGAGTTATCAATAAGATTTTTGAGTTGTTGGTAATTCTGTAGCTCTGCCTACCCCACTCTGGGAATGAAGGCGTGAAGGTATGTTATGTTATGTTATGTTACTATACAACAAAAAGCCAGCTTTAAAAAACGCGACTGTTGTTGCTAACCAACTTTAAATCGTTATGAAGCCTAAATGATCGTTCAAAAATGAAACCTGATGAAAGAAACCTAAAGATGATTTTTAAATACCTATTCAGCGATACCCCACTTGTCATAGTTCGTCGACTATGACGTCGACGTCGTCTAGTTGCCGCCATATTTAATTGACATTTCAAAAAAAAAAAGCATTATTGTTTTTTCGCGTTTATAATATAGCTGGTTAAAAATTAGACTACCCGTATTTCTTGGTTTTTCTTTATTTAACTTAAATTCGTCGTTAATAATTTATTAAAGAAATAGTCATTAAAAAGACCGTATATACAAAGTTAGGAATACTGATGTCGTGATCTTAGCCTGATATAAAATTTAAAAAAGTAACTTTAAACAGTAAACAAAACTGACTGTCATGTCATGTCAATCGTTCGCTGCCGTTCGTTCACAAATTTGCTATTTTGCGTAATTTAATTAATTACGTAATTTGTAGACGCCATTAAAATAAATAAACTATTTTGCGTAGAATTGAAAGCGTGTCGTCAGAATCAAGTAATCCGTCAGACAGATAAACAATGAACATGACAGTTGTATATTTTTTTGAATTCCTTTGGTAATAAATGGACTAAGGGCACTATAAGTGTATTCCTAACATTCACAATCCAACTTTAATTACTGTTTTTCCTAAATATAAAAAAAACTACTGCATAAAAAAATCCAAAGATATTTTTACTGTAATCAGCAGTGTAAAATCTAGAAACGGTATTTTATTTTACTACCTTAGCACAAAATGAATTCCTAGTTTGACTACTGACTAAGAAGGAACGGTAGCAGCCATTACGTTAATTTGATGTTTGCTATTTGATATACCTCTATAATGTATAGTCGATATCTCTTTCTTTCCGCACTCATTTAGACAAACTTTACTATTTTAACTCCATAACCAGTTTAAACGTGATCATATTATTTATTTATACTCTTAATCATTGTCTTCATGTTTATTTTGGTGTATGAAGTACCTAATCTATATTGAATATTATCTTCTTTGAAGAAATGCAGTGGTTAAAAATACAATGAGATCTGACAAAATGGTTGTCACGATATTTTACTTTTCGAAATATTCTTGTTGTTGAAAATGTAGTGAAGTATTGATCGATTTAATTGACTAATTAATTAAGAGAGGTGTTCGACCTAGCAGTGAGACAAAGACGGAACAACCGTAAAAATAACTAAAAAGCACTGGTGCTTTTGAATATTTAAAAGGTTTTAATAACACAAAAATGTTACTATGGCAAACGAGAGGATCCTGTCGAATATTTAATGCCCAAATCGAATTCGATGTTACGCTATTTCGTATCAGTTACAGTCTACGTCTGTAACTTTCATCTGAAAAGTGATAGGTTTAAAAAGCCGGGCGATATTGCCGGCAGGCATGAATCGTTTTTAATGTAAGCTTCATGCATTTTGGAAGGCAGGCCTGCTAGTGAATTTGAAGCCTTCTCAACAGTATTAACATTCTACCTAACAGTTAATAGGAATTAAATTACTTTTTCTTAAACATGCTATGTAATGTCGGCGTTATGTTAGTTATTTTAGGCTTCAAAGTGCCACGTTCCCGACGGAACAACTCGAGAGAACTGTAAAGAATTTCATACAAAATTGAAGGCCTAGGCCGGGAAGTAATTTTTTTTAAATTTTAGTACGGCCATGACAGCTGGTTTTATGAACAGGCTGAATAGCTGAAAATCGTTTTTTTTTTAATCTGTGTGGTTCTGACCAAAAATATCCGCGTTAATGCCTATTACACAAATGTTTTTTGAGTGATGTTTTTTTTTTATTTCATTGCATATGTTTGAGAAAAGCACTATACATACCTCGCCGTGAAATAGGGGTTGCCAGCCTCGTACCTATCGCTTCGCTCGGCCGTCTATATGAACTCGGCCTGCAACCACCTACTTCCCGGCGTCTGTAGTAATGTCCTATTAATGTAAGCTTCATGCATTTTGGAAGGCAGGCCTGCTAGTGAATTTGAAGCCTTCTCAACAGTATTAACATTCTACCTAACAGTTAATAGGAATTAAATTACTTTTGTATTTCAAGTGTAGATATTTGCTATTTGATCTCGCTATTTTAATATCTATCAACAACAAGCTAGCTTGCGCGAGCTCGTACACATCGCGAATCGAGAAACATGCGTAATAAAATCCATTCAATTTACACCAACTTGATCCCCTGTTCGGTTCGCGTCTCTGGTGTTAAAGCACCTGCAAAATTACCTTCCAGAAGTCCAAAATTATGAGGATGAATGATGAATATATTAACCTCTTGGATTAGCCAACGTATACATTATTCCGATCACTACTTCATCCTCTATCTAAAGACAAATTAACGTCTGATATACTTGTTATTATCATTAGCAATCACCGCGTCAAAATCCTTTGTCCAGTTATATAATAGGTTGATTATGTCATTATTTGTCCATACTTATCATAAATTAAGGTTTACTCTTAACGACCTAGTTGTTAAAATGGTTTTAAAATGATGTCATACAAACATAATGATTCGACAACACTTTCATTGTTTAGGACTGACACTAATAAACTAATGATTAAATAGATTAAGCCTTATTGCCTCCGCGAACGTTTTTAAAATATGCGTAGATACAGTCACCAGCTATAATGTAATCATCTAACTTTGCTCAAACAATGGGAGCTAAATCCATTGAGCTTCAGTTTAGTCCACCAGAGTAAATTCTTTTTAAACGAACGATTTTCCTTGCGTGTGGTCTCCTTCTTAAAACAAGGGCGCTAAAATATCTGACACGCTCCTATACCTCTAGTAATAAAGACCTGTCAGATATTTTTGCGCCTACATACATACCTTCACGCCTGTAATCCCAGAGTGGGGTAGGCAGAGCTACAGAATTACAACTTCAAAAAGTTGTTGACAATTCAGTAACCACAATTTGCACAAATAGGCTAAGATGTTGGATAATATATTATTGCTGGTGACTGTACGTAAATGTATGCGTTTTATATAATATTTGTGTGCTTTATGTTGTTTAAAAATTATGGAACGTGGCGCGGTGCATTTCCGTTGGTTAATATGAATACATATATATGTATGTATGCGTGTTTTGCCAAGCGACTTTAATCAATAGTTGTATTAGATATAAATGCGATAGTACCTTTGGTTCTTTGTGATGCCTTCACAGCTTTAGTACTGAACCGATTTTAATGAAATGTGGCATGGACATAGTTTGAACCCCGGAAAAGGACATGAGGTACTTGTTATCCCGGAACACTAGACAGTTCCCAAGGGAATAGCGATAAAAGACTTCTACTGGCGACAACTAGTTTCATATATAAACTCATCAAACGTGAACTGTATGTTTTTTATAACGCCACGCTTGGTAGACTGTGTTGGTCTAGGTCGATCGGGTATTAAGTGTCACACTTGCTTAGGAAATTAGTTTACTTATGACTCATTTGTTACGTGTATATGCCGTGTCTTGTAAAAATAGTAACTATTAACTGCTTTTTCTTTTTACTATGTATAATTCCTTCGTTTAACTTCGGTATGGCTCTGCAATACATCGCAATTAAACATGAATTTAAACTTAAATTGATATGCTAATGTCCCTGAAATTTTTATTGAAATCCTTTGCACCGTTTTGGGAACCTATTCGTACTCCGTTACGGCTTGAATTCAGTTTAACTGTGTCAAAATGTACGGTACCACTTAAATCCAGGTCCACGTCGGTTGTGGCCAGACTTTAAAATGGTAGAGTTGTTACACAATGTTATGCAATTTGCAATTTCATTTTCTATTTAAACAATGTAACTAAACGGTTTTCTTTAAGAAAAAGGTAAGATATAAGAGAGACGTAATAGCAACATGAAATGACCGCTATCTCTAGGTATAGCAGTTTCTGAATCAACATCTTTTATAATTTATCTTTTATCTTCAATCTTAATATTCGAAGTTTAGATTTACTTTTTCCTTAACCTTTGCTCTACATCTAATTACAAAATTAGTACAATCATTTATTACGGACTTTTGCATCCACAGAGACACATGCATTAAATTCAATAAATAGGACAATAAATGAGTAAAATGACATCACTCATAATCATATCTTTGAAGCCGAAAGACGTTCAACGGCTGGACATAGAGCTCCCTCAAGGATCGCTACAATGACCTTCCGTGTTTCTTGCATCCAGCTGATTTGGATGCGGGTTGCCTAGATAATTTATGTGAAAAGCAATATGGTTTTACGAAGTGGAAAAGAGCCCCAGAGGTAGCTTATGGCCTGGTGTTTTTTATCCGACTGCCGAAGGAGGAAGTTAATGTATGTTTATCAGTTTATATATGTATGTTGGTTACTTTGTCGCGCTCTAGAAACTAAACGCGTGGACCTATTTTGATGATTCTTAATGTAATCGATTTGTATTAATCTTATGTGTCACTATAGTACATTGTGTATTAAGGTCGGTAAGTAAGGAATTACGATCGAGGCTCTAGTAGAAGCCCGAAGTCGAAGACTGAGGGCTTTCTGAGTCGAGGTTCGTAATTCCCGTACCGCCCGTGAAACATACAATGTTTGTCATCACATTTGCGAGTAAATAAATACACAAGTCAGCACAACTATTATTACGAATTACTTGAACTTTTTTTAAGCGGATGTCTGGCGGACTCCACAGATTATAAAAATGTTTCGTTCAGAAACGTTAAGGGCAAATACTTTAGTTATACATACAGCCCTGAAGGAGTGTAAAAAAAAAACGACGTTTTGATACAGAAAACTATTAAAATCGGTTATTAAGAACATTAATTGAGTATTTAAGTAACATGTAGCGAGATTGCAATGAAATTCCTGTTTAAATAACATTTTAAGACCATTTTTCAATTGCGTGTAAACTCTTTGCTTGAACTTGCATGACCTGTGTGCTGTGCCATAAATTAAAAAAAAAATAATTACCGACCTTGGGTTTCATGGTAAAAAGAAAGGTCGAGTTTTATATGGGGCATTGCGGCCAAGTTAACCTGTATGTTTAGATACTGTTTACGTGCAAGTGTGATGAAAAAGATATGACAGTAATTAACATTCAATATGGTGGCAACTAGACTCCATATTGTAAAATATGATAATCTACTAATTATGACAAGTGGGGTATCGTTGTATAGGTATTTAAAAATCAACTTTAGGTTTCTTTCATAATTTTTCATTTTGAATGATCATTTAGGATTTATAACGATTTAAAGTTTGTTGACAACAGTCATGCTTTTTGTTATGTTATTTTAAATCCCGGAATAGCGAACGGAGTCGCAATCAAAAGTAGTTATTATAGTAGCTAATATACAAATGATAATATATATTACCATCCGAACGCGATTTCTCATTTCTCATATGGTTTTAAAGTCTTATATACGATCATTTAACACATCATGGCTGATATTTTCAAAATATTATAAGAAGTGAACGTTTAAATATGCAAGGTATTTATTAGCCAACTCGTTTAATTGAAATTTATAAAACATGGCCTTCATGTAGGTATTCTATTTACATAAGAAAGAATATTATCAACACTGATTCTTTGTGTATATCATTGATTTTTCATATGCATTTGTCTTATCTTCCTCGCTAGAAGTAATAAATAACCATTCATTGCACATGAAGTCATTTGATGCACACGCTTCAAAAATATGCTCTGTATATAATCTGAGCTGGAGTTGCTCCGCTTAGAAACATTGCCTCTGCGCCTGCCCCTAAATAATAACTCTTATATTATGTAATTGTCCTAAATGGAGCTATTAAAATAAACTTTAAATGTTGAACATCTTCCTATGAAATTCAAAAAGTCCCTTCCAGATAATTGAAGAGTACTCTCGACTTCAACCTTATGGAGACAGAGCCCGATGTGGCCGATTGAATAATAGTTCAAATATGGGTGAAGCCAAACGCGTAATTTTTCGAGTCGCGAACCGCGTAATTTCCACTGTTTAAATTGAACCCATTGTGCACTGCCATGTGAACCGCACAGGCCTTTTGTATGATACTCAATGCAGCAAATATAACGCGACTCACAATTCAAAAATTATGCACGTTTCACTTCACCCTAAGTATTGCGCGCGGTGCTGCGTGCATGTGCAAATTATGTAGCGTAGCAGTTGCCTAAATTGCACACAAATAAAGGTGGTCAAAATAATATAGTGCCATTGCTTTTTGCGTAATTCTATAATTTAATTATATCTTTCTACGGCAACTTCAGAGAGAACTTTTTACCCTTTGTTGTCCTGTTGATTGTTATGTCCAATCTGGACTCGTATTCCGAAAGCATCCTTCACTCTCGTACATACTAATCAGAAAGTGACAATGTTTTATCTACGTTTATCCACGTCTATAAAAACTACCATAATAGGCCCGCTGAGTTGTGATTCTATTCGACTTCTTGTCGAACGGCCGATCGGTTGAGCGAGTTATAAGCTACGTAATTTTAAGAATGCGCTCCCCACTAAAAGTTTTTATTCTTTGACGGGCCATTTTATACTCGCCGGATAGCTGGTACTATTTAATATGAATCTCATATGATTCATGAACGCTTTGTCCCTCCAAATTTTGATCGATTTTGCTATAATTTAGCATACAGAAATAATATACAAATGAACTCCTGTATGGATCCAGAGAACCCGTGAATAATACGTCTGTCGAGTTGTGAAGTGATTTGCTTAAGAATTACCTACCTGCAATGGCGAAAGTTAATACTCGAAGGCTCCAAGACGGTTCTTAATTTAAACGTCAGAATTGTTTTCTATGACGACTCCTAATTGCTTCGGCGTTGCTTAAATATAATGAAACGTTTCTGATCCATTTTAAAATTAAAAATGTCTTATGTTTATACTAACATAAGTTAATAAATAGTATTTAACTGATAATAATCCTGTCACATTGCACAAGCATAAAATGTGAATGTTGATAATGTTGACAGCAGCAAAACAATGCTGTTAACATTGAGAAACTTCATGGTTATGTCAGCAGTAACCTCTTATCTGCATAGTACTATAGTAGTACCAACCCTGACGTGATATTTCCACGAAATTGTATATAAGACAGCAGCAACAGCGACGACCTAATATACAATGTTGCATTGCCTGCATTGCCAATTTTGACGCTGATTGCCTAGGAAATCGAGGAGATGCAATCGTATTTAAGATCAGGATACAGATGGACAAGCAAATTGATTTGCAATTTACAGCCGGAAATCAGGGAGGCTTGTTCTAGCGTACGGAATTACAGACGGAGTTGGAGCGAGGCAGCTAATGTTTACTGGGTGTGATTGCCGTGGAACGTTGTTATGGTCATATTTTCTGCATGACGAAGTAAAGTGACATGAAATGAGTCTTAAAACAGAACTTGTTTAGTTAACTGTTTCAATACATCCATACTATTAGAAACGCGAGAGTAACCCTGTTTGTTTGTTGCGTTTGTATCTACAGCTAACCTGTAGTACCGATTTTGGTATGGAGATAGTTTCCCGGGGAAGAAGATCGGGTACTTTTTATCCCAAATAATGTGACAGTTCCTGTGGTAATAGCGATAAAAGACTTCTACGCGAACAGAGTCGCGGGCAACAACTAGTTTGTTGTACCTGTTATTTGATTTTCTAAATTAAATGTTCTGCTACTTCTACTATTTGACAATGTAAACTGTACTATAGAACTTCGTGTAACGATTACATTGATTTCTTACTATTTCACTCCGTTGCACTCGATATATTGCCGTTCTAATTGGAGCCATGTGCGAGCGCGAAAGTAATATGTTTCACGACGCGGTTAGCCTACTTGGTAGAGACCCTGCACAAGGAGATGTCGATTAAAGTTCGAACTCTATAGTCTATCTGTTTAGGTACTTATATATATATACCTTCACGCCTGTAATCCCAGAGAGGGGTAGGCAGAGCTACAGAATTACCTACAAAATGTAAATGTAAACAAAAAAATCACGTGGTTCTGGATATTAGCCAATCAAAACTGTTCCGTCGAGCGTTGACGTATCAATGTTCACCTCCTATTGGCTGACCAACTATGTCACGTGATTTTTTTGTTTACATTTATTTAAGTACCTAAACAGATAGACTATAGTAAGGGAACATATTTGTGTGATGAGCGCGCTTATTTGCCTTTGTAATTTTGGATGTCCTCCATGTATCTGTATTATACGTATGTATTTGTCTAAATAAGTGTGTTTATCGTTGTCTAGTACCTACAGCACAAACCTATAGCGACTACGGTAATTTTTAAAATAAAACATGGCGGAATTTAACCGCACCCTAACAATCTTTTATTTGACGTTTATTTGACGACGCGTTAGCCTTGTTGGTAGTGACCCTGCCTACGAAGCTAGTGGTCCTGGGTCCAAATCCCGGTAAGGGCAGATATTTGTGTGATGAGCGCGAATATTTGTTCCCGAGTCATGGATGTTTTCTATGTATTTAAGTGTATATTTCTCTATATAAGTATGTATATCGTTGTCTAGTAACCCATAGTACAAGCCTAGAGCTTAGTTTGGGACTAGGTCAATTGGTGTAACATTTTTTCCTGATGTTTATTATTAAATTATTATATTGAATTGAGACTGAAATAAAATAACCTTTTTAAAATGGTATCCTATATGTTTTCAGGCATGTATTGACGACAATCTAGACATGGTGGAATTCCTGGTGGCCCATGGGGCGGACGTGAACCGAGGGGACAACGAGGGGTGGACCCCGCTCCACGCCACTGCTTCCTGCGGGTTCTTAAGCATAGCCAGGTGAACAACACATATTCTTTTATTATAGTTCGTTCTTTAAAATAGTCTGCATTGCAACCCTTTGAAGTCGCCGACACCGCTTTCGCTGTACCAATTGTGGCGGCACATCAAAGCATGCAAACTATTTGAACGAACGAACTTTACTCATCTCACACATGAAAAGAGGGGTGTGATCAATTTAACGTGTGTATCTGTGTAACTTTGTTTGAGGCGCTGTTGATCCCAAACAAACGAATCGCGCGAATTCATAAAAAAAGGCTAGTTTAATCGGAATGGTGCTCAAATAGGTTCCATGAAAACCTGTTGAATCGTTTGAGAGATGTCAACTCTCAAATTGATTACCGTTTTGGTTTTCATCTGTTTAGTCGTTTTTGCAAAGAAGTTCCTGTTACCTATTGCGGCTCGACAGTAAAGGCGGCCGAATTAAGAACAAAACCATAACAGGTCAAAAATGATATCGTCAGTGATACTGCAACATTCACTAACAAATTTATGATAGAGCAAAATAAACCTTACCGTATTATTAAAAAGGTGCATTTTGCTCCTTATTTAAAATATTACTTACGCGGTTTTGCAGTTTCACCGACGATATGGTTTACCGCCTAGAACGGAGACCCAGCCTCCATACTGTTTACCGGCAGGTTAAAGGGTAGGATGATAAAAAAAGAACTTTAAATATACAGTAAGTAGGCCGTACGGTCACTTTTACACGTCAACAATCTACCAGTGCTTCGCAAGTGACCACTGCTGAGAAGAAATGCCCCAAGGAAGGTCCTACCGTCTTTGAAGCTGCTATGACGGCTGAGTCACTTTTAAGCTATGCATTTGCGCAATGTTTCTCAAAGTATGGATCGCCATTCTGCAGGTTTTAGAAGTGTCAGGGTAACAATCACAACATGCCAAGCGAGACGTGTCGTATTAAGCTATAGTCGAGTCCGAAATTAGGCGAACTAACTTGACAGCCGAAAATGTTGCCAGACATAGGAAAAAATAAATAGTGATAGGTTTATGTCGACACAAATATGTCGATATAACCTTGTGCCTTCTATAAATCTGATTATATTTATATTTTATCAAGTAATTGTCATCGAAACTTTCACACTCATACATACTTGCCAAATAGGGAAAAACTACAGCAATTTTTACGATATAATATGATCTGAAGGATGTACGGTTTAAAGCGGATATTTACGATACTTACTCCTCAAATTAGGAATAAAATACAAAAATAATGCTGACATTACAACAGGCCATTGTGATCCTTTTAGGTGGCTTCCAAATTATTAGTTAGATTTCAAACACAATAATAATGATAAACTAGACTTTTTAAATATCGATATTAACAGCACTAGCCAAACTGTGGCAACATTAGTGTACAATGAACTGTCAAGTTAGTTCGCCTAATTCCGGACTCGACTTTAGTAGCCGGGAGGGTGTTCTGACTGTTAAGTATGTTTTGAGACGAGTCACGATCCACACTACTTTGGGAACCACTGCATTGCTGCATGGGTGGTATTACGTAAATTTAGCGCATTAGGTAGACCCCCAGTGAAAGCTGAAAACAATATTATTGCAGCGTTACAAATAAAAAGGAATACAAACCGTGCCGTCCCGTATTTTGTTATGCTTAAGTTATGTTGAAGTTATGAAAATGGTCACGCCTCATTGAGGTTCTTGGTTGTAAATCAATGCCCACGTTAGTAGGTATCGTATGTGTGCGTAAAATTATATATCACTTAAGAGTAGTTAAACCAAATTATAACAACATAAGTCTATAATAATTACTACATTTTCCTCTATACGAGCAAAAGAAGTAAACCCCACGGCTATGAATCAGAACATCATTCATACATAAACGACCCGCGATCTCAATCGAATTTAAGTCGATTCGACCGACTAAATAAATGTGAATATCGTAAACTTCTGTCGAATCATGAACTTTATACAGTCGGGTCCCATTCAGACTGTCAGTGACAGTAACAAGTATGAAAACGAAAGCGATCGCGATAGCGAGTGCGTTAGGCAATAGGCCGGTCTTTATTAAAGACTGAAACCACCCCCCTCCCCCAACGGCTGTCACCCCGCCGGACAGTTTAGTGACTGACTAAACTGGCTGTGTGGGTATAAGTCTTCTCAAGATCAAGTGAAAAATGGTTTGTCTAGTCTGTGGTGCCCTATAGCCACTTGGCCACCGACGCTCAGGCTCTAGTAGTAGGCACTAAAGTAGTATAAATTAATTGAGAGTCGGGGTATGCATGAGGTGCGGGCGGAGAGAGGGCATAGTGATTATAAGAGCTTTAGCCTCTCAATCAAGTTTTACCCTATGACTAGTTAATTTCTTAATTCATTAGTCTCACTAACGGACGAGTAAACCTCATGACAAAAAACTCAATTTCTCATCAACTTCCTTATGTAAAGTTTGTTTGTATAGAGACGTCGGTAGCTGATTAACAAACAATGACACGGGGAGTTCCTATGTGGTTTTGTGTATGTTTATTGCTCATTTGTTGGTTGATAATTGGTGAATCTGTGACGAGATGAATGACGACGTAAAGCGCAAAACATACTAAACGAGGGCGCGGGTTCGATTGTGTTCCTTTTACGGACCGCGTCCGATCCGCGCACGTGTTGTTGTTTACACTGAGATAGACGAACGGGCCTGCCGTACTGCAGACCCGACCCGCGCCCGCGTTCAGTGTGTTCTGCGCTTAATAGACTAGTTGATTGACAACTCTCAGAAAAACCATATCGTCTTTGACCTGTTATTTTATGTATTGTCAACATTTTGATTGCTCCTGTTTACGTGACAGTAATGGCGGCCGGGTTAAAAACAATACCATAAAAGGTCAAATACGATGTCGTTTTACCGTAGAATAGAGGCCTTGTATGTATGAAATAGCAAGCCGCGTGACGTTACGCCGCACAGTGGGGTATTTTACTGATCTGGGCGGCCAATATTATTTTTGATGTTATATTGGTAGGTACAGTAATATTAAGCTAATATTTCATTATTTATCTATACGGTAAGAAAATTATGGTGAAATTACAAAAAAATAAGGATTTTTCTATGTTATCTCAAAGTAGGTATAATAATATATGTACAAAGTATATACAAAAGTAACAAAAATCAGTCGGAAATCGTGTCACTTTCATCAGACGAAGACGGCTCTGTCGATATTTCATCAGACACCATTTCGTCTGCATGAGACTCCATGGGAAACAGCATATCGAGGGTTTCAGTAGCGAATGGCTTTGTCTTTTTACGCGGTGTTTCTCTCATTCCTGTTATTAGTGGATCCGAAGTTATGAGTAATCTATTAAGCACATCCCTATTGCATGAAACCCTCGAAAACTTTCGGGAAAAGTTTTGACGGTATAACGTTTGGATGCCTAATTTTCCATTTTCCGGAGTGTTTCCGTGGAAAATCAAAGCAAAATAATAAACTAGAATAAATGAGGTATGTGCTACATGCCCTATTTCTGCCGGGACTCATCGGGAACTACAACTAAAAGTTTCCGATAAGTCAAAATACAAGAACTTACTTTGAATGACTACCATATCGTCATAAGATAATCAATCCTATTAAAAACGCATACAAACGAAACATTCTTACCTGCCATCGTAATATTTAAGATAATTTCTTATATATTCCACCGCAAAAACATACTCTTTTGATATGTGCCACTCGTGAAAACAAATGCACTTCAAATACTTAATATTGCAACAAGCCATATACGAGCATAGTTTAGCGATAAGGTCGAATACATTGTCGGATTATAGTGCGTCAATAAGTTGACTTTCTGAACCCGACTCATAATTCTAACCACAATCAGTTTTAAAAAATTGACTTATGGCCGCCCAGATCAGTAAAATACCCGTCCGTGCGCCGTGGTTTTATTCATTCCTTACTGTTTACGGTTCCTTATTGATTCCTTACTCTTTACGACTTTTGTAATCATTCTTTACATTAAAATCGTTTGTTAAAGTTATAA
Organism: Acleris emargana; assembly: GCA_927399475.2. NCBI lineage: Eukaryota > Metazoa > Arthropoda > Insecta > Lepidoptera > Tortricidae > Acleris > Acleris emargana. Next base: position 8,557,551 of record OV656835.1, on the reverse strand, counting down.
TGTTGAATGCGAGCTTTCATTTAAATAAGTCTATTTTCAGACAACTATTTAATTTATATTTTTGAGATCAGCTTTTGTTGCATTGTTTTTCGTTTATTAATAATAATCTTCTATTGACGGCAAATTAACTAAGTAGTCGGTGGGTCTATAGTATTTTATGTAACTGGTACATAAAGAGGGTCCTTAAAACACGAGTGTGGTTTTGTGAAACGAGCCGAAGGCGAGTTTCATAATAACATCACACGAGTTTTTTAAGGCCTAATTATGTACAGTTGCATACATTACTTTATCTACACACATATTATAAGTACTCTTTCCGGATTTTAAAAACAGGCGGCAGAACAAACAAATGGCGGCAAAGCTTACCTGTGTCACGAATATGTTTTTTTTTTTTCAATCATAGACTAACTAACAAAGTCCCTATTCTAATGTCACTCGATATCAAAACGGCGTACGACACTACTTAAAATATACCGAGTCGACGTTTAATAGATACCAGAATTGACCCCCTGTTTGAATTGTGTTGGTTTTGGAAGATGTTCCAAATTTAAACAACATTACTTTATCAAAAGTTGTATCGTAATTTTAACTTTACAGTACAGCTACAGATAAGAAAAAATATCAGTAAAATTGTATCTTGTAATGATGGTCATTGTCTACGGATTCTGAACGCATTATAGAGGACTTATGATATGAGTGTAGATAAAGATTTTTACGAAGTTTTTTTTTTTTTAAATTAACCTTAATTTCCATAATCAGTCCAATTCCAATAACGGGAACTGGTTCAAAGTTAAAATTAATTATTTAAATTTAATATACCTACAGGCAAAGTAATAACTTGAAAAAACCTTGTTAAACATTTAACAATGCTGTTAAATAGGCATTAAAAATGGGATTCTTAACAAAAACATTGACGATAACATAGTAACAATTATTGATAATAATGATAGTGACAGCCAAACAGTCAATATTAATTATTTATGCAACTCGAAGAAGTTGCCACTTTCTAATTGAAGTAGGCAGGTAGCACTTAAGCTTGAACTAAACTACAGAAAGTAAATTACAGTGCATTAACTTTTACGCTATTATTATACGAGGGCTGCCTTTTAAGTTGTGTCGTTTGCCAACCTCCCGCGATTATTTAAAAAAAAACATATGGCATTTTCATCCTTTTGAATTTAGAACTCGAAAACAAAAGAATGTTTTCAAATTGGTCGAATAGTTTTATTACAGCGTCTATTCAAAGGTGACAAGTCGGTTGTAAAAATGGAAATGTCTAAGGAAAATTTGCGTGCGGTAATTTTCTACAACTTTAAAAGGGGATTATCGCGACTTCAGTGCTTTGAGGAGATCACATCTGTGTTTGGTGATGCAGCACCGTGTCTTAGGACTGTAGAACGCTGGTACTTAGAATTTTTACGTGGGCACTCTAGCCTCAGTGATAAGCTTCGTGAAGGTCGTCCAAAAACCGCCATGACGCAAGAGAATATCGAAGCCGTGCGGCAGCTAATACTCGAAGATCGTCATGTGACATACCGTGAAATAGAGGCATTCGTGGGCATTTCAGGGACCACTGTCCAAAAAATCCTGCACGAAGAACTTGTTGTAAAAAAGTTGATCTCTCGTTGGATACCACATTTGCTTAGCGACGACCAAAAAACAGCCCGTGTAAGTTGGTGTCGCAAAACTCTGAAGCGATTCAGCCGAGGAGAGTCAAAACATGTTTATGATGTGGTTAGTGGTGACGAGTCTTGGATATATGCTTACGATCCAGATTCAAAACAGCAGTCAACTGTCTGGGTCTTCCAGGACGAGCCAAAACCGACCAAAGTCATACGCTCTCGGAGCACTTCAAAAAAAATGGTTGCCTCGTTTGTGGCAAAGGGTGGTCACGTCGCCACTATTGTACTAGAAGATCGCAAGACGGTTACCGCCGACTGGTATACCACTGTTTGTTTGCCACAAGTCATCACCGAATTTCGAAAAAACAACTCGGAACGTCGTATGATACTGCACCATGACAATGCAAGTTCGCACACCGCCCGCCAGACAAAGATGTTTTTGAACACCCAAAACGTGGAAATTTTAGATCACCCGCCTTACAGTCCTGACTTAAGCCCTAAAGATTTTTTTACGTTCCCCAAAATTAAGCAAAGTCTTCGTGGTCAACGTTTCAGCTCACCCGAAGAAGCTGTTGACGCATACAAATCGGCCATTTTGACTACCCCCACTTCGGAGTGGAATAAATGTTTTAAAAACTGGTTTGAACGCATGCAAAAGTGTATTAAATATCGCGGCGAATTCTTTGAAAAACAATAAATGGTAATAATCTATTAGATTGTCTATACTTATTTCAAACGACACAACTTAAAAGGCAGCCCTCGTAATAGGGCTCACTAATATTTTAAAGGTCTAGCCGGTTAAAAATTGACACATGCTACGATGAAAATTTAGCGCGGAAAGATAGAAGACGACCTTCACCCAGCTGTTTGATCGAGAAAAAGTAGTCTATATCAAATAAAATATGATAAGTAATTATATGGCGAAAATAAAACACTTCTTTTTTTAAATCTGACTTGTTTAGTAGACAAATTACATACCAATCGAAAGTATGAAGTCTATAGAATATGCAAACGTTAGTTTAACTATTTTTTCCCATCATAACTATTGGGTAGGGAGGTAAGTCGGTGCTAATAATTTGCACTACACCTAACGTTTCAACCGTTTACGTACTTTCGATTGGTCTGTAATTTGACTATTGAACAAGCAATAGCAACTTAAAAAAATAAAATATAGGTACTGAACTGATTTTATTCAGTCAACCTATTCGCCATATATTACTTACCATATTTATCGAATCGAATATACAGCTAGGAGGTCGTCTCCTATTCGGATACCCTACTATAACTAATATAACAAGTAGAAATGGTGAAATTGTCCAGTTGACATTCAATGGGTCTGTATTTGGCACCTAAGTTCCCAAACGGATGAAGCTATTCGGACGCGACTACTTTTCATAAAAGCAATTTTAATCGGTGTAGATCTTAACTAGGTTGTATGAAAATAAGTCCATATATCGGGGTTTTTATATGTGTTACATGATGTGAATAAACATGGATGAAATTAATCGATTCCAGGTATCTACTCGAGAGCGGGGCAGATGTCGCTGCCGTCAATTACGACGGCGAACTGGCCGTCGACATCGCTGAGAGCGACGAGATGGAACAGATCTTACAGAAGGCTATCGACGAGAAAGGTACCATCAGCCTACGCAGATTGAAGGCACATGGAGGGTCCACGGAAAGAACATGTCTAGTCACATTAGTAACTTTTTGAGATATCGCGATTTGAAAGTTAGGAACCATCAATCAGGCGACTATTGTCGGTGAGGAAAAATGACGAGGCATAAAAATGTCGAAATAATATTTATTGTCAAGAAATAAAAAACTCGAAAATGAAAATTGCCGGAGTATAAAAATTTCGAGATGTAAAAAAGACCTAATGTTAAAATGACGAAGTATAAAAATGTCGAGATGTAAAAAAACTATAAATATAAGGTAGGTTTAGGTTATGTTAGGTTTTCAGCAGGCCCGAAGGGCCAAAACTCCCAGAGATAGGAGCTCCGCGACAGCGGAGCTCCGTCGACTCGGCTAAATTTGAATTAGAAATAGAAATTATTGGTCAGTAGACATAATCATTTCTCGACATTTTTATACTTTGACTAAATAATACTTCGTCATTTTTCCTAACCAACCTTTTTATTGTTCGGCTTTTTTACATATCGACATTTTTATTTAATGTCATTAGACATTTTTATACCTCGTCATTTATCCTTACCGAAAATAGTCGCCTAAAGGGGAACCATGTCATTTTGTACGTAATTTTCACGTAGAGATTTTTTTAAGAGTGAAAAGATACAAGTTATATGAAGATTTATATCTGAATCTGAGTGGTAGGTAATAGTTCATTTCGTCCTCTACATTTTGAGATTCCAAACTCATTTTCAAAAAAAGTGACTAGATGTCATGTTCTTCCCGTGGACCCTTCACATTGTCTGATTAGATGAATATTTTGTGAATTTATATGCCTACGTATTGATTTTCTTTCAAATGGGTACTTATGTTTATCGTTGTCTATCGATTATATAGAGAGACACTTTGAGCTTATTTTAGGAATTAGTCATTCGTGTAAGATTTTCCGATGATACCTATGTTGACGACATGATAGCCTAGTTGGTTAATTAAGATAACTAAATCATTCGTTATTTGAAATAACCAAATACTCGTAATCAGTCATTTGTTATTTTGAATTTATCTTGATAAGTTAATTGGGCTTTTATATAAAATATGAATGTTAGTAGTGCAGTCATGTAGAGCTAAAAGTTGTCGGGCACAATAAAATAATCTACAACAAAAGTAATGAATGTCTTGAAAATAAAAAGGCTATATATAAATACACATATGTAACCTTTTTAGGGATTACGTAACCCTAAAATCACTAATTAAAAGCACCTGTTTCGGGTGTTACGTTGGAATGACCCTTTTGGTGATTGTGACTCTTACGGAATTTTCATATTTTGTTGAAAAAATGCGATCTAAAGAATCCATGTATATTCCCTATTGTCTATAAAATGTAAATGCGAATGAAAATATGGTTAACAATTTTTTTGCCTTATTAAATACAATTACGTAGTTAATCAGTGAACCCCCAACAGGTATAGACTGCGAGAAGTCCCGAAACGCCGAGGTGGACACTCTACTCGGAGATGCCAAGAACTGGGCCGCCAACGGTTACGTGGAGGTCAGGGATCCGAAGACCGGAGGCACCCCGCTCCACGTGGCCGCAGCCAAGGGCTATATCGATGTAAGTAACAATAAACCATTGATTAAATTCTCGATTGGACACATTCTTGTTTGGACGAGTTCTGCTTTAATCGGAATGCAACAAGTTACATTATACGTACTACTGGGCTTAAATAATAAAATAAATAATTTATTTATGAATGTATGAATGTTGAAGAAGCGAAAGAAATTTGTCAAGATCGTAGCAAGTGGAACGAAGTGGTCTCTGCCTACCCCTCTGGGAAACAGGCGTGATTTAATGTATGTATGTAATCATTTATTTATCTAGTTCCTTTAAGGTCTAGTTGGGTAAGGATCAAACATTTGGGCATGCTAACTCGCAATTAAATTTTGTATGAAACTTTTCTGTTGTGACACTAATATTACCCATACAATTTTGTAGGGATACTTTTTTCGACTTCGTTGTCTGTATGATTAACTGCGCTATAACTATGGTCCAACTTTTTGGTCCTTACCCGCAAAAGTGCAAGAACGGCCTACTAACTAAATTATCATCTTTTATCTTTTGTCTGCCGTGCTTTTAATGCCGTGTGGTTACTGGCTTAGAATAGTGCCACTCCATGTCTTCCCGTGGAAGTCGTAAGAGGCGACTAAGGGAATAAAGGCTTGTAGTATTGTTAGGCGATGGGCTTGCAACCTGCCACTAATGTAAACTGGTAAACCTTCTGTACCTCATCCTCACAGGTTGGCAAGATGCTACTGGAAGAGTGCGGTGCCGAGCCCGACTGCGTTGACTACGAGGGTTGGACTCCGCTGCACGCAGCCGCGCTCTGGGGGCAGAAGGAGGCCGCCGCGCTACTGCTCAAGAGCGGCGCCGATCCTCACGTCAAAAACTACTCGGTAAGTACCAGGTACAGTCAAGGACTTTAATTGTTAAGCCACTATGGAACCCTGTCATAATGACAGCGTCAAACCACGTGAAATAAATTACGCTAAAAATAATGGATAGCGTTGTGCGACAGGGTTCCATAGTGGCTCAACAATTAAAGTATTTGACTGTACTAAGGCCCACCATAAAAGGATAATTGTGTAATATCTTCGATGAAACCGCAAAATGCACCTTTTTAATATGTCAGCAAGGTTTATTTTGTTCTATCATCAATTTGTTAGTTACGCGGTTTTGCAGTATTACCGACGATATGAATGTTGTGAATGTGAATTTTCTAATTTGATCATTCGTCATAAAAACAAAAGAAATTGCACTTTACTTCCTTTGTAGTAGATCTTCATTTCAATTGCCGTATTATGTACTATTTTTAGTACAAGGAGTGATTTTAAAGGCAGACCGATTACTGTTAAAAATAACGTATAATTAAAAGTTGTTTCATCTTAAATTTAATATGAAAATAATGATCCAATGTATAAATCATTGCAAGGAACTCAATTGATTTTTAAAAGTACGTGGTTATCGAGTAATCATGGTGAACTGGTTCGTTTGGTTTTGTTTACATCTTTTTCGAGTTCTATTGACGGCGACCTTATGCCTATATTTGCTTTTTATGCATTCATACTCTCGCATAATTTCAATAAGGTATTATTTTTATCCGTTATTCATGTTTAAAACCACCAAGTTGTATATAAGCATATAAAAGCTGAGCGTGTCCCAACTTTTCCGGTTCGGTATTAGATAAAACGTCATCACTGCACGCATCGAAGCACGGTGCCGCTCCGCTCTCTGCAGCTGGTTTGTCTCAGATAACTGCAATGCGTGCGACATGCGTTACGCGCACGCATCCATGGAGTCTTTTATTTCCATGGACTATTACTCGTCCCTCCTTTGAAAAAAGGGCGCTTGACTCATAGAACCGCGAATGTATAAGTGACCTTATTTCTTAAGAAAGGGGGTTAAATCTGCTTTGGCTATCTAACTCTATTAACATTTTGTACGTCAGGGCCAAACGTGCATGGACCTCGTGGACCCGACCATATCCGCGTGGCTAGCCGAGGCCACAGTCAAGGCGCGACGTACCACGAACAACAAACGCAAGCTGACGCCGCCCCGGCATGAGGTCAAACGGGTGGAGTTGCAGATCACAGGACAGGATGTTGTCAACGGTGAGTTCACAGTAGTGAAATCCTGCCCTCCAAAAGAAAAATGCAGGGAGGAGGATGAAGTTCTTAAGCGTATATTGCCTTTTTGCTTTGGACTTTCTTTACAAGAAAACTCCTCGTACATAGGCCTGAGGTGAAGGGCGTCACGCCTCCTCTCCCGCCTGCATTGTATCGTGCCGTCCCATACTAGCACTTTCCTTAAGCTCGGCTTTCAAATCGCGCGCGTACTGTACATAATGCGAACTAGTTAAGCGAATAATAAGCTGAAAATAAATGGTAACTGTTAACGTTTTAGTTTTAAATCGACCTTACATTACATGGTCTGTCGAGGCAATTTTTTTTTATTTCCCCAGTTTTAGTTTCCATTGTAATACAATCGGCACTCATCGCTAACATTACCTTCGTTCAAATTAATTTGTGCCAGCTCATTTAATTACTTACACCTATCCTAAAGTACGCGATTAAATTGCAAACCTCGCTTAGTACCTTGATTATTTTCCGAATGTATAATCAAATTAATGAAACTAGAAACTGATCAGATGACGTTAAAATTGATGACACGGTTAGTCTAGTTGGTAGCGGCTTTCGAAGCTAGCTGTCTCGGGTTCGATTCTCGGTATGGATAATTAATATTCGTGTGATGAGTAAAAATTCGTTCGAGCTGTCGTCATGAAACCACAAAAATAATTATAATAGGAATGTTGATAATGAGTTGAGTAATGCAAATTACTAACGACACAAACTCCTCAAATACTCGTAATTTTTTTGACTGGACTTTCATGATTTGTAACTTATCAGAAATGGTTAGTTTGGTATCTGACGAGAGACTCATTACGTCACTTTAAATAAAGTTCTGTACCACCTACCTAAATAGCTGGTTTCTCATGCCCGTCATCAGTTCATCACCCTTATTGTATTGTACAGTTGATCTTTAAGATATGTTTACATTTACACCTAATTTCAATCACCATTCAATAGATCGTACATTACTAAAAAGTACGTCAATAATTGTCAATGTTCTTATGGCAAACTGAAGTGTAAGCTAGATGTCTACGACATTTCATTCCCCCGACTGCATGACTGTGTTCACCAACCCCGCATCACCCTCATCAGAGAAACCCCCCGCGGCGCCGGAGATCATCAAGGCGGACAGCAAGCCGCCGAAGGGCCGCGCGCCCTCCCCGGAGCCCGAGGCCGAGGACGAAGCGCCCTCGTGGCGGCGCACCGCCTCCTTCAGGAAACAGCCTGAGATTACACGTCAGTATAAAGTTTGTAAACGATATCGGTCCAAAACAAGCTGACTAGCCTTTGTGGGCCAGCTGAAATACAAAAGAACAAATCGGACTGACACATAGAGTTCAATATTAAGAGAGAGGAAAAAAACGATGAGAAAAATCGTTAACTTGTATGGGGATGCGCTTTAATTTTTCTACCTAGGGAGGAGCCCGTTGTATCTCTTTTTTTTTTGGTCATAATGTCTTTGTTTACATTATTATTATGAATCTGCTGCACACTATTATAAAATATGTGGGTCGTTCTTCTTTTTTACCGACAATAAACCGTCGATTTTTGGTTTTTTAGATTTTTGAACTATCAATAACTGTGGTTTCAATGTTCGATTAAAAAAAAAGTTGCATTTATTCTTTATTAAAACTAATTAATGCTTTCTGTCCTGCATTCATATTTTATTATTTTTAATATTGTTTACCAGAAACACTGACAAAGTGGCCGTTTTCAGCCGAGACCAAGTATTAGATGACCACTCTGTCACGGCATTCTACGGAAAACCATATTATTAAAAAAAACATGGGTTAAAGAAAGAGCTCAATTATTTGGTACTCTTACATAAATAAAAGTATGGACGTATATTAACCTTTCGTATGCCGGAGAGGCTCGCATACTTGTACCCGTCGTCTGCCGGGCTATGACGTCATCGGTGTCACGTGACCGAGTTTAATAGCTCCTAGCTCGAAAGTGATTTGACGTTTCGAGCAACTGAATGCTATCTATGGAAGATTGATTTTTTATTTTTCTTTAAATACAAATTAGAACCCTATCTTTAAGCTACTAGAATCCAATTTCAAATAACCCGATTAAGCCCCTTAGTGACAGATACGGAACAAGGCATAGGACCAGGGTCGGTACGGATCCGGAACTAGGCATACGAAAGGTTAAACACAAAAAACATAATTATCCATACTCTAATGAGACGCTTAAAAAGATGAAAAAAGAAGAACGACCCATGTATATTTTATATCGCTAGAACCGTAAACTATTCAGAATTCATAAAATATCTAACGTGTAGAAAAGGGTTTAGGTTTTGTTTGATTTTTAAAAAATCCTGAAGAAGTACCCATTTTCTAAACAAGTATGAGTATTATGTATGACCTAAAGAACGGTATGACTAAAAATAATTGAATAAATAGCAGACAATATAGACCCGTATAGCTATTACGGCCTAAATTATACAGCTCTGTGACAGACGGACAGATTGATACCGATATAGAGCTTAAATATACGACATATTTTGAAAAGTTCGTGTTCTCTTGTTTTCGCATTCAGCCTATCAATGGGTACTAAAGCTGACAGAGAAAGTAAAACTTCTCCGACCACAGATGATGTTTCTGTATACCTATTATGAAGTGTCAGAAATTAAACCGAGACAGATATCTAACTGCTATAGCGCTGTCTCTTTCACTGCCTGGATTTTGGCATAGTTTCGACTGTTCATAGAACAGCTTCAGTTCTTTATAAAGGCAAAAGTAATAATAATACGTCGGTATAAAGGTTCTTAGTTTATAGTAGCGAGAGTGGATTTTGATCTCTGTGACAAACAATATTCTTGAGGTTGGAGGTGGGAGGACCTTGTGCAGGGTCCGTCCGGGTTGGTACCACCATCTTATCCATTAACCTACCGCCAAGCAGCAGTGTTCGCATTGTTGTGTTCCGGTTTGGGGATAAGACAGCCGGTGAAATGACTAGCATAGAGGCATTCCATCTTCGGCCTCAGGGTTGGCAACGCATTTGCAGTCTTAGGATTGCGGTCTTATGAATGCGAATGTCTATGGGTCACAGTTTCCACTTACCATCAGGTGGCCTGTGTGCTCGTTTGCCTTCCTATGATATAAAAAATAAATAAAATAAAATTATAACTGTTGTCAAATTTAATACCGACTACTGCTACTGTGAGTATAACATGAAACCACTTACATTCACATTTAATTCAATAACCTATAAATGTGTTCCATTTCATATGCCTCAAATAATGTAAAGGTGGGTACAGACTGGTGAAACGTAACATGCAATGTGTCATGCAATGAAAGAATTCACCGTACAAAGTGTGTTACATTTCATGATACATTGCAGCAATGTGTACGGTGAATTCGGTGAATTTATGACACATTGCATGTTACGTTTCACCAGTCTGTACCCACCTTAATGAATGATCCTCATCTGTTTATACCTTGTAACGATGCACTTAATGCTACTTTAAATCAGAGAATTTTCATGTAGTAACCCCGATGTATTACATTTCAGGTGAAAACAAACCAGAAAACAACGCTGTCGACAATGATACCATCTTAAGAAGGACGCACAGCTTCGAAAACGACAAGACGTGAGTGCACTAATGCATGGAGTTAGGCTATTTTATTTCTAATGTATTTTTATTTTTTTAACTTGTATAAAGTTTTGACGATAGGACGTTTTTCCTTGGCATGCGACGGCTAACGTGACGTCATCCGAAGTAACTAGGGGTACCTAAAGTGCAGTACAGCTGTATGACGGGCGTTATACAGCGGTAAACGTGTATACAAGATTGCGTGGTTTTCTTGATCGATTTCTTGGAATCCCCGCCATTTTTTTAACATATACATCGTTTTAGTGACGTCATTCAGCGCTTTATCACGCTCGTCATACTGATACCGCTACTCTAGGAAACCTTAGCTTTAGATTCAATATGGTTAGTGCTGGCATCTGTCAATGTTGACTGACGACGATAAAAAAGCTTTTTAATGCCTAATGGACGCTTAAAGGCGCTTTAATGGCGAATCAAATGGTGTTCTGTGAGCTGGCCGTTCAAAATCCTAACTCGTATTAAGTATGACTAGATCAAAAAAAAAATACTTAAAAGAGACCACTTGTGATCCGTTTGAGTAAGTTTGCGAGAAATCTACCTAACGATTTTGGTCTTCTAAAGTAATCTCTTAAAAACTATGCAGACCACTGAAATTCTACTACTCTGTTTTAAGCTCTTGATTCGGTATCTACAGAAGATATTTCGTAGGTCTCAGAAGTCTTAGCAAAAATGAGTCAGGAAAGTTTTATCGGAAGACTTATTTTGATATCGTCGGTGAAACTGCAAAACCGCGTAAGTAAAATTTTAAATAAGGAGCAAATTGCACCTTTTTAATAAGACAGTAAGGTTTACTTTGCTCTATCATAAACAAAGAGCGGAATTCTTCATAGCAAAAATCAAACTGTCAGAGGGATTGACCTAACTGTTTTATCGACTTATCGATAAATATTTGTCACTTACATACATACATACATACCTTCACGCCTTCATTCCCAGAGTGGGGTAGGCAGAGCTACAGAATTACCAACAACTATAAAAAACTTGTTGATAACTCTGTAACCACACTTTGCACAATTAGGCTAAGATGTTTACCAGCGTATTAGTGACAGGTTGCAAGCCCATCGCCTAACAGTACTACAAGCCTATATTCCCTTAGTCGCCTCTTACGACATCCACGGGAAGACATGGAGTGGCACTATTCTAACCCGGCAACCACACTTCACTTAACGAAACAAAGTTAAAGTAATGAAATCAGGCTTTTGGATATATATACAAACAAATTAACGGTGTCCCTAATTAGCAGACCGCCACTGTATTTTAGTATAATAGTAAAGAATAAAACAGAAAATACTTTTTTTTTATTTTCTATATGAAACTTATCATTATAAATTAAAAACGAATATTGCTAAGAGTAGGTAACTAATCTTCATTCAAAATAACAAAGTCGAAATCTAAATCTGTACTAAATATGTTTTCTTCATCTTCCCTGTAGTAAAAGAAAATAGTCATTATTTTTTCAACATTGATACCTTTCAAATTACTCCTTTTTTCATTGTAGATCCATTTATAAGATGAAAACGAGCGTTCTACCTCAGTTGAAGTAACAGGAGCATATTTGTAGTAGGTACTCGATAACGGTGTTTTGGCTGTAATCACTTTTTTCTATAAAATCAGCATATCAGGTCAAATGTTACAGAATAATCTTTTAAGTTGATTATGGATACCTAATGCGATATTATTCCGTAACATCGATAAGTCGATAAAACAGTTAGGTCAATCCCTCTGACAGTTTGATTTTTGCTATGAAGAATTCCGCTCTTTGATCATAAATTGGTTAGTTACGCGGTTTTGCAGTTTTTTATTCCGATCCTGTAATATTTACTACAAGGTCAGGTTTCAAGCGGTCAGCTCTCGATCCATGGGGCTTATGTGTTGTTTATTTCTTTGGGTACGCTTTTACTATTTTACTTGTCCAAAACTGTTTATATGTCTTTATTATTTGTGCCAGCACTATTCAGTTAACTAAAATCATTACAAGGGCTAAATCAAGATCATTCTAATGTGCTAACTATACTCGTAAGTACCAGGATTGCAGACGTGTTCAGGAGTTCATTTGTAATTTCAGAATAAAAGAGAGATTCAACCGTGTGAGCTCGCTCATAAGCCGGTTCGATACGCTGTCAAGATCGGCGAAAAGTATCGACGACATGCGTTTATACATAAGTGACGAGTTAGTTATTTGTAGTTGTGTCGTCTGTTTCTCGTCCTAGTGCGGTGTAGGGTACCTTTCCATGCTTGAGGACTGTTCTAATTTATAAAATGGCACAAACTTAGGCTAGGTAGCTGCTAACGTCAGTAGTGCACACCAAATAGCGTTTACTTTATTTAAAAATATTTTTTAGATTTTTCCTATTTAAATTATTGATTGCATATTTATATGTTTATTTTGCTTGAATAGGAATGGGAGGGAGAGGAATGCCCCATATAGTTGCTTATTTCTAAGCATTGAATAATTCCAGATCGTAATATCTGGTTTAGTTGTTCAAAGGTTTTTTTCTACTAGAGGGTCACAGTATTCTCGTAAGGCTTAGGTAATTTTACATATTTGAGTTGAGAAAAAACCATCTCTATTTGGTACAAATTCCTATAAGTAAGACGACCAGTCATCATCATTATGTCAGCCGAAAGACGTTCACTGCTGGACATAGGCCTCCCCCAAGGCTCTCCACTCAGACCGATCTTGTGCTTTAAGACGACCAGTGCAGCGTTTAAATTACTAGCATAAAAGCATTTCACCAGGTTGTCCTTAGGGTTTGCATTAACGTGGGCCATAGACCCCTCAGTGCCCTACGAGAATACATTTCTTAGTACAGCAGATTTGTGTTTACACTAGATTTGGAGGGAGGCAGGCAACTTTATTGGAGTGGAGGTCTTTTCTTTCAGGCTAATAAAGTATAATAGCCTGAAAGACATAACCCATCCTCCCTTAAGTTGCCGTTAAATAGGAGCGTGACATTTACATTGATAAAAAAACCACATCGCAGTCCTCTCGCCTAACAACTAGCATGCTTGTGTTGTGAACAGTTTCTACCAGCGCTACCGGGACGTGACGGCGCGTATCAAGGCGACCTCGTGCCCGTCCATACCGCCCCCGGAGAGAGAGACTAACGATACTAACGAGGATGTACTGACAAGGTGCCACTTTAAAACGGTCGGGTTCGTGCTGTCTTCTATGAGACATGTGGGAGTTAGCAAGGCCATTTTAAGCCAATCTTCTTTTTAAGATGGAAATATGTCGTGACCTCTCATAGTGAAAAGAATGCAATTTAGGAAAAATTAGGTCATTATGTGCATTGATGGAATTTATGTAACGGATAAGTTCTTATTTCTTAGGAGCATGTTTGCCCACTTGCTAGCACCAGTAGTCCAGTTAATCGATTGCATGATACATGATTGTGGGAGCTGTTAAGTATATCGTTAAACCTTAAATCTCAGGTTTGGCTCGAAATATAACGGAGTATTTCTGTTTTGGAAAAAACTTCCATCCGACAATTTCCTGAATTGGAAATACTTCAAGGAATATTTTTGATTTGCCCATAACCAATTTATTACCAAAATTTATTGCCGAAATATATTACTAGTGTTGGCAAGTGGATCGATTCCGGTTCGTTACAGCCAAATATCATAATAACGTGTTCCTAGAATATCAAAATGTCAAAACAGATTATTCTCATAATGTCCAAAGATCGAAATGACTTACGCCTACTTCTTAAATTACCGTATTATTAATATGACTATAATTCATTTAGACTCTATCTCGTTTTGATAAATTTTCAATTCTACCATTTCCCAAAATGTCTAAAACTTGACTTGATCATGTTTTGATGAATTTTCAATTATACCATTTCCCAAAATGTCTAAAACTCAAATTAACTAGACACAAAAACGTCAATACGGAAAATATTTAAAATTATGTTGAAGTTTACAGTTTTTAACCAATGAGTAATTAAATTAATTATCAACGGCATCCCAATTTTCATCTTTATCCTATTTTTATTCTGTACAATCGAGAATAATAATTAATTAAGTAAGACTGCTAGGACACCACTCGGACATTCGCTCACCTTTGCTTCTTGAGCGAATCACACCCCTGCTCATAAGGACAGTTTTTGTTTGATCGTTTACAAAAGCATTAGTTATAAATTGCTAAACCAATTGTGATAAATTGAACTAATTATTTACATTTAAAAATAAGTAACACTAAAAATACTGCGTGGTTAAAATTTTAGGTATTATGAGACAGTGTCATTTTGGTCTTTGGGCCTGTCAACAAAAGGCATTTTTGAATTTTGGTAAATTTGAAACTAATGCATTTTCACTTTCAGTCTTAATAATAATTCGGTATTTGAAGTTATTGTTCATTTTACCAAGTATACAATTTGGATATCGGATGTAATGTGTAAATGTTATTATGACATTGTATTGTATTGAAAATAAGTCAATTTGGGAATTAAGGCATTTTGGAACTAAGACAATTTGAGATTTAGTAAAATATGTAAAAGGGCATTATGATATTTGGCTGTAATGAACCGGAATCAGTGGATCAAGCAACACCAAGCCAACTAGATGATTAGGAGGTGGAACATCAGGTCCCTATTTTACCAACCTAGGTGACAACTCATATGCACTGCAAATTCAACAAGTTTCCTAGGTCACTGGGGTTCGTATAAGCTTAGCGATGTGCACTGAATTGTCACCTATAACACCTTCGTTTGATGAAATAATAAAAAAGCAGGTGCAGTTGTTTTGAGCTGCAGCACGTTAGGCCATTAGTGGCGGTTCTCACAATAAAACAACCTGGATACCTAACTTACTTAATCCGTGCGTTACCATGTGTGTAATCATATCAACTTCAATCACACACAAGCATAGCGACGGTTTGGTATGTGCTCCGGCCTCAATAAAATCTGACACGCTTCTATGCCTCTAATAAAAAAGACGCGCCATGTATTTTAACCTCTAGGACCAAAGACACCAACATAAATTAGCTATGTTTCCCCCTCCCTCCCTATTATCTTACTTAGTGCTTAAATGACAGAAATACTTATGGGCATTGACAGCTGTCATAACGAAAAGCACAAATAAATATTTGTATTAAAATTTCATATTACATATTTTGAGACGTACTCGTTGGTGTCATCGATAGTATTGCAAATATTTAGAATTATATATTAAAAATGAGTTTGAACCAGTGTCACGTTACTTGACGTCGCTTTCAAACCCCAAACTGTATTATAAGGCAATAAATTGGTTCATGTTCAACATGTCCGATATCCGGAAAGAGTACGAGCACAGGAAACTATTAACACCATTAAAAGCTCGTACTATTTTCTAAGTTTAAGATGCCGTATAAAACATTCAACGTACACTATTCATTTTTGTTGACGTAAGTATGATGCTAATTCAATTTAATTTGGTAACACATTATTCCATATGGCTTGTTACCCAGGTTAAAAGTAAATGTATTTATGACCGAAGTAGTAGATATCAGCATAATTGCGGCTCTGACGACGTTAACGACGAATACAACTTTGCAAATACCAGTGTACAGATGTAGTGCATAATTGTTTTCCATCGTATTTTCACGGAAACGTACGAAAGTGTCTTGCCCTTTGAGTCTGTCACGGTACAAAAAGTACTGAGGTTGACTGAAGCAGCATGACAAATACGAACGTAGCCGAAAAAATACGATGGAAAACAATTATGCACTACATTTGTAAGGCTGAATACCCACCAGAGCTGTGCGAGGCAGCGGAGCGGTCGAGGAAAACTAGGAATACCATTTTCCTAGCCTAGCTAAGTGCAGCTCTTCTATTAGTGTTTTTTTTAAACTTTTATACGTAAAAAGCAGCCTTGTTAATAACTACGCATTCAATGCAAGAATCAATTAATTACCTATTTATTTTGGTATTTATATTTTTATTGCTATTAGGAGAGCTGCCACCCATCCATCTAGTTGGATTGGTTCTTAAGTAGGTTGTAAAAGAGGACGAAAAATTATTACGTTGGCCTTGATAAACACTTTAACATTCTTGAAATAATGGAGCCTATGTAATTTCTATCAAGATGTAATAACAGAGACCACTTCTTTCCACTTGCTACGATTAGGCGTGATTTAATGTATGTATGTATGTATGTAATAACAGCGGTGATTAAGTGAAAAACGTAATTATTTTTAGTGTAATGGTGGCCTCATGTCTTTTTGTATATCAATTAGTTACTCAAAAAGATCTATTTCTGCTTTGCGGAACATGAAACTAATTTAAAATCGGGTTGACCGAGGGGAGCCGTGTCACTGCCTACCAACTCCCCAGACGTGAATCCCTATCTACCTTTAACATGAGCACGAGTCTAATAAAAAAAAACAATGTTCAAAATAGTCCAAAAGACATGGAATAACTCGCGGTAAGAAAAATAATAACTTATTTGCGAGTAGATCTATTTTTGATGTAGTTTAGGACTATAGAACATATGTATTTGTTATTATTTCATTTTATTTACTTGTTCTGTAAGTTGATGGTAATAAATTAATTAATCGCTAGGTACATTTAATATTCAATAATTCAAAGCAGATTTAAAAATTGTTGGTTTTTTGTTCATTCGTATTGAATTATGTAGAGTAAACGAACCAAATCCCAAATAGCATACCTCCATCATAAACGAACAATAAACCTATTTTAATCAAAGTATTCCTTGTCCTAGTCTGTCCAATTCAAAGGTCACAATGACTGATAAGAGTGATAAGGCCAGAGCACATTTACAGCCACACTAGCTATAGCGCGTTTATGAATAAGAGGTTGAGATTCAAACAATTCCAAATGTGTTGCCTTTTTTGTATCAAACATTAGATGCTCGCTCATCATAACTGCAAAAAACGTGAAATAGTTTTTAAAATTCAACACTGAGTATTGAATTATGTTATGAATGACATTACAAATAAATTTCTTTCAATTTACAGTTATTTAGGCTTTAAAGTGGAATGCTTACTCCCAACATGAACCCATACCGACATCTACGCCATTTACATTTTTAATAAATCCTCATAAAATAATTCATTTAATTCCATTCATTATCAACGTCTTTGGATAAAAACAACTAAAATCGTAAAATTGATTTGACGTTGATTTTGAATGGCGTTTATTTCAATGGTATGCTTATTTTTTCAAGCCTTTTTCATGTCTTTATGTATTTGTGTACGTGTATTTGTTAAATTCGTATATATGTGTATATTTGTATATCATTGTGTACGTAGATGGGATAATGTTTTGTTCGATGTGTAGAAAAAGTCTAGCGAAATTGGCACTTGTGTTTCGATACCATATAGTAGTTGAAAAATAATGGAATTTTTCGGTGCTGTGTTTTTTGTTCAGGAATAACTAGTGAAAAATCATTATAGCTTTTAATAATCGTCTTATTATGATCAAGTAAGTGGGATATAGTGTCACTATGTCCGGAAACTTTATAGGTGCAGTATGTTTTATTTTACTACGAAAAAATAAATTAATACAGGTGGTAAAACAAACCTTTTTGAGTTCAAAGGATCCATAAGGATTGCACTACTATTTTTTTTAAAGAACTTGCCTTTTTTATAAATTGAAATACTACGATACTATCTCTTATGAATTATGATCATACGTCGTTATCGCGGGAGCAAAAACAAATCTATTAAAGAACACATATAACAGAATGTCTGTTCAGTATAAACGGAATATTCTGCCTATACACTCTAAGCCTCTAAGAAGTTCTTCATATCCTGCACGAAATTTTCGCTGGAAACAGTCAATTAAACTTGTCTTACACTGAGTAAACGCTTTTATTAGTCAACGTGTCAGCTTTAATAAATAAAAAAAAGTCAAATATTTTTATCCAGAACTAGTTTATTTGTATTTATTTCATATTTAATTTAGATATAGTTTTGTATCTTTTTGTACATATCAAATCAATCAAAAATGAAAAATGTCTAAAGTAGCAGGAAAAGTAACTGAAGACGTATCTAATCTCTTTAAATATGTACTACTAATCAAGTCAAATACGGAGGTAAGAAATTTAAAATAAAATGATACATTTTGAACTCGTGGGTATAAACGTTTCTCGATACGAGTGCCACTTCTGTTATTGCCTATTTGTCATAATCTTTGACTACTGTCAAATCGTTTTTGCTCCCGCGATAACGATGTATGATTATGATGCACTTATTTTTGTCCAAAGGGGCCACTTAACTTGTTCTACTGACTGTACCAGAATTATGATTAGTGACATCTTGCAACAATAAATTTAAACTAGTTAATTTTTATATAGCACTTTTATAAGTTGTAAGTCAGATGATTCGATTTTAGACGATTGAGGTAATTTAGGAAATAAACACACGCAATCTCAGCGTTATTTTAATGTATCGCGTGAAACACAAGAGTCAATGACGCTTACTTTTGAACGCCATAGTCCTCGAGACGCGGCAGCGGGTTGTATTCCGCTGACGATAAAATGTGACGCTTAGTAAATTTTGCGTCAATCTGGCTCCGATTCTGGCGTTCAAAAGTTTAGGATTCAAATCCAAAACTACGATGTGACATGACGCGTCAAATCGCTACGACATGCTACTGTGCTGCTTTATACGAATCAGCAACCTATGAAAGGATGCTCAACTCTTGCAACGTTGCAGTTATTTGCGAAGCGATGAATAAGCATATGCAGTTTTGATTTTGATCCCGTAAAATAAAGCTCAAGTTACTATCGCATTAAAACGGTAGTGGTAGCGGAAACTATTAACCGCCTCATCACCACCGCTTTAACGGCAAATTTAGTTCGGTGTTGATACATAGATTTGGACGATTGCATGAGACGTGCATGTGATTGACATTGTGTCTCCGCATACAGAATAAACTCGCCCGAGAAGAAAGAAAGAGATGCAAACACTTGGAGTCCCACCACAACGACCACAACCAATACCAACAACACTAGTACTACCGCTCAAACTACGGTCAGAAGGTACGTGCGTACATTAATTTTTATTAACCATAAAATATAGTTTCAGTTTTTACGAAAACGTTTTCTTTTGATTAATTTTACGCAATCAAAGTACAATATTAGCGTGTCTTCGAGGGTTGAAAACGGAACGTGTAATTAAAAACGTATAAGTTAAGGCTGTCTACACTCCGCATTGGGAACAAAAGTCTTTGTACTATTAATATAACAGGTAGTGAGTTCATTTGTTGATGAACTAGATAGGGAGACCAGCAGATCTATTATATTCGTGTTTGTCGATGTAAATAAAACATCTGTCACACACACAAGCAGCGGATACTTTATCCACCGATATAAAGGTAACCATAATACGGGCCCTAGTATTGAAAAGTGAGAGAAACGAACTTTTTACTAATAATTTAATTTTGTCCCGAAATATTGAGCAATAGGCAATCACCTATATACAATTTTGACTCTATTGTGTCTGTTAAGAGTAGATTGCGGTGCGAAATGTTTAAAAATAATAGAATTAATTTGGATGGGGAATTGGTGAAGGGTAATTGTTTTTAATCGAAATAGACTTGAAGGTCGTTTTCAAAAAAAAACGTAATTAAAGGCTCAATGAAAACAAAATAAGGATCGCGTCCATACAAACTTGGGCACAATTTTTTGGAAAACGACCCTTAAGTACACGACAACTATACAATAGTCGTTCATTCTATATCCTCTCATAGAATCCTACTATACTTATAGTTTTCTCACCTGAAACTATGTATCATTTAGTTTGAGCTCTTCCCTTTCCAATAGGCAACTTAGAAGTACTTGTCTAAATAGAGAAATGAAGTATTGGTGTGGGTGCATTTTATTAACAATTTATCTAGGCAATATGAATAAAATTTGAGTATAATATCCATCTGAAGGCAAGTCGGAGACGTTGAATTTGAATTTGACATGTCCTTGAAATGCTCCTCACTCCAGACCAGTTTATTATTTGTTACGGAGCAAGTTTCAATTTTGAACGCTTTATGCTGTGGACCTTTCGAGTTAGTGTTTCCAATCCATGCTCCTGAGTCTATGGTGATCTTGTTATTTAATAAGAACTTAATTTAGTTAAAATATGCTTTGTCACTTTCTGCCAAATCCCAAGGGCGAAAGCATATTTTAAGCATACTTTCCACGTTTATGAATAAGAGGGTTAAAGTACAGCTATCTATCTAGCGCCTCGGACGCTGAGAACAGTAGCAATTCGACATCGAGCTCTGTCACGCCGACCAAACTGTCGCCTGGGAACATATTCAAGAATTTCTTCAAGTACATATAGTTACAGTCGGTTACGAGCCAAAAGACCAGGATTAGTGAATAGCTTTGCACTCATAAAGCTAAAACTAAAATTGGGTTGCCCCAAAGTTCCGAAACTTAGTATTTAGAAGTAGTCTTAAGTATATCTGTACGTTGAAAGTCAAGCTTCAAGTTTTGCGATTTTACACCGAATGGTCTTTTGGCTCTTCGCCGGAAGATATATATTTGCTTGTTGTGTTTCGCTTGTGTGATTTCTTTAGATCATTACTTCACCCTTGTATTGTTGAATAAGTATGTACGAATGGATGGCAATAGCAACTGACATCCATTACAAATGAGTATGCGTTGTATGCGCGTGTGTTTTTGTTTGAATTAAATGCTTTATTGTCTATACCAGTAGACTCAACGATTTAGCTATAACAAGAAAGAACGCAAACCGGCATGTCGTGTGAAGCTCTGGTTTCTTAGGGTAACAGTACAGCTATATGACGTGTCTTCTGAAGATCGAGTGGAAAAGGATTTAAGTCTAGTATACTCCGTTTAAATACGTACCTCTTTTTTACAACGAGTTAAGCCGGCAATGGTCACGTGTCGACGTTTACCGCCGAGGAAACCTTGGCTTTTAATATTGAATGTGTATGAAGTAATGATCTATTTAAACTCTATGAGATTTTCCAAGACTTCTCCTGTCTGTTGTATTTACATTCATTAGTATTTAAATATTAAAACTAATCGACAGGGTAATGAGAATCACAACAAACCAAACAAAAGTCATTTAAAGGTCTCATGGAGTATTTATGTTGTATTTCTTTATGATTATAGCAACCTATTTTTGTTGTTATGACGCGCTAATCTCGTTTTGATACAAGCTTTAAGGTTTTTTTCATTGTCTTTAAAAATGAACATTGGATTAGTACCTACGTTTTTATTCCTATAACACGAATAACATGGCAGTAATAAAGTCGCGAACGCACAAAGCGGAGTGGTTGCGTTGTGGAGCTAGATTCTTATAAATGAAATGTATGGTAAACCGGGAAAGGTGTGACGGATGAGTTTTATTATAGAAACGCGCCGCTTCCACTTTCTATGCGATTGCAGTTTAATTATAATAGCGTAAACGCTAGACACCAAATAGACATACATGTTGCGTCCACCTACGATGTCCTGTCGTCTGGGGCATATAATGGCGTATTTACAATACGTCGGTGAACGAATTCTTTGACCGCATTCGATTTATCTGTATTTGTTTTTGACCATGAAAAAACCGATTTTACGATATTTTGTTTTTTTTTGGCATTAGAAATTCGATGAACAAAGAAGCAGGCGTCGTTAACCTTTTTCTTCAGAAGATAATGTATATTATTACAATGTATTAATAGGATAATAACAATTACAACAAACTTTAAAAAAAAATTAAACTCAACAACTCAAAACGATAAAAGATTCTGGGACAACTAGGTTCCTAAAACGTATCGCACTCGAAAAACATACGACATAAAAGTAACGTTTAAAATTAAAGATGACAAACATGGTAATGGCGTGCATATTTTGCGACCAATTGAAATGTTAATCCCAATCCGTATTGTTACAGGGGGAGGGCATTTTTCACATAGTTTTACATATTTGTTTTACATATCACAATTGTTATTGATATTTTTTATCATCACTGAAACCGTAATCCGTAAAAGTGTAGATAAGGCTAGGTAAGTGAGGTTTGATTTATAAAAATGCTGAAAAAGTAACAGTTACCTACTGAAAAAATACTTTATGAATTCCGATAATTATGACTTAAAACACTTTAAGAGTAAAAATAATTATAGTCAACGCGATTATAGTTACGGGACGCGATCTGTTTATAGCCTGTCCAGAAAAATAATAAATCTCGCCATATTGCGGAAATTACATGAACTGACATTTCCATTGCAATTCACGAAACACAGATACAAAAAGTGTGGCGACCCCATTAGAGGTTTTTTTTATTTAACTTTATTAAATCGTTCCGTTTGTTTGTGACATCTGCATCTTTGGGTCAAGCAATAATTTTAGGATAAATTAAAATTAATTCAAAAAAATGTTGACGCACTATTTTTTAATTAATGCGAGAGCAACAACACATTTTGCAATTTGCAATTGTGATATAACATGCTCCGATATGTGTTTTTAATAAGTTTCCAGTTATTCCGTCATTCTATCGTAAAACAATCCCACTAAAAAAACTTTTATATTTACTTCTTTAAAGGTCTATCTAATGCTAAAAAAAACAAGGTATAGTCGGTGGTAGTGAGCTGCAGTCGACAGCTACACCGAATAATGTAAACGCGCCATAAACTTTAACACCGACCGTAACTTTCAACGGAACTTTGTTTTGTATTTGTGAGACCATGCTCTTTATAATTTTTATGTTGCCAGCAATGTTTTGTTAATAAAGCCGTGTGTTTGTCCTATTTTTTTGTAAGTACGAGTAGTCGTTGTTAATCTTTAATCTTACTCTCAGTTTATAGTTTGCATGACTGCATGTACCTGTTCTATTCTCTTAGCAGATTTTAATCTTGATGTTGTTATAAATAATCGGAACACCATTTGTTTTTTTGTGTTTGCCTTCTTTTAGAGTCGTAAACTTGTTTGAATTTGTTAAATATTAATCTGTTATCCTAGACTTTTTTAAGTTCAGACAAGTCTACCTTCTTACAAAACGCTTCACAACCTTAGCTCCTATAAATTAAAAAAAAAAAACTACAATCTCAGGTCGTTCGTGCCGCCGGTGCGTGACGAAGAGAGCGAGACGCAAAGAAAAGCGCACGCCAAGCGTGTGAGAGAGACGAGGCGATCCACGCAGGGAGTCACGCTCGAGGAGATCAAGTCAGCCGAACAGCTGGCCAAGAAGAAGGCGGGCAATGGCACTGTAGAGGTATTTATACTTACGGCCTTTTTCTAATTGACAGGGTACAAAGTAAACTTTATGTTCTTATAAGTATTCATTTCAGGTGCCACCGCCAGTAAGCCCTAAGAAAGAAGAAACACCACCGCCTCCTAGTGTTGAAAATAACACCGTAAGTGCTTCTCTAACTTATTCACCGCCCGTGGCGCGTTGGTGCGTCACAGATTTATACTAATGATGTCGAATGCGGGCGCTGAATGTGTTATGACATGTGCCAAGTATATAGAGTTATTTATTTGAGGGTTAAAGGGTTATTTTCTATTGGCATTTAATATATTATAACAACTAATTGGTTTTGGGGAATTAATTTTATTTTGTATTACTTGCAATGGACAACAGTTTTTTATATATGTAAAATTTTAGGAGTTCCAGGTAGTTATTGTAAATATTTTTGAGTTTGAATTTGATTGTGTACACGTCAGTTTGGCCATTATATCACCGAACCCCGTACTGTTTGTATTAATTGATTAACTACACAGTAATTAATAACGCAGTGTAATTAAAATTCACTTGTCGATTTGGCCATTATTGATATATCATTTCATCTCGGCAAGAATTAGGTGCTAGGAGATTTATTATGAGTATTATTTTTACAGAGCCGAGTGTCAAGCCTGCATGAACAATCCTCTTCTACAAGCTTGCATTATTGTTTAAAGAATGCTCAATATGCAGGAAGTTTCCTAAAAAAATAAGTCCGTATCAAATTTGACCACTAGTATTTACAATAAAGAAACATCCCTTACCTTCCCTTCCCATGCAGGCTTGTCAAACTTGCTATTACATATACAGTGGTGATCACATAACTAGGAACATTTGTTTTTTTCCCATACTATATTCCCATAAATATGACTTTTCAATTTTGTCCACCAATGAAAAGTACACGTGTGTACAATTTATCTCTATTGAAAATGAATCTTTCATTTTATAATGATTTGAAAAAAGTTGTATACCTTTGTATGGACGCGTCAGCACTAAGTTTTTTAATCCCAAAAATATAAGGTCCCGTTTTTATAGTCATGTAGGCAGGTGTGTGGGGAAAAAAACAAGTGTCCCTAATTATGTGACCACCTCTGTATGTAGTCACAATAGGGACTTGCCACACTTACCGACGCTGGAAAACGCCTTGGTGCGGCCTGAAAAAGGGTTGATATATCACCCCACATACTAGTTTGACTAGTTTTAGTTGAGTAACTTGTATAGCCCTACAGGGTGAGCTGGTAGACAGTACGTTGCTAATACGGCGTCCTAATTAAGTGAATTTTACTACGGTGAGGAGCGGTTTGAAAAACCAATCCTTTTTGTCAACCAGGATTAGCGAAGTGAATCGTTGAATTATCTCATTTATTTAGACACTTATTCTCGGTATATTGATAAATGAAAATATTACTTAGTAACTTTAGAAAAGTCTTGTAAAGTGTCATAACTTGAAACTTTATTACTCGACCAGTTCGCTTACGTATATCGTACCGAAAAGATTTTGGATATATGTAGACATTTTTTTCGGCGTAAATTTAAATTTAAAAAAAAAACTTATCTTATCAAGCTATTTTACGCTGTCTGTTTCGGTAGTTAACCAAATATTAACAAAATCACGTGGCTTATTATGTTAACCAATCAAGACAGATATTCGAGATTTTATTGTGAAATAATGCTGAAGATTTTTAAAAACGGCAACTTAAAATGTATTCGAAGCAGGCAAAGCATTCATCTTTCCGTCTGCATGGGTCTTTTCTGTTTTTATTCTAGCCGTAAGCTATTGTTGACTGTATTGTAGCTCTTATTGCTTAGAGACTAAGAGCTGTCACATCAGTTAAATTACGATTACCTAGAGTTTGGGATTTGGAATATCTCAGTAATTATCGGTACAGACGAAAGTGAAAATTACTTCAACTGCATTGCTGTTTTCAATATAATAGTATTCATCTCACAGCCTGTAAAATAGTATCTACAGATCAAGTGCATAATCATGTGACATCATATTTTGTCGGACAACTTTTCATTCGTCTTGCTTTATCAAGATAAATACTTTTTTGACCAAAAACGACGTCGTATGAGTATTCACTCCATTTGTATTTACTTGTCTTCGGCTATAAAAACTGAGGGCTATTGTCTAACGCATTCGCAAACGCAACCGGCTTTAGGGTGCGGCTCCACCGAGGCGGAGACGAGCGGAGCGGAGCGGAGCTGTGCCAATATTAACCAATAGAAGGCGAATGCGGTCACGTCGAGCGCGCCTTGTGCACGTTAGTTTAGATTCTATTGGTTGATATTGGCACAGCTCCGCTCCGCTCCGCTCCGCTCGTCTCCGCCTCGGTGGAACCGCACCCTTAAAGTGGAGCAATTTTTTTCATCTTGTACGCAGACAAGCCTTCGATTTTCAAAATGAAAACGCTTGCGATTGGGAGTGCGTTAGACAATAAGCCGTCAGGTCTTGACGGGTAGCATACTATAGTTACATTGGTTAACTACCAACTACGACAAAGTAGACCGCGCGACTGAGCTTTGGTAAGACCTAGTACCGTGGCAGGCGCGGCCCGCGGTCCCCTTGGCGCTGGCGAGCGCTACGGCAGCCGCCACCGCCACCATCGCGGCGCACAGCGAGCGCCGACCCTCGTGGCGCCTTCGCTTGGACCCCGCTAACAAGGTCCATAACGTGACTAAAGCAAACGCGACTACGACAGACGTTCCCTTTCCATTAATGGCTATACACTCTAATGGCGTTGCGGCGTTCAGGTTTGCTCAGACACCGATGACGCGTTGTGAGACTTCTAGCAGACCGCATCGTATGTATCGGAGTTGTAATTACAGCCAGAACATTTTCTCAAGAAACTCAGGGGGTCTGCAATAACTTGTACCTAACGCATCAAACGGATTAATCATAGTAAATACAGGTGAAATAGGAGACGTTATCAAAAGTGTTTAGGCTCGATTAAGAATTGAAATGAGAGTACGATATCATCATAGATAGGTATGAAGGTAATTTGGAGGAAATGGTATGTTTTTTAATAAATTGTAGGATTATACCGTTTTGTGGACACAGTTTGGTTAATAAGAAGTCCCGCAAGTGTCTACTTCACTGCCACATAGGGTGACCATGATTTAGTAAATCACTTTTTAAGAAACTCAACAGTATAAAAAAAATTACAACACGCCAATCTCCTTGCCCCCCTGCATTAGAGGATCTATAAATATCGTTAAGTTAGTGGAATCATTGAATCGGCAATATATCTAATGTTTTTTAAGCAAGAGTAAAAATAAAACAACATATGTTAAGGATTTAAAAAACTACCCTGTTTTTTTAATTACCAACAAAAAACAAATGCTTTTGTGTCGTGTAATTAATATTGTTTTGAAATCAGTACCTACACATCCAAGTCTGAAAAAATTATTTATAATTACGACTCCTATTTTATCCTGTATATATTTTTAATAGCGATAGGCAATCTACGGTTTTCACACTAGTGACAAAAAAAAACTGTCACTTGCTGTTAAGAAGCCGGACGTTCTATATTATATTATACTGTGCTATGCACCGATGCTTGCGATGCTGCCATAGGTAGTTAGAGTTATTAGTGACGTACAGTATCCTATGACTATTCCTGAGACTCGAGCTCAACCAAATCTCACCACTAGGGGTTTAGCCGGAAAGCGGAACAGCCAAAAAAAAACCGTTTCATTTTTAATTTTTCGTAACTTGTTATAAGCGGTTTAGGACGAGATTTATTAGTAATTGTATTAAAAGTGATCGTTATATTGCTGAATTAAACTTTTATTTTCGATCTCATTGTCTTGTGACTAAATGTTTGTCTATTTTATATTATTAATAAAAATTAGTATACGACAAATCAAATAAAGTTTCTCAATATGTTGAAATAGCGGATTACGATTTCAAAAATAATAGTATGGAATCTAGTTTGTTAACAAAAATAAAGTTTCCATTGTAATATGACTAATATGTCATTTTATTATTATATTATTCTGCCTAAATGTTCGTTTTAAATAGGCAGATAAAAATAAATTGACAGCATTTTGAGAATCTAATGACGAGAATTGATAATCGTATTAAATTGTCTCATTTTATTAAGTATTTCCATAAGACAACAGTCGCGTTTGCCAAAGTCACAGATATCGATATTAGGTTACGTCTCGAGCATGTTTTGTCTTCAAAATTTGCGTATATTTTTTTTAGTTTGGATTACTTTAAAATTAAAGTCACCTTACAGGCTTTTTAGTTGCCTCTTAAAACGAAACATGCATGCGATATATGTTTTATTATTAAATAATTGTGCTAATATACTAACGATCTATTACATGTCAATCAGTAATATTTTTTATTCCCTAGATTATAATTTATAATCTTAATTCAAATCCAAATACATTGGGCATCTGAGCTGGCATAGAAATCATTAAAAACAAAGCTTAAAATAATGTTAATCTTTCTTCTTTCTTTAAAACATTACTGATTGACAAGCTATCTCCATCTAATTCGTGCAGACCGATATGTCGACATATTATGTAAATTAACGAGTTTCAAAAAAAAATGGCCACGTTGCTGAGGCCCTTCCTCATAAATAATAAAAAAAAAAACCCGATTAGCCCCCAATATAGTTATGGGGAGGCCTGTTTCGTTACCGAATTATATATAGGATTTTGGTAATGGACATCTTCATACATTCCTGGTCCTAACCAACCCTTATACTTTTTCCCGAATCTAAATAAAAAAATCGAGTCCTATAATTATTGTTTTAACTGACTGAAATAATCGTATAAACTGGAAGAAATAATTACAAGACAACGTGATCACATATCGATCTGCCGGCTTTATATACTAAAAACTTATATAAAACCATCCCTATACCCGTTTTCGTTTCTTGTGAGTGACTTTATCATAATCATAACAGTTAGATTAAATATTGAGTTATGTAGCTGTGGTGTTTTTTGACCAGATTAACACTTTTTTTCATTAAAGCATATGGTGTGACTGATTTGATTCGTAATTTAAAACATAGTTGATGAAAGGAAGACCGGTTTTGGCCTGGCTTAGACTTTGGGCAACAGCGGCACCGGGGGAAAAGATCGTCAATGATAATTGCTTAACGAATCCATGCCACAGTATCGCACTCAGCGATGTTCCATTTATTTCGAATTTCTCGTCGGTTCGCTCTATAGTACCCGCAGCGAAGGACGAATAGCCAATAAATTCTGAAAAAAATTGCATGTAGGTAGAATACTACAAGTTCTTGATAGTAGTTGACAATCTTTTTTATGAAAAACAAGTGACTAATATACTGCCAGTGCAAGTGTGGCAGCGAATTAAGAAGCGAATAAAAATTAATTGTTTTTTTTTATTGCTATTTGGTCTTAGCTCGCCGCGGATACTAAAAGCACAAAGTCATGACCGCGTCTGCATGATGGCGGCAGCGGCGGCGAAGAGCGGCGAGCGGCAAGATGTAAATGCATAGCGCTGTATGAAGCATGCCACATACGGAGGCGATAGGGCGATTGCTATGCATTTGTTTCCGTCGCACGTCGCTCTTCTACTATCTGCTTGTACTGTATGTTGCTTGATGCGTGTTCCCTCCATTGTTTTATCGATACACATCAGATCCATGAAAATGGGTCGGTGTACGTGAAGTAACTATATCGTCCCGTTTTCATCACTAGAAACTATAAACTGTTTAGCTCTTACATACTATAGTCCGGCAGGTTTGTGCCCGGCCGTTCCGAGAGGCGTGCATTTAAGTCGGAATCCCTCTGCGGTGTACGCTACGCAGGCATACTCTACACATATAAACCACGTGGATCAATTTGCATAGGCCTAGAGAAAACAACTCATTATAATGAAAACTTTTAACAAGACTATTATAAGAAACTAATTCCGTCAATTTTGCATTGCAGACTTTAGTACAATGCTGACAATTGAAATTGGGTAAGCAGTTTTTGAATGACCATTGTGAAATTATGGTCGAAGCTAATTGATCCAGGCGTTAGTAGGAGGATTTATGCTGGCATAATATCAAAGAAAGCAGCTAACTGCAATGTAGTAGTCGAAGCATTCTAGACTCTATTGGGAACGACATTAAATTTAAAATGCTTATACCATTACTATGCAATTAAAGTTCGGCCAATGAAACGAGTTAAAAAATGTAAACAGCTGACCGCTACTGAGTTATATTGCCATAGCGAGCGATTATTATATCTGTCCATATTTCTCGTACGCAATAGTATCTTCAGTTGGTCGATGACGGCTGTCGTTGCGTGATTAGTAGTACAGGAGAGCTGTCAGTACAGAAGTTATCAACATTAGGGCCGCCCACAGATCACAGAAACAAGGGAGATATGTTATGGGGGCGTGGTTCGTGTCGCCTCGATATGGTCAAATTGACCATATCGGCACGAGGCGTGTCAAGCGTTGACACAGTCACTCACTGAACGCTGTCAGTATAGAAGCTCCGTTTAAATGATAAAATGACTGTATGTAGCGTGAAAGTGTGCAGAAATCGAAATACAAACGTTAATATAAAATCAAAGGGCACAACTTACCACCGGTAAATTTTGTTTTTAAGCATTATTTATATTTTTAAATGAATATTTTATATTTGAATGGATTTCAGAGCGTAAGGTTGTGAAAGTTGTGTTGACGTGATTTCTATCGACTATCGATAAATGGCTTATTCTACAGCTATCAATAGAATTCAATGTGTTAATAGTTCTAGTTATTTATCACTACCACGACACGCTTAAAACAAAAGAAAAATGATTTTAATAAATTTTCACGTTATACAAAATTTAATTTTCTTTACAATATTAACGAACGACGAAGGACTCTAGCAATTCAAATATAAGTAGGCAAATCATACAATTAAGATAAAAATAAATTAACCAACCACAAAGGCAAAGGGCTCTGGCTCAGTATTGAGCTGTGTTTGCACACAGCGCTGATTGAGAGCTCGCGCCGACTCACTCTTAAAAGGATTCAAGCCTAAAGGTTGGATGGTAGAGATTGCCCCAAGTATTAAGTCTATCTTTCTGTTTTAAGTAATTTGTACCATTTATGAAATAAAGTTTACATAATCAAGTCGGTAAACTACTGGTTTGTCCCAAACTGAGATCTTGTGACGTGACACTCAACCGAACCCATTTTATTAGTATATTTGTATTAACATCATAAAGTCCAAGTTTACAATTTAGACTTTTATGTACTAATCAAAACGAAAATCTTAAACAGCTCCAGAAAATTTAACCAAAGAAATTCGGCCATTTTTTTGTTACGTTCTAATATAGGTATCGTTCCAAATTTAAAATCTTATGTATCAATTTTACGCAAACCGTATTCTTGCTAATAAAATATTATTCTATTCTAACAATAATATATTAAGTTTAAATGATGTAATTGTATTAACCTAGTAGTAAAATAATAAAAATAGTACTTATTGCCTGTAAATTGAATAGTACCTATATTAACGTTGCAAACAAGTTTGAATTGTTTATCGATATATTTTGAAACATTCCTTGTGGCATCCCTAAGTGGACGACAGGAGAGAAACGCACACCTCTTGAAAAAAGTATAACTAGATGTCGCTGTGTGTGGGTAGTCCTTAACCTGCTGAACATAGGGACTACTACCTTGGCGCCATCTAGCTCTGAGGAACTAATTAATTACTCGTCGCATAGATGGCAGCTAAGTGACGAGTAAGCGCTACCTTACGTTCAGTGACTGAACTACGATGGAAAAAAAACGATCTTTCAGCATTTTTCAACCTTGAGAACTTAGTATAAAGCTTAATTTTCTGCTACTATCAAAACTATGTTACGGCGTTTTTAGTTCGTAAGCTGTAACCAATTATGAGGAGGTTGTTTTTGTAGTAGTTAATAGAGCGTAAGCGTAAGACGCACACATGTTTAAAAGTGGCGACACCAGGTCTTGTACGAATTGGCGTTCATGACATATCTCCCTTGTTTCTGTGATCTGTGGGGCCGCCATTTTGTAAAGTTCATGCCTTTTTGAATTGCGTTCGAAGTGACGCGATTTCAAATATAAATGTTTTGAACTCCTGAAAGCTTGTTTACATTCTTTATCTCGTCTCGTTGACCTTACTTTATGTTATTAGTTGCGGTCTTTGGTATTACGGCAGTATACAGGGTTATTGGTAAGTCGACCTATTCCCGTTAGGAGGTGATAGGGGTGACTATTTGCGATAATTTTGACCCTCATATGCATTATGCAAAAGTGAACCATTTTTGAGTTATCGCGTTTTTTAGTTTTTTTTTAAATTAGTCAGAAATTCAACTTGAAAAATTTATTACAAAAAAAGTATCAATTTAAATCTTATTTTTTTTTCTGATTTATAAATACTATTAAACACTGGTTATTTCTCAATATTAAAACAATAATTATCGGTCCAAATTTAAAAAAGCGAGACGGAAAACGAAAATTTTTCAATATTTTTTTGCGATCTCTTTCCACTAAAATGTCTTAAAAACAAAAAAAACGTTATGAAACTTGGCTTGCAGATTATTTTAAAAACTTAACTGTTTTCTTAGCTCTCCAAAAATGCATAACAACTAGAAACTTATTCTAAAAAAAACTGAAAAAAAATCATCACAAAGGAAGCGAGGCCGAAAACTAAAAAATACATGTTTTTTTATCAACGTGTAATCTGCACGCCAAATGTATTGGTAAAATTTTCTGTTTTCGTATAATTTATGTTGGAGTTTGATAAAAAAACATGTATTTTTTAGTTTTCGGCCTCGCATTCTCAAACGTGTACAGATAATATTTTTTTTAATATTGCATAAGAACAACAATTTCATCTTGGACAAAAGCAAATAAAAAAAGTTGATTTAAATTTGGTATTTTTTTTTATTGTAATTTTTGAAGTTTCATTTCTGAATTTGTTTAGTTCGAAGACGAATTTCCGCCCGATTCCTTTGTGATGATTTTTTTTCGGTTTTTTTTTAAGATAAGTTTCTAGTTGTTATGCATTTTTGGAGAGCTAAGAAAACAGTTAAGTTTTTAAAATAATCTGCAAGCCAAGTTTCATAACGTTTTTTTTGTTTTTAAGGCATTTTAGTGGAAAGCGATCGCAAAAAAATATTGAAAAATTTTCGTTTTGTCTCGCTTTTTTAAATTTGGACCGATAATTATTGTTTTAATATTGAGAAATAACCAGTGTTTAATAGTATTAATAAATCAGAAAAAAAAAAAGATTTAAATTGATACTTTTTTTGTAATAAATTTTTCAAGTTGAATTTCTGACTAATTTAAAAAAAAACTAAAAAACGCGATAACTCAAAAATGGTTCACTTTTGCATAATGCATATGAGGGTCAAAATTATCGCAAATAGTCACCCCTATCACCTCCTAACGGGAATAGGTCGACTTACCAATAACCCTGTATTTACATCCATTTTTGATACAAAGCGAATCCATACCAACGTGTCCGTGCGTAGATGCACCGCTGTAGCATTCCGGCTGTAGGATTTGCAATCAATCCTATCATACGCCTTCTTAAAGCCATTTTTTCAAAGCTTTATAAATTAGGTCGTGAAATAGACGATGTGATGAATTGACATTAGAGATCAGAGGTCCAGACTGCAAATTCCTTAATAATTCTACCAAGCATTGTCGGGCTATTAGCAAATTCATGCGTATTGTGATAACTTTACTGTGCACTAACTTACCGGACTATAGACTTTTTTCAAGTCATTATCCCTTCTCACAACGATTGTATGTAAACAGTTTGAATTGGAAGACGCGGCCCGGCCGCGTGTGACTGTCGACACAAATGCAACCGTCACGCTGCCGCTCCGTCGCCCACCCGCTGGGTCCACGGCGAACACCGCCTCACCACCGTCCAAGGAGGAAAGCCGTGCTGGTGAGTAAATTTATAATTTCACTATACTCCTTTATTGTAGTCCGTCCAACCTCCGTCGCAACGTAAAACAGCCAATAAAATCCTTTAACGAGCTTTGAAGTATTATTGTTCTGCCTTGGGTGACTAACTATAATAATAATAATAAATCATTTATTTCAGACAACATACATATAAGTCCATACATTCATAAAAAATAATTAAATTTAAATTATGTTAGTAGCTTACATCTAAGTGTTAGTAATTAATTGACAGGGGCATGTAACCCACAGCAATGACGGATGTAGGGGCAGTCGTACCTGTCCCCTATCATTCTCAGGATGTTGTTGGGACTGCCACGCACCCGGCGCACCAGGGATGCGGCTCTTTTGCGCATAGTCGCATAAAAGCAGTCCATTCTTGCTTCTGCAAACATCCCTGATGCGCTACAGTGCGCTACAGATGCGCTACTATTATCACGTGGTTTTTTTTGTTTACATTTAGTTAAGACCTAAACAAATAAAGTATAGTAAATGACAACAAGCTCGAAAGAATAGGGGCCCTGGGTAAAAAAACTAATTAGTCCGTCAAAAAGATTATCAAACAAATTTGAACACGTATTTTTTGCTTTACCAAATCAATGAAAATTGGCAAATATAACGCGCATCAAAGTTCGGGAGTGGGGGCTTCTGACGTCACAACGTGTTATGAAGTGTGCCACGGAGTGACGTAAAGAGATATTTCAACACACTTTGTTTAATTGACAAAAGAAAAAAATATGTGTCAGTTCATTTTAATAATTATACATTTATTATAATCAGGCGAAGACGAAAAGGAGCGCGAGAGTAGCTCCGAGAGCAAGTCGAGCGCGTCGCCCGCAAGCACGCAAGCTGCGCTCAACGTGATCCAGCGGCGCCGGCGGCCCAAGCGCCGGTCCACCGGCGTCACGCACGTGGACATGGACGTGAGTAGACCACATACAGATGTATAGTCTGTGCAAATTGAAATTGGCAAAGATGTAAACACAACCAAACGAACCAATTTACCACAATTACTCGATAATCACTTGCTTTTAAGGATTAAGCGAGGTCTTTGCAATGACTACACACTTGATCTTCACGTTCACATTAAGTTTAAGAATAAATAACCATTAATTATGCGTTATTAAAATAAAAACACGATCGATGAATATTTGAGGTTATGTGTCAAACAGTACTAATTTGCTTGCACCTTTGGCAATTTCAATTGGCGTAGACAATAAAGAATAATCCTTTCGCAACGTTTTTGTCGGGTAAGTTCGTTTTTATCTTGCTTTCTCAATTAGCTTCAGTACCCATCAATAAGCCAACTGAGAAACCAAGATAAATACGAACTTATCCGACAAAAAACGATCGGAACAATTATTCACTACTGATTTACCGTTGATTTATACAACTATTAAGATAGGGTCGAGCGAACGATATTGTACCTAACAGTCGGGTCCTGAACTATTTTAGGAGCCCATGCTTCGGTTATTGCTCTGCATAAACTTTTACAACTATCGTAAATAATAAGTCAAAGTTAAACACAAATGCAAAATAAAGCTTACATCATGGCATTACACTCAATTCTTGATTGTTGACGTGGTTTTCTGGTACTTTATGTCGGTGTTGTGGCGGTCGGTCGATTTCGAACTGTCGTCGAAAACTGATAATGTGTGGTGAGTGACAGTTTTAAAGCTGCCCGTGCGAATATTACCGGCAGGCTTAAATCGTTCGGAGTGCACGTAATCTGTCGATCTGTGTTGCCAACAAGAGCGTGTTTAATCCAAGAAGGGCTAAGGAAAAAATGTTGATTGGGATGTTTATTTCAGGATATCGTTAACGATCGCGGCGGGGGCGGCGAGGGTGAATGCGACACGGAAAACCTTCAGGTATGTCCTATTATTATGAAATCTTACATTTTAACGACAAACGGAATATGTCTTAACCAGTTCGACGACTGAGAGCTCGTCGCGAGTTTCTGGCATTTCTACGCATATAACAACAATTCATAGCAATGTTATAAGCATTTAAAATTAAATGTGGTCACCAAGGAGTGTTTGGGGTTGCGATGATATTCGCAAGGCAGCTGGTGGTAACTGGAGAAGAGCTGAAGACCGACCTCAGTGGCGTGCTATGAAAGAGGCCTATGTCCAGCAGTAGACTGATGTGGGTTGATGATGATGATCAATAGAGTATAGAATGGTTTGACTACAACATGCAGTTAGCCGCCTATATATATCGCAGCGAGCGATGGGCCGTGAAGCTTCTCTTACATTATTTGGGATATAATTAAAAAATCTCTTGGTTTTATTAATGTGGGTTTTTGTGAAATCGACGACGCCTTTTGATATGGTTATACACATTTCAACTGGGTAGGTAATTTAAGATTAGTCCTTAATTCGGGGTATCCATTTACGGGACGGCAAATCATAAAGAATCTCCAAACGTCTCCATTTTAGTTATGCTACCGACATTAAGCGACCGTGTTTGTTCGGACGTGGGTTTCACTCGCCCACAGCTAGATATTAATTTAATTTTAGGATCGGAACGTGATTTATGTTTGTTTTCATAACCAACAGCTCCGCGTATATCACTTAATTGGAAATCGTGGCCACGTCAAGTCTAAAGTTGCTGATAGACTTGAGTATTTACTCGAGAATTCTAGCGAATTTGCTCAAGTTGATCAGCACTATAAGGAAACAAAACATCTTCAGAATAAGTACCCTTACTTCTTCTACGTATAAAATGAAGTCGCTTCCGCTGTCTGTTCGCTTAGATCCTTTAAACTCCTCAACGGATTTTAATGCAGTTTCCAGCAATAGGTAGAGTGAAGATTCCGGTTTATGTAACGGTATCAGAAAACTCGCATAAACCGAACGGAAGCGAGGGCGGGTCGCTAGTGTATCATAATCATACGTCGTTGTCGCGGGGGTATAATCAAATCTATTAAATAACGCATATAGCAGAATGTCTGTTTAATATAAATGGAATATTCTGCCTATACATTCTAAGCCTCTAAGAAGTTCGTCATATCTAGTACGAAGTTTTCACTGAAAACGGTCAATCAAACTCTTCTTATACTGAGAAAACGCTTCTATAAGTCAGTGTCAACTTTAATAAAAAAAATATGTCAAATCCAGTATTTTTCTCCAAAACAAGTTTAAATGTGTGTTTGTCATTTGCACTCTAACTTAATTTATTTTTTGTATGTTTTAGTACAAATAATTTCAATCAGGAACGACAAATGTCTTAAGTAGCAGGAAAAGCGACAGAAGATGTTGACGTTAACCCTTAATTTGGCAAAAATACAAAAAGTCGGGAATTCAAACCCTTTTTGATTTTGAATCAGCAAAAAATAAAAAAACATTCCAAACATTAAAAGTGAACATTATAGTATGTTGACTGTGGCATACACTGCCAAATTAAGGGTTAAGATTGCGTAGCTAATCTCTTTAAATATGTACTACAAATCAAGTCAAGTACGGAGATATATAACATATTTAAAAGAAAATTTGTACATTTCGAACTCGTAGGTATAATCGTTTCTCGATACGAGTGTCGCTTCTGTTATTGCCTATTTGTCTTAATCTTTCACTACTGTCAAATCGTTTTTGCTCCTGCGATAGCGATGTATGATCATTATTCCAGCATTATGATTATAAAATATCCATAGTACTACTATGACTGCGTCATCTTAATGTGAGATTGTCCGTTGGTATTCATTTGGTATTATTATTTATTTATTACTATGAGGTTATGACTTGCAATATTACAGGAGTTTACAGGCAGCGTTCGAGACAAAACTCAGGGTCGTTTTCTTACATGATCACCTAAATCATATCGCCCTGTAACTGTGCCAACTTGTGTTTTGATATTATGAAAAAACATACAAAAATACTTGGCTCGTATATCACACCTACATTCATCCATCACACGTGCAGCGTGTATTTTAAAATTAATATCGATTTACTTCGGATGGAGAGTATAAATCAATGCTTTCGATACTGTTCACCTTGCCTGTAAATTCACCTATTCTTAGAATTATAAAAAAAAAAAAGTATTACGTTTTTTAAAAATAAGCCTGGTACTTTTGTGTCGACATTTGTTTCATAAATATTTTTAATTTTAAGTCCCGACGCAAAAAGGTGTTATAAATTTCACGTGTGATTTGTGTTTATGTCTGTGGCACTGTAGCTCCCAAACGTATGGACGCGTTTAATAGTTATTTATTACCACAGGTCAGAAGTTTCACGGCAAAATGTCGCAATTAAAGTAGTGTTCGAAACATTTTTTTCTTATATCGAGATTATTGTATAAACAAAGTCTACTTACTGTCTAGTTTATTACAATTCTTCATTACAGGTTCCACTTGGCATTTTAGTTTTATAGCGGTCACATTTCATGTACAGTAACTATCAGTTTCTTAATAGCGATTGGCAATCTTAATTTTTCTACGGAACACGATTGACAAATATACAGTCAGTTGCTGGTGCAAGTGTGATAGCGATAGCCACCCGAACGCTATGAAGAAGCTGAGAGTACTGTACATGTCGGGTCATTAGAACTCGTGACATCGTGCCCACCTGTCCAGCCATCGATGTAATGCGTGTACTTTATAAATGGTCGCCGATTTATTTGCTTGTCCCCCCAAGTGCTAAATAACTAAGAATATATTGAGTCTGTAAGCCTCTAAGCCTTAAGACGCCACATATGCTGCTACGCCCACAAGAATTAAAAAGGGATGGCTTTTTGTGCTGCCGCACGAAGAACGTGAGATGGGGATAGATTAACAAGTTGCATCGTATCAAATTATTATTGTATTGTTTTTCATTACCAGATAAATATTATTTCAATCAAGTACTTAGATAATAATAATAATAATAGCTAAAACCTTTATCTTTGAAGCGCTTTTACACCTCAAACACTTTCTACAAAGCTAACCGAGCATCGTTTTAGCTGCTCGCCAGAAACAATGGCCCGCTTATATTTAGCGCTCCGATTGGCTTCTGCGAATCCGTCAAAACGTACGTTTGACAACTCTCGAAATAACCGCAGACGCGCACGTAAATCGGCAATACTGCGACATGACGCCTATTAATATAAAGTTTAACGCTACTTTCATGTAATCGTTTGAATTTGGCCTTGACATTGTCTGGCGTGTGTAAAAAATATAGCAAATAAATATTTAATTACGGAGTAACCAACGTCTTTCGCTCTCTGTACTATTTAATGTCCTAGGGATTACGTCCTACAAACATACAAACAGTTATAAATTAAATGTAGATAATCCTGACAGGAGCAACGTGACAATGTAAACCAAATTTAAAGGCAATTTGACATAAATAAAATCTATTTCGGTTTCAAAACACAAGGTCGCCTATATAGCGCGAAAGGGATCCAGTTTTGGCAACGTGCAATGACTACCCAGCTTTTGCCCAAAGGACGTAATAGCCCTCTTTCTGCTTAGTCAAATTCGAGTTTCCCCGGTTGATAATAAAGTTGCACATTCTGTGGATGTTCGCAGGCAAATGTGTTGTTTTGTGAAAGACTGCTGTACTCGTAAGTGTGACGATCCATGCGTCAACACTTGCAAGCTAACGTGGCACTGTTGATGTTTATTTTAGCTGTGAAGGATTTAAGTTGTGAGGATTTAAACTATTGAAGAATAGCATTCACTGTAAGGCAGATAGGAAAAATAAACTAGGAAAGAGGATCACACCTATTTTTTGAATTGAGTTATAACTTTTGTGGCATTTAGAGTTTTTCACAGCGGGAAATATCTCCATTTAAGGGTAAAAGACGGCACTGTATAATTAATTGACTATGGGCCGGGTTTACAGGTGGTTAAACTTGTGCAGGGTCAGTCCTGTTCTTTACCCCCATATTATCCTTTAAAGTATCGTCAAGAAGCAGTCTTCAATCATCAGGGTTAGCAACGAAATTCAAGTCTTGAAAGTGCAAATAAAGAAATAAATACCAGTGGACGTTACACCAATTGACCTAGTCCCAAACTGAGCTCTAGAATTGTGCTATGGGTACTAGACAGACAACGATATAAATTATTGAAAAATATAAACTTAAATACATCGAAAACATACATGACTAAGGAACAAATATTGGCGCTCATCACAGAAATATCTGCCCTTATCTGGATTTGAACCTAGGACCGCTAGCTTCGCAGGCCGGATCACTACCAACTAGGCCAACGCGTCATCAACGCGCCAACGCGTCTAAAGTCTCAGGTCCTACTTACCATAATGAGGGTTAATGTAACATAGCTGTACAGTTTAGTTCACGTTGAGAGAAAGGGATATCGCTATGTAACCGCTATAGCTCTGTCCTTCACGATCGCCGTAAAATTAACTCGATAGCTATGTCATGGTAACCCCCCGGTGGCCTATGCACTCGTACGAAAACAATACTCCAGACACACTTTTTTTTATAGATCATACCGGACGAAGAGATACGCTTCAAAATGTAATTTCACTTATGAATCACTTCTAAAAATAAACGGCACTCATTATTGTTTCAAAAATGTGACAACTAATGAAACACGCTTGGCACATTTTGCCTTCGTGTAGGCAGAATCTTGTAGAAATCTAATTACTACTACGTCGGCGAAGCTCTAAATGGTAAACACGTTCTTGGGTTTTCGACAAAGAGAAATGACGTTAGTATCTTTGCGTAATAGCGTTGATTAATTATACTCAAGGAAAATGTTTACACTTGGCATGAAATAATACATTATTACTGCGTATGCGTAGAATTAGTTGCCTGCTATTCCCTGTAATTCTTCCCGTTAAAGGAACCATTGCCGAAAAATCTCCTTTGTTAGTGCACCCAAGGGCACTCAAGGAATATCCCTTCCATATTAGTTTTGTACACAACTACATGCTTGAGGTCATTTACTTAAGTTTTTCAACTAAATCTATTTTAAAACAAAAAATTAACAATAATATGAACGCAATCAACATACATATCATAGTTTATACAGATACGTTTATACATTGCGTGTACTAGATTCAGATTAAGTAATCAGTAACAATAGGCCAGAGACTATAATACGAGTATGAGCCGGTGTGACACGCTGGCTCCCGTCCAGTTAATAACGACGCGACGCTTGTGCACCGCCTAGTGTGATCAGTCAAGTGCACTGGTTTAATTACACGCTTATGACTAATTGTCGGTCTCATGTCTATTTTATAATTCAAACGTGACGTACTTTTAAATGATTCAAACTTTAAATAACTTTTAATAGCCTGAAGTAGTGTCTCACTGCTGAACAAAAGAGTCTTTCTTGGACTTCTAACCCAGTCTGTCCTTAGCAATCTCTGTCCAAGACAAAGTGTATATCGTGCCCATAGTAAATAACTATTTAGTAAAAGCAATGCAATGGCAACCCATTCAGTTAAAAACCATCCCGAATAATCTAGCTTTCTTTGATACAGACCGCGTCCGAATCAGTCCATCTGTTTAGAAGCTCAGATGCCACAGATATGCATGATAAACTTATGAAGACCCTGTTTTTGCATCGGGTTTAAAAATAAAACCCTACTGAATACTAAAATGACGCACCTGCATATGTATATTTCTACATTAAAAGCCAAACTATTAACCCCATTGCTCGGAACTGAACGGAGATATTTATTGCCCAGCGGTTTCTCCTGCTATCAACATTTTATCTCATACTAAAAGCTTCTAATTTTCCACCGCGATTACAGAACCCTCCCACGTTGTAAGTTATGGGCGTTATGGCCATCAATACTGCAATATTGTTGAGTTTCATTTGGAATGCATTTCGGTATATGTGCAAGAATAAATGAATTGCAACGTGACATTCCATCTTACAAATACTGAGACGTGTGTGCGTCGAATAAATACCTATGTCATAGATAAATAATTTGGTATGTTGGTTAAACTTATACATGCATATATTGTATCGGTTGGTACTGTTTGCTATGTCCGGTTGATCCAAACACTCAGAAATAGGAGCGTAATACTGCAGGTGTTGGGTAAATGGTTTGGGCTAAGGTCTAATTCTATAGAACTTGCTAACTATGTAAACAAACCGCCATATTGAAATTGTCTCTGAATGATGAATTTACTAGTGATGGGCAATACTCCTTTACTTAAATGTCAAACCATATCGAATATTAAAATACCGAAAGTAAAAAACAAGTAGTTACTTATTTCTAATTTGTTTAATGACGATCTGAAGAAAAATCGGTACTTGAAGATGATATATCACCAGTATTTATTACAAAAGGTGCCGTTATATCATCTGTGAGTGTGATAAGCGTGAGTTCGGTAATGTGTAGGGGCCTTAATATATCGCCAACTTTAGCCACAACACTACCCATCATAGACAATTGTAGATTTTAAAAGAAACAAAAACGTCATCCCATCAGGTCCTAATAACCTAACTTATGAAACCATTTAAACTTTTAATGAAATATCCAAGTTACATACATACATATCTTCACACCTTCATTCCCAGAGTGGGGTAGGCAGAGCTACAGAATTACCAACAACTCTAAATATATATATACATATCCAAGTTAGAGTTATATATTTGGTGATTTTGTCTTTTAAAGTAACGACCGTTTCAATAGTTTATGGTTTCAATGGTGTTTGATGAGGTGGTGTGAAAATTCAAGGAGAAACAGTGACAAAACAAAGTTAAGTCTTTTGTTTACATAGTTAGCAAGTTCCATAGAAATACACTATAGTGCAGGTTATTTTTTAATCAAGAAAATGAGATAAATTCCATTCGGGTCGAAAAGCGAGACTCGCACACCGAGCTTGACAATAAAAAATATTGCTCGTAATTGTTAGGAAAAGTAACAAAAATCCGGCGATTTATTACGGTTCAAAACATACACCTTGACGGACGATTCCGTCTGACACCCTTTACCGTCCCCTTTGGGTATGGAACCCTAAAAGACTCGAAACTTAATCAATTTATTTTTTTATTTTTTTCAAATTCAAAAGCTTTATCTTGTCTGGGGGACACCGTTGATTTAGGAAAACATATCAATCTTATGTGGTCGTCTTGCACCGTCTTATATACACATACGTAGGAGTTCTTTTTTCCTTTTCTCTCTTTCTATCTTAAGATTTTGGTGTGTTTTCCTGCGGAAACTACGCAGGATATTTGAAATATTTTTTAATTTGCTATTT
This sequence comes from Acleris emargana, assembly GCA_927399475.2. Taxonomy (NCBI): domain Eukaryota; kingdom Metazoa; phylum Arthropoda; class Insecta; order Lepidoptera; family Tortricidae; genus Acleris; species Acleris emargana. Next base: position 8,514,745 of record OV656835.1, on the reverse strand, counting down.
ATAGATTTATATAATGCTAGACTAAGTAGTACCATTGTAATATTAAATATATTAAAAAAAATGACTGACTGCTTAGTTTCTTGGGGCGCTTCTTCTCAGCAGTGGTCTCCTCTTGTGAAGCGCTGGTAGATTCTTGACGTGTAAAAGTGCCCGTTTGGCCTACTTACTGAATAAATGTCTTTATCTTTACCTTTATCTTTAAAAAGGCAGGCACATATGGGTTTAAGGCACTTAATGAAAGTCAGCAAAGCGACTAAATGCGCGATATAGTATTCTTTTTAGTTAGTGCACACACATGGCCGTGGTCCGAACATTGTTGACTAACTTCTATATCTAATTATATACGCTGGAACGCGCATTTGGAGATTCGCGTTGTGAAACTAGCATCCGACGATTGTGACACTATTGTATTTTGGGATCCGAGTTTTATAACTGTAGGATCAGATCGCATTTATTACTTGACTATACAAATTCAGCTAGATGCCAGGTACAATGTATAAATTTCGTATCCCTTAATCTTTCTTTTTCAATCTGGAGAAAATATAGTGCTAAAATATGCCCGGTGACAGCTCATATTATCATAAATTCATAAATACTACATTTACACGAACATTACGACGCTGTTCAATGATTTAAGTAATTTATCAGCAGAGGTCGGAATTTTCGTAGCACTTTTGAGCTGTCATAGGGAGTTCTCGTTTATCGATTTCGGATATGAATATGTTATCGATACATTATAGAACACAACATATTAAAGAACATTAAAAGAAGAGGTAAACCACAGGCGGTATTATCGCTAAAGAGCGATTTCGTTCAGATGACTTTCGAGTAATTGAAAATGTGAAATAGAGATTTGCAATGAAAACAATGAAAAGTTAATAGTTAACATTTTAATCAGTTCAGTTCAGTGTTATCATTTATGAATTTCATGTTTAAAGTCTGTTTTAGTGCTAACAAGAGTAAGTGTTTCATCATTAGTTTTTCAATAAAAGAAATAGATAGTCATTATCTGAAAGAGATCGCTCTTTAGCGATAAGACCGCCTGTTGTTTACCTCTACTTTTAATCTTCTTTAATATGTTGTGTTCTATAATGTATCGATAAAATATCGCACTGCTAGATCAAGACAGTAACAACTCAAAATCATGGTTAGTTTTGTTTCAAGCTCTTAGACGTTGTATTAAAGTTTATTTTAAAATACAGTTGTATTTTGAGTTACTACACTCTACGAGAAGTTCCTATGGCAGCTCAAAAGTGCTACGAAAATTCCGACCTCTGCTTATCAGTTATCATTGTTTATGTGAGTGGTCATACATTTTTGACCAAACTATAGTGCCTAGTAAGATGGTTCCTACAAAGCACTAAATGTGAAACTTCGGATGTAGAGTCAGCCAAAAATGTGGTCTACCACGCTACAGTTGAAGTTCGTTGGCACGTCCTGATACAACAAGTTCGAATTTTCCTTTGCAATAATATTATGACAGTGACAAGTGTCATCCTTAGCGATAAGTACTCACAGAAACTTTTGTCAAAATTGTTGGACCACTTTCTTGACCGACCGTACCATTCACTAGTCATTCGAGACTAACCAGACGTAATGTAACTTCGAACTTCCGTTTTCAAAGTAGAACTCATGGGGGTCTATTGTACTCGGAAAAACCATATTGCTTTTGACACACGGTATTTTTTCCGGCCATTACTCTCAAATAGATAAGTCTAAAGAAATATAGTCATACCGCGTAGCATAGAGCCACTGAGGCTGCTTCGTAGAAGTCGACACACGTCAAAAGAACCCAGGGCCGGTATTGTAGGCGGTAAAAACGATATCGTAGTTAGTCTGTTATGGTATTGTTATGAACTTATGACGTCAGCCGCCATTACTGTCAAGTAAATAAGAGCTATCAAAACGGTGACAGTACGATACCTAACAGCTCAAACACGATATGGTTTTTACCGTGTTGAATTGAATAGAGGCTCTGAGGGACGTACCTGCGCAGTGAGCAAATCACGGACCAAATTGGTGGGGGCGAAGGGGGGAGTGTAAACCGCTTCGCTTTGCTGCCAGGCTATTGGTTTGTCAGTAGACAACATGCGCAAACATATCCCCTCCACTAGCCGCTCGGAGATCTTTTCACGCATGTCGACCTATACAGTGCAAGAGGTCTTAAAAAGTACTTTGGGTTTGAGTAAGGTCGGAAAGACAGAAGCGTGTGAGAGCGAGTGAGGAGGAAATTCAAACCAGGAAGCCGTTTTAAGACCTCTCACTGTGAAATCTCGTAAAAAAATATCGGCGCTAGGCTTTTACTATGGGTACAGTCGAGTGAATGAATGAATGAATGAATGAATGAATGAATGACACACAGATAGAGAGAAAGAGTAAACATATTTAAGAACTACACTGTACTAGACAATGATAAACATACACATACACTAAGAATTGAGAAATATAAAATAAGAAACAGACTATATGACTTTTCATACCAACGCATAACCGAAACCGTTGGACCTAGGAACTTAGCGAATTGGATTGAATATCTGGTTGAAATTGGATATCCTAAGGGTTCACTAAGAAGAGATTGTTGGAAGTTCATCCCCTAAGTATTTAAAATAGGGGGAGTAGTGGGAGTGGTGAGGGCCGCAGGTTCTGCTTGTGTATTCGAACACAAGCAGAACCTGCGGCCGTGGCCAACATCGGAGAATGGCTAGGTTTTTAGGGGGTAATTCTACCACTCTCGCTTGGTGAGTCCCACATAACCTCAGGCTCCCCTCGAGCCCAGGTGGTATGCGTAAAAGCTTTTCAGCAGCGCAAAAAAACAAGACAAAAGTGGGACCAGCGGGAAACTAATTCTATGCATACGAAGTCGCAGGCGTCCTCTAACTAATGTTTTTTGAGTGTGTTAATGTTGGTGTAAATTGGGTTACGAATAACACTGGCGCGCGAGCGCGGAGGGAATACTTTTTAAGTGCCCCTTCCGCTTCTCTCGGATGTCGGGCGCAAATAGAATTTGCGACGTTTCGATATTTTATTACGCTGCTCTTTGGTTCTTTAAAGAAATTTGTTGTTATATAAATGTTGTTTACGATGTAATATTTGCCCGATTTATCCAATCCCCAGACATAAATATAATCAGTTTCCGTAAAAAAAAACATTTTTGGGACCAGCTTTTGTTACTGACTGAATTTCTTTTTTCAAAATCTTTATCTGCTTATTAAGACCAAACTATTGAGTCCTAACACGGTGGGTCTACTTTAAGAATAGCGGAGATCCTGTCGCCACCTTCCGACTCTATCGTCAGATCAGCTCTTAGATATATTGCATTGTCATCGGGTTTACATAATGTGGTCCAAATTCCAGACCATTCCGTTGACGGGAAGTGGGTCAAATTTAACTTGTAAAAGTTTTTTTTTATGAATGTATGGACTTATGTTGTCTGAAATAAATGATTTATTATTATATTATTATAAACTTTTAACTCTTCTTGTGTCTGTTTAACGAAAAAATAAAAAAAAATCGTTGGTCAGACAATCCCACTCAAATAAACCTACTCCAGTAAAAAATAGTTTTGTACTAAGGGTACTAGACCGTACCACAGCTTACTTGTATCCATCCTTAAATACATAGAAAACATTAAGAACATCAGGCACAAATCGTGCTCATCACACATATATTTACCATTACGGGATCCGGCGTGGCTATTGTCTAACGCACTCGCAATCGCTATCGGCTTCAAAGTGGAACAATTGTTTTCATTTCGTATGCAGACTCGCCTTCGACTTTAAAAATGAAAACGATATTATCGTATTCTATAAAGTCGCGGGCAAAAGCTAGAAACCTTCTCTTTTATAATATTAGTGGGATTCCTGTCCAGTTCAGTTCACGGTTTAAGTATAAATGAAATACATCAAAGGTTATTTTAGGTAATTTGACTTTTACATTCTTCTTTTATGAACCTCGTAGTGTCAACTTTCAGTGCCCTTTGTATGGATTACGAGTATACACACCGTGTGCGTTATAAGCGGCAAAAGGCAGTTTCCAAATAGTTTTCTTAAATCGATAAACTCCTAGTTTATCTAGTAACAATCGAAACGTCTGAATCAACGCGCGCGTGCCTTTTTGTGTTCGTTTGAAGCGCCTAAAAATAAAATCTATTTTCAAGTTTACATACTATATGTTTGTTCGAACGCTGTGACCCAAATACGTGCGTGCTTTTGAGTTGACTGGAGTTCAGCCGGCGCTTTTACGAGAAACACGTTCGGTACGGAGTAATTAACATCGGAGTCCGTTTTGTATGCAATTTTGAGGGATTGGGCACTCAACGTGTAAAGCTATACGTAACTGTAGAAAGGTTTGAATTTATTTGTACAAATTCTAGTAATCCTACTAAAATTATAAATGCGAATGGTTTTTTGTGTTAGTTTGTTATTCATTCGCGTTGCAACGGCTGGACGGGTTTTGAAGAAATTTGAAATGGAGATAGCTCATACCCTGGATTAACACATACTATAAACTCCTCCTTTTAAACCCGGAAAATATAAAGGTTTCCAAGAGAATCTCGATAATTTAAATTTACGCGGACGTAGCTCGGACATAAACTAGTGATGAATTACTTTTAAAAATAGATAAAAGCCCCATGTAAGATGGTGAACCTTTTTTTTTAGAGATGATTAAACTCGCTGCCTGTAAAAAAAACCGCGTCTAAATTGGTTCATCTGTTTGGGAGCTACGATGCACAGACACAGATACACACGTTCAAATAATTCTCATAATACATCTCTTCTGGCGTTCCAGGTTAAAAACGCAATAGGGTGAATCAACTTCTAAGGTACTCCCCATTTTTCGACATGTTTCACAAATTATATGTTTTTAGAAAAACTATATATTTGCCAACGACGTAGCTTACACGCTTATTAAATCAGAGAATTAGGCTAGCATTTGAAATTATTTGATTTAAAAATAGTACAGTTGGAAATAATAATATAGTTGGTAACGCAGCGGACGATGTTGTCCCTAGGTTTTGTATGGAAAATGTGCATTTTCCCCTGAGTTACCAGGTTTTTTCGAAGATTAAATAATATTTGAGGTGTTTAACGTGTAAGGTCTGTAAATTTGGTGGTCTGATATTAATATTCATACATTATTATTAATGAATAAGCAAAGAGCGGAATTCTTCATAGCAAAAATCAAACTGTCAGAGGGATTGACCTAACTGTTTTATCGACTTATCGATGTTACGGAATAATATCGCATTAGGTATCCATAATCAACTTAAAAGATTATTCGGTAACATTTGACCTGATATGCTGATTTTATAGAAAAAAGCGATTACAGCCAAAACACCGTTATCGAGTACTACAAATATGCTCCTGTTACTTCAACTGAGGTAGAACGCTCGTTTTCATCTTATAAATGGATCTACAATGAAAAAAGGAGTAATTTAAAAGGTGACAATGTTGAAAAAATAATAACTATTTTCTTTTACTACAGGGAAGATGAAGAAAACATATTTAGTACAGATTTAGATTTCGACTTTGTTATTTGTTTTTAATTTTTAATGATAAGTTTCATATAGAAAATTTAAAAAAGTATGTTCTGTTTTATTCTTTACTTTTATACGAAAATACAGTGGCGGTCAGCTAATTAGGGACACCGTTAATTTGTTTGTATGTATATCCAAAAGCCTGATTTCATTACTTTAACTTTGTTTAGTTAAGTGACAAATATTTATCGATAAGTCGATAAAACAGTTAGGTCAATCCCTCTGACAGTTTGATTTTTGCTATGAAGAATTCCGCTCTTTGATGATAAGTCACCAGGAAAGTTTTGATACCGCAAAAGAAAAGGAGTACCTTAAAAGTTGATTCACCCAATAACCAAATACTAACAACGATTCAGGACCGAACTGACTCAATTGGATCATGGTATTTGTGTCAAATTTAGTGTCATCTATACGATTGATATCCGCCATGTTAGGTTTAACGACTTGTTGCATAACCTATACCTACTCGTACATTCCAAACATTACGGCGACGCTAACGCCAATTCATTAGTCAAGAATGATGAGCAGTTTACCAGCTACAAAAGTACAGAGGTACAATCGGCAAAACGGAACCCTAACCCACCATAGAACTGTGTCACAGTAACGTTATGAATCAAATCGTACGCATTGTCAGACAATTTGACGCAGTGAACACGCACGCAGTGAGTTCTTTGTTATTGTAAACCGTATCGTTTTGGGTCAATTTATTTTTCTTTCTTTCTTTCTTTCTTTTTGACACAGTTGTATGTTGGATCAGGACTCCATTTAGCCGATTGCATATTATTATACTAACTCAAAAGTTCGCTTAGCCATAGTCAAGTTAAAAATGACGTTCACGTCCATTTTCAGGTTATATTTAATATAGGTACGTCCGTTGAGATTGTCATAAAACTCATAAATTCGCACTTGTTTACAATGATGACGTGATGACCGAAGCCATTCAGTTTTAACCCAACTCGCGAACCGAATTATTATGTTTATTTATGGCGGACATGACAAGTTGTCTCATATTTTGATCGTCAGCGAGCGCCACAGTCGATAAAATGAAGAAGTTAAATGCGTTAGTTAAATGCGTACGAAAAAATGGCATCATGTGAAAAATAAAACAATATTTTACAGTATCTTTTTTTTTGTTTTAGTTTTGAGTTCGTGTCTATTTTACTTCCTTTGTTTGCTTTATTATAAGCTGATCATGACTTTAAACTTATCCTAATGACTGGACTGCTGCCGGGTATAAAATTGATAATTTTGTAGTTGTATATCTTGCGGAAACTTTGATTTTTCGCAATGGTGTATTAACTTTTCCATTTATTTTATTTACGGTTGTTCCAAGTATTCATCCAACCAAAGAGTTTGCATATTCGACCACTTTAAGTAAAATTCTCTATTGTAATTTTTTTGTGTTTTTTTTTGTTTTAATTGTCATTTGCGCAGATGTATTATAAAACGTCGTTTGATACACGTGAGGAAATGTCATTCTCACTTGTCCCGAGTCTCGGGACTCGTATAATATGACATACTTTCCGCACTTGCATTAAAATGTAATATTTTTACAAGCTTTTATTTAACTTGCAATGTATGTATGTATGTAACTATGTATGTACATCCGGGTTAAATCTTACAAGTTAAATTTGACCCACTTCCCAGTTTCCGATGAAGCTGAAAATTTGCATACCTACACATTTAATTCTGCTGAGTGATGACAATAAATAATATAGTATATCATTGAGTTGGTCTGATGATGGAGACTAAGGGTGGCCATAGGAACTCCTAAATTACACATTGTAAAACCCCGTTGTGTTAGGGCTCATTAGAATTGTTTTATCTAGTAGATGACGACTGAAAAAAAAGTGCAGTCGGCAGCAAAATTTTGTCCCAAAAATGATTTTTTTGACAGAAACTTATTTAATGTCTAAGCTGTAATCGAAACTGTCGAAGCATTCTATAAGGTAGGAGTTCAATTAATTTGTAGAAAAGTATTTTAACGGCTGCGTTTAACACCTTTATGGGTTCGAAAAACAAAAATAAAAATTAGAGACACAATAAAAAAAATGTGAATGACAAACAATCGTTTCATTTCACGCCACCGCAACGAAAAAACCTTACACCCGTGGCCTTCGCCGCACTTGCCAATACCGAAGGAAACCGTCAACTGATTGATGAGGCGTCTCTGTTAATAATAGACCACGTGTAATCCTTATTTTCGTCGCGTCCTTCAGAATTTCTTTCATTAACCACGAAGACGTAATCACATAGTATACAACAACTTTTATTTTAACTACTTTGAGCGCTCTATTTACATCGCCAATATTGAAGACTGCTGCTTCAAAAAGTACCACGGTCGCAGATCAAGCGAGATGCATCGCGCAAGTTCGATGGAAACGAGGGCTGAATTGAGATCGCAAATTTATGACTGCCTCTATGTTTATGGTTCCCGATTCGACCGGCCATTTGGTAGTTAGTTGCTCGCGTCCATACACTGCGATATATTTACAGGTGATGCATTCACGTGGGGATACGTCACTCGCCGTCACGTCCACCCGTGGGCGTCGAACGTAAAACACCCAGTGCGGACCCAGAGCTCGCCGCGAGCGCGCGTATTTATTGCAAACCGCGTGATAAGTGACATGTGAAAATGAGTCGGAAACAAGACCGATACAGTTCTTCCTCCCGTCCGCGGAGTCTCACCTCGCATTACGCATCCTCCCCCAGCGTCCTAGGCTCCGTCTTCAGCCCATCCCAATACAACCCCTATTCCAACTACTCGAATTACGGCTCGAACAGCTACAGAAACTATAACCCTTACAGCACTGGCTTCGGGCGTTCAAACGCAGGCATATACGGAGGCACGAGCTCTGGCTATGGCGGTGTTTACCTTAGCGGAGCGATGTTGGGCTCTCTTAACATTATGACACCCGTGTTGAAAAAGTTAGATAAGAAATTACTCGCTAGCAAAACGAACTTTAAGCCAAAGGCTGTGCCTCCCGCTAAAATACAGGAGCCTCCGCCGGACGTGGCGGAGGTGCCGGACATTCCGCCGGTCCGGCCGGAGAGGAAGAGCCGGTCGAACAGCAGGGGGAACCTGAACAAGGAACGGTCTCGGTCGCTCACGGCTATCGAACCGGGAGGGCATCTTAACGCGCGCACGCTCAGTCTCAACTCGCTGGCTTCCGATGGCTACTGTGTACGTTATTTACTATTTCAGACGATGATAATGTATAAACAGAGTTAAGAATACGTTGCTATAATGAATTTACTCTTGCGTCTTGTTGGTTTAGTTACATCATTAACAGACCACTGTTTAAATATTTCTTGTGTTTTCAATGAACTTACTGAAACATTACATGGAGCGATTTTGGGCGTTGCTTTGAAATTGCAAAGGGTTACTAGGATATCGTATTTTCCGTTGGAAGTTTTCAAAGCGTCCTTTTATAATAATTTAAACGCATTATGATTTGTAGTAATTTCGTTTAAACTTTAGAGATTCGCGTTTAAAAAAGTAAATTGAGCATATTGTCTAAATTAAATTGGAAATACATTGTTATAATTGATAAGAAATGTGATCTTTACTTCAGATGTCATCTTGACGGTGTCGTTACGGAATGGACCCTCTTAAAGACTGAATTAGTTTGGGAGTGATGATTATGACCAATATCTAAAGACCCATTTTTTGATATTATAAAGCCTAAAAACTCATAAATTATTGCATAGCACGTCAAAAGGTTTGTAGGATTTGTTAATGGCTCCTTGAATGTTTGGACTTTATCTCCTATCTATACATATCGTGTCTGATTGACAGACGGACTGTCATACATCGCACACTATAAATTACTGAACCCAGGGACTTGAAACTTGTAAGCAATGATTAAGGCCTTAGTCTAAGTTAGTAAAGTTAGTAAGGATTTTCCGGACGACCTGCAATGGGACGTGGTGGCGAGAAACGAATCCTACATGTATGATGTCGTGGTCGTTTGGTTTTGTTGTTTTGTACTAGAAATTTATTCGTTCGGAGTATGATAGTTCATAACACGGAGTAATGTTTCCTGTGTAATATAATAATAATTCACCCATCTTGAGGATCCGTCCCAATTGCCCAATCAACTAACACAGTATAATCTTTTTTTGATAATTGGTGCTCTGCCAAACATTTTGTAGATCATCCCGTGTTTAATTATTTTCCTTTAAGCTTTTCGCTGACTCTGACAAATTATTCGTGCGTAATGGTTGGAGAATAAAAATGATTTTAAAATGTTTGAGGTGGATAGACACAACGTATCGTAGTATAGAGTAAGAACAAACCATCGTAGACGAACATTCAAAGACGGTCCTTTGGAGCAAAAGTGGGTAAATAGTCTATTTAACTGAGAATAAAATACAATTTGAAAAGAAAGACATCTTTGGAAACTGTCCTATGTTTGCGTGATAAAAAAAAAAAACTATAGTAATCTTAATCTATTGTCATATACAGGGTTGGGCAGATTAAGTGTCCTAGTTGTGTATGGCTTTTTTACTTAAATATAACTAAACTTCTTATTCACTTCGTATTATTTTTTTGTTGACAATTTAACCTTCTTTATGATTTCTACACGTCAGCTTGATATATTTTGTTTTTATATTGTTTTCAACAATGGACGCGAAATGCCAGCTCGTGTGCGATTTGTACCAGGAAAAATACCGACCGTGTGAGATATTGAAGACGCTGAAACATTTAAATATCAATATAAGGTTTATATCGTGGACCGTCAAGCGATTCAAAGAAACGGGATCTTCACAAATCAGGCCCAAATCTGGGAGAAAGCCATCTGTTCGCACCAAAAACATCATTAAAAATATTCGTGAGCGTATTAGACGAAATCCAGCTCGAAGTGCAAGCAAACTTGCTAAAGATATGAAAATATCCCGTCGAACAATGAGTCGTATTTTAAAATATGATCTTGGGCTAAAGGCCTACAAAAAACAAAAAATTCATGGCTTAACAGATGCCCAGAAAAAAGATAGACTGAAAAAATGTAGGGAATTGCTAGCTTGGCACGTCGGCGATGATATTATGTTTTCCGATGAAAAGATGTTCCAGTTACAAGACAGTCACAACCAACAAAACGATCGTGTCTATGGTGCTTCATTGAAGGATATTCCTGTGGACAAATTAGCCGTACAACGGTTCCAGAGTGCATCAGCGGTCATGGTATGGGGTGCGATATCGCCTAGAGACAAGTTACCGCTGCTGTTTATTGATCGAGGTGTCAAAATTAACCAAGAATATTACATCCAGAACGTGTTACAGGGTCATTTGCTAGAAAATGCTCAAAAATTATATGGAAACGACTATTACAGCTTCCAACAAGATAGTGCCCCATCTCACAAAGCTAAACGCACTCAAGACTGGTGTAGAACAAATTTGACAGATTTTATACCTTGGCAAGAATGGCCTGCATCATCGCCGGATTTGAATGCTTTGGACTTTTCGATATGGGGTTACATGCTGAGCAAGATTGGGAGCACACAGGGCATGAATCTAAACTCATTCAAGCATCGATTAGTCAAGATATGGGATGAAATACCAGACGAGGTAGTGCGTGCCGCGTGCAATGCATTCTATGGAAGAATGCGTCAAGTTATTAAAGCTGATGGCGAGCGATTTGAACTTATGAATTAGTTTTTTTAAGTATAGAGTACGCTAAAAATAAAAACGTGATAAATTAAAAAAAAAACTGTCTTGTTTTAATTTTATGGCTCTTTTTAACTAGGACACTTAATCTGCCCAACCCTGTATTTGTGGGAAGAGCGCGAGTATTTGTTCCTCTTTGTTTTCTGTGTATGTTAAAGTATTTTCATCGTGGTCGTGGTGTAACCAGTAATACTAACCTAGAGCTTAGTTTGGGACTATGTCAATTTGTGTGAGATGGTCCCCCATAGGCGTTATCATAACGTCATCAGTATGTATTAACTGATTACTATATCGAAGCAACGTCGGCTCAATTTAAATGGAATATAGAGGCCCTGGGCGCATATTATCATGACAATATGCTCAACGCTATCGTAAAAGAATATCGAAAACTGACAAAATGAATGAAATTGAATTGCGCTCGACGCGACCGTCAATGCTATACATTTTCGATAACGATAATGTTCGCCGCATGCATCTTTATAATCAGATAAAAGTAAACAAGAGCATCCAATTGAGCTCTAACTTCGGAGATTTCTACTCAGAATGTTACAACATCATGTAACCTGTTAGGTATGTATGAAACAATATGAATTGAGTGGTTACAATGAAGTGCCAATCGTGGAACTACTCTTTAAACGGCACATGTGAACGTGGGCTTTTTTACATTTATGTTTTTGGTGGGATATATTACTTAAACGTTTTCCTACGGTGAATAGCTTAAATCATGTAATTTGATACCTAAATCAATGTCGTAAAGATCTATTCCATTCAGATTTAGCACCTTGCGTTGAGAATACAACACCGCTCGATGTGAAAGCGTCGCATTTTAAAATCGCCGACGTGTGAGCATAGACTTGGGAATGCATTTGTTCTATTTAAACGTTTTTTTGACGCCCGTTGAAAAAGCGCTCGTGTGAATGAGGCAGCATTAAGCGTAAGTGTAGCGTAGGGTGTTTGTATTTTCCTTAAGTGGATTTAATTAGGGTACAGTCACCAGGCGCATAAATATTTGACAGGTCTTTATTACTAGTGGTAAGTATAAGAGCGTGTCAGATATTTTTGCTGCCAATGTTAGATTATATATTATTGTTGGTGACTGTACGTTAAGTTTATGGGTTCAGGCATATCGCGCCATAATGTACTGTAATGCACACTTGAACGCGTGCGCATTGGATCTAATGTTGATCTAATGTGCTCTGGCGGCTCATCTTGCGGTTGTGCGTTGTTGCGCGAATACAAGTTAATATAGGCCAACTGCCCAACTTTATCGATGTTGACCTAAAAGTTCAGTTTCTAGTAACTAGAGGTCGCCCGCCACTTTGTACTCGTAGTATTACTTTCCTACTATTCCTCCGATTTCTTCACGTTAGGGGTCGATTTCCGAAAAATTCTTTCTTAGTTAATCAGTCAGTAACAGAAGCGTTGTGTATGTATAGATACGCAGATAAATTGTATTTACAAAGTTGGTTCAAGCATCTGTAATATAATAAATCATATACAATTATACCTAATAGGGCGAAGCAACAAATCGAAATATTACATACAAGATACAATGTCAATGACAATATCAGCTTATTATTATTATTACATATAATTTTGCTAACAATTGCAATAAAACACAAAAGGATAAATAGGTACAGTCAAGTGTAAAAATATGGGAGAACGTAACGTCTCAAAACTATGTCCCAATGCACCTTATTCCAGTGTAATAGGAACTTCGTAATATATGTATGAGATGATTCTTTCGGTACGAGTACATATTTCTGCACTTGACTTTATATACACATTGTTTCATTTAATTATTCCTCTTCTCTATTACAAAACAAAACAAAACAAAACATCTTCAATTCCAGTCGGGAAGCGAACGCACAGAAGACGGCGACGACTGCGACTACAAGGCCCTCTATGAAGCGTCCGCGAGCGAGGTCCGCCGGCTGCGGGCGCTGCTGGCTACCTCGGAGCAGCAGCTGAGGGATGCGCGCGCCACCATCACGCGGCTCTCGCAAGTGGTAAGTTCACTTACTGGTAAGCCACTAGGTCAATCCGTTGGCAAGCGCAATGCGATGCACCAGGTCAACTTATTAGTCAGTGCAGTGCGACGCACTTTACCGTGTAGATTTCTATTGATTACCTTTTAATTTGTGCAACGAATGCTTTGCGACCTTATAAAGATAATCTTGTTAATTAGCGATGCCAAGTATTTTCATCAATCTGCCGCCAGAGCAAGTGTTCTTCTTTCTCAAGTGTACCCCTTACACTTATATAGTAGAGCTGTTGCCCGCGGCTCTGTCCGCGTAAAATTGGATATCCATCCAGTGTCCTTCTTCGGGACTTGAGCTATCTACGTGCCAATTATCATCAAAATCGGTTCAATGGTTATGTTGTGATAGCGTCAGACACAAGTTACTTTCACATTTATAATATTAGGTACCTATGGAGTTTTTATTCAGGCGACTTCTTAGCTGGACCACTCCAAATGCAGTGTCGTGCGTATTGATATTTAAAAAAGTTCACGACATCTTCGGTGTTATCAGTTAATACTGAATAGTAAATAGTGTTTAGACCAGGGGTTCCCAAACTTTTTTTCTCATAGACCACTTTCAAAAGTGAACTAGTTCTGGTATACCCCCTACACCACATTTCTACCATATTCCCAAAACTCGGCAAAAAATGTGAATGTTGATCGCTTGTCGAACAGCTCGCTCGCGATTTGTTGCAGACTTGCAGTCGACAAGTTTTGGAGGCAAATGGTGTAATTTTTATAAAATGTCAGTTTAATTTTTCGAAATTTTAATCGAGGAGCAGCGTAATAAAGCTATCTTGTATTTATCAGTCATCCAGGCTATTAAAATAGCACAAAAAATAGTATCTGTTTTCGTTCTTTACTATCGAAACCAGATACATTTTCGTGGACCCCCACTAACGAATTGTGAACCCCCATTTTTTTGTCACGCCAACGTAGACCCCCGTTGAGTCTCCTGTGGACCCCTGGGGGTCCACCTGGACCACTTTGGGAACCCCTGGTTTAGACTATAATTTAAGATATAAAAAAAGTAATGGTAACATATTTCTTAATATAACATAGCCTTACTGCTTCACGTATAGTAGTAGTTATTAATATCTGCCATACCATGTAATGTTTGGTAGGGATAGACAAATAGTATGGATAGTAATTAGGTCTACCAGAATAATATCAGAGGGAAATTTCGGTTTGAAAGACCTTACTTGCTTTTCCACCAGTTTTATTAAATTGTGATGTGGTGGACTCAGCCCGCGTAGAAGTCTGAATTACATTGGGAATTATATTTTTCAGGATAAAATTAAAATATCACTTCAGGGCAATTAACTTTCTATACCGTGAAGACGGAACAAAAAAAACATTTATTATATTAGTAACGATTAATTAAAACAACTACCAACCTTATTTAAACTACAGTTCAATTGTTGCGATCAGCGCCATCTACCGGCGAGTAGATATCCCTCAACTTTATTTTTACTATAGTTCAAGTGTCGCAAACAGCACCATCTACCGTCGAGCAATATACAACATAGTTATCCTTTTTGACAATAGAGAGCAGCGTGGTCTTGCAAAATATTTAAGGCGAACTGGAGAATTTAAAGAATTATTATTATAGTTAAAGTGTTTATTCAGAGCAGATATATCGGAAAATATTTTGGAGAATTTAAAAATCATTTTTTTAAGAACTCTATTAAAAAAATAGTTTTATTGATTATAATTTTGTTCACTCGTTCGGTTTATTCATGATAGCTATTATAATATTATAAAACGACTTGTCATATTATAGTTTTTTCGTTTGTTTAGCGATAATATACCTACCTTGCGAATTTGATTAATGTTAATGTTAAATAAAATCACTGTTTATATAGAAAAGGATTAAAATCGGTTATACAGTTCGTTTTTAATAACTATTATGTCTTTTTTGTTTCGTGTGCTGAGTTTTACTTTCATTAAATAAATAATAACTAGGTACTTATAGCTTAAAATATTTCCATTCTTTCCAGAACCAAAACTCACTGTCTGACATTGAAAAACGTGAAAAGAGGGCCATGGAAAGGAAACTATCCGAAATGGAAGAAGAGCTAAAGGTAAAGTTGAATCCGTGTGAACAGTATTACATAATTGAAGTAATAAATATTAAGTAATCGATACAGGGGTAACAAAGCTTAGACATTAACGTCCGTTCCTTATATATAAACTGTGGATAGATAAGGCTACTTCGTGTGATATTGTAAGAATATTTATGCTGAGTATAAACCTCCTTGTGACAGTTTTTGACTTGTCATTATTTTAAGTTTTTTAATGTATTTTTTCGGGATGTTTTCAAGCGATTTGCTTCAAATTTTATATAGATTGTTATCGCCTCCTAAAAACCAATACTATTCATCATATAAAAAAAAAAAAATTACTTGTGGCTGTGAAGTAGTGACCTTTAGATATTTTTTCTCAGAGCAGACCATACATTGGTCTACAAAATACTTGCCTAAATATACTGTATTCATTAGGTGCAAGTGATAGTTCTAGTCATACACACGCATAGCGTAGTTACACATAAGTAGGTTGAACTTCCAGTCTGTTTCGTGTAAACTTGACTAAACATTGAAATGACGAGCACATCCTCTTAAACTCAGCATAAACTGTTACCCCTTTGCCGATTACTGTATAACCTTATCGACGCCAATGACGCATAAATCAGCAGGTTCACTGCCAACGACACAATCCGTCACGATTAACAACTCAAAATATATTTCATTTGTCACTGGCGTGTATGAGAATTTTATATTTGTCATGGCTTTGAAAAGGTTGAAAAGGCATCAGCAAACACTTGTACACATCACCCTGTATACAACATAGCAATCCGATCGCGAGTAATGTTGGTGTTGATTTTGTAGCAATTGCAAAAGCTAAAAGCCGAGAACGAAAGGTTGAGGGCCGAGAACCGAGCCCTGACGCGGGTCGTCAGCAAACTTACCAACTCGGCCACGAAATAAATAGGTAAATTGTGTTCGGATGCGGCGTCACGCCGGGCGGTAATGGCGGCAACGTTCCTGTGGTTTTGGTCTATCCAAAAAAAATTGGCAAGTCATTTATAAAGAAGGGTAGTCCAAAAAAATGGACTTTGATGTTGTTGCTTTCTGCACAAGTCTGTAAAATTGTTTAATTAAAAAAAAATAGCTTTACACTTGTAATTAAGATATCAAATTAGAAGAAGGGCAGTGTAGCAGGGATGAGAAGCGCCACGTACTGGCAGCCTCATCGCATAGCTGCCTGTCACTCTGCGAGCAATACATAGTGTTGGATTATCAGATAAAAGTATCTGTTAATTGTAGTTATTTTAAATAGTCAATAAAAAACCACTATAATAGCCAAATTTATTACTAAAAATGGATAACTTCCCAAACAGTGATTGTTTTTAGTTGTAGTTTCCACTTATGAACAATTAAAGTAACTAAATACCTCATACCATAATGGTGCGTTCCTATATCCAAAATCGTGGATAGACATCTGACGTCTCGTTAAAATTTGACACATTTTGAACGTGGCAAATGTAAAATTTTAACGAGTCGTCACTAGTCTATCCACGGTTTTGAATATAGGAACGCAGTATTAGTGAGGTGTCTTGTTAATTTTGACGGTCATTAAACTTTGCTCTGACCAGGACCACAGTAGCCAGTGCTGTTAGACCGCTCGGCTCGCGACGCCGCCGCATTGTCGCGCGCCCCCCACCATGCAATATATTAACAGTGTGTTTATGGCGAGCATGCTTTTGAAACGTATCTAACTTGCGGACGATATGTCTACGATCTTCGAATGGGACCCCATTTTAAACGAGGAACATGGTTACGTGACACTTCTTTCAATAACAGCATTTCGCTTTGCTGCTATTTGTCATTAAGATATATTCGTTGCATCTCTCATTCAGTAATGTAAGGGGCCGGTAGCTAAACGTATCTTGCTCTTACATACGAAGTAAAAGTAAGACAGCAATACCCGCCATACATTGCCGTGAAAAGTTCATCGTGTTCCAGCCCCTTTAGAGATGTTAGTTTAATATAAAATATATATGTAAATGATAATAAATAGATAAATGGCAAATATTTGCAAGTGATGGGCTACCGTATAATAGATTCAAGAAAGCAGACACGAATGCAATAAGCGAAACCATTATCAACTATTGTTGGGCGAGTTGATTTTGACGGAGGTCGTATTTTGTTCAGAGCTATAAGTTGTGCGAATTTTATTTTTATTTGCGCCCACTGAATTATACTTTTTAATAGCTGTGCAACCTCGTCGCTCGAATGACGTAGACTTATCGCAATGTATTGTGTTTTATCAGACTTAATATTATTGATATTGTATTTATTATTCCCTGGTATCCAGACCTAGGACTGATTTCTTTAGAGTTTGATTTATTATGGAAAGTTATGTAAAAAAAAGTGTGAAATTTAGGACGGATTATAGATACGATTTGGTAACAGCAGAGGCGATAATAAACAATCCGGAATATGTGCAATATTAGTTGAAAACAAACATTGTTAAAAATGTCTATTAATTTTAAACATAAATGAATGATGATCAGTGATCGTAGATTTTCCAGCATTTTTGGTGCAGTGCTAGGGTTGTCAGTAGTGCCCAATATTAAATTGTTGTAATCAAGAATCAAATAAAATAAAAATAAAATAGCGTATTAAACAAATCGGAAATACAGAAAAAAAAACAGAACATGTAAAGCCTAACCCAATATGCATAATGAAATGAAGGGTTAATTTACTACGAGTATAAGAGAAAATCTAACACAGTTGCAATAACTTCTTATCTCAGGTTATATAGGTTCATATTTATGATTAGGAATTTATATACTGACTATATATTAGCATAGACAGTATAATGCGTAGGTAATGGCAGTGTATAAATATAGAAGACATTTTGTTTCTTCGCTGACGTCCCGTCAAGTGCTAAATTATAATAAATGATTAAGTAAAAAATGCAATTTCATTTTCAATAACAACATAATATTACATAATTTTAAACGTCAATCATATTATATACACGTCTACAACCCTAGGTCGCTGTCGTGTGTCATTTGACGTCATCGCACCAAGAATGCTGGAAAAAGTACGATCACTGATGATGATAAATGATGAATGGTGTGATCCCTATTAATATTAAAAGTAAAATTTCTAACTACATTCTTGCGGGTCGCGGAGATACACTGGTTTAAAAAGAGCCGTGGAATGGCAACAGGCAAATCGAACAAATACTCGCTTGCTGTCTCGTGCAGCATAAATGTGGCAGAATTTATATACATCCGAGCCGAAGTGATCAAGTTTTAAGCATTCATTTTGACACAAGTCAATGTAGCTCTAAATACATATAATTTAAGTCTGTATAAAACACAGTACTCGCAGTGTTCGCTAGAGTGTGCTGCATGCCTTGTTAATGTCCGCAAGTCACGTGACGACCAAACTCAAATCTCGTATTCCATGTTTCACTCAGTAGATAGGCCCATCTTATACAAATACGTCCATGCCAACTATACACCTTTTATACCATTTACTTTTTTGTTTACCGATTGAATTCTGTAACTAAAACGATCCTCATACAAGTTTGGAAGTACTCTAATATAAAATAAGCACCCTGTGTATATAATAATGTCTAATTTTAGTTGTAAACGCACCATTCGACTGTCGAAATAGGATAGAAGCCGTCGCTTAAATGTGACACGGTCGTTGGTTGTGTCATCACTTTTAGTTGGGCTTCCGTGTTGCTAAGACCAATGTCCAAACCGAGCCTGACCTGGCTTTGACAAGGAAAATAACACCCTCTATACAAACGTCTACCCTCCAATTCACAAATGCACAATAGCTAATATTAAACCTATAAAGATGCTTTGACCTTATCTTTCATTGTGTATTTGACATATAATGTTACAATACATACTTCAATGACGAGCTTAGCATAGCCCGGTTCGGGTAAATATTTTTGTGATGCTACTACTTTTCCTCGAGTCTTGGGGGTTTTCTATGTATGTATTAAATATCAGGGGACAATGTCACACCCATTGACCTAGTCCCAAACTAAGCTCTAGGCTTGTACTATGATGGGTACTAGACAATGATATAAATAATTATATAGAGTAATATATACTTAAATACATAGAAAACATCTAAGACTCGGGCACAAATATTCGCGCTCATCAAACAATATCTGCTATTAGCGGAATTTGAACCCAGGACCGCTAGCTTCAGCTTGGCAGGGTCCCTACCAACTAAGCCAGCGCGTCGTCATACAAGTTTAGTTATCGTTCCTCAT
This sequence comes from Acleris emargana, assembly GCA_927399475.2. Taxonomy (NCBI): domain Eukaryota; kingdom Metazoa; phylum Arthropoda; class Insecta; order Lepidoptera; family Tortricidae; genus Acleris; species Acleris emargana. Next base: position 8,495,209 of record OV656835.1, on the reverse strand, counting down.
AGTACGGTCAGCGTCAAAAGAAAGTGATCACTTAAATACCTTGTCGCTTTACTGTCACATAAGCAATGTCAAACAAGGTTGTCCAAAGTGTTAATGCGATAAAGTACAAAATTAGCTTGAAGTGACCAGTTACTTTTGACGCTGACTGTACCAACCTATAGCTTATTTTGGAACTAGGTCAATTCGTGTGAGATTTTCCTTTGGTATTCATAGGTACTATTGGTGAAGTAGGTTTATTGTGCGTTTTTGAATGAAGGAGGGAGGGTGCTAAAGTAGTAAATAGTAAAAAGGCAGGTCAGGTACGAGAGATTAGGAGAGTATTGGAGGTGCTACACGTGACCACACTATTACTATTTTTGTGTCATGTTTGTTTGAGTCATCACTAGAAAACTTGATTCATACGCATTGTTTTTTCTAAAATTAACGTGTCCGTTAAAATAAACTGAATCTGATAGATATTTAGACTGCTGAATTCTGCCCTTATAAGCAGACTACATGCATTTTGCAAAAGTTCACGTCTTCATAAATCTATCATATTATTTGTTGTTACTCGATTGATGTTGATAAATTAAACGAATAATAAATTGCTTTACAAAGTGTCTAAACATAATCGATGTATTCATAGCACCGTAAACTCAACAAGTGCCTCAATTTACATTTTAACCTACGCTAAATGCCTAACCCAAACCCCAACTACTAACGTATCATGAAATCTAACAACAAGTTAACATGTATTACCGTACGGTTACAGTATCAGCAATCGCTCCAAGCGGAAAACCAGCGATTAAAGGACGAGAACGGCGCCCTCATTCGGGTCATCAGCAAACTGTCCAAGTGATGTTCACGCATAGCGGCCGGGAAGTGAATGAGGCATTACAACAGTATCCAACAGCTTGCTCACAAGTGGGAACCTAGTCCGGACTCATACCGATTCTAGAACACAGACACCTTTAAGCTTTTAAAGTTTACATATAAATTTCTTCAATCGTCCAAGCTTCATGCGGCTATTGACACCCGGGACAGTCCAATCGTTCTACGGCCGTCGTCCAAAGGTATGAGGAGCCGCTGCCTTTCATATTTGAAGATGTTTATATCATATATTGATAGATAGTCATTATTACCTAAGCCTAAAGCGTGTTCTATATACAACTGATCAAACCTTTGGCCTAATATTTGTCTAGAATTATTGACTTAGACGAAATTTAAATTGTATAATAAATATTGCCGAATATCGGCCCAAGTGGACTTATTTGTTCGCGAATGGTATGTTAAAGTCGGTTTATTGAATATGAAATTTATTAATTCTGTTGCTCCGTAGTTAGTATTTATGTTGATTACGAGTCTGCTGACTCTCTCATGGTCTTGCCACATTAAGTTACAACGATGAAATATTTTATGAACGTTCATTGTTTATAGTTACGACGATCGTGTTTTATACTTGTGATGTTTGATTTGTTTTATGATTCGAAAAATACGTGACAATTTTTGACAGCTATAAAAGTTTTCTCTTATTGGCTTGACATGTTTCGGACTCTTTGAACTGATTACTTTGATTGGGTGGTGGTTGTATCTACGGGGTTAATGTACCCTTATGTATGTTTCTTCACTCCCAGAGCTTTTGCTGGAAATGGATACTAAAAAATAACAATGGACTGCAAATTAACGTTCTCTGAAACTTATTGTCAATTGCACTGTTGTGACTTTAACTTATTATAGGGGAATAAATACAACTTCGTTAATACAATATTACCTAACCCCTGATTTAACGGAAAATAAAATGAAATATTTTAGTTTATTTTAATGAATGTGCTTTTTTAATTTTATTTATTCCATTGACAGATTTACCCGGTCGGTTTTATGAATTTGAAATGTTTGATAATGTAATAAGCGATCGTCGAAATTATAGCAATTCAATATCATTACGAAATTCTTAAATATATTTGATATAAAGTAATTCATAATCATTGTAATGAAGTTATTTTTGTAAGACAAAATGTATTTATTTTTAATGTGGTATGATTTAGGATCAATGTCTTTAGAGTGTAATTAGGACTTCCTTAAATTATGAAATATATCGATGTGCCTCAATTAATTTTTCCTTTTACGTTATAAAAGTATTATAATATATTTATTTATTTATCGCCAGATGTGTACTTACGGTTGAAAAGCAAAGTGCACCAATGTCAACTGAATGGACGAGTATTTTTCTTGTAATAGATAGCATGGCAGTGTTTGCAAGAGAACCATATCTTTCTTGCTGGATTGTTTAGACAAAGACGACCGCTGTTTTGCCGGCGAGAACCACCGTGGTGGCTCGTTAAGTTATACACCGTCCTGCGTCGATCTACCACTGACTCGAGCGCTTTACCACTGTCCATCTCCCACGGCGTCTCCGCCGCTGTGTCGCTCCATCAGCCACTCCGTCGACCTGCCGCTGCGTCGACTCGATGTATTCCTAGATGACTATAAGACGTGTAAAGTAGACTAGATTATGTTACGACACTATAGCGCTGCTGCGCCCCTAATATAATATTTGTGTAGTTATATATATCTCGAATTACTAATATCTATTTATATACGCATAGTGTTTTTAAGCAATAGATGAGAATGAATTGGTAAATGTGATATGTTGAGTTTGTACGCACCAAGCATGTTTTATTGTTTTTTTCTTGTGTTTCTAATTATGCCACGGGCGGGTAGGTCTTGTAATTTTTTATATAATTTTTAATTGACCCCTATTAAGCTACGCGTTATTCTAAAACTAACCTCTATTTAAAATGCATATTTTGACCCGTAATTTATGTTACATTTTACGCGACATTACAATTCAAGTTTAGTTACAGTAATAATACTAATAATATAATCATTAAGCGTGTCAAGGAGGTAATGAATTATTAAAAAAACATGGATTAAAGGTAATTATCCTAAATGCGATTATAAACAGAGTAATCCCTGAAGTGTTTTAAATAGAGCTTTCAAAGCTTTCTTTGGCATGTTTACAGTAGACTGCATTTAAATATTTCGGGACTGTGTTTTTATAAAGAATATATAAATTATATTCAGTATTAGTTCATACTCCGATTACAATCCTAGACTTGTCTCATTTTACGAGACATTAAATATTCTTCTGCCTATAAATAATTAGATAAATATCACTCGTTGACTGGTATAATGATGGACTATAACGGTAATTCGAATGCACATAAGATCTGTTGCAAGTATCAGGGTGCAATTGAAAACACGCGAATAGCTCTATACCCTCGTCAGGTCCACCATACTACAAACGGGGACTTTTTTGCATGTGGGAGTTTGATTCTACTATCAAGGCAATAAAGTTCAATTAAGTTTGATAATGCCTTTTTTAATACCTGGGATAACTGGGGGCATCTGTACGAAAGTGATGTAGCAAAATATTTTATCGACATAAAATATATCGATGTTACAGCCAACATCTAAATGTTATTTAACATAAATAAATATTACTTATTTTCTTCATTTTTAGATTAAAAAAAACAAATTAACACGTATATTTATATGTTTATTTTATAACAGTTTTCAATACAATCAATATTTTTTCCATATTCGTCGGTATTAATGATTGCCGTCTAGATGAAAATATCCACTTTAAACTGCTAAACGTACGAATATGAATGGTACTCACGGTAAATTGTCATTTTGATTGAAATGACATCCGCATACTTTTATTATCTTAAGAGGCTCGATATCAGATATGACATCACACATCACAGTAATTGAGAATGATCAATGTGCACATGCATTAATTTAATTATATCGACATCTTTTTTATCGATATCAAATCCCTAGAACTTGCCCCGAGTTATCCCAGGTATGTTTATGAAGATAGGAAAATAAACATTATTCTTATTGCAACACAGTTCAAATTAAATTGCCTTGATTATGTACATCCTGTTGCCCTGGCCCTACGAGGATACCACTTGGTTAGACTACCCGAGCATGAAGGGTTTTGGCAATCTGTTAACGTTTGATAGGAATATTAGACCTCGCCCTTTTTAAAATAGCATTTTCACAACACTGCTCGGAAATATGGCCATAGATGCTCTTGTTTGGGGTCACAAAACGTCACTTATAAGCATGGATCGGAAATTCGGATCGATATTTACCTAAAGTTGGCAAAATCCCGGAAAAAGATAGGCAAACATGGCGTCGGCTTCTTAAAAATATTATTTTCATAATTTAAGTTCTGGGATTTTGGGATTCTACAAAACGTTAATATAATAATTACTTTACATGTAGGATAAAACGTTCTGTTTTGCTCCTATAAATTCGTTAGGTTAATAAGTTACAGGTAAATTAAATAACATTTGGTTAAACATATACATGGAAAATAACTTCAAACAGTTAATATAAATAAATAATTATGAATTAATGCCGGTGTAATTTATTTATTTTGAAATCCCGGAAATTTTATATGAATTATATGATTGAGTCCACCTCCATACAACTGAACAACAAACCCGGCGCTAAAGTATAGGTAAATATCGATCCGAATTTCCGATCCCTGCTTATAAGGACATACCAAGAATGTTATTGTCGGCATTTGCTGATTGGTCGAGAACATTGTTGTCCAACTTTAATAACCAATGAAAATCAATCAATCAATTTTTGTGTCATAGCTCCTTAAAATGATAAATTGGAATCGACCAATCATAACACACCATTTTGTTTCGTAAAATATTAGGTTTATTTTTGCTAAAAGATACACAGACTAAAAACTGTCACTGCTTTTTTTTGTATGTAATTCAAACTTGGCCCCTAATCTCGAACCACTAGAGATAAAATTACATGGGAGATAAGGCGAAACAAATACAATTTTATATGGAGTTGACATATTCATCTCGAATGTTAGTTTATTTATCTCGAAAGCCACGAGAATAGGGGTCCAGATTTAAAAAAAAGTTATCTTTGGTAAAATTGGCGATAATACATACAATTTTATTTTATTTTCCCTCAGTAGTTGTGAAAAGCACTATGTCTGCCTCGGTAGAAAGCGCAATTTATGGACTCGTATACTAGAGGGCCTCAACTACGTTTCGGCCCTCTGTATGATTCGTCCAAAAATCTCGTACTTTCTATCCTCTGCAACAATGTACTATTATATTATTGATCTACATTACCGGTTACGTACTTGATCCGTGATTTTGAACCTTCATCGCTATACAACATTTTCGTACTCGTATTTATGTCGGACGTGGTGCAAAGAACGTTTCAAAAACCATCTCAGAAACGTAGTAACTCTTTATATTTCGCATTTAGCCTAGAGATGGGTTTCCGTATCAGTAAATACCAAGTTCTGGTTGAATTACGAACGCCCATTTCTAATTTATGCGAATCTCTAAAACCGAGTGGTGTTAATATGTGTCTGAGTCATCTTAAATTTTAACTTTAACAGAAATCGCACAGAAACCGTTGGTCTTTATTAACGTTAGATATTATTAACAATTTCGTATCGTAAATTTATTCGAGTTTGTTACTGGTGCCCGCTGCCTGGTTTAGAGAAACAAAGAATGTAATTAATAAAATTATATTAATTTAATTAATGTTATATAAAATATATACAAGCTGTCGACTTGCAAACTATTGTATTGTATAAATTCGTAGCATTTTTAACTTAGCAATTCTGAAATTTTTGTTCATTAAAGTTTTTATTTATTTCCAGAGGTAAGAGTTAAATGAAATAAATATCTTGATTAATTTATTTTTGTTTGTTTATTTTTTTATCCTTGTTCTATTTATTTGAGAAGAAGACTAATTACGAGTCTGCCTAGATATAGCAATCACACAATTGACGTTATATATAACAGCTCTTAATGTCAAGTAAATAAGAGCTGGCATGATGGCAAAAATATGACTACAATGTTAAAGCAACATAGGCTGCACTGTGAAATAAACGCCAAGGACTCGCCTCAGAAAGTTTTTTTTGTTGTTCATTTTGAATTTATCAGCCTCTCCTGTACTATTTCTATTAAATAAGAACATACAGTTTACTCATATGGTCCATTAAATGCCATCTTTTGTAAAATACATATAGATAACATTAAAAAGGAGGTCAGTTTGGTCGACACTTCAGTTTTCTGAAATTGACGGCTGTACTCTCTGACTTCTCTATAAATTAATGTTATCCTCTTCTCTGCCGCAATTTAACGTAACAATCATTTTATGTTATTTTAGTTTTGTTTTTAATTTATATTGTTTGGTTGCTCTGGCGTATTTGAGCTCCGTAATGTCTATTAGCTTTAAGTAATGCTAGACCAAAATATCTAGAATGGGTGGCATCCGGAATTGCCATTTATAATACCCTACTAGCAATATCTCTGTATCTATTTATATGTCTAGTAATACATGTGGGAGGACCTTGTGCAGGGTCCGTCCGGGTTGGTACCACTATCTTATCCATTAACCTACCGCCAAGCAGCAGTGTTCGCATCGTTGTGTTCCGGTTTGGGGATAAGACAGCCGGTGAAATGACTAGCATAGAGGCATTCCATCTTAGTCCTCAGGGTTGGCAACGCATTTGCAGTCTTGTGAATGCGAATGTCTATGGGTCACAGTTTCCACTTACCATCAGGTGGCCTGTGTGCTCGTTTGCCTTCACAAGCTATTAAAAAGAAAAACATGACCATGACCTTGATATTTCCGCTTGTAAGTATATTTACATAGGCTGTGTTTACATGGGGTTATACTAATTGAAGTTACAACGATGCTATTTGCGATGTTATAAACCATTTAGGTACTATATTATGTCAAAAACGGACAATATGAAAATAAATTATTTAAAGATCCGATAACCCTGGGTTATGTTATATTAGTTTTCTTATGTCGACTTTCACCAACCAATTTAACAGACGGTTAAGTTTTAATCAGTTGTTAGTCAATACATTTGACAACCGTCAAACCGCTCACCGTCCGTTTAATTGTTGGTGAACACTGCAAAGTCTATAAAGTTATGAACTGCACAAATAGTTTTACTGCCGCACTCAGAGACGTCAATTAAACTTAATGATTGATTAAAGTTGCTGCTGTCACATTCTTTGCTATAGCAATAGAATAAGACAACACGTCACTTAACAATCATTAAATTTGATTGACGTCTCTGAGTGCGGCAGTTAATGACTTAATTTTAAAGCGTACAAAACTGTTACTACTGTATTAAAATTATCAATTATATCAGTTTCTTAATAGTGATCGGCAATTTACGTTTTTATATGAAATACAAATATACTGGCACTTGCGTGTGTAAGTGTGATAGCACTGATAGCGATATCAAGCCGAAAGCTATTAAGAAGCTGGGGAATGTATCAGATCGATCGTGTGCCTTTAAACTTTTGAATGGGCTTCCCTGGTATTTAAAGCGCTAGGCTACGGTAGCCAGCTTTAAGCCAAGAGTTTTTTTTATTAATCTAGGTTTAATTGTATGGCGCGTCCTTCGAGGCATGTTTATAGTAACAGGCAGATTAAATGTCAGTCCTGCCACATTGCACTGCACGACCAAGAAGTTTCTGAATATTATGTTAACAGCATTAAATCAATGCTAAACTGACATGTATGTATAACTTTCAAAATAGGGAATAAGCATGGATTTTAAAAATCGCATTTCTCATCAAAATATGAAAATACCGTAAAAGAGATCATAAAACGGAAATTAAAATTAAAATCGGTCAAGAAATACGGAAGTTATAAGCATTTCAAACTTCTAATTAGACAGAGAGATCCGATGTGCACCGTGACGTCATTGTGCACTGCGGCCATATAAACTCCATGTAAAATTCCGTTTTTCTAGAAAGAGATAGGAACAAATCTTTGTTGGCTTATATCTTGGTTATTTTTATAGTTATTCAAAAAATGATTTTTGTGATCTGTTTGTTACATGAATCAGCTTCAATTGAAGCTGTAAAAAAAAAACATGCATATTCCCTATTATTCTGAAGGTACTTCATAGTTGTGCAATACATGTCACAGGGATCGTGATTGACCCAGGATATGTCATTAGTAGTATAGCTTTAGTTTTGCAGTTTTTTTACTTAGAATTTACTATTTTTTGTCATAAATTTTTGATCTGGAGTTAGCACCCTTTGAACACGGTAGCCAAGTGGTGTTAAGATAGTCGCGGCGCGGACGCTAAGCTGTCAGTGAGTTTTTTTTTATGGCATAGGAAGGCAAACGAGCACCCAGGCCACCTGATGGTAAGTGGAAACTGTGACCCATAGACATTCGCATTCACAAAACCGCAATCCTAAGACTGCACGCTACGTTCATCTGTTGCCCCTTATTTCACCACCCTGACAATATAATACCAGGCGACCGGTGACAATTTTGTATACGTTCCAAAGTATTTTATATCACTGTCAATTGTCCGCTGTCCTAGCTAGGAATATACAAAAATTACACTGTACAACTAGAAACTTCTGGTACCTATTATTGTTATGAGTGTTATGTTATGACTGTATATCATGTCATTTTACTGAAAAAAGGCTACATTTCCTCCTTCAAAACTGATGCCATGTAAAGTAAAAAGAACGAACCATTTACCATTATTGCTCCACCTGCTTGTTGGCCGCGAATCTATCGCTATTCCCTCGGAAACTATTTATTTTTCCGGGATAAAACGTAGCCTATATGCTATTCCAGACTATCATTTCATCCAGACCCATTCAGCCCTTCCGGCGTAATTGAGTAACAAACATACAATCTTTCGCATTTATAATATTAGTACGATTATACCTTTAAAGATCACGAGTCCTATTTTATTGATACGTTTGATCATTACTTTTACATGCGCGATGAAAAATTGAGGTTGTAGGGTCAGGTCGGGTAAATATAAGACGGGTAAAAATAAGACTAAGTTTTTAACACTCAAAAACTTACTCTACTTCATTCCTATTCCATTTAAAAAGAAGCATTAACACACAATGCTTCCTTTTAAATGGAATAGGAATGAAGTAGAGTAAGTTTTTGAGTGTTAAAAACTTAGTCTTATTTTTACCCGTGTCTTATATTTACCCGACCTGACCCTATGTGTAAAAAGTTTGTTTACATCTGCCAGTTGCATTTGGCACTGCGGTAGCCAATGCTTGCAATGTTAGGCAATGATTGCATCATTTTTTCCATCAAGTGGCCTGTTTGCTTGTCTTCATGTTTTTACTTAATAAGCTCTGTATTTTTTCGATCTCTGACTGATTCTATTAAATACATTGGGAACAAGCATCCATGATTTTGAAGTGTAGTTCATTATTGACGAAGTAGAACCTGTATGACATATCACCCACACATCAAAATATAGGTATTATCAAATTTAAATTCTGTTGAAACTTATAGATTGTTGGTTTCTTTCTACTCGCAGATATTTTACTAAGTGTTTGTACATAACTTATGTAAGCGCGCGGGTTGACTGCAGCGTCAAGGGTCCTATTTTAACTGTTAAAATTTATGAATTTTAGTATCTATAGTCGGTACTACAGCCAAAATTATATTTGTGCCCATGTCCCGGCAGTTTTCCAAGATCTTTGGTGAGGCCTAACTTACATGTATTGCATCCGTTTGTTAAAATATTCTGAAGGGCCCATGAGTCTTCAACGGCCCGCAGTAAGATAACCATACCATGATACGCATTAATATTCGTTTCTAGGAGTTTCAAACATGAAAGACTTGTAACTTAAGGTAAACTGTAAGGTTAAGACACTAACTCGGGCTAGTGGCCCTTAAGTGTCTTAGCTCAGTGTTAAATTTTTGGTGCAAGTGGCCTTAGTGTATTAGGCCGCTACCTAAGAACGGTTTATTGGCTGTCCATTCAATTCGCGCGCATACTACCTATATCCATAGTAACCAAATTGATGTATAGTAATTATAATATTATTATGTTAATTGATAACCTGATGTTAGCTGTCTGACGCTCTGTGTATCAATCACTGATCTTAAATGGAAAGATTCAGTGATATAGAAGCTTTATGTCTCTATTAGACACCTCCAGTGTTGTCTTAACGTAAACGTTTATAATAGCTGATATATACTAGCTGTTGCCCGCGACTCTGTCCGCGTTGAAGTCGATTATCGCTATTCCCACGAGAACTGTCAAATTATCAGGCTTCAAGTTATCTCTATATCAAATTATATTAGGATCGGTTGAGCGGCTTTGCTGTGAAACGCTAACAAACAAATAAACAGAATTACTTCGTATTTGTAATTATAAGTATGGTTTATAATATTAATTATATGGGTTTGATCTGAGCCTTTACACAACGAACTTTATACAATAAGGGGCTGTAGTTTACACTCTAAAAGAGGTATATGTTAGCAGTAACCGCTTCTATATTTACATATATTTTGAATACTTTGCCTTCTGGCAAAGGTTTGAATTAAGATGAACAGTGGAGGCGCTCTTTAGATGGTGTTTAAAAATGTTTTAATCAATGTTAAATCTTATTTCTTATCTTACTAATCTAACTGCTTTAAAACCGATACTGTATTAGCTATAACTAAGTAAAACCAGCGTAGTACAGTACTGGGTTGTCTATCGCTGTGATACTCTGACGTCTGTCAGTACCTATATTTTTATGCGAGAGAGAGTGACAGCGATACACAGCCTACCTACCTACTATGAATACTTTGGTTTTACTGTATTCACAAAGGACTTCCATTCAAATTGACGTATAGTTTTATCTCACGAAAACGGGTTTGCCGTACTTGTGTGTATATGCACGTTGTCTCTGACCGCGTATCTGTCTTCGATAAGCGCAGTAGAGTGCGTATCTATACGTGATACAACTACAAGTACCTATGGCAAACGTTTTTGTGAGATAAAATAACTGTAATATGGTTACGTCAATGTTACTGAAATGAAATAGTGAGTAGAGACTTCATGAATTGTTTTTTTTTTTTCAACTATTTTAAGACACTTGGAGTTCATGTTTCAATTTTTTTTTATCTGTAACAGAACAAGGCCTCTATTCAACACGGTAAAAACCATATCGTGTTTGAGCTGTTATCGTATCGTCACCGATTTGATAGCTCTTATTTACTTGACAGTAATGGCGGCTGTTGTCATAACGATATGAAAACAGGTTTACTACGATATCGTTTTTACGGCCTAGAATACCGGCTCTGATTTTAAGTTTAAGTTACTGACAAGCGTGGATAACGGATTATATTCCTGTAATTTTATTTTAAAGTAGAGATTGGTTTAGTTTTAAGATCAGTGGTTAAGGCATTGTGAATTTGATAATAATGTATACATAATAAGGTAGATAATGTAGTTAGATGAGAATTTATAACATTTACAATTATATATAACTGTATATAGACCTAACGCCGAGCGTCCATTGGCGCCGTTTTAAACATAATTTAATTTCGTTTTCTAATAAACTGATCTATTTTCTTAAAATCTAGGATGAATGATTTGTAGTACATACAACTGTGTAATATAGCTCATTTTATTAACAATTGTGCTTCATCATGAATCATGACTTAACTTAATGGAAGTGGTAGCCACTACTGGTTGCATAAAATAGTATAAAGTTCTTTTATACAAGTAGCTTACAAATGTACTTTTATAAGTACCACACATCATTTGTCTTCGGTCTAAGTTAAGCATTGGTTAATTACAACACACGATTTTAGTATAGAGGGCGCCACTACGCCCAGCGTGTGGTCAGTAAAACAGTCCGCTATCATAACATCGGTATAGAATATCACAAGTAATATTTGTTAAATAATCTAAATGTTTTTATGTTTCTGCTGCGTTTAATTCAGTAATGCCATAATAATAACAACGCAATAATGACCTTTTCTGTCTGTGATTTGATTACCCTAATGATAAGTGGGTACCTTATGCCACATAAAAACTATATGAAAAGTGATTTGAAAACGAGAATGGATAGAAATGTCTCACTTAGCGTTAGTGCGCTTGGCTGTAATAGTCCAAATATCAAGAAAATCAGACAATATATTAACAACAAAATGGAAAACATAATGTTGCATAAAGACCCAGTGAGACCAGTATATTATTGCCGGTAGGATCATGTGCAGCTCCGTTCGAAGCAGTAGTGATTGCATAGTAATTTATTTTTATTTTGACGCTCATCGTTGGAAACGCATGAGAAGTCTTAGGATGGTAGGTATTCTTGAGAGAGTAAATTTCACTTACCATATTTGCCTGCTCTTTGAAATGAAAAGAAAGCAAATACTAGATAATGCCAGTAATGAACGATGAGCTTCAGTACGCACTACTGATAAAATCCTCGGTCGCTTGCACTGTATTTAGTCAACTTTCTACAGTGCAATGTGTATGAAACTTGCAGCGTTCGCATAAAGTCGCTAAAACTAGCATAAACGCGTACGTGATCGAGTACGAGAGAAGTAGAGAAAAACAGAGTATTAATAGTATATCTCTGTGGCATCTGTCAGTGTATTATTGTTGTGTATATTAATAATTTACCAATCACGGGACGGGAGTTTCGGACCTTTGGAAGGCGTACATGAAACCGAAGCCAACACAACAGATAAGTTTAATTTAGTAAAGTGATGGGACACCAACCGGCGATTGTCCCTGAATTCACACTATGCTATGGAAGTATGCTTCCACGGACAACCAACGGTTAGTGTAGTACTATTTTAAAGTTGGGAACATAAGTATTAGGCTCTATGAATGTACTGATATGAATTGGTGAACTAGGCAATTGATGAAACTATGGCGCCTACCTGGCCAATGTTAATTAATCGCAGTGTATTATTATTATGGCATTGCGCCGAGGCGATAATTATAAATAATTTCCGCTATTATTTCTGATATTCTATGTCGATCTGTGAATGCAAACATACTATCAATCTGTTATTGTCCTCTTGATGTATTGTCAATTTTATACAATAAACTTTGAATTAAAATTAATGTGTGCCATTATATTTGTTACATTGGAAGAAACATGAGACTTACCGCCGTACTCACAGACGATTTACCCGTTCTTTTTTCAAACTTGTCTGAAGAGGAACGACTTGAATCTTCATTAATTGATTCGGAGCGGGGCCCTTTGTCAATGGCGTTAGCGCTTTGACAAGAGTCACATCAATTGAGTTTAAGTACACTATTTAGATACCGAAGGTAAGTAAAGTACAATGAAATGAAATCTTCATGACAGGTTTCACGGAGCTCATATCACGGAAACAGGATCAAATAAATCATTGTCCATCATCACTATTTCATCATCTTTGCCGATGCCCTCTATACTTCATTTGTTTAGGTAGATATTTTAAGAATCTTTCAAAAATATAATTTTAAGGAAAAGCTTTTGTAGCCGACTGTACTTATTTTGCAGTCATTATCTGCTTATTAAGACGAAACAAATGAGTCCCAACCAGGTGGGTCTACGGTAAGTAAGTATAGCGGAGCTTCTGTCGCCACCTTCTGACTCCGTCATCAGATCAGCTCCAATCAATCCAATCTTTCCAATCTTGTGAAGAGCGAAAAAAAAACACTATGTCAGATTTTGATAATATTAGACTATATTGTATGCCTATAAGTATAATTAAGTCCTCGACGCAAATAAAATATTTTTTACTGTAGGAAAACGTCTGGTTATCGAGTTAAAGCACTTTGAAGATTGGAGTATTTGCAATAGTTCCTTTTTGAAGTAGGTTGTTCTCAATGTTCGAATCCCATTTATTTGACATCAAAGCTCGAGAACACCGTTTTGATTGGCTGGTTCACAGAGCCACGTAGATTCATTTGTTTATTTAAATAAAGGCAGGGGGGCTATTATGACTTAACTATGCAGTTCATTTTACGGCGAGCATAAAGGACAGAGCTAATAGCAGTTATATCCCATATAGCCATTTTTGGTCGCAGACTTTTCAGAGCAGTAACAAGTCACAACAGTTTCGTAACTGCTCCGGCACATTGTGACTGTGTAAGGGTTTGGTTTCTAAGTGTAGTAACCGTTGATAAACAATGCTACCACAAAAATTCTAGTAACTATGTTTAGTCGTTGCGTCCACACATAACGTAAACATTTGTATCACACATTTTTATACACTTTGCGTCTAGTTTGTGACTAGTCTACAAACTAGGAAATAATGTGTAGTAACCGTGTGGTAACTCTGTAACCACGTTATAAACAATAAACGCGAAGTGTAGTAATGTTACGTCAATGTTTCGGAACTTTGTAACGGTAAATGACAACAAAAAGGCTTCATAAAATCCAAAGATTCTCAACATACTGTCCCCATTTCCCCATAGTTAACGTTGCCATGTGATAATTATAGCAAAAGTTGCGTTTAATCATGAGTGAACCAAACGAAAGGAAAAAACCAAAACCATACAGACACTCATCGGACTTCTACAGAAAAGTTGCAAAATTAAAGAATGTACACAACAAAATCCCAAGTAAGTAGGACTTAATTCCTAATAAATAGCTTTAATTAGGTACGCGTTATTACACTTAATACCTAGTAGTTTTTGAATTACTAGCTGGTTGTTGTGATTAATAATTTAAGGATCATGACAAAATAAATTTTTAATTATTTCTCCAGGTCATTCAACAAACTTATCGTCTTCATCGAGTGACAATCAAGGAAAAAATATTATAGTTTCTGGTGGCGCTGACTTAAATGCCTCATCCTCGTCCTCCGTATCTTCAAAGGAAGCAAATAAATTTTCTATTTGCATCCCTTCTGCAAAGGTTTCGAGCCCGTGTGCTTTAATTACACATTTCATTTTCTTCCATTCCTTGGTAGGTGCTCTTTGCTCTCTTCTGAATCGATCAATTTCGGGCGTTTTTCTTGTATTAGGCCAAAACAGAATATTACCTTGAACCCAGTTACTCGGAACGAATGAGATAAGCTTTCGCGAGTTTTCTTCTGTTAAAACTACCGAAAACGGCATGATTGACGATGTTCGTGAAACTTTGAGAATCTCTGTAAATAAAAAACCGGTCAAGTGCGAGTCAGACTCGCGCACCGAGGGTTCCGCACAAATTCGTAGGTACATATATAATAGTTCAGCTGGTCTATTGCCTGACGCACACGCGGTCGCAATCGACTTTAAAGCGGAACAAGTGTGCTCATTTTGTATTCAGACAAGCTTTCGATTTTCAAAATGAAGACGATTGCTATTGCGATTGCGTTAGGCAATAGCCCCTTAGGAATCAAAACTCGTGTAGGAAATTACTTATGCCCGGTTCACATTATTCCAGCAAAAGCATTCCAGTACAAGTACATTGCGTCTATAACGTCGCTCTCGCCGCAAACGTGAAAACCAACTCGTCAATGTACTTCTACTGGAATGCTTTTGCTGGAATAATTTGAACCGGGCATTATAGGAAATTTTGGTTAATACAAACAATTCTTACCTTAATAAATTAGTTAGTAAATCTAATCAAAGTTGTTTTTTTATTATTTAATTAAATATCATATTTAGTCCATATTTGTAAGTGGTGAATGAAAAAATAACGAATATTATCGCATTGTACATCAAAATTTGAAAAAACATTGTCTATGATAGTGTTCGTTTTGGTTGTGCTGTTGTGCAGAAGAAAAATATAATGAAATAGCATTTTGGGGATTGGTTTTAAAATCTATGTTAAAACGGCTCCCTATGTCTTCCCATAACGTTAGTAATCCTAATTTCACTTGCCATAATGTTTGTGGTAATTATAATTGTTTATCCTAATGATTACTTGACATAATTTTTATCGACATATTTTCTCTTGAAAAAATGTTTTTGTTCCTAATAATCGTTTGGCCTAATGATTAACTACGGCTTTTTAATTTTGACAGTAATGTTTCGAATCCTAATTTCACTTGCCGTAACGTTCTTGCTTCTAATTATCAATATGCGTTACGCATCCTGTGACAGTGTCGACGGGGCTCCGCTTCGCGGAGCCCCTATTCCGCGTAGTTTGGCGCTACGCGCCTGGACACAACTCTAAACTAACCTAAACCTGTTTTTTTTATTGACCGCCTGCGTTTGTTTACAGCGGGCGAGGGCTGCCCTCCCTTTGCGCCTCCGGCTTTTGACTTAATTTATTAGGTGTCACAATATTCAAAACTAACAAAATTAGGAAATTAATGATTATAGCGAACACAATTATGACTAAAATGTTTTAGGACTATCGATATATTATGGGAATTAAGCATTATGGGTACTGAACATTATGGCTGACATCGATTGTAGTTACATGCTTGTTTGCTATGTTTGCCTTTTTTGTGTTGATATAGATTGGGCTAGTTATGAAACACCCTGATTTTTTGGTTATTTAATTAAAATTTACAAATTTCAGACTTTTTCCTATACTTGTAGTATAAGACGGTGCTACTTGCGAAATTTCATAGTTCTAGGTCATCGGGAAATACCCTATACATTTTGATTCCCTCGACAGTGTCGAAATACACGTTTTTTGCGGCATAAACGGCCGTATCTTTTTTTTTACGTTAACGTAGGAGCTTGATTTTTTCACAGTTTCACGGGGCTGTAGACCGGAGTATATGGTTTTAATTTCAACTCGATACCTCCTCGCGTTCCCGTGATAAAGGGTCTTGACAGACAGACAGACGGACAACAAAGTGATCCTATAAGGGTTCCGTTTTTTCCTTTTGAGGTACGGAACCCTAAAAAGTACATGGGACCATTTTGTTAATTCAGTAACTTTGTTACTACTTTAAGTTACACGTCGACACATGTCGACACAATCTAGTAACTGTGTGACCACTTGTGACTGCAATGTTTGTCCATCATAAAGACATATTTATATCATAATTAATAAGTTTTATGGTTATTCTTGCTTTTATATTTATTGTTATTGATAAAATATATTATTCTGTGTATGCAAACTCAAGAGATCTTTAAATGTATAAACTTATTCAATAATGAAATAATACGCAGTACAGTCATGTGTTTCGCTAAATTGGCTAAATTATGATATTATGATGGCGCGTTGATGAATTTCAACCAATATGATCAAATTACACGATGAAATTATTTTCCCATTAAGATTTGAACACAACCATAATGAATAAACACTAAAACCAAATACTTACGTCATCAAACTTTTTTGTAATGGCTTCTCTTCTTATATTTTTAAATCAAAATAAAACGTCATCAGACACTTCAACGAGTTCCATTAAAAGAGTGAATGAACGAATGATTTCTGACGAACTGGTTTCAAACTCGTAACATTGTTACCACACAGCGACGGAACGATGAAACCAAAAGTTACTGTGTCGACTCTTCCCCAATTTTAGTCGCGGTTACGTAGCAGATACGAAGCTGCTACCAAACGTGTTACTAGAATCAATCAGTGTCTACACATAAGTGTCGACAATTGACGTAACGGCTACCAAAAATGGCTATATGGGATAGCTCAGTCCCTTTCTCTCAGCGTAAAATTATCTGCATAGCTATGTCATAATAACCTCGCAGATCTGATGTTAAATCTAAAAAAATACGGGTGCCTTAGTTATAGTTGTAATACGAGTACATATACGCATACTACAAACCCGGCCGATGATGCATAGCGACAGCTTACGCTCTTACGAACAAACGTGCACGTGCAGTGCAGGACACAAGTATGGCCTACCCGCTTTCGTGAGAGATGAAGAAAACTACACATTGGAGAAAAGGAGAAGTGACCATCTTCGTGCGAAGAATGACCGCGGGGCTCGCCTAGTGGAATACCGCCTCGACGTCGTCTTAGGGAGTCTACTCGAGATCGGAGGCACTTATGACTGATTTACATTGGTCCAGAAAAAGCATGCCAGTAGAAGTACATGACGAGTTGGTTTTCACGTTTTAGTGCGAGAGCTATTGTAACGACGCAATGTACTTCTACAGGCCCTTAATATTCTAGTTTTTGTAGGTAGAAGGTTCTTTTCGTAGTGCAAGGATTTTAAAATAGCGAGGAAAATATCGAAATAAACACAGTTACACATCTAAGACATTTATTTAACAAATCGATCATTCTATAAAGACATTTAACAATATTATGCGGTTATAAAGTGTTTTCTAATGAACACTTGCCCTGTCTCTCAATGGTTTAGATTATAACATACTTATTATAGGCAGGCATTAAAATACAGGTACTTATAGATAAATTATGAGCACAGCAAATAAAAATCGAGTTGGACTCAGAGCAACTGACAACAGAGCAGCTCCTCAAAATACCTTTTTTTTTCACATGTTATCTTATTGTAACGGTTATGATAACTCTTATTTACATGAGAGTAAAAACAATACGATAACATGTCAAAAGCGATGTGGTTTTACAAAGTATTCTGGAGCCCAAGAAAACGATAAATAATTTCATCACTTAAGTATAAATAAAGTGGTGTATAGTGATGTACCTAATGTCAATCCGGATAGCCAGAGATGTTGATAGGTACAATTGAATTCACGTTTTTTTACCTCAATGTATAATCCGATATGTAAAGATTCATCACTTTTTGACTCTTTTTCAATGCTGTTAAGGTCCAAAAGTGACGAACCTTTTCATAACGCGACTGTACCTCAAATGTGTGGAGAAATGATACCCAGTTCTTCAGCCTAAAAGGCGTTAGTATAATTTTGAATTCACACGCATGGTTATTATTGGTTGGTTGTCATCCACTTCGAGTTATACATCAAGGAGGTACATATAATCATCATATATCTCACAATAATTACATTAACCGCCATTCTCACAATCGACAAATAAAGCATATTTGACAGATAAATTTAGCCCTTTCTCTTTCTTACACTTAAAAATAGACAAAGTGAGCCAACTTTAAATGACATACTTGTCGATGGTGAAACAGGCCCTTAAACTAATAAACTAACAGCGTAATGTTAATACAAGGCGTATTTTCGTAGTTTCTATCAATGTGATTTAGGAGCTATCTCTCGTGTAAACTTTTACTATCAGCTTACTAAAATCCAGATGTGTCACTGGCGCTGAATATTAACCGTCTTATTCATAAACGCACAATAAACCAATTTAAATTGAATTTTCTTTGTTCTTGTCAAATTCAAATGTCAAAATGACAGATAAGGACGAATAATATTTTATGTCATACACACTCGAAAAAAACAAAGGAAGGAAGGAACGTTTCTTGTGGTCAATAGTTAAAGGTTAACCCTTTACGTGCCACAGCCGGCATTCTACATGCCCTAAAGGCTAAGAGTCACGACGTCGTACGCCAACGACAAAATGAACTCCGACGCAAAACAAAATTATGCTTAGAATTGGTCGGGAAAATATCGCATTATAAAACGATATCCATAATAAGTACGTGGACTATCGTTTTAAGACTAAGCCGAGCGTCCAGTGGCGCATTACTATTATTGTTTTCGTTGTACAAATGAATTCACAATTTATAGGATAAGTATATAACTTATAACAATTTAATTATGAGTGAGTAACTTAACGGAAAAAAGTGGTTACCTTTTTCCGTTAATATAACTACAAGAACGTTAAAGGTCATTAAACTTATTCTAATGCTGTACCTACATTGTGTAATCATTGGTACAACAAAAAACTATGCTCGGATTTCAAGACAAAAAGTACATTCGTTAGGTAATTAAAAAAACACCAAAAGTACTAATGAGGGCGCCACTGGACGCTAGCGTTCATTAGTCTTAAATAATATCATTAAAACTTCAGTAGCAAGCGATGCAATTAGGTACTTATTTTAAAATAATTTATTTACACTCACATTTTTACTTAATATTCGGTACATGTTTCCACCTTAACTTAGAGTTAGAAACTTACAGGAGATTCTGATAATTATAGAAGGAACTAATAAACTAGGTATTAGGTTTACTAATAAAGAAATAGCAAAGTTATTTTGGCATCAAAATCTATTTATTACTTGATTATAACAATAAATACCTATCTCTTTCCTAACTTATTGACAAAATGAGATTGAAAAAGATTTTAGACAAAGAGGTGCAAGATTTTAAACTATACATATATGCAACCTATTTGAAATTATGAGTGATTTGCATTTTTAATTTAACTTGGAAAAGCCCGATAGGAAAGAATACACTAAACATTTATTCGTGACAAACATACAAACAAAACGCAACAAAATACTGACATGGACAAAATACCTGTTGTCATGAAATGGTTCCAACTCAGCGTTAAGCTGCCGTTAAACCCAGCGCTGGTCTTAGGGCTCCAATTTTACACTCATCTACAGTGCAATAGCTCTTAGAAGATACTTCGGGTTTGTATTTGTCTCTCACTCGCTCTTCATAAGAGCGTATGAGAGCGAGTGAGAGAAAAGTACAAACCCGAAGCACCTTCTACGTGCTCACAGACCAGCTTCAAACAAGTTGGAATTGTCATTGTCATGGTATGTTAGAATGTCTTTTAATGTGGTTACGTTCGTTTCCCAACCGTTTCATTTGCCAACCGCATTGTTTTGCTGTAACCGTAAATATTTCAAGATTTTATAAAAACTAACCTAACGATAAGTATATTATAACGATAGTACTGAAATAAATCCTGAAATATTTACAGTAACAGGAAATATAAATGGGTTGCCAAACCAAATAAGCATTTTTTCCCGTTCGCCATACTAGTCTAACAAATGGGAAATCTTGTTTCCCGTTTAACCGATCCGCCGACAGATCAATCAATCCAGTGCGACTTTTTTTCCTGTTCGCCATACTAATCTAACACCGTCGGTTGAAAAGGGGAAAGAAAACCCATCGGGCCCCGATTGGCCGATCGACTGATCGGAAGAACGAGAAACCCGCAAGGTTATTTTGAATTAAATCATAATGTCATTACAAAATCAAAATAGCTACGAGTATCCAAGACAGTGTGCATATCCTGTTAATGCTATTATTGCTGCGTCTCGTAGCATAGCGGCTACAACGAGTTAATATTCAAATATAAATATTTAGCCATATTATTATTATTTGAATTGGTATAAGTAGTACTCAAATTGCAACATTATTGAACTCAACATAAAGTTTACGATTATTTAAGTTAAAATAAAGATCAGACACGCCAGCGCCCTTTAAACTTCAAGCAAAATTCATTTTACATCGATGCATCACCGAGAGCAACTCAATTATGGGGAAAGTTCCAAAATTATTCGCTGCCGAGAGTGCAGATGCGGCACTGACGAGCTTGGCACCAAATAGGTACCTTAACGATGTTACCGCTTACCCCAACCAAATTTAGAACCCGCGCGTCATAAAATAGGAACGGCAATATACTCTGGAACAGGTCCCCGAAGTGTTTTTCAAACGTAAAGAGAAAAATTTGAACTTAAAATTGTACATTATTTCCTAGACCTGGAAAGTAAAGAATTGCCTGACGAGGTGGTTGGCGGGTCGAGCCTTGGCTTGGGCTGCTAAAATCCGAGTCAGGCAATCCCCGTTTTCGCCGAGGCATTTATAATGTTGTTTTCAAACAGTGCGTTTTAATGATACAAATATATAATTATAAGTATTTGTAAAAAGCTTTCAGCAAATTCAGTTTTTTTTTTTTTAATATAACGAGTATTGAGATAGTTTCACGCACACTGCATCCACCTTACAAGTTGGGTATATGGTGTATTTTTTCATTGTCCTTTCGAATTTATATGCAATAAAGCTCTCTATTGAACAAAATATCAAAGCAGAAAGGAATGGGTTTTCATATGTTTATTTTAATCCTAGAAAGAAAATGAGGCTATTTACGTGTTCGCTTTTCAATATACCTGTGGATACCTACTTACTGATCCGTTTAGTTTTAGCAGAAAAATAATAATATTCATTTCGTTAGTATTTTCGTTTAAAATACAATTACTCCAGGTATGACATTGAGTTGAAACTATATTAATTTGGTTTAAATACCAATATTTAACCAAATTAAAGAAGCAGTTTTGTTTTCTGATGTCTGTGGACGAAGGCATAATAACATGCCCCAATGTACTAATTTGGAAGTTTTATTTTATTAGCAGAGTCAAACTTAGAATAAAATTAAAATAGGATACAAAACATATAAACTCTACTTTAAACTGACTGAAGCCATCTAAGGTATTAAAGAGTACCTTTATTTTTTAACATTTGATCCACTTTATATTTTGTTCGATGTCAGTTTATTTCAGTAACCTACAATCTAATTAATTCAAATGCAATTTACGCGTTACTTAATAAGTCTTAAACTATTCTATAAATATTTAAAATACATACAATTCCAACTCTTTTACATCTTTGGTTCGTACCTAGTACGGGTTGGTGATCACTTCAATTAGAATTTTGCCTTGACTAATATGTAACACTATTATAAGATATTTACAGTTTAAAAATAAAGCCTGACTGCGCCGTTAATATCCGCTTAGAACTATTATCAGGGTAAGAATGTAGCATTAAGAGGAAGGAAAAAATTGGTGTGGTGTCTAGGGTTGCCAACTGGTTTTCGGGAAAATATAGTATATTCCAGGCCAAAAATACTATTTAAAAGAAATACCTATTAAAAAACTGTAAGGTATCGAATCTTTACATAGTATGAAACAAAGCCCTTCCCGCCTTCTGTACGTGTGTACGCTAATACGCTTACCTCCTTACTTATAAACGTGGAGCTTGGAATATTTTGTAACGCTTTGTCACTTTCTGTCAGATGCAAATGTCACAATTACAGATAAGGAATGTCACAATTAGGCATAAACTAATCCAAGCTTATTCCACGTTTATAAGTAAGGGGTCAGATTTTCATGCAGTTTTTACCAGCTGTTAGATGTTGTTTCAAGGAAGTTTTTTATGTATACGAAATTCTGGTTTAAGAACTTGTGTTACAGAAACTCACAAACCGAAGGCGGGTCGCTAGTTAAATATAATATACTAAATTGACTTCTTAGTAAGGAGTGACCGAAATACTGTAAATTTACGTACTATACATATACACTCGCGGTCAAATAATACGGGTCAGAATGCGTTTTTCATACTAAAGAGGCTATTTGGAAGCCTTGGTTCCTCGCCAGGAGATGCTTTTAGTGAAATCTGATGATGGACACCCCGAGCATCGATACAGGACTTCCAGATTGCCTAAGATACCCAACGGATTGAATCTGCGGTTAACGCCGGAATTGTGAATGTTCAGAAAAACATATAAAATGGCAATAAAATGTAAGGAAATCCAAATGCTGACCCATGCTCTCTCGCTGTGGTGTTAACTGATTGTGCGATCTGTTAGGTATCTTAAGCACTTTTGACCTCCACTGTTTAACCTCGGAGTATCCACCATTAAACCTCACTCAAAACATGCCTGTGTCCAGGAACCAAGGCTTCGAAATAGGCTCGTTTGTATGAAAAACGCACCCTGACCCGTATTATTTGACCGAGAGTGTATTTGGTCAACAGTATATTACGCGGAACCAAAATATAGTACAATGCTATATATTATTATAGTACGGTTGGCAACCCTAGCTGATATCTCCAAAATTAAAAAAAAACACTTTATGTGGTAGATGGTAGTGGCCACTTGAGATACGAGTAGTTTTTTGTATTGTACTTCCAACTGTCACCGAGCTATACTTTTTATATGCCAATCCAATAAACTTCCGACTTGAAAAAACAAAAAAAGGGGCGAACCGTTGTCACATAGGTAGTTGTACACATATGCCGGAAGATTAGTTTTGTACACAACTACATGCAATTATGCCAACTTAACATTTTAATTCATTTGTTTTTAAATAAGGTAAAAACAAGTTAAGTAATATCACGGAATGTAATATTTTAAAGAAACACGGCAGTAAAACTGTATAGCATAAGAGACAGTATTTACTCCAAAAGATACGCGCAGTCGGCTGAATAACCTAAAACTTAAACTAAAATCAGTTTGAACACTCAAGTGTATAGAAAATGGTAACCTCTATGCAATCAATTTTTGTATAAAAATAAAAATAAATCAATACTGGTGTCAGCTTTTCTTGATTAAAAACGGGTTATTTATTATTTATATCCAGTATTTTTCCATTCATGTCATTCAGGTAATACGTATTTTTACCCAAATACTTAGATTTAACTGAATGGAAAAAATGTGTTGACATTGACAAGTAACGATTGGCAAAAGAAAAACAGGCCGATAAACTATCTTATAAAAACGTAACAGCGACTACTTCAGATTATGACACGGATACGAGTCAGCTACATTTACAAGAACGAAAAAATGGCTATTTGGTTACCTAAATTCGTGAAAGTATAGCACTGAATATGGTCCTTAAGTAACTGCTCTCAGTAGTCAGTTCTGCTTGCGAGTTAGGCTTAGCGAGCTTAGATAGTTCGTTTGGAGCATGAACCGTGTAGAATCCGTATGTCCTGCACATATAGTACCAAAACAGAGATGTTATCCAAGTAAATACCTAAAGTTATGTAAGTATTTACCTCGAGAACTTACCGGGTACGTATTTACCCAAAAAAAAACATTTACCTAAAAAGATACGTCTAAAAACCACTAATTTCAGACGCTTCGAAACTATTTTCGCCATGTCTCGCAGCGAGCCAATACTGGCAGCAGCAACGTCACATCTTCAACGTACAGCCACCCCATTTATAGTGACGACAGCATTTGGCCCCGTCGGTTCAGGTTCATATGCGGAGTCTGTGTCGCTCCTCCTTCCATACGCCATATTGTCGGCTAGGTGCTCACTATACGGGGAATCGTAGACATTGTCGGTAACGTGGTCGTATATGTTCCGTCCGTTGCTGTCGTGTAGGGTAGCATAGCTCATGACTGCAGCGTTTTGGTCCTCTTTCCGTTCAGCGCCTTCTATGTTTTCTGTGTTCTTCACTGGAGTAGATTTTCGACTGAAATATAATGCTTTGCTTAGGAATTTGTTGATTAAAATAAGGATAAATGGAATAAGTAAAGTTTACGTATGGACTCTGTACACCTTAACAAAGCATTAAACAAAAATGTGATTCTCATAATAGCATAGAACATTTTATTTTTTATTTTTTTATGGCATAGGGAAGGCAAACGAGCGCACAGGCCACCTGGTGGTAAGTGGAAACTGTGACCCATAGACATTCGCAATCACAAGACTGCAATCCTAAGACTGCAAATGCAGTGCCAACCCTGAGGACTAAGATGGAATGCCTCTATGCTAGTCATTTCACCGGCTGCCTTATCTCCAAACCGGAACACAACAATGCAAACACTGCAGCTTGGCGGTAGGTTAATGGATAAGATGGTGGTACCAACCCGGACGGACCCTGCATAAGGTCCTCCCACCAGAAAAACATATGAATTGACTCGACCCAGGCTAATCAAGTTATAAATTTAATAGAGGACGGCCGCGACTTCGTACGCGAATATTAAATTTTCCGCTAATCGAAAATCCCGTTAAGGCTGATTTTCAGAAAATCTATCTTAGTCTACCCCAAGGAATATTCCCTCGAAATTTCAAATCTCTAGGTTCAGCGGTTTGTGTGTTCTCTGCCAGTCACGGAAGTTTTTTTAAAATGTATACTATAGATAATATTGGTCAACATTAAAATACTCACAGCACAAAATAAATAGCCCCAAGCAGCATCAGTAAGAACAGTGCGACCCCAAATCCAATCCCGACCCTCAATGGAAGTTTGCTAGGTTCTGCTGCTTCGTTGCTCATCACCTCACAGCTCGGTTCCTCCCCTGACCACTTCCCATCGTCCATACACTTGCGAAGGAAAGGCCCAACGCGCTGGAATAACGGGAGACAGTGGTATTCGATAGAACTGCCGAACAAAGTCGAGTTGTTTGCGGCAATTACTCGCCCATTTTCGATTACACCCGGCCAGTGGCAATCGATTGCTGGAAAAAACAAACTCGTTAATATGAAGGTAAAATTCAAGTTCAAAGTCAAGATCAAGGGTCATGGTTTTATATGGTTAGGTATGTAGATAACCATACCAATAGGTAAGAACCAACCAATAGGTTGTTCAACCAAATTTTAGTTCTTAGGTTTAATAAACAAAAGTGAATCAATTTTTTAGTATCTAAAGCCTGGCCAGAAAAAATAAATACCTCTCCATATTGCGGAAATTATAAGAACTGTAATTTCATTTTCAATCCACAAACGTAGATTTAAAAAGTATTACCCCATTAGTGATATTTATTTTGTGGTCAGGCTTTAGATTCTATATTCTCCAATAAATACCCTGAAAAAAAACCTGAGCCTCTATTGTCTGAAATATTCGAGAAATAATGAATGACTATACATTGAATATACCTACCTTTTTTATAAATATATTAGTGTACGAATTAAATGTGGAAAAAAGTCCAAGTAATCCAAACTCGACTTACGAAGGCAGACAGGAGGTTTCCCACCCCACGTTCCCTTGGCCAGGCAAGTCCTGGTCTGGTTTCCCTTGAGGCTGTACCCTCGCTCGCAGCGATAATGCGCCTCCCCACCTATGCTCCGAGTTGAAGTCGCGACGTGGACGCCCACGCTTCCCTGGATCTGGAGTGAGGGGTCTGTGCAGGTGATCTCTGTGAAAGAACGGTAAAGTTTTAAATAATTTTCAAGGTAGAAAAAGACAGCATTGAGCTTAGTGCTCAATAACGTGAATCGTCTATACTTTAGGGGTGTTTCCGTAGTTGAAATGTATCCAAAATCATCTACATATACAAAATAAGATTATAAAGATGACGTACCCAAGCACTGCGGTGCTTCTGAACTCCAGGTACCATTGTCCTGGCACAGTCTCCGGGAGACCCCGTCCAGTTTGAAGTGGTCTTCGCACTCGTATAGGGCTGCGGCGCCGTAGTATGTAGCGTTGGTTGCCAGAGTCACCTTCCCATTATCAAGGCTGCCGGGGTTGCCGCAGTCCACATCTACAATTTTATTTTTATTCAAGATCATTTACTTCCTGCATCGCCTGTTCCCGGAAGGTTTAAATTTTTCCGTAACTAAAAGTAACCTACACCTATTATCACTTTATTTTAGGGGCTTTTTGGAGCACCTTGTTCAAACAAGCGAACGAGCTAGCACTTTTATTGAAGAGCACAATTAAAAATGATTTCCGTATTAATCCCGTGTCCTGCTTTATACACATGCAAATGACAAGTTGAAGTAAACACTAGTGAATTTGCACTAAGTTCTAAATATGTTATTCATTATCATTATCTGTTACTTACACTGGCACCTCGGTGTGACCCCACTCCACTGTCCACTATCTTCACACGTGGACAGGCTCTCCCCTATCACCTTGTACCCCCTCTCGCAGCGGTACTTCACCAGCGCCCCAATCCGGTACGTGTTCCCACTACTGGTGCTGACAGATGTAGAGGTTCGGATGAGCGTCCGCCCGTGCATTCGGTCATTGCCGGTAACTGACACAATGCTGTTCTCTGCTACCTTCGGCTCTGGGCAACGGATTTCTGCAAATGATAAGTTCAGCTTAGGACAGTTTTAGGGATGGTTGAGTCAAGTGTTGGCGATTTCGCAAATTTCAAAGATTCAATCAAAGATTTGGCACAATTATTCGCTTAGATGGACACCGCATTAAAACAAATTTTATGATAAATTGTACTTCCAGATGGTATACTAGTTTTTTGGGAGCTTTATCTTCAGTAATTAAATACTCAAGGTTTACTTTTCCTCACCGTAATCTACACTGCATAAGCATTAGCTGTGTTGTGATACCTACCCTATACTGTAGCAAAGTTTGAACTTGTTTTAATCTATTTGTTTGTTAGTAGTAGGACAAACTTTGTAAGTTAAATTTCAACCTGTTCTGAGTATTCAAATTAAATCTTTGAAATTATCTGATGTTCGTGACGGAAAACATAGTCACCAAGTATGAATGCTCATTATAAAGATGATGGGGCTAATTAGTTCTCAACTGGCTACCACATATCTGAAACCGCAGAAGCAAGCTAAATCAACAGCTTGGTGATGATCTGATCACCTTAATTCGCTGGATGGATCTATCATTATGGTGGTTCTTGAAATGCCTATGCCCACCACTTTTTGATGGGATAATATCACTTTTAATAACCTTCGCATCTTGGTGACGTCTCGCTCCACTGGTGGTCCTCCCCGCAGGTCCGCCTCACCGCGCCCACGAGGCGGTAGTTGGTGGTGCAAGAGTACTGGATGATGCTGCCGAGGTGAGTGCTGCCGTTTAGCAGCTCTGCTGCGCCGTAGGGCATCGGGGGCAGCTTGCCGCAATCCACGTCTGTGGGGAAATAGAAGTATAACATGGGAACACATCTTGTTTTGTGCTGTTAATGCTGTCATGTCACATTTTCTAATGACAAGTATTTTTTAGTTCTATGTACCTATAGTACTATAGACGTAAAGGGACGTATTAATTCAAGTTTAGTCGAATCTCCTCCAAGAACAAGACCGTTAGATTAAATGTCTATTCGAATCGAATCATTCGATTGGGAACTGCGTCGCCAAAGACATACACAGATAAGTAAATTAAGTGCTCACTTTAAACTTATGACACCTGGGTGTTAGTTGGGGATTACAAAGAGAAACAAAAGCACTTACATTCGCATTCAGGCGACTTTCCTGACCACTCCCCGTCTTGTTGGCAGACCAGGGTGTGCTCACCAACAAGCTGGTGTCCTGCCTCGCAGTGGAACTCAATCGACGAGTGCACGTTGTAGTCGTAGGCCTCCATATATCCGCCGGATGGAACTTCGGGCTCCGTGCAAGATATCACTGAGAAAGATATACATAGTTACTTATAGTAGTTTTTCTGCTCGCGTAGTACATTGTGTGATCGTAACATACCTAGTTGGTTACTAAGTTCTGTTACTAAGGTTGATGCAAATAAAACTAACTTATGTTTATTTTTTAATTTCAATATGTATAAAAATTAAAAGCTTAATTAATATACATTTTGAAAAACAATTAATCATTTTTCTTAGTTTCCGCAATTCCCGATACGATCTTTTAACATTCACAGCCGGCATCGATGAAATTGGGATTGTTCATATTTTTATAATTACTCTAATTCGAAAACCATTTCGAGGAATAGGGTTTGAAAGCCGTTCTGCATTATTAAGGTTTTGATATACTACTCTTTTTCGGAAATATCGACAAAAGTATATTTAACCTTTGTTTGACTTTCATTTTCGGCTTCTAGCCCTCCTAGGTGCATCTTACGGGTTAGGCGAAAACCGCTTGAAATAGTATGTTTTAATACACTATTACAATCAATTTTTATCATTAGATATCATTTAATTGTTGTAATTTCCTAGAAAATGCCAACCCAAATTAAAATTAATCATGTCATCCATAAAATACCTGCTAAATAATTAAAGATATTTAAACAAAACTATTGGGTAAAATACAAAATTAATGAAATTGGAATCTTAAAATTACCTATTCTTTCGAATTAGAATGTAAAAACCGGGAGTTATTTTTTTTAGACAATCCCAATTACGCATGACTTTTCTGTAATTTCATTTTTTGAAATCGCTTAAAAGTTAGTCTTTGTTTACCAAAGAACTTTTTGTGTATATTATTATAAAAAATCCTATCTCTGTTTATGTTTAGAGACCAAAATTATATTTCTCAACATGACTTAATTCCAACTTATGAAGCAAGAGATTTCGTGTGTTTTCGTATTTCTGCAAAATCATGTGAAATCTTAAAGTCGATTTAATGAGTCATCAAGATTGACCGGTGTCCAAGCGGATCTTTAGTTGCTTTGAATACATTCGTATCAGAATTTAAAGCTAGAAGTCAGTTCAATATGTCACGCAAATTTTAACTCTCTACAGGAACTCTTGCAAAAGTTGGGGCCGTTATCAGTATCATCGTCGTGCGTGATTTTAACTATGATTTTATCGTCCGAAATGGGAATACTTCAAGCTCGTACATACATCAAATAATTGCAATAGTTTAGAATACATTATTTTTATTATTATTCTATATAAATCAAAGTTTTGATTAATATACAGGTTTATGCAAAACTGTTTTTTTTTTTTTTTAATTGTATTTAATCTCAGTAACAGAACTTAGTAACGGACTAGGTACGTTTCACAACGTATTTTTTCGCACTGAAAATGGCGGGAAATAAAAGATTTAAACAAAAGTTTATGTGTTGTGTTGTTTGAGTGTGGTTTTATGCAACGAGCCGGGTAATTTGGGTTAGAAACAGTCTTTGGAAAAGAACACGTCGGTGATACTGCTAAACCTAGTAACTAAAAAAATTATGATAGAGCAAAATAAACCTTACTGTCTTATTAAAAAGGTGCATTTTGCTCCTTATTTAAAATGTTACTTACGCGGTTTTGCAGTTTCACCGACGAACACCCACTTAATTTAATACTTTGCCATCACGAGTTGACACCTTAACCCCAAATATTCATAATAACTGTGCAGATGAAGCACAAAACATACGCGATACGCCCAACATATTTCAATAACTACTAGGACAACATAAATACCGGAGAGCAGAAACACTTACAGTCACACGAAGGTATATCATGCGACCACTTTCCATCCCTGTTGCACTCAAGCACCTCCTTGCCCATCAGCCAGTAGTCCTGCTCGCACGTGAACTGGGCCACGGAGCCGTAGGTGGTGGTGCCATTGAGGAGACGGAAGGAGCCTTTGTGCACCTGGGCAGGGGTGCCACAGTCGACGTACTTGCAGGAGGGGGGAGTGCCGGACCACGCGCCGCCGAGGGTACAGGATACACTCTGGGGATAACATGCTTTGCTTAGCTTAGGGTTGATTTGACCAACGTAGCATAAATCTTAGGATCCATAGTCTAGTTGTGCGAGGCAGGAAATTCCGGGTGAAACGCACAGTTGTGGACTGCCAACCATCTAATTGGTGGTGGAAATTGAATAATAGCTTTCCGAAACGGAATCTAAGGATAAATGGTAAAAAATCCGCGAGTAAGTCGATTTTACGTTTTACCAACATTTAACTAAAGGATAAAATCTGTTGAGTAAATTCTTATACCGACGATTTTCGCCGAGTAAACTGTTATTCGTAGATTAATATTAGGCCACGTGATGATTCCCACGGGTCACCGTCAAGTCAATTATAACATTTATAACCCGAATAAATCTAACAATGTAAATATATATGTCAATTATAACAGTTGTAGGTAATTCTGTATCTCTGCCTACCCCACTCTGGGATTACAGGCGTGAAGGTATGTATGTATGTATGTATGTAAAACTAACAATTTCCCCGTATGGTTGCCGGGGTAGAATAGTGCCACTCCATGTCTTCCCGTGGATGTCGTACGAGGCGACTAAGGGAATAAGGGCTTGTAGCACTGTTAGGCGATGGGCTTGCAACCTGTCACTAATGCGCTGTTAAACATCTTAGCCTAATTGTGCAAATTGTGGTTACAGAGTTATCAACAAGTTTTTGGAGTTGTTGGTAATTCTGTAGCTCTGCCTACCCCACTCTGGGAATAAAGGCGTGAAGGTATGTAGTATGTATGTATGTAAATCTAACAATACCCAGCGCCATTACTCAAGCACGGGATAAATTGTCTCTTAGTTGGATGCATAACGCTTTCCCTCCATTCATTCGTTCAACGTTACAGAGTAACTACTAATGTACGAGACTAAGATATCCATAGATCAGATTGGTGAAACGAAATTGAAGTTAACCATAGTGTAAATATATCGTTAGAATAAAATTATACCGAGATAGGTTCTCTCGTATAAATTGAATGTTGTTGAAAACCAGCCTTAGTTTAAACCAATGAATAACTAATATGTACCTATTTTTAAACTCCGGACAAAAAAATGGGTGTTATAAGTTACATAAGTTTAACGTGAGTGTTTGTATGTCTGTCACGTTGTAGCTCGCACACTGATAGTTTGATTTGGACGTCATTGTAGGGATCCGTACTGAAGAATAAAGAGACGGAACCCTTATAGGGTAACTCGTTCGTCTGTCTGTCTGTCTGTCCTCCGTCTGTCACAGACAATTTATTACTTCGAATCTACCTGATCAAATCAGGTTAGATAGAATGGTCTAATCCTATAACCTAAACACATATTTGCAGTTTTTTTTTTTAAATAAGTGTTACTTTTGGGGAAAGAAATAGGAAAAAAATAATTGCAAACGTTACTGTGTCACATATTGAATGAAAGGACTCGTTATTAGGATCTCAAATATATTTTGGTTATTATTTTAAATAAATAGTTTTGATGTTATCTATGAAAGGAGACGAAAATTGACCATTTCCCCTGATCTCCGAAACACTGAGCCTAATATATAAAAAAAAAAAATATTATTGCTTGTAGAGTACAGAAAACCTATTACAATTCTATCAACAACAAAATAAAGTATGTACGGAGTACGGAACCCTCTCCACGCGAGTTCAACTCGCACTTGGTCGGTTTTTTTTTAAAGAAAGCTAGCTAGGTTTTTTGTAAATCGGTCATGCCGATTTAGAGATAAAATGCTCTGAAAGAAAGGATTGTTTTCAACAAAAACCATTAATAATAATTTTTCAGCATTAACATTTTCAACAGCGTATGCATGTAAGCAAGGCAGCACGATGTCCCCGGTTTATAAAAAAAAACCTAAAAACCTCGAACCCCATTCCGCTACGCAACAACACAACATTGTGGGATATGACCATTGTAAAACATGAATATAGTGAAAACAATATAGTGAGAATGTCGATATTTAAAAATCGACGATATATGTTTTCTACGATGTCAACATTCGTCAAAACAATCGTCGTATCGTATTCATATCGTATTTTGCCATTATTATCCAGTAAATAAGAACCATCGTAACATTGACAAATACGATAACACATCAGAGGTAGGTAGTATAGTGTTACCCAGTAGAATATGAACGTACAGTCAACAGCAAAAGAAACTGATGAAATAGGGTCTCAAAATAGTATATACGATAAATTAAGACAGATGTATCTGATTATTGTAGTTCAGCATTAGTAAATTAGGTCGTAATGTGTCATAAGTAAGTGACATGCCATTCACACAGTTACAGTCTTTACTGAGTGTTTCAAATTAAACTGATTTTCTAAAATGGCAATAATCAGTAATACTACCAAACTATCACATGTAAGTGAATATGAATGTTTGGGCCTTCATATCTTCTCAAGACCACCTCGGAATAAAAGTCGGACGTTCGGTTAATGTCGGTTATACTCGTAAGACAATCACGCGAAACAACTATAACACCTCTCATTTCCGTCAAGGGTTGAAATAAGTTCCTACTCCTTCGCTTTGTTTTTTTTTTGCAACATTTAAAATAAATCCTTTTTAACTGCCGTGATTACCCTAGTTTTCATTTGGAGATTTTGTAATTGTGACTTTATCTTGTTGGACACTTGACACTTAGGTAAAAATAATAATTATTCTTTATTGAAATGTTCTGTTAAGAGACAGTTATGGCATCGTTTATGATCATTTTCTTTTGACTAATTAAATATTCAGTTGAAAATGACACTTTGTTATAATCTGTTTTATCTGGGGCGTCATGCTTGAACATGTTTTGAAATGTTAATTTTGATCACTTACTTTTGACGTTGACTGTACCTGTATAACATACCTTTTGCAAGTGAAATGTACAAATTGTACCTGGCTATTTGCGTGTGTGC
Source organism: Acleris emargana (assembly GCA_927399475.2). Classification (NCBI taxonomy): domain Eukaryota; kingdom Metazoa; phylum Arthropoda; class Insecta; order Lepidoptera; family Tortricidae; genus Acleris; species Acleris emargana. The sequence continues at coordinate 8,461,662 of OV656835.1, read as the reverse complement.
GTAATCATAATAATTATTTCATTTTATTTTTTCGATGTCGAAAGCGAATTTGCAATACCAATTGTGGTAATCCACGATAAGGTAACTCTTGAAAATCCATCTTAGGCATAACGAGAACGTAGTGGCCATTTAAAAGGACAATTAATGGACCTAAAAACTTTCACTTGATATAACTGGAACAAACTTTCACTCACTGGATATGTACTAAATCCACGACAAAATTATAATAACTTTATTTTACTATCAACGTAGTCAGTCTTTATACCGAAAACTACTGTAATGTCAAAAACGGATTCAAGACCAGATGTTTTACACTCTGTGCCGAACTACAGCTAGTAGTCGTGCGAGTAACTATGCCGTACTTAATGCTCGGTGACCTTACTCGCCCGTGTGTCACCCTATGTACGCGAACCTAACTTCAAGGTAAACACGGGCAAAAATGGTCATGGAGCTTTAAGTACGCGTACCTAGTCGACCGCCTGTCACCCTGTTATATTACCTCCTGTTTGAATTTACCTTGTCATGTTCCTGCCCGTTGCGTGCGTCTCTATCGTTACCGTCTAAAATAGAAAGGGAGATCAAAGGCACAAACAAGTAGCGGAAAACTTGTACTAACCCCTCTAGAAGTGCAGCTACGTCGTTATCGTGAGCGACGTCATATTTAGTTACTGTTCGACACTGGATGGCGCTGCTAAATAGTCCGGAAGCCAACGACCAAAACTTGGCTTCATATATTATTTTTATTGATATATTTTTAATATTCGGAAAGTGGCTACCAGAGTGACTAGGGTTGTAAAAAAACGGTTTTTTTTCTGACTTGAAAAAAAACATGAAAAAAAACCGTGACAAAAAACTTTTTTTTTACAAAAGTATGAAAACTCAAAATTTGCAAGGCAGTTAATACTTTTATACGGTTGTTTTACTTGTTTTAGACTTTATGTTAACCATTAAACCAATTTAATTTAACAACTTTGATTAATAACAACATAAATGAAATCTGTAGTGGGAGTTATCGCAATTTACTGTTGGCAACATTACAGTCAACACCAACGCCTCGTCGCCGCATCGGGGAATTCAGGGATTCCCCAAAAATTAGTTAGTGCTGCTGATAGTGCTGATAGTTCTAGTGAATAGGTTTAAAGTTCTTTTTGCATTTACTAAAAATAGTTTAGTTAAATAAATCACGAAAAACCGTTATTGTGGCATATTTTTGTTCATCTGAAAAAAACCTAATTTAGAAAAAAAACCATGGTGCCAGGTTTTTTTTCATAAATTTGAAAAAAAAGATTTGGTTTTTTTTCTATTTGCAACCCTAAGAGTGACCACGTTGACTTTGTATGGATTATAGAGTTTTTAGTAAGAAAATAAGGATGTAAGTATTCTTACCCAATCCCAATAGTTCTGCCTTTCTAAATAAAAAGATCACAAGCGTAATTAGACCGTCAAACCCCCTATCTTAAATAATAAGGTTACTAATACATACGCGGCTCTATGAGATATAAGCCTTTTTTTCTAAGGAGGGCAGAGTTGATGATCTAGGATATTTAGAAGGTGCTCAATATTTTGCGGGCTCATATTATCTAGATATGAGCTCTCATTATCTCAATAAGAGAAGGAGAAGGCTCCATAAGTCTTGCTGCATTAGTTACAAGGGTCGGAGCATGTTATTTTTCATGATGCACCGACTATGCACCGACTGATTTTTTCAAACAAGATTTTGAAATGGTCTGGCGAAGCATGTTGCTTCTGAACGAAATGGGGCTTTGGGACAAGAAACTCTACTTTTTACCTGGGTGTTTGCAGGGCTTAAGCATTCATCAGTATGCAGTTTTGCGACATTATTTAGTATTCTAGCATTTTTCAGAAGGTCACTTAGCAAGGGACTTGTCACTTTTGTAAGGGTATCCCAGTGGTTAGGTCGATCAGCTAGGAGAATCGGAAGCGAGTTAGTCAGTTTAAATAGATTGTAAAACTGAAGTAAATAAAGTATTTAAAGTTATCGGTGTATCATCGTTAAGTTACAAGATAGCAAGAAGGAAAGCCAGCACTCTGGAGGTTTTACACAGTATCAACCGTTTTTTACCTGCTTATGGTTTCTACGATTAAATAGATTATTTATCCTAGAGATTAACTCTGTAATACTAGAACCAAGGCCGTTTTGCATACGTGTTTTAGTACAATCTAGAACTTAATTTTGGGACATTATTTATTAAAAAATGTATGTTTAGTTCCTAGGGTTTTAGATAAAATAACGGGTTCTTTATATTTTAAAGAAAAAATCAAAAACCAGTGACATTAGACCCCAGTTAACTGAGACAAAACTATTGGAAATTGGTTTTAGTATAACCGATTTTAAGGAATAGATCGAGTCACCTGTCACTCTGTATCCGTATGTATGCGAGTAAGTGATCAAACATAAAATTACCAACTAAGATTTATTCCTAAAAAAAAAACAAATATCGTAAACGAATTTCCATGCAAGTTTTAGTACAACTATTCTTAGTTCTGCTCCTCCTCGCAGGACGGACCGCCCCTATCGCCCACGCCGGCTGCCTACAGTGCCTACTGTACGGCCCAGTACTGTCGCGAGTCTCACGCAGTAACAAGCGTCAGATTGGAATATATCCAGTGTTAATTATCTGCTCGCCGTCAACAGATATTACAAAGTAGGAATAATGTGCCTTCTGTGTCCAGTTTTGTACCTAGTGCAGTTGATTTGGCGCCTAACCCGCGGGAAGCCCTCGCTTCCGGCGCCCGCGGAGCATGTTGCAATGGAGGAACCGGTCCCGGGCCCTGACGACCTGGAGCCTGGAGAGGACGCTTTCGACTTCCCCTCGGGCGAGGAAAGGTGGCGTTAGATGTCACCACAAAGGATGTGCAGCATATAATTAAAGTTTTACCGCCGAGTTTTTTTAACGCTACAACCATGTGAACAGCCCATTGTGTGATCAAAATCTAAAATTGCAAATTTTCTCTTAAGTGCAGTGTAATAATAAGACAGTGATAAAAATATCCGGACTAAAAGCAGTCCCGTCGCGCTTCATAGAACCTTTTTAAAAAAAAACAACAGTGTTTGAGTAAATTGCATCCCGCCGCTCCGAGTTTATCTTTTTGTTAATCTCTGTGAACTCGCGAGTGTTTTTAAAATAGTTCTGACCCGCCGAGCAGAATCAATACAGTCATGTTGCAATTGCAATGTTGCGATGAAAAACATAAATGTCACTGTAATAATGAGCTTTATGTTCTACATGCAAACTTTAAAATTATTGTGTTTGGTTAAATATGTCTACGATTAGTTTTACGAAATGGTTTCATTGCTTGTAATTATTATAATAAGTAAGTGAATTACGTTTTAGATACATGAATTATTCTCTTTGCCGTGTGGTTGCCGGGTTAGAATAGTGCCACTCCATGTCTTCCCGTGGAAGTCGTAAGAGGCGACTAAGGGAATAAAGGCTTGTAGTACTGTTAGGCGATGGGCTTGCTACCTGTCACTAATATACACTGTTAAACATCTTAGCCTAATTGTGCAAATTGTGGTTACAGAGTTATCAACAAGTTTTTGGAGTTGTTGGTAATTCTGTAGCTCTGCCTACCCCACTCTGGGAATAAAGGCGTGAAGGTATGTATGTATGTATGTAATTATTATGGTATGTGTTGATATAAGTTCTTCTTTTTATTATTATTGAATTAACAAAGTTAACCAGCGTCATTTTAGACAATATTTACTTAAATATGTAGTTATTGTCTTCAATACCTAAACATAATGTTGTTTTTGTATTTGCCAGTTTGTAATATGAATTAACTAGCGCTCTTTTAATACAAATAAAGATTGATTTTTAAAGCTAAATCCCCGTGACATGCACCCTTCTCTTTCTTGAATTGTATTAATTTATTATCTGTTATTAATAATTTAAATTAGAATTTGTGTTGAAAAAATGAGTGTGACATACCTAAATACAGAGGGGTTCAAAGTTTGACAGTGGAGAATATTTTGTTGCTCTTCCGTGAGATACATTATAGGATAAATCCGGGATAACTTCCCAAAATCGCAGAAAATAATTAATAGTCCTAATGGGAGCGCAAAGGTCCCACACCTCAGCCCCGCAGGCGGCGACGAGGAACAGACGCCTCTCGCTTGTGTATGCAAATATATCCGCGACGAGCGGAAAAAACGCGTCACATTTTCAAACGTAAGTACTTATTTGCAGTTTTAAACCTTTATAATTAGTATTAACTTTTGTTTTGTTTTTATTATATCAATATTCTGGTTCGTTAAAAGTACAACTAAGTGTTATTTAATGCTCTTTTGTTTTTGGTTAAGATAAAAAATACAAAGGCACCTATCGATTTAAGTAATTTTATAGTTTGACGTCCTCCCTATCCAGAATGATCTTTTAAATAAATATACTATTGAGGTCGAAAAATAAGAAGTTTAATTGAAAACGACATATCTATCTTTCGCTAAATTATGAAGATTTCATGGGATTAATTATTAATCCCATGAAAAGTATTATACTCGTGAGCATAGGTACTACATGCACACCGGCTACTTTTAGTGCTTGTCCTTGCGCTTTGTTTATGGTCATGGCAAAAACTGTTGTTAGAGGGAATATTGCTTTTTTAAAGTTAAATGGTAGATCTATCGGAAGTACAGGAATGGCGGGGTATTAAATATTATCTCCTTTTGCAATTCCAGACATAATGATTGCCCTTACAATATTCCGACCTAGGTTTTTTTTTTGTCATAGGAAGGCAAACGAGCACACAGGCCACTTGATGATAAGTGGAAATTGTGACCCAAAGACATTCGCATTCACAAGACTGCAAATGCACTGCCAACCCTGAGGACCAAGATGGAATGCCTCTATGCTAGTCATTTCAGCGGTATTATCCCCAAACCGGAACACAACAATGCGAACACTGCTGCTTGGCGGTAGGTTAGTGGATAAGATGGTGGTACCAAGCTGGACGGACCCTGCACAAGGTCCTCCCACAAGTAAGTGCGTAATTTCCAACCGTGTGCCATGGACACCTACTTTAACCATGAACTTAGGGGACGGCACTCCCGATACCTCCAAAAAGTTCAGGAACTCAGGTTCAGGGTTCAGGGTTCAGGAGGGTAGGACGTGAAATGCTCGGTATCTGACATTGTCTACCGAGAAATAGGTAGGTACTCCACGACATCACCCTCTACTTGAGACATTTTTATTTATTTATTCGACGATAATTTGACGACGCGCTGGCCTAGTTGGTAGTGACCCTGCCTACGAAGCTAGCGGTCCTGGGTTCGAATCCCGGTAAGGGCATATAATATTTGTTCCTGAGTCATGGATGTTGTCTATGTATTTAAGTATATATTTCGCTATATAAGTATTTATATTGTTGTCTATTAGGTACCCATAAATAGTACAAGCCTAGAGCTTAGTTTGGGACTAGGTCAATAGGGAATATGCATGGATTTTAAAAATCGCATTTCTGATCAAAATATGAAAATACCGTAAAAGAGATCACCAAAACGGAAATTAAAATTAAAATCGGTCAAGAAATACGGAAGTTATAAGCATTTCAAACTTCTAATTAGACAGAGAGATCCGATGTGCACCGTGACGTCATTGTGCACTGCGGCCATATAAACTCCATGTAAAATTCCGTTTTTCTAGAAAGAGATAGGAACAAATCTTTGTTGGCTTATATCTTGGTTATTTTTATAGTTATTCAAAAAATGATTTTTGTCATCTGTTTGTTACATGAATCAGCTTCAATTGAAGCTGTAAAAAAAAAACATGCATATTCCCTATTGGTGTGACATTGTCCCCTGATATTTATTATTTATATTACACGAGCTGTGGGTAGGCCTCCAACAAGATGGAGTGACGACCTTGTAAGGATCGCGGGAAAGCGGTGGATGCGAAAAGCACAAGACCGGTCTGAGTGGAGAGCCTTGGGGGAGGCCTGTGCCCTGCAGTGGACGTCTTTCGGCTGACATGATGATGATTTAGTATTTATTATTATTTATTTAATCACCCGAAAATCTCGTTTGTCGATGCTAATATTGCCCTTCAGACAACCATTCTCTTTACATTGGTTTTAATCGGGGTGGGAACATGATTTTTTTTTGATCTTCTGTGTCTTGTACAGTCAACAGCATAAATAAGTGATCATTTATGTACCTTGTCACTTTAACGTTGTGTTTGAAATGCTATACAACCTTGTGAAACGATTGAATGCGACAAGGTACATAAATGATCACTTATTTATGCTGTTGACTGTACAATATTACAGAGTTCGCGGTTAAAACTGCGCCGAGCGTACGCCGGATGTACAGTGGCGCCCTCATTACTATTATTGAGATTTCTAATAAACTTAAGTATTTTCTTGAAATCGAACGTTGTTTTTTTGTACTACAAATGTAAATACAACTTATAGGATATATCACATAGTTTAATAACAATTGACAACATTTAAAAAAAAAAGCATTATTGTTTTTTCGCGTTTATAATAGCTGGTTAAAAATTAGACTACCCGTATTTCTTGGTTTTTCTTTATTTAACTTAAATTCGTCGTTAATAATTTATTAAAGAAATAGTCATTAAAAAGACCGTATATACAAAGTTAGGAATACTGATGTCGTGATCGTAGCCTGATTAAAATTTAAAAAAGTAACTTTAAACAGTAAACAAAACTGACTGTCATGTCATGTCAATCATTCGCTGCCGTTCGTTCACAAATTTGCTATTTTGCGTAATTTAATTAATTACGTAATTTGTAGACGCCATTAAAATAAATAAACTATTTTGCGTAGAATTGAAAGCGTGTCGTCAGAATCAAGTAATCCGTCAGACAGATAAACAATGAACATGACAGTTGTATATTTTTTTGAATTCCTTCGGTAATAAATGGACTAAGGGCACTATAAGTGTATTCCTAACGTTCACAATCCAACTTTTTTTACTGTTTTTCCTAAATATAAAAAAAACTACTGCATAAAAAAATCCAAAGATATTTTTACTGTAATCAGCAGTGTAAAATCTAGAAACGGTATTTTATTTTACTACCTTAGCACAAAATGAATTGTTGTCAATTGACCTTCGCTTTATCAACTTAACGGAAAAAAGTGGCCACCTTTTCCCGTTAAGCCGACTTCTCAAAGGGTAACAGTTATCAAAGTTTGTTGAGCATTTCTAAAAAAGTTTGTACATTTCATTTACGACTTCGATTTGCAAAAAAAAATGCAGGTTGGTAGGGTGAATGAAGCTGAGCCTAAATAACATAGTCTCCCAAAATGTCCTCATACATTTGTATGAAACTTTCCTTTTTTGTTACTAATTTTCTTAGGTTCATGGTAACAAAAAAGGAAAGTTTCATGAGGACATTTTGGGAGACTATGATATTTAGGCTCAGCTTCATTCACTCTACCAACCTGCAATTTTTTTTTGCAAATTGGAGTCGTGAATGAAATGTACAAACTTTTTTAGAAATGCTCTGTTACGTATCCCATAACATAAATGGTGTTTTTACCTGCGCTACAAAAAAGCATCGTTCTTCCTTGGAAATTCTTTAGTTTATCAGAAAACACAATAATATTGAGGGCGCCACTGGACGCTCGACGTTTGCTCGGTGCAGTCTAAATGTAATCATACCGTTACTACTTATCTCTTTCCATACGATCTTCGCCAATTTTAAGTAGAGCTGCCGTATACCGCTTTCTATTCGTAAACGCAGATCACTTAGAATTTTAACCTTTACCTTAACTCTTTTCTTTTCTGTCTGATCCAGACTCGCTCAGTTACCTTAAATGTAAATTTCAATTGGTTACTCCACGTACCGGATGCGAACTCCGTTCCTCCCGTAGCCTTAAGCTCTCTATCCCTCCCAATCGCGCTGGCTTCGTGTCAATAGTTCTTTGTTATACATGGGGGGAAAGTTGTATTTTACCTGCGAGTGTTCATTTGAAACACGAGCTAGCGAAAGGATTTTATAATTGACCACGGGCGAAGCGGTGGTTCAAAAATAGAATCCTGAGCATAGCGAGTGTTTCAACACACGAGACGTAAAATAACTTTTCACCCGTGTATAACACAAAACTTTTCACCTCACTAAAGCAAGGAAAATAAGAAAAAGGGTGAGAGTGTGTACTAAGTATAAGCTCACTTCCGCATTTTGCACGGTTTCCCGTAATCCCACAGGTGTTAATACGTCTTCATCACTCATTTTTCATAACAAAACAAACTAGCAAAACATGCGAATATTTAACGTTGACGGGTTAATTGGAAAGTTTTGACTTAAGTTTTTTTTTTATTATTTCGGATGCGTTTTGTTCGCACATCGACTTACTTGGACTGTCAGAACATTTTATCCGTTTTTACAACAAGAATGAAGGTTAATGTTGAATGCTGATATTTATGAATTAAAATAAAGTTGTAAGACTGTATTTAGTGTTTTTTACTCGATGAAATTCATTAATTGTGATGTTAAAAATTCAGCACTTTTAACGTTTTACCTTTTGTTAGCTGTCAAATATCACTTAAGCTGCCTTCAAATGTCAAAACTCTTTCTTCACATGTGGATAAAAATCGTTTTTCTCAATAGATATCAAACAAACAAAAAGGGCTTTCCGAGCTAGTGAGATGAAAATTCTTTTGCCCTTCAGGCGATCCGTCTTTGGAACGCGCTACCGCTTCATATAAGGCAAGCTCAAAATAAACAATATTTCAAGTGTATTTTGCGCAAGCACTTCTTTGATAATATACAGGATTAAGTCTCTGCATCATTTCGGTATAAATAAAATAAAAAAATCAGGGGACAATCTCACACCAATTGACCTAGTCCCAAACTAAGCTCTAGGCTTGTACTATGGGTACTAGACAACGATATAAATACTTATATAGAGAAATACATACTTAAATACATAGAAAACATCCATGACTCAGGAACAAATATTCGCGCTCATCACACAAATATCTGCCCTTACCGGGATTTGAACCCAGGACCGCTCGCTTCGTAGGCAGGGTCACTACCAACTAGGCCAGCGCGTATAGTAGGTATGATCATTGTATGTATTTATTGGTGTTATATTGTAGTATTTATATTATTGTATTTTATTACGTGTTATTGTATTGTAATAGTACTTATACCCATATTCTATAATTTAAGTTTAGCTGATTTCTTAAAGTAAGTACCAACATTTGACTTGTTTCTGTTTGGCCAGATAGTTGACTGGCAGAGAATGCCTTAAGGCATTAAGTCCGCCATTGGTACTTTTCTTTTATTGTGCAATAAAGTTTAAATAAAATAAATATATATTGCCCCGACAATGTATCATTCTGTATGTAGTTGCTGGCATATTTGTAGTGTTTTTTTACCCACATTGTATTTATGCCGACATACTTTTTTTTTTTCTTTTATTCTTTAGCTCTGCCTACTCCACTCTGGGAAAGAAGGCGTGAGTTTATGTATGTATGTACTTTTATTTTATCAGCCGGTATGCCCTGAGAATAAGTCTAAATTCGCCATCTCAAAGCACCATCCTTCCCATTATAGTTTGGTTTACATTTTAAATGTCTACGTCTCTATGCCGTGTCCTAAAAGTGTATGACCTCTCTTAAGCTTACAAACATTCAAATGCGGTAGGTACTAATATAGTACGGTGACTTTCGAGACATTCCAATTTTAAAGAGTATTTGAATTGCACCAAGCTTTTATGTGCGTTCAACCTCTTTTGAATAAAATCGGAATGAGGTTTCAAACATGTAGCAAAAGCACTAAGGAGTATTGAATCTTCTACCTCTTTTGAATCCTGTTAGGGGGTATATTTCAACAAAATACGAAAAACGTCTTACATCAATTCTGTTAAAGAATGTTTATAAAATTTTGAAGTAGATTGGGCCAAAGAATGACGTATTCACGTTGTCCCATACAAACTTTGCGCCCTTTTTATCCTTTCTTATCGGAGGCCTACATCATACAAAGAATACTGTAACAAAGAATAATTCCAGGTCTCTACGGTCAGTCAGTCAGTCGTTTAGGAAAAAGCACTTTGTATGTATGTACCTATAGATAAAGTATAACAACGCTGTTACTATTCCTTCACACGCAACAAGATAAGTTTAGCATTGTTTTACTGCTGCCAATTGTATCAATATTAATAAATTTAATGGTTTCATATTATCTGCCCTACAGGCTACATCAATATCTAATAGACTTTCAGCGACAAAGGTTAATGATAACTCAACCACTAAGTGCAGTGTTCATCAACAATTAAACGGACGGTTAGTGGTTTGACAGTTGTCAGATGTATTTACTAACAGTTGATTAAGACAACCATCTTATATCTCCGTGCGTATAGTTTCTCTTACCGGTTGTCCGAACAGTATGAATCCATTCTGGCAGACATAAGTAGCCAAGGATCCTGCCTTCCGCCCGCTGACCTCCACCGTAGCTCCGGCCACCGGCGGCGGATCAGGACACCAGTCAAACAGACATTTAGGGGACTCTCCGGACCAAGACCCATCGTCTCCACACGACCGGGTCTGGTCCCCCACCAACGTGTGGTTGGCTTTGCAGGAAAACGTCGCGCGCGCGCCGTGTGTCGTTCGCCCGTCGGGGAGCGTGATGTCGCCATCTTGGATTGAGGAGAGAGCGCCGCAGTTGACGTCTGGAAAAACCGGTAAGTTAGGTGCGGCATTTTCGGAAGATCAACTAAGTTAGCGAAAAGGAGATGGTAAAATCAGGAAACCCAAAATAACATAAGTTTATTTACTCCCAAACCAAGCTCTAGGCTTCTACTATTGGTAGGTACTCAAGTTCATAAATATGTGTACACTTTAGTACAAACAGCCACACACTTACGAGGGTGCATTGAAAAGTTCTGAGCCTAAGGTTGAATATAATAAAAAAAAAACAAATAAATACTGGCAGGTCAAAGTGCCATATTTAGTCGCCATTATGCACTATCTTTTGTTTTTTTCCTGTCACAATTTTGCATTTTATGCTGGAACTGCTACATAAGGCCACTGATTTTTCAAGTAATGGATAAAATTGAGCATCGTTCTGTCATAAAATAATTGCAAAAAAAGGGGTTAACACCAAAACAAATATTTGAAGATATGAATCAAACATAAGGGCAATCTGCTCCATCGTATGCTACCATAAAAAGATGGGTAGCTGGTTTCAAACGTGGCCGGGAGACTGTTCAAGACGAGCCTAGGAGTGGGCGGCCGTTGACGGCTACTACGGACGAAAATGTCAATAATATATTAGATGCGATAATGAAGGATAGGCGATTGAAGATTGTGGAGATAGCGGAAGCAATGGGTATTTCTTATGAGCGGGCACAGAACATCATCACCGATGTTCTTGGATTTTCTAAGGTGTCAACCAGGTGGGTGCCTAGACTGCTTTCAGTCGAGAACAAACGAGTACGTGTTACAATTTCCCAAGATTGTTTATGTATGTTTCAACGTGACTCCGACGATTTTTTCAATCGTTTTATAACTATGGACGAGACATGGGTCCACCACAGTACACCAGAATCGAAAGAACAATCCAGGCAATGGAAAAGACCAGGTTCACCACCACCCAAAAAAGCCAAGGTCATTTTGTCAGCTAATAAGGTAATGGCCTCAGTTTTCTGGGATTGCAGGGGGGTTATCATGAATATCATGATAGACTATCTCGAAAAGGGCAAAACAATAAATTCGGACTACTATTGTGCTCTTTTACGTCGTCTGCGTGAGGAAATTAAAATAAAGAGACCTGGAATGCTGTCGAAAAAAGTACTGTTTCACCAAGACAACGCTCGCGTTCACACTTCGGCGAAATCAATGGCACAAATATATGATTGTGGATTTGTAGTGCTGTCGCATGCCCCTAACTCGCCGGATCTAGCTCGTTCCGATTATCATCTCTTCCCAAACCTCAAAAAACACTTGGGAGGACAAATATTTTCGACTAATATGGAGGTACAAGAAGCAGTAGACTCATATTTTAACGACCTCAGCGATTCTTTTTTTTTTGATGGGATAATGAAGTTGGAGGCGAGGTGGACTAAGTGCATTGACCTTCATGGAGAATATGTCGAAAAATAAAATTGTTATAAAAAGTGAGCCCGTTACTTTTTTTTACCAGGCTCAGAACTTTTCAATCCACCCTCGTAACTGCCCATTAAAGACAGAAGTGCGAAAATGTAGAAAGAGATAAATCTAGATTTTACATAACAATCTCATGTGCAGCAGAGACAGTTTACCTCTGTTTATCTTCATTCAGCTGTATGGGCGATTGCGATTGTACGAGTACCTTGTCGCTATGACAATTCATATATGGCACTTTAAACCTGACATTAAATAGACAAGGTACTAAAGTGTACCCGTATTTATGAACTAAACAACTACAAACAACAGCAACATTTAAAAAAAATGCCTTCAATAATTATATAAACATTATATAATACATTGTGACAAATATGGGAAACAGTGTGCTTCCTTTCAGCAGCTTTCATAGATGCCTTTGGGCCACGGGAAACGCAACAAGTAGATTTAATTGACACGGCGGCAAACCCAGTTAAACATTTCTAAATGATTACGTCCCCGAGCTAGTCCGAACTGTACTTTAAATATTTACACGCACTGCTCAAACTGCAGACTGCAATGAGCATAGATTTTAAAACGAAGCGTATTTTGTAGTTAATTAAACACCTGGAGGGTGTCCTTGTGCATCTCTATTTCAAATTAAGAGTAGATAAGAAACTAATGTAGTGTCGAACGAAGGCTTCAGAGTATTTGATTTCAACAGTTAATTAAAGTCAAGTTCTCTATCAAGATCGCAATCGCGGAGGCAACTAAACAAGTGTTTAAATTTCCTCGCATTTGCCACGTCGCGGAGTTCCTGTTAGATATCATCCCAAGTAATAAGGATATATTCACAGTTTTACTCGAAGCATATTTAACGCTCTAGAGTTTCACATAAGGTCGCATATGAAATATGATTCTGATAGTAAATGCGTCGTTTTTGCTCAGGAGAACACTCTTTCAGCCCTGGAAGAGTACAATAGGACTTATGCTTCACTGATTTACTTATTTGATGCGACTCGCATCGTTATATTTATTACGTAGATTGTAAATAATATAGTTGTATGTACTGTGCAGGTAGGTGATCGCACTCGACGAGTAATTATTAACGGACGAGTTGAGGTCGTGCCGTCAGAGCGTACAAAAGAACTAACATTTAAGGAGGTGTAAATCTGAGGTTTTATGTAGTCTCTTAAAAACGGCTCTCTGTCGAACACAATCGAGCGGGCTCACCAAAGTTAGAGCGAGGAAGCCGTCGTGTCGTTGTATAATACTTATAGTGCTAGGCTAGGGCCTTGTTTGGGCTATGCCAATTTGATTGAGATTGTCCCTATGATTGGAAATTATATCAAACCATATGCAAAAGTCACGGGGATTTTTTTAATGTTCTGTCACTAAGCGTTACGACTTGTTAGAATTCGGTAAGCAAATTGTCTTTAAATTGTTCAGAATCACTAAGTAACAGGCAATCAGTAGGAATCACTAAGTAAGTAGTTAGTGAATTGAAAATCCCGAAAAACTAGTAAAAAAATACGCTTTTCCTAAAACATACGTGGCGAGTACACTAAAATATTAAATGTCTGGATTTGTTTAAATAGTCTGTTGTTTGTTTTGTATTCAGAGTGATTGGTGTACGCTTTACTTTCGTGTTTGTTCCAAAACGCACCCCTTCATTTAATGTTTTATTTCGTGTTGCGGGCACTAAAAAAATATTATATGCTTTTCAGAGGATAAATATTTTTTTAACGATGAAGCGATTCTTGGAAAATTGGGGATATAAAACATTGGTGTTAACATAGAAATGCAGGCGGGTTTGTAACGCTTGCTTTTTACATTACTCAGAATTACTCTCGGCCGGTTATTGCTATCACACTTGCACTCGCACAGTATACATATGTGTTTATCACTTGTGTTTCATTGAAAAACGAAGATCGCCGATTGCTATTAAGAAATTAGTCGTACTGCAGGTACACTTGTTTGAGCGTGTACAAAACGACTGTGTTGTCCTCGTAAGGATAAATGTTCAAAAACTCCTAAATTTAGGACATTTGTCAAAGTGACTTTGGACTTTAGTAGACCGATATAAGATTATTTTTCGAACTAACGAAATTTGAACCTAGTACGAGTATTTCAACGCTCTATTTTGCATATTACACCAGCGCGTTAACCTTTTTGAAGTCATGTCAAAAACAAAAGTAACGCACCTATGAAAGTTAAATAAGACGGTTATACCTACACTCTATTGTAGAAGAGCTATTGCCTGTTGGAGTTGCTAAACTATTAATACCTCGCTTTTACGCCTTTGACAAATTCGACGGCCGGTTTAAACATGATGTTAAAGGAAGAAGGCGCTACATTGATTGTGTATTTACTACTGGGGCTGAGATTCCTCTTTGAGGTCTCTCTGGTTTGGCTTTTGAAATAGGAATGCCGAATGCTTTCTAAGCCAAGATAGCTAATCTAACCTAACAATACCGTGAATAATGAAACAACCCCGTCACTCGATATCTGATATTATTTGGGTCTTACCCATTCAAATAATATCAAATCAGTTTTAGTTTGTGAAATATCTGGTGCACTTATTCAAACCCGGGAACTGATTTTATAGATTAAAGCAAAGTAAAACGGTGGGACGTGATTTTAGAGTAAAATCGTTACGGCGCTGTATTCAATTTTTTTAAAGACGTTATATACATAGTTCCTTTTTCAAACTTCTGTATGAAAAATCGTCAATAAGACAAAGTATGCTTAATTGGAGAGCAAGATGGCCAAATTCGGTGTATTTAAAAAGGAATTATCTACCTCTATTTAAACACATAATTTCTTAATTTATCTAGTTTTCAAGTGCCCATATTTTTGTTCGCAGGTGAGCTAGGTGAAGCGGCCATAGTAATAAATAAATGATGTTTTAACTAATTACATTTTAAATATACCTAAACAGGTCCTACAAGATCCGGTATCTCAACAAGTAGGCCTAGTTTCTATCCTGCTTTAGCTATTGATATACTGTGATTATGGCAGTGCTATCTGTCGCCGGTGCCGCGTCGAGACGAATGGTTAAGCTATGCGTTTCTGTCTTTCTTTTAATAGTTGCCACGAGTAAAGTCGAGGTAAAGATGGAAGCCATCTTGAATTTCAAGTATTTTAAACGATTGCTTCCAAAATCGATATCCTGGAACCCTTGTGGTCTTGACTCCTCACAACGAGGACCCGTTGACAAAAAAAATAGCCGCCATCTTGAACTTTTTGGGTAATTGACTTTTTCTTCAGTTCATTAATATATTTATTCTTCTCCTGTTTTCGAATTCATTGTCGGAGACCACGCAGATCCATATATCGATTTTGAAAGCTATTAGTTGAATAACTAACCTCCTACGTCCTAATGTGTCAAGACAACCCACTTTCATGCCTTACGTTAAAGGGGTGACGGACCCAGTTGGAACAGTAATTAGGCTAATTAGTAAATACTCCATTAAGGCTGTATACAGGGTAACTACGGGGTTGTGATGATAATAATTTATAATACAGAAGTAGCGAACCTTTTCGAGCGTAGATACAACAACTTTTAACTTTACGGGTAGTCTGGTATGTATTTTTTTTGTACAATATTAACGTCCACAGCAGGGTTTCCCATTTTTTTTCACGTTGAGCCTCCCCAGTTAGTAAATAATATTTTCTTCCCCCCCTTTGAATTTTATCGTGACAAAAAGTTAACTTACCTACATTGAAAAGACCAAATGTAATCTTTCAATGTGTTAAGTATTATGTTATTTTCGAAAATTTAAAGCACTTTTGGACGCTCCCTTAGGATTAGGAAGGCGCGCCCCACTGGTTGGAAAACCCTGTTCTACAGTCTCACCAAACATATTACGATATCCACTAATAAAGTTTCAAGAAAAATAGTAACATAAATCAATAATATAAGCGTGAAATTACAAGTTATAAGTATAACATTTACATTTGTAAGTAGTACAAAGGTCGATTATATAATTATACATTTACACTGTCAACAGTCACAGATTTGTCTTTGACAGTGAATATGTGCGTCTATTCTACTGGCTAGAACCATATTGAATTTGACATGCTAAAGTATGCTTTTAAGTCGGTCGCCATTACTGTCAAGGAAATAAGAGCTATCGTAATGATTACAATACGATAGCATGTCAAAGATAATATGGTTTTACCAATAGAATGTAGGCTCTGAACGTTAATATTACGGAACGGAAACCAAACGAAGAAAAGAAAGATTTTTCTATAAATTGCACTTTACTGCTTGCTGAGAGTTGATTATTGGCTAGTTTTTTTATCAAATAAATTATTAAAGATTATTAAAGAGAAAGTCAGCCTATTTTCCTTTTATAAAAACAATGCGTTTGCGTATTTCATGTTGAATTAATAGAAATGCTCATCTGATGATAGAGTCGCAAAGTAGCGATAGGATGTCCGCTTTGCTCAACGTATAGTCGGGACCTTTTCGTTTCGTCACTCCAATTCGTAAATTAGCCGTTGTTACTTCATAATCACGCACTTTAGAAGTTCGACCACATATTTATGTTAATTTTGAGGTAGTAATCTCTATTTAATATGGTATTTTTTTGATTAAATGTACTTTCTGTGAAAATAATATTAGACTAAAAGATTCTTGTCGAAGTGTTAGACTACTCACTAGTTTTTTCTCGAACTATTTTTGACATTGATAATGTAGTGATGTTTTGATAGATTTTATTGATAAGAGAGAGTTTCGTCTCTGTCGCTCCCAGTATAATAATACGATGATGAAGAGCAATATACGAGGGGTGATCCATAAGTTTTGAGAATCAGTATGAACCATGCACATAATGATATTTTTTTAATGTGGAATATACCATGGCACTAATCAAACTTAAATTAGAGAAAAAAAAAAACTATATTGTTTATTTGTTTTTCTGTGATAGTTAAACAAAAAACATCTGTATGAATAATTTTACAAGACGGTAAAATAAGAGTTAGTTTTGTAATAATTTGGAGCGGTGTGGAGAAACTTCTGGTACACTAATAAAAAATATTGTTTTTGAAAATGAAACCTTGATTTATCATTATGATTTAAATGATAAATAAGTTATCATTGCAGTGGATTTTTTATCTCCAGCTCTGTCACCAAAACTTAGGGTGGTTTTTTCGGCCTCGCCCAGGATTATTGAGGCCTACAAATAAATACTTTGACATTCGTTTTTAGCAATTGTGTTTAAATAATCTAGGAGAGTTATATAACATTATTCTATCATAGTTATGGGAAAATATTAAAAACAAGCTCAAGAAAAAAAAAACGAATTTGTGGCAGGAAATGTGCTTCAGAGGCTTCTAATTCACAAGGGTGCTGCTCATCGACCAAAGATCAGAACTGAGAACCGCTCTCCCCGTTATTAAGCCCTAACTTTCGACTACTACTTCTCATTCACTAATGTTAAAAAACAGCTACATAAAAATCACGAGCTTATGATGATTTAGTGAACGTACAAAATTTGACCATTTTGACCTCCTAAAGTAAAATTATTTTTATAGTGGTAAAATAAAACAATTGAGTGACGTTAATAAGTGTTTGGAAATATAGAAAGTGTGCTTATTTCAATTAAAATATAACGATTTACATATCTCCCATTTTTAATACCGATTATCAAAACTTTTGGATCACCCCTCGTATGTTCAACCTTTTTAAAGTAATTAGAGGTAACATTATTCTCATCACTATTTCATCCTCTATCTAAAGACAATTAGAGTCAGATATTTGTTAGTGTCATTGGCAGTCTGAATAGGAACAGACTTTAGAGCCACAACGTTGGGACGTATTAATTAGGTCTTGATAAGCGGATAATGACTGCAAAAATAAAGCACAGGAAAATATTATCCCAACAATTAAGTTTGTATAAGAAACTTATTTTAAGAGATAGCTAGTTTAATCCAGATGGTTCTTAACAAGGTTTAATAAAAATCGGTTGCTTTATTTTTGGAGTTATTTTGGTGTGTTTTCCTGCGGAAACTACGCAGGATATATGAAATATTTTTAATTTTTTAATTTGCTATTTATCTGTATATATAAAAATTACGTGTCACGTTGTTTGTCCGCGATGAACTCCTAAACTACTGAACCGATTTTAAATTTGATTTGCACACCGTGTGCAATTCGACCCAACTTGAAAGATAGGATAGCTTACATTTCAATTTATAGTCGCAATATTATTTTATTGCAAATTATTTGTCTATTACTTGACAGTCATAATTATCTGTTAGCTCCAAAGGATTCTAACAGATGGCGATATCTGTTGACTGGATTGAGTGAATATTCAATAGATGGCGCTGATTCTAACAGATGGCGATATCTGTTGACTGGATTGAGTGAATATTCAATAGATGGCGCTATGTTAAAAATACAAACGTTTCATAATAATATTATAAATGTTAAATTGTGTATGGTCGTCCGTCTTTCACGCTTCAATCACCTAACGGATCGAGATGAAACTTGGCACACATATTGGTTAGGTCCTGGAATAGGATATAGGATAGTTTTTAACCCGGAAAATCGGACAATTCCCGCGGGAGCAGCGATAAACGATTTCTACGCGAACGGAGTCGCGGGTGAAAGCTATAAGGTAAAAGGCCCCTAATTCGTGCTAGTACGTAATTTCGTTAGTTTTTTTTCTGGCGCAAAAAATAAGCAACTGAAATATTATTTATTTTAATTAAAAATAAGTACTAAATCTCTGTATATTAATCTATTTAAGAAACTAAGTACCTATTTTATAGTGACAAAACTGAAATTAATACGACCCTCCAAACTGTCAGTCGGCCATAAACAGTTGAGCGGTGTGCGCGTATTCCGCGCGGACGTAAGGTTTACTCTCCGACTTCGTAAGCTTATGGAAAAGCAAAGGTAAGTCCATTTGAATCAAACTTTTAACAGTGTTGGTATGGGTTCCTACAGAATCAATTTGGCATAAGAAAATATCGTATGTACGCATAGAAATCCCTTAAAATTGCAATAATTCGACTCACGAAGTAGCGGACAAGTTATTTTTCGTGTGTCCCTTATTTCGTGACACTACCGAATTAAGGATTTTATTAAAACATTTAGATTGCTTATATATTTATTATAAAAAACTAAAATTATTTTAATGTGAATTGAAAAATATATAACTTGGTTAATTAAGTTTCGTTTGAGCTAATTTCGCTATATGTTTTGTTCACTACAATTCTCATAAAACAAGTTTGAACGTGACCCAAGTTTACATTTTTAAGTTGAATAAGCATACTTATTATAAGAAAAAAAAAACCTAGTGCCACTCAATAAACGAGGTGTTTATTCAGTACCAGATATGTAGTGCAATATCTTATCTTTAAATATCGGACAGAGATTTACGTTTTAATATTAAGTATTTTGTGTTATTTTGTTTTGTAAATGAAAAAGAGGTTTAATTATTTTTATTTGTTGGAAGTTAAAGTTTTAGTTGGTTAATTTTAATGATTAAGTTACCTTATACCTATAATTACCTACCTAAGCACCAATAAAAACTGTAAGATTGATCTCACTCTCAAGTAAATCTTTTTTTTATTTAAATAATACTCTTATGTTGTCCTTACTTAAGTAAATCCGTTAATTATTTGTTTTTTTTATCAAGAAATTAACATAGCTTACCCTGGAAAACTTTATCCCGAACCAGGAGCCACGAATTCACGAACTTAGGAGCAGAGCCAAATTTTATCACGAAATAGGAGCCAAATAAGAGGTTCAAAAATAAATTCATATTAAAAAAAGTTCGATCTGTAATGATATAATTAATCCATTAAATTACTGTCAAAATAACAATATCCATCACTGAAAAGCTTTCAAAGTACTATCACGTTTAGGAAAATTAAGAAAAAATAACAAACTCTGAAGAGCCTTAACATGACGAAATAGGGGACATTTACCTTAATATATAAAATTTCCATGTCACAATGTTAGTTACCGTACTCCTCCGAAATGGCTTGACTGATTCTTATGAAATTTTATATGCATATTCAGTAGATCTGAGAAGCGGCTACTATCTATTTTTCATTTCTAATTTATAAGGCAAAACAACGTTTGCCGGGTCATCTATAGATTTATATATTGCTAGACTAAGTAGTACCATTGTAATATTAAATATATTTAAAAAAATGACTGACTGCTGAGTTTCTTGCGGCGTTTCTTCTCAGCAGTGGTCTGCTCTTGTGAAGCGCTGGTAGATTCTTGACGTGTAAAAGTGCCCGTGCGGCCTACTTACTGAATAAATGTCTTTATCTTATCTTTATTTACCTCTTATTATTTTCTCTTATATTATATAGGTTTGATGCGGTACTTACATTTACAGTTAGGCGCAGTTCCCGACCAGAACCCATCCTTCTTGCACTGTCTTGTCTTGGCTCCCACTAACATATGGCCTTCCGGGCACTTATATGTGATAGACGATCCCACTTTGTAGTTGTCTCCCTCTATCGTGGTGTTTAACAGCTTATCTGGACTTCCGCAAGTTGGGGGCACTGGGAGTTAAAAGAAAGAAGATGATAAGAAAATAGTTTTCGTTGTTGATATTTTTAACGTTTGCGTTACACTCTACACACACTTATTCAAGATAAAATCAGGTCTTAACGCGATAAAATCTTTCAACCGGACGTTGTCGCACTTACACCTATGTCATACTATACGTACACCATTTTTGTCGTATGCATCCGGAACGGCCGGTCAGGAATGTCACCGAATGGACCCCACAGGGTGGCCACTGGAGCACAGGTAGACCAAAAAGGAGGTGACGGGATGATTTGGACGTGTTTCAAAGCGACTGGCGGGAGAATGCAATCAGTAGGGAATAATTGCAAAAAAGAGGGGAGGCCTTTGCCCGGCGTGGCACATCAAAACCGGCTAAAAAACACGTAGGGTCGCCAATAATCACGGATTTACTGATACTAAAATTTGGAACTACGACTGACTGAGAAAGCAAGATAAATACGCTGACCAAAAAGATACCTAGTTAATAACCCGAAGATTCGGCTGGGCTGCACCATAGTCACGGAAGGACTGGTGGCCTAGTCAATATGCACAAGGCTAAGTTAGCGATATTCAAAAAGAGATAAAGTGTATGACATAAAGCTGATGACAGATCGCGTCGACCGCTTATATAAACTCCATACATCTTCATTCAATAGAAAACAGAAACGTACAAAACTTAGTACATTTTCGAAAATTGCTTACTTAGTGTTAAGATGACAATTGGCATCGATAATGATTGAGACCTTAGGTATTAACAGAATCTCAGTTAAAAATTCGCTTGCGTTTTAGATATTTAAAATTTATACTGTTGGTTATGGTATAGAGAATGCAATGCGGGAAATGGGACCCGTAGACATTTCCATCCTCATGATAATAATCTTAAGACGGCAATCCTGACACTGCCAAAGCGTTGTCAACTATTTATGACTAAGATATAATGCTTCTATGCTAGTAATTTCATCAGAACACAGCACTGCGAACACTGCTGCTTGTGTGTTGCCTAAACTAGTCTAAACATGTAAATATATCTGTATATGGCCGAGTTAAAAATAGTACAAAATTTAGCACGTCAAAAGCAATAAGGTTTAGCCGTGAAGATCTCAGCCCTAGACAGTAATGTCAGCCGAGTAAAAACATCACTGTAACAATACGTGTCTACTCAAAGAAGATTAAGGCCCCAGGGGCCAATTTCTCGGAACTCTCCAGACTAATAAAATAACATTAGTCATCTCAATACAATTTTCTTCAAGTCTACTAGTAATATGAACGGCATGGACTTATATTATTATAATGAGCCCTTGGTTGGAGAGCGTTTCCCACTCAAGTTAAAAATGAAAGAGCATTTTACTTTATTGACTAGGAACGTAAACAGGCAGTTTTATTTGAAAACGATATCCAAAAGGGCTGTGAACCGTCGCTTTAAATGACGTAGCAGCCACACAAAACCCATTCGTATTTCGTTTCTGGCGATGACGTTCCCACCTCCCAAAATCAAATCAAATTTCAACGATTTTTTTATTACTTCTAGTTATAATAAAAATGTAGCTTTGTACGATCCCTTTTATTTATTTGTTTCTTTCCAAGTTTCTTTTTCAAGAAACTTAATTACCCAGTTTGTAATAAGATCTGAAATATATTCAAAAATTGTAAAAATGGAACGTTTCAGGTGAGAAAACGCAATTTTGGTATTAGCGTTTTTGTTTTTACATAATGCATTAGGGGAATGAATGTAGTTACTCCGGATTAGGCTTATGACATTTTTGTTTCTAAAACCTGTCTTTAGTTACCTATTCAACTGCATTTTAACACGAAAATATTAAAACTTGAGACTTAAGACTTCTGAGAGAGTTAAGAGCCATATAATTTCAAACTTGTAACTGTCACTTGTTCTACAGTAATTAAAAATACCTACATTCATTCTCGTATATATTTCACATGCAGCCGCATTGAAAGGCGGGCTTGGTTCGATTTTTTAAAACCCTTGTCACAACAGACCCTAATGAACTGATCGTGGTTTCACGTGAATCCATTTTTCCGCTCCAGTGACACTCGTAAAAGCGTCCCAACAAGTCCATTAGCACATTTTGAGAATATTTGTACACAAATAAAACCTAGGTTGGATTGGAAAAATAAACGACTGTAAAAGCCATCATGCCATCAATCTTTTACATACTCGTACAGGCTGTTTCATAAAGTCAGAAAGGATTCCAATACCAATCACGTCATATTTGAAAATACGTGTCATAAACCGCAGGAAGCAATAACTGTGACCGAAATACAGCAGTTTTGGAAATTGTGATTCGCTTTGCTGCAGTTTTTAACCGATAGTCTAAATGTAAGGCAGGGAAATACATGTCATAATGGTAAGCAGTGCGAGCATTGATGGTTTAAATACAAATCCAAGTGGCCAAAAACCATGTAAGTCAAATAAACGGAACAATTGGTTCGTGAGTATTTTTATATTATTATTGTGGGTACTGGGAAGCTGATGGTTTTATTTGAAGTAACCTCCTACGACGCCAAATTAAGAAGCACAAAAACAAAACCTGTGCAATTTGTTTTTTTTTTTAAACTCGTAGGTAATCGGTATAAGATTCGATATCAATATACCTACAGGTTGGTCAAACTCCCACATCTTGGTTTTTTGCACGGAACTCGGATGCAATTCGCTCTGCAATCAAATCAAACGATCGATATGTACCTAGACAGACACTCACTGTACTGGCAGATCCAGTGCAAATAGTCTAGGTTGCAGCCCACGTCGTTCCAAAGCCAGGCGCGGCCCCCATCCAGCACGACACAGTTTTGCTCGCCATTATAGTTGTTTGGCTGGTCCTTGCCCCACGCCGGCTTTGAGATCACATCACCTGAGAAAAACAATGAATATTAGAGCTGCTATTCGACCGGGTACTATATTACGTCTTGTTTCGCTAAAAGTGTAAGCATACGAAATTAAATGTAAGTCATTGAAATAAACTTGCAAAGTAACAGGATGTCCTAAAACAAAAGGGTCATTTAAATGGGTTCCGAATCGGAACGCCTAAAATTAATAAGCCTAATGTATCATAATCCCTAACAGCTCATAATACCTAATGCGTTAAAAAAAAACTGGAACCGTAAACTTTTAGCACAACCCTGGAAAGGTCAAGGTTTCAGAAAAAAAAACCATTACGTATTTTAAACTTATTAATATGCTTATTAATTTTAGGCGCGTAGATAAGTAACTTAAAAATGTTCATAAATGCTCTTAAATTAGTCGATAGGTACATTCTGGTTTATTATAAATGACTCGTTCTTACGTTATTTTGAAAGTTTTAGAACACTTTGTAATAGAAATGGTATAAATCATGTATTATAGGAACACATTCATGATTCATTGTAGTCGTGATTTTCCTGTCTTTTAAGCTAGGCACTAGCGGAATTTAAATGCACTAAAGATAAGTATAATTTAACCTGGAAAACTCAAAAAAATCAAGGCTTTTAACTGCCTAAATAAACATTTTTAAGCAACATTGAACAAACACAATACTTCGTGGTTAATTGTGAATAGTCATTCATTCAAATCAACACGAATCAATCAGTTCACTTTATGTTGAAATAGCTACTGCACCGGAAACCCGGTTTTTGGACATAATGAGTTCTCTGAATTTACGCCGTATGAAGAAATTTGCGCTTCGGAATCGTCCCGCTCAGCAAATAGTTATTGCATTGTATTGTTCATAATGAATATGGTAGCTTTCATTCCAATACTGAGTTACAATGAATGACATAAACCGGTTTTAACAAGAGTAATCCGTGGTTGCCGGGGTAGAATAGTGCCACTCCATGTCTTCCCGTGGATGTCGTAAGAGGCGACTAAGGGAATAAAGGCTTGCAGTACTGTTAGGCAATGGGCTTGCAAGCTGTCACTAATACTCTGGTAAACATCTTAGCCTACTTGTGCAGAATGTGGTTACAGAATTATCAACAAGTTTTTAAAGTTGTAGGTAATTCTGTAGCTCTGCCTACCCCACTCCGGGATTACAGGCGTGAAGGTATGTATGTAGTATGTAATCCCCAGATTTCATTAAAAGAAGCACTATTGTACGTTTGATTCGCTCCCGTCTATAGGGTGCAGTTTAACTTTTCAAAGGGCATTTTGTCGGATTCAATCGTATTTGTGTTCCATATGCACGTGTGATACACATTCGTCTTTTAAAAAACGATGTCGTCTTATAATTTGCTAAGCATGTAATTTACGTCTGTCTAGTCTTTTGCTTTAAATCTATTTATCGAAGGTTTGGTTTCGTTTAGATACCGACAGCTTTATTTTCGCTCTTAAAATAACGTATTATTCGATTACAAAAACTTTTATAAATCAGACGGTACTTCAATTTTACTCAAATTAACCTGCACTTTGATTAATACGTTTGCAAGTACTGATACGAGTATCGAAATGATTTAAATAATTCAATAAATTAATTAAGAGATTTTCCACATCAAAAATTAATGAACAGTGCTCAATTAACTATTAATTTGATTGAAAAACGTTCCCTACTGAGTTCCGCTCTATTAATGCAGTTGTTGGATCTACAACCTTTTTCAAAAAGATTTAAGGTGAAATTTACTCCAGTTTTAATAACATATGTGCCTGTTTGATTTTGGTTTCATTTACCAAAAGGAATGCGTGGCGATCCAGCTCCCTAATATAATTTATTGTTACGCAATTGCATCCCCTTGTCGGAAAAAACAGAAACTTCAAAATAGCCAGATAGCTGCTTTTCACATAAAATGTCGTAAAGTCATTGTGCTCTGTGGTTTTGCGGCGCATTTGACAGGGAAAATTGCTTTTAAATTTAAAAAGCTACGGCCGTGGCTACGCGTAAGAATATTAAGTGCATCCTGATGCGATTTTTCTCAAAGGTAAAATAGAAAATCGAAGGATAAAAAAACGAGTTAACTACTTATTTCAAAAAGATGCTATTATAGCCAATTTAAAGAATGTTCCAGTCTTTATATACTTAGTAGTAAAACTAACTTGAAATGGTTGTCTACCTATGTAACTCCTTTTGGGTTTGTTTTTGTGAGTGTGCGTTTGAAAACCAGCGGTTTGCACAGCATATTGCTCACCAGGGGCCTTTTCTAGTTTCTCAACACTCTTATATATAGTATTTCTGTATAAATTGTTAATTCATATAGAAAGTCGATAGTCTAAATGGGATAGACCAAAAAAAATAGCTCACGGTTTTTACATTATAATTCGAAAGAAGATCTGTAGGGATTTGAATCGTTGGACTCGACTTTTGATTGTGAGTTAGTAATTTTAGTTCAGTATCTTATAATAAACAAGCGTGTATCATTACTTATTAAAGTGCAGCCTTTGAGACAGGATGACATCCATAAAAAAGCGGGGAGATAATAAATGAAATTAGCGGCGGCGGGTAGAATAAAGTGGCGTGATACGGAAGAGGCTTGTATACCTCACAGTAGGTGGATACAGGTTGATTGGACAGATGGACGGTGGCTGGATGCTGTTTACAGCTCGTTCAAATATTCAAAGATTTTCAACGCCTATGTCTGCCTGTGTGTTTGTTTGAAAGAAAGAAAGAAAATAATTTATTCGTGACATACATAACAAAAAACAGACCAGATAGTAGAAGTTTGTGACCTCCCATTAGCTTTAACCAATTTTAAACCATAGCTTATACAGGCTGATTATTACCTAGGTTTAATCGAAATAGGTCGAGATTTTCCTTATTGCTTTACAGTACCTATATGTTGTATGTTTAAACCAAGTACTGGGATAAAATGCCCGATTTCTTTGTAACGGGTAAATATATTATGTTGTTATTAGGGAAGTGTTTGTAACGCCTTTAGTTTAGTAGATGGTTCGCCTTTGATCTATCAACAGTGCTTGCGAAATTAGTCCCTAGTTCGATTCGGTATGGACGATTATGGGTGTGACGAGCGCGAGTCTTTATTTCTGAGTCGAGAATGTTTTCTATATATTTAAGGATATATATATATATGTTTTTTCATTAGTCATCTGCAAATATATTTTACACAGTATACAGTTTTAAACCAATACACCGAGAAACTTAAACTTATTACAAAAATATAGAAAGCAAATAGAAGCAGTCAAATAATACTGGAAGGCCTATCATATGTAGTATGTTAATCGTTGTCTACTATCTACAGTAAAAGCCAAGAGCTTAGTTTAGGCCTAGGTCAATATGTGTGAGATCGTCTCCTGTTTTATTTTTTGGTAGTGATGTAGGTCTTTACCATCGACCCACTTCCAGGTCCTTGAAGTCAACCCAGGCTCCTTCTGTGCACCGATCCACACCAGCTGAGTCT
The DNA here is from genome assembly GCA_927399475.2 of Acleris emargana. Lineage (NCBI taxonomy): Eukaryota > Metazoa > Arthropoda > Insecta > Lepidoptera > Tortricidae > Acleris > Acleris emargana. Next base: position 8,434,716 of record OV656835.1, on the reverse strand, counting down.
TCAACGAGACCTTCCGCCGCTCCAACTCCTGGCTCAGAAAGCTAGAAGTGGCACCCTGAAACAACCCACATGTTTACTCTGTGGTCTTGGTACTTGCATTATACAAATTACATTTTTATTACTAGCGTTTCGGACAAGACCATCATTGCGGAGAAGAAGTATAGTTTACAGACCAGCATTCATCATAAGATATGTTATTAAGATAAACCAGTTAATTTTGGAATAGTAAGGCTGAGTTAATTATGTAAAATAATAACGTATAATGCAATCAATAGATAAAGGAAATGCTTAAGAACTAAGTTGAATTTCAAATGACCTTTGACTCATAGTCATAAAACAAAAGAACTTTGTATAATTTCGTTAAAAACGTAATTATGAGAATTTGTACGTTTTTAATTATTATGTTACTAGTGTTTGGTAGAAATGTCAATAAAAAACACCCTATAAAACTAAAATTCCTATTATTCACAAAAAATGAGTGTAAAAAAAGAGGATACTAGGCGTGAAAGTATGTATGTATTTTACATACATACATACTTTCACGCCTTCATTCCCAGAGTGGGGTAGGCAGAGCTACAGAATTACCAACAACTCTGAAAACTTGTTAACTTTTACATTTATATTTTAATTTAGATTGTAGAAAACTTAATTCACTGGATAGAAAATGAATTGAGTTCTGCTAATAATAAAACGTAATGGATGCTTTGGGCTAGTGGGGCATCCTGCTCCACGTACGGCTTCATTACCGGTATGGTTTAAAGCGCCGCGAGCAATGAACACAATTTAACAATAAAAATTGCCAACGAGCCGGGCTCAGAGGGCAAACTAACCTCACTGCATATCGTACATATGGTGAGACGGTACTTTCTCTGCAACCCTAGCCAATACACCTGGGCTCAGAGGGCAAACTAACCTCACTGCATATCGTACATATGGTGAGACGGTACTTTCTCTGCAACCCTAGCCAATACACCTGGGCTCAGAGGGCAAACTAACCTCACTGCATATCGTACATATGGTGAGACGGTACTTTCTCTGCAACCCTAGCCAATACACCTGGGCTCGGAGGGCAAACTAACCTCAATGCATATCGTACATATGGTGAGACGGTACTTTCTCTGCAACCCTAGCCAATACACCTAAGCATGTAAGCTTCAGCCCTACTCCGCTGCCGGCGACACGTCGCTTGGATTTTTTACGTTTATTTTTTGTATCAGTATTGTTATTTTACTTGTATACCCTTATTGTTAAAAACTTAAGGTGTAGAATTAATATAAATATTTTGAATAATGTATTGGAAGCAAAGATTAACATATTGTTATGTTATTTGAACTTGTATATGTATTATAAAATGTTGATTTTATTATAAGTGCATAATTAACCAATTTGATTACAGGCCTTCATCTTTCTTTCTTTTGGGTTCCACCGGGAACTCATGTTCTTATTTTAATTTTATAAAATAATTTTAATTTAATTTATTGTATTTAAACTTTGTCTTTACTCAGCAACGTATCTAAAAGTGGGATACTTAGTTATAATTCAAGCATAATTTCAGTAGTTTTTTTAATGATATGATTACTGATTTTTATGTTTTTTTAAATATTATTGCTAATATATAAGTCTTGTATTATTCCTTTCTATGCGATATAATGGCTTTGTCGTATCCCGGGGATGTGGCGGAATACCAGTGTTTTGGTCACTAGAGCAATGCTATACGCTGAGTCATGACCTTTTTCTTTTGTCATAGTATCGTTTGTCCTAAAATAATTTGCCATAACACTTTTGTCACCAATAATGCTTAATTCCCATAGTGTATCGATTGTCTTAAAACATTTTAGTCATAATCATTAATGTCCTAATTTGGTTAGTATTAAACGTGTCACACTTAAAAAGTTAAGCAATACATTTGCATGTCATAAAGGTTAACCACTAGTTTTATTAGTAAGATGGCGCTTTTTTCTAATATCGATTGTCGTAGCCAAACGCAGGCATCGTGTGAACCGTAGCAGCTGAGGCTGGGTGAAAAAAAGCGAAGCTCGAGCGAGCACAGGTGTCTGCATTAGGGCATGCAAGGGCGGAGGTTATGCACTTCCCGCAGTGCCAGAGCAGTCTCATATTGTAAGCTTTTATTATTATTACTTCAATTTATAAACATAACCGGACAAATAATTGCATTGTCAAGGAAGTGGCTCTTCTACTTTTCCCTTTTATTGCGGGCCTCCCCTCCCCTCTCATGCCGCAGGATGCTAAAACCAAACTATAAAGTGCTTATTAAGACTTAACCGTTATCATTAGGACAAATGATTATCAGGAATAAGGACGTTATGGCAAGTGAAATTAAGATAACAAACATTATGGCAAAAATAAAAAAGGCCAAGTAAGTGTCAAGAGAAAATTGTTCTATAAACATTATGTCTTGTAATTATTAGGATTAACGATTATTATTACCACAAAGGTTATGGCAAGTGAAAGTAGGATTACAGACGTTATGGGAAAACATAAGGAGCCCATTTTGTACCGCTGTGACGTACACATGCGATTGATACAATTTTATGAATAAATAAATAAATCTAAATAAATAAATACTGTACCAAGTTTGTAACTTCGTTTGACATTGTTTATTTTCCACATGACAATTGTATGTGTGTGAAGCATCGAATAAACCTTTTACCTATCTATCGTAAGTTGTTATTTTGTTTAGAATGTTTAGATACATAAACTTTATTTTATTTACTCGCTAGAGCTTGCCCACAACGCTATTTCCCCTATTTCTTCCCGTTACGGGTCGAATTCTTTCTAAATTCAGTCCCTAGTTTAAACTGTGTAGGCTATTCGTGTCATATGTATATATACGAGTATATGCACGAAAGAGTTTCATATGTATCTAGTTCAGTTCCGTTACGACTAATTTCTCTTGCTTTACAACCATTTTTAAACACCCTATACCCGTTATTTAAAAAGCCTATTTGTTGTACCTACTGCTTTCTGAATTAAGACTGCACCGAGCAAACGTCGAGCGTCCAGTGGCGCCCTCAGTACTATTATTGTGTTTTCTGATAAACTAAAGAGTTTACATGGAATTGGGCCATGCTTTTTTGTAGCGCTAGTAAAAACACAATTTATGAGATACGTAACAAACTTTGATAACGGTTTCCCTTTGAGTAGTCAGCTTAACGCGAAAAGGTGGCCACTTTTTTCCGTTAAGTTGATAACTCGAAGGTCAATTGTTATTAAACTATGTGATTTATCCTATAAGTTGTGTTTTCATTTGTAGTACAAAAATGCACCGTCCGAATTTTCCTTTTTTTTATTAGAAATCTCAATAATAGTACTGAGGGCGCCACTGTACATCCGGCGTACGCTCGGCGCAGTCTTAAACACGATTGAATAATTAAAGCTCTGTATCGAGTAGAAAGTAACGCAAGGGCTATGTGCTCACGAGAATACAGTTTAACCGCTAGAACGTTTTTTTTAATTTGCTTTTAAAATCGCCGAATGGCTTTTGTCAGATGCTCTCACGTGAAAATACCAGTACAGTACAACGAGAAAGCTATCATTTGAACAAATTGTTTGAGACGAATCGGGTTCAATAGATATTTCGAGTTAAGCGTGGGACTGACCCCGGAGTAACCTGGTTTTAACTTGGTCTTTTATACGTTATAACAAACTTGACTTGATTGGTTTGATTTGATTCTTGACGCGTTTAGCAAACGGAAACCATACTAAGCCCGCTGGTTGGTTACTTGGTAGTGACCTACGAAGCTAGCGCTCTCGGGATCGATTATCATTATGGAAAATAATTATTTGATTAGCACGAATATTTGTTTTGGAGTCTTGGATTTAATCTATATTTATTTCTCTATATTAGTACATATGTTTATCGCCATCTAGTAACCATAGCCAAGCCTAGAGCTAAGTTCGCGACTAGGTCGATATAAGTGTGAGATTTTACTAAATCTCTCTTCTAGATTCTTCGTTGCTTAAGCGGGTTTAAAAAGCTTAAGAACGTTCTAAATCCAATAAAGAGCGTTGGAGGACTAGGTAACTTGAGGATTGAATCAGTATCCGCAAGATATAGAATTAATTCTCATTAGTAGAGTCGAGGTCATAGAATAATTATACGTTCCCAATGTGCCAAAATATCTACTCGCCTGTATGCCCCTGACAATAAGGTTTATTTATGGCTGTATGAATATCAGTACTTTTGATTGTGCGGTCAGCCAATAAAAGTGTTGACCATGATTGAACTAGACTAAGTCGTACTAGTGGGTCACAATGTTGTCATCTTCGTTGATAATAATTCTATCGAGGAATATTGGAGGATTTTGGCGGGACGTCCCGATTTTAAAATAAAAATTAAATGTCCCGGGCAGGCTCAGCCCCGCTTTTCGGCGGTAACTCCACCTTTACTACCTAACGATAAGGTTAATCTAATTTGAAATATCATATTTGAAGGGTCCACGGAAAGAACATGTCTAGTCACTTTTTTTTTAAAAGGAGTTTTGAATCTTAAAATGTAGAGGACGAAATGAACTATTACCTTCCACTCAGATTCAGATATAAATCTTCATATAACTTGTATCTTTTCATTCTTAAAAAAACCTCTACACGAAAATTACGTATAAAATGACATGGTTCCTAACTTTCAAATCGCGATATCTCAAAAAGTTACTAATGTGACTAGACATGTTCTTTCCGTTGACCCTTCATTTTATTTATTTATTTAGGATATTAACAATACAGAAAGTATAAAACCGATAGCAAACAAAGCCAATTATAGATATCCACAGATTAACCAGATAACATATTTAACAACGCTGGTGCTATTAAATAATAAAATGAGTTGACTCTGCTCATGCAAACCACAGGTCAGGCAATAATAAACTTGAGTAAACTAACAGAAAACAGAAACGGCAAAAAGGGAAAGAGGCGTTTTAAAATACATTTTCTTTGGCTATTTTTGCTATTTATTGTCTCGTAAACGTAATTTGAAACTCAAATTAATAAGACAAATATTTTAAAAACTTGTGATTATATACATTCCTTAATATGTCGCACGTTCAACGAAAAAAATCCGCTTATTTCACTCAAACAGTTTCAAAATCCCGACATGGCAAAATAAACTTTCTATGCTACTTGGTGCCGAGTCCACTCTAACAACCAAATTAGGCAAATAACGCGCGCACAACAGCCAATTATTCCTAAGATCATCCACATAAAGCAATCTTCAAGATCTCTTTATGTTAATAAATGCATCGACAGCATCATTAGTCGTCACCCGTCCAACAAACATTTCGAGGTTGAGTAGACGTTTTGGTCTCAACTTTATGTCAGTATAATCGTATAAATGTCATAAGGACGTTTACTCGACGGCATTTAGGCCCATTTAATTCAACTTTAAGTCGTAAGAGTTTCGTGTAACCGTCATATGAATACCTACTTAGTCGCATAGTCGTCATATACGCGTCGGCGATTTGGCTACATGTTATATAATATTAGCCGTTGCAATGTGTATTCGACTTCGTGTAGAGTAATGGTGCACAATATGACTTTTATATGATGTAATGGTTGTTTTATTGTCGCTTAAAGATATTGATGGTAACCTCCTCATAAACAGTCCTAACGTGTTTTGTGACATAACAATAAGGAATAAAGGCCGTAATTATTGCATTTTTTATTTGTAAGTAATTTGAGGTGAAAAAACCATATTCATCAACTGTAAACTATTGTACACTCTAGTTTACTGATTAATGTGAGGTAAGTTGGTAACTAAATTTTTATGGGCTTTTGAAATTTTAAAGTATTGATATAGTTTTATTAATAATTTAATAAGTAACTGCGTTATGTGACAACTATATAACTTCCCGGCCTATAATTGCGTAAGTATTCAAAATGGAACGTTCGCCATAAGTCGATTTAGGGTTCAGTAATAAAATAATGAAACGCCTGACTTACATTAAGTATAGATACTATTGGTAAAGAATGTATACTTTAAGAACTTAAGTCAAAATAATATTTTTGTTTTCAGGGAAACCGCAAAATGATTTACAATTATACGGATATTGATAAGTTTTTATCAAAGACGGACATCAAGGAAATGATACGCGTACATTACAAATGGCCGTGGTCATTCACTCATTTTATCCTTTCTTTTCGTTGTCATGGATGTGGACTTCAAACAATGTTTCGACACCGTCTTGCGATTTAATTCTCAAATTATCACGCATTACTTCTTGTACTTCACTCACAAAGGCATGAAAATATGCGTATAAATTTGATGGTTTACTCGTACCTTCATAAATTCCCACAACGAAAGGGACAAGATTTGGTCTTTCGTGGATATTACATAATATAGGCCACACTTGATGCTTAGAGCTCTTAAACAATGGTAGTCCGTCAATATTCACATTAAGTGAAACGCATTTCGGTTTATCATTTAGTTTTTGTAAAATAGTCTTTAAAGGTTCAATAAGACCATTATGCCAGTAACGACCATCATCAATAAGAATTATTGGTACATGTCTTTTACTTTTTAAAAGCGTCCTTGGATCTAAAGGAACTATGCAGGGCATTCTGTTGTTCAAAATTACATTTAATTCCTTTAATGCTACATGTGGAATATTAAAATCAATAGCCCACTTTTTGTAATGGTCTCTGAAGTCATCTTTTTTGGTTAAACTGACTTCTCTATTATTAACTTCACTTTCACTTTCGGATGATGAATAACAGTCTTCAACTTCGGAAAATGAACAAGACTCCTGACCTAAACTTCGGCAAATGAACTGCAGGGTATAGCTTCGAAGCCACTGCGCGTTTTACACAAGGGACTTGCTGAATGTGTAGCATTTGTATTTAAACGTGATACGGAACCATTCTCATTTTCCTCACTGTCAGCTTGACCTCTTGCTTTATTACTTTGTATTAAAGTGCGTGATTGAAGCGAATGATAATTCTTTTGCACTTTTCTTTTGAATGCAACACTTCTTTTAATCGTTTTCCACTTTTTTGGATCCATTTTAGAAAGAGTAATTAAATGTGATGAATTTGATTTCAAAATGGTGGAAGTTATATAGAAGATTATTTTAAAACGTTAACATGAGTATTAATCAAATAGCGGTCGTATTATGTGTTACTTGAAGACGTATACAAGTTGCACTCGTAACACTTATTCGATTTTTATATAACGATCACGAATACGACATGTACACAACTATTGTCCGTTTAACAGTTATATTAAAGGTAATTATATGACAAAAGTTACACTATCTTGACGTTTATACGACGAAAACGTTTATACGACGAAAACGTTATATGAGTAAGTTTTATAGACGTCGTCGTAGACACTATTATAGGACGGTCGTAAAGAAATGTTGAAAGAACGTCTATATGACATTATTATATGACAAGAAATGTATATGACTATTCGGACACATAATGCACCAGTACATGACCAACAGTCAGAAAAACTACAGTAAAATAACTTTTATAAAACTCAAAGTCGTAAAAATGTTTAATTATATGACCAAATTGTTTATTGGCTGTAAAGACATGCCACTTGAAGGTATGTGATATCTAAAACCCGTAGAGATTTGAAATCCCAAGACTACAATCACAACACTGCAACCTGGCCAACCCTGAGTACTAGGACAGCATAACTCTATGCTAGTCATTCCACGCGGGTGGTAGTTGATCTTACCTGAAACCCGTGTATCAGGTCCCCGCCGTGGGCTTGGCACTGCCGCCGGGCTTCGTCGAAGCTGCCTCCTTTAGCCACGTTGAACTCGTAACAATTCTTGGAGAACGCTGCCAGCTCTACGTCATCAGACAGGCCCGCGGGAGCGCAGCGGTCGTTTGAGAACTCTGGAAGGAACAGTAATCTTAGAACTTGATAATAAGGTTGATTTCGGAGTATCATCCGGGGATGAGAGCGTACGAAAATGGCTGAATCAATTCATAATTAATTAATTTACCCAACAAAAATAAAACAGATGAATTAACGATTACGTTATATGCACGGAACGCACTTTTGCTGCCGATGACGTCAGTTTGCATACAGGTGATTAAAAAATGAAAGATGCCCTCTCCCCCTACCGCTCTCGTTATTGCTAAAGTGTGCTTGAAATATGCTCTGTCCTTATCTGTCATTATGACATTTGAATTGGACAGAAAGGGACAATGAATACTAAATAAGTTACTAAATAGGTAGGTAGTAGGTGTAGGTAATAGTCCGTTTCTGATTCAGAGACGATGCGATGTATGATATGATAGCACTTTATGAAAACTAGCTTTAACCCTTTATCATTCTTTTTATACTTAAAAAGAATAAATAATTAATAATTTAGCGTTCAAGCGTTTGTGCTAGCATATGTGAAAGTGTGTGAGCGTGTGTGTGATAAGTGACAATGCGAGAGAAAGAGGGAACGTGCATATTATTAAATGATTTACTAAATTATTTCCACAAGTATTCTTGAATCTTACCGTTAAAAGAAGTTGTCACATGTGTGTGAATGCGAGCGCTTCCACCCAGTGGTTAGAAATATCACCACGTGACTTGATTTTAATATTAAGAAGGTACTTAAAATTGAGTCAAATTAAAAAAAAAAACCGGTCAGTTGCGAGTCGGACTCATGCACCGTTCTGTACCGACGTATTCTGATTTGAATTCGATTTCAAATCGAATCTTCGCGTACCTACTCACACTTGAGCAAATTTGGTATTTGTTGTTCGCTCATTTATTATAAAAACGATTCACCTAATTTCACATTTTTCCCCTCTTACTGCAGCCAATAACCGTCGCAATAAGCCATCGACGTGGAGGGAAATTATAGCGTTCTCGAACCTAAAACTTAACTTATACTAGATACAGGGTGGGAAATGGGGACGAGGTGGGCAGTAACAGTAGCAGCGTTTTTATTTTTTCATAGCCATCGACTGTCTATTTTTAACAGTGACCTATCGATTTGCTACGTATCACCTCGCTGATTTACGTTTCTTAACGTTGAGTGTAAATTATTTTTTCAATTCGTTTTCGCGACTGGTCAAAAGGCAGAAAATATACCTGCCAGTATTTTACTTTTAGTACTTACCTAAGTAGTTTTGAAACTTTCATATGTCATAGTTTTTTCAGCGACAGTACACAATTCGGCATCATTATTAGTTTTTTTTTTACAACATAACAGCGAGTCAGGTATCATTGGAAAATATACATTTTTGACATAAACTTATTACCGGGTATAGATCGAGTGACTCAGCCGTTATATTCTTTTTTAAGACAAGAGCGGGAAAACATAAAAGAAAATTGGTAAAAAACTCTGCAACCAAAATTAATGTTTCAGAATTAAACACCATTGTTGATCCAACCCGACTAAAATGGAATGCCTCTGTGTTAGTCACGTCACGTGTCTCACCCCGACACCAACACTGCTGCTTGGCGATAGGCTGCAAAGGGTAAGATGATACTGCTCGGATCCTCACCTTCAGTAGTGAAGACCTCCACTTCACAGAGGGAGAGGGATCCCTCTACCCCCACCAGTTGCAGGAACACATGCTGGCCGATTAGAGGACGGGCGCACGTAAAGGTCTTCGTCACCCCCTCGTCTGCAAAAAAGGGGTTTAGTTAGCAAGCACTTAGGGCAGCGTAGATGTAAAAGTGACTTAATAACATAGTAACGTGTTCGTAATCGAATACAAACATATATTCATAAACAACGTCGGTTTTATTAAGATTGGTTTTTGCTACCCTGTATCTGGTAGATTTTGGGCGATTTAAATTAATTTTAACTTTAAATTGATCTGTGATTTCGTTTGAAACTGGATACGAAGACGACACATACTATAATTAAGTGAGGTTAATTTTCAAAGAATAAAAAAAAGAACAAGTTCCAAGTTGTTACTATTAAAGAAAAGAAAAGTGTTACTGTTAAATAAAGGGAAATAAACTAGTTACTTTTAATAATGCGCTGTACAAATCGCCGACGAGCAACATCCTGCCGGTATATTTCCTCGTAGATATTTAGAGGGTTAGTTTGGATTGCGAGGGTTGAATATGTTAATTCCACTTTTATTATTATATTATGTTTGCAGCACGCGGCGAAATCAATTTTCTCATTTCGTTCATGTATAATATAATTAAGGAGCCAATTAAACTAACAATATATCAATACAAACATCCAATTCGATAAGGTTTTTAAACTTTACATATCGAAAAGCCAACATTTCATGAAAGAAATTTTAAAGTAACAAACACTTTTACGGCCTATTCTATAAATCTAATTCGATTTCTACCATCGATTATTCAAGAGTTAATTTTTTTAATTGTGCTTGCTTACTTCAATTTACGTCTTGGTTGTAAAATGAAATGTTACACGAGATTTTTTATTATTAAAATGTATAAATAAATGTCATAGTTTCTAAACAAAGCGAATGCGTCAGAAAATTTCACTTTGAAGGAATACATACAATTTTGAATCACTGCAAAGCGGGCGTAAATATTTCCGCCGTCTTTGAAATATGAAATTGCATTCAAGTGCAGTCCAAACATGGGTCCTAGTTTTCTCTTCCATGCCTTTTACGCACTGTCTTAATTAAAATGTGAAATTTCGTGCTTTTCAAATGAAACGTGGCTCGAGTTAATTATTTTATATTTTTCCACGGAATTTGAGTTGAATATTCTACTTAGATACGTTTTATTTACATATCAAAGTGGATATATTAGAATAATTTACATCCTAGAATTTAGAAATGAATCAAAGTCTGTGCATATTGTTAAAATACGTGGTAAGAGTGCCATTTATAAAATAAATTCAATGTGACGCCTCGTAGTTAGAAATCAATACTTGTAACCCCATCGTAGGGTGCAAGTGCAGTGGGATGAAATTCACATCATATTAGTGCATCATAATGTGTTGATAGCTGGTCTTAGTCGCCAAATCAACGCGCATTTTGGCGCCGAGCCGGCTTTGTTGTCGCGTAAATACGTTAGCATTAAATTACCTCCAAAATTATTAACACCCTGTAGTTATAAATAGGATGAATCGTTCAAAACATCAAGCTTCTTACGAATATTAAAAGTAGGTAAACGTTTCTGTTGTACTCCAGTCAAGCAACTCAAATAAGCATTTGTAATAACTAGGGTTAGGACTTTTGGTGGCATATCGTGGTTCTAGAATCCATGGAGTTGCTATTTCCTAATTATTAAAATACATACCACTTTGATTTTGACCTTCGGTTTTTAATATTTCAAAATTCATTTTTTTATTGAACCGCTAAGGCAATTTAAATTAATTTTGGTACGGAGGATATCTTTGCTCTGTGAAAGCCTTACAAACAAGCAAATATGAGTAGGTATGGATAAACTGAACTAAAAATATATTTAGTTCATTTTGAAATATGACCATGCTGAAGGTCTAAATCAAAGTGTCACGTGTTATAATAATTAGGAAATAACGACTCCGACTACGATTCTAGAACCACGATATGCCACCAAAAGTCCTAACCCTAGTAATAACATCAAAGGTTAAATTCATTTTATTTCGCTGACACGTTCCCGGATTGCAAGAAAAGCATTGTAGAGAAATAAGTCTGCTTATTTATCGATAAAAGTTTTTAAGTTCTTGTTACAAAGAATACCTTCCACTTGTATTTATAAGTTTATTTTGCAATGTTACGATATAAGCCTTTTAAAAGCAAGTAGGTGGTTATGGGTGGGTTTTCACTGGACAGGTGCTAGGAAAGTAAGGGGTGAGCAAAATATACATAAATATTTAACAACGTAGATGGCTAGCTGGCTGGGACCCCATTACGAAGCCAGCGGTGAGTTAGAATCCCAGAATATTTGATCCTGTGACTTTAGGTAAATGTTTTCCACATGTTTTTATAATAAAAGTTCTCGTCGTTTACTTATTGTACAGAGAAACACACGCTTTGGTTCCTAGAAAACCTTCTCGGAACAGACTCAGGACTCGTGCTTAACTTCGTCGACGACTATAATCAGTTTTCTTTGTAACCAAGTATTACGAGGTCGTCTAAGCTTGGTTTGATGGATGAAGTTATCAGCTCTGAAAGCAAATGCTTCAATCGAGGAGTATTTTTTAATAATAATGTTATTGTATTAGTTCTAGGGAAAAATCATCCTGTTTCCTTGAAAAGTTCGTTTATTGTGAAGTTCTTTGTACAGGGTGTTTTAAATATCGTTAAATTAAAATAATGAGTACTCATATTCTGGGTTATCTATCTTAGGTTCGAATAACTTTTTGTCCGCTGTTTTGTTAGTCCAAAATTATCATTTGTCCGAAAGTTATTTTTCTGTGAAACCGATTTACTTTCCTGGGTTGTTATAAAACTAACCTAACCTAACCTACAGGTTCTGTAGGTCTCTTTAAACATTTTGAAAAACTAATGGGTTCAGAGAAAAATGAACTCGGTCAAATGAAAATTCCGGTCGAATGAAACAGCGGACAAAAGTGTTTCGAAACATCGATATTTAACCCATATTCTGTGCTCGGCTCCTTGGGTTATTCTGGGTGAAAAGGATCGACAGCTCAACCCAAAAATGGGAGAACATGTTGGTTTAGTAGTTTATTTTTCTCCTTGAAACTATGTTAATATTTGTTGTTAGTGAATGACCTCATAAAAACAATCTATACCATAGGGTTGACCTTATTACTAAACATATTTTTTAACTCATGTATCTTCGTTTAATCCATTTAATCAAATAATTCATTTATAACTCGTTTTACCGAGTAAGATAGATAATGTTTTGGTATCCCAACCCGTATCCTTTTTCAAATAAATAACACTAGGTACTACTGTTGCAACATTCATTTGTCCATTATTAGTTGTTAAATTGATTGGCATGAATAAAAAATAAACTTTAAGCCAACCGAGTCATTAACAAACTATAAATTAATAGTTATTAATAGTTTCTCATCTGCTCTGGTTTGGCCTAAGCCCACCGAGAAAGTTATCTCTAAGCATCACTTTCCCAACCTTTTCTACGATTGTAAACAATTGCCTAACAATTCCCACAGTATTATGGCGGTGGCATAACTAAATGAAAGCAGAATCTTGATACTTGAGAAATGTTACGTTGAACAGCTATTATACGGCTAGTTGTAACAATTCGTGGAACCACAAACAACTGGTTGAAAATCTTTGCGGGAGACACCAAGTTGTTGAAGTAAGCAATGCTTTATCACATAAGAGCCCTATCGTTCTAGTACCAAACTGAATAAAACGGACTTTCCGCAGAGCATCTTATACAAGCTTCAATTCGTTGATTGCTATACCTTCGCGAGCCGTCCAATTTTCTGTGATAAAAAGTATGCTATGTCCTTACCCGGGAGTTAAGCTCTTTATAACAATTTTTATTGAAAGCTGTTAAGAAGCGCATTAAATACTAAAAAAAATTATGTTTTTTATGTGTTTTATTATTTTTATATACTTAGTAATTATCGTTGTCTAGTACCTAGGTATAGTACAAGCGTAGACCTTAGTTTGGAACTAGATTAGTTTGTGCGAGACTGTCTGTTTGATGTTTGTTTCATTGTAATTTCTTATACTAGTAAAAGCGTTGCTGTGCGACTTTCATGTAGAATTTATTTTGTTTTATTTTAATAAGTAAATGTTATACTATTCATTTTTGGCGCTCGACGACAGAACTACCTATAGAGGATCCTGCTATCTAAGCTATGGTGTTGTTATACTCGTTATATTATTTCGGATCAGGTAACCCCGCATGCTGATTGGCGCGTGAGGGTTTAATGTGATTTTGAGAGCGAGCTAGACATACTGTTTAGTTATGGTCTTGCTTACTCTGACGTAACTCGGGCACTGGGCCTCTACTTCAAAACCATAGTTCGAACGTTACGCTTGCCCCGTCACTTTCCCTCGACTTCGGTACGATCGACGAGTGAAAAGAACGGAGTATCCATCCATAAACACTGTGGTGTTTGGGAGTGAGATCCCGGAGGTGTGTCGCCTTGTTTGACACTCTTGTTCTAGACTTTGGTTAAAAGACGTAAGCGTAATAGTTTTCTATCTGGCCTTGGTTTCACTTGTCTTGAGGAACGTCTCAAAGGAGGATTTCTTATTAAGTGCCTGTATTTTAATAATAAAACGAAAATTGTTGAACTATCTAGAAAAGGCTTTTAGTCCCCCTTGCCAGCTCCTTGGGAGAAGCTTACATCTACGTGGTAGCCACATAATTAGGAACGCTTGCGCTTTTCCCATACAAATATGACTTTTAAATTTTGAAAACCCATCAAAAAGTTAAATGTATGTATAATGTACCTATGTTGGACACATTTTGGTAAAGGCACCAATAATGGACACTTAACTCTTAATCCTAAGATCATAAGGTTGGTAAATTTGGTTGGTAAGGTAAATTGATTGTCTCAAAATAAATGAATAACCCTTATCTTCTGTACCATAAGAATCAAGTTTCTATTATTGGTTCTTGTTCATTACTGGTTCCATCACCCTATTGACGGTCATTGAGAAACACAGACACACAGGTTAAACTTAAAACCTCGTATCAGGGATTAAAATTGTCATTTAGTAGTAATGACAAAAACGAATTGACCTCTGTACTCGAAGAAACCATTTCTAACTGGAGATCAGCATATGATGGTGATAACATAACCATCTCAACTTGAACCCCATTTTCAAACGAAACATAAGTAAGAGTGGTTCTAATTAAAATTTGCATTGATACTTGGACTCGTTAACCAGCGCCTGTAACGCATAAATACGCAAGTGAGATTATGTAAGTCCTGTTATACAATTTATGCATTAACCACCATTTAGTATGCATATTATTATGTACTAATGCGTTCAACGCCAGGTCTACTTAGTTTTCTACCAATCTGGCTCCATATGGCACTGGCAATGTAACTGTAGTCATTTGTAAAATTGACGGTTATTTTAAAATACAATTTATGTTATTTATTAGTAGCAAACGTGTTCTTCAAGGTCTTGTTGATTTAATAAACGGTATAATAAGCTTATCGATTTGAGTGCTCGTGCAAATTCAAATCGCTGGCAACTCTGGGTATTTGTTTGACACGGGCTTGTTGTACTCGGTTAAACCATATTGCTAATGATATGCTATCGTATTGTCAACGTTATACCACTGATAGTAATGGCGGTTGAGTTAATAACAATCGCAGCAAAAAAAAAGTGAAAATATTCTAGTTAGTAAACGGTTTCACTAACAAAAGAAGTGCGATCTAACTGAAACCCAAATTATTTCAAAGCTCCGTAGATTAAAGTTTCTGTTGTGCATAACGTTTGTGTTATTTGCTACTAAGTAGCGCGACTTGGCAAGTTTTTCTTCATCAACTTTAATCTTTGACTCTGAGTACAATGTAGCCTAGTATGTCATAGGCAAAGATCTAGTCAAATATTCAAATAAGGATTAAATAATTTGATTGATGCTAACAATTAAAAGTTAAAACTACAATTATTTAAATTAAAGTAAAACTAAGCTACTGAAATATTAAAGATCTAAATAATAATCACCACTATAAAAAGAACACCCCCTCTAGCAGGTTTGCTCGCGGCATGGTCCCTATGACTCTAGCTGCATTACCTCTCTGGATAGCTAGTCCAATCCTTAATCAATAAGTGTATCAAAGGTATAAAATAACTTAAATGAATGTTTATTACGTATTAATTGTGTCAAAAAATCCTCCATCTTCAATTATAGAAAAGTTCTCGAGACAAACAATAAAAATAACATATCACGGTCACCGTTGGGCATTATTTGACAAGTTAAGATTGATTTTCCCGTGTGAAAACATAGAATCGCAAACTCAATCATCAATTAGGGTTTAAAAAGCGTTTTCCGATAGAACGCGTTCCCAGCAGCGCGCCAACTTAGAAAGCCTGAGAACTCATTGACACCGATACACTTTTCTCTATCTGTGCAACATAATAACGATATAATGATTTAATAAAAATAAATGGCAAGTAGAAGGGCGCACAAAGGCCGTGATGGTAACTAGGATCTGAAGACTGCAATGCGTTGGCAATCCTGAGAACTTAGGCCAGTATTAATCTCATCATTTACTCATCTTAGCTAAGATTCCCGTCACAAGATGCGTCAAAGTAAACGTCAATCCATAGAAAACTGTCGTTTTTGACGCACCTTCAAACGAGCATTAGAGTCGCGATCAGTATTATTAATACAGTCCTTAGATGCTCATCGATAATGCCTCGTAATTACATCGCTTGTGTAATGAACAGAACTATGCGAACTCCGAACGTTGGCGATACGTTAATAAATAAACCGGTCAAGTGCGAGTCAGACTCGCGCACCGAGGGTTCCGCACAAATTCGTAGGTACATATATAATAGTTCAGCTGGTCTATTGCCTGACGCACACGCGGTCGCAATCGACTTTAAAGCGGAACAAGTGTGCTCATTTTGTATTCAGACAAGCTTTCGATTTTCAAAATGAAGACGATTGCTATTGCGATTGCGTTAGGCAATAGCCCCTTAGGAATCAAAACTCGTGTAGGAAATTACTTATGCCCGGTTCACATTATTCCAGCAAAAGCATTCCAGTACAAGTACATTGCGTCTGTAACGTCGCTCTCGCCGCAAACGTGAAAACCAACTCGTCAATGTACTTCTACTGGAATGCTTTTGCTGGAATAATTTGAACCGGGCATTATAGGAAATTTTGGTTAATACAAACAATTCTTACCTTAATAAATTAGTTAGTAAATCTAATCAAAGTTGTTTTTTTATTATTTAATTAAATATCATATTTAGTCCATATTTGTAAGTGGTGAATGAAAAAATAACGAATATTATCGCATTGTACATCAAAATTTGAAAAAACATTGTCTATGATAGTGTTCGTTTTGGTTGTGCTGTTGTGCAGAAGAAAAATATAATGAAATAGCATTTTGGGGATTGGTTTTAAAATCTATGTTAAAACGGCTCCCTATGTCTTCCCATAACGTTAGTAATCCTAATTTCACTTGCCATAATGTTTGTGGTAATTATAATTGTTTATCCTAATGATTACTTGACATAATTTTTATCGACATATTTTCTCTTGAAAAAATGTTTTTGTTCCTAATAATCGTTTGGCCTAATGATTAACTACGGCTTTTTAATTTTGACAGTAATGTTTCGAATCCTAATTTCACTTGCCGTAACGTTCTTGCTTCTAATTATCAATATGCGTTACGCATCCTGTGACAGTGTCGACGGGGCTCCGCTTCGCGGAGCCCCTATTCCGCGTAGTTTGGCGCTACGCGCCTGGACACAACTCTAAACTAACCTAAACCTGTTTTTTTTATTGACCGCCTGCGTTTGTTTACAGCGGGCGAGGGCTGCCCTCCCTTTGCGCCTCCGGCTTTTGACTTAATTTATTAGGTGTCACAATATTCAAAACTAACAAAATTAGGAAATTAATGATTATAGCGAACACAATTATGACTAAAATGTTTTAGGACTATCGATATATTATGGGAATTAAGCATTATGGGTACTGAACATTATGGCTGACATCGATTGTAGTTACATGCTTGTTTGCTATGTTTGCCTTTTTTGTGTTGATATAGATTGGGCTAGTTATGAAACACCCTGATTTTTTGGTTATTTAATTAAAATTTACAAATTTCAGACTTTTTCCTATACTTGTAGTATAAGACGGTGCTACTTGCGAAATTTCATAGTTCTAGGTCATCGGGAAATACCCTATACATTTTGATTCCCTCGACAGTGTCGAAATACACGTTTTTTGCGGCATAAACGGCCGTATCTTTTTTTTTACGTTAACGTAGGAGCTTGATTTTTTCACAGTTTCACGGGGCTGTAGACCGGAGTATATGGTTTTAATTTCAACTCGATACCTCCTCGCGTTCCCGTGATAAAGGGTCTTGACAGACAGACAGACGGACAACAAAGTGATCCTATAAGGGTTCCGTTTTTTCCTTTTGAGGTACGGAACCCTAATAAAAATGTTGTGTGGACGGATGAAAGCACTACACTTAATTTGTATTCGCAGTAAAAATTTATTCGAATTAATCGCTGGAAAATTAACATTCAATTAGGTATTTCATAATTACTACAACATATTCAATAATCGTGGAAATCGGATTTAATTAATAGGCTGTTTAATGTTTATATGGAAAAATAAATACAGCTCCGCGATTCAAGTGTCACTTCACAGCTCTTGTTGAGAAGCTGGGAGTACTCAGTACTGTTCTGAAAAGTAATTTATCTCCGAGCCTTCAGGAGTTCCAGGAGGAGGCTGCCACGATGCATTCAACGCCTATCGGCGTTATATCACCCCGCCGCCATTGGCTTGTGATTCTTCTACAGTTTTTATTACTTTTGAAGATTTTTCTTTATAGGTATGATTTTTTTTGTATCCCAATTAAAAAGGGTTGCATTTGAGCAAACTGGATTAAGGTCTTATACCTAGATTAAACGCCGAATTGATATAGACTAAACACGGATTAAGTCTTATTTCAAGTTTTGGTGAAATGCGGCCAAAATAATTCGATTTCCTCCAGTTATTGTACGTGCAGTACTTAAAGATGTTTCGGAGAAGATACTTCAAATTGATTTAACAGAGCAGCAACCACAGTTCTGCCCTAAAAAGTACATTTTTACTGGTCGATCCCCCGCATGCTAGTAGCGATACATTGACGAGTTGGTTTATACGTTATTGTGTCGGAATCTACCGAGCGGGGCAATGTACTTCAAGCATTCGGCTTATCGAATCAACCAACATCTAATTACATGTTGTAACAAAGGAAAAATGTTTATTTTCTGATTGAGTTCTAATAATTGAATTCTTGAGAAAAAATCTAGTTACATAGTAGCGGGAATTGCTTGCAAGAAAATTGTTACGAGAAAATTAAAAAATAATCCAATACAGAAGTTGTTTTCCCTGTTTGTTAGTAAACAACAGAACTAACAAATGTAATTACCTATTTAGTTTATTATAAAACAAGTGAAGTGAAAGAAAATTTATAAAACGCGTCAGTTGCATGCGTTTCAATATTTTCGTGTGAGCAAGTATTTTTGAAATTGTATGTATGTGTGTATGTACCTATGTAAAAATAATGTTTAAAGACGAACTTATCCCGCTATGGGATCTCTTCCAGCTAACTCAAGAGAGATTGAGAAAAGTGAAAGGATGTTCATCGGATAGGAGAGCGTACAAAATCTAAGCGAAGAACATAAAAGTTAAACAAACCAAATAAAATCTACAAAAATGAAATACATTCAAACATCTACATCAATTGATACGGAATTTATATTTATACATCGGTATACGTAATGACGCGTACCTAATTCCAATTAAAATGTTATGGCTTTCTTTCCTATTTTGGGTATATTTTGCTAATGTCGGGTTATTTATTGACACTCCCACGGACTTAATTATTAAATAAATAAGACATCACACTCGAGGGCAATTGGGATATACCAAACAAAATACTCACGGATTTTACATTTTAATTCGAAAGAATAGGTAATTTTAAGAGACCAATTTCATTAATTTTGTATTCGACCCAATAGTTTGGTTTTAATATCTTTATTTATATAGCAGGCATTTTATGGATGACATGATTATTTAAAACTTGGGTTGGCATTTTCTAATAAATTACAACAATTAAATGATATCTAATGATAAAAAGTGTTTGTAATACTGTAATAAAACATACTATTTCAAGCGGTTTTTGCCAAACCCGTAAGATACACCTAGGAGAGCTTCAAGCCAAAAACGAAAGTCAAATAAAGGTCAAATAATATACTTTTGTCGAAATGTCAGAAATAGATAAATATTTCAAAAATGTAATAATGCAGAACGGCTTTAAAATCCTATTCCTCGAAATGGTTTTCAAACCAGAGTAATTTAAAAAATATGAACAGTCCCAATTGTTCGGT
Source organism: Acleris emargana (assembly GCA_927399475.2). Lineage (NCBI taxonomy): Eukaryota > Metazoa > Arthropoda > Insecta > Lepidoptera > Tortricidae > Acleris > Acleris emargana. Next base: position 8,414,802 of record OV656835.1, on the reverse strand, counting down.
GAAGGAGAATTTTCTCATGTGGACTAAACATAATCACACGGGGTCAACTCCACGCGCTTCTGTCAAGATGTATACATACCTAGTTAAACTTACATAAACCACACATGTAACTTCATTTATTTAGATGACAGTTCATACAATATTTAGGCGCTCGAGTCAAGCAAAAGTTTCTCAATTTTCTTTTTAAGGAATTTACTTATTACATACATACATACATAAACTCACGCCTTCATTCCCAGAGTGGGGTAGGCAGAGCTAAAGAATTACCAACAAGTCTTAAAACTTCGTGATAATTCTGTAACCACATTTAGCACAAGTAGGCTAAGATGTTTCCCAGTGTATTAGTGACAGGTAGCAAGCCCATCGCCTAACAGTACTACAAGCCTTTATTCCCTTAGTCGCCTCTTACGATATCCACGGGAAGACATGGAGTGGCACTATTCTAACCCGGCAACCACACGGCAATTTACTTATTGTGATTGCCTAATGTCGTAATGACCAGAGGCCGGAATTTTCGTGGCACTTTCGAGCTGTCATAGGGACTTCTCGTTTATCTACTTCGGATATACATATTTTTTCGATACATTATAGAACACAACATATTAAAGAAGATTAAAAGTAGAGGTAAACAACAGGCGGTCTTATCGCTAAGGAGCGATCTCTTTCAGATAATGACTATCAATTTCTTTATAGAAAAAATAAAGATGAAACTCTTGTTAGCACTAACCAGACCTTTAATGTGAACAGAACTGTGAAATTGTTAACTATTAACTTTTCATTGTTTTCATTGCAAATCTCTATGTCACATTTAAAATTACTCAAAAATTATCTGGAAGAAAACGCTCTTTAGCCATTATACCGCCTGTTGTTTACCTCTTATTTTAATCTTCTTCAATATGTTGTGTTCTATAATGTATCGATAAAATATGTACGAGTATATCGGAAGTCGATAAATTAGAAGTCCCCTATGACAGCTCAAAAATGCTACGAGAATTCCGGCCTCTGGTAATGTCAAAGGAGTTTTAATAAACCGCACGACATAGGACAGTTTTTAATTAAATTTTAGGTGTCTTAAATCATGAACCTTGGTATTAATATAAAGTTTCGACTAAACGCAACAGTTTGTAAAACATTTTAAAATGAACCTAAAATATTTTATTTACGAGACAACTTGCATTGTGTTTTATTATTAAAATAAATGATAGAATTTATATTTCAGGCTCTAGGAAGTAACGTACGACTTCACTTCAAAGTTTGTTTTCTTTACAATTCCAAGTGTAACAAACTTCTTGTTTTCTTCAATAGAAATATAGAAATCACAATAGTCTGTCAGACGCTACACTTGTAGGGATTTAAAAGGTACATTCGACCGCGATATAAAGGTCTGTTGTACCCGCCACGTGTAAAATATTAGTACCGCGGGTGAATTTAGTTTCTCAAAGATACAATTTGCCACGTTTTAACTTAAAAGTCCTCAAATCTATGTACAATTTAAATATGGTTAACTTATATTAGAGAGTATCTTTAAAAAAGTTGTACCTGTAAAAAAAACGGGTACGTTGAGTACTTACTCATACATGTATAAAATCATGCGAGCATCAAATTATTTTACAACGTTTCTCCAAGCCTTCGTATGGGACTGTCCACTCCGTTACGAAGCAATACAATTTTGGTAACAAATCAGACTATTACCATACAAAGTTTAAAAGGTTACATTTTTATATTACACTGTTTTATACATACAAACATACCTTCACGCTTGTGATCCCAGAATGAGGTAGGCAGAGCTACAGAATTACCGACAACTTTAAAAAACTTGTTGATAATTCAGTAACCACATTTTGCACAAATAGGCTAAGAAGTTTACAAGCGTATTAGTGACAGGTTGCAAGCCCATCGCCCAACAGTACTACCAGCCTTTATTCCCTTAGCCGCCTCTTACGACATCCACGGGAAGACATGGAGTGGCACTATTCTAACCCGGCAACCACACGGGAACTGTTTTATACACTCTACATAATTTATTTATCTGTACAGTGACGTGTTTATATACATGCAAATATCAGTCGGATTTTTACGACACGTAGGCGATTCTAATAAGATAACCGACTTTCTTTAGAAATTAATGGATCATTTTTTGTCGGAGCGTCCAAACAATATTTTAGAGCGTGCATTCTCAATAAGGCAGCTTACAACTCGCTCATATGACTTCACTCGACCAAACAACCCACTTCTTTGTCTAACCAATGGAAAACGAGCGAAATATGTAGATGAAAGAGTACCAAATCAAGTATCCCCGAGAGTATACGACTGCATTCATGGTACTAATCACATTTGAGGCAGGACGTTTTACCGGCTCAGTTACTCCTTTGAGTTCGTTTTAAGTTTTAACTTCATCTTGTGCATCTAAATCGGACGATTGCATTACGAGTAATCGCAACGCGTTTCCGATCCTCTGCACTTAATGAGATGAGATCTTAGTAACTCAATCAAATATTAAATTCCAGGAATATTTTCAACTCCCAACGCAAAAGAGGGTGGAAAAAGTTTAGCATGTGTGTGTGCATTTGTCTTTTAAATCCACGACGGCACGCGCCCCGCAGCCGATTAATACATGTTTTCGTATTAATCAAGTAATTTCTTGGAAAATAAGAGCGGCTTGGTTTAAAAGTAAAGCGGATAAGCACAATGCCTTAGCATTATTACAGTCCTTTTTTACACTTGAACCTTACAAACTATACAAACGCTAATTTTTTTTTATTTGCAGGAATACTAGATTTCCTTCTATAATAAATAACAAAGGGAATCACGCGCGACTGTACCAACAGACCTTCCGTTCAAACAATTTTAATTGCTCAAGGTGTTGAGGAAACCCGTTATTGTTATTTAGTTACCGAGTACGCCTTATCGCATCACTTGTGCATGAAAATCGATGAGCTAGGCATTGAACCCGAGTGCTTTTCCGATCCTTTGCATTTCATGGAATTCCAGTATCTTATTACATTCAAAGCGGGAATTTGTGGTAAAAATCGCATCGAATTTCTGTTTGCATACAACGTTACACAGGAATGGTTTTTTCTCAAACATGCCCAGAAAGGTAGCTTTTCTTTTTGAAAGAAGAAGATGGAAAGAGCCTCAAAATAACCGTACGAAAACCCATTCCTTTCCGCTGCAATATTTTATATAAAAATGCTCTCTGTTGCATATTGCTGATACTTGTGGGTGTTCCGGGTTGGGTGGCGGCGGGCGGCGGCGGGTCATTGTGCGTGAAACTATCTTAAAACTCGTAGTTTTCGGAACAACATTCTCTCTGAATTAGTTGAAAGCTTTTTACAAATACTTATAGTTAAGAATTCGAATTATTCATATTTGTACAATTACTCTAATTCGAAAACCATTTCGCGGAATAGGGTTTTAAAGCCGTTCTGCATTATTAAACTTTTGAAATATTTATCTATTTCGGATATTTCGACATCAGTATATTTAACATTTGTTTGAATTTCATTTTCGGCTTGAAGCCTCCGAGGTGTATCTTACGGGTTAAGCGAAAACCGCTTGAAATAGTACGTTTTAATACACTATTACAATTACTTTTTATCATTAGATAACTTTTAATGGTTGTAATTTATTAGAAAATTCCAACCCAAATTTAAAATAATCATATCATTCATAAAATGTCTTCTAAATAAATAAAGATATTAAAACAAAACTACTGCGTCAAATACAAAATTAATGAAATTGGTTTTTTAAAATTACCTTTTGAATTAGAATGTAAAAACCGTGTGCTACTTTTGATCTATCCTAATCACTTGGAATATACTTACTTATTTTTTTAATATCAATCAGGGGATTGCCAATTCCGACACTGTTTGGCAGTGAAAGTTGGGCATGGCAGAAGTATTGGTTGGGGGAACGAGTGTGATAGGATAAGGAATAGTGTAAAAAGAGAAAGTTGTGGATTAAAAGAAGATGTAGTGACAAAGATTAATAAAGGAATGCTGAAGTGGTTTGGTCGTGTGAAGTGAATGGATGAAGTGAGATTGACGAAACAAATATATACCTATGAGGCATGAATGGGAATGTTAGAAGGGGAAGGAAGGTCAAGGTGAACGGTTCACGGTCAAATCGGGGACGCGGGGGGTTAGGAGGACCTTAAACCGATGCACGTGTGAAGAGACTTGTGAGTAGTGTGGAGGTTTGTTTGGGTCGTAGCAAGTGGAAGGAAGTGATCTCTGCCTACCCCGTGATTGTATTTATAAATTATGTATTTGTATCAATTCCTTGCATTGTTTGAGAAAACCATTATATTAATATAGGGTTTGTCTGAATCGGATTTTCACTATTAATAATGTAGAAGGTACTATTATTGTGAAAAAAGAGAGCAAAATTGTTTTGGCTGCGAGTGTAGATTTTGAATCCCGAGTAGTCGAAGAATAAAGAAACGAGATGCAAATGTTTGTCTCGTGTTGCACAATGATATACAAATTCTCACCTCAGCAGTGAGAACATAATACTTAAAGGTAAAAAATACAATGTGGTTGCTGAAATTCAACTATTCAAAAGGACAAAGGAATTTGCGCCATTTTTCAAACATGTTAAGTTTTAAATTCGTATACCAAATTTCAATTAGGTATCCGAGTTTGAAAAAAGCGACTCTCATGTAATTACCCCACCCGGCCAACTTCCTATTCACGAGTACATTGGTCAAAAAGTTACTCTGTCTCACTCTCGCAGCGAAATGGGATTCTGCCCAATTGTATTCAAACAGCAAAACTTGCCTTTTTGAAGTGCATCATACGCAACCGACATTGAATTCACTCGCTCTTTCTAACTTTAAGTAGCGTCCTTTAATTATTTAGATTTGTGCTAATTACGAGTAAACTAATACATTCAAAAATCGCATACACCAACCGATTAGTACCTATCTGATACCTACCTATTCTGATCAATAAATTTATCTACACAGTTTAAAAATATTTAGTATAGGGCTTGAATCTAGGTTATTATCGATGTTGTAAATGCATTGCATTTATTATTATAACACAAGGTTTCACCATCTCGATCAGGCCCACCCAATATTTGTAAAAAGGGCCCATCGTTTAAAGAGCCGTAGTTATAAACGCTCTAGTATTACACCTAAGGACGATTATGCGATGAGATTTCAAAAACAGATGTGCCCTTTTTCGTTAGATGGGCATGTAACATCTTTAGCTGTTGTAAACATAGACGATGAGATGCACACTCTAACAGGAAAATGTTTACAATTATAACACAAGTGCTCCCGTTTTTACCCACCTGCTAAAGAAAGAGGTTAATGATTTTATCCACGGTTTGTTCACGGATCTATTTTTCTGCTCTGAATATAGGTATTGAACGGCCTGATTTCGACAATCCAGGTGTCGTTTGACTGACTGAGATCCGGTTTTATAAAAGGTCCGTTAGTAAATATGACAAATAAAATTTTACTTAGTAACGTCATTCAATTTTTGAGAATTCTGATCAAAATTTGATTTAATGTTCTTTTATAATTTATACTGGAAAAGGCTGAATCTTTACCCGAAACCGACGTGCGTGCATGACTCGATGTATGAATGTTGAAGAAGCGAAAGAAATTTGTCAAGATCGTAGCAAGTGGAAAGAAGTGGTGCCTAGCCCTCTGGGAAACAGGCGTGATTTAATGTATGCATGTATGTATAATTTATAAAACCTAGCCGGCAAAACAATATGGCAAATTAAAAACACGAGCCTCATTGGCCCGGCCGCAGATGAGGACAAGACTCGGACAAGTGAAAATGACGGTTCCAAACATGAATTACACGACGTTTTGTTACTATAGGGAATATGCATGTTTTTTTTTACAGCTTCAATTGAAGCTGATTCATGTAACAAACAGATCACAAAAATCATTTTTTGAATAACTATAAAAATAACCAAGATATAAGCCAACAAAGATTTGTTCCTATCTCTTTCTAGAAAAACGGAATTTTACATGGAGTTTATATGGCCGCAGTGCACAATGACGTCACGGTGCACATCGGATCTCTCTGTCTAATTAGAAGTTTGAAATGCTTATAACTTCCGTATTTTTTGACCGATTTTAATTTTAATTTCCGTTTTGGTGATCTCTTTTACGGTATTTTCATATTTTGATGAGAAATGCGATTTTTAAAATCCATGCATATTCCCTATTGCAAAAAAACCCTATAAAACAGAAATAAAATCAAAGTTAACGGTCGTTTAGCCAAATTTATGACAAGTTTGAAGCTACAAAACTACAAAACAAACTACAAGTACAAAACTCTTTAATTAGTAAAGATTCGCTGTGCTAGTCACATGCGAGCAAACAATCGGAGTTGAACGTAGACGCCATGTTTAATATTTTGAATATAATTTATAATGTAAGTATAGTTTGTAATGACGTAATGAAAATAATAGAAAAATTGTTGAACATACAAACTCTTTCATTGGAGGAATGGATTTATTTTTTTAATTCTATTCTATCTAAAAAATCTTCATTTCAAACCATATGAAACAACAAAACGTACCACTTTTTGTGCGTTTGTAATTAAAAAGTTTTGTAGACGATATAATCAAACGCATTATTGTTAGATTAGTTCCAGTAGATGGATGAGCAATATTGGACAGTCAAATAACTAAATGAAAAAAGCAAACTTTAAAAACACGAATGCACTTTTTATATTGTCGTCAACATTCCTACGCTGCTGCTACTATTGCTGTAATTTCAATGAATCTTACAAGTTTAGGTATTCTATCTCATCCGGGATGGTAAATGGATTCTAACACTTTACCACACATCTAAATCGGTTCACGCGGTTAGAAGTTATGTAATAAAAAATCGTACATACATGATCCCTCAAAATATTACTCTACTTTTTTTGCGCAGTTTAAAATAGTCACAAAACGGACCAGAAACTTTTTTGATTACTCACGGTAAAATTCGATTCGGTAAAATAGGAACGACAAAAATGCGACTACGATATTACGAATGGGAAAGTAATTTGCGAGCCCGTCAGTGCTTTTATTCACTTGTTTTTTACCCATGCAGTTTTAACGAAACGAAAAATAAGGTTTTGGGTAACGTGAGACTGATTACTGTTGGTTTGTAAGTCAGTTGGTTTTTGGAGTTTTTTTAAAGTAATTAGCCAGTTCGACGGACGAATGTCCTATAATTTCTGGGGTCCTAGTGAAAAAGTCTTTTGAACATCAAGTGAAAAAGGGTTTAAGTCTAGTATACTCCGTTCTGACCCTTTTTTTACTACAAGTTGTCTGCGCCATATTCTTCTCTGTTAAAATAACTATTGCAATTATTTTCGCTGATGACTTGATGACAGTAGTCAGAAATTACGACATTATATTTTTTGGCGAAATGACGTCTTTGTTCTTCCTTTTGGAACGAAGTAAGCTACATTATATTGCCAAAGTACGTACTGTGAAGTAATTCGCCCTTTAGGAGCTTGAGTTTGGTACAGTCAAGCAATTTGATATCTAGGCCACCATGGACTTTGTCAACGTAAAGTTGTAAATTAAAGCATAAGACGTCTCTTGCGTTTTGGTTGACTAAGTTAGTTTAACATAGTCCATAGTGGGCCAAAAATCAAATTGGATGACTGCTCCTACGCATCGCAGCCATGACTGATTAAGAATCAATCAGCGTAATCAGAGTTTTGTCACACATACAAATATCCCTAAGTACACTTGTTCGATATTTGAAGATGTTCTACTGGTTTATTTATTCTGTGATACTGTGCTTCAAAAGGAAATGGCAATTATAAGGGGTCGCACTTTTGGTGCCGATGACGTCAATTTGCATACAAGGTGATTAAAAATGAAAGACTAGTGTTGAAAGGTTGACATTTGGTTCAAATATCGCCGAACAAGTTCCTCATAAGCCCTTATTAAACTTCCTGGGTTCATCGATACTGACATTGAGAGGGATAGTAGCAAAAATCATCGAGTAGCATTATCATTCAAAAACTGTTTCTATGCTGTGATAAAAATAATTATATTTAGGCAATGACATTTATGAAAGAAAATTGATTAAATTGGCCATTTTTAGTAAAAAAATATAAAAAAATAATGCTGCTGCCGTAATCCGTTGTTTGATTGCGATTAAGCTGTTATTTAACTTAAGTAATTATACCCCGCTTTTTATTATAGATTATTTATTTATTTGTACCAGTTAATACCTAAACACCAGCTGAAAGCAGAGCACCCTGTGTTAAAATTTATTCATTTTGACGTCATCGGCACCAAAAGTGCCATCCCTGATTATAGGTATTAGCGCATACTGACTTTTTCCTTAGAACGGTAGTACAGATGTACTCACCAATTGTACCAGGGAACCATGCGCAGAGAGGATTCCTTTGAAGGTCCGAGCTGCTGTTCCCCACTCTTATTTCCAAGTCTTGAAGGGGTTGATGACCTGCAGGAAAACAATGCATGTATAGTCAAGTTTAAACGGATTAGTTCGTTGTAAATATTTGTTATTCATTGATAAAGTTTTGCGCTCTTACGCTGTAAGCATACTTTGTCCCTTTCTGTAAAATTCAAATGTCACAATGAAGGATAAGGACAAAACAAAAACGTACTTATGAATAAGAGGGTTATCCTACTCTGCATATAGAGAAGCACGCATACAACACAACCTTTTACATCACACACGCTTCAATTATTGGTCAGCCACAGTCTAATAATTTATCTAACATAACACGCCGCCAACCGGCGGTATTGCAAAAAGCGGGAGTAAACCTAGCCGTCTGTGACGCTTTTGGTGACAGTTGATCGGTTATTGACCAATTTCCACGCAACTTATTGTGCAAGTCTTATAGTCTAGAATTTGTAGTTGCGTAGCAATAGCCATTAAAAAAAATACAGTTTGATATAATCAGGACGATCCATGTGTTTTTTTAAAACGATAAAATGGCTTCTTTTAATATGACGGATCTTTTAAGTATGAGTATTATTAGTTGAAAACTTGGCTAGCGGTCCAAGCTTCCATTTCCGGGAAGAGAAAATAGTAGCGAGCGTAGCAATAGCAAAATCTTCTCAAGACCTTTTTCAAACAGAAATTAAGAAAATTCTTTGAACTTCCCGAGAATTGTAAGAAACTTTCACAATTTGAGAAGTTTCTTGTCAATACACTGCTAGACGAGCGCAAGTATATTTTCTTAAGTCTTAGGTTTATAAGGATACTTTACCGCTTTCATAATAGTAAAGAACGAATACTACATAGAAGTACTGATACTTATTATGTTGTATCTGTGGTTGTGAGGCTAGGTGATTAAAAGTATCCGCGGCGTCCAACTCTATGTACTTAATCACAAAATAAACAGAACAAGGGAGCGGGTTGGGTGCAGTTCGGGAGAACAGCGGGTATATTGACAATCTGTGAATGATCAACTCACCATGGCGGTACAAAAAGTGCGTGCGACGGCTAATTCTAAAGCGTCTATTTGGTAATTAAATGTTGACGCCGTCGTATTAGTAACAACTCACTTACATTTACGTGCACTGGGTGTCTCGACTGCTGGAAATGTCCCTCTTTGAGAGTTAACCGACTAATTTGAACATCAATCAAAACCGTGAATTTGCGGCGCTACCCTGCTCACTGGAGCTGCATGTACAGTACCGGCAAATAATGTAAAATTTCAAAATCCATACAAATTTTGTTTTAGTATGAACGCGTTGGCAATGGTTTTTTAAATACTAACTTTTTTTACTACGACATGTACAAACATTTATTATAAACTATTTTGAACCTTATTTAATCAGCTAACGAATTGAATAATACCAATACAATTGGTCAACTAGTTCTTGATTGGTTATTTGGTATGAGATGTAAGTACAAAGGTGATATATTATTTGCCGGTACTGTAGGTAAGCCACGGCTTATACGCAGCTTTTAAGCAACGTCACTTGGCCGGATTCGTTAGTGAAACAAATGGAAGATTTTTTTGTATTAGCACAAAATCCTCAATTTAAAATGAAAATAAGTTATAACACAAAAGAGCTATTGGAATAACGAATTGATCGACGAGCTTTGTAAGTTCATTTTAAAAAGGTCCTTGTCAAGATATATGTTTTTTTACATTGATCGTACACATGAACGCTTATTTATGATTATAGCAAAATACGCGTTCGGTCTGTTCCGATTGATTGGCAGTTGCCTCGCAAACCTCATACGATCCCTTGTTTGTCTGAATACGAGTACTCACTTACATTGTAAATTATTTTCATGAAAATGTAATAGCTTCTAATTTAAGTTAGGTAAGGTTATGTTGAATCTTATGTTAAGCATCCATTTTTATTCTCATACATTTGGTTAATTCAGGTCAAAATCCGATACGTTTTGTATGCGCCACAAATACTCGCGCTCCTTACACAATATTTGCCTAAACCCTACGTCCAAGCAGACCGCTAGCAAAGTAAACTAAACAAAAACTTTAGTAAGCAATAACCATTGAGGCGAAATTATTCCTTACAACTTTAAAAAATAATATAAAGAACTTACCGCAACACCCTCTAGTAGTAACCCTCACAACTTTCACAGCGTAGTGGCGCAGAAGGTCCACTTGCCACCAAGGGCTGGCTTCGCGCTGTGTCTCGGAGCAGCGCTTCCCGTCGTGCTCTGTGGTCTTCTCGCCGTCGTTGCCGTTGGCCGCGCTGCCGCCGCGTACTGTTGTGGACTGATTGGCAGGCTTCCGGAAGGCTACGTTCGTCCCTGTTACAATTTAAATAAGGTGAACACAGTGAACAAACGCAAGCAGACACTGCTAATTACAATTCAATAATTCCAGAATCTTGGAAATTGGATTTGATTTAGACGGTGAGAAACGGAGATAAATTTGTATGGATTTTTTGTAACGACTACGCAATTTATGCCTAATAATAATAATAAAGGGGACTGGATCGCTAGTGACAGACATGCGGCTAAAACACTTCAATAAAGGCTTTTATGTTGATAAAAACATTTCACTTTTTGACACGACTGTCTATTCTTGTCACTGGCCAGCGAAATTATACAGGTTGGCTGACAGTTGCAAATTATACAGTGCGATGTTAAACGCAGGATTAACTTGTGAGTCACAAGTGCCACGACCCTAAGGCGACGGCAGTCGGCAAGTCTTCCCTGCCATCGCATGCCATTATAAAATTAAAAATTAAATAGTTTATTTTTTAGTCAAAAGCAGTGGTTTACTGTAGACTTGAGGGTTGCCGGTCGCCAGTCTATTATTAATTGTGAACTCGTGAACTTATGTTTGAAATTGGCCGCTGATATGTTTTTACATGTAGAAATTTGCGCGACGGTGACTGTGGCGGCAAAAGCTACATGTTTTGTTTTAATTCTCTTCTTAGTCCTCTTTTCAAGAAAGGCTATTTTTGTCAATGGCTAGTGAATGAGACTATAATCGGTTAATATATTTTAAACTCTTAACTTAATGGTTTGATTCGTTTTAGTTCAGAACTTTCATCATCCTTAAAGTCCTTTAGTTTTTTTTAAGGTATTTTGGGCATTTAAGGTTAACATAAATAAACATTTTGCTAGTAAAATATTAAATTGTTACCCATATGATAATATTTGCGAGCGTTGTTATTACATTAAGAGGTACTAATGGAATCTTGGTTTCGGCCTTTAACGTTTCATCTGTAATTTTCAAATTGCATCGATTGCGTCTAATATTAGAGTATTTTGGGATGGAAGTAAAGTTTAACCGAAGATCGTTTGGAATTAAAGCAGTTCTAACAATTAGTTAACTCATATTGAAGTATTTGTAGCACGATTTTAAAATCTTGATTAAATAGGATATCCTTGAACTAGAAGGGCTGCTTTCTGTTTTTTTTCTTTAGTGGTGAAGGCAGAGCTACAGAATCACCAATCAATCTAAAAACTTTCTGATAATTCTGTAACCACATTTTGTACAATTAGTCTACAGATGTTTTTTCAGCTTACCACAAAATGGTGCGTCTGCGGTCCAATCGCCTCTCAGCGTGCATTCCCTCTGGTGCGCACCGAACAGTTCGTAGCCTTCATCGCATTCATAAGTAGCTATGGACCCCGGCACTATGTCGGTGTCACTGGCCAGCGAGACTCGGGCATTGGGCGGCACGGCCGGGTGCCCGCAACGGCGTTCCACTGAAAAAGAAAATACATTTTAAATTTCGAAGTTAGAATCCGTAACTAGGTAGTGAGGAAACGGTTGTAATTTATAACATTGATACTTTGTAAGTTCGTAGTGGATTTAATTAACTAAATCGCGTATTATAAGGGTGATCTAATCGCATAATAATAAAATGATCGCATAATAAGTAGTAAAATAAATAACTATTTTAAACTTTGTACTTGATATGTCTGTGAAAATGCCCGATTATTTACCGAACTTTGTTTTTGACATCTGTCAAAGCATTAGAAGATTGTTGATTATGATTTTTAAGCCACTTTTAGAGCATGAGATTATTATAAAATATAGATTTAATATGATGGCAAACTACAACTATCTGGTAACCAAATAGTTCAAAACACGACGTTCCACGTTCGTTTTAAGTCAAGCTTGTAATTAACCTTTGACATGTCGTCCCTCCGATTGTAGATTGAGAGTGCTCGGCTTTGAATTGTTAAACGCTTTGTGCATTGAAATACGTACAACCCAGTCTATGTTTCATCTGTATGCAGTGGGGTCCAACTCTAACCTATGAGGAAGTTGCATGTACATTGATTTAACCACTCGCTTGTTTTTGGTGACCAAAGTTACAAAATAATTAGATTGTTCAACAATGGACTAAAACAAGCCATAACGACACGAGATGTTTGCGATCTGAGCGCGGATAGTTCGAGTGTCATTATAGTTGATAAGTCCCGCGTTAAACACATTACTTTTAACTTTGAATGCGATGAAAGAAAACGACGGACTAAACAAAATTACAATACCTATTAATTGTAACAAAATTTCTAACAAAATTCCGCGTTATTTTTTAAAGTGACGCTTTAAATGCTTGCATATTTAGCCAACAGATTCAAACTTGAAAAATATTTTTAAAAGAACTGGACCATGCATAATAAAATGAATTCATCATTAATAAAATTAAATAGATTCATATTAAAAATCATTAATCGTGTTGCACGAAATTTTATACGCACGCGTTAAGAAACACTCAAAATGGCGATAATTCTCCATTCACACCGTGTTTAGTTGTTTAGGGGTTTCATAAGTAAATAAAATAAAATAAACTTTAGTCCCTAGAGACTTCCACACACACACACACGCCCCACACGGACAGTCCCGATGTGCAGAGGTTAAAGTAAAATTTTACTAGAAGTGAAAAAAAGTTACAGTCAACTTGAGAAACAAAAACTATTTTTTATTTACGTTATTTTTCGAAGGTGTTGGAACATGACTTGCAGAATGGCGTATCGGTTGTTTACTTGGGAATGTAGTGAGTTCTGTTGAGTCTATGATCGATATTACAAAAATACGTAAAAAAAAAAAAAAAATCTCCATTTCAAACACAGAGCAATATAGCAAACACAGAGCCGACTTGTACACGGAATATGAAAGCGATTTACGTCACCTTTTTTATTTAATAAACGCTCAATGACATTTTGCTTGACTACGTACACTATAAAATATGTCCGTTCCCAATATTTAAAGCGCGGATAGCTTTAATTTATTTGGAGTATTAAAGTAACGTCATCGTTGTCAAAAGTAGGTAGCCGACTTTATCCGCGGTTTGATCCTTAGTGGACATTAGTTTTGCCAGAAATATCTTCACATGCCATTTGCGGCAAAAAAGTTTTCGATTAAGATTAGTTTTGATATGTTAAAATCTGTAATTATAAGTTAGAACTAGATTTATCTTTACCGTCGTACTCAGAAACATTTTAGAGACGACTAGAGGACGCGCGCGACTTTGTGTGCGTAGAATTTGTTTCCCGCTACTCTCCCTTCTTCTTTCCTTTCCTTCTTAACCCCGTTAGGGGATGGATTTCAATAAAATACGAAACAAGTTTTCCATCAATTCTGTTGAAGAATGTTTATGCAAAATTTTAAGTAGATTGGACCAAGAAATCACGTAGTCCCATACAAACTTTGCCCAGCAGCAGCACGTCGTGACTTTAATTTTGGCTTTCCATTAATGGAATAATCCATTTTCATACACAAATAGTAGGTACCTACCTAAATATCTATTGCCGTCTATAACTTCAACGTTATCCTTGCAAAATCCCGAAGATTTTTTCTTAGTTTTTACGTGATAACGTCAATATTAGGTAAGCAGTCCACCCAAAATTAAAACAAATGCCAAGTGGCATTTGAGACAAAAAACTTTGAGAACCTCTGATTTAGGCTAATTACACCATCAACATAGATGGGGTCGTTGGTCATCATCGCTTTAAAGCCGACAAGCCAATTAGGTCGACTATTCAGCTAACATTAGAGTAATAAAGCTAGATCTGAGTACCGCCTATCTTTTACTGCTAACTATAACATTGCATGCAACAATATTCATTACGAACATTTCTTAGATGCAATTAATAAAATGTAGGGTAAAGTCACCAGTGGTCAGCCAGAACCCTGTAGTCGGCCTCTGCCTATACTTTGTATGAGTGTGAAGAGTACGAAAATTTCCCAATCTTTACACTCATATAAGGTCGACTACTGGTCTCTGGATGACCACTGCTGACTTTACCCTATGTACCATAGACAGGAAAGTAAGAGGACCGGACGAGTCAATATTTCAAACCAAAGATATTTTAGAATTGGAGATTTAAAATACTTATAACGGAGTCAATCTACTGGCGCTTCGCGCAAGATCAAAACTTCAGAGAAGCCGCGCTGAAAAAAGTCTAGTCTCATTAATTTGTCAAGTGTATGTGATTACTTGAACCCTGTGGTTGCATACTTTTGTTTCATACTCCTACCATTACGAACATTCTTACCATCAGGTCATATTGACGATCATCCCTGGTCTGTATTAAAACATACATCTTAAAGGTAGAAGTTAGAGTGATAGACATCAGAAGAAATAATCAAGATGTAGATGCAAAAAATTCGCAGAGATTCCAATCACATTATTTCTAGCACTGAAAGTTTGTGCCTGGGATGCTTAGCGTATCGTCTCTTTATTCCATTGGAAGTTCCCGCGATCGAAAATCGTAAGGTGGTATTTAGGTGTGTTTTAAATATCATTGGCTTAAAATATTTAATATTTAATAATTATTATAGAAGATTAGTTTCACATATTATTTATTATAACTCTAAAAAAAAAACATGACGTCAAGATAGTTCTAATTAGGATTCAATAAACATTTTAAACTTTAACCGCGTTACTTATAAACGCGTTTGGCTACTTCACGGTTACTCTACGTGTATAAGTAACGCCATATTTCTTTACATATACATTACGTTAGACGCAATATTACTAGATACCACACCGCCGTAAAACTTCTATTAAAAAAAACTTGCTGATAATACTCTTTATCTATCCAAACAGCAAAATTGAAAACTTTAAGAATTTTCAAAGGTTTCATGAATTTGAATGCCCCATGACTTATAATAATCCAAGACAGAATCAAAAACGCGAGCTCATCACAGGTATTTGCCCATGGAATTGAACACAGGACCGTCAGCTTCGTTAGCAAGGTCCCTGAACTAAACGTCGTAAAATAAAATTTAGTTTCCGTCAAAAATATCATTTTTGGAACGAGCTTTTGTTGCAGACTGTCCTTTTTTTTGCACAATCGTCGACGTTTCTAATCAGCCCTAACATTTTGGGTTTATCATGTATAATTTAGGAGTTCCTATCGCCGCCCTGAGTCTCCATCATCAGACCAGCTCGACGGTACTATATTATTGTCATCAGAACTAAAGGTACCGTAAAATGTGCCTACTTTGCTCCCCCATGGGTAACTATGCTCCATAGTGACTTTTTTGTATGTTACTTAACAGACAAGGCCGAAGACAAATTTTCTAAAAATAATTGATGTATACATCCTGCTGCGCAGTGAATGAAAGCACTAGAATGATTTACAATACAGAATACCTCAATATAACGATGGAGCAAGATTACCCGTGGGGGAGCAAAGTAGGCACATTTTACGGTATATACAAATTTTCAGCTTCATCGGAAACCGGGAATTGGGTCAAATTAATGAAAGATTACAAGTTACATAAAAGCTTATAATAACATTTTACTTCTCTGTAACTACCATAATAGGTAAGCCAGGCAGTTAGCTAAAGCTAATTAAATAATCATTTTAAATATTTTATTAATAGCTTCATAGAGTACAACTGACTTCATTATGAACCACATGTTTTAGCTCTGCTATGTAGTAGGTACTTATATAACAAAGCAACGAGATGCCGTTTACGATAAAAACACAATTAACAATAGCCTTCCGCGTTTTTTCTATTGTACTTAATTCATTTTATCTTCAAGTAACGCATAAATAATATCTGCTACTAAACATTAAAACTAATAGGGAAGGCTATGTGGGTAATATAATTTAGGAGTACTAGGTTCGCAGAACGAAACCATTTTGTAGTTGGTTCGAAATACTGGTGCAAAGTAATGCCTCTATTTACATCCGTCTTATTTTTGCCTTGGTCACCATTTTATCATTGCATAATAGTCTTACGGGGTTACTTATTAACATGGAATAACTGTCCTTATCTGTCTGTCACAATGACACATTTGAATTTGACAGACCTACGCCCCCCACGGTTATTCCTCGTTTATAAGTAACGCGGTTAGTCTATTTTGTCTCTATAAATAGTGGTATAATAGCATTGTTTTATACTAGGCCGCCATTATTGTCAATGAAATGAGAGCTATTATAACAATAATAAATGCCCAGATGTAGTGATATCGTAAATATTTGGTCGGATATAATCTTTTACATCTTCCTTTCTTGTGGCTGTATTAATTAAAAAAAACGGAAATTGGTCACACGACGGCTCTTTTACACGTCGGTAATATTAAGTGGATCTAATAGCGCTTCGGACAAGACCATCATTAGGAGAAGAAGCGCTGCAAGAAACTCCAGCAGGAGTTCGTTTATTCAATCATAAATATAAATAATACTTAAAAGTAAGTTATATTACAAGGTAATAAAGTAATAAATAATTATTTTAAACCTAACCCAAATAAATTCATGTAAGCTCCATAACACTTAATTAAAAATAGTGACTAGGAGAACAACTTGAACGAGCCTCTACGTCTGGAACGATAATTTAAATAACTAACTGTAAAACAGGTCCTTGCAAGCGTGAACCGACCGGACCCCTCAGACGGCACCCTTTCACGAGTATTATGCGGATCTCAGCCATCACCCCCCCCTACCATGTGTTCGGGAAGGTGACGACCCGATCAACGGCGCATTAATAAACTGATCTCGACTGCAATGCGCGTCGTTTACTTTGACGTATCTTATGACGACATCTCAGACAAGACGAGTTTATTAATTTAATACGGTATTTAGTTCAATTAAGTTAGGGCCGTAGTTAAAAATGCAAGACGAATAAGAACTTTTGCGACAAATATACATGTTAATAAATGAAAATTATCAATGTCATCGTATCATATTTTTCTTAATGATTTACTTGTATTAGTTTTTTAATAATTTTGTATGAGCTAGTCTTCTAGGAATACGTACTCAAAGCTGGTTTAATGTGAAAAGCGCTCTTGCAGCCTTGTTTTAGCGGGAAAGTAATGAAAGCGCAACCAACTCGACGATGTAAGAAATAAAATATTTTGAATTAGAATTTGGAAAATATTAGTCGTAAATATTATATATTAAAAAACGAGTAGGAAGCCTCCTTGTTTGATACATAGGTATGTTACAGAATTTCATTCTTATTCTATATTACAATAATATACTACGACGATAGCTGAGTCGGTAACGACCCTGCCTACGAAGCTAGCGGTCCGGGGTTCGATCCCCGGCACAGGCAAATATTAATGTCTTGGGTGTTTTCTATGTGTTTAAGTATGTATTTATCTATACAAGTATGTATCATTGCCTAGTACCCATAGTACTATACATAGTACAAGCCAAGAACTTCGTTTGGGGCTAGGTCAATTTGTGTGAGATTGTCCCCGGATATTTATTTATTTATATACAACATAGGTGCCTTCTTCCATATAAGCTTACTAAGCAAGCGTATAATTAACTTGTTTTTATTTATTTTTTTATTTTTTATTTTATGGCATAGGAAGGCAATCGAGCACACAGGCCACCTGATGGTAAGTGGAAACTGTGACCCATAGACATTCGCATTCACAAGACTGCAAATGCACTGCCAACCCTGAGGACTAAGATGGAATGCTTATGCTAGTCATTTCACCGGCTGTCTTATCCCCAAACCGGAATACAACAATGCGAACACTGCTGCTTGGCGGTAGGTTAATGGATAAGATGGTGGTACCAACCCGGACGAACCCTGCACACGGTCCTACCACAAGTAAGAAGTTTTAAACATTACAGGAGCACATACACGCATTCACACACACACACACATAACTACACGCGCACGTAAAGCATGCGCATTGCATGACCCCTCATTTCCGAATCTAGATTTCCCTGTAGGGCTTGCGATTTGCGATATGGCCTAAATACCATTGTGTGTGATCGTCGTGATCGATTTCTGTGTGCGGTATAAATTGAGCGGAGAGTTTATTTCTGGATTTCAGTGAATTTTTCTGGACACCGCTGAACCTTTGATATGTGAATGCGTATTCCCAGCATCAACGTTAGATTTAAAAAAGCAATCAAATTGGTCCAGGGGGGTTACCATGACATACTAAAGCAGTTCAGTTTAGGCTGAGAGAAAGTGATAGAGCTATACAACTGCTATAGCTCGGTCCCTTTCTCTCAACTTAAACTGAACCACCCAGCACATTGCAATTTCAAAAGTCACAGCACAGACAAATCAACCCTCATTTTTCCGGAGGCAAAATACATTAATGACGTAGGTATCGGTTTCCAAACAGAGTTGGTGAGTCGTAAGGTTGGAATGCCAATTCAACGATTCCTTAGTGTATTTGCATCTAAATTGGAGTCTGTGGCACTGAAAAGTAGGAAGCCTGTGTGATTACTCAACATGCAATTAACTGTCGTTCTTTTATAAAACCTAACTCAAAACGAACCTCTGCTCTATATCCTAATGTGTAAGACTATGGTGTGTTGTTATAACGTTGTAGGTATGTTGTGTTGTGTCATTCTTGTCGTAAACGATTTGAAACGTATAAGCTTTTAGCTGTTTACTAATTAAATGGAGATCACTGAATTTCCTAATACACACATACAATAGACAGGTTTCGTTTATATAAATAATAAACAAATATCAGGGGACAATGTCACACCAATTGACCTAGTCCCAAACTAAGCTCTAGGCTTGTACTATGGGTACTAGGCAACGATATAAATACTTATATAGAGAAATATATACTTAAATACATAGAAAACATCCATGACTCAGAAACAAATATTCGTGCTCATCACACAAATATCTGCCCTAACCGGGATTTGAACCCAGGACCGCTAGCTTCATAGGCAGGGTCACTACCAACTATAACTATGGTGATTCGTTATAGTTAGGTTGTCAAATAACAATGACATCCGAATTTCCGGAGCAAAATTGATCGCTCCCGGCTTTGTTCAATATTTTTATTGTAAGCGTATTATTTTGGTATCGATGATAAAGTACTTAAGTATCATACAACATACTTGTGATAGTTATTATTATCTCTTTATCAATCCTCTTTATATAATTAAATAGTTCCATTTCCGAAATATACAGTGAACGTAAATATACCGCAACAATAAATGAAGTTATAAACTATCGAACTTTTCTTTTGAATTTTTATACTAACAATTAAATTAAATTTTTACAAACTAATCTGAGAGCGATCGTTAGTATAGGGGACAAGACAAGACTAAGGGCCGTATTAATAAACTCATCTTGGCTGAGACGCCCGTCACAAGATACGTCAAAAGTAAACGTCAAGCCATACAAAACTGTCAGTTTTGACGTATCTTGAGACTCGCATGAAAGTCGAGATCAGTTTATTAATACGGGCCTAAGTATGGATAATTGCTTTAGCGATATACGAACGGAGCCGTTTCTCTATCTGTCATTTAATTTAGCTCCAAAAGTCTGGATTAATAGTCGTTCTATTTTGAATTTTGTTCGTGTGTTGTTTTTGTTTTTTATTTCTTATATCAAAATACACGCTGAATGCCTTCGTCTGTCTGTGATTGCAGCTTCACGCAGGAACTTCCGATTAGGAAGCGTTGTTTATTTTAAAGAAAGCTTGTTTTTCTTGGGTGGTTTTAACTAGAATAGGGGAAAATCGATCGGCCACTATTTTAAGCTTTAGACTAGGCTTTATCAATAAATATCGGGCAGCAGGACACTTAAGGTAAGTTCCCACCTAATCAGTTGTCGGCCGAAGTATGTTCGGGCGTCGTCGTCCGAACTCGGCCGATCGAAACAAACGTATGTAAAGGAACGAGAGCTCTGACACTGCTACAGTACGGTATAGTACTCTAGTGCCATTAGAAGAGTAAAAAAATTAATTGAAATGGTTTTAATTGTTTTTTCCGATACTTCTTTTGTTGGTTCATCTGAGTTTGAGTAACGTAACCTGATTTTTTGTTATAAACGTTAGTAATAAACATTTTAAGCATTATTAACTGTCCTTAAAAATAGTATTTTCTGAGATATTTCGCATTTTATAAATCAGTTAAAAAATGGGTTCCTAGTTTCATAATTAATTTCTTTATTCAGTAAGCTTTAAATAAATTGTCATTAAACTAAGGAATCCTAAGAACGTGACGCTGTACACAACATAGAAGAACTTCTGTTAGATACATTTTAAATTCCCTTCATGCAGAAGGTAATTTAAAGGGTAAAGGAATTCCCGGAACCTGTTAGATCGAATAAAATCCTGCGCAAAACATGCGATGTATGTGGAACGTGTGAGGATGCAAAACTACCTAGTTCAATAAATATTATAAATCATAAATGTCAGTGCACTTTTAATACCTTAGCGCTTGTACGACACGTGTAAAAAGCATAAACGACTTATGAACTTTTTAACGAAGTTAATATTCATTTATATATACTTATACATACATAAACTCAATCCTTCATTCCCAGAGCTACAGAATTATCAACCACTCTAAAAACTTTTTGCTAATTCTGTACATTTTGCACAATCGGGCTAAGATGTTTACCAGTGTATTATTTTTTACATTTTACTCGGTAAAACCATATCTCTTTTGAAATGTTATCAAATTGCTAAGTGTAAAAACAAAACCAAGTAGAATAAAGCCTTACAGTCCCAAGTCTGTGAGACCGGTGTCAAAAATTACTATATTTGTTTTCTTCAAATAGTCTGCATTACCACCCTTTGAAGTCGCCGACACTGCGTTGTGCTCGCCGCGGCGGCTTCTTTGTGTACCAATTGTAGCGGCTTATCAAAGCATGCAAACTGTTTCAACGAACGAACCATACAATTATTTGATGATTTGTAGATTTTCAAAAATCGCTTACACAGCGATATGCATATCGACAAGGCTCACAAACCCTTTTTCTACCTTATTGCACTGTAGTAAGGTCTAATAGTCGATACGTATCTTTGTAGACGACTTAAAACGGCGTTCGGCCGATTATCGCTATTACCCTTGCACTCGCAGCTGACAGTACATTTTTTACTCGAAAATGTAATCAACATCATATTATTATACAAGTAAAGTACAATAAATACGATGCCTTTCTCTAATATTAATAAATAGGCCTTTTCGTCTATTCCAGATGATTTTGGTAGCACTATAATAATAAGAGCTGTTGGTGAGTGGCGACACCACGGACCTGAATGCTCCCGAGGGTAGGTCCTGTTCCTCACCTCACGCTTGCCTTCACCGGCCGGCTGGAGTGAATAATGACGAGGAACAGACCCTCACCTCTGGCTTGCCTTTATTGGCCGGTCAGAGTGGAGTCGCAAGAGCTATATGCTCGAAGGGTGGATGTGTTGCATAAGTGGTGAGTGGGCACCTTATGGTCGTTTAAAGTCCAGAAGCACCTCTCCACCCTTAGCCCCTCTGGAACTGTTGCCTCCCTGCTGCTATATATATGCGGCTATTTCGGGAGGCCCATTCCATTGAGTTGGCAAGTCACCGCCTGCCATTTCAACCAAAGTAATTAGCATTGGCCAGGCAGGCCCCGTAGTTTCATCAATAGCCTAGTTCACCAATCCATATCAGTTCATTCATAGAGCCCATTTTAATACTTCCATCCTTCTTAAATAGTCCTACACTAACCGTTGGTTGTCCGTGGGAGCATACTTCCATAGTTTGAACTCAGGGACAATCGCCGGTTGGTGTCCCATCACTTTACTAAATTAAACTTGTCTAAAGGGCCTCTGCGTGTTGGCTTCGGCTCCATGTACGCCTTCCAAAGGTCCGGGACTCCCATAGTCTCGTGAAAGGTAAAGACATACAAATAATAATAATAATAATACCGCAGGGCAGCTAGTGGTTAACTGTTGGTGAGTGGCGACACCACGGACCTGAATGCTCCCGAGGGTAGGTCCTGTTCCTCACCTCACGCTTGCCTTCACCGGCCGGCTGGAGTGAATAATGACGAGGAACAGACCCTCACCTCTGGCTTGCCTTTATTGGCCGGTCAGAGTGGAGTCGCAAGAGCTATATGTGTTGCATAAGTGGTGAGTGGGCACCTTATGGTCGTTTAAAGTACAGTAGCACTTCTCCACCCTTAGCCCCTCTGGAACTGTTACCTCCCTGCTGCTACATATATGCGGCTATTTCGGGAGGCCCATTCCATTGAGTTGGCGAGTCACCGCCTGTCATTTCAACCAAAGTAATTAGCATTGGCCAGGCAGGCGCCGTAGTTTCATCAATAGCCTAGTTCACCAATCCATATCTGTTCATTCATAGAGCCTATTTTAATACTTCCATCCTTCTTAAATAGTCCTACACTAACCGTTGGTTGTCTGTGGGAGCATATTTCTATAGTTTGAACTCAGGGACAATCGCCGGTTGGTGTCCCATCACTTTACTAAATTAAACTTGTCTAAAGGGCCTCTGCGTGTTGGCTTCTGCTCCATGTACGCCATCCAAAGGTCCGGGACTCCCAATAAAGTCCCGTGATTGGTAAAGACATACAAATAATAATAATAATAAAACACGTATGAAGACACTTTCGCTCGTGACTTAACAGGCCGATTCGGGATCGGCCGCACGCACGGCAAGTGAAAGTCATCTAAGTGGGCAAAAAAAAAAAAAAATATATATATATAATTTAAATAAATACATACATACATACCTTCACGCCTTCATTCCCAGAGTGGGGTAGGCAGAGCTACGGAATTACCAACAACTCCAAAAACTTGTTGATAACTCTGTAACCACAATTTGCACAAATAGGTTAAGATGTTTAACAGTGTATATTGGTGACAGGTAGCAAGCCCATCGCCTAACAGTACTACAAGCCTTTATTCCCGTAGTCGCCTCTTACGACTTCCACGGGAAGACATGGAGTGGCACAATTCTAAGCCGGCAACCACACGGCAATATATAAATACATACAATACAGATATCACAACATTATGCAGGACTTATGCCCGGTTTCTGAAGTACTTTTATCGGTGGTTTATCTGTCCGTAAACGCTATTGGTCCGTTAACTTTGACAACTGCGATTCCGAACAACGACTCAAAGATAAACTCCGTTTAAACTAGGTTTAACTTAACTGACCAAATTATTATTTTTACAAAAATCAACCGGAATTGATGTTGAATTAAGGCATTAACAGCAGTCTACGTATGACAAACTATTAAGATCCATCTAGCGGCAGCGGAAGTAACTATTTATCTGTCAATAGTTATCGAACTGTTCGTAGAGCACTCAGAAACGCACGAAGAGATAAACGTCGTTTAACCTAAACATAACTTTAACGGATCAATAGCTATTAAAGGTTTAACTAGTGACTTCAGAAACCGGGCATTAATGCTTAATATTATCAGAGTGCTTGTTTTTTTGAGCTTGCCATATATGAAGCGGCAGCGCGTTCCAAAGACGGATCCACTGAAGGGCAAAGGAATTTGACATGAAGCCAGTGCGATTGTAGGGATGGAGAGTTTAAGGCTTTATTACTACATTATCTTTACACCTATTGTTATCGTATTGACAATATTACTATTGCGTTTATAACTTGATAGTTAGTATAATGGTGACGCAATAGGACAAAACTCAATGTTAATTTGCCCCTTGGTATTTAGTACTATTTAACAGATAAAAATGCCTGACCTAAACCAGAATAAATAACTTAATAATATTTTTTTGGCATAGAGTAGGCAAACCAGCACACAGGCCACCTGATGGTAAGTGGAAACTGTGGCCCATAGACATTCGCATTCACAAGACTTTTATCCTAAGACAAATGCACTGCCAACCCTGAGGACTAAGATGGAATGTCTCTAAGCTAGTCATTTCACCGACTGTCTTATCCACAAACCGGAACACAACAATGCGAACACTGCTGTTTGGCGGTAGGTTAATGGATAAGATGGTGGTTGCGATCCGGACGGACGCTGCACAAGGTCCTACCGCCCGCCAAAAATATAAATATTGTTTCTTGACTAGAGGAAACGTTTTATGTAGAAAAGATTATACATATCTCTTTATGAGGTTTCTGAAATAGATAAATAAATAAATATCAGGGACAATGTCACACCAATTGACCTAGTCCCAAACTAAGCTCTAGGCTTGTGCTATGGGTACTAGACAATGATATAAATACTTATATAGAGAAATATATACTTAAATACATAGAAAACATCCATGACTCAGGATCAAATATTCGCGCTCATCACACAAATATCTGCCCTTACCGGGATTTGAACCCAGGACCGCTAGATTGGTAGGCAGGGTCACTACCAACTAGGCCAGCGCGTCGTCGTCGTCGTTTCTTGCACCGTCATATTCATTTTTGGCGGGTATATACTCGTAATTATACACATATATATATATATATATATATATATATATATATATATATATATATATATATATATTTTTTTTTTATTTATTCGCTCTTAATGCTTACATGCCATTTGCTCATAATTTCGCATCTGATACTTTATTTTTATTAATTGTTTTAAGAGTTGTATAAACTAGGTTAAGTATCATCATAGTCATGACTACATGAGTTATATATAAAAAAAAACTAACAGTTAAATTTCTAGCGGCGCTACTTCACAGGAGCGGTCTCCTCTTAGGAATCGCCATATAGTATCGTAGATTATGGACGTGTAAAAGTGCCCGAGCGGCCTACTTACATAATAAACATTATTTATTTTCAAAAACAAAGCGAGCAATAAAAACAAGTGCAAAACGTTACTTGTGGGAGAACCTTGTGCAGCGTCCGGGTTGGTACCACCATCGTATCCATGAGCCTACCGCCAAGCAGCAGTGTTTGCATTGTTGTGTTCCGGTTTGGGGATAAGACAGCCGGTGAAATGAAGTAGCATAGAGGCATTCCATCTTGGTCCTCAGGGTTGGCAGTGCATTTGCAGTCTTGTGAATGCGAATGTCTATGGGTCACAGTTTCCACTTACCATCAGGTGGCCTGTATGCTCAATTGCCTTCCTATGCCATAAAATAAATAAATAAAAAGCAATCAAGTTTATTTAAGGCAGCATTACTAAAGTTTTATAATATAAATTATAATGCAATACGCAAATGCGGACTTTCACTTCGTAACACGACCATAAGTGACCACTAGCAGTGTTCTCACGTTTTTGAGCGTTGCCAAGGGAATCTGATCGTTATGTCGACGACTAAATGTCGTGAATGTATTCAGGTTGTGTAACACAAGGATAATATGTTATTGAAGTGTTAGGCGTGTTGCTTTCAAAACCTGCCAGGTTCCAGCTAGTAAAGGGGACAGTGCTATAGCAGACATAATAGCTCTGTCTCATTTAAGTCTCTATTCAACACGGTAAAAATCATATCGTGTTTGAGCTGTTATCGTATTGTCACCGTTATAGCTCTTATTTACTTGTCACTAATGGCGGCTGACGTCATAACAATACCATAACAGACTAACTACGATATCGTTGTTACCGCCTTGAATACCAGCCCTGTACGGCCTCAGAATGTAAACCATGTTCATTTCTTAGGACCACTTGCACCGTACCAATGGTTAATTGAATAAGTACAGAGTTAACTAACCCGGGGTTAATTAATTACAGTTTTAACCCAAATCTTGTCTTGCACGATTAAAAACTAACTCTGAGTTCGCTAACCTGACAGTTTTTTATTTTATGCCGGCAACATTATTACAGTTCCATTCCGTTCTATAAACCTGCTAAATATGAAAGCATGAATGATGAATGGAAATATATGCCTATCTCTTTTACACTACAATGAGGGGTATAAGACTTCTCTCTTTACAACAAATTGGCATGACATTTGATTTAAGTGTATTATCTTGTGTCATTACTTTACTTCTTGGCAGTTATCGTTTAGCGGTACCCTGTTTACTGTCCATCACTTCAATGTTGTATAGGTACACGCGTGTGAGATCATATAGGTATATAGACTAAAGTCGGGGTCAATAGAAATTACAAAAGATGTAAACAATAATAGCAAAAGGACCTATTTACCATTATTACACCATAATCACTTTTGGACTTCGCGTGTGATATATTTTTTTAAACGGTGCAAGGCCAGTTATTAGTTTAACTCTGTGTAGACGGTTAACTCTGAGTTAGTTGGCTTAACCCTGCATTGTGCAAGTGGCCCTTACTTGTCTAATATATTAAACAACTTTCTAACCTCACAATGATCCTTCTTTGGCTAAAACAGCTACATTAAATTAAATAAAGCAATCACAGACCATACATTGGCCAATTATCCAAAATGTTTACTCAGTTTACTTGATTTATAATAAAAAAGCTGTTATCTTTTAGCTTTGAGCTGTTAACTATCTGATTTTTTTATTTGGCTCAGCTATTCATACAAAACATTGTCTTCAGACGTTGTTTGATTAGCGTCATCAATCCAAAATGTTTTTATTTACGTTTCAATGCCGTGCGAATATTTTGTCAAACAAAGACCGACCTTAGCATATTCAATGCCACAAACTACGAATTTGTATGCAATTTGAACAAGTCAGGTGTATCATTGGCACTGGTCGTAGTAAGGGATGAGGTTGCTTATTTACGGGAAGTAGTATAACTTACACGAAATACTTTTTTTTTTGGAGAGCACAATGAAATTACAGTAAATACCAGAACACTCACAATATTAAACTTGAAAATAAATCTATGCCACTTATCCGCAAAAATATCAGTATAGTATGAATCTTCTCAAATGAACTTTTCGCTTCGAGCCCTAATCTTCCAAACAAAGGCCATTGTTTCTATTGTTGTCCATTGTTGGCCATTGTTGTCCTACACTACCAAAACGTAACATCTAGAATGTCAGTGACATTCAATTTGAACCTTAATACTATGACGATACCGTTTGTTTTTCAATATCAATGTTGTAGTAGCACGTGCTAACTCGGTAGCTAGCGGTTTTGCGATAATAGAAACAATGGCCTTTGTTTGGAAGATTAGGGCTCGAAGCGAAAAGTTCATTTGAGAAGATTCATACTATACCCTATTTTTGGTCTAGGAGACCATTTAAGAGGGTTGAAGCTCTCGATGTAGGAGCGTTAAGCGCGTATCGTGTGCGGATTTCCACACGAAAAGCAAACAGTCTGAGTCGGTCGCCGTCGCACTCCTGTTAAAACGTTGAGGGACAAAAAGGAGCATTCTCTCGAATATGTATCAGCAGTTGAACTGCCCTCTCAGTATCAAACTATAGTGGGTGAGAAGAAGACGTTTACGAGAGCTACAATGCCTCAGACATGTCGCTGTCGTCGCAGTGCTAGATCTAAACAGGATCAACTCAAAATCCTTGTTAGTTTTGTTTCAAACTCATAGACGTATTAAAGTTGATTTTAAAATACAGTTGTATTTTGAGTTACTACTGTTTTCATCTTGAAGAGCAAAGTTTTTTTCTGAGGCAATAGTGAAAATGGGCTACAAGCCGAATTAACTCGTAATTAAAAAGGGTATATAAGTATATGAACGGAGTAATACTAGACCTTTTATCACTTGATCTTCAGAAGACTCATACCCTTTTCATTGGGGTTAATACAGAGGCAACAAAGATCTGCTTGCGTTGGAATAAAATAAAAAAAAGCATCGACCAATAAAGTCATATAAGATCACATTACGACGTACAACTTGTATTGCTCGGTTCGCTATTCATTGTATGATTTGCGGAGCGCAACAAAAGATAATAATTTAAACACCAATATGGCTGCCGGGATAGTCGTAGTATCAAACAAGCTAAATATAATAATATGACACACCTAACTTCCAGACTTCCCTACACAATGGTTATGTTATAAAATGGCACTACAATATCATGGATGCAATTTGTAACGTCTATTATTCGCACCACTAAGGATTGACTTTCCTAGAAACATTTACGGTTTACATTGAAAAGCATTTTACCGTACTCGAACCCAATATTCAAACCACGGATATATTAGTTCGGGTTAAAATTTAACATTTAAAACGTACATAATGGAATTATATTATTTTAAACTGAAATAACAATCCGTTTGTGGTTGGAAGCATTGAAGACACGTCGCCGTAGTTCCTCTTCGTTACTTATTGGTTTTGAATAAATATTGTCTTTCAAACATCACCAAAAAAAAAAACATCGTAGTCGTTTCAGTTCCACAAACAAAATCAGAGTGACAAATGATATCATAATGCAAAAAAGTAGGAATTCGTATCACATAACTACCTAACTTCGTACCTAACTAAAAAGTCAGCCGATTAAAACGAGGTTTAATATTAATCAACGAGTAGGTATAGCACGAAACGCATGGTAACGAACTATTAGTTTGGGTCACAGGGCTACAACTGCAATAAATTAATAACTATCCTACAATTCTTTACATGATTAACTTGCAAAGCGGCTAAACGCGTTTCATTTTTTAGTTTGGTTGCCGGGATCCTTATTGGCAAATGTGATACGAATTCCTACTTTTTTGCTTTACGATATCATGTGTCACTCTGATTTTGTTTGTGGAACTGAAACGACTACTCGGCACTCTTAACGGAAGTTGATTTCGCTTTGTAAAATGTTTTTTTTTTTTTGGTGATATTTGAAAGACAATATTTATTCAAAACCAATAAGTAACGAAGAGGAACTACGGCGACGTGTCTTCAATGCAGCCCGAGACATATCGGAAACCAGTTTACGAAAATTAAACCAAAATTTTATTCGAAGATGCCATTTGTGCCTTAGAGTCGGAGGGAAACAATTCGAACATTTACTGTAAAAACTAAAGAAAATTAAACCCGTTTTTTATTATCTTTGAAACAAGGTCAACCAAAAATCAATCATATTCTTCAAAGGAGCACAATCAAATGAGATATCGTAGAGTACAAGATAATTTTTTAGATGATTAGCATTGATTTCTGAGGATCCATATTGGCAAATGTCATACGAATTCCTACTTTTATGCATTAAGATAATCATGTGTCATACCATTTTAGAATTGGCATAAAATACGCATGTTTTTAAAGTTATTTGCTCATTTTGTTTATAGTAAAAAAAAGTTATGGCAGGTGCTCAAAGTTTAAATTACTATGTTGATGATAATTTAAGTCAAGTTCATTACAGTATTTTTCCAACTTTTACTTTAGTTATTGACATAATAATGCTTCTATCATCTTAATAAATTATTCATAAACGCGCACAAATAAAAATAAAAAAAATCTAAAGCTATCCCAGTAAATGCGAGCACTTAAAATGTCAAAAGAGGTTAAAATTGGAAAAATCTTTAAATTGGTATAACTCGAAAACGGTGCAACTTTTACTGAGGTCATGTTAGGCTGGTTTGCTTCGTCTAAAGCTGGGGAATCTCCAGTGTCACTGTGACGTGCTATTTCTGGGACACCCTGTATAGAGTAATAAATAGGCATCGGAGTTTTTGTCGCACGGTAAGACTAATGGCAAGCTATGGAGTCGTCATTTGCCATAAATCTAAACTCTTATTCATATTCATACTCATTTATTCAGTTTTTTTTTTATAATCAAGCACAACAACGTTGACTAGTTAAGAAACGATTATTTAATGTTATATTTGGAAAAACCATATTACAATAAAAAATAATTATCGTTTTTATACTGATTTAATTACGAAATTTTATAAACCAACAAAAGATACATTAAAACACGACAGAGGGGAATGTTTTAGTCAAAACTAGTGGCGAATTGTATGTTAAAATAGTTCAAGTTATGAATTTATCATCTAATAGATTTTTTTATTTATATAACTTGGCCTAGATAAATTATACACGACCGACCGCTATAGAGGCATTTTAAGATAAATTAAATAAATGAGTACGAATATGAGTAAGAGTTTAGATTTATGGCAAATGACGACTCCATAGCTTGCTATTAGTCTTACCGTGCGACAAAAACTCCGATGCCTAGTAATAAATACCTAGAAAACTTAATACACACGCTCATCATACAAATATCTGTTCTTACCGGTATTTGAACCAAGGACCGCTAGCATCGAAGGCAGGGTGACTACACTTACTACCAACTTAGCTAACGTGTCGCCTTTCCAAGCTCTACCTATAGGTGGAAACCCATTACACCATATCATGCTATGACCGTGCTATGAACGTGTACGGATGGCTATGCCCACTATGATCGGTGACGGAACGGGCTAGTATGCATAGCCTCATACTTTGTAATACAAAGAATATTTTTTTGTCTGACACGTTCATAGCACGTTCATAGCATGATATGGTGTAATGGGTTTCCACCTTTAAACGGCTCAATTGATTTTCATCAAAAAGTTAAGAACCAACCAAAAAAGAACTAGCTTCATTTAAAAAATCAACGCGTCCAATCGGTAATCCGCTTGGAAGCTACCAATGATACATCAAACAGAATTAATAAATACCTTTTATACATCATTTATTTTCATCTCACTAGCTCGGAAAGCCCTTTTTGTTTGTTTGATATCTATTGAGAAAATCGCTTTTTATCCACAAGTGAGGGAAGAGTTTTGACATTTGAAGGCAGCTTAAGTGATATTTGACAGCTAACCAAACGTAAAACCTTACAAGTGCTGAATTTTTAACATCACAATTAATGAATTGCATCGAGTAAAAAACACTAAATACAGTCTTACTACTTTATTTTAATTCATCAATATCAGCATTCAAAATTAACCTTCATTCTTGTTTTAAAAACGTATAAAATGTTCTGACAGTCCAAATAAGTCGATGTGCAAACAAAACGCATCCAAAATAATAAAAAAAAAACTTACGTCAAAACTTTTCTATTAAGCCGTCAACGTTAAAATATGCGCATGTTTTTCTAGTTTGTTTTGTTATTAAAAATGAGTGATTCGAGTGATAAAGACGTATTATCACCCGTGGAATTACAGGAAACCGTGCAAAATGCGGAATTGAGCTTACAGTACAAACCATTTTCTTAGTTTCCTCGCTGTAGTCAACGTTAAATATTCGCATGTTTTTCTAGTTTGTTTTGTTATTATAAATGAGTCATTCGAGTGATAAAGACGTATTAACACCCGTGGAATTACAGGAAACCGTGCAAAATGCGGAATTGAGCTTACAGTACAAACCATTTTCTTAGTTTCCTCGCTGTAGTCAACGTTAAATATTAGCATGTTTTTCTAGTTTGTTTTGTTATTATAAATGAGTGATTCGAGTGATAAAGACGTATTAACACCTGTGGAATTACAGAAAACCGTGCAAAATGCGGAACTGAGCTTACAGTACAAACCCTTTTCTTAGTTTCCTCGCTGTAGTGAGGTGAAAAGTTTTGTGTTATACCTACACGGGTGAAAAGTTATTTTACGTCTCGTGTCTTGAAACACTTGCTACGCTCAGGATTCT
This sequence comes from Acleris emargana, assembly GCA_927399475.2. Taxonomy (NCBI): domain Eukaryota; kingdom Metazoa; phylum Arthropoda; class Insecta; order Lepidoptera; family Tortricidae; genus Acleris; species Acleris emargana. The sequence continues at coordinate 8,382,748 of OV656835.1, read as the reverse complement.
ATTTTTGAACCACTCGCTTCGCTTGTGGTCAATCATAGAATCCTTTCGCTAGCTCGTGTTTCAAATGAACACTCGCAGGTAAAATACAACTTTCCCCACTTGTATAACAAATAACTATTAAATGCTGATTAACTGGCAACCTCAACGGGCTCTGGCTATAACAAAATATAAACTAAAACGTGGAATCACTTCATGCATGATGAACGAAAGCATTGGCATGGTTATACCGTTAAATTAATTTTGAGTGTAATTATGTTTAAAATTACATGTTTATTAAATTACTAAAAATAGATGATTTTAATCATCAATTTGATATTTGGCTACCATAGTTACGTTAAATAAAATATCAACAAAATGGTGTTTCATTTGGTATTCCAACTTTTGTGATAAATTGTCAGAAATGTTTTTTTTTTATTTTTTTATTTGAAAAAGGGGGCAGACAGAAACTTAAAGGGCTACCATGGGCAGATGACCTTCGATCTGAAGCACTAAACTTTCATTTGTTGTTAAAGCCTTTTGCATTAAAACTGTTGTTCCAAACTAGCTGCCATCTAAATTTTTATTTTACAAGTTACTGATATCGAGATATGCTATCAAAGTTTGACATTAGGTATTCCTCCAAAACAGTAGTATTTTGGCCTTTGTTTACTAATTTTTCACTTTAGAAAAAAAACATTCGATGACTTATTAGCAGGGATCGGAAATTCGGATCGATATTTACCTATACTTTAGCGCCGGCTTTGTTGTTTAGTTGTATGGAGGTGGACTCAATCATATAATTCATATAAAATTTCCGGGATTTCAAAATAAATAAATTACACCGGCATTAATTCATAATTATTTATTTATATTAACTGTTAGAATTTATTTTCCATGTATATGTTAAACCAAATGTTATTTCATTTACCTGTAACTTATTAACCTAACGAATTTATAGGAGCAAAACAGAACGTTTTATCCTACATGTAAAGTAATTATTATATTTACGTTTTGTAGAATCCCAAAATCCCAGAACTTAAATTATTAAAATAATATTTTTAAGAAGCCGACGCCATGTTTACCTATCTTTTTTCGGGATTTTGCCAACTTTAGGTAAATATCGATCCGAATTTCCGATCCATGCTTATTAGCTATATTAATGAAGAATATTTAGATGTAGTTTCCATATCAATTGACGCCAAGATGAAAAATTTATATCGTTGAGTTTTTCTAGTCATGTTTTTAAAAAGTTATAAAAAAATGTCCACGGGTTATTTTAAAATTCTGTTCAACAGTATCAAAGATGTATAATTATAATATATTTTTTCATAAATTTACATTCAGCTTTGATTGAGTTATAAGAACTGAAGCGTCATCAAAAACGTCTGTTATGGGCATATCCCCTTAGCAATGAAATTTACAAACAGTTAACGCCAATCAGAATAATGAAAATGACTTTGCTGATAAGTAATTTGTTCTAGCAGAAAAATCGAGTAAAGGAAACGAAAAAAGTCAGCGATTATTTATTTTTGTCATTATCATTTAAAACTCGTAGAAAAAGTTTTACAACGGTTAATAATTAACTCTTAGAAGAAGCTTCATTATGTGCCAGTTACATAATAACTATTTAAAAAGCAGTTACAATGTTCAACTTAGGAACGCCCATTTATTGGCAGTTAATTTTTGTTTTTGATGCGGAGTCGTATGGCCTAAATAAACATTGGCCCTCACTAAGTTCTGTCAACCAATTGAGAACAGATGACGTTTGTAACAACGCCACGGATCCGTCACGATACTCTGTACGTGACTACATCAACCTACTTCTGAGTTCGCAAGGGACGAGCTATAGCGTTGACATAGATTTCACCATTGTAAAATACCTAGAAGAAACTTTATAAGAAGAGGGTTCCGTTAGTAGTAACAGGCAATATTATGCAATTGTGACCGCGGTTGCTTAATATTATCATTGCACTTTAGAATAATGCAACAACAAGAATGTAATAACAACAAATGTTGTATCTCCTGTCCTTTACTTTAGTGTCAAAAAACGTGTCTTGATTCATACTTGTCTTTTTCTGAACGTTACATGGTACCAACTAAACAGTGATACAATAGCAAGTATCTTGTATTTAAGTCTATGTCGGGTTGGTGTTGGGGTACAGATTTATTCTTTATAATGCATTTAACCTCGCAACACCGCTCTTCACCTATGACATGTCCCCCGCAATTTTCCCGGCCCGTGCCACGGTATTGAGAATTTGGTGCCAACTTATGAATAGGTATTGTGTTTTTACAAATCTTTACCTGTTGCAATCGTGGCTGTTATAACACTAGTAGATACTTTGGGCTGAACAATGCTGATTACAAGAACCACAGTACAACAAGACGAGGATATTTTAGTATGTTTAGGTTGTATAATACCACAGATAAATAATTGTTTTTTTAAAATGGAAGTCAGAAATCATATTAATCTTGTTGGTTGTTTTAGGAACCGTTTTATCTTTTATTGTGACAACAGTTTTGGTTTAGTATTTTTTTGGTTATATTTGAGTTACTTACTTAAAACTAGGTTAATTTGTGTGTGATTTCATTTATATAATAAAAATGAATCGCCAAATGTGTTGCTGAGCGCAAAACTCGAGAACAGCTGGACCGATTTGGCTGATTTTTTTTTGTTGTGTTCGTCATAGTCAGGAAAAGGTTTGTACGAAAGAAAATAATTTAAAAATCCACCAGGAAAGTCAGAAATTTGCAGCGGGGCGAAGCCGCTGGCGGGCCGCTAGTATATAATATAAATAAGTATATAAAAGGGGGGTGCATAATAACGTCTCTTAATTTTGTCTCCATGTAGTCTTATATTAATAAAATGAGTTTTGAAACGGTTTAGATCTGTCCAAAAATTGTTAAAAAGAGATTAAGGGTTTTAAAAGTCATAACATTACAAGATAAGATAATGGTGAATTTTGATTCTATTTCATTCTACTATAGTCAAAATGACAAATCTTACGGCAATTGTCGTTGAGAACGTCTTCAGCATGATCATATCGCACCGCCAGATCAAAAGTTAGTTACTAACTCCAAATACAACTGTATTTTAAAATCAACTTTAATACAACGCCTATGAGCTTGAAACAAAACTAACAATGATAATGAGTTGATACAGTCTTGATCTAGCAGTGCGATATACTACTTTGACAGTCGTGTCTAACAAAGAGCCGTCACTAATGTAATAATCTGTCTCTGCTCGTGCCGTGAAATTGGGACGGCCTTGCTGAAACTGTTGCATAAAGTGAACTAGGCTACTCGACACTGATATGGCGATTTAAAAGATCTATTACGCTTAAAATAACACCGTCATATAATAGTAGATTATACACCGAGGGGATAAAGCACTGTTTATGTCACGGGCGCGATATTGAATCCTGAGCAAATGAGGGACTCCAGATTTAACTCCCGAGCGTAGCGATGGTGTTACGTGTTAGTTCCTGAGCGAAGCGAGGTAATTAAATCGGTGACCTGAGTGCAGCGAGGAATTCAAGCTCGCCTAAGACGAAAACAGCGCTACTTTTCTCACCTTTTGCGAAACAATAAAAAACAAGGCTACTTACGAGAAACAAAGTTTAATTAAAAAAGTATTTAGCGCGTTATAGTGAGAAACCGGCTGCATTTTTAAATATTGTCGTTTATATAAGTAACGTTCCTCAAAATTCGCAGCTTTAAAAAAAAGTACGTGGTGACACTTGCGACGCTAAGATGAGTCTGACGACACCCCGTTTGTCACAAAGGAAGTGCGTAAATTGCGGCCGTCATAATACGGAATATACGTGACTTTTTCACGATTTCACTAAACGCTGATTCTTGTAACAAACAGGTGAGAAAAAACATTTTTTGAATAGCTATCAAAATAACCAACATACATATAAGCGAATTAAAATTTGTTCCTATCTCTTTCTAGCAAAAAAGAATTTAACATACAGTTTATATAGCCGACCTGTTACATGACTCACTCTGCCTAATGGCTGTCTAATTAGCAGTTTAAAATGCTTGTATCATCCGAGTTTCTTGGCCGATTTTAATTTAATTACGATTTGATAAATCCATGCATAGAACCTCCTCTTTTGAAGTCGTTTAAAAACGGACACATTCCAAAATCAGCCAGTGTTGCATTTTAAAATTAGAAGCTGTCAGGTGTCCGTTTTGTAGTCAATGAGCGACATTTTAGCGCTTGCATTCTCCATTAGGCTTCAGTCGATATGATCGATCGTAAGCTAGTCAGGCTCGTTGTTCGACCGTCCGAGCGCCGTTTTTAAGAGAATAATTAAACACCCCTGCTCGGCGGACATAGACTTTCTACGCTATACCGTCTGGTCTTTCTCAGACCAATTCATCTGCAAAGAGGTGCATTAGGCAAAGTGGTTTCGGGAAATGACCACGTCATAATAATTATTTATTTACAAACTAAGTACGCCAGTAAACCTATAGAAGCTTGGTATTGACTTTCAGATACAATAATTTTGCATTATTTTCAACATTTGAAGTCATTTTAAATAATAATACTAATGAAATAAACCTAGTGCAAAATATAAAAAAAAATATGTTGATACCCCTTCCTTTGTAATTTAGCGATGATAATAAGTTTAGTTGTGTCTATTACCATATTATGCTAAGATATACAATTAAAATCGCATATCACACAAAAGTATTAACGTCACAAAATTCATGTTCGGGAGAATATCATATCGATCAATCTACAACTGACTTCTAAGCTCGAGTAGAATTTACTAGAAAACATTGAAATGTTTCTGAAATATCGCAGATTTCTAATTACCCATTGATATTTCTTTTAATCTGATCCATTTCATTGCATCATTAAGCGGTTTCCTTGGATCACTTTTACCACTATATTTTAAAACATTCAGCCAGGACCTCCTCATCAGGTCGATTAATTATGAATATTTAAGACTTGGGCACTGAAACCTAAAGTCATTCGGAACCAGCGTTCGCAATTTCCTAATTAAATCGACTCTATGTGGAGTATTTGGTCCTGAGCTCGTTGAGCACCGTGGCATTTTTTCTCATGTTCGGTGCGACCTTCGTCTCTGTTGCAACATTATTATACTTTCATTTCGGCCATTTTAGAACATTGTTTGTAACTCTATAGTTCATTTTGTGAGTTTAAGGTTACCGTTGTTAGAGTATTTTTAAATTACGTAAGCGTAAGTCTACCTTCGTGCACTTAACAGGATTGTGAACAGCGGCTTAAATCGCGTAGCTGTCAAAGTTTTCCCACGTTTTTCACCCGAATCAAGTCCGAGTTGTAAGATTTTTGAATACGTAACAGATATTATGAAAATTATTCTTTATTTGTTTCTTTATTACAAATATTTTCTTGGAAATAAAAACGTACAGACCTAGTTTTTCATATCTACAATATAAATGAAAAAAAAAAAACTGACTAAGGTTTAAGGGCCGCCATAGACAGACTGCTTTAAGCAGTCAGAACCAAAAGTCGTGGTCACTAGGTTCATATTAAAACTGTAGAGGACCTTGTGCAGGGACCGTCCGGGTTGGTACCACCATCTTATCCATGAACCTACCGCCAAGCAGCAGTGTTCGCAACGTTGTGTTCCGGTTTGGGGATAAGACAGCCGGTGAAATGACTAGCATAGAGGCATTCCATTTTAGTCCTCAGGGTTGGCAACGCATTTGCAGTCTTGTGAATGCGAATGTCTATGGATCACAGTTTCCACTTACTATCAGGTAGCCTGTGTGCTCGTTTGACTTCCCAAGATATAAAAAAAAAAATTGTCCTTTAGCAAGCACGGGGCTGTTCGTCCTGACTGCTTCAAGCAGTCTATCTATGGACGCCCTTATTCAAAATGTCTCAATTTTCCTGGTTGATTTTAAGCTCTGAGCAAATTTTAGCTAGCATTTAATAAGCGCATAATCGTCGATGCTTAAATTAAATGTGGAGAGTTAAAATTAAGTCTTATTTTACAACTAATTGTAGCTATATTCCATATAACTTCTGACCTTGAACCAATAATAAAAATGATATATATTTTACAAGCGACCCACCCTTGTTTCGATTGGTTTTATGTATTTTTTCTGTAACACCATGCTTAAATCAGACTTTATTATACAGAAAAACCATCATTTTGAATCACTCTATTTATTGATAGAACTCACATTAAAATCCATAGCTTCGTTTAAAATATCTAAGCGTAAATGCAGATGGACAGACGACGGGCAACGACTCTGCTTTATATTATGTAAAGGTGTATGATCATTTTTAGTATCAATAAAAAGTGTGAAAGTATACTTCGTGGAACGTCACTGCTCCTGGCAGTCATTCATCATTATCAGCGACATCAGCCCGCCACAAATCGCACCTTAAGAACGATAGTGACCTAATTCAAAATTTCAGCTTTCAAACTTTAAGTCACAAATTGAGTATGATTAGAGAACTAACTCGAAAATCAAAAGGCCGTGCCAGGATAAGCTAAGAGATTTTGCCCCGCTTGTTTGCGAGTTTGGGCTTGTAATTTTTATAGATTGTGTGGCACTGCATTAGTAATTGTTTTGCCAAATTTGAGCACCTTAAATATCATAGTTTTCGTTTAAAAAAAAAAAACGATATACAACGCGTTTTCCGTAAAAAAGTTAAAGCGCTGTATTGTCTCGCAATGAAAACAATTCTGCAACGTATAAACGAACAATACGATTTCTTTAATAATACACTTCCAATTTTTGATCAGGTAAATGTCACAAAGGCATATTGTGCATTTGTATAGTAATTAATGGGTACTTAATTTTAAATAGGTAGTTTAAATAATTAGTAGTAGAAGTAGTAGTAGTAGTAAAACTCTTTATTGTACGTACAAACAAATAATTACCTATGTTTTTTTGATCATTTAGATTGAAGACATGCGTGTTAAGTTATACTACCTGAGACTCCCAAATTACATATCCGTGGATAAACATTCGATCGATGATTTACGTGATTTTCCAGACGTGATTTTACAGTTGAAATACTGTATTTCTACAAGTTTTAATACACAAAACGAAAGATAAATAAATTCTAATTTTATCGAATGTATGAGCTACTTTTCTGTTTTCATTATTTTATTTTGATTAATCGACCTGACACTGGCGACTGTTATGTGAATTTTGCTGGAAGAGGTTTAGAATGTGACATATTCATGAACCGTTTTGACGTTATGAAAAATTTACAATGTATTGCTGTGAAAGTCGTCTAAAGAATGTATGAATTACTTTTTACCACTTTCAATTAAATTTTTTGATTAAAAAAATAAATAAACTTGGTATTTTTTTATAGAAAACGGGCAAAAAATATTTTTTATTTCGGCTATTCAGAACTCTTGTTTATAAAATTAAAACAATAGAAATAAACTTTAGTTCATAATCAATCCATTACCTAAAAAAAATATCCAAAAAATTCAAAACAATTGGCAATAAATAATGTTTTAAAACCACCTAAATCTCGCATTTTGATACTCGACAAAAATAAAAAAGTGGCTCATTTATTCGTAGCTCATTTATTCGATCATAACTTAAATGATATTTAATGTTGAGCATTAAAACTTATAGAAAAACAGTATTTTAACTGTTAAATCACAAAAATAAGCAAAACGGTCAAAAAATCGTGTACGGCCTCTTAAGAACAAAATCCGTACTTTTTTCCACGTTACATAAAAAATTAATAAAAAATCACTCACTCATTACTCGAAATACAACTAAAACTAGTTGTACTTAATATAAACAAAAAAATAGTTATTAAATGTAAAATCGGTGGCATTACTCGAAATACTATTAAGTTTCTAAAAGTGTCAGATTACAATATTGTACGAGTATTAAGCCTTCCATATGTGTCGTATTTTCTAAAATGTTAATTTCCATTTAATGAACTTGTGGTATTCTCAAGTAATTTTAAGGTAAAACTGAAAAATATTCCACCTATTCATAAAAACACACAGGCGTCTGAGCCGCAAATGCGATGCGAAACTATTTTGTCAACAAGATCGTGGAAATGCGCCGAGTAAATGGCACGAGCTCCATCTATGTATCGCGAACAGCATAAAAATTGTATTGCGCCATTTTCCACCTTACGTACAATGTTAAGTTTTTATGCAAGAAAACAAATATTTTACGACTAGAACGAGTAAGTGTCGTGTGAAAGTTAAGTCCCCAGGCGCGTGAAGTGAAGTGTATTGAAAATACTTAAAATCAGCTGAGCTTTTATTATAGGTATGGTAAAAGAAAGCTCAAGTTTATTTATTTATTTATAAGAGATAAGAAAAAGATTTGTATTTTTCTATTATCATTTCAGCCAAACGACGTCCATTGCAAGACAGGTCTAGGCCTCACCCTCCATAAGAATGTGACATAATCCTTGAGTAATATAGGGTATGTTTTTTTTTTCTGTGCGGACGAAGTCACGAGCAACAGCTAGTCTATACTAAACGTATCTGCAAATAAAATCACAATGTGGAAAACCTCTTTAATAGGTACATTATTGGTAATTAATTAGGTTTTTAGTTTTGTTGCTAAGGTTGTCCTGCTTGTAGCCACTAGTGACTACTGATGTGCAAGTTGCGGAAAGTTTCCAAAAAGTTGGAAAAGTTGCAGGAAATTTCCGGAAACTTTCACAAGAAATATAGGAAATTTAAATTCAAGAAACGGAATGTTTCAATCCCCATACAAAATTGAGAGAAGTTTCCGAAATTTTCCCACATGAAATGTTCCGCAATTTTGGAAAGTTTCCTTTGGCACATCAGTACTAGTGACGGGCGGCTTGTAAGTTTCAAAAGTGAAACTTTCACTTAAATTTCCACAATATTCTGAAAGTATCAAAACTGAAACTTTCACCTTAAATTTCATGCAATATTCTGAAAGTTAGTAAAGTGAAATCATTTAATTTCTGAAAATTGCTAAAGTTTTGTAATGTAACGTAAGTAACGGAAACTTTTCATGAAATTTAAATGAAACTTACATGTGTCAGAATCATTTCCATCTAATTATGTAACTTTCAGAAGCTGTAATTTACGCAGTTAAGGAAAGTTTTGTTATGTTTCAGAAATAACCCATCACTAGTTGCCACCGCTTTGGGGACACCTGTAAACTGGTTTCACATGCGACTATCCTTCACTAAATAATAATTTATTGCAGCATGATTTACCAACGGTTTTCATCATCAGTCATTGCGCCTTTATTGCAGCCCGATAAGATTGAATTTCTCTCACCTATCGAATAGCGGTTACCAACTTATCTTAACCGAAGTAGTTCAATGGGTGAATCTTGTATGGCAGCGTTCAATCATTTGGTTGTTATGTTCACAGCCACGTCTCCTGAATCCTATGTGAATTGGAGTCAAAGCAAGCGTATTGTTTAATCCTGATTTAGATGCTGGATTAGATGACGTGTGCAGGTGCATTGTTTGATATGCATCGGATGGGATATTGTTCACACTGGCCACACTCTACTAGACACAAAGGGTGCATCTCTTGATTGATACACTAGCAGATTGATGTTTTTAGTTAATTGTCAGTGTGGCTAAACAAGCTATATTCTGCATCCGTATGATTCAAATAAATGATTTAATTGATTGCTTTAAGATGAAGTTATAAATTTGGAAAGATAAAAGATGTTTACACAGTAAGTAGGCCGCACGGTCAAAAAGAAACTAGGTACTTCGAGAAGAATTAGTTCAATGGTTAACGCTCTCATCTCTCTGGACATGTAACTTGTGACGCTCTCATCTCAAATGGCACAGCTCTGAGCTGGAGCCGCAGAATGGCATCGGGTGTTCGTATTACAATAATAGCATGCGTCTCTGATAAAATCTCTACCCGTCGTCGGTACTTTACATTCTTCAATATACTAACACTGCCATGAGTACTTATTCAGCAAGTAGATTCACTCATTCAAGTATAAATATAATGTTTGCGGTTCCGGCAAATATAAATCACCATCGTGCTGTAACAATCACGATGGCTGCCTTGCATCCGTGCCCCACGGTTGACGAAAAACGGATAATCGGTCTATGTGCTCGGCCCAAGAGTATAATATAACCTACCCGACAGTGTCCGGGATGCACCTTTCTCTCTCAATTTAATGTTATTTTCTTTTTCCTCAAACGCAAATAACTTTTCAAGTTTCATTTCTGAATAGATACATTTTAATTAAAAAAAATACGATTATAAATTATCCTTTTTTTATATTTATTAGCAATTTTAATATCTGATACTTTTGTAGTCAAACTAGTTTTTGAAATATTAAGCTTTAAAGCGCAAATTTTTGTAAGAGTCAATTGTCCCCCTCCCTACAGCCAAAACTACAAATGCTAAAGAAATATAAAAATCTTAATGAAAGCACATATAACGAGTTTAATAGAAAAACTATCACTACTAAGTAGACCTCAGTGGCTCCTCAGTTACAAACGGTTTACTGACCGCGACCTATGTCGATGTATGGGAATAACAGTTTTCCAACGGCAAAGTTAAGTTTGTCGCGAGGTCTAATTGGTTTGTAGTAACGGCTTCGGAACCCTACATAACACTGAGCATGGTCCGACATGCTCTTGCCCGGTTTTTATATTATGTACGTACTTTCATCAATATTTTTAGCGAGTGTTATTATTGTTATCAATAATATTATCATTTTATAATACTAAACCTAGCATAACATTATATAAACCTTTATGAATATGACGGTGCTACACAACCACAAACCAAAGTTTCAACATGTTTTACCAACCTAAACTGTCCCTTCCGGACAACATACAATGTGTACTTCGTCTGTTTGACAAAGTCACATTTAAGTGGTTTATGTTACTAGTTTAGGCCAAGCAAATTAAGTATGGCAATTTCATAAATTATTTTCAAGAATAAATAAATAAATAAATATGGGGGGGACAATGTCACACTAATTGACCTAGTCCCAAACTAAGCTCTAGGCTTGTACTATGCGTACTAGACAACGATATAAATACTTATATAGAGAAATACATACTTAAATACATAGAAAACATCCATGACTCAGGAACAAATATTCGCGCTCATCACACAAATATCTGCCCTTACCTAACTTGCACGACAAATTAATGCACACATAATATCCATTATTAAATTTCAACAACGCCGTCAAAACCGTACGTTAAAGTTCTAAAAAGGTATATCATATTAATAATTTTATTGTACCGTGTATCGGGGTTACTTTGATCAAATTCAAAGTTTAACACGAGTTTTTAAAGAAACTAAAAGACCAAATAATAAAATAAAAATATTCAATAATAGGTTTTTCTTGTTTTGTTTACTTAACTAATTAGAAAAAATTGAGACCTTTAGTTTCCCGTAAACAAAATAAAAACACTATGATCAAAGTTAAACTACGAATGGGGTTACTTTGAAAACACTAAATATTTGAGTGAATATCTCAAGTAAACCCGCTGAAAATCACGTAAAATCTAAAGAAATATAGAATAGAGGTTGTTCTTTTCCGATACCACTAATTAGATTTGCTTAACATATTACACCATTCAAATAACATGCGTTTTTGAATAACATAGGTACATTTGAAGTTTTTTTGCCTCAAAAATCAAGACAAAAAGCACGCTAACTGTTCATATTTTTTTCTATATGAAAATAGGCAGTAACATGCGCACTACTTAAACTTTCGGAAGGAGCAGCTATCGCCGCTACCAGTGGCGAAAAAAATATTATGGGGGCGTATTCCAACTCCTCAAAAAATACATGTTTATGTAGAATGGTAGTTGCTATCAAAGTCACCCCGTAAATTAAAGTAGCCTCATCCAATGGTACCTGAGATACATTGTTATCAAAATTTCGTTCATGCATTTCCAGATGTCTGCCGGTTCCAAACGTGCAACAGCCGGAATGTTCCGCATTTACGAGGGTGCGGAATTAAATGTACTTTCGCCTCGTCCGAGCTTGTCACAGTTCAATCGCTTTGTCGCGTGCGTGTGGAGGTGCTCACATGAACGGTTCAATTATAAATGTCCACGCGGTAGGCTAATTGCCGATACAACTGTTTTTAAAAATGAACAAATATTTTTGAGAAATAAATACGCTTCTGGAATAAATCTCTGTAGTTGAATTAATTATATTATAGAAATGGCTTTCATTTGGTCTTGGATGTTTTAAAATATTTGTATGTATATTTACCGTTCTTTATAAGCTATGAGTTCAGTTTGGATCTAAGTCTATCAGCACCGTCCTCTGTGATTGATCTATATGGTTCGGAAAACACACACCCTTTGACTGACACGGTGGTAAAGTGACAATAAAACCTGTCGGTATTTTTATAATTACATTAAATGGCTCTTTTGGCTTCAAAAGGCTGTGTAGCACTTTTGGGTGATAATTGAATCATATTGCTAGTTCTCTCTGAACGGCGTCCTTGTGTGATCCATTTTTCTTATTAAGCCGTACTTGATTAAAATACGCTACATTTTAATAAGGTCTTGTCTATAATGGTTTTAAATACGTTTCTTTAAAGTTTGATTCGTATGAAACATTCATTATTTAATTTCATTGTATTTGTCAAATGGTATTTAATGGTAGGTATTTCGAATTTTTCTTTGTTTGTGTGATTATACTCGTAGGTCACCATCTCGTATTTAAAGCTATTTAACACGTTGGGTAAGGTTCGGGTAATATTTTCCCGTATTCATCTTTTGCTGATTACGGCGGTCAAAAATAGTGTTCTCCCCCTTCGTTCCGGGAGGAAGTTAACAAGGTTCTTATGAAGGTATGAAAGAGACTACTACTGATTTCTGATTACGACATTTATTTTTGTGGTGAAAGGGAAAAGTGCAATTTAAATGGAACCGACTAACACTAAAAATAATCCCAAATTGAAATTTTATAACTACTAGTAGAAAATTGAGGTGTAAATACAGTGCCAAATAGAAGAAGACATCACATTCAAATGCTGGAATTTGAGAGGAAAATTGCTATTTCTGTATTTTTAATAAATAAATGTTGATTATAATGTGAATACTTTATTTAAAGAACATTATCTTGATTATTGACGTTTATTTTAATAAAACACTGCAACATCCTCAACTTATTTGCTTATATGTGCAGTGCGGGAAATAATTCCCCGTTAATTGAAGGTTTTTATAATCCTTAGTCGGAAACTATTTCAATTTATTACAATGAATATCATCTATCCAAACATTAGCTTTGTAATTAAGTTTTTGATAAAGTTATAGCCGCTCAAACCGTAAAATACTGGCCATAACGCACCACAGCACACTTTGACACGATCAAATATTTCCCGTTACACACTCGTGAAAAGTCCATCAATTAATGCCGCCGAAGCCAGCGTGTGTCAAAAGGCGTTCAAAATCTGCGAGTCGCGTTACATTTTACCTGGCGTGAATTCGTCAGTTAATTATCGACGTTGCCGTCCGCGACTCATCTATCCTCTCTACCCTCTGTATCCGGTTTTCAATTAGTGCGACTTGACGCAACTAGCGTATGTCACGCAGTCTGTAAAGTATGGAGTGACGGCCATAATACATCAACGCTTCGTGTGTTACCAATAAAGTGACGTATAGCATTCGATATCTCCCAGCGTGGGAAGTTAAAGTAATTAAACGCATGGCCGAATTTACTAATACGTCATCCTATGACGATCCAATTGCAGGATAGCCGTGATTAACCTGCCTGTAACAAAGACGTAATAGGCAATTAACCACATGATAGCAGCGGTCATTGAGTGCAGCAGAGTGTTTAATTGCTAGGATATGCAATTCTACGGAATATAATTGTAACATACAATACTAATTAAGATTATATAATTAAACTGAATTTATGTGGGCGCTGCGGCACTGGGGTCCTAGGGAAAACCTAGTCTTCTGAACTCCAGCCTAGTCTTCTGACTTGTAACCTTTTTCACTAGGACTGTCCCGTATAGGGAGGAATTTCCTCGCGAAGAAAATCCTCGCGACATTTCCTATCAAAATTGAATTTAACTAACTTAACAGAATTCCTTACAAAGAAATCGGGTAGATAGATTCGTTTTTTTCAAGTACTTTAAATACTGTTACTTGTTTTCGGTGGTTTATTAACAGAGCGTGTTATAACGGCGAATTTCCTTACAAATAGTAAAATAATAAGGAGTCCCCCATAAATAATAATTCATACTAAAATACGTGACATTTCGTATGATTACTGATTAAATGAAAACAACACTGCTTGCATTTAAATAACTAGCGAGGCAGTCAAGTGTAGTTTTCAGTCTGACTCAAATAACTGTGAGACAACATTGCTCATTAATTAATTAGGTAGATAGGTATCTCTACGGCTAAGGGTATGGGGTGGTTTAGTTGACGTCTGTAAGCATTTTTCTGCTTGTTAAGCATCTTCTCTAGAGCGCATTTTGACGCACGGTCCTTATCATAGAAATAGTTTGCACGTATTATTCATTTCATGCATCAATATTCGCCTGTGAAGCCAAACTCGTTGTCTTTGACCCAAGGGTATTTGATTCAGTGTCGTAACTTGCCCATTGTACTTTTTTCCCACAGTTGTATTCTTGTAATTGCTATATTATAGCTTAACACGTTTCGTGCCAGACCTCTAAATTAAATAAAAAGCAGGCTCTATTGGGAGTCGTGGGCACTACAATTGATTGGACACTTGGTGCCTACGTTGTGGCTTTCCATAGAAAAATGACCTGATTTGGAGTCGGTGTTGTTTTACGTGTTGTTAAACGCAAAGCCGATAATTGCGAATTGTTAGGAAACTAGCGGTGAGATAATTTTATCAATTGTTAGTTTATAATTGAGATATTTACTTAATACATTTTTAATTTGCAAACGTTTATACGCCGCTTTATTGTTTGTATTTAAGGATATTCACCTAGTTGGATGTTATTACATACATACATACCTTCACGCCTTCATTCCCAGAGTGGGGTAGGCAGAGCTACACAATTACCAACAACTCCAAAAACCTGTTGATAACTCTGTAACCACAATTTGCACAATTAGGCTAAGATGTTTAACAGTGTGTATATTAGTGACAGGTAGCAAGCCCATCGCCTAACAGTACTACAAGCCTTTATTCCCTTAGTCGCCTCTTACTTGTTGGATGTTATTAGTTGGAAGATACTTCAATATAGTAGGGAATGTATCGTTTTTCGGATTAAAAAGTAGTTTTAATGCTTTTCTAGGTTGTAATCTATTTCTGTTTGAAATTTCATCTAGATCCATTCAGCCGTCCTGGCGTAATTTAACCATCAAAACTTTCGCATTAATATTATTCGTAAGATTATTCTTTTTTTTTAAATTAAATTAGTTACCTACCTAGCCTATCTAATAGATTTATTAAACATTTTCAAAATATGGGTCGTATAAAGCTGATTCACCTATCAGTGACTCAACACACATTCCCCAATAATCACGTAGAGCACTTACTACCCTGTCACCGTGATTGTCATAGCCAAAGAGCGGAATTCTTCATAGCAAAAATCAAACTGTCAGAGGGATTGACCTAACTGGTTTATCGAATTATCGATAAATATTTGTCACTTAAAGAAACAAAGTTAAAGTAATGAAATCAGGCTTTTGGATATACATACAAACAAATTAACGGTGTCACTAATTAGCTGACCGCCACTGTATTTTAGTATAATAGTAAAGAATAAAACAGAAAATACTTTTTTTTTTATTTTCTATATGAAACTTATCATTAAAAATTAAAAGCAAATATTGCTAAGAGTAGGTAACTAATCTTCATTCAAAATAACAAAGTCGAAATCTAAATCTGTACTAAATATGTTTTCTTCATCTTCCCTGTAGTAAAAGAAAATAGTCATTATTTTTTCAACATTGTCACCTTTCAAATTACTCCTTTTTTCATTGTAGATCCATTTATAAGATGAAAACGAGCGTTCTACCTCAGTTGAAGTAACAGGAGCATATTTGTAGTACTCGATAACGGTGTTTTGGCTGTAATCACTTTTTTCTATAAAATCAGCATATCAGGTCAAATGTTACAGAATAATCTTTTAAGTTGATTATGGATACCTAATGCGATATTATTCCGTAACATCGATAAGTCGATAAAACAGTTAGGTCAATCCCTCTGACAGTTTGATTTTTGCTATGAAGAATTCCGCTCTTTGGTCATAGCCATTGACAGGATTGTTGTTTGGTCGATTCAAAGGTTAAACAGACAAAGCGCTAAAGTGATCATTTTCGTTTGGTTAGCGGTTCTTGTGTTAATTTGTGAACAGTGCTAAATCGTGGTAACATTGTGTAAACACAAATGACCGTGTCATTGTGACTATGTTCCATTACTGGTGAGTGAGTACAATCGTCAATAGAATGCGTCGGTTTAAGCTCGTATAAATATGATGTGATGTCGTCGGTGATACCGCAAACTCTCTCTCGTCTCTGTCTACTGGCTTATTAAAAAGGTCAGTTTATGCAGTTTCACCGACGATGTGTGTATGTCTATCTGTGTGTTTTTTTTTTAAAGTGAACTAGTGTAATCGGTACCTATGTTTATTAGCAAGGGGCGGAATTTTCATAGCAAAAATCAAACGTCAAGAGGGATTGACCAATCTGTTTTATCAAGTATCGATTTTACTAGATAGGATTCCGGACTATGACAAAATTCGTGATTATGCCGATTTTATAACAAAAAGTGAATACAACCAAAACAATGTTATCGAGTACCTACTAAAAATATGCTCCTGTTACTTCAACTAGGGTAGAACGCTCTTTCTTATCGTAAAGAGTGATCGACGATGAAAACAGGACCAATTTAAATGATGACTGTAGAGAAAATAATGACGATTCTTTATTAATGTGTAACAAGATGAAGAAAATATAATTAGTACAGATATACCTAAATTTCGATTGTAGTTATACTGTTTAACATTTTCGTTTTGATTTTATATGTAAATCGTAACAAAATAAAACATGTCTCTATTTTATTAATTTACTGTTTTGTTAACCTTCATACACACGTCCATGTTTTTTGGTAGCTTATAGTGTCCCATTACCTAAAAACATGTCGTTCAAAGTGACAATGAATCATCGATAGTCGATAAAACACAATTTTCAATCCCTCTTGATGTTTGATTTTTGCTATGAAAATTCCGCCCCTTGTTTAATAGCTATAGAGTTCGATCCAATTAAAAAATATTAGCTCTGAATGGAGTTGCAATTTTAGATTTATTTGAGTTTATTTATCGAATCGAAATATACGGATTCACTGTTGATGATCTCCCACTAAGTTTTACTATTATTATATAACCTATTCCCTGGTAAGCAACCTATGGAAATCTAAAACGATTGAGCTGTGAATGTCCACTGAAGGACAACACGAAATCACTAATTAAAGGATTCAAAAGCGAGCTCGCCAAAGGGATTCTGCAACTCGAAAGAGAAAGGACTTGCAACG
This sequence comes from Acleris emargana, assembly GCA_927399475.2. NCBI lineage: Eukaryota > Metazoa > Arthropoda > Insecta > Lepidoptera > Tortricidae > Acleris > Acleris emargana. Next base: position 8,365,307 of record OV656835.1, on the reverse strand, counting down.
AGACAGCGATGCAAAGGTATCTCACCCCACCCCCCGCAATAAATAAACTCGGCACCCTCGTAGTTTCAATTTCTACGTCTGACCATCATCTATCTGCGCTTCAACTGAGAGATTCTTAGGTACAGTCAACAGCATAAATAAGTGATCATTTATGTACCTTGTCACTTTAACGTTGTATTTGGAATGTTATAGGAAATGGTGAAACGATTAAATGCGACAAGATACATAAATGATTAGTTATTTATGCTGTTGACTGTACTAAAAGCTGTAATTTTCTATATATACCTTTAAATTACGCCTACAAAGTTCTTTAATATTTTTTTCGGGTGGACATTAATTAAATAACTGGGCTAGCTATCCAGAGAGGTAATGCAGCCAGTGTCATAGGGACCATGCCGCGAGCGTACCTACCTGTTAGAGGGGGTGTTGATTATTATTTACATCTTTATTATTTGAGTAGCTTAGCTGTATTTTAATTTAAATAAATGTAGTTTTAACTTTTAATTGTTAACATCAATAATTAAATTAAATAAACTTAATTGTGTACATATTATACAATTATGCAATAATTTAGCAGGAATACTGATCATATCTAAGGCGTCAAGAAAACTAAAGAGAGACAGACGGAAGGTAAAACTCACTTTTTTATTTTATAGTGCTTGTTGTATGCGCAAAGGAGTTTAATGATAAAAAGGGGAAGCGACTCAGACGGATCCTTAACCCTTCGGACGTCAGTGGCATGTCAACGGGACGGCGTCATCGCCGCACGTTCCACAGTAAATGTATAGAAAGAAGGCTAAAGTAACTGACAGTCAAGGGGTTAACACGGTTTTTGGGTTTACTGAAAACCACCGAATACAATCATACTAAACCAATTGGTCGTTTACCTGTTTACTCCAAGCTTGTACAATGCCAGCTAACAATACCTTCAGAAGAAGTTATTACGTACCTGAAAATAAAAAAATATGGTTTAATACAAAACAAATCCACTGTAAACAAGGTAATTTTAAATTGTAACACTCAATCATTGTAATTTACAAATTGCTTTGCCAATATAAAGCTTAATTAATTTAATTTGTCAACGGTTAGCTTAGTGGTAGCGATCATGCGTTTTCAATTTCCGATTAATGTGATAAAAGCGAGTGAGTCATTCTTCTTTTTTACCGACAGTAAACCGTCGATTTTCGGTTTTTTAGATTTTTGAACTATCAATAACTATGGTTTCATTGTTCGATTTCAAAAAAAGTTGCATTTATTCTTTATTAAAACGAATTAATGCTTCCTGACCTGCATTAATATTTTATTCTTTTTAATATGGTTTTTTTTTTTTTTTTTTTTTTTTTTATATCATAGGAAGGCAAACGAGCACACAGGCCACCTGATGGTAAGTGGAAACTGTGACCCATAGACATTCGCATTCATAAGACCGCAATCCTAAGACTGCAAATGCGTTGCCAACCCTGAGGCCGAAGATGGAATGCCTCTATGCTAGTCATTTCACCGGCTGTCTTATCCCCAAACCGGAACACAACAATGCGAACACTGCTGCTTGGCGGTAGGTTAATGGATAAGATGGTGGTACCAACCCGGACGGACCCTGCACAAGGTCCTCCCACCTCCAAACACCAGAAACACTGACAGAGTGGCCGTTTTCAGCCGAGACCAAGTATTAGATGACCACTCTGTCACGGCATTCTACGGAAAACCATATTAGTAAAAAAAACGTGGGTTAAAGAAAGAGCACAATTATTTGGTACTATTACATAAATAAAAGTATGGACGTATATTAAACACGAAAAATATAAATATCTATACTCTAATGAGACGCTTAATAAGATGAGAGACAGGCTATTGTCGGTAAAAAAGAAGAACGACCCGAGTATCATTTTCCGAGTATTAGGTAGTTTTCATGTACAGTCGGAGAACAATTTGGTCTACCACCCTACGGTTGAAGTTCATTAGCACGTCATAATACAACAAGTTCGATTTTCTCTTGCAATAATATTAAGACAGTGACAAGTGTCAACCTTAGCGATAATTAGATCTCACAGAAACTTTTGTCAAAACTGATAGACCACTTCCTTTTCCGACCGTACCTATAATTCCTCTTCAGCTTAGTTTTGGAATAGGTCAACGTGTGTGTATTGCCTTTGGAATTTGTCCCACTGCCGGCGAGGAAGCGATTTACTATCGATTATTTTCTCGCTCAAGACACAAACAAAAGATATAGATCCCGTGTCAATAAAAGAGACACGTATATTAATAGTTGATCGCTGGCTGTACTCGGCTCCCGCTCATCGTCGGCGGTAGGACAAGGTGTCTTTGTCGTTGTTACCCCACTGACGAAGAAGGAGGGTAGTGTGTTTATCCTATATTTAGAAACTAAACGCTAGGACCGATTTTGATAATTCTTATGTCAACCGATTTGTTCTAATCTTGTGAGGGTCATTAAAGATATGACAGTGATAAAAATTCAATATGGCGGCAACCATAAGCCGCCATATTGTAAAAAATAGATAAAAAATGTCGTCGAATTATGAAAAGAGGAGTATCGTTGAATAGGTATTTAAAAATTATCTTTAGGTTTCTTTCATCATTTTTCATTTTGAATGATCATTTCGGCTTTATAACGATTTAAAGTTGATTAGCAATAGTCAAATTGCCTTGTGGTTGCCGGCTTAGAATTGTGCCACTCCATGTCTTCCCGTGGAAGTCGTAAGAGGCGACAAAGGGAATAAAGGCTTGTAGTACTGTTTAGGCGAAGGGGTTGCTACCTGTCACTAATATACACTGTTAAACATCTTAGCTGTAATTGTGGTTTCAGAGTTATCAACAAGTTTTTAGAGTTGTTGGTAATTCTGTAGCTCTGCCTACCCCACTCTGGGAATGAAGGCGTGAAGGTATGTATGTATGTATGTAGCAAAAGTCGGGTTTTTAAAGATACTTTTTGTTATTTTCTTTTGTTTTTACCTAGACTTCTAATCTAAGAGGCGAGGTCATGTTAACAGATTATCTACGAGTAGGAGAAAACCAGCGCGCGACCGAGATTCAGATAACGGTGGCCGGTTGTTCACTACAAAAAGCTATACGCGGGCTGACATACTTTGCGTGTCCTCGGCACAAGCGAGTGGCGGGAACCAAGCCGCCATCTTATTTAACCGACTTTATAGTTGTTGTGATTTGAAGTTGTTAAAATTTTCACATGTTTTTTTTAACCTCCTGAAATTTTACAAATTTGCAAAGAACATAGTATCGACACATGCAAGGAAAAACATTGTATCTCAATTTACTGTGACTTCTAATTTCAAACGTTTTTGAGCATGAATAAAATTGTATCTCAAGCTAACATAACATTTGAGATACAATGTTGTTCCTTAAGCTAACATAACATTTGAGATACAATGTTGTTCCTTGCATGTGTCGAATTAAATTTTTCTTTGTTTTTATGTATGAGAAAAAATGTATTCTATTGTATTCACAATAGGTTCATATTTTCTTGGCAAATTTTGTTGCATGGTGGATCTTAAAAGTGTCAGAAAAAAAGTTAGAACAGTCAAGTTAAAATAAAATACATACATACATACATAAATTCACGCCTTCATTCCCAGAGTGGGGTAGGCAGAGCTAAAGAATTACCAATTAAAATAATAGCGCTTATAGTGTTAACTTTACTAATTAGGATAGACCAAAAAAAATAACTCACGGTTTTTACATTCTAATTCAAAAGTATATGTAATTTTAAGAGATTCGTTTTAATAATTTTGTATTAGACCCAATCGTTTTGTTTTAATACCTTTATTCATTTAGCAGACATTTTATGGACGACATGGTTATTATAAATTTTGATGGCATTTATAATCTCTAATCATTTACAACAATTTTAATGATATCTAATGATAAAAAGTGATTGTAGTTAATAGTGTTAAAACGGCTTTAAAACCCTATTCCTCGAAATGGTTTTCAAATTAGAGTAATAAAAAAAAAAAACCCAATTGTTGCTCAAATACCTAAAACTTTATCTTAGTCAGGTATTTATAGTCCCTCGTTTTGCACAGCTAACTATCCTATTGAGGAGTTGAGACTACCTATTGATAAAAGTCAGCCAAACGCTATCGGTTAATCGGGCGGAAAATTCTTGTGATCGAATCGTATGAGGAATCACGATGTAAATTACACATTCAACAAATATGTGCGGATTACGGTATTTCACTTCAGTTCTCCGGTGGAAAATGTTTGGCAAAACTACGCTTCAGCTTCGTCCATGTTTTGTTCGCCCAGAACTGTCGGAACATTTCAAAAGGCTAATATGACGAGGAAATATGCAGACAGATTATCGTCGCGATTTTACCAACCAATTTATCCATGACCTTATACTTAGGCTGACTTTTGACTGTCTTGAAGAGCTTTTGCTCAGTAGTCTCCTCTGGGGTAACGCTGCTAGATATTTGACAGGATAAACCTCTTTTGTTTTCTTTGTCATTGTAGGTACTCGATCCCTGCAAGCGTCTGCTACTTGCGCCCACACCATTGGTCAAGAATGTTTTGTGTAATTGTCACGCGTGTCAGGTACTCGTTCTGTCATCGGAGCATGTGTTCGTATTTAACTTGTATGGCGAATATCTTTGGGAACCCGTTACAATGCTACTATCAGATTAATTCATAGTTCTATTCATAAACTTAGTATCGTATTCAAATCACTTTTAACCTCAACGGACCAATTTTTAAATTGTATAAGACAAAGAGCGTTGATTTAAAGCTATCGGCACTCTTCGTTTTCGTGACAACTATACTGTCAGCTGCGAGTGCAAGCGTGATAGCGATAGCCAGCCGAAAGCTATTAAGTTGTCTATCTGACGTGTTATCGTATTGTTTTAAAATCGGCTGCCATTACTGTCAAGAAGATAAGAGCTATCAAAACGTTGACGATACGATAGACAGATCAAAGACGATATGGTTTTTACCGCCTCGAATACAGGCACTGCCACTCCTCTTTGTATGGCAAGATTGGCGTTGGTTTTGTCTTAGCGCCGCGTCTCCGGGTTTCCGAATTCAAAAAACTGGTCACACTCAAATATTAAGTTTCAAAATGTAAGAAATGTAATATATTCCATTTTTGTACTTTTTTTTCTGAATGTAAAAGGCGTGGGCGTATTGCACTTTTCCTACGTCAAGGAAGCGTAAAATGCATTCGAAAAGTTCACAAATTATTCCCTAAGGCAGCTATTCTCAAAGTGTGTTCCGCGAATCCTTGGGGCTGGGACTATGAAACTAAAAAAAAATAGCATGATTCATTTTTACTTTTGTGGCCAAACTGTTCTAGGGGGATTTGTTTTTTATTAAAATAAATATTGAATGGATTCATTTTATTCGTGATCAAGCGGCCACCCTACATACCCAATTTATTTCATCTACTTACTCTTCTCATCGTTCGATTTTCAAATAGGTTTTAAGTTTTTAACTTGAAAACGTTAGGTGACCATCATTTTAGTAATAATTGGGGAAAGATATTGATTGAATGTTTATTTTAATAAAAAACATGGTAGGTAAATTATCTTAACGGTTTTAATTCTAGTACGCTATGTTCCTAATGGTGCAGAGAGTTTACTTTGTTGCTCCACGACCACGCAGTCACGCTGTATAAGTAATGTAAGTACAATAAAAAAAACGTAAAGTTTCGCCTGACGCAGACTGTTAAAAAAAAATGTCAACGCCAAGCGTGCGGCGTATCAAACTGTATCAAACAAAAAGGGTTTAAACGACGCGCTGGCCTAGTTGGTAGTGACCTGCCTACTAAGCTAGAGGTCCTGGGTACAAATCCCTGTAAGTGCGGATATTTAATTTTGTGTGATGAGCGCGAATATTTGTGACTGTATCATGGATGTTTTCTATGTATTCAAGTATATATTTCTCTATATAAGTATTTATATCGTTGTCTAGTACCCATAGTTCAAGCCTAGAGCTTTGTTTGGGACTAGGTCAATTGGTGTGACATTGTCCCATTCGAAGTTGTGCGATTCGAAATAAAACTTTGTAAATATTAACGTCAATAGATACACGAAAGTAATCAGTAATCAGCTATCAGTAAGTAATTTATTGTAATATCATAATGTTACAACGGTCTTGGTTAATTAATAGCTATACTTCTTCAACCAACAGGTCAATATGAACCCTGATGAGCACTGCAGTATTAGGGGGAGGGCTCATTCTATAGAGCCTGTAGGGCCGGATTTAAGGGAGGGCAAGCGGGGCAACGGCCCTGGGCCTCCACAACAGAAGGGCCTCACAAATTCTTGGTAACCTATTTTTCAAAACTAATTAGGTGCTTCCATTCCTTCGTTGCCCTAGGGCCTCCACACCTCTAAATCCGGCTCTGAGTATAGGTTGTATACATTTGAAATTCATCATTAGGGTATTCATTGAGCGATTATTTATTAGTCAGCAGTTGTTTCAGTTTATTTATGACTGTGTTATTATCCGTTTCTTCTTTTAGAGATTTGGATAGTTTATTATAAATCCCAATGAACGTTTAAAAAGACGGCAGATAAGTAGCAATAAGTAGTCCCAAAGCGCTGGCAAACAATTTCCATACCTTGCTTTGTGTTAAAAAATACTTTCTTAGGATGTATTGCAACGTTGAAACATCGTAAAAGGATGCACGAAATAAAGATAAACTTTAAGACAGAAGCGTTGTCAGCTAAGAGACACATGCCACCGAAGTTGTTAACAAATTGACAACCACTTGACCCCCGACGGTGGTCTGGCTTATTTCATTTTTAGGTTTCCGTAATCCGTAACCGAAGGGTAGTCCAACGGGTCCTATTAGGCTGGGTTTTATAAAGATCCGTTAGATCAAATTTCGGTCAGGAATGTCAAAACTTGTATGAAGTTACTAAAATTTGATCTTACATTTTTACTTACGGGGCTTTATAAAACCGGCCCTTAATATGCCTACGTTGTCCGTCGTCCGTCCATCCGAACTTTAAAGAGCTTTATATTTTGAACCGTAATACCTAGATATCTAGGTGTAGTTTTTTTACAAAATATGTGTCATTCTCATTACGGCGGACATTGAAAAAATAAATGGGGACCATGTAACATTTTTTCACCGTAGTTTTATTTTTATTGTAAAAATATGTATCGAACCAATTCTCTCATATAAATGTTACAAAGTTCATATTAATGTTACGAAGTTCTTATAAAACTAGAATAAGGCGCATTTTAACACATTTTTGAAATTTGGCGTTCTCCCATATTTTTACACTTGACTGTGTTGTAAAAACGGTAAAACAAACAAGCGTTAAATTTGGTATGTTTAAATGATTCAGTGGGCGGCTGATGGATGCAAAATAGGGACGTAAACAGAACATGGATAAGACTTTTATTAAATTTCGAGAAATATTTATGAATACAAAATTATGCAGTTTTTATCTTTATCATACATTATTAGTAAATACATAATAAGCTATCCTCTATTGTACGTAGATTGTATACTAAGAAGATACTGGCCACTTATTATTTTATCACCTCTTGAGACTGATGAGCGTTTATGTCTATTACGTCAATTAAATTTGCTTAGTTTTCAATATTCATATTTAAGATGGCAAAGGAAACCACAATTCGTAAGTGGATAATTGATAAACGTGAACTAATTTACGATACTTCTAAAGGCTCGATCTTTTGTACAAAATGTCAAGTAAGTTTATTTGCGAAACGAAAAAGCGTGATTGATAGACATGTTAAATCTAATACGCATCGCCGTCAAGAATTTTGCACGAAACAGAATCAAGAAGATTTTAATATTGATTTGATAAACTTTTTAGTTTTATGCAATATTCCGTGGAAACGTGTTAACAGTGCCGACAACAATACAATTAGGGGTCATCCATAAAGTACATCACACGTAAAGGGGGGGGGGAGGGGGTCGACAAAGTGTGACATGGTGTGACAAGGGGTGGCAGGGGTCCTAAGTTTCGTGACATCACATTTCAAAATCTAATATATCTGGAGGAGGTTTGAAATAAGTACTACTACTACAAAAAAGTGCTTAATTTAAATGGAAATATAACTAATTTCGGAACTGCTGTTTTAATTTAATAATTTTTCGATGTGAAATTTGCTAAACATGTGATGTCACACTAGGGAGGAGAGGGGTCTCATAAATGTGACCACCTGTGACAAGGGCGGGGGGGGGGGGGGGGGCTCAAAAAATAATGAAATTCGTGTGACGTACTTTATGGATGACCCCTATAGAACTATTTTACAATTTCGTTCTTTTTATTAAACCCCTTGCAGTCATATCCATATTACGTATAACGTTCGACATTATTTTGACGTAATTTGCATCCGTCAGCCGCCCATTGAATTTATAGTACAAACCTTGTTTTTTTTAAATAAATACTATAAAATGGTTTAAGTTAGTCTCGCGCTGTTTCGATTAGGAACCGAATTCAAATCGCAATATACTAATACTGACTTCGGCGGTATGGAACTCTCGGTGCGCTAGTCCGACTCGCACTTGACCATTTTTTAATCCCCGACGCAGTCAGAGGGTTGATATTAGTTTAACAAGTGGATATGTGCAAATTGTTAAATAAATAACTTTCATCCTTGTGGTTTTAGCTGAGTTCTAGAAAATCGAACGCGCCGTATAGGATAGATCGTCTTTGAAAGTAAAGGATGCCATTAAATTGCGAATTTTCATCTTTTTAATTAAAAATACTTTGTGTATTTTTTTAAATTAGGTTATTTTCGTAATTATTGAAAATATTTCATGGCAAACTTACTCTCCTATGCTCGTAGGTGCTAAAATAGATACCCCATGGCAAACGCCCTACGTAAATATGATCGGCTTTAAAAATGCTCACGACGGGACATGTTAAATGTTAGATTACCCAAAAAACAAAAGCAAGATAAAGCATAAAGTACAAAACCTGTTTTGCAAGGCTTTATTCTACTACGTAAAAGCATATTGGTTTATTTTAGTCATCGGCCACGATATGATAGCTCTTATTTGCTTGACAGTAATAGCGACTGAGTTAAAAAACTAGGATTTCAAACCAAAACCTTTTGAATTGCTGCTGGAAAAACATGGTTAAACCGAGCAGCATAAAGTCCCAACTTGCTCTTCCTAATGAAACAGGATTGAACGTGACGCCTCATTTATTAGTACACAGCCATCGCAACACAAAAGTCACCCGCAATTATGCAAGCCGGTCTCCACTTGCATTTTCGGAATGAGCAGAAAATAGCCGAGGCTTCCGTTGTTATTTCAAGCTCTAAACTGTATTCAAAATAAACTCTCAATTCTCAAAGATTAAAAAAGTTGTAAGCATACATTCTGGTTTAAGAACGCGTGTTACAAAAATATTCATTAAGATATATAATATAAACTATATTTAATCTCCGCGTGGGCGGGGCACATCGCACGCAGGACTGATGGCCGATGGGGTCAGAAGGTTCTTGAGTGGCGTCCGCGGACTGGGACACGAGCTGTGGGTAGGCCTCCAACAAGATGGAGTGACGACCTTGTAAGGATCGCGGGAAAGCGGTGGATGCGAAAAGCACAAGACCGGTATGAGTGGAGAGCCTTGGGGGAGGCCTATTTCCAGCAGTGGACGTCTTTCGGCTGACATGACATGATGATATTTAATCTCCTTTCTACCGTCAGGCTATACACGCCAAGAGATACCATATTATAATGTACTCGGTTAAAATTCCGCCCTTTCGAACGAAGCGTTTCGTGCGCTTCCGCGCATCTGATCTGTATTTCCGAGTGCATACAACCTAAGCCTATTTAAAGCTAGGGTTAATAGGCATTTAGATGAAAACTTATTATGGTCAATATTGTACAATATGGAAATAATGATTTGCAATAATAATCTGAACGTCTTTTTTAGTATCATAGCCGCTGAAAAATTCCACGAACGAACAGTAGTTAGTTTCAATAGTTCGACGCCAATCATTTTAATTGATACACCCTAAATAATTAGCGAACCGCGCATTATATGATGACTGAATAGTGTCCACGCTTTATACTTCCCGTGAAATGTGATTCCACTCTGGGTATTAATTAGTACCCGTTACTTGAACATTATACCTTCCTAGAATTAATAGTACGAATTATTGGAGTTTCATTTAGTCAAAGACTTAATTAGTTAATGCCAGTGTCATAGGGGCCATGCCGCGAGTGGACCTGCTAGAGGGGGTGTTCTTTTTATAGTGGTGATTATTATTTACATCTTTAATAATTGAGTAGCTTAGTTTTATTTTAATTTGAGTAGCTTAGTTTTATTTTAATTTAAGTAAGTTTCGTTTTAACTTTTAATTGTAGAACCTATGAGTTAATCTTATATGGACTCCGTCAGGTGACATCGGACTTTAGGCGCTTATTTTGCATGACACTTCTAACTTTAACCTTCTTCGGTTGTTATTCTAGCCGAGATTTAAAGCGGTAAAACCGTATCGTCTTTGATTTGTTGTATTGTCGATGTTTTGAAAGCGTCAAACAGAGGAAAATTGTAAAATAAATATGTATTATTTAGAGACGAATAAAAATATACATAAATTAAACTAGAGTCGCTATACAAGCCTAAATAATGCCGTAAAAAATAAATAACCTACTCATTGATTAGTGTGTCGATTATTACATCAATCAACACTGAGGTTGCCTTAATAAAGAAAAATAACAGTTGCATAAGTTCTTTCGTCCTCAAAATGGCAGCCAATTCTAAGTATTTTTTCGAGATGTTTGTTACATAAGATACACCTACATCATGCATTTAACGGCTAAAAACTTATCTAAAGTAGTCGCTTTAGCCAAAATAAACAATAAAATTGATAGCTTTACTTATTTAAGTCCGTTAACGATTAATGTATAGTATTTAATGTGTAAGCAAAATGTACTACGCGTCCATGTTATCATTTAATTGATTTATCTGGAATGGTTATCGACATGCTCCCCTGATCTAGCCCGGCGTGGTTTTAGAGTCGACTACAAAAAGTATCCGCTTTTGGATCTTATTACAATGCAATAGGGTGAACAATGGATACATCTAATCTAAGATTTCAATGTTTGTGAACTTTTTGCGACCTTTAATGTAATTGTATCTACGTCGGCTAAAGGAAATTACTTTCGATGCGTTCTCCATATACTCCGTGATTGAAAGCAACAAGCTCTGCGAATCTCGCCAAGTCACAGTTGATAAAGGGATTAACACGGTGTGAAAAACATAGGATTCTAAGTATCTCGTCCCGTTTCACCTCTGGTCTTCTCCGAAGGGGTTCGCCGAGTAATCTAATCATTATTTAATTTTGCATCCTGTCTGCTTTTAATCTTTTGGTATGCATCGGAAACAACGAAATAATGTAATTTTTTCCGTATACTTTAGTGTCCGGAGTTCTTGTTAGAGCTGACTTGATGGAATAGATTACAACGACATAGTGATTTTAATAAGGAGGTCTTTAAAAAGGCTTTAGGTTTTTAAAAAGGCTTAAGACTTTTTTGAGGTTATAGCCTTTTTTAGAGTTACCTATGGCCTTTTTTAACAATTAAGCCTCCTGGTTTTTCGTGACTGCAGTTCGGCGGCCTCGAACGATCGGACGAGTGGATGGAACGGCCTACTTATATAAGGGTGGGTTTATACCTTTACACCAAAATAACATAGAGCAAGAACTGGAACAAGAGCGTTCTTTCACATTGATTTGTTCTTTCTGAGCACTGCTGAACTACTGTATAACAACGAAAGGTCTGTTAAGATTAAGAATGAGCATTCGTTAATATGTTATCTGTCATTTCATTCCGATGGCGACTATCCCATCGTAATGAAATGACAGATAATTTAATAATTTCATTTCACAATTTTATTAATCTGCAAGTGAAGTTTAAAAACTCAGGTTAAGCGTAAGATACCATTCCGCCTTACCGGCGAGCGTATAGGACAGAGCTAATGCAGTTATATACCTCCGTCCTTTTTTCTCAGCGTACACTGAACCACAAAGTTAGATCATAAAACCCCGCAGATGTTTCAATTCTCCACCGCAGAGATGCGTTACTATATCGGATATTGTACCATTTTTTTAAAGCTTTTTTCTAGTAAGCCTTCGAGTCTAAAGCATTTTAGAGTCTCAACATTTTGGCAAGGATAATACAGAATTTTAATTAGGGAGCTCCGAGAGTCGAGGCTCTTCAATGGGAATAGGCTTGGGGGCTACAGAGCTTTGTAAGCTTTTAGCCCTCTAAGTCTCAATAATCGAGGCGAGCTTTGAAAAAAGGGCTAAAAAACTCGAGTCTTTTAGATCACTACGTAGTCAACAGGGAGTGTAGAGTTGCAATTCTAGGTAGCAGCAACTGTTTGTTTTTTGTCTTAAATGTTATGTTCGTATACTTTGCTACATTAATAGTGCTCCCTGTAGCCTTAGCCAAGATTTAAAAACTGCTAACGTTTCTTTTTTCTATTGACTTGAAATGTATGCCTACTAATTTACCTGTCAATAGTAGCAGTGTTTTTAGACATGTCTAAAGCGTTCGATTATGTTGATCAACAAATACTCATGAGCAAACTTTACGATTACTGTATGAATGGTTTCTTAGTTACTTGAATGATCCAAAACACTGTACAGAGATCTAAAAAATGTTTTATTTTTATGGAGATGAATAACATGAAAATTAACCTAGAAAAAACAAATGCAATACAAATTAAAACTCACAAAAGTGAAAAACTAGCTCAACTTAAAAAACGACGACAACAAAATTAAAATAGTAGACTCATCAATGTTTTTAGGTATAACAATACAATACAATACAAATACTCTTTATTGAACACCAAAAAAAAAACAAAACACGGAACAGTACATTTTAACTATAGGTATACAACAGGCGGTCTTACCGCTAAATAGCGAACATTAGACGAAAACGGCCACTGGAAAAACCACATTGACTTTGTACGAAGGTCAACCAATTTGTATTTGCCTTATACCGCATTAAAAGATCGCATCCCTGCGTACCAGCTCTGAGCGACTACCATGGGTACGTGGCAGTGTTTAAGATATGGCGTCGTTATCTGGGACAAATGAAAAAGGATTTAAATCTCAAAAAAACGTGTATGAGTTCTTTGTAATTTAAGCAGCAGAACGTCATGCAGACGTTTCTTTAAAAACTCTCTATTCTTCCTCTGCCCCGTATTTACTTAACAGAAATCTGTTTAATCGTTATGGATTACAAGGGCCATTTTAGTTACAACCGTTTCCGTTCAATCCTCAGGCTAAAAGCAATAGTCTGAATAAGCTTGTCATTCCTAAAAGTAAATTGACACTGTATCGTAATAAAGAAATAGGAACGGCGGTCAGAATTTGTAATAAAATGCCATCAACACCGTGTGACAGCAGCCACGAAACAAATTTAAATCTGACCAGTTACAGAGGCTCTCGGGCAATTTTTATTCAATATAGGATTTGATATCGTAGAGGTGATTGGGTAGTCACCAAGTTCTTTTTATTTTTAGGTGCTTGTGTGACTAGTTGTTTCTGGAAACGTTAATTTTAATGTCTGTAACAATCTCCTCTCTCGTTTTTACATCTTTTTGTATGTCTTTTCTACGCCACTAAGATACGAACATTATTGATACTTTTTACTTATTGTACATGATGTTTAGCGAAATAACCATTCATTCATTGAGACCGTTAAACCATCTGTCAACTGGTCACGTCTATCCTATACATTTAGAGATTCGGAAATTTTGAATTACGAATTTGGTCTCTATAATGATAGATTCAAGACTTGAAATTTGAAAGCTGGAATTTTGAATTATGTCACTATTGTTCTAAAGGTGTGATATGCATCTTGACTAAAATCTGGCTCTTGTAACTGACATTAAATAAATGAAGGTTGCCTATTAACTATTTAGGCCTTCTTTAAGAGTTAGTTACTTAGTTAGTTAGTATAACTGTACGTTGGTCGTTGTTCAAACTGAACCCATAATGGGAGCCTAGATCTTAGTTCGACTAACAGCCGCACTCATAGCCAGGGTAATGATTATTAAATCGTTCCTTTGTGAGGAATTTTCATAATCAAGTTTGAAAAAGGAACAAGTATCGTCTCTAAAACGTCTCAGAGTACGGCTGGATATTTATTTGGTACAAGATGGTTCCCTCACATTCATAAAGGAGAACGCCCAAAAAATTCCTGGCATTTACACAGATAATCAATATTTCAAAAAAGAAACACAACTAATTAAACACAACTATATCGATTAATTAGAAGTCTGATAAAGATGGAACAATATGCATATTATTGTTAGACTTTTACTTGAACACACTTGCAAGATTTAACCCTTACATGCATTGAAAATTACGCCTAGGGCGGCCCCTTCTGACCCTTCCATTCACTTTCGCACTGTATATCTTTTTTGCCTGTGTTCAATTTAATTTCATCATAATTTGATTTCCGGTTATACTAACTTGACATCAATGCGAATGCGTTTTGCAGTCTGCCACACGAAAAATTTGTTTTCCTTTGACATATCAAAACAAATTTAAAAAAAGCTGGCGAAATATGTGGGCATGCAATATATTTTTTAGGATTTAACTGGATCGACATTTTTTTAGTAATTCCAGGTTCGATTTGATTTCTGGTTTGAACTTATGAATCGGGGATGAATAAAATAATCAAGAGTTCGTCATAACTTGCACGTATATAATAGTCATAGTCGAGGTTTTAACTTTAAAATTGATCTGTGATGGCGTAATTTGTTGTCAAGCATTCGGACGAAAACAATCGACGTGCAAATATTCGCAGAGCACAAACAATATAAATTTATCGATGAAGCATATTTTCCGATTCTTGAAACTCTTTCACACACTAAAAGCAATGTCCAAACAACAATTTATCAAGTTTCTTCTTAAATTCTAAGACCTAAGCTCTAAGTTAAAAACAATACGCTAGTACGGTAGTAATATGGTTTTACGGAGTAGAATAGACCCGAATTTATACATGCCATATCGATTTCAACTGTCAAGATATCTTTTACCTATAGTAAAAACTTCATTCTAAGTAAAGCCAGAGATTAAGTATAAGTAAGGCAATAAATAAAATTCTGGATGTTTTATTTATCCTTGCACAGAAATAGCTACGCAATAGAAGGTACCTACTTAGGTACGTACTAGACCCTTTCCACATATAAAATTAAAATATGGCTACTAATACCTACATTTCATTAAATGTTTAACTGCGAGACAGCGAACAGAGTGGAGACATTACAAAGCCTCTTTCGTATAATGGGCGGCTGACGGATGCAATTACGTCTAAATAATGTCGAACGATATCCGTACTATGGATATGACTACAATTGATTTAAAGAAAAGAGAAAATCATTGCAAACATGTTATAGAGTTTCATTGTTGGAGTATTTTATTTTTCTAAATTACGTATTTTAAATCTATTACTTTTATAGTTCACTATCTACTTATATAAGGAAAATGACCTCCGTACATCTACAGACGTAAAGGGGCATTTGGTAAAGTGATACTTCACCACTATTTGGAACTTTATCAACAGACCTAGGAATATACGGGGCAAAATTAAATGACAGCTAGGAATTGTATATATCGATTAACTAAATTATCGATACTTTTCCCAGATACTGTTGATCGCTTGAAGTTTTGTTTGCAATTTTTTTTTAATTGAAATTATGCAAATGAAAGCAAATAGCAACATAATTCTGGTTGTTCTTTATTTTAAAATGATTTTTGAACCTTCACTCATCATAATTTTTTAACTATTGTGTATTTCATAATTACAGTCTCATTTATACTATTGTTAAAATAAACGGTCAGATTTTGTTCCAAATTTTCGGGCGGTAAAAACTTCTCCGTCTCGACAGATGAATCCATTTAAGGTTGCTACTACTACTGTTGTGAAGTAGTAGGGAAAAAAATAAATAAAAAAAAACACACTTACAAAGCTAGGGGCGCAAGAAGCATCGATAATTGAGTTTATCGATATAGGCGATCCCTAGCTTTCATTTAATTTTGCCCCGTAGTAAGTGTGTTGGTTGCAGTCTCTATGTACTAATTTATAACAATAATAACCAAAACTGTATATATTTTTACACATAAATAGTGCTCGATTTAATAAAAGTCTTATTTACCTTATGCTTTCATCACCATATTGCATCCATCAGCCGCCGTTTGTGACAACTCCATACATATTTTCAAGAAAACATTCTCTACGTTCATTTTAACTAAAGTACTAATATCGTTAGCGTCGCTATCGGCCTTCTAGAAACCCGAGTGAAGAGAGTACTTTAAGTAGACGTAGGCAAGGAGCTGTGTTCGCATTGTTATGTTGCGGTTCGAGGCTAAGGTGAAACTACTTCCATAGAGGCATACCATCATAGCCAGAGACAGCATCGCATTTGCAGTCTTAGGATTGAAATCTTAAGATTGTAGTCTTAAGAATGCAATTGTTTATAAGTCTCTCATCTCACTTATTATTAATTGTCTATTTCCCGCCATAAATAGGATGACTTAACTTTTAACAGCACGATCTGCATTTGAACGTACATTGTTTTTGCACATGGTCGGGCAAATCAACATGTGCAAAAGTCCTTCTCCGAAAAGTTAGTTGTTAAAAAAATACATGTACAATTTGGTTCATGAGAAATTCAATCTTACGCTAGTACGAATAAAGATACATTTACAAGAAGACTTATGTTCTGTGCCAGATGCGCCGAAGTCAAGGGATGTTATTTTTTTATTGTATTTCAAAGACATTGAGCCTTGTCACTTAGCCATTTGTAACGACGATTCGTCATAGACTAAAACAATAAGTATTAATTGAGCCAACGCTTCCGGTAGTGCTATTGAATTCGGTTATATTAATTACTATGGAAAATTGCTTATTGCAAAAAAATACGATCAATATACACCGAGCCTGGTTTATCACAGAAATGTTTTGTGTACATTAACTATCCCACCTTTATTTCTGTCCGTCAAATGAAATAGGCACAAAAAAAGAAAAAAGGAGGGGGCGTTCGAATTTAATAAAGGTGCTTTACACAAGCGCCCCTCAAAGGCTTAACACAGTGCATTGTAATACCATTATATTTGCATTCACGGATAAAATGTTTGTGAAATGGAATGTTCATTTGCTATTGGTTGACAAGAATGAAATGAAAAAAATTGGTCGCACACACAGAACAATAAAAAATATTGTTTAATGATAAAACGTGGACGTAATAAATAAAAATCTGGGCAAGAGCACGTCGGACCATGGTCAGTAAAGGGTTCCTAAGCCGTTACTACAAACAAAATCTTTCAAAAATAACACTTGTATGAACGAATTTTCAAGTTATTTAGTGCTGTCTTAGACGAAGATTTTTAGTTGGTGTATAAACACTTTAGTCATCTGTGTCTCAAGAAACGTTTGAAGTCTAGCTAGTCGTAATAGTTTTCCTTTTAAATTTGTTATGAGTATAATATTATTAATTTTAAGTACCCGAAACCGACGTGCGTGCATGACTCGATGTATGAATGTTGAAGAAGCGAAAGAAATTTGTCAAGACCGTAGCAAGTGGAAAGAAGTGGTCTCTGCCTACCCCTCTGGGAAACAGGCGTGATTTAATGTACACTCTCGGTCAAATAATACGGGTCATAGTGCGTTTTTCATACAAACGAGGCTATGTCAAAGCCTTGGTTCCTGGCCAGGGGTTGTTTTGAGTGAGGTTTAATGGTGGATACTTCGAGGTTAAATAGAGAAGGTCAAAAGTGCTTAAGATGCCTAACTGATCGCACAATCAGTTAACACCACAGCGAGAGAGTTTGGGTCAGCATTTGGATTTCCTTACATTTTATTGCCATAAGATGTTTTTCTGAACATGATCAATTCCGGCGTTAACCGCAGATTCAATCAGTTGGGTATCCTAGGCACTCTGCAAGTCCTGTATCGATGCTCGGGGTGTCAAACATCAGATTTCATTAAAAGCATCCTCTGGCGAGGAACCAAGGCTTCGAAATAGCCTCTATAGTATGAAAACGGAACTCTGACCCGTATTATTTGACCGCGAGTGATATATGATATTATTTTCCTTCATTTCAGATATTTTCAGAGTTTTGTTTTGGCTGTAGACACGTGACTCTTGTTGATTTCAATATTTTCTAAACGGCCGGCCGCCGCGGCCCTCCAAATCTAAATTGACAGTTACAAGTAAATTTTTTTTTAAGAGTTATCAAATATATCTAACTCGATGCCATACTGAAAAAAATACCTTTGCTTTATTTGTAAGGGGTTGACTACGGAACCCTAAACACGTATCTCACTCACAATTTTTTTTCATTGAATGAGTATAGTCAAGGATCGGGCTCGATCCTGTATAACGTTAGCCTATCTGCCGTTAGATCAAAGAAGGCGGAACTGCATTGTAGTAGTCGAAACATTCTATACTCTATTGATAACCATATTAAATTGTTATTGCTTGTGCTATTACTCCAACAGTGGACTAGACAGTATAGGCTGATGATAGTGCGGGCCCCGTTATTGAATCATTGAAACAATGACGAAGTACTGTCTCTCTGTAGACAGTTTTTGTAACGTTACGTGATACGTGACATAATAATATCTACATTAGTATTATTAAGAGGAAAGATTTGTGCTTTTGTATGTTTGTAACGAATAAACGCAAAATTACACAACCCATTTCAAAAATTATATCATCATTAGAATGTTACATTATCCCTGAGTAACAAAGGCTATATTTTATTTTTCTGCGCGGACGGAGTCGCGGGCAATAGCTAGTTATACTTATTTTGAAAAATAAAAAATAAAGACTTACACAAGACGCGTTTGGCGTCCGTTATCGAAAAACGTTCACGCTAGCGTTAAAGAACGTATGTAACCTTACAGTTTAGTTGCATGCACAGAGGTATCAAAAACCCCTAAAGGTCAATGGATGAACAACATTTCTATTTACACTGTGCACTTGATTTGGCTTGAGTTTGGTTTTACTTAGTGTTAACGGCTAGGCTGCCGTTTTGCGGAGTGGGTAGCGGAAAGAAAAGCGTGCCGAAATAAGCTAGCTTTGTTAAACAAACCGTGCAAGAACACGTCGGACCATGCTCAGTGTAGAGTTCCAAAGCCGTTAATACAAATTAGACCTCGCGACAAACTTATCTTTGCCGTTGGAAAGCTGTTATCCCCATACATCGACACAAGTCGCGGTCAGTTTACCAACACCGTAAATAAGTTTTCGGTAGGTATTAATATTAAAACCGTTTCTAACTCAAGAACCACTGAAGTCTACTATTAGTGATAGTTTTCCTATTAAATTCTTTATTTATTTGTAGTTTTGGTTGTAGGGGGGGGTGGGGACCAGTTGACTCTAACAAAATTAGCGCTTTAAAGCTTCATATTTCATAAACGGATACCTTAATCCGCAATATTTTTTAAAGACCTATCCAACAACACCCTACATATGAGCAGGCGGCAAAAAAATACTTCCCCACATTTCGTGTAGAGGAGGTATACCTAAGTATACACTAGGGAATGCAATTTAATTTACCGATTAAAACCGGTTTTAACCGGTTCTTTGCATTCCCTAGTATACACTAACAAATGTGTTTTTTTCCAAGGTTTTGTTTTACTACTTTGCTTTAATGGCGTGACTAATATGTATATTTATGCCAAATTACAGCTTTCTAGTAAGAGTCTCTGAGGTAGGCTAGGGAAGAACAGATGGACGGACATGGCTAGTTTGACTATGGAACCCAAAAAAAGCAGCCTCATTGGTCTATGGATAGCACAACTACACCGATACCACATAGATACACGTGTACTTATACGGAGGCGTCAGGTATTAAAAAGCAGCCGAGCATTTAATAATCAGGTACTAGGACGTCATAAAATGCAGAGGATCAGGCCCACGCTCGTGTGCGACGCCTTGCACTCTGTAAGGCAAACCTTGGCTATTCGGTGATACGCAGTTATTCGGTGAAAGTGTGTTATCGTCTCATAGCGGAGTTATCTAAACTTTTTATAGATGGTACTATTTTTCAGTAGATAGCGCGGCTTGCATTCATTATGATAGCTTAGGGCGAAAATCCGAACGAACACACAAAAATTAAAAAACCAAAATTAAATGGCAAATTAATTTGACCTGACCTACATTCTTAGATGAGTTGATGCGAGGTGTAATTGATGTTTTGTATGTATTTATAAAGCTGTAAAAAAGTGTTATATTCTTTGGAGAACTTTGGAAGGCTATAGCTGCCGCCATCATCATGAGGTTGCACTTCTGTACCATAACAGAGGATATTATAATTGTAATACACCACAGCTTAACCTGATTGTATCACCAAATAACCTGAATATCACCGAATTACCTACTTTTTCACATGCCAAAATAAATGCTTAGTAAATTCATACAATAGGTTTTCCATAAAATAAGTATTTAAACAATGGTAGGTAAATTCATTTTCTTTTACACAATAATAATTCCAAAATAATTTGATACATACATAATATTACATTGTCAATAAACCTAACTATCACCAATTAGCCAAGGTTTGCCCTACATACACCATACAAGGGATCCGATTAACTCTCTCGGTAATAAATTAGTTCCTTAAGTAAAAGTATCGCGTATCTCGTGCATTGCCAGTTAATTGGCAAAGCTTGCGTTAACTGAACTACGAGTAAATGCAGGAAACTGTAATTAATTAACCATTATTTTGTTTGAATATCTAGTTTCTCGCTTCATTAAAATGGTACGGAAGTTGGTCTGTTAGTTTCGTTGTTAGAATATGATATTGAGCGATACATCTGAGTTTGAATATTTCATACAGTAATTAGCAATAATCGGATATCCCGGTGCAACACGGGGTGAATGACCTCAAACATTATGCTAATATGGATATGCCCCGGGGTTTCGGGACTTATGTTGTTAAATATTATTCTGATTTTATTACTTCAAATAAATTTCAATACAATTATAACGTGTAAAATAAATATTTTGACAGAAGTAATTTAGGTATGTAACAAAATTAAAAAAGTTAGTTTTTATTATACTCTGTTTAAAATTGATCTACCAAATGGTCTTTGGGTATGAATATAAATAAAATATATAATACGGGACGCATTATCAGTTCACCACACTACACACAGATATTATATTTTATTAGTTTGTATGAAATTGAAATAGCATACAATTATTTTCGCAATATTTTATATGTTTAATCGATTTCTTTACACGTGTAAAATCCTGTCCTAATGCCTATTTATAAATATCCCAACAATCGCATTTTCATTTCGCGCCAGATCCCGGGATTTTAGTCATATCCATATTAAGATTTCTACTCTATATCCCGCAGTGTTGCACCGCGAAATCCGATCACTGGTAATTAGGATTGTTCATATTTTTACAATTACTCTAATTCGAACACCATTTCGAGGAATAGGGGTTTAAAGCCGTTCTGCATTATTAAGTTTTTGAAATATTTATCTATTTCGCATATTTAGACAAAAGTATATTTGACCTTTGTTTGACTTTCGTTTTGGGCTCGAAGCCCTCCAAGGTGCATCTTACGGGTTAAGCGAAAACCGCTTGAAATAGTATGTTTTAATACACTATTACAATCACTTTTTATCATTATATATATAATTTTATTGTTGTAATTTATTAGATAATGACAATCTTAATATAAAATAATCATGTCATCCATAAAATGTCTGGTAAATAAATAAAGATATTAAAACAAAACTATTAGATTAAATACAAAATTAATGAAAACGGTGTCTTAAAATTACCTATTCTTTCGAATTAGAATGTAATAAAATAACTGTGAGTTATTTGTTTTGGTCTATCCCAATTTGTAATAGCACTGTGTAATGTATACATTTCACTTTCTTTGAAAATAAGTTGTAAATAAATTCGGCAAAAAAACCTGCTAAGTATAGGTATATTACGATTAAAAGAAACTAATTATTTTTTTAAAGTTAGGACAAACGGACGGATGGACCGCGTTGGCATACTCGTTTTAATAAGTTGCCCTTGGGCTCCCTTCCGCCACGTAACCCTAAACAGCTGGGGTGTGAGCGCATCACTCATTCAATCGGCGCAGCTTACATTAACCTGCGAGTTTAAGTAGCCCCGTCGGAGCGTACAAACACATTTTAGCGCGTGTATTCTCAGTTCTGATCTTTTAGTCCCGAGACTAATGACATTGCAATTAATTATTCTTCTTCAGTGTCTTATGAAGAATACCCATCTACTCGTAAATCGCTACAGTCACGTCTTCGTATCGCCTTCAATACTGGGTGACTTTAACTTGTTAATACAAAATCAACGTTTATACCCATTTTAACTTAGCTGAACCCCTATCCTTAGGCTCAAGCTGATTATTTAATTAAATGCATCTTAAGTAAAAGTATCGCGTTTCACGTGCATTGCCGGCTAATTAACCAAGCTGGTTTTACCTAACTGCAGGAAACTGTAATTAATCATTACCGGTAAACTGGGGTTACTTTAGACCTAGGGGGTAACATTGACCACGCTTAAAACTATGACTATTTTAGTGGTAAACATCTTTAATTGTTAAAATAATTTTAGAACAATATAAATAGGTTGTTTCTGATGGAACATTTAAAGGAATAATTAAATTTTTAAGATGATTTTTGGGGTGGTCAATGTTACCCCCTAGGTCTAAAGTAACCCCAGTACTACAGTAGCGGTACTTTGTTTAAATATCTTGTTTTCCGCTTCGCTGAAATTACACGGATAGATTTGTCCGTGTGGTTGCCGGGTTAGAATAGTGCCACTCCATGTCTTCCCGTGGATGTCGTAAGAGGCGATTAAGGGAATAAAGGCTTGTAGTACTGTTAGGCGATAGGCTTGCAACCTGTCACTAATACGCTGGTAAACATCTTAGCCTATTTGTGCAAAATGTGGTTACAGAATTATCAACAAGTTTTTAGAGTTGTAGGTAATTCTGTAGCTCTGCCTACCCCTCCCCGGGAACGAAGGCGTGAGTTTATGTATGTATGTATGTATGTATGTATGTAGATTTGTCTATGATTCTTTTTGTAGATGATTTATGGTATACGCAGATTCAAAAATGTTCACGACCAACGGTTTAGCAGTGCTATTCTACAAAGATTAGAAATTAAATATCATTTTAATCGGCAAAAATGCGAAGTAGGTTTAACAGAATTAAAATACTTAGAAGACACGATAACTCAATCTGGCAATTAGATCACCGCAATTTCGAAACTTACTTCCTACCCCTGATAGTGCCAAGGTCTTGAACTTATATGTGTCAAAGTCATTTACAAAGTCAAAACAATCGTATGCACAAATAGAAAAGGAGCTATTTCCCTGTGTTTTTGCGTGAGAAAGATTTTACTCTTAAATTTATGGCCGTAATGATATAAGTTTTTTTAGACCGGATTACATGCATTTACTTAAGATCTCGTTATGATGCATATTAATTATATATTTACAATATTATACAATATTCGAACGCAGCGCACTCAGCAGCCACGCATGGCAGGATCGCAGGCATATTTGGTTTTGGTACCAACGATAATAAAATGGAAGAGACAAAAGAGCGTCACGCTTGTCTACCTCCTCACCCCACTTTTATTGTTTTCTCTGTTGACGTGCGTGCTCATTGATTTGCAGTTTTCATTTATATTTATTCGGGTGCAATTTAATCTATGGGCGGTTTATATACGCCCCGAAAATACAAATTGCTTTCGTGGAAATCTATCTGACTTTCCTGGAATATTTACATACGACACAAATGTTTTATATTGTCCAGTTTGTGACAAACACATTGCAGGGTTGCAAACATTGCATGATTCCTGACACTTTTCATTTAATTTTGCATGTTTTACGTATTTTCATCGGATTTCAAGCATTTTCCGTGAATATTTGCACGCATGTAACAGGCTTTTTATGTTGCATATCCGGTCTTTATTTAAATATATCCACTATTCATCACTAACTGAGTCACAATCAACTGTTTTAAATTACCAATTTGAAGTCACTCAGTAAACGTTTACCTACTAAACTTCTACGGAAAGTATCTCATTACCCATACGACGACGATAACTTCAAAGTTCGTAATTGGAAGGTTAAATAATAAAGAAGGACAATGGGGTGGCGGTGTTCGAATTGCCATACCAGTACCCTTACCATCAGTTACAATTACAATAACCGTACTCGCTAGCGAGTCGAATGCTCTGTCCCTCGCGAATTCTGCGAGGTCTGCGAAGGACAGAGCGTCGACTCGCTAGCGATAGTAGCAAAATTCAAAATATTTATTCAGTAAATTGGCCACATGCGGGCTCTTTACACGTCGGAAATGTACAGTAAATCTACCAGCGCTTCGGACAAGATCAACATTGCGGAGAAGAAGCGCCGCAAGAAACTCCAGCAGAAGGTCATTTAGCGACTTTGGTAGAAGGATATCTATCAAACATGTAAAAATCTGAAAAATCTCAAAGGATTTAAAGCTATAAATTCAGTTCTGAATACAATTACATGAACTATGTTTCGATTTCTATTAACCCATAGGCCAGTATCATTTTGTTTTAAATATTCGTAAATATGATGCGTTTAAATCAATATGATAGTTGCCAAACTTAAAATGCCCTCTGAACTTTGCATTTTAGAGCGCTAAATAGACTGTAAAGTTATTCGTACTTCAGACATTTACGGTAAATGGACGCGACGTTCCTTGGAATAGCAATTTTATATAATTTTAACAAGAGAGTTGAGTTACTGGCATACAAAGTTTACTACAAACTTAGCGGTACCATTGAATTGGAGCTGAAACCAAATACTCAACGAGAATTTCGAGCTTTGACTTTATTTCCCCATTTCGCCGAATCCCTATTTATCTTTGTGCGGGTTTTGGAGCTGAGGGGCATCTCCAAAGGATAGGTACCATTATATCTTGACCGGTCAACTCAAAGGAGCAGTACGAAATGGGCAGTCTAGTAATATTGGAAATTGATTTTGTAATAACCAGTTTGTCAGATCTAAGATCTCAAATATGCAGTGTAAGACTGCGGCTCCAAATAGGTTGGATGGCCAATACAACGTTTTAATGTAAGTGAAATGGTTGCGTGTGGTTCGAGCCGAGGATACGTTCTACAAAGGGGCCATCAAAGCTAAATGGCTGTTTAGGGTTGTCACTGCAAAGTCACAAATTATTAAAAAAATGTTTGAGAATATATTTTTGATACTTTTAGTTTGCATCAATCTAAATATTAAATCTTGTTAGTTAATTTATACTTGCACATTTTTTATGGCCTGTGGCCGTCCCTGATGAAATAGACAAAGTAAATAGCAGTCGCATAGTTTTCGCTATCTAGAACGTCATGTCTACCTCGTGGATTTAAAAAACTTTTGTTGAATTGAGCAAAAGCCCAGATTATTGAACTAAAGGATCATTTCAGTTTGCGAACAACCCAAATTATCTTACTAGTTTAAAGTGTTTAAGAAAGAAGCTTTTGGGTAAAAAAAGTGTTGTAGTTTTTTAGAGGAGTGGCCATTCGTAAAGGTGATGCTAGTTCATTCAGTAAAAAAAGTGTAGCTTGCGTGACCAGGATCCTAAGGGAACATACTAAAAGTTCTGACTTCTAGGAGATGAGCCGGGATGAAGATTTTTGTTATAGCTCGAGAAAGGAGTATGCTCATGTTTCCACCCCCACTCATTAGGGGCAGCTCATTCCCGAGCCACTTTTGCACTTCGTAAGTAAGTGCGCCGGGAATGCTGTTTAACCGCGCTCACCCCCTAAGCATTCAGAACAAATCTCTAAAGGAATTGCTTAGATTCCGGCTCGCGCACACCCCCCTTTTGGACTATTTCTAGACTGGACTGCTTATGATTATGATATGTATATCATTTTAAAATCATATTTTGATAAATATGTAATGCATCGATGCGGAGATATTTAATATTTTGGCGCTGGTATTCTTAAGCGCTTCAAATTATATAGATTTATAAAACACTATTATATTTGTTTATATGGTGTACCATCTTAATTTATTATGGAGTACAGCATTAAAACCACTTAACATTTGAGTCTACTGCCTGAGAATACTTTAAGCCATAAAAAGACCGCTAAATAAATAGTAAATCCAATTATCCTCATACATATTCCTCAATCATACTCAGACTGACTGGGAGAGAGCTCTTAAAGGGACAAATTCGCCATTGTACACGTTATCATACATACATACATTGCAATCGTGAACAAATTTACCGCTTTGTTTTTTCTACTAGTTATAAGACTTATAAGAAAGTGACGACCCTATAAACAGATGTCATCAAACGCTGCTGTTAGCTGATTTATAATCTTTGTACGAGTAACTCTCTATCCTCGCCGAAAGGATCGCATCTCGCATACAGTACAAGTCACATCATGACATCACATATTTAACCTTATATGTATTTAAACAGGGTTCAATCTCCCTATTGCTGTTAAGTTGTAAATGTATTTATGCATTTAACCTAATGACTGCCCACTATTAAAATTTGTACGTAAATTGAATTCGATTCCGTGTCACTGGTAGCGAACGATGCACTCTTTAAAACGGTCACTGCTTTTTATGGGTGTAAACAATAATTACATTTATTTATTTTATGGCATAGGAAGGCAATCGAGCACACAGGCCACCTGATGGTAAGTGGAAACTGTGACCCATAGACATTCGCATTCACAAGACTGCAAATGCACTGCCAACCCTGAGGACTAAGATGGAATGCCTCTATGCTAGTCATTTCACCGGCTGTCTTATCCCCAAACTGGAACACAACAATGCGGACACTGCTGCTTGGCGGTAGGTTAATGGATAAGATGGTGGTACCAACCCGGACGGACACTGCACAAGGTCCTCTTACAAGTACATACTGAAAAGGACGTTTGTTTTTATGACTACTTACTATTTATTTATTTTTACTAAATTTCTGTCAATAATTTCATTTTTGGCACAAGCTGTTGTTGCAAACTGATCTTTTCTTTGCACAGTCGTCATCTACTCACAAGGACGATTCTAACGAGCTCGGGCTCATCATGTGAGCCTCCATCATCAGACCAGCTCGATGGTACTATATTATTGCATTGTCATTAAAACTTCAGGTGTATGCAAGTTTTTAGCTACATCGGAAACCGGGAAGTAGGTAAATTTTAACATGCATGATTTGCCCCGTACATTACAATAATATGTATGTATGAGTGTATACATATGAAATTCTGTCCCCTAATTGCAATAATATAATTAGTTCCATTATATCCATGGAGCAAAATACTCAAATATCAGGTTTAATTAAGAGATTTTCCAGCACCTGATTTTATGAATAATGGTGACTGTACCAGCCGATGAGGGACTTATCCCTTCACAATAGAGCTTCAGGCTGCTCCGAACTAAATCCTTGACATGATCAAATTATTACGTATCACTGCACAAAATGCGCTTATCACTGGGTACCTATTATTATTGGACAATGGCGTCCTTTGTGAACAATAGTGAACTTAATTAGGGTTTGTTAAATAAATTTTCATGAAATCATTATTTCCATGCAGAGATATATCTTTTTGCATTTTTCCCCAGTCTTAATTTAACCCGTGTGGTTGCCGGATTAGAATAGTGCCACGCCATGTCTTCCCGTGGATGTCGTAAGAGGCGACTAAGGGAATATAAGCTTGTAGTACTGTTAGGCGATGGGCTTGCAACCAGTCACTAATACGCTGGTAAATATCTTAGCCTGAATGTGCAAAATGTGGTTACAGAATTATCAACAAGTTCTTAGAGTTGTTGGTAATTCTGTAGTTCTGCCTACCCCACTCTGGGAACGAAGGCGTGAGTTTATGTATGTATGTATCTATGTTAATTTAACCTAATTTCATTATAAACCCGTTCGATTTCAACTTTAATCACCAAAACATGTAAATTTTAAAGTTAAGGATATGAAAACGTGGTAACAAAACCGAATTAAGGGCCATTCATAAATGTTCTACTCTTAAAATTCTCACGAATATAGCAACATTTCATCTGTCAAACTAGTTTGCCTAAATAAAATCAACTATAAAGTCAAGGCGGCGCAATGCTCGACCCGTCCGCCTACGCAAGTATGTAACAAGAATTTAGACCTAGAAGGCATTGTAGGTAACTCTACCTAATCACGTACCAGTAACCGCTCTACCACAAACGTTTTCGAATCGCCTATTCGAATACTACTTTTCAAATATATCAGTTACGAACTCACGGACTCACATCCCGTTCATTATTTTACGTATAGTCGGGACCTTTTCATTCCGTCACAATTAGCGCAAACTTTTTAAGCATGAGCATGGTCATATTATTTATTTATACACTTAACACTACCTGTAGAAATTGTGAATTCCGTGTATTTTTTGATGAAAAGGACTTTTAGTGAAAATTCAATTGACTGACTGATGCTTGTCATACAATTTGGTTTTCGAAATATATTTTGACGTGAAAATGTAGTGGTGTTTTGATAGATTTGATTAATTAATTATATAAGAGAGGTTTTTTTCTCTCTAGCACCCAGCCTAAACCTTTTTAAATTTTCTAATTGGAGGTAACATTATTCTAATCACTATTGCATCCTCAATATAAAAACAACTACACTCAGGTATACTTGTTATTGTCATTGGCAGTCTGAATAGGAACAGGGCGTCTATTCAACACGGTAAAAACCATATTCCACTGCTAGTACAAAACAGTAGTAACTCAAAATACAACTATATTTTAAAATCATCTTTATAACAACTTCTATGAACTTGAAACAAAACTAGCAAGGATTTTGAGTTGATACTGTATTGATCTAGCAGTGCGATATCGTGTTTGGGCTGTTATCGTATTGTCACCGTTTTGATAGCTCTTATTTACTTGACAGTCATGGCGGCTGACGTCATAACAATACCATAACAGATTAACTACGACATCGTTACGAACGCTGACTTTATACTTCACATTTACCGATGACGATGACGATACGAAAGCTATCTATCGTCAATGTCAACGTCCTATCAATACGGACTCGGGGCACTGACTCCAATCGCCCTCACATTTATCTCGAACGTCTACGTTACTTATTCGATAGAAGAAAAAATAATGGCTATAATGGATAAAGGTGTGACATTAAAGCATGACTACCGCCGTTTTGGCATAGTTGCAAAAGGATAGCAACATTTAGCGTACCTCCTTAGATGTAATACAATGACAATAATTCCTTGTATTTTCGGTCTCTCAAATAAACATGCAATATATTGCAAATCGAACCCAGGTCCACTATTTTCTTTGATTGGGTCTTATCTTGTACCGTCTTAGACAGATATTCGAATGTGCAGGTTTCTTCATGGTGACCGCGTAGGTTCGAACTCGGTCACTAGGTAATACCCTAACCCACTGACTCTCTTAAAACGTAAACGACACTATCAACATAATATAAATAGAAAATTAGTTCGTCTCCGGCCATTTAGGAGTTTCTTTTACCTATTGCAGCTCCAGCTCTGGGGTAGCGTCGATACTTAATACGCACGCAACCAAACGCGGCGACGCAACCGTGCGGTCCTGTTTTTACTCGCGGTGCGTACGGTCGTGGCACACATTTAAGCCGCACGATTCACTTTTGTTTCATGATGAACTATTGTTTATACTGTGCTATCAAATAGGCAAACCACGCCGTCGATAAAATACCAAATACGTATAATGTGCAAGCAGTTTGAAAAGTAAGCAAGCACCATTTTAGTTCAAAGCTGCTCTCTCTATGGCATGGGCGTGGTGCGTGGTCGTCTAACTGGTGTTCTGTTCATTGACATTTGAACAGGTTGGATAGTCGATGCATTACAGTTCCGTGACAGACTGTCATTCCAAGTTTAAACTTCCTGATATTAAAATTAGTTTTAAAATATTCGACCGGGTGAAGTGAGGCTAAAGGCGTGTTTAGTATACACCCTTATGGTGGTCACAAAGTAACAGATAATAAATAACTAAAGTCGCCGTCAATAGAACTTATGAACGATGTCATTAAATTAGTACTGATTGGCAAATAACCTCAAATATTCACCAGCGTGTTTTTATAAAAAATAACGTTTAATGAATAGTTATTTCATCTAGTGTATAAATCGTTGCAAAGACGTCACTTGGTCTTTATAGTACGTGATTACCGAGTAATCGTGGTGGATTGGTTCGTTTGGTTTTGTTTACATATTTTGCAAGTTATATTGACGGCGACTTTAATATCTTCGTCCTCCAAGGGCAAAAGTTAGTCAAGAACAAACCCATTATCAATAAAAAACATTACGGAAAAATACAGAATTCCCGGTATTTATTATTGTGTTACAATGAACATACATCGTATTTAATCTAATTAGTACTAATTGTCTTGCTTTCCCCCGTGTGGTTGCCGGGTTTGAATAGTGCCACTCCATTTCTTCCCGTGGATGTCGTAAGAGGCGACTAAGGGAATAAAGGCTTGTAGTACTGTTAGGCGATGGGCTTGCCACCTGTCACTAATACACTGGGAAACATCTTAGCCTACTTGTGCAAAATGTGGTTACAGAATTATCAAGTGAAGGCGTGAGTATATGTATGTATGTATGTCTTGCTTTCTCAATTAGCTTATTGATGTGTACTAAAGATGACTGAGAGAGAAAGATAAATACGAATAATTCTTATCAAAAGCAATATTGTATATTTATTCGTTACATCTGTAACTTTGAACTGATTCGATTACTCCTTACCTAATTACTGACTCTGTAGCTCTCTTACCAATTCTACTTTCTTTTTTTCTTTTTTTTTACCGTCGACCGCGGCCCGCCTGATGGGAAGGGGTCACCGCCGCCTATGGACATTTGAAACGCTGGAGGCGCCACCAATGCGTTGCCGGTCTCAAATAAATTTAATGACACAGGGTTCCGTAGCCAAATGGCAAAAAACGGAACCCTTATGGATTCGTCATGTCTGTCTGTCCGTCCGCATGTCACAGCCACTTTTTTTTTAGCTTCGAAACTATAAGAACTATACTCTTGAAACTGTATTCTGTGAATTGCATTAAGATTTTCATACATAAATAGAAAAAAAAAACAATAAATTTTGGGGATTCCCTATACTTAGAACTGAAACTCAATTTTTTTTTTTCATCAAACCCATGTAGTGTGGGGTTTTTATGGATAGGTCTTCAAAAATAATATTGAGGTTTGTAATATCATTTTTTTCTCAACTGAATAGTTTGCGCGAGAGACACTTCCAAAATGGTAAAGTGTGGGTTCCCCCCCTGTAACTTCTAAAATAAGAGAATGAAATAAAAAAAATACATGATGTTCATTACCATGCAAACTTCCACCGAAAATTGGTTTCAACGAGATCTAGTAAGAAGTTTTTTTTAATACGTCATAAATCCACTTATGTTACTTGCTGCTACTATGCGCTAGCACGCTTTTAAACAGCGTAATTGTAATGCATCAGGAAAGTCACAGCAGGAAGTTCGAGGAAATTTTATTAGCCTTAACTTGGTAGGAAACCGTATACCTTATTTTATGATAATCGGATTAAGTGCTCAAGTTATCGTCGAACAAATACAAAAACACACCAATCACAGCTGGCACCTAAGCCCTAAGACCTCACTCCGTTGATAACAATCGATGAATTGTCAGATTAGTTTGTCTAATTAAAATATGTCATGTTCAATTCTGAAAGCTTCTTAAATATCATTGTATACCATTTAAAAACGTTTCTAATACCGTTACAAAACTCAAACAATGTCGTAATATTTAGAAAACCGCTCCGCATACTATAATTATAGCACGGTATTCTTAAGTTCCTAACTCCACTAAACTGGTGATACGATCTGCACGCTTTGCTCACCTTTTCATACCGCCCACTTGATTGACGTTTAAGTGTTCCGGTAACGTGACGTTATGTCAAATCAGTTGTCATTTTACATTTCTTAATTTAAACGGACTATATACTCGTAGTCATAGTTGGGTGGGACATAAAATTAGTGTGAGAGGACTAATTGGTTTCATCAACGTTTCTTTGCATACATTATTTATGATTTACTAGAGGAATTAACTTCCTGGAATAAAATCTAGCGCTTTGATGACATTTTTGCTCACGACTTCCTTGTAAATGTAATAATATAATTAACGTGAATCTTAATAAAAAAAAAGCAAACTTTACTGCGAGGTTGGATGTCATCTGAATTAATATTTGAGTTTGAATAAAGAGCTTAGTAGGAAATTAAAAGGTAAGCAGAAAGCTCGACGCAAGTAAAATTTTAAATTGCTTTGTTGAATATGAAAATAAAAACACCTTCGGAGAAAACACAATTCATTAGTACGGACATAATTAAAAAAATACAGACAAAGCTCAGGCGAAGCCGTTCATAGAAATTGTTTTGTATTTCGTTTATCGTTCCACTCTTTTACTTGGAAGTTTAAAATGAAGCATACATGTAGACTTCATTTAATATCTGTTTACGGGCCGCTTTGAATAAAATTCATAATGTCAATAGTGCAAAGCGCAATGTAACTGCAAAGTTTTATTCAGCTCTTTAATTTAGAGGCATTATTCCTTTAAAAATCCATTGTTCTCGTGATACGGTTAACATTAATATCGTGTTGACTTGACACAGCACAGGCAACAAACAAAGTTTTGCATTGTCTCTTTGTCCCTTCTTTTGTCACGCATTTTCTTTCTTTAGCAAACGGGCACACCGAGCATCCGATGTCAAAATAATTGGTATAAGTCTTGATTGCGGGACGGCGCGCAATTTTATTTTTTGGGAATCAAGTACCTACTTGAAACGGAAGCCAAGCGGCAGAAAATAAAAATCAATCGGAAGCCCCCATTAGCACGTAACTTGAAAATATTTTATCGTTTCATTTTTCACGGATGAAATTCACAAGTGCTTGAGTCTCTGTTACTTGACTGTCTGGATAGGTACTTCTTTGCCGGAAATATGTTGCCGACTGCCTCTCTACCATCGGAAATCATAAATACTGATACTGCTGATTTCCGATAGCGATTTTAAATTTATTTAAAATAACGAACATTATAATTGAGTTATGAAATCAGTTTTTGTGTGTAATTTGTTTGATGCATAACGCATTAAACCAGGCTCTGTGGCGTTCCTTGGTCCAGCAGTGGACTGCAACGGGCTGATGATGATGATGATGAGAGGAATTCCATCTTAGTTCTCGGGATTACCAATTATAGTCTTGAGAATGCAAATTCATATTTATAGCTCATATCCTACGTGCTCGATTACCTTCCACAATAAGAATAAATAAATAAATTGCTGAATTCAATTAGAAATTAATTTATTCTTAGCATAAAATTTTGCTTTTAGTAACATTATATAATTCCTCATATTTAATAATTATAATAGTACCTAACTATGTGAACCGCGCACTTTAAAATGTGAATGCTGTACATCCCTGTAATAGGCTTACATATAATGAATAATGTGGTCAGGAAATATCATATTGTGAATGATGGATATGTATGCTGTTGGTATGTCTTTAATAAATAAATAAATAAATAAATAAGAAATAATAAAAACGAACAAAACCCTTCAAACGATTATGCTGTCATTTTCTTTAAACACCATAATAATGTCAGCGCTACGGATAATATGAAGGCTTTCAGAATTGACGTACAATCATAAAATAATAACACTTTTTCCAGACAATGCGAAAAGAACATTGAACGTAAAAACCCCTCTTGGAAACCTGGTATGTGATTTTCTTGAACTCAACGGACCAATAATCAACCGGATAGTTTATGTTGTTCCGAGAGAGCGTATAAGCCACATTTAAGGGCGTGTATTATGTTTTGTCCTCGTGTGGTTGCCGGGTTAGAATAGTGCCACTCCATGTCTTCCCGTGGATGTCGTAAGAGACGATTACGGGAATATAGGTTTGTAGTACTGTTAGGCGATGGGCTTGCAACCTGTCACTAATATGCTGGTAAACATCTCAGCCTATTTGTGAAAATTGTGGTTACTGAATTATCAACAACTTTTTAAGTTGTAATTCTGTAGCTCTGCTTAGCCCACTCTGGGATTACAGGCGTGAAGGTATGTATGTATTATCTATCACCATTATCAGCTTACCCGTTTCAACTAGTAAGAGAGCTCGCATGACTTCCCCACTCGATCACCCGTTCGACAAAACAGAATACTACCTCAGGACTGGACTAATGGGTTCATAATTATGACTGGCAGGCAGACGGGTAAATGGAAGCACACAATACAATGCTATCTCTGAGATAAACTCTATTAAAAGCACGTGAGAATGGTGGTCCAAGTTACTCTACGGATGAGTATAAATAAACCAGGCGATCTTTTCTACTTAGGAAAGCCTAAGTGCTTGTGACATGTCATCATATTGTTTTTAACTCAGCCGTCATTACTGTCAAGTACACAAAGAGCTAATCATATCGTTGAAAGGGTTAGAATAGTGCCACCCGTGGATGTCGGGAGAGGCGACTAAGGGAATATAGGCGATGGGCTTGCAACCTGTCACTAATACACTGGTAAACGTCTTAGCCTATTTGTGCAAAATGTGGTTACAGAATTATCAACCAGCTGTTAAAGTTGTAGGTAATTCTGTAGCTCTGCGAACCCCACTCTGGGATTTCAGGCGTGAAGGTATGTATGAAAACGCGATGTTAAAATCAATAATGGTTTTACTGAGTAGACTACAGAAGTTACACGTCCTACGCGCCTCAAGTCAAAGGTTTAATATTAATTTTAAACAGATTACTTGGCTAATCGAGATGGTTCTGGCCGTTTAAAAGAAGCTTTAAAAGAAGGGGCCGTTAACTAGTCTCGGTTTTTTCTTATCTTTGAGAAAGTTATTGTTCATATCGTCCACGAGACGGTAAAAGATCGGCGAGTCGATGTTTGAGAATCGAGCTGATGAAATTTCCATTCGAAAATTGACGTGAAACGGTGCAATCGTATTTTATTTTAGTTCGGGGATGGTTGTGGCGTCCATGCAATTTATCTACTGCGAGCGCTTGGACAGACGTTCAGAAAAGTAAACGCAATACAGCTTTAAACTTTAACAACAACGTGGTAGTGCTTGGATTTCACTGTGTTAACAGTTTGTCGTGTAACAGATGCTGAGTTAATTTATCTGCAAGAATGATCAAGACCATGCGGCTACTGCCTTTTTAATTGACCATCTTATGTCATGCACTTGAGATTATCTGTGTCAATGGCCTGTGAATTAATAAAGTTGTACTAGTAAAGACCATTCTAAGTTGACCTGTGCGCTAGGAATTGGTTTCAGGTACCTATGACCTCGGCGGACCTTTAACTAAATATGGACGTTAGGTACAGTCAGATGCACACTCGAAGAGCTCAAAATTATAAACACGCTCTTATTCTCTTGAGAATAGAATCGTACTTTTTCTACTGACTGTAGATTCGTAACCTGCAATTATAATCCGCGAGGCTGGATTCCTAGTGAAAAAGGGTATAAGTCGTCTTAATTCGTAGGTACTAAAAATATATATATATATACAGGGTGTCCCAGAAACCGACGTCAACCCGCCTAGGGCTGATAGAGCACCTCATAAGCTATCGATTTAACCGCCATGTATGTTCAGCAATTGTTATTAGTTTCTGAGATATTGATCATTTTAATCGGAATTTTTGTCATTTTTCCTTATGTCCGTGCTACGAAAAGTCTCTAAATTCATGTATTAATTCAGATTTCTTTCAGTGTTTTCTTGCATAATTAGAATCACTGTAAAATAAGGAAGTTTTTAAAGCTACATGCCAATTTCTTTTTTATTGCAAATGTTTGAGTAAACGCACAGTTACTTTCTCTATACTAAGAGAACCCCGCGTTTGTTTTTCACCAAGTATGGAAAAACAAACTTTGTGCGTTTACTCAAAAAGATGTCATGAAAAAAATTGTGGCATGTAGCTTTAAAAACTTCCTTATTTTACAGTGATTCTAATCATGCAAGAAAACACTGAAAAAAATGTGAATTAAAGCATGAATTTAGGGTTTTTTCGTACCACGGACATAAGGAAAAATGACAAAAATTCCGATTAAAATGATCAATATCTCAGAAACTAATAACAATTGCTGAACATACATGGGGGTTAAATCGATAGCTTATGAGCTGCTCTATCAGCCCTAGGCGGGTTGACGTCGGTTTCTGGGACACCCTGTATAAACGGGGTATTTACTACTTCAACCCTTTTTCCGATTCACTAGGACCGCATTTATCCTTATTCTTTCCTTATATCTCACAAGCAATGAAAACGGGTCACTTTGTACAGAATTACTATAGAAAGTGACCCGTTTTCATTGCCCTTGACTGTATAAATAAAATATAATGATTTATAATAGGTGCCTATGTGAAAGTGTAATAGTTGGTTGGTTTCATCATCACTGCTAGTTCAAAGCCTAGATAGACGTCCTTTTTATACCGGTTTTTTTTATAAGCGAAAAATGACTAACGATAAATGACTTCTACGCGGACGTAGTAGAGTCTAGAGCCGCAGGAAATAATATGAGAAAAAGTATCATGTGAGTACTTTTTAAATCGAACTTAATTCTTATTTTACTACAATGACAACATTGCAAAATTACTTTATAACATCAAATACTTTGTTCTTTTTCGCTCAAAGCTGTAGATGTAAGGGGGGAGCAGGACGTAAAGCGCAGGCGGTTGACGTCATGCGAAAACCGGTCTGACTTCAAAGGTTACATTGACAAATAGCCACTGGTTCATATTAGTTTCAACTTATTTCTTGCCCTCGGCTCACACGGTGAGTTCTAAATCCATATAAATGGTGATTTCGCGCCGTGAAAATTACAGTTGCTTAAACAAGGCTCCAATTTTACTCCTTCCGCTCCCTCTTAAAATCAGCGCCGCGGCTTACTGCGGCACAAAGCTGAGAGGGGCCCGTTTCGTCTCCATGTTAAACGTTTTGTTCTATTTGTCATCTGTTTTCGAAATGTGTGTTTGCGTTGATTAAATTATTTCCAATTTAAATTAAAACAATTTTAAGGTAACCATGCCGCGAGCATACCTGCTAGGGTGTTCTTTTTATAGTGGTGATAATTATTTACATCTTTAATATTTGAGTAGCTTGGTTTTATTTTAATATAAATAAGTTTAGTTTTAACTTTTAATTGTTAATGTAATGTAAAATAACTTAGTAATAAACTTTATTAACTTGTAAGATTTCTTATTTACGTATAAATGTAACGGTTTTGTTTTACTTAAGCAATTAGTTAGATAATAATTCTTGCACGTAAATTAAAACCAGTCCCGTAATCACAGCAAGCTAAAGCTTGCTATACATACATGGACGTCTGTTATACATACACTAGCTGTTACCCGCGACTCCGGCCGCGCGGAATAATAAAACAACGAATGTTACTCAGGGATAATGTAGCGTTCTAATAGTGAAAGAATTTGTGAAATCGGTCCATTAGTTTTCGAGTTAATTCGTTATAAACATATGAAAATAAAAATAAAACCTCTTTTTAATATTTCTCGTATTATAAATAGATGTTTTGACCCAATGCCCGATTATCATGTAATATTTATTCAATTTGTTCCCTATTTATTTATCAGGAAATATATGAAAATTTTATTACATTTGAAAAGAACGTTGGACGCGAACGGAGTCGAATGAAAAGGCTTGAATCACCCAAAACAGTGATCGTTTTTAATATATCGTATACAGCGTGTAACAAAAACCCAAAAAGCTAGAAATTATAAAAATAATGTTAACCATAGTAACCTGTCATCTAAGTAATAAGAGTCGCATGAGTATATAATTTTGGAAAATAAGGAAAGCCCATCACATAACAAATATATTTTCAGAACTATAGGTCCGTGTTTCCGTGGCATAAAGCTTGTATTTTTTTAAATATTTATTGCGATTGATTCCTGCCCTTCGCCTCAGAAAAACTACAATCTGCTGCTAATCACTTGTCAGTCAACAATACTGAGTAACACAACGTAACACAATTTAAACAACAACATTTGACGTGGGCAAAACGAGGCTATATTGACTACATGTATGTCAGCGGTATAATAATCGTCATATGTGGCACGGAGCACCGTTACACCGCCTTTAGACAACTGTTAGCCTTTCTACGAGATTGAATTTGCCAGTCAATGATTCCTAATGCAAAAGATAAGACCAAGTTACATTCCGCGAACGTACAAAACCACGGAGGAAAATAAATAACATTATGTATTTGCCCTGCATCCTTTGCCAACCACTCCATCTGCGCAGATGTCGTTTATCGATATTACTGAATAAAATTTCAAGGGTGGAATTTTAGTTGAATGTTGCATATTTTTCAATGGCATAATCCTTAATATTCTTTCTTTGTCCGAACCATTTTTGTGTATGTTCTATTTTGAATTTTATTTCGGGGCTAGTGTTACATTTCATTTAACGCAAACGTTAACCAGTGAATGGCTGCGTTTGGTTTTGAGTTAAACAAACTCCAAAAACAGCATTGTGCATGAATTTAATTAATTATGTTTATCTAAACAGAGGTTGTTGTAGCTAAACGAGTAAATTATTACTTTCCTTTCTTGAAAATCTAAACAATGGTGTCAGAATGCTCTGTTGTATAGGGACTCTTTGTGTGATTTTTATATAGGTGTACAAAATAGGAAACGAGATATACCTAATCGTTGACATTAAAATATCTCGATATAACGCCTTTGTTTGCCTTGGCTTTATGTTCTTTTAGAATAAGCTCATATTTAATTATACAATGCTACTCGTCCACGTGTTACGAGTATCTTTTTAAATTCTCAATATGCAGGTTAAAGGTGCGAATCGATCGAGATTGCATTTAAAGCAACACATTCACCAGCCTACCTTGGACACTGGTCGAAGGTCAGTGGAATGCCGCCTTATACGGAGCATGACGGCGAGCTATGACTTGATAATTCTTACGTTACATTTAAAAAATAGACCGAATTTAAAAACCGTGTCTGTCGTTCTTAACTATTTTGGTCTTTGGGTGTTTTAAAAAAAAAGTGTAAGTACATGATCTTTTTTTTCCAAAATTCGTTATTTTTTTGTTTTTCTTACTCAGAATCGTTGATACTATGGATCCTCATACAAGAAACAAAGTGTCCCAAATATTCCATTCCAGATCGTCACATTTTTGTACGTAGTCTTTTTTTATTTATATGGACGTGACGCACTGGAAGAAAAAGCTTACATAGTAAAATCTGGGATACTTTTGTTCTTGAATGAGGATCGATAGTATCAACGATACTGAGTAAGGATAACAAAAAAAAACGAATTCTGGAAAGAAAGTTGATGGACACTTTTTTTTTAAAACGCCCCTTTTTTCCAGGTAGGCCTAGACGGAGATAGCGGGACTACTTGGACGCATTCCTCAGCAACTGGCCGGAAGAGGGACCAAATAGGGACTCATGGAGATCAAGGGGAGAGGCCTTTGCCCAGCTAGTAGGACATTCTTAAATGCTAGGGGAAAAAAACCGTTTTTTAAAATAACATTTCAAAAAATGAATCCTGATATCCGATTCTCAATAATGTTTTAATTATACCATAATTCCAAAATATCAACGCTAACAAAATAAATTCATACTTTCCAAGCCACTAAAGTATTTCTCGTATTTTAATCAACTTTGAGTCTTTGTTCTGAAAAAGATATTCTTTAGGTCAAGATGGCACGCTATCTCAAACGTTAAGTTAATCAAGATTTTGAAATCGTGCAGCTAGCAGTAAGTACTAAAGAATAGACATTTTTTTTTTTTTAAAACGAGAATACAATACACCCTTTATATTGTTTCAAGAAACAAGTTTAAAGAAATGTGTCGGACAAAGTAAGGCGAGAGGATTCATTTACACAGAAGAACAAAAGTTAATTAAATTTTGAAAATGTAACCTTTGATTCAGTTAAAACCCGGTTTGCTATCTGTTACAGGTAAAAACTTAATTAAATTACCTTTTGCATATAGTTATGTCCAAAGTAATAAGGATTTTACGTCAAATTTCAAATAAAGAATGTCAAACGGTCTATACAGATGTGTTACAACTACATGCAACAGGTTAAGTTTTTTGAAACCGTTACATACATACAAACATAAACTCACGCCGTCATTCCCAGAGTGGGGTAGGCAGAGCTAAAGAATTACCAACAAGTTTTAAAACTTCTTGATAATTCTATAACCACATTTTGCACAAGTAGGCTAAGATGTTTCCCAGTTTATTAGTGGCAGGTAGCAAGCCCATCGCCTAACAGTACTACAAGCCTTTATTCCCTTAGTCGCCTCTTACGACTTCCACGGGGAGACACGGGTTGAAACAGTTAAAAAATGTTTATCGATTTGTTTTATTTGGAACTCTTAAATAAATCCCAGTGAGACGGTCGCATTTCTGATTAATTACGAAACGTGGGTCTCCCTCTTTCTTTCCGCGGGCCGGATTAAAAAGGCTCGCGGGCCGGACTTGGCTGCATGTTCGCAGTCTTGAGATTGCTCTACGAACGGCGCGACTATCTTGTGAGAATAAAGCAAAACTCCAGTTGTTTTTGTTGATTTTCTTCTGTTCTTAGGTTTCACGAATCGTTAGGTAAACCCCGGGCCGAAATGCACTCATAAAAATTTAAGCCATTAAGAGGCGATTTTGGTATAGTTGACACAAAACGAATACAATAATAATATTAACTATCATATTAAATTATATCAGCCATGAGCAAAACAAACAGCAAGATCTTCAGTAATTCCACTAACAACTTACTAGACATTGTGTAGCCTTGTAAGACTCTTAAGGAATCAAGACGCTTATGCACAACAATAACAATTCTGTTAGAAGCAACCTAGTTATTATAATACGTTTGCAAATAATATACAGTCTGTGAGCACTTAGAAGAGGCTTCAGTTTAGTACTTCTCTCTCACTCCCTCTTAATAAGATCGTATGAGAGCGAGTGAGAGAGAAGTGCTCATAGACTGTACATCAAATAATTCGTGTTTCAAATCGATTGTATTTGCCGCAATAATTAGTTGATAGCTCAATATCGACCCTTCCCACGAATCACTCCACGTTTCAGTTAAATTGTTTTACTGCTATCATCGCTATCAACTGCGAATTTTGTTTGTTGGTTATAACACAATGGATCGGATTCAATAAAACAGAGCTCTTTGGTAATTTGACACGCTCAGTAAACGCCCGGATCAGTAAGAATCGCAACAGAACCGCAGCAGGGGCTGCATTTAACTCGGTAAAACCATATTGCTTTAGACATGCTATCGTTAATCGTGTATCGTATGCTATCGTATTGTCAACTTTACGATTCATACATACCTTCACGCCTATAATCCCAGAGTGGGGTAGGCAGAGCTACAGAATTACATACAACTCTAAATATTTGTTGATAATCGTATGATAACTCGTATAAAAAAAAAAAAGATAAAACATGTTTATTCAGAGTAGGCTCACGGGCACTTTTACACGTCAAAAATCTACCAGCGCTTCGCAAGAGACCACTGCTGAGAAGAAACGCCGCAAGAAACTCAACAGTAAGTCGTTTTTTAAATATTGCTATTTATTATACAATAATAAACTTAACCTAGCATTATATAAAACAATGAATCTCACATAACACCAAAAATTCATGCGTAGTTGAGCAGGAAAATGTGTCAAAACTCAGATATGGCAGCCGAGTTACAATCAATCCGATAACGAGTCAAAAACAATATTGTTTTACCGTATATGGTTGTAGCAAGTGGAAAGATGTGGTTTCTGCCTACATCTCTGGGAAACAGGCGTGATTTAATGTATGTATGTATGGTCGCCTTTATAGTAGTGAATAAATCATCCGTCAGAAAGTGACACATGTTTTAACCAAGGGAATCACCACATTACTTCGTTAGCTTAGTTTATAATGCTCAAGAACCGGGTTATCAATTCCCGATTAAGAAAAATAGCAAATATGCTATCCTTATGTATAAATCATAGATTTAATATCTACACATACAAAGGTCACTGTTTTTTTTAAAGATTTTTCTGTGATATAATCAAGGAAACTTATATTTTTAAGCGAAAGCGGACTGCTAAGAACTCACCCGAAGCGCGCTCCACAACTTTACAGAATGTACCGTGAAAGATTTACCATACAGTTCGTTCGCTCAAATAGTGTGCATTACAACCCTTTGAAATCACCGACATCGCTTTGTAGCAATAGGGAATATGCATGGATTTTAAAAATCGCATTTCTCATCAAAATATGAAAATACCGTAAACGAGATCACCAAAACGGAAATTAAAATTAAAATCGGTCAAGAAATACGGAAGTTATAAGCATTTCAAACTTCTAATTAGAGAGATCCGATGTGCACCGTGACGTCATTGTGCACTGCGGCCATATAAACTCCATGTAAAATTCCGTTTTTCTAGAAAGAGATAGGATCAAATCTTTGTTGGCTTATATCTTGGTTATTTTTATAGTTATTCAAAAAATGATTTTTGTGATTTGTTTGTTACATGAATCAGCTTCAATTGAAGCTGTAAAAAAAAAACATGCATATTCCCTATTGCAGCGGCACATCAAAGCATGCAAACTATTTAAACGAACCAACTATACATATAGATAAGCATCTGTATCACCCGATTGAGTGAAAGGTTAGAGTACGACAGCAACCTTTTGCCGAGTTATGGAAGTAACAAAGAAGAAATTTTACTTAAAAACCGGCGAAGTGCGAGTCGGATTTGCACACGATGGTTCCATACCATTCTAGTACAGTCAACAGCATAAATAAGTGATCATTTATGTACCCTGTCACTTTAACTTTAACTTTAACGTTATGTTTGAAATGCTATACAAAATAGTGAACGATTGAAAGCGACAAGGTACATAAATGATCACTTATTTATGCTGTTGACTGTTCATAGGACAATTTCAAATTTTATTCAACATTATTTTTATTTATTTATTTGCAATCATGTGCATTTAAATAAAGTTTCTTTTGCAAGGGCACTGCAATATAATATTAGACTTGTCAACTAGCTTTTCCATAAATGGAACAGCTCTTCGTAGCTAGGATCAAAATGGAATAAAACTTTATAGGAACTCAAAAGTTTTTGTATGATCCCACTGGGATCTTGAGAATAGGAGCATAATGGAATAAGACTGCGAAAAAG
Organism: Acleris emargana; assembly: GCA_927399475.2. Lineage (NCBI taxonomy): Eukaryota > Metazoa > Arthropoda > Insecta > Lepidoptera > Tortricidae > Acleris > Acleris emargana. The sequence goes on along the minus strand of OV656835.1, from coordinate 8,322,105 downwards.
TTTGTCAATCTACTCTCATCGAAAATGTGTTAAGGTCAAACATGTTTCTACTCGTATATTCGATGTTTTTAGATAATATCAAAAAGCAGTACATGAACCATTGTTTTAAATTAAGTCATACTTCAAAGTCTTTAAATAGACACGTGATTTATTAAAGAAACAAATGACGGCTCGTCTCTACACAGTCGCCAACGCACATCATCCCAATGTCAGGGTATCGCTAGCTGTTATTACCTGGCAAAAGAGTAGGTTTTCCTTTGAAAATAAACCATGCTTGAACTTGATTAGATTTAAGGTGGTTAGGAATTTCTGTAGGCGTTTTTGTCATAATAATTACGTTTGTTTATCAAATAGTGCATCGCTTTGTACCGTCAGAAGTGGTTTTGACTCGTTGGTAGTGTTGGGTTCCGGTTTGGGAAAACTCTTTTGTTTCTGAGTCTTGTTTTTGTTCTATGAAAGGTTTGTGTTTTTCTGTATAAGTAGGTTTGTCGGTTTTTTTGTTGGTATCCAGTTTTGGAACAAGCCTAGAGCTTAGTTTGGGCTTGGTAAATTTGTGTGAGGTGGGCCTTAATTGTACCTATTTAATAAAAAAACAGTTTACATGATATTTCTTACTTTTTTAAATTTATATAGGCAGAAAATACTTGTAAATAGAACATGAGAGGGATAGAACAACAGATAAGTACTAAACGTTATTACAAGGACTAAAGATTTGAATTCCAATTTAATAAACAAAAAAGTGACCTATTATTGTGGGCTAGAGGAGGTTAAACAATAAAAAGTGAGTAGATATATAATTTGAGATGAACGTAATTAAATATTCGTACGTTTTCATCAATTCTCACAAGCAGTTGTCAAACCGGTCGACGTACCGACATTTAAATGTCATTATCAAACTAACCATACCATTTGTATCACATGTAGATGTATGAGAATTAGAAACTTTTTTGCCTAAAAACAAACACCCTTCAAAACTGTTAGAACATTTTAACTGCAGGAATATTTCCGTGAAAGAATCAGCTTTCTTTTTACCCGACTGCGTCAGAACGAGGGTTATGTTTTTCGAGCGTATGTATGTATGTATGTATGTATGTATGTATGTATGTATGTATGTATGTATGTATGTCTATTTCTGGGCACGCTCTGCAGCCTCAACGGCTTGACCGATTTTAACATACTAGGTGTCATTCGATTCGTCTTAATTGCCGAAGTGACATAGGGTATATAATATTTCAAAATGGCGTCTGCAAAAACAAAGAGGGGGTTTAAAAAAAAAAATGTTTATTGTAGCAATATGGGTCTCAAATGAAAGCTAGTAAATAGCCCATTCCAAATATATATACATTATAATACTTTGATGCTACCATTTAGACAGGGAAATCAAAAAGGACGATAATTGTTAAGTAATAAATATTTCTTGTTGAGCTGTAAACGCCTACAATATAAACCATTAAGAAAGTAGTGTAATAATTAATAATTCACGAATACCTACTACATACTTGATTAATGCACATTGATGTTATAGTATAAATTGCTGGCTAATACCTACCTAATGCGCCATCCTGCCTACGCATGGACAGTTTATTTAAGTAAAGATACACGGAATAGGTTACCTCAATGTAGGTGCTTAGTCTAGTACCCAGGTACACGTATGACGTACTGACCGTTGAGGAACTAAATTGTTAGAGATTAAGAGAAGTTTAGTTGATTTATACCTACTTCAATTTCTCGGCCTAAGTAGGTATCTACAATCTGTTCGATCGGCCTCCATCTAACCAAATGAACTAATCTTACGTTACTACTGGGATCGATTTTTGAATGCACGATGCTTCTTTTGCTAAAAGGAGAGTTCCGCTTGTAATTTGTTACTTATAGCTTCGTGACATTAAAAAATCGAGCTCCAGAGCTCATTTAACGTTTGGTTATATTAATAAAACCACTATTTTATTAATAAAAACTAAAAAATGTGAAATAAACTAAATTATTTAAATAAAAACAAAAAACCCGACTGCAGTAAAAAAAACAACTGTAAAGCGAGAAACAAGCTATATAATCGATAGGTAAATACTTATAATGTACCATGCAATGATTTTTTGTTTGATACCTCGTTAACAAGTAATGCAATTTATACCAATATACATACAACTTGAAAAGTGGAAAAGGTATTGCAGGCGGGGACAAGCAATGAATTATAAAATGTACTTAAGTATTTTCTTGAAACAAAAAACATTTGGATTAATAGCTTGTCCCCGCCTGGAAAACCTTTTCCACTATTCAAGTTGTATGTATATTGGTATAAATTGCATTACTTGTTAACGAGGTATCAAACAAAAAATCATTGCATGGTACATTATAAGTATTTACCTATCGATTATATAGCTTGTTTCTCGCTTTACAGTTGTTTTTTTTACTGCAGTCGGGTTTTTTGTTTTTATTTAAATAATTTAGTTTATTAAATATAGTTTACAGTAGTATCTCTTACAGTATGTCTGGTATGGTTTAGCCGGCCGATTAGCCAAAATATTTTTGGTCAAATGTATCATTTCCCAAATGATCAATTTATTTTTTATTTTTTTAATTTTTATTGCATAGGAAGGCAAACGAGCACACAGGCCACCCGATGGTAAGTGGAAACTGTGACCCATAGACATTCGCATTCACAAGACTGCAAATGCGTTGCCAACCCTGAGGACTAAGATGGAATCCCTCTATGCTAGCCATTTCACCGGCTGTCTTATCCCCAAACCGGAACACAACAATCCAAACACTGCTGCTTGGCGGTAAGTTAATGGATAAGATGGTGGTACTAACCCGGACGGACCCTGCACAAGGTCCTCCCACAAGTAAAAAAGCTTTAAAAGCTTTCAAGCTTTATTACGCGATTCTGTCTGCATACAAGTCGTTTACCTTGGGAATTGTCCATTTTTTCTGGGATTAAATCTAACTGTGTGCTATATCTATCCGTTTAGCATTTCAATTATCAACAAACATCCAAACTTTTGCATTTATAATATTATAGTAAGGTAAGATGAGATAAGTACATATGAATGTATAAAGCAGGCCCCGTCCGTTAAAGTTATCGTTTCAAAAATATGCGTTTCTGAGTTTTGAACATTGTCTACGTATTCAAGTATTTATTGACTCGTAACAACTGTAACTTCCTTTGGTTAAAAACTTTTTTTATCATAAACTCGCGGCCCGCCAGTGGTTTCGCCCCGCTGCAAATTCCTGACTTTCCCGGTAATTCTTTCAATTATTTTCTTTCATTAAAACCTTTTCTTGACATTGACAAACACAACAAAAAAGAAATTAGCCAAATCGGCCGTTCTCGAGTTTTGGGCTTAGCAACACATTTAGCGATTCATTTTTACTATATAGATGTGCTTCCATCTGCAGGCATACGAACGAATATATAATCTAATATATATCTGAAAGGATGCGGCGCGAAGTTTAAAATTGGACTCATGGATGAATAAAGTTTTTTTCATCACACTTGCTCGGAAAGGGTTTTATAACACGCAGGCGTTTAGGACAGTTATAGCCGACTTAGCTCCCGCGGGAGTTATAGATTTTCATAACTCCCTAGGGAGTTATGAGTTTAGTTTTAAAATATAGAATCCACTTGAACATAATTTCAGACCAAGGAGGTGTAAAATCAGCCAAGGTTTATTTCCTATATTCAAAACTTGGCTACAAACCAATTTTACTGTTTAATTAAACTTATACGGCACATTTGTCTGCATTATATTTCTATTTTACCATTATTTCAGAGACATTCGCAATTATTTTATTAAATTTCATTTTGAAAATTTGTACAAATTGCCCGTGTGGTTACCGGGATAGAATAGTGCCACTCCATTTCTTCCCGTGGATGTCGCACTGTGTTTCGTCTAGAACAAGCTAGGTGGACAAAAGTCATTAGCAGATTACTACTAATGAGTAATTAGATATGATAAATAACATCCTTAAACCCCCATATTAACGAATGGTTTATGTCTAATTGTCTAATGTTATTAGTAATGAGGTGCTAAAGTCAGCTAATGAGGTAAGTGCAATAACATTATTTTATCACTTGCATTTCTGTGACCTGTTTAACAACATCTCTTGTGATTATACTGTTTTTTTTTAAAAGTGTTAGTGATGGATCTTATATATGAAGGTAAGTCCTATATGATTTTTATTTAAACAAGTCTCAATAACCGTTACGATTATACAAAAATTGGCTTTAAAAATATTTCGAAATACTGAGTATTTATTCTAAGTTTTTTAACTTTGATAGAGTGGGAAATACCTTACACCGCTTTACACACCCCTGGATTTTTGATATTATATAGATTCATTCCTCCTATTTACCTTTCTGTACTTTTTATTTAGCAGAAATGAGTAGAACAATTTTTTTTCGATTTTTTTCAGAACATCTGTATTCCGTACCAAAGATATAGAACTATTTGAAGAATGGTTGAAAAAAGGGAAAAATGAAAGAAATAGTCATCTTTATAGCTACGTGTCAACCAAATATTTATTTATTATGATAATTATACAATTTAATATGAAAAAAAAATTTTTTACTAAATGAGCCCCCTTTTTTCTTTATTAACAAAGTAAATTGTTTTTAATTTTCAATTAGTTATTAATGAATCTAAAACAACCCAAAAACATAGAAAAATAATATTGTCCACCTAGCTTGTTCTAGACGAAACACTGTGTGTCGTAAGAGGCGACTAAGGGAATATAGGCTTGTAGTACTGTTAGACGATGGGCTTGCAACCTGTCACTAATACACTGGTAAACATCTTAGCCTGATTTTGCAAAATGTGGTTACAGAATTATCAACAAGTTATTAGAGTTGTTGGTAATTCTGTAGCTCTGCCTACCCCACTCTGGGAATGAAGGCGTGAGTTTATGTATGTATGTATGTATGTAAATTTGTACAATCTGGCAGAATGGCCTGTATTTGTCAAGTTTAAAAAAAAAGCAATTCTAAGCATTATATGTGGAAGACTAAAAAAAAGTTGTCAAACTCTTTTAGCTTAGCGAATCGAGTTCATTTAATTTTGTTTGTTTTTTATTTCCTCGCTAATGTGATGAAAATCATTGTGTGTATCATGGGCAGTAAGGAGGTTGCAAACTCGAGTCATTAAAAGCCCTCCGCTTTCGGCGTCGGGCTTCTAATAGTCTCTCGTTAGCAATCCTCTTCTTACCGCCCTTGATGCACAATGTACTATGTCTATCTATCTATCAATATCAATTTCCTCCTCGCGCATCTGGTTTACTATCACAAATTTAAATTCTCGCGCTGCATCGTCTAGTCTCGCCTTGCCTCGCCGCGGGAGAATAATAACCCTAATACAAATTTTGAGGTTTTTTTTTAACCTCAGTGTAGGGTTTCGAAGTCGTTAGTCCAACAACAAAAACTATGATTTAATGAACAAATTTTAGATATAAAGTTATTTAGTGCTGTCTTAGATGATTTTTGCCTTGACGTATTTGACTTCAATAAAGAAAACGAAGGAATCAAGTCTACTTACGTCCGGTTCCTATATTCAATCCGCGGACAGATAGGCTTACTTCGGATTAAAATTTGACACATTTTGTATGGGCAAATGTCAAATTTTAACCCGAGGTAAGCCTTATCTATCCTCGGATTGAATATAGGAACCCGACACTAGTCATGATAGTTATAGATTTTTAGACATACATACATACCTTCACTCTGTAATCCCAGAGTGGGGTAGGCAGTGCTACAGAATTACCTACAACTTTAAAAACTTGTTGATAATGCAGTAACCACATTTTGCAAAAAGGCAAAGATGTTTACCAGCGTATTAGTGACAGGTTGCAAGCCCATCGCCTAACAGTACTACAAGCCTATATTCCCTTAAATAGTAATCTCTTACGACATCCACGGGAAGTGTTTTAATAGTCATGATAGTTTTCCTTTAAAATTCGTTATAGTTGGAGGGGGGTGGACACTTGACTCTAACAATAATTAGCACATTAATTCTTAATAATATTCCACAAACGGGTCGCTCTCAAGGACACCCCACACTATGGGTTAGACGAGAAAAAAAACCGGACGTTATGTGTAGAGGAAGTACCATAAAAAAAATATTTTTCAAGGTTTTATATTACGAATGTGTCGGCGTGCCAAATTACAGATTTCTAGAACTAAGACTCTGAGCTAAGCTGGACCCCTAAAAGGGCAACTTTGGGTCTAAGATTAGAAAAGAAATGACTATACGTTTAAAGTAAAGCAAAATGTACTTTATACTCTACATACAGCACACAGTGTGCGATGACGCCCTTGGCAGAACAATTAAGGTCGACTAGACTCTCTCTAGTGTGCTACTTACACTTATTAGTGTGAGGAGTGTATGTATAAACACTAAGAAGCTATTTAGTGTTGAATCAGACTGCTTTATTTTATTAAGGATTGCAGTGTTGAGACTGTAGGTTTCAGATCCCGCACGTGGCATTAATGGCACTTGGCACTTGGCGTCGGGAGTTTTTGAAATATTAAATTGAATGTTTTAATTCACGCTTTTAAACGGCGCCTAAAAGTAGAAGGAAGTGGTATTACATAAATAAATAAAAAATAATGGTGTTGAATTTTTATATTTGTGTTTGTTTGTGGTATCGTAGCTCCCAAACGGATTTAGACGCAAGTTGGTTTTTAGCAAGATTTCATGAAAATTGGTGGCGCCGTTTAAGAGATATCAGCTCTGAAAGTAGGTGTCGCCGTTATTTTGGGGGCTTTTAACCCTCTAAAAGCTCAATATCTCGGAAATGGCTGGACCGATTTTAATAAAACATGTCTAAGAACAGAACCACCGCTAGAAGACCTGCTTTCAAACAGAAAAAACCGCATCCAAATCGCTTCAACCGTTTAAGAGATATCAGCTCTGAAAGTAGGTGTCGCCGTTATTTTGGGGGCTTTTAACCTTTTAAAAGCTCAATATCTCAAAAATGGCTAAACCGAGTTTGATAAAACATGTCTAAGAACCACCGTTAGAAGACCTGCTTTCAAACAAAAAAAACCGCATCCAAATCGCTTAAACCGTTTAAGAGATATCAGCTCTGAAAGTAGGTGTCGCCGTTATTTTAGGGGCTTTTAACCTTTTAAAAGCTCAATATCTCAAAAATGGCTAAACCGAGTTTGATAAAACATGTCTAAGAACCACCGCTAGAAAACCTGCTTTCAAACAAAAAAAACCGCATCCAAATCGCTTAAACCGTTTAAGAGATATCAGCTCTGAAAGAAGGTGTCGCCGTTGTTTTAGGGGCTTTTAACCTTTTAATAGCTCAATATCTCAAAAATGGCTGGACCGAGTTTAATAAAACATGTCTAAGAACCACCGTTAGAAGACCTGCTTTCAAACAAAAAAAACCGCATCCAAATCGCTTAAACCGTTTAAGAGATATCAGCTCTGAAAGTAGGTGTCGCCGTTATTTTAGGGGCTTTTAACCTTTTAAAAGCTCAATATCTCAAAAATGGCTGGACCGAGTTTAATAAAACATGTCTAAGAACCACCGCTAGAAAACCTGCTTTCAAACAGAAAAAACCGCATCCAAATCGCTTCAACCGTTTAAGAGATATCAGCTCTGAAAGTAGGTGTCGCCGTTATTTTGGGGGCTTTTAACCTTTTAAAAGCTCAATATCTCAAAAATGGCTAAACCGAGTTTGATAAAACATGTCTAAGAACCACCGTTAGAAGACCTGCTTTCAAACAGAAAAAACCGCATCCAAATCGCTTCAACCGTTTAAGAGATATCAGCTCTGAAAGTAGGTGTCGCCGTTATTTTGGGGGCTTTTAACCTTTTAAAAGCTCAATATCTCAAAAATGGCTAAACCGAGTTTGATAAAACATGTCTAAGAACCACCGTTAGAAGACCTGCTTTCAAACAAAAAAAACCGCATCCAAATCGCTTAAACCGTTTAAGAGATATCAGCTCTGAAAGTAGGTGTCGCCGTTTTTTTAGGGGCTTTTAACCTTTTAATAGCTCAATATCTCAAAAATGGCTGGACCGAGTTTAATAAAACATGTCTAAGAACCACCGCTAGAAGACCTGCTTTCAAACAAAAAAAACCGCATCCAAATCGCTTCAACCGTTTAAGACCTATGGTGTAACACACAAACACACATACATACACACACTCTCACATACACGTCAAACTTTTAACACACCTGTTTTTGCGTCGGGGGTTAAAAACAGTTAGATTCACTATATCCATTCTCCATTCTCTACTATAGCGTAGAATCCAATGCTGTGTTGCAGTTTGTTTTTGTCAAACGAATATCGGTAGTTTAAGCTTGAGTTTCTCGTATATCGTCATTGCTTTGAAAAAACCTCGTATTTCTTATTTCATGACGGACATTTTTAAAATTAAATGCGAAGAGAATTAAGTTCAAATTCATACATCCCGAAATATCAGATAGGTGTTTTTTCTAAAGTAGTAACGATACACCTTTATTACACGAGGCCGATTTTTGTCCATGGCATCAGATCTACAGCTATGGTTCGATTTTGATATATGATATTACCTTGGATTTTTCTCATGCTGGAGCGTTGCATAAAAGTCTTCATTCACTATTTTTCTTTATGATAAAGTACAGCAAATTTAATTATAAATAACTATCCTGTGATCTTACGTCACCCGACCCCTGCTTTGACTTGAGGTGAAAATGTAAAATAAATAAACAAGAATTCAACACAAACCTGTTGTAAGTTCTTTAGCATGAGAAAATACAAGTCGTGAGTCGGCTACTTATAACCGCAACCTCAAAAAAATTAACAAAATACGGAATAAACAGTTTATTTACAATGACAATGTTTACATAAAGAACAGACGCATTGTGACATTTTTAATTTACTTTGCTTTTATGCCTCTATAGCTGTAGTCTTTGTCACTCTGGGATTACATACGTGAATAGTAGAACAGTGCCAAGAATAGATCATTTTATTTAAAATTACTTACCCACTACTCTGACGCAATACTGAATTCGTCATTATTGCAATGGCGACAGGTGCGAGGCGTGCGGAAATGAAAGAGACCAGAAGTCTACGTTCGTCCCTTTCCAGCCCAAATTCGTCAGTTTTTGATTAATTAAGCAAAAGAACATGCTTTTTTAAGTCATTTTACGTATTTAACTCAATAGTTAATACTTTATTGTAAAACGACATAAAATAATACAACCATAACTAAATAAGACTAAAATTAAATAAGACTAACTCTAAATATATAAATTAACTAAAACATTAAATCTAAGAAAAAAACTAAATAAATAAAAAATAATTAATTATTATTCTTTAGCTCTGCCTACCCCACTCTGGGAATGAAGGCGTGAGTTTATGTATGTATGTATGTAATTAATTAATTTAAATTTTGAATTGAGTCACTTTCGTTCTCACCGTGTAATGTGTATATTTACTCCAACTCATTCGGGCCTTTATCTGCCACTGTGTGTACACCGCAGTGTGGATTGGGTCAATGAAACGTCTGCCATATAAATTTAACTTCGCGTAATGAACGTTTCTCACCCGCAAAATTTCCTCGATTTTTGAATGTTGTAGTTATCATTATTAAATGTTGTAGCGTGTTCCTTTGTTTTTTTTTGTGCTACCCAAGAAATGTTTTCCTGGAAAGGAACATGCCCAGACGTACAACATGATATCATGGTTCAAGAGGATTTTGTATGGAAATTTCCAGCCATTTAAAACCTGAATTAAAACATATTTTTTTTATGGCATGAGAAGACAAACGAGAACACAGTCCACCTGATGGTAAGTGGAAACTGTGACCCAAAGACATTCGCATTCACAAGACTGCAAATGCGTTGCCAACCCTGAGGACTAAGATGGAATGCTTCTATGCTAGTCATTTCACCGGCTGTCTTGTCCCCAAACCGGAATACAACAATGCGAACACTGCTGCTTGGCGATAGGTTAATGGATAAGATGGTGGTACCAACCCGGACGGACCCTGTACAAGGTCCTCCCACAAGTACACATCAGTTGCGTTACTACAAAAATATTAGTTTTCGTACGCGACGAGTGCTCAACTATTGTCCTAGTTTTTGTAGTCCACAGCCCGTTGCCTAACTGTAACTTATGAGATTTGGCCGTTTGAATTGAAAGCGTATCGGCAATCACAACCGTGAATTATACAATTAGCAATTGAAACAGTTAAATAACTGTTCTTGTAATTCAATTCTACTTCTTAAGGATTCCGTAGTCAAACTGAGAACCTCCTATACGTAAAGTAGTGTAAGGAGTCATTGGATAGTTCAAAAATAATGGCGATTGAGGGATGGTGTTGTGAAATATTATGATTTAAAATTTTGCAAGAGTCAATTAGTTGTCCCGTCCTCCCTTGCAGCTAAAACCACCAATACCTACTAAAAAAATATTTTAAATGAATGCACACAACGAATTTGAAAGAAAAACTATCACAACTCATTCATTCATACCTTCACGCCTGTAATCCCAGAGTGGGGTAGGCAGAGCTACAGAATTACAACTTCAAAAAGTTGTTGACAATTCAGTAACCACAATTTGCACAAATAGGCTAAGATGTTTACCAGCGTATTAGTGACAGGTTGCAAGCCCATCGCCTAACAGTACTGCAAGCCTTTATTCCCTTAGTCGCCTCTTACGACATCCACGGGATGACATGGAGAGGTACTATTCTAACCCGGCAATCACAACTAACAATGCCAAATTTGGAATATTTAGACCCAGCAGTTTAAGCTGTGCGTTGATATATTAGTCAGTTTCTCATTTATACATTTATGTACATGTGTATATCTATAGATTTTACTTACGAATCAATCAGGGACAAACTCTCGCGCTCATCGGATAAATATCAGAAATCCAACCCGGTACCTCTAGCTTCGTAGGTAGGCAGGGTCAACACTAGCAATAAATGGAATCTGTTGTCGGAATTACTATCATTTTTTAATACCAACTTGGCTAACCACATCGATAGAAAATAGATTTGTTAATATAATGACCGTAACACACCGGTAATAGTGCCAATTTCGGAACATAATTTTACTGTCTGTGGCTAGTGATTGTCGGCCATTTTGCATCATCGTAAATGTCAAAATGCTTGCGTAAAGCGTCTGACATTTTAGATTTATACTTAAACCTGGAGATAGACATGGTAATCAAAAAATCTTATCGCCTATAATAAGGGCGCAGGTCCGAGATTCTAGGTGAAAAATCTATTGTCATCGTCGATAGCTCTTATTTACTTGACTGTGATTGCGGCCGGGTTATAAATAGCATAGCACGTCAAAAACCATATGGTTTTTACTGCCCGGAATAGAGGCTCTGATATAGTTACCCAATAAAAATGTTGAGCAGACCTAGTTAGAACCATCGTTAATATCAGTGTCATTGATGTTTAATTTGGCTTATTACGGAGTTCGGCTTCATTCTCTGTAAGAGTGCGGTCTCAAGCAAGGAACTCTGGGCTTGAACATATGTTTTTTTACAATCCATAAACTTCAGTTTCTCTGTGCCTGCAACTTTATTTTTTTCCTGATTTTACTCGCCCATCTAAGCTTACTTAGGTCTTCACTTTCGTAAATGCTTTCTGTGTACCTACATAATATTCTAGCTAAGTATATTTATGATTTTATATGAAGTGGAATATAAGTATTTGTAGTTGTAGTTAATTTAAATAATCCATTTATTTTTAGATCCTCCAACTGACGAATGAGCATCTGCTTTTGGAAAAACGTTAAAAAACAATCGTGTCCCCAATAATCTTTATTATTAAATAAAAAGCACTACCTTAAATATTGGAAATAGCAAATTCTACGCAAAGGAGACTACTTTTATTATTTAAACCAAAAAATACTGCATTATTCGATTTTTGAAAAAAACCCTCTTCCTTAACCGGAAAATGAACTGGTCGAATGTGACAAAACAATAGCGGCCTTTACACGGCACAGTTTGAACTGCGCATCTGGATATGCGTTCCGAACCGCAAATAAAACCGTCGGTCCGTCCGCCCGTGTCGACCGCGCATCAAACTTTATTACGATCAAATGTGACCACGGTGTGAACCGCGGTTTAAATCAGTGATTTCTGCCGGCCCGCGGTCCGAGCTGTCCGTGAAACCAATATCCACCCTGTATACGAGTAGATGTATGCGCCTGACGCGACCGTTCGTCGGCTTACGTTAATCCAATACATTTTCGATAACGAAATCATTCGCCGACCACTACAGCTACAAAGCGTTTTGTTACGTACGAGACAGGTTTCGCCTGAATCTCGATAAAAACTTCGGAAAAATAAATTGCTTATAATTTCGTTTAAAAATGTGCAAATAAATTATATGTTTGGTTGTACCTTAATTAGCCATTAACAAACATTTTATGATGAATGATATTATAATTACTATAATTATTCACTACCCCGGTGTGGTTGCCGGGTTAGAATAGTACCACTCCATTTCTTCCCGTGGATGTCGTAAGAGGCGACTAAGGGAATAAAGGCTTATTAGGCGATGGGCTTGCAACCTGTCACTAATACGCTGGTAAACATCTTAGCTTAATTGTGCAAAGTGTGGTAATAGAATTATCAACAAGTTTTAAAAGTTGTTGGTAATTCTTTAGCTCTGCCTACCCCACTTTGGGAATGAAGGCGTGAGTTTATGTATTATCTAGCCGCGATTAGAATGGGATTAGAGGTGACAGTTTTATCATATACTTACGTCAAAGTGCATATGAATTGACAGCTATTCCAATCCCTAACTAATCGCGGTTTTATAATATGTATGTATGATATTATAATCTTACCATTCCTCTGATACAAGAAATATTGCACTTAAAGGATTAAAAATATTAACGAATACCGCCCCCGCTTAAACAAAATCCATTTCAGATTGGTTTCACTAATTAGCTATTTTCACTGCTTTCAAATAAATCCATCTAACGTAAGCTTCATCATAAAACGCCCTTTATAATTAGGAAACGCGCATAAAAGAAAGAAATCGAGAACAGCACAAAACTTAACGATTTCCTCTTAAAGCTCTTATTAGTAGTTGCCTAGCAACACCGCTTGCTGTATCCCCTAGCAAACGACCAGTTTCGATAGACCCTACAATGCCAACCTACTCGTATAAGGCGGCGTGTCTAGAGATGCCGCCATCCAAATTAAAAAAGCAATGCATGAGTACGGAGTGAATAAGGGTTTTAAGTCTAGTGAGAGAGAGAGAGTGAGACTTATAATAGGTACTCTTTGTTATGAGCTAAATTGACTTGCATTTATTTTCTCTACGGCAACAATGAGGGCTGCTTACTTAAATACATTGCGTCGCTGGGTTTATAATCAAATTGTCGACACTCAGTTCGTCGAATTTCACCTCAAAGTCAACATTTCATGTATTTTAATTTCGTCGACAATTCAGATCGTGGAATGGTCATTGCAAGTAATTTTAAATCGTGTATTTTTACTCGTCGGGTGACTCATTAAATATTTGAATTATGTCATGGAAAACATTTCTTGATTTGTTGTTTCAAGTATTTTTAATTAACATACAAATTATAACAAGGAATATTATTTAATAGGTAATAAATAGTAATAGTTTCCGTGTGGTTGCCGGCTTAGAATTGTGCCACTCCACGTGGAAGTCGTAAGAGTCGACTAAGGGAATAAAGGCTTGTAGTACTGTTAGGCGATGGGCTTGCTACCTGTCACTAATATACACTGTTTAACATCTTAGCCTAATAGTGCAAATTGTGGTTACGCAGTTATCAACAAGTTTTTAGAGTTGTTGATAATTCTGTAGCTCTGCCTACCCCACTCTGGGAATGAAGGCGTGAAGGTATGTATGTATAAATAGTACTAACTAGAGATGATTTATGTTTAGTCTATTTCAATTCTACAAGGGTCGCAGTTCTAACCTAACCTAACTTACTTTTCTGGTAGCAGTACGATGCGCGCTGCGGGGTTATTTTGATATATGTAGCTATGCAGTTAATTTTACGGAGAGTGTAAAAGTCAGAGGTATAGCAGTTAAATAGCTCTGTCTTTTTCTCTCAGCGTAAACAGACCTGCATTTTTATGTCCTAATAACCCCCCTGGCCTAATCTGTTATGGTATTGTTATGACGTCAGCTGTCATTACTGTCAAGTAAATAAGAGCTATCAAAACGGTGTCAATACCTAAGTGAATACTAACAGCAATAACTTTATCTGTAAAGACGTAAACACCATGTGTTATACCAGTTTAGAATCAGTATTAAATACACTATTTTTCAACATATTGGCCACTCTGGTCTTCATACAAATTTTTTTCACCACAAGCAGTCAAAGTTGTTGCAAACTTTAAAGCAAAATGTGATGTTATAAATTAAGATATGTTTAACAAGAAATTAGTGTCGCTACCATAATGCTCTAAGACACATCCGTTAGCATCACTATTAAAGAATATTTAACAGCAAACAGAACGACAAAATCTCTTTATTTGTGGCCTTGGCGGTCATTACAGTGAAGCAAGGTGCTAATTATTAAGAAAATAGAAAAGTTCGATTATCTCGAAAACCATGCAACTTTTACCAAACCTGTAAGTCCTTTTTCGGGACCAGCCTGAGGTGCCCCATAGATGGGTAGAAGGTTATCCATTATTTACTGGACACCCTGTATAGCAACTTGTCACAGAGCCGAGCAGCAGGCTGTATGAGTTCAGCCAGTGCTCACATCCACGCCGGAAACGCCGATAAAACGCACTGGCTGGCATGAGGAAGTGATGCGGGGGGGAGAAGCGTCGAGAAAAAATATGGCGGTTGTGGGTTGTTGGCGGTCATGTCACTTTGGCTGTGGCTGATGCGTGCCTTTAAAAACTTAGTCATTTGTTTACTTATTGGTGCTAGAGTAAATGTTTAATTACTTGTTTCACCCTATGCTTCAGTAATCTGAAATCTCACACTAGATAATTATGTCCATGTCTTGCGGTCGAATTCGATAAGTAAGATTTTGAAAAGAGAATATCACACCAATAATCAAATGATATAGTCGGGGTCAATAGAAATGACAAAAGATGTAAACAATTCAGTACTGTTTGACACAAAACTTCAATATTTCTGCAAACGAGTTTCGATTTAGAAAAACGTATAAGTAGTTAATAGTTATTTAATCATAGAATGTAAAAGTAACAATCAAGCGTGTACATCATTAAATATACCTCACGCGATGTCCCAAAGTACGTGATTATGGTGTAATAATGGTAAATAGGTTTGGTTTTGTTTACATTTTTTGTCATTTCTATTGCTCTCGACTTTAAACTTAACTTTTAATTTAAATTTCACTTTAGTAATTTTATATATTGAAAGTTAACATTATTCAACATTTTGTAGAAGAGTTGTTAAACATTTTTGAGTAGGTGTTTGAGGCACCGTGGAAATTAGTTCAGTACCAATTTCTGTAATGATGAAGGGTATTAATGATTATTTATTTAAAGTATTGGTTTTATTTATTGAGCAGTGTGTTGAGTGTTTTTGTGTTTAAGTAAGAATAAATATATATTTTTAATTACCTACATTGCTGTGTTAAAACTTCAACTTGAATAAATATTTTTTTTTCAATTTTTCAATAATATTTTTGCAATCAACTGGCTCAATCGATGGCCGACTAAAAGACCAGTCTCTTGGATTTTTTTACTTCATAAATATTGAATTTAACGTTACAATTAATTTATGTGTCATAATTCATAATAAACACTTTTCTTATTTACGACTGTAATTTTTCATAAATACCACATTGAAAGTAATCTTGGAGCGACTTTGAAATTGTTAATTTACTTCTTGAAATAAACAAAAATTGATTTAACTTAATACACCTATCACATAGATCATTACTACATACATTTAACATGGCATGTGGTAGCGGATTGACCAGGCATTTATTTTAAAACTATAATGGAATCGTATAGTGAATAAAATGTATTGAATAGCAGCTCAGTTTGACGTAATACGTACATTAGCCGTGTTATACATTAACCGACGTGACACGGTTAATGTCACGGGGAAAATGTATAACCCAAGAAATTAACGTATTATGTTAAACTGCTAAACAATCAAATTCCTCGACTATACAATTGTATACACACGTAAAACTATTGTTAACGCTTGTCAAATGCAGCCAAAATGTATCGTTTAAAACAAAATTTTCTATTCAGCTGTCGGTAATCTAAAACAATAGCATCCAAAAACAGTGACTTAGTGGAAGGATTTTGTATAGGGTACGTACGAATCGCTTCCGTCTCTATGTTCGTATTGTCTTCTGGCGCAGCGGGGGTAAGACAACTGTTGTAATGACAAAGAGGCATTCCATTTAAATTCACGTAAGGCTTGGCAAAAATCGGGAATGTATTTTTATTTTAACTAAGCGAAAAAAATTAGCACAATCCAAACACAAAAAGAATGTGTTCACTGTGATGAGCTGATGAGCATTGCCAAATTAAGAGTTTAAGCAAACGTACAGTCTGTGAGCACTTAGAAGAGGTTTCGGTTTAGTACTTCTCTCTCACTCGCACTTGAGGACCTTGTGCAGGGTCCTTCCGGGTCAGTACCACCATCTTATCCATTAACCTACAGCCAAGCAACAGTGTTCGCATCGTTGTCTTCCGGTTTGGGGATAAGACAGCCGGTGAAATAACTAGCATAGAAGCATTCCATCTTAGTCCTCAGGGTTGGCAACGCATTTGCAGTCTTGTGAATGCGAATGTCTATGGGTCACAGTTTCCACATACCATTAGGTGGCCTGTGTGCTCGTTTGCCTTGCCATGCTATAAAAAAAAAAAAAAAAAAACTCGCTCTTAATAAGATCGTATGAGAGCAGACAGTCACAGACTGTAAACGATGGTCACAGCGACCGTTTGACAGGTTACCGTAAAACCTGGTAACTATGGTCCAGTACTTCAACTGTGGTCCAAGTCTAATTTAGATAAGTAAAGATATCCTTAAAAAGTACGACTGAGGTAGAATATGTTTATTACTTATTAGTATTACAGTATTAAACTAATGTTTCTTCCGGAAAATTTTATTACACCTAATCGTAGCATATGGATACCGTAAAACCTGGTAACTATGGTCCAGTACTTCAACTGTGGTCCAAGTCTAATTTCTTTAATTCCTCATAGATGACTTAAGTATAAGCATTTTAAAACTTTAGTCAACAAGAAATGTCTATAAAACAACACGTTTCCTTAACTAAAGATAACGGGAACTTGTACTTTTGGTCATTGATTTTGGACCATAGTTGGAAGATTTTGGACCATAGTTACCAGGTTTTACGGTACTTCAATTCCATAAATTTTGATAGTTTTCGAAAATTGTTTACGAATGCTTTAGGCAACTTGTCTAGCCTCGCTTTGGCAACGCACTTGAGATTGTCATCGTATGATAGCATTAAGATTGAAAATATCTATGGGATTGTGAGATTTGTGAGCGCGTTTGCCTTCTCGGTTGTTTTAAGCCTAACGGTTGAGCGTTACCAATGTTACCATCCAACGCGGCACAGCTGCTGTATTTTAAAAGTGGTGTCCACTATTGCAATTTTCATGTGGTTAATAAAAATAAAAAACCTGTATGTGTATGTGTATCTGTTCGTCCGACCGTTTGGACCGATTCGGATACAGTTGTTTTTAAATAACATTTACATGTATTAATATAGGTGGTACTTTGCTGGGTTATACGAAAATCGGTTGGTTCTTAAGTAGAGAACACAGCTCTAAAATTAGGGTAGGCCAATGTCAACCTTATGATAGTTTTTACTAACTTGATAGTAATGGCGGCTGGTTCGAAAAGTCAATGTAGAAAAAGGCCCCTGGAATAAGTGAGCATTCGGAGGCCATTTGCAACGTTAAAAGATGGCGGACGTGTAATTTGTTTTAGACTTTAATTTTTGGGTAATTAAGTGCTCAAAGTTCTTTTCTGATAGTGATTTGTACTTTTTATGCCTTTGTGTCGCACAGTGATTGAAGACTTGGACTTATTTCGTGTATCTGGCATCTTTCTTCTCGTTTCAAGTGGACTCGCAGTGGTGCAGAGGTTAAAACTATCTTGACCTCTGACCTACAAATCACCGTACAACGTTGCCCCCAATCTTCCTAGAGAAGATTGGATTGTGTTTTATTGCTATATTGATTTATACTCATATATACCTTGACACTGGCGAAATCACTTCACGTGGAAACGCCATATCCCCGCGGTAGTAGCTGTTCAAATCGCCGCGGGGGCAAAGAAAAAAAAAAAGTGAGCATTCAGAGTGTAGTTTGTTTATAAAATTAGATTTTAAGTTCCACATTACAGCGGTGCATCGTAACGGAAAGTTACGTGTTAATCAGCCTATATAATGGTATGGTTGTTCCTTCGTGGCGAAAGAAACTAAACGCGTGGACGGAATTCGATGATTCTTATGTAAATCAATTTGTGTTATTCTTGTAAGTGTCACTAAAGTTACTACAGTAATAAAAAATCAATATGGCGTCTGCTTGCCGCCATATTGTAGAAAATATAAAAAGAGTCAACGAATGATGACATTGAATAGTTATTTACAAATCAGCCTTAGGTTTCTTTGTTCATTTTTACCCGACTGCGTCAGAAGGAGGGTTATGTTTTTCGAGCGTATGTATGTATGTATGTATGTATGTATGTATGTATGTATGTATGTATGTATGTATGTATGTATGTATGTCTATTTCTGGGCACGCTCTGCAGCCTAAACGGCTTGACCGATTTTAACATACTAGGTGTCATTCGATTCGTCTTAATTGCTGAAGTGACATAGGGTATATAATATTTCAAAATGGCGTCTGCAAAAAAAAAGAGGGGGTTTAAAAAAAAATAAAAAAATGTTTATTATAGCAATATGGGTCTCAAATGAAAGCTAGTAAATAGCCCATTCCAAATATATATACATTATAATACTTTGATGCTACCATTTAGACAGGGAAATCGAAAAGGACGTTAAATGTTAAGTAATAAATATTTCTTGTTGAGCTGTAAACGCCTACAATATAAACCATTAAGAAAGTAGTGTAATAATTAATAATTCACGAATACCTACTACATACTTGATTAATGCACATTGATGTTATAGTATAAATTGCTGGCTAATACCTACATAATGCGCCATCCTGCCTACGCATGGACAGTTTATTTAAGTAAAGATACACGGAATAGGTAACCTCAATGTAGGTGCTTAGTCTAGTACCCAGGTACACGTATGACGTACTGACCGTTGAGGAACTAAATTGTTAGAGATTAAGAGAAGTTTAGTTGATTTATACCTACTTCAATTTCTCGGTCTAAGTAGGTATCTACAATCTGTTCGATCGGCCTCCATCTAACCAAATGAACTAATCTTACGTTACTACTGTGGATCGATTTTTGAATGCACGATGCTTCTTTTGCTAAAAGGAGAGTTCCGCTTGTAATTTGTTACTTATAGCTTCGTGACATTAAAAAATCGAGCTCCAGAGCTCATTTAATGTTTGGTTATATTAATAAAACCACTATTTTATTAATAAAAACTAAAAAATGTGAAATAAACTAAATTATTTAAATAAAAACAAAAAACCCGACTGCAGTAAAAAAAACAACTGAAAAGCGAGAGACAAGCTATATAATCGATAGGTAAATACTTATAATGTACCATGCAATGATTTTTTGTTTGATACCTCGTTAACAAGTAATGCAATTTATACCAATACACATACAACTTGAATAGTGGAAAAGGTATTGCAGGCGGGGACAAGCAATGAATTATAAAATGTAAGTATTTTCTTGAAACAAAAAACATTTGGATTAATAGCTTGTCCCCGCCTGGAAAACCTCTTCCACTATTCAAGTTGTATGTATATTGGTATAAATTGCATTACTTGTTAACGAGGTATCAAACAAAAAATCATTGCATGGTACATTATAAGTATTTACCTATCGATTATATAGCTTGTCTCTCGCTTTTCAGTTGTTTTTTTTACTGCAGTCGGGTTTTTTGTTTTTATTTAAATAATTTATTAATTATAAACGATCATTTAGGATTCATAACAATTTAAGGTTGGTTAGCAACAAACGGGTTTTTTAAAGCTTGCGTTTTTCTAGACTTGTTAGCTGTAATGCCCGTAATTACTTATTACGTTTGATGCAAAACGATGCAACGCTCTGTAATCAATTTTCCAACGTAATAACACATGTCATAATAGGTAGTATTCACTCATAGGTACAGTCAGCCCTATAAGTAACTCGCTTTTTTGCTCGTATTTATCTAAAAGACCAGTTACATACATACATACATACCTTCACGCCTTTATTCCCAGAGTGGGGTAGGCTGAGCTACAGAATTACCAACAAATCCAAAAACTTGTTGATAACTCTGTAACCACAATTTGCACAATTAGGCTAAGATGTTTAACAGTTTATATTAGTGACAGGTAGCAAGGACATCGCCTAACAGTACTACAAGCCTTTATTCCCTTAGTCGCCTCTTACGACTT
Organism: Acleris emargana; assembly: GCA_927399475.2. NCBI lineage: Eukaryota > Metazoa > Arthropoda > Insecta > Lepidoptera > Tortricidae > Acleris > Acleris emargana. The sequence continues at coordinate 8,301,597 of OV656835.1, read as the reverse complement.
CCACGGGAAGACATGGAGTGGCACAATTCTAAGCCGGCAACCACACGGCAAAGACCAGTTATAAAAGTTTTAATAAAATTACTTGGTATTTTTTAACTTTCACCACTATTTGAATTAAATTTTATTAAGGCCCGGTCATCCCGGCTTATAGACACCTCTGGAGATCCTGAAGCTGGTGCTTACCTCTCCCAAAGGATTGGGCTAGCTATCCAGATAGGTAATGCAGCCATTGTCATAGGGACCATGCCACGAGCGTGCCTGCTAGAGGGGGTGTTCGTTTATAGTGATGATTTTTATTTATATATTCAGTATTTGAGTAGCTTAGTTTTATTTTAATTTAAATAAGTTTAGTTTTAACTTTTGATTGTAGTTCCTATTTATGATATATTTATTTTTAGTAATTTTTATGATAAATATGGTAATGCAGTTCTCCAAAGCCGCAACAGGCGGAAAAAATGGTGATGATGGTGTGATATCATTAGTGTTTAACATAAGTTGACAGGAAAGTTAGTTATTGTTTGCAGGTATTTGGAAAAATATTAAACATTGAAAATCTGTTATAGGATAAGTAGTCAATTTGTGCAACCTCTAAATGTCGTTCTTTCACCTTGAAACTAGACATTCTCATTTGACTAGCTTTTATTTAATTTGAAATGTAACTATGTATAGTACGTTCCGATGAAGTAGAAAATTTGCACCTTTAGTACTGATGACGATACAATAACATAGCACCATCCAGCTGGTCTGATGATGAAGACGTAAGGTGGCCATAGGAACTCATAAATAACACATAATAAACCCGTCGTGTTGGGGCTCGTTAGAATCGTCTTGGTAAGCAGAGAAAAAAAGTACAGTGAGCAACCAAAGTTTTTCCCTAAAATGATTTTTTTGATAGAAATATAATACTTTATTATTATAATACTAGAATTGACGGCGACATACTGCTCAGAAAGATGGCTGAGGCTGGCTTCTCACAGTCTTTACTGCATTTTTTTTCCAACTATCTGTTTGGCCGAATGCAATATGTTGTGTATCAAAAAGCTAAATCTGCACTATACCCAGTTAAATCAGGCATTGGGCAGGGCAGCAGCCTCGGCCCGCTCCTCTTTTTAATAACCATCAACGACCTCCCTACCTATGTAAGGCATTCTAGGGTACTAATGTTTGCCGATGATGTCAAACTAGCCAAGACGATTCATGACCCTTTTGATACGACCGCACTCCAGTGTGATATAGACAACATTTATCGATGGGGCAAGGACAACAGTCTACACTTGAATGTGAGTAAGTGCGCCGTCATGTCCTACTCGCGAGCGACCCGCACCGTCGACCACGCTTACACGCTGGCCGGCGAGATGCTGAAGCGCGTGACCACTATACGGGACTTGGGAACTTTATTTGACACTCGTCTGACCTTTAACGAACATATACTCCAAATCTGCAAGAAATCACATAAAAATCTCGGTTTCGTCCTTCGTCAATCTAAACATTTCCATAACCACCATATCATTTCATTATTGTACAACGCTTTTGTCCGTAGTCTGTTAGAAAGCAACTTCTTCATTTGGAACCCCCATGAGCAAAAATAAATTGTTTTACTCGAGAGAATTCAGAAATCCTTCTTACGCTACCTTTACTTTAAAATATATGGTTATTACCCCTACCTCTACCCTACCCCCTTTATATTAGGGATGGTAACTTACCAAAGTCTGGAAGTGCGAAGGCTTCTAGCGCCGATGAAATATGTATTTAAATTATTACGTGGCCTCATAATTAACCCATCTATTCTACAGCTAATCTCTCTCAATGTACCACCATCGACCAGAAACAAGCTCCGTCCGCGACAACGCCCTCTATTTGCAGTTCCCAATAATAGCACTGTTGCTTTAGCCACTAGTCCCCTGTACCTTGCTCTCACACACATCAACAACACCCTGCTCTTCGACCCTACCCTTGACTTGTTCTCCCAGTCAGAACCGAGGTTCCTGGCGACAGCCGCGCGGTACCTGGAGTCGACAGCCACCCCTAGCACCGTGTGCGAGTGATCCACACGGTGCCCCGGTGGTGACACAAGGCTATGTTAATTTTAATTATTTTATGTTTTGTCTATATAACAATTCCTTTTTAATTTTTACCTCTAATTTGTATTATATTTAACATGTGAATACTATACTGTATGTAAACCTATAACTTATATGTGTGGCATGTCTGTTAATGTAAGTTGGTTATTAAATAAATAAATAAATAAATAAAATAAATAAATAAATAAACTTTATGAAGTATAGCAAGCAAGTAAAGGAGCAAGCGACGTCTGCAAAAAATGTAACTATTTTGTCCATAAACATGTGATACTCTCTACTGCACACTAGTGCTTTGCCACTTTGGCGTCAGGTATAACAGCTGCACTACTAATCTGTTTAAGGCATTGAAGTCAAAAGATTATAAGGGCGACTGTACATCATTACAGTTTTGAACTCCGTCCGCGCAGAATAATAAAACATAGCCTAAGTTACTTAGGGATAATGAAGGATTCTGGATCATTTTCCACTTATTCTATTGACAGTTCCATTGATGGAACTAGAGGGAATTTTTATTCCACTAGTTACATTATTTAAAGGACTTTAGATAATGAAACTAGTGGCAGTATTTTTTCCCAGTAGTTTCATTTTATTCAAAAATAACTTTGTCTCAATAAAACCGTACTGAAAAAATTGCATTCAATAATAATACGAGTATAAAATAAATTATTCGTAATAACAAAATAAAATATTCGTAATTTTGTTTTATTTTTACCCGACTGCGTCAGAAGGAGGGTTATGTTTTTCGAGCGTATGTATGCATGTATGTATGTATGTATGTATGTATGTATGTATGTATGTATGTATGTATGTATGTATGTATGTATGTCTATTTCTGGGCACGCTCTGCAGCCTAAACGGCTTGACCGATTTAAACATACTAGGTGTCATTCGATTCGTCTTAATTGCTGAAGTGACATAGGGTATATAATATTTCAAAATGGCGTCTGCAAAAAAAAGAGGGGGTTTTAAAAAAAAAAATTGTTTATTATAGCAATATGGGTCTCAAATGAAAGCTAGTAAATAGCCCATTCCAAATATATATACATTATAATACTTTGATGCTACCATTTAGACAGGGAAATCGAAAAGGACGTTAAATGTTAAGTAATAAATATTTCTTGTTGAGCTGTAAACGCCTACAATATAAACCATTAAGAAAGTAGTGTAATAATTAATAATTCACGAATACCTGCTACATACTTGATTAATGCACATTGATGTTATAGTATAAATTGCTGGCTAATTCCTACCTAATGCGCCATCCTGCCTACGCATGGACAGTTTATTTAAGTAAAGATACACGGAATAGGTAACCTCAATGTAGGTGCTTAGTCTAGTACCCAGGTACACGTATGACGTACTGACCGTTGAGGAACTAAATTGTTAGAGATTAAGAGAAGCTTAGATGATTTATACCTACTTCAATTTCTCGGTTTAAGTAGGTATCTACAATCTGTTCGATCGGCCTCCATCTAACTAAATGAACTAATCTTACGTTAAGCTACTGGGGATCGATTTTTGAATGCACGATGCTTCTTTTGCTAAAAGGAGAGTTCCGCTTGTAATTTGTTACTTATAGCTTCGTGACATTAAAAAATCGAGCTCCAGAGCTCATTTAACGTTTGGTTATATTAATAAAACCACTATTTTATTAATAAAAACTAAAAAATGTGAAATAAACTAAATTATTTAAATAAAAACAAAAAACCCGACTGCAGTAAAAAAAACAACTGAAAAGCGAGAAACAAGCTATATAATCGATAGGTAAATACTTATAATGTACCATGCAATGATTTTTTGTTTGATACCTCGTTAACAAGTAATGCAATTTATACCAATATACATACAACTTGAATAGTGGAAAAGGTATTGCAGGCGGGGACAAGCAATGAATTATAAAATGTAAGTATTTTCTTGAAACAAAAAACATTTGGATTAATAGCTTGTCCCCGCCTGGAAAACCTTTTCCACTATTCAAGTTGTATGTATATTGGTATAAATTGCATTACTTGTTAACGAGGTATCAAACAAAAATCATTGCATGGTACATTATAAGTATTTACCTATCGATTATATAGCTTGTTTCTCGCTTTTCAGTTGTTTTTTTTACTGCAGTCGGGTTTTTTGTTTTTATTTAATAAAATTGAACTACATACTTGGAAAAAAACATTCCCACTAGTTCCATTATCTGGAGTCCTTTAGATAATTGAACTTGTGGGAATAGACCGCATTCATTAGAATTAGGTGATAGAAATTTTGGAATCGTTTCATTCGTTTTTGAGTTTATTCGTGTAGGTAAACCATTGACGCTTCCCGCGCCGTCTGCTGCTGTTCTACCAAAAGATGCTAACTGCAATGTAGTAGTCTAAGCATTCTACACTCTATTGGTAACCACATTAAATTTAAAATGCTTATACTATTACTATGCACTTAGCCGACTTCTTTGGTAGGACGGCAGTCTGTCCCTCTCTTTGATCTTGCAAACCACGCAATGGATTTCATGTGGTCTTCACCAATTTATAGTGGTTTATCAAGAAAGTTTTTATCTATACTTCTATACTTGATAATATAAAGAGGTACAGTTAGTGACGTTGTGCGGGGTAATCTCTGGATTATACACCGTGTTTCTTTTGATTTACGATAACTTCGGCATATTACTATGTATACCCATAGAAAGTAAGTGGTAGATTAGATTTTTAAATATTGCAAAAAAAAAAAAAACTGTTTAGTACAAAGTAATTCAATGTTGTATCTTTTGTCATTCTAAAAGGGCCTTTAGAGTTAACTCATAGTCAGTGTCAAATACGTCAATGTAGGAGTGACATACACGGACAGTTAAGAGCCTTTTAGACCAGTTCAACGTGATTAAGTGATTAAATTTAATAATTAAATATCTTTAAAACCTTTATGCTCTTATTAATAAACGTGGAGTAACTGTGGGGTAGCTAAACCATGTTTTATCCTTATCTGTCATTGTGACATTTGAATATGACAGATAAGGACAAAGCATGGTTTAGCTACTCGACGGTTACTCCAAGTTTATTAATAAGGGCAAGGACAAAGCATGGTTTAGCTACTCGACTGTTACTCCACGTTTATTAATAAGGGCATAACAGTTATCATTTGTCTGTCTTAGGGAAATTAACTTTATTTGACCTAAAGAACGTTCCCTTAAAGTTATCGTAAATCAAAAATAACACGGTGTATTGGAAAATTCTTTTACCAATAGAAAGCCACGTTATTTGTGAGTGTCATAGGCTACCTATACAGTGTGTGACATCCTTCCTTCATACATACATAGCTTCACGCCCGCAATCCCAGAGTGGGCTAGGCAGAGCTCAGAATTACAACTTCAAAAAGTTGTTGACAATTCAGTAACCACAATTTGCACAAATAGGCTAAGATGTTTACCAGCGTATTAGTGACAGGTTGCAAGCCCATCGCCTAACAGTACTACAAGCCTATATTCCCTTAGCCGCCTCTTACGACATCCACGGGAAGACATTGGAGTGGCACTATTCTAACCCGGCAACCACAACATCCATAAGAACATAAATTGTAAGAAACGATAGCTTTAGATGCTGTGAACGGTTTTATCGAAAAAATATAACAATTACGTTTTCTGATGAAGAGTTATAATACTTTTATGCAGTTAGGTACTTTTCTTACGGAGTTAGTTTCTTACTGCCGCACTCAGAGACGTCAATTAAACTTAATGCTTGATTAAAGTTGCAGTTGTCACTTTCTTTGCTATATGAATAGAATAAGACAACACGACCCTTAACAAGCATTAAATTTAATTGACGTCTCTGAGTGCGGCAGTTAGTCATCATAATTTCTGGCGGTCTTGTCAAAAGTGTCAACAAAATGTAGGCAATTGACTAACCCCCTTACTTATAAACATGGAATAAGCTTGGAATAGTTTATGCCATGCTTTGTCTTTATCTGTAATTGTGACATTTGCAACTGACAGAAAGTGACAAAGCATGTTATAAACTATTCCAAGCTTATTCCACGTTTATAAGTAAGGGGGTAAGAGTGAATTTTGAACGCAATCAAATCGCACCTTCAGAACAATATAGTGACGTAACTCAGAAATTTAGAATTTCGAGTTAGGGCTCTATCATAATTAATTTATGACTTAAAGTTTGAAAGCTGAAATTTTGAATTAGGTCACTATCGTTCTGAATGTGAGAAATGTTAGTGTCAGTTGTTACGGTTGTTAGTTTTATTACCGATACATTGCGTGGCGAATTAGTTAGTATGAAAAAAAAGTACACTTTATGTTAACAATACACATGTCATGTTTTTATGTTAATTAGGATGCATATTAACTGTTGTCAAAATATATGTTCGTATGGATGTCACACACTGTACACTTGCGAGCAAAATAATTGCATCACTTTGCATTTTTCCATGTACACTCAATATCTTTGTAACGGTATAACCTTTCTGAAATGGGGGGGGGTTATCAGTCACTTGTCAGAAGTCGACCGGTACACATCTCCGCATATTATTCCATCGAGAAGATCTGGAAAAATGGACACCACTGCTGTTCAAGTCTCCGTCATCATTCGCCTACTGCGAGAGGGCCGCAGTCAACGTTCAGTAGCTGAAGAGCTGAATTTGGTACATTCTACAGTTTGTAGAGTCTATCGGAGATTCAGACAGACTGGGGCCTTTACTTCAAGGCCAAGAACCGGCCGGAAAAGGTGCACTTCGGAGACGGACGATCGGTTCATCGTGACAACGTCTCTACGAGATCGTCACCACACAGCTGTTGCTGTCCAACAGCAGCTCGAAGAAGTAAGAGGAGTTGCAGTCAGCGAGTGGACAGTAAGGAGAAGACTGAAGACAGCCAACCTGACCCCAAAAAGGTCTGCGACGGGGCCCAAATTGCTGCCTCGGCACCGTGAAGCACGACGTCAGTTTGCTCAAAATCACGAAAACTGGACAATTGAGCAGTGGACCTCAGTCCTCTTTTCAGACGAGTGCAGGATGTGCCTGAACGGCTGCGATAGAAGAGGACGAGTGTACAGAAGACCGGGAGAGCGATTTGCTCAATGTTGCATCTCCGAAAGAGTCGCCTACGGAGGAGGTTCCGTCATGTTCTGGGGCGGCATTTCCTACGATGGGCGAACGGAGCTGGTTTTCGTGCCTGGTGGTGGCCGTGGCGGTGGTTTGAACGCTGCCAGGTACATCACCAACATCCTGGAGGAGTATGTCGTCCCTTACGCGGGTATGTTTGATGAAGGGTTTACCTTGATGCAGGATAATGCCCCTTGCATACCGCAAGGGCCACCACAGCCTACCTTCGCGAGGTGGGCATCGACACCATGGACTGGCCAGCGATGAGCCCAGACCTAAACCCCATTGAGCACTTGTGGGACTTCCTAAAAAGGAGGGTTTGGCAGCGGAATCCTGCCCCGTCTCATGTGGAGGAGCTGAAGCAAGTTTTGGTGGAGGAGTGGGAAGCCATCCCGCAAGATTACGTCAAAACACTGATAAAATCAATGAAAAATCGATTAGATTGTGTGAGGAGGGCTAGGGGAGGGAATACCAAATACTGATGTATAATTTTTTTTTTTGTAATAAATACATACATACATACATAAACTCACGCCTTCATTCCCAGAGTGGGGTAGGCAGAGCTAAAGAATTACCAACAAGTCTTAAAACTTCTTGATAATTCTGTAACCACATTTTGCACAAGTAGGCTAAGATGTTTCCCAGTGTATTAGTGACAGGTGGCAAGCCCATCGCCTAACAGTACTACAAGCCTTTATTCCCTTAGTCGCCTCTTACGACTTCCACGGGATGACATGGAGTGGCACTATTCTAACCCGGCATCCACACGGGGTTTTTTTGTAATAAATACCGTTAATAAATACAATGCCTATCATTCTTAGTTTCCCTAATACCTTTTTGAAGCGTTTTTTCAACATTTTCTGGATTCAGAGCATATTTCAGGCTTAGGACTTGATATTACATTGAAATAACGCATTTTCTATTACATTATATTATCAGCTTTCATTTGGCACTACAATATTTAAATTCGAGTAAAGATATACAAAGATATTGAGTGTACATGGAAAAATGCAAAGTGATGCAATTATTTTGCTCGTGAGTGTATATAATAATAATAATAATAATAAATCTTTATTTCGCACACAAGTTTGTACATAATTTGCCAGGGGTCCCTGCACTAGGCTTGGCCTGTATCGCGGGGAACCATTTACAATAATATATTGATATTACAAATTAGTTAGTAAAGCTACTTATATAGAAATTCGAGATCATTCAGTAGTTAGACAAAATAATTAGGAACTAATGGAAAATAATAATCTATTCATATAAACTCAAAGAATATACATTGACCAACGAAATGGGTACGAGAACAGCTAGTGTATAGTAAGGCACTGGTCCCACCGCCGGCTACAGACTATAAGCTAGTAGAACTATAAACTACAAAAGAGTGTGCGAGCGGCGAGAAGCGAGTAAAGTTTTGATAGTTTTGACGCTCGGCTATAAAGCTGAGTACCGCTGAGCTAGTTTTATAGTCGATAGCTTTTACCGCTGCGGTCAACTAGTAAACAGCGGTCCCACCGCCAGATATCGGCGAGCTCGGCGAGCAACTAGTAAAATTATGTACTAGAAACAGTTGACAATCGGCGGGAGGCTAGTAAAAATTCTATGGGATTATCGCTTACTCGCCGGGCGGTGGGAGAGTGTCCTCGCCGGCGGTGTGAACAGCCAGCTATAAACTATAAATATATATCTCTCACTTTTATTTACACGAAAACGATTATCTTTTGTTCGTTTCTTGAGCTAGAAAATAGCCGATAGCTCATAGCTTACTCGCTCGCGGTGGGACCAGTGCCTAAATCTGGTTTGTGTTAAAGAGAAGTCACATAAAAGTAACAGAGGCGACGCTAGAGTGGTTTGCTAGTTAATAATAATAGAGTAAGTTTTGTCGCGGTATGAAAAGGTTCGTCAATTTGGACCTTAACAGCATTGAAATAGAGTCGAAAAGTAGCGTTCCTTTTCATACCGCGACTATACAATGTAAAGACGGGGTCAGTAGAAACGACAAAAGATGTAAATAAACACATAACCTCAATATTTCTGCAACAAAGAAGGTAAAAGTAATGTAAGGGATTATGGCATTGTCTTATCCCCACACCGGAACACAACAATGCGAACACTGCTGCTTGGTAGTCATTTAGAGGTAAGATGGAGGTAGCGATCCGGACGGACTCGGCATAGTCCACTACCGCTAAATAACGAAAAAATCTAGCTGTATTCATATATAATTATGGATTCATGACGCACCGTCTGCGTCACGGGCAATGAACGCGTAAGTAACTGTAGGGCAAACCTTTTCTAAGATCCTCGTTTCCCAGCTATTACAGAGACCGGTCTAAAGAAGTCGTTCAGTGGGACACTGCAGCCGGTTCACACACACACTCGCGCGGATGCACGTACACGAACGCACACGCACGCACACAAGTGAAAGCCGCACGCGAGTGTCGCGATCCGACGATCGTTCGATATTAAAACGAAAGTGATTTTCTTCATTGTTATTGTTCTATGTTGTGAACACTTAGTTAATCTAGTTTTAAAATTAAAGTTACGCACGCACTCGCCGTTATTTTGTTTTTTACCCGACTGTCGAAGGACGAAGGTAATGTTTTTTGCCATGTATGTATGTTTCTTTGTTGTGTAAAGGCTGACCGAATGGTTCGATTTCGACCAACTGCTTCGGTGTTGTTAGATTCGCGTTAGCGTCGCGTGTTTCAATAGCTGCTCTAAAAAAATGAGAAATTGGCGTGTCCAAAAATGTTAATTGATAACTAAAATTGCATTGATGATATTATATATATCCAACGCGCAGTTGGGTTTTTAATTTTAAACCTTGTTCTTTGTTAGAATTGTTGACTATACGGTAATTTTTACTGTCTCGTGAATAATGTTACCGTAATAGTACATTACTACAGACGCCGGGAAGTAGGTGGTTGCAGGCCGAGTTCATATAGACGGCCGAGCGAAGCGAAGTCGGATAGTTACGAGGCTGGCAACCCCTTTTCACGGCGAGGTATGTATAGTGCTTTTCTCAAACATATGCAATGAAATAAAAAAAAAACATCACTCAAAAAACATTTGTGTAATAGGCACGCGGATATTTTTGGTCCAAACCACACAGATACAAAATAAAAACGATTTTCAGCTATTCAGCCTGTTCATAAAACCAGCTGTCATGGCCATATTAAAATTAAAAAAAAATTACTTCCCGGCCTAGGCCTTCAATTTTGTATGAAATTCCTCTACAGTTCTCTCGAGTTGTTCCGTCGGGAACGTGGCACTTTGAAGCCTAAAATAACTAATATAACTCCAACATTACATAGCATGTTTGAGAAAAATAACATTAACATTAATTAATTAACGCTCAAATACTATAATTAAATATACATGGATACATACGTAAACTCACGCCTTCAATCCCAGAGTGGGGTAGGCAGAGCTACAGAATTACCAACAACTCTAATGACTTGTTGATAATTCTGTAAACACATTTTGCACAATCATTCTAAGATGTTTACCAGTGTATTAGTGACAGGTTGCCAAATGCATGGCCTACCAGTACTATAAGCTATTATTGTTTTAATCACCTCTTACGACATGCACGGGAAGACATGGAGTAGCACTATTCTATCCCGGCAACCACACGGGGAAAATATAAAAATATGTAATTTGTAATCCGTGGTAGTATACATATAGTTTGAATTCAGGGACAATAACCGGTCGGTCGCTGGCAAAAGACATGTAGGCCGCCGGAAGAAATCATGGCTGAGGAATCTCCGGGAGTGGACTGGTGTCACGAGTGCTGCCCATCTGTTTCACCTCGCGAGAGACAGAGAAAAGTTTTCGGAGCTGACTGCCAACCTTCGCTAGTCGGAGAGGCACATTAAGAAGAAGAAGAAGAACCGGTCGGTGTCCCATCAGTTCACTTAATAAACGTTTCCTAAAGAGCGGTGCGCGCTGACTTCGGCTCCACCTGTTCGCCTAGTGTTTACTGATGTGCCAAAGGAAACTTTCCAAAATTGCGGAAAATTTCATGTAGGAAAATTTTGGAAACTTCTCACAGTTTTGTATGGGGATTGAAACTTTCCGTTTCTTAAATTTAAATTTCCTATATTTCTTGTGAAAGTTTCCGGAAATTTCTTGCAACTTTTCCAACTTTTTGGAAACTTTCCGCAACTTGCACATCAGTACTTGTGTTCCGTGATTGCTAAAAACATCCAAGGAGTGGTTCATCAAAAAAGTAGCAAGGAATTATCAGATTGTTATTTTTATTGTTTGCTTATTATGAAGCAGTTTATTCTTTTTAGTAATGTGTAGATATCTTACTATCAAATAAAAATACAATAATATTGAAATGTGTAAGATTCCTTGAGTTTTCTTAATATTTATTGCAATGTACTTTATAACTTTTTGTACAACACAATTTGACAATCTTCGCTTGCCGTTTTCTACAATACCACAATTGAATTTCCATTTTCAGAACTTGTTTTATGCTTTTAAGAATAGTATTATACGAATAAGTTATACCAATAAACTAGATTTCACGTTGGGTAGTAAGGAAGTTTCTCGAATCTAACCTCTGACAGGGGTTTTTCTATGGGAGACAAATTTCTGTAAAAATGGCAAATACACCATTTTTGAAAATCCATGTAACTACCTCAAACTAAAGTCAAATCAAAAATATTAACTAATGATCAAAAGACAATTTAATAAGGTATTAACTAGCCCATCAAACTTAAAGAAAAAAACTATGTTTATGACAAACACCTCATAAATTCTCTCAAAAGACACTGTTCAAAAAGTTTTAGGTGAGATTTAATGTAAAAGGCGAAAACTTGAAATCCCTCTTTAATTTTTACCATTCTTATTGTTTATTTAATTTAATAGTATCTACAGATTACTATTACAAATGCACTGCTTAGAAATTAGCACAAAATAAAAATAAATTCCATATTATGTGCTGCTACTTTTTTTCCGGACCAGTCTTTATACAATAAAAATGAATCGCTAAATATGTTGCTAAGCTCAAAACTCGAGAGCGGCTGAACCGATTTGCCGGATTTCTTTTTTGTTGTGTTCGTCATTATTAGGACAAGAATTTTATGACAGAAAATAATTGAAAAATCCACCGGAAAAGTCAGAAATTTGCGCAAAATAAATAATTAGAGACCCACCCTCGCTTCCCTCCGATTTATGCGAGTAAACCCATACACAATCCTGTATACCTACAACTTTTCCCTTGAATCACTCTATCTATTGATGAAAACAGCATTAAAATCTGTTGAGTATTCTGTGTAGAGATTTACTTCGAATACAAACGCGTTTAATAAACGAAAAGGTTTTCAGATATCAATTGAATTTAAACCTAAATGATAGTAACAGACGAGTGGATATGGTAAAAAACTGTTTCCACCTGCGGTTAACTCTAACTGAGTTATTATTATGTTATAATAGCTCTTGTTGAATCATGATTTCAATTTACCGTTAGAAACTATCAAAATACCTAAAGTTGGAGTCAATAGAAATGACAAAAGATGTAAATAAAACCAAACGGACGTATTTACCATTATTACACCATAATCACGTAGGTACATTTGGACATCGCGTGAGGTATATTTAATGATGTACACGCTTGATTATTACATTTACATTAAGAACACGTTTTTTTAAATAAAAACTAGGTTCCCGAAATGAGGTTATGTGTCGAACAGTACTGATTTGTTTACCTCATTTGTCATTTCTGTTGGAACCGACTTTAGTTATGTGATGTAGTAACATATAAAGTTATGAGTTTATAGATGGCGTTGACAATAACATTAAACTAGGTCTAAATGGGATTGTTCATATTTTTACGGTTACTCTAATTAGAAAACCATTTCGAGGAACAGGGTTAAAAAACCGTTCTGCATTAATTAAGTTTTTGAATTATTTATCTATTTCAGATATTTCCACAAAAGTATACTTAAACCTTAGTTTGACTTCAGATTTCGGCTTTTACTGACTCCACTCCTACTGTGTTTTACGGGTTAGGCGAAAACCGCTTGATATTGTATGTTTTATAACATTATTACAATCACTGTAAAACCCTTATTTAAAATAATCATGCCATCCATAAAATGACTACAAAATAAATAAAGATATCAATACAAAGCTACTGGGTCAAATACAAAATTAATGCAATTGGTCTCTACAAATTACCTATTTGTTCGAATTAGGATGAAAAACCAAGGTTAAATTGAAAGTGATTTCTAAAATTTATGAGTTTACATTTGACCTTTTAATTTTTGTGCCCTAGGGATTTTCACTAAATTATTATTATATAAAATGTAGTTTTTATTAATTATTTTTAATGATACTAACTCCCACATTATTGGTATAGTCGAGTACGAATGAAATAAAGTGCAAAAGTATCTTATTTCTCGACTGGAACAACCTAGAGCTTAATTAGGAACTAGCTAAATTTGTGTAAGAATATCTTAGTAATAAAAAATACATAAATAAATATCAGAGGAAAATGTCACACCAAATTGACCTAGTCCAAAACAAAGCTCTAGGCTTGTACTATGAATACTTGCCAACGATATAAATAATTATACAGAGAAATAAGTACTTAAATACATAGAAAACATCCATGACTCGGAAACAAATTTTCGCGCTCATCACGCGAATATCTGCCCTTACCGGGATTTGAACCTAAGACCGCTTGCTTCGTAGACAGGGTCACTACCTCACTATCAACTAGGCCAGCGCGTCGTCGCTGCCTAAAATAAATCAATGGAATACGTAGAAAATATTCAAAACATTTAAGAATTGATGCAATTAAAATACGAGGTGCACTTCTTAATTAGGTTAAAAACCCTCCGTAACTGCAATAACTAAAGGGGAACCAACGCGTTCAATTCTGAACTCTGAATAGCGTTACACAAAGTTCAATTTTGGAGTTAATTTATTTTACTTTGGATCTGTACTAGATACAATGCATTTTGTACGGTATTATAATTGAATAAGGTTTTTTTTGTGCAGGTTTTTAGCAATGCAGACCACAGGGCCGACGTGTGCGAGGGGAACATTCAAAACAACGGAAATTAAAAATACGTACCTACCTATGGTGTGATACTTAGGTAATATGAGCGGCCTACCGAGGTACCTATAAGGGACAGTTTGAAGGATGCCACGCGAGCGTTGCCGGCGCGTCGCGTCGCCGCTGCGTTGTTCTACATATTATAAATTAGAATGAGATGCCACACGACGCGTTCAGACACTTGCATCGGTCTATGTTGAAATCACAGAGTTGCGACGACGGAACGCACAGGCATAAATACCTGAACGTTCGGCATCTCCCTTAGGCACCCTAGTATAAGGTTCCTATACAAAAATAAAATTTGAATATTCGCTAGTCAGTTGTTTTATATTCAAAGTTTTTAAGATTTTTAAAGGTGAAGGATATTTTTCAAATAAAACAAATGACGAAAGTGAACAACTTTTATTTAACTGTCGTGTAAAAATAAGTAAATAGGGTGAAGTCACCAGTGGTCAGCCAGAGACCTGTAGTCGGTCTCTGCCTATACTTTGTATGAGTGGGAAGAGTACGAAATATACATTTCCATCTCTTCGCACTCATATGAGGTAGACTTCAGGTGTCTGGCTGACCACTAGTGACTTTACCCTATAAACTTATACATATGCCACAGACGGTCATTATTCGCTGTCAAAATGCGACCAAAATCAAGACCCCTCAGAATAGGTGAAATTTCGGCCATTACGGGCCAACCAGTGTAACAGTATTATTGCCACCCTCGAATGTGTTATAATGAGAATACAAACAGAATTCATACATCGATGGTTTATTTAATTCAATGAACCGGACTTGTTACGAAATCAATTACAAAAGTGACCAAACGACACTTATTAATTGGTTTTGTTAAAGATGGCAGTTAATGATGACTTGGTAGGCACCTCATTAGTATTAAAAGTGGGCCTTCTTTATTGTTATAATTATCATTATAGCAAATTAAACTGCAAATTTAAACGAATAGGTATAAAATAAAAGAGACGTTTCGAAATTAATGTTAAAGTTAGTCTTCTACCAATCCAATAGTAAACAAATAGGTAACTATAAAGTACCAGTGAACTATACTCGTATTGATGAGCCACTGTAGAATTCTGTTGCAGTGTAAAATTTATCTCGTGCCTGGACACTGCCATTGTGACAAGGTCCCATGGTGGATTCATTAGGATATTTATTTACTTAATAAGGTTTTTTTAACTGTAGCAGCACTATTGCGTCAAGTGATCGTAACTTCAATAACTAAATAGAATGAATCGTATATATTAATATATACTAATTAGTATTAAAATAGGTACATATATACCTTTTTTATAGGCAAGCGAATCAAACCTGTACCTATTCCCCCAGCGTCCCCAGACCGTGACGCATATATGAAGCGTTTGATCTATATAAAAGATCACGGACACTAAAAGTGTTACCGCTGATGTTACTTGTATTCTGTATTCTCTATAATCAGAGCATTCGTTATAGGTACCCAACATTAACGCGTCGTAACTTACAGGCTTATTGAAAAAAACGCATGTTATGGTTAACAACGTGGAAAATTGCATATAAACGAGATGTTTTTATGAATAACAACTTTTACTTATAATGTAATAGTTTACGGTCGGTTAAGCAAGAATTTGTCATGAAACCAAGCGGAGGGAAATTAGCGAGGGCATTCATATTACTAAAGTTGGGGTAAACGGTTCAGAAGGCATTTTGAAATCATTAAAAAAGCATTCACAGCGGACAATATGCAATGCAAATCCTTCAATATTCATTTATGTAGACGACAAAACTTAAGCGAGATGAAACGTTACACACTTGACGCTACACATCGCTTTAGTAAAGTTCTACATCACCTAGATATCACATCAGACTTTTCTCAGACAAAAGGAAGTGAACTAACCTTGCGCCGAAACGTACGCGAGCACACACAGAAAAACAAAACGCACCAACATGGTCATAATCACTGCATTTCACACACACAATTCGAAATTCAAAAACCGGGAAAGTAAAAGTTTTCGTAGTTACCGCGCGTGCGCTGTGGACGTACTGTCATGGCCGCGATCGCCTGCGTTGTGGTCCCTGCCGCTGCCTTTCACCGTTACATGCCGCCGCCGGTTGGGCAAGGCTGTCTTGACATTCAACACGCGGAAATAATAATTAATAGAGGTTTCGGTCTCACGCTGGTAGATGGCGCTGCTCAAATCTTTTGGCAAACGTTTTACAAAAAAATTGTATTTATTAGGATTTGTCTTAAGATTTCCAAAGACCGTTATTAATCTAAGACTTGGTTGATTAAAAGCTAGCGCCATCTAGTGACTCAACCCTATTTAATCAATAAAGTCAAAAGCGCAGCGTTGATCGGGGAAAATATGAAATCAGTAGCAGACATTATAAAGAGCTAAAGAGTCCATTGGATAGGCCATAATTTGGTAACGGAAGATACCGGTATCATTAAATTATTAAAATTTCACTAGTTGTTTCGACTAATTAATTACTAACCGTTGAACTAGAACCATAGTTAAGCCAAAATGCTTAAGTCAATGAAATATTCCAGCTAGAGTCTGACCAGCGAGTCCTGACACAAGCATTTTTTCTAATCCTTCACTTGGCAACAATTTTACCTATAAAACTAGCTGTCACTTAATACGTACCTACTTAAGTATCCAGTCGTTATGCATTTCATGTTACCAGCTAGTGATATTTAAAATTTGCCACCATTTTTTTGTCGCCACTCCCCGGCCATACTAATTCTCTACAAAAATACATACATACAATCACGCCTCTTTCCCGACAGGGTAGGCAGAGACCACTTCCTTCTACTTACTAAGTTCCAGACGAACTTCTTTCACTTCCTCCACACTCGAATCATGTCTCTTCATACACGTGCGTCGGTTTAGAGTCTCCAGACCTGGCCCTTTCTTAATACGTCCCCTATCTGATCGTGGAAAGTTTGCCTTGACTTTCCCCTTCCAATATTTCCATTCTTGCCTCATACATTTAAAAAAGCCTTATATTCATGTGTGTATGTGTCTCTGTGGCACCGTAGCTCCTTAACCGAACCGATTTGTATGCAGTATTTTTTATTTGAAAGCAGATTTTTTAGCGGTGGTTCTTAGCTAAGTTTCATTGAAATTGGTTGAGCCGTTTCAGAGATATCAGCTCTGAAAAAAGGGGTCACCATAATATCGGGGATTTAATCAATATAATAGTTATTCAAATTCGACGATCAGAAGTTTTGGATGCTAATTAAGTCCGTACGTCTCTCAACGGGCCACCTCATGAACAGTATTAGGTAGACCAGATACTTTCACGGAGTGTTTATTTCTTTTACCGCAATAACAACAAATTATAAAAACAAAAATAATTTAAAATTTATCCAAGAAACCATTATCCACCAAACCCATACAAGAAAAGCTTTTTGTCGTCTTTCGCTCGATCATAATAACCACTAAATTTCTAGCACCGTAATACCTGGGTGAATCAACTTTTAAGGTACTCCTTTTCTTTTGCGGTTTTAAAACTTTCCTGGTGACTTATGATTATGATGGTTAATAATGATCTATGAATATTAAAATCAGACCACCAAATTTACAGACCTTACACGTTAAACAGCTCAAATATTTTTTAATCTGCGAAAAAACTCAGGGGAAAATGCACATTTTCCATACAAAACCTAGGGACAACATTGTCCCCTGCGTTACCAACTATATTATTATTTAAAACTGTACTATTTTAAATCAAATAACTTCAAATGTGAGCCTATTTGTCTGATTTAATAAGCGTGTAAGCCACGTCATTAACAAAAATATAGTTTTTCTAAATACATATAATTGGTAAAACATGTCGAAAAATGGGGAGTACATTAAAAGTTGATTCACCCACCTACGTATTATGTATACACTTGATTTTTACGCAGTATATATAACTGTAGCCGTCAATGCAAAAAAAACAGATTAAAATTAATGTCATACAAAAAAAAGTGACGCATTTTTGAGAATATTGTACGGTGGTACGGAACTCTTTGTGTGCGAGCCCAACTCGCACAGCACTGCAATAAATAAGGTGTGACAGAAGATGGGTTGCAGTCCTTATTCAAAATACGCATTTTTTGCACTATAATTAAACATGGCGTCGTTACGGGTGCTGCGGTCAGACATCGCCGTATTTTTTGTGCGTGCAATAAGTAACGTTTCTAACACGTCCATCCACATAAAGTAAAAAAAAGCTCTTAGCAACATGTGGTATTTTTTTACATTTATGTAAAAATATCTAAAAAAAAAACCAATTGCAAATCATATTATGATGTTCTCGTTGATGAGGAAATAGTAGTTTATGAAATTGTTGCATAAAGAGGGGTATTAAAACACGAGTGTGTGTTTAAGAACCGAGCCGCTAGGCGAGGTTTTTAATAGTTTCACACGAGTGTTTTAATACCTGGTTATGTGCAGTTTCATACACTACTTTATCTACTCTCATACATTGCGATTCAACCTACTAAATAAAAGATCAAAGTTAATAAAGTAACTACAGCAAAACGTATTCAATGAATGGCGCCAAAACCTAGCACATCACCGCGCATGCGTTAAAGCGGGCGCTGTCACAGACAAGTAAAAATTGGAATGAAAACTTTTTGTAATTCTGTAAAAATGACGCGAACCGCATGTGCGTTCCATTATAAAAAAATTAAAAATATGGAACCTCGTTGGTGACATTAACTTTTTGGATTAACTTGTATCGTAATGGTAAAATAAATACTTTATAACATTATTTTGTTAGAGAAATAATGTTATAAAAGTGACTTTTTAATTTTTTTTCGGTATTGTGTTTATAAAGTATGCCAATATAAATTCGTTTTGAATTTGATAATTCGAACTTTACGATATGAGAGTAGATAAATGTATGTGCAACACGAGAACAAAGTTATTAACATCTCGTGTCTGAATCAACGGCAGCAAACACCAACGTTGCTCTCTTGTTGCACAAATAACTATTAAGGTACAGTCAAGGGTATTAGTATCTACACAGCCATCGCATCGCGTCAAATTTATACACGGACCTTATTGCCAGTTGCATAAAGGTGTATAGATATTTTGGACGTCTTGGGACTACTAAATTTTGCATAGAGTATTATGGGACCAAAATTATCGCAAATGACGTCTCCCATAACCCCTAGAGGGGAATAGGTCGACTTACCAATAACCCTGTGTAAATTTTATACCCTTGACTGTATTACTTGGATACTTTTCATTTTATTGATTATCTCTTACGCTTTGTTCACTGTTAAGTGATTCTTATTAACAACTGATGATGAATTATTATCTGGCAGGTCTAAGTTGTCCCATTAGCCCTTTATTCCCATATTAGTGCGTGTATTTTTAACTTGGTCGCAGGTGTTGTGTACGATGTTACAGCAACTTTATTTTGTCAGTTATTACTAAAACAATTAATAGGTACTACTAGGTTTTTGCCGAGTTATTACTTATTATGCGGGTGGTAGGACCTTGTGCAGGCTCCGTCCGGATCGCTACCACCATCTTATCCATTAACCTACCGCCAAACAGCAATGTTCGCATTGTTGTGTTCCGGTTTGGGGATAAGACAGCCGGTGAAATGACTAGCATAGAGGCATTCCATCTTAGTCCTCAGGATTGGCAACGCATTTGCAGTCTTAGGATTGCATTGCAGTCTTGTGAATGCGAATGTCTACGGGTCACAGTTTCCACTTAGCATCAGGTGGCCTGTGTGCTCGTTTGTCTTTTCCAAGCCATAAAAAAAAAAAAAAATTCATACTCATACATACATATCGTCACGCCTGTAATCCCAGAGTGGGGTAGGCAGAGCTACAGAATTACATAAAACTTTAAAAAGTTGTTGATAAATCAGTAACCATTTTTTGCAAAATTAGGATAAGATGTTTCCCATTGTATTAGTGACAGGTTGCAAGCCCATCGCCTTACAGTACTGCAAGCCTATATTCCCTTAGTCGCCTCTTACGACATCCACGGGAAGACATGGGGTGGCACTATTCTAACCCGGTAAATATTAGCCTTTATACACACCTAAACTGTAGTTTTATGGCTCTTTTAAAGGTACTAAAATACCACGATGTTGGCGAGTGCGACGGTGCCGCCGTTGCGGTTGCTAACATCGGAATCATTCGTTTAATTATCATTAAAGATGGAAGTATATTATAATCATCATCAGAATTGCTACAAGCGTGTGGAAGTGTGAGGATTATTTTCAAGTTTTTAAGTTGTTTTTTTTTTTAATATTTGGACTAACTGGTTTAGGAGAAGTAGGTCGACAAATAAAGGTATTTATTGTCTGAGAAGATCATGACTATGCGCCTTCAAAGAATAACCGCTTTTAGTTTGCAAGATGATGGTTAAAACCAGCGTCCTACTGTCTGGCTATTTCAAACCTAAATAGGTTAAGATTAGGGTTACCATAATGATCCGAAATGCGTGAGAATCTAATGGGCACTGTCCACCCCTCACTGCAAGTGGAAGTACTTTTAACTTGCAACGGTTACTTCAAGAAGTGTTTCTACTGCTAGCAAACCTCTTGTAGTCACCGTTGTTGTAAGCTAAACGAACGTCAAGAATGTGTCCTTTATTTTGGAGTGAGAAAATCATGTTTTATAATTAATAAAGGTAAATAACCAATTTTATTTACCTTCATCAATTATAACGTAGGAAATTAATAGTAGGTTGTTCAACAAGGGACTAAAACAAGCCATAATGACACGAGATGTTAAGCCACGCGAGCGAGAATGGCTATAGTTCGAGTGTCACTATTGTTGTTTAGTTTCGGATTAAACACTACATTAAATTTCGAATGCGAGAAAAAAAACGGCTTTCTATACGGGGTTGCAATATACATGTAACAAAGTTTCTGACAAATTTGTTTCGTGATTTTTAGTTTTTTTAAGGTGTCACTTTAAATGCTTGCATATTTAGCCAACAGATACAAATTTGAAAACTATTTGGACCATTCCTAATAAAATAAAATTTTCCTTACCGCCTGTTTCACAATCGACAAGTAAAGCATATTTGACAGATCAATTTAGCCCTTTCTCTTTCTTACACTTAAAATAGACAAGGAGAGAGCCAAATCCATGGCAGATAAATTTTCTTGTCGATTGTGAAACACGCCCTTAATATACTTAAATAGATTCATATTCGTAATCATTAATTGTGTTCCACGAATTTAAATCTTTTTTTAAATAATTTTGCACCGTTGTCATTTTGAGGGAATTTCCACGGCCTATAAATGCTCCATACACAATCACTGATAATGGCGATAATCCTCCATTCAGTGATTGGCTGTTTAAGAATTTCCAAAGTAAATTAAAAAGAAAAAAATACTTTAGCCCTTAGGGAGTAAAGTATCGTTTTAACTCTAGGGATTAAATACATCACTTTAGTCCGCCTATACAAGGCTATTATGAGTAATTTTAGGGCCTGAGAAGTGAAAAACCTTTATTGACTACAAATGAAAACGTACAGTCTTTGTTGGTTTTTCGGTATGGTAACCTCCATTTTAGTGCGTACACGCATTTGGCATTTTATTGGTAACCATTTTAGCTGAGTGCGGCTGTTAACCTGTTTTCAACTTACAATCGGCTGATAATAGACGAAATGCTCCATTTTACGTTTGCACTGCGCGTATTATAATAATTGTAATGTTATGTTATATTGTAATGTAGTTTTAATTTTTCGATATGTTTATTAGTTTAAAAGTTATCAAGGTTGTAATTAAACTTAATATTTATTATAATACTCAATTGAAACTTACTTACTCGTAGGTTACTATTTTATTGGCAGTTTTTCCTCGAACCATATATGTACTTGCTTACTAAGTATGTAGGCTTTTTTAGTATTTAACTCAGTCAGACCGTAGGTACTAGACGATAAATATCAAATCAAATTTCAAATAAAATTAATTTATTTGTCAGTAAACAACCACCAACCACCAAAACAGGATCATCTTTACATAATGTATGTAGTTTATGTATTTAAATATTATTATAAGGTATTGTGTTACTAATATATTGTGAGTGTAATAAGACAATGTTCCTTACTCCCCGTACTTACTAAATATAACTGTATCACGGTGGAGTAAGATCCGCCTTCGTATTGATTCACTCTTAACTCTTAACTCAGGTTATATTAAGTTAATCAATGTTGCAAAGTAATATAAAAATAAATATATGTAAAGCTAAAATGATTAGTTGAGTGTAGAAGTTTGCAAATAAGTACAGCGGCTGCTAATTATAATTATGTGATCTGTGATCTGGTAAAGTAGAAGCACGATTTTCTGGCGGTAAATGCTACTTACGGTTCAGGGTGGCCATGGCCTCCCAACTCGAACAACGTATAATTATTACTTTAATAAACTCATAGATGGCGTCACAGGTATCGAGCGAAACATTTGAATCATTAATCGTGAAGATTGAATGATTTTTGCACCTTAATAAATTCAACGTACCTTAATTACATCAAAAACATCCTTCTCTACATAAAGTAGGGTATATTTTATAAGTTTAATAAATGCAACAAATTTTATATTAACTCCATCTAACTCATAAAAAACTTATAAGCTTTCAAGCTTGCTACACCTTATTAGGTACTGTCACTAGATGGTGCCATCACGGATCGCGAAACTACTATGCACTCACAGACCCCAAGCGTTTCGTTTTTACAAATTCTTGTTTGATGCGTAAAATCAATACTCAAAATACTTCTTTTATATTAAAAACAAAAAAACAATAGAGAAAATAATGTCTTGACGAATATAAATGAATATTACAAAATACTGTTTTGGCGGTTTCGGTGTATTAAAATGTTAATACAAACACGGAACAAACAACGTGCTATCTTTAACCATTGAAGTATCAAAACGCGCTGACAGTTTGTGTACAAACATTTAAACTACACTCGGCGTCAAAAAAATCGCACCTTTTGAAATTTTGACTTCAAGCGAATAAAGCTCTTAACTTATTTATTGTACCCTACCAATATTTGTATCATTTGAAAGCACAGTTAATAAACTTTAAAATCGGGCCAAACCGACCTTGTGTGCGTCTCCCGCACTGGAGGTGGACGTGGCCAGGGGTCCCTGACTGCTCATCGGTACATCACAGAGATCCTGGAGAACCACGTGGTCCCGTATGCTGGTTTTGTCGGGCCTGAATTCACATTCATGCACGACAACGCCCGCTCTCATACGGCGTTGATTGTTCGGTTCGGGACTACCTGGATCAGGTTGGGATCCCCGTGATGCGTGATGTTTTACTGTATTTTTTAATTTTGTTATGTTTTTAGATTGTGTAATTTTGGCGTGAATAAATGTTTTTCCTCTTTTCATGAAAAACGTTTTTTTTTAAGCTTAGTAATCATTATCACATTTTTATAAATTAAAGGATTCAATAACCTTTAAAATGAGGCCCCACACTCATACCTTATCTTAGATTTAATAGGGTTTATAGCTGCTTGAAGTCAACATACCAAAAGGTGCGATTTTTTTGACGCCGAGTGTATAACTTTGTTTCGTTGAATTCGGATAAAGTTGAAGTTGAAGGCGATATTTCCTTTTTATGTAAATACGCACGCTTAAATACGCTCACCAAACTATTTTTAACTTATTCTTAATTCTCATGTAAGTGAATTGTAAAATTCTTATGAGAAAATAAATTCTTTAAACCTAATAAACCAGTTATTTTTACCTATTGCTTTTATTTAATGTCAGCAAAAAACTTCCCAAACATGTCATTAAAACTTTCCTATTTTGTCCTGGACATAATTAATCAGGGCAGATGTTCCTATGAATTAATAAAACGCTACTACAATGTCACCGGTAGGATTATAGCCATTCATTACATATTAGTTTTAAGTCAACAATTTTCTTGACGTCTCATTCTTGAAGTCAATGCCATCTGGTGATACGTTACTAAAACTATTAGGTAGGCTACCAGCATCCAGTGGTGGCTCAGATACGGCATCTACTGGTGTAACTACGGGACTAAAATTGCCTACCGAATTGCCTACATTAGGACGGCACGCTTTTGCTGTATGAGATTGGGTATCTGTACTTGTATTCTGTTATCTGTGGGGTGGCGTAAAGGTAAGTAAGGAATTAAAAATGCCTGATGCCTTGACCTATTCTTATTTTAAAATACTTTCCTCCCTAGGGATGGAAATACTATTTTCACCTCACTATTAAAATGTGGAAATCTTTACTTTCCAATAGAAGAGATGAAAAAGAATTTATGAGTCATTTAACTTGCAATGTATGGATGTATGTACGGGATAAATCTTGCAAGTTAAATTTGACCCACTTCTAGTCAACAGTTGAACTGAAGCTTGGACCACATATGTAAACCCAATGACAATGCAATGTCACGGAATCTAAAAGCTGATCTGATGATGAAGTCGGAAGGTGGCGACAGGATCTCCGGTTTTCTTAAAGTTGACCCACCATGTTAGGACTCAATAGTTTGATCTTGATAAGCAGATAAAGATTTTGTAAAAAAAGGAGAGTCTGCAACAAAAGCTCGTCCCAAAAATGAAATTTTTGACAGAAACTTATTTTTAATTTATAAATTATTGATTGCAATGAAACAACTAAGTCTACTACGAACAACATTTATTTCTTAGTTAAAACTTTGAAAGATAACAAATATTACATAGTTTTATAGAAAACAATTGTATTTTATGAAAAACAAGAAAGGAAAACGAAAATACAGATACCTTTTTCACATTATTACAACCTTTTTTAAGAAATAGCTTAATATGTAATTAATCATAAACAAATACAGGCCATAAGGTTACAGATAGATACTAACGTTTATTGATTTAAATAAGAACAATTTTAAGTTATTATATAATATAATTTGCTACCGTACACCGATTACAAACTATAAAATCCGCCATAGTGGCGTTAAAAAAATTGACACTTCTGTCTACTGTAAAAAAAGGACGCTTTTTCCTCCTAAACCACACAATATAACATCCAAATTAAAAGCTGGTTTATGAATATGTAGTACAGAATACTCACAAAAACCAAACCACAGAGTGCGTGCAAGACATGCTCTCCAGGTAATAAACATATCAGTCTGCAACAAAAGCTCGTCCCAAAAATGATTTTTTTGGCAGCAACTTATTTTTAATTTATAAACTATTGATTGCTATGAATCAACTAACTCTACGACGAACAACATTTATTTCTTAGTTAAAGCTTTTCAAACTAACAAATAATGTAACTAACAAATTATTTATAGATAATTTTGTATATTACGAGGGCGGGTCCAATTTTTATTAAATTAGTTAAACTTTTCAATGAATTCCTCTGCTACATCTATGCACTTATGCATTCAACTAAACCAACTTTCAAAACAGGAAAAAAAAACCGTTATCGCGGCAAGTCAAAAAAAAGTCGCCTGAATTCGTCCACTGCTTCATCCGCCGTGGAAAATTGTCGTCCACGTAATAACTTTTTGCCGTGGGGAATAAAAAAAAACACTTAACCAGGTCAGGGCTATAGGCGCTATACGCCATTGACTAACTTTTGTTGGACCGGCCCTCGTACAATATAATTTTATAAAAAACAAGAAAGGAATACCTTTTACACATTATTACAAGTTTTTTAAGAAATAGCTTAATATGTAATAAATCAATTTTAAAAAATCAGTCCATAAGTTTACGGGTCCAGTCATTTATAGATTTTAATTAGAACAAGTCAAAGTTATTAAATATAATATAATTTACTTACGTACAAACATTATTAACTACAAAGTCCGCCATCTTGGCGTTAAAAAAATTGACACTTCTCTCAAAATAATAGACAAGGACACTTTCTCCTCCTAAACCACACAATATAACATCTATAATAAAGCTGGTTTATGAATATGTGGTACAGAACACTAACATAAACCAAACCAAAGCGTGCGTGCACATAAATAAATAAATAAATAAATAAATAAATAAATAAATGAATAAATAAATAAATAAATAAATAAATAAGTAAATAAATAAATAAATAAATAACTAAAACATGCTCTCTAGGTAATAAACATATAATATACATATACAAATACCGCGCACGCACAGGCTGGGCATCTCCAGTATCGATTCGGATCGAACGACCCTTGGATTCGACACAGATATCGGTACATTGAACGACACTATTATCGGCTACTGATTTTCAGAAATATTTAAGTGGTCATAAGCCTTTAGACAAGAAGAACGGTCAATATTGAAGCTAGCGTTCGAAAACACATGTGAAGAATTAATATCACTAAGGTGATCCGGGAAAGTTTTAAATGTGTGCCAAAAATGTTGCCGTCTGGCACGATAAAAGCCGTAATGACATGAAACGTGTCTTCAAATTTAATAAGCAGGTTCATATATCCAACACTAGTCAAGGATTGACCTCCAGCAATAATTTGTCCCTGTCGAATTTTTAGGTCCTGCTGTTGTACGAGTAAATTGCGATGACTGTTATTTCCCAATATAGTGACGGCTGAGTGAATCTAAAAGACCAATAAAGATATAAGATGATGTTCCCACAATTAAACGCGGGCAGGACCGGCGCGACACATTCGCAACCGGTGGCGTAACGATACTTATAACTGTTAATTACAATAATATGAGTATATCTCCAAATACTTCGGAAGGACAAATAAGTTACATAGACGATTTAAAATTCATATTATTATAAAGTCAGTGCGTAAGACGACACTTAGAGGATCTGTCGTCAATAAGGCGAGGCCGCATCGAGAAATTCGAGAACCGTCGCTAGACAAAAGATGCGCACCGGCCAATAAGCGCGCATGCGCAAATCGCGCCACCGAAGTGGTTTATTATCACGTGCACAAGTTTTTTTTTTTTTGTTTTTTTTTTTGTTTTTCTTGTATTTTTTTTTTTTTTTAGTATGTTATATTATGTTAGTGAATTATTATTAAGTTGAACATGTATAATATTATGTTTAGAACAGTAATCATGTAAGTATAAGGAGTTTACTATTACACCGTCACTATGTTGAAAATGTCAATATGACTTTATTTCTAGGCATAAAAATTGACCATTTATTAAATTGGAAACCACATGTAAAGTTTGTGTGTGACAAGCTTAATCGTTTCGTATTTGCTCTAAGACGTTTGGCACAGATTGTCTCACAAAAAGCAGCTATAACTGCATACTACGGGTACGTCTACTCGACTCTTTCCTATGGCCTAATAATATGGGGTAACTCAACTGATATTATAGATGCATTTAAAGCGCAGAAAAAATGTATACGGGCAATTTGCGGAGCTCAGGTCTGGGAGAGTTGTAAGCCACTATTCAAGTCATTACGCATACTCCCCTTACCTTGTATGTACATCAGGGAGATATGTATGTTTGTAAAACAAAACCCACTTCTTTTTAGACTGAGGTCACACGTCTCGAACCGTCCAGAGAGACATCAACTCAAACATAAGCTCGTCGTACCCCATTGTCGCCTGACTTACAGTAGAAGAAACGTGTACTCCATGTGCATACGGGTTTATAACAAACTGCCGTTTGAGTTTAAGGAAATGGAAATGTTAAGTTTTAAGAAAAATGTTACCAACTGGCTACTACAAAATTGTTTCTATAACATTAATGAATATTTGGATTATAAAGATTAGAAAGGATAATTTTAGTATAAATAATTTTGACATCAATGTAATACTGTATGTGCTGCGAGTACAATTACTGAATTAATTAACATAATAATGTTTGCATGCTTAGTAAGGCAGAATGTGAGGACCTACCTAATTCAATTTTATCACCACCTGACTTTTTTGTAATACTACATTCTAGCAAATAAATGATTTATGATTATGATTATGATTATGATTTATATTTTAGGATGTAAGAGTCAATTTGAAATATGTTTTAATTATAACAAATCATCCACGTACAACGTAACAATATATATATACGTATATAAAGGGTTATTACAAGGTTAAAGTGGGCGGTTAGGCCATTTAAGATTTAATTTACAAACAGTAGTACAACATCACAATATTTTGACACTTATAGAACATTAATTTATAGTATATTATAGGATTTTTTTAAGGAATACACTTTGTGCGTTTTTTTTTTCTTTGCACCCAAATAATTAACTATAAATTCGCCAAACATTAAGTGAAGAAAAGCGGCTTGAATTATTACCTAAATATTTTTTAGAGTAAAGTTACTAAACTACAATAGAAAATTTACCCATACGATCCCAAAGGGTCAATGTGTATTCGTAAGGAGCCCATCAATAAGATAAGAAAATATTTTATATTTACATAGTTTTGCAACTAACTGTACGTTTAAAGATAAACTTTCTTTTATAAAGAATTCATGGCCACCTGAAGGTCTTGTCTCGGACCACATCATATGTATTACATCATCATCAGCCTATATTAGTCCACTGCTGGACATAGGCCTCTCCCATTGCACGCCAACGAGCACGATTCGTGGCCACTCATCCAGCTCTTGCCAGCCACCTTGCGAAGATCGTCACTCCACCTAGTCTGAGGGCGTCCTACACTACGTTTGCCGATTCGCGGTCTCCACTAGAAAAGATTCTTATAAAATAATTCATGGCCACCTGAACGTCTTGTCTGGGACCACATCATATACGCGGCGTTAGAACTGTTTCACCGTCGTGAGTATCTCTGCTTGTTGGTAAAACATACAAGTGGCAGATTTAAAACGTATTCATTATATCTGATCAAAAATATTTAGCTAACCCCTTCGCCTAAGAGTGCAAAAATGAAGGGCTGGTACAAAATAATTTTAATTAATTTAGTTTAGTTTAATTTATTAGAGATCTATAATGATAAAAATTAGTTTATTAAAGCTTTTTCCTTGTAAATAATTGATAATTAGTATATACGAATACATATTGTTTTTAACATGTTTTCATGATAATAACAAAATATGTACGTACAGCGTTACAAATGTTACAATATATAAATATATATATACAGGTGACTGGATACACCCTGAATATATGTATAAAGGGTTATTACAAGTTTAAAGTTGGCGGTTAGGCCGTATAAGATTTAATTTACAACAGTAGTACAACATCACAATAGTATTCATTTAATTATATTAAAGGTTTTTTTTCTGAATACACATTGTGCGTAATTTTACAAAACCGGCTTTTATTTTAATACCTGAATATTAGTTAGAGTAAAGATACTAGACTACAAATAGAAAATTGTGCCTAAAGATCCCAAAGGGTCAAAGTGTATCTATAAGGACTCCTGTTTTGCAGCTGATTGTAGGTAGGAAAGATAAACTTACTTTTATAAAATAATTAATGGCCAAATCATATACGCGGCGTTAGAACTGAGAATCTCTGCTTCTTGTTAAATAATCCAAGTGGCACATTTGAAACGTATTCATTAATATCTAATGAAATATTTAGCTAACCCCATCGCCTAAGAGTGCAAAAATGAGGGGCTGGTAGTATGTAGTAAGTTATGAAGAAGATTATATTTTTATACGCGGATTTTTTTTGTGAAAATGCTAATTGAAAGTTTATATATCATTGTTTAAACCCAGGTAACAGCATTGTTTCTATCAAAGTCGGCCGAGAACCCAGCTTGTGTGGCGTCCAGTTCAATTGTTTCATTTGCGGCCAGTCGGGTGGCGCGCTCGTATTCCACGCGATTGCACCGGTGGTGGGGCTCGCGGCGGACGGCCGGCTTCTTGTGCAAGCAGACGAAATGATACAACGCTAAGAACTCAGTCTTCATCTCCTCGTAGAAGTATATGCGGAAAACGGGTTGCATGATTGGGCGGATACCAAGAACCAAAACGGAAACCATCATAGTATATTCTCTCTTAATTTCCGCGGTAACCAAAGCATAGTACAGAGCCCATACCAATACTATGAGTACATAATTTATCAAATTCCACACGGCGTTATCACGAATCTTGTTGTACTGAGGGGGGCTCTTGTAGTTACCCCCTACAACGTGCCTGTAGTCAATGAATTTAATGTTTAAGCAGTGGAACACGAATACCAGGACGTACGGTAGGAAGGCGAAGTACTTAAGAAAGCCAGATAACGTGCAGTGAGTTTGTTGATTGCAGCATTCAAAGGATTTTGTAACTATGGAAGTCTCAATGAAAATATTAATTAACGCCAGAATGATAGAGCATAAAATGCTGTAAAATAATTTCTGATTAAATGATCCGGGGTACAGTTTCATTTTTCGTATATTGTCTGATATTCCGTTTATGCCTAGTATAGCATACATGAAGTTCAACCGGTAGCCAAAACAGATCACGAGATAATTTAATACGTTACATGCCCTCACGTCGTTATGCAAATCACAATTAAGTATAATAATCACATAAATAATAATGCTAATTTGGAACATTACATCAATGACATGCGCGATCACCCGGAGACGTGTACCTGGAGACAAAAAAAACACACGTTATTTTTTAAATGCCATCGAGCACACTGG
Source organism: Acleris emargana (assembly GCA_927399475.2). Classification (NCBI taxonomy): domain Eukaryota; kingdom Metazoa; phylum Arthropoda; class Insecta; order Lepidoptera; family Tortricidae; genus Acleris; species Acleris emargana. The sequence goes on along the minus strand of OV656835.1, from coordinate 8,270,873 downwards.
CCACCTAGTAGTCTATGAACTCCGAAGCCGTTACATATTTTCAATTTCAGAAATGCAATCGTATTAGATTCGCTGCAATTGCAGGTTAACTCTGACTAATTGTTAGATGGAAACTCTATACTAGTATTTACTGATTGTCTTGCGCCCTCACCGGAACACAATAATGCGAAAACTGCTGTTTAGCGGCAGGTTAAGAGTAAGACGGTGGTAGCGATTCAGAAGAACCCTGAACAACTATTCTACAGTTAAATTACATGGTTCCTGAACTGGAGGCTTTTTGTTAAACTTTAGTTTTGGGTGGTTTTGGTGACCCAGCAACCATTATCAAAGTGATCTTTTGCGTTTTTGAATGCAGTTTTTTTTTACTTTCTAGTAATCATGTTATGCTGTTATGCCGTCCCACGTCTCAATTTATAAGAAACTATACCTAGTTGGTTACTACGTTCTGTTACTAAGGTTGATTCAAATAAAACTAACTTATGTTTATTTTTTAATTTCAATATGTATAAAAATTAAAAGCTTAATTAATATACATTTTGAAAAACAATTAATAATTTTTCTTAGTTTCCGCAATTCCCGATGCGATCTTTTAACATTCACAGCCGCCGACATCGATGAAATTACGCATGACTTTTCTGTAAATTTCATTTTTTGAAATCGCTTAAAAGTTAGTCTTTGTTTACCAAAGAACTTTTTTTGTATAATATTATAAAAAATCCTATCTCTGTATATGTTTAGAGACCAAAATTATATTTCTCAACATGACTTAATTCCAATTTATGAAGCAAGAGATTTGGTGTGTTTTCGTATTTCTGCAAAATCATGTGAAATCTTAAAGTCGATTTAATGAGTCATCAAGATTGACCGGTGTCCAAGCGGATCTTTAGTTGCTTTGAATACATTCGTATGAGAATTTAAAGCTAGAAGTCTGTTCAATATGTCACGCAAATTTGAACTCTCTACAGGAACTCTTACAAAAGTTGGGGCCGTTATCAGTATCATCGTCGTGCGTGATTTTAACTATGATTTTATCGTCCGAAATGGGAATACTTCAAGCTCGTACATCAAATAATTGCAATAGTTTAGAATACATTATTTTTATTATTATTCTATATAAATCAAAGTTTTGATTAATATACAGGTTTATGCAAAACTGCTTTTTTTTTTTTTATTGTAATTAATCTCAGTAACAGAACTTAGTAACCGACTAGGTAGGTCACTTTAAGCTCGCCGTAGGCAACGCTACCTACATTAATGTACTTCAAAAGCCCATAAGGGGTCCAGAAAACGCCCGAAAATTGGCTTTCAGGTTGTGGCTTGATAGGGAAGAGCCTAAAACAGGCTGAAAAATATTTCAAGCACCTGAAAACAACCGGCAAGTTGGTCGAAATTTTGATAATCCGGTATGTAATAGAGCTACCTCTGAAACGGACCGAAACTATATTTCAGCCTTCTGAAATCGCTTTCAAAGCTCCCAAAATCACAAAAAAAACTTAGGCGCCTTAATCCACCAGCGTTAGAATAACCTCAATTAATAAATCAATATCTGAAATAAACCGCAGACAGATGTTGTACACGTGTTTTACTTTCGTTAAAAGTAGTATTTTGTTCGACATTTGCTTACCTGCACCCATTGCCGCTAACCCGCTTATAGCTTTAGGTTAATTTGTAAGCTTTTATCATTAACCTGCGCCTTGATAACTGGTTACGAGTAGTTGTCAAGTTGCCCCCAAATATAATAATTTCAAATACCTGTATGTATCTCCTAAAATAATCAAAGAAATCACTTTCCTCTACAGATATCGATTATTAGATCATAGCTTTAGCGATTTTATAACGAAAAATTATCGCAGACATTATAAAGAAATGTTACAACAATTCCGCGGTTTTTTGAAACAACTCATTTGCACTCACATACCTACTTGTTAGAAAGTGACATATATAGGTCTAGCTAGCGATTGACTGAGTAGGTTCCTGCAGCAGCCTTCAGTCGGACGTTGGCGTTGCTGTCGTCAACACGTATTATTTGGACTGGCCGCTTCAAACAAAACCTACACAAGATTTACAAACTGAAACTAAACAAGATATTTATGACGCGAACGAGTGATCCTGCTGAGCATCGACGTCAATGTGCTTACGCCTATCGTTGCCAAGGTTACCGGATTGTCAGAAAGTGTACGACCAATCATACCGACAGTTCAAAATTTCAGTTCAAATAAATTATATAATTTTCCGGGCTCCAGGGGAGGTAAAATTCCCGTCTCACATGAAACCGAGTCGAAAGGAGAAAAAAGACTGGTTCAGAGTGTTTCCTGGCCTGATAATTGAATGCAGGAGCTGCAACTGCACTTGATGCAGTCTTGAGTAAATACGAGTTGTAGATAGCCGATTTTTTTGATTGAATATTGGTCGATCGGTTCCAATTGGCTCATTTCAAACAGCCAATCAAAACGCGGCGGGCATTCCGGTGAATACTAGATATTACTAGCCAAGTCTATCAGAAACGAATGCAAATGAGTTGCTTATCTAGCGGACTAATGCATTGCCAATTAGCATCTACAGTTCGCACTGGACTCATAGAGTTGGAAACAGCTAGGTTGAAAAATGACAGTTTGCTTAGCTACAGTTTTCGCATTTCGTAATAGCCTAATATCTTATTGAACTAGGTAGGTTGTTACTTGTTATACACAAAATTGCCAAGAAGTAAAAAACTATTTGAATTATCTCTTGGCTTTAAAAGAGGGTAATAGTAGATAGTTCCTCAATGGACTAAACTAGGCCTAGCTGATAATTAAGTCATATTAAATAGGTAATAAAGCAGTAAATGGAAGAAATTACATATTTCTTTTTAATTTTCAACTGTAACTTTAATGCAGAAAGAGAACGATACATACTGTAAATTTTATAGCACCATAATACTCGTGTTTTTTTTTAATGTGAATTTAATCCCAAACTTGTCGAGCTGATTTCAAATTGCTAAATAAAATGTATGTTAACTTTTACTTTTTTTACCTACGCGTATTTACTAATAAATCACGTAAGTAACAACTCAAAAAAAATTGTGGTCTTAATAAAATAATTTTATATAAATTAGTGTATTTAAACGCTATTTTGTACTGTTTGCTTTTTCATTTAATATTACTACAGACTGTAACACGACACGCGCCCGTTGATGTCGTTTGGTCGGAAAATTTAAAGATCTAAGGTCAAAGACAAAACACATTATTTTTTTAATAAAATTATGAAAATTTAGTTTCTTGTAACTAATATTTTTTGGAAATGGCCATCAATTACCGAGTCTGTAAAACTGGTTTCTAATCACGTCTTCGATGTCACATTTATAAAAAAAGTTATTCTTAAATTTATTAAAGCGCCTGATATTTCACTCGGAGCAAAGATATTTAAATGATTTAGACGCGTGTTAATTAATCAGGCGCATTAAAAATCGAGCATTGTAGTCCGTGGACTTATATCACAAAAAAACGAAATAACAACAAATTAACGCAGCTACATCGAAAATATTTAATAATATAAATATAGAGAATAAATATGAACACCAAATAAGGCGGCTAACTACATATTTATTTATTTATTTTAGATTATTTATCGGAGAAATACTGGAAAAGGGCCGAATCTTAAGTACCCGAAACCGACGTGCGTGCAAGACTCGATGTATGAATGTTGAAGAAGCGAAGGAAATTTGTCAGGATCGTAGCAAGTGGAAAGAAGTGGTCTCTGCCTACCCCTCTGGGAAACAGGCGTGATTTAATGTATGTATGTATGTATTTTATTTATTTACTTATTAAACCAACAACAAAAATAACAAATAAAACAAAAGCCCTGCAAAGCTGTTTCAGGACAGTTTGACTGCAGGAAGACTTTAAAAGAACAGTATAAGTACAGTACTCTAAAACAGTATAGTATCTTAGTATTATAGTATTTAGATAGAGTATAGAATGCTTCATCAACAACATTGCAGTTAGCCACATTCATTGAAATTAGAAAAAAGTACTAAAATATAATAATATATACAATTGTGCGGGTAAAGAAAATAAACTCTGGCTGGCTGTCGCTAGCACTCGCAACTAAAAGTAGATAATTATTTTTGTTACGTATTTCATACAAAAACCAGGCTTACCGATTGACTTCCGAAAAATGTTATGTCCGCTTTCCACTGCTAGCGGAGCGGCCCCGGTACAGACTCCGTTTGGCTTACAACGGTGTCTCTTCAAGAGGTATGCTAATGGAAACAGTTGAAGCCACCGTTGTACGCCAAAGCGAGTCCTTACGGGGCTCGCTCAGCTCACAGTGGAAGGCAAGCCTCAAAGTAGGTAAAACCATGTTGTTATTGACGTGTTTTCGTATTGGTTTTAACCTAGCTGCTACTGTTAAGTGAATAAGAGCTATTTTAATGTTGACAGTAGGATAAAATATTATAATATGGTAATACCGAGCAGAAGAGGACTCCTGTAGAACTAAACACTGTAATGTACAGGGATTTGATTACACGACGACGAACCTGTCTCAATTATTAGTTTCAATATCGCTTGGTCTAATATATCTGACAAGCAGAAGTATTCGCATCATTGTGTTCCCGAGTGGGGATAAAAAATAAATGGTGATACCAGCATCCACGCATTGCATGCTACCTCTTCGTCTTAGAATTGCAGTCTTGAGATTGATAGGGTAGGTAGGTCCCATATTCCTCTTACCATCCAGTTTGCCTTCTTATGGAGCGCCGCCACTGAGAGCATTCGCGCGAATATTCGAGTGGTGTGGACGATGAGCCGAGCGTTACAAAGCAACACCAATCGATGTTCGACGCCAATTGCTCATTACACGATAATGCTCTCAGTAGAGTCGCTCCTTTACCGAAATAATATAGTTTTGATACGTTATACTAGCGTTTTGCAAACGTATTCGCTGTCTACAATATTTCACGTGGTTAGAGCGTGGCTGCTGCCGTGCGGTTATTTGAGCTCGCATTGCATTTTCCATTAACTAGGGTAGAGCATGTTAATTGACTATGCTCAGTGTAGGGTTCCAAAATCGTTACTACAAACACAAAATAACGATCCCAAAAAACAACAAGTATGAACAAATCCATTTAAAGTTTTAAGTGACTTTTAGTACACGAAACTGATTGTTATACACTTAAGTTGCCTGCGTATTCCAGGAATCAATTGAATTAAGTTAACGAGATAGTTTTCATTATCAATTCGTTATTTACATTCATTAAAGATATGGTTCAGATTTTTATTACTTTAAGTTGGGAGTCGCAACTCTAGCGAAAATGAAAGTTCGAGTATAATATTTCCTACTCTAACGAAATCTCATTTTACATAATGATTTTTCAGAGCTATTTAATGGTGCCTCTCATTCAAATCATATTGCACAAACAACAAGGTCTAAAATGCTTGAATCATCCGTATTACTTTTCCGATTTTATTTTTATATTCACTTATGGTGACATTTTGTTGAGAAATGCCATTTAAAAAATCCATGCATAATCGGTCCAAAAGACATATCTTTGAAGGACAGTAGACAGACGAATGGAGTAGGCATTAAGGTAGGTATAGTATGTAAACATTACCTGCAACAAAAAATATACTTACACCATCGTTTATTGGTTTGTAAGAGACAGTGAAGGAAAATTACGGATATGTCGATTAGCACAGGTAGAAATAAAACTAAATGCCACAGTTCGAACGTGTCAAACATCGTGTCCAAAACTTGAGTGGGTGTGGCTGGACCGAGGAAGTATCCCACGGGGAAGTACACTGCAACAAAAGAAAAAATATACAAATCATCACAGGGTAAACATTTGAACAAATGTTTTCATTTTGTATGCAGATTAGCCTTCAATATTTAAAATGTATCTTCAATATTCCAGTGGCATAAAGGTGTAAAGATATTTTCGACGTCTTGGGAACGTATATATATTTATGCCCTTGACTCTACATAATGAATGTAAAGAGACCTCCAAATATAGTTAATTCGACGCTATAATGCACAAAACCTTTGCTTTGCGAAATCATTTTTAATGACATTATTTTACAACCTTGTCGGGGTAATTTGCCAAACTAGATCTCCGTAATACCAAGATTCTCTGAGTTAAATTGCCGACAGACGGACAAACGCACATAACGAAATTATAAGGATTCCTCGTTTCACTTCAGAACTAAGGGAGGGGAGGAAGGAGATAATTACAAATTAAAGGAGTAGGTACTTACCTAATTAGTTTGTCTTCTGAGTGGAATAAAGCCAAGATGTGGTGGTCTTGACTTGACTTCTTCTGACCGTTGAACTCAGAGACGCTTTAGTTAGAGACTTTAAACGTCGAAAAGATTTAAACTGATGAAGTGAGTTAGATAATTTAGAATAAGTTGTTCGAAATGAAACCGAGTGAGCTTGCTGAAGTGCAATTCACTGGTGAATGGGAACCTCTGGAGAGGTTCAGCTCTTGGTACAGGACCTTGAGCAGTGCAAGATGTGATGATTTTGAAAAGTTTAGAGAGACGTAGATCAGCCCTAGGCTGGATAGGGGAGCCGGTAAAGGCTCGACCCCTGACGTTGAGATAATTGATTCGAATCGAATAGTTGCTTCACTGATGATCGTGAAAAAGCGCCTGTAGATCTTGAAACCTGCAAAGAAAAATATGCTTTATGATCTACTTTTTTGCAGGGACTGTTAAACCGTTAAAACAGTGCAGTTTTACAATGTGTATCCTTGGCATAATAAATTAAAAAAAAAAATGCTCGTAGTTCTATTTTTTTTTGTAGTTAATTATATTCGTCCTTTTTATTTTCAATAAATACACGTTTTAATTTATTTACTGGTTTTATTTCAAAACGAAGAAGGAATAAATAATATTTAATTATGTTGAAAACATTAAAATGTTGACATTAACATCGATCTATTTTATATCGATAAAATATTTTGCTACATCACTTTAGTGTGCCACGAGTTAGCATAGGTATGGTGATCATATTTGTGAAGCGACTCGGATAGCCTTTGCCTTAGGCTTCGGTTTTAGGTACTTTTTTAAGAGGAAAAATTATATAAAGGTCTTTCAATCTAAGATTGGGTTGAATAAGTTTATGCTTAAATATTTATGCAAAACATTATTATTGTTCGCGACGACAGTTCGACTCATCAATATCACGCATATGATTATTCAGTCAACGAACTTTCTGCTAAGTCATTGTACTCGTACGCGTTTTAGGGTTTCCGTCTCTATAATGGTTATAAAAAGTATTTATTACTCTTTTTTAAAGTAAGTAAATTAGTTTTCAGCCGAATATAGTCAAACGCGAACCCATTTTTATTTGGTATTTATTTTAGCTTGATATTTCGCAAACTTTTTTTTTTTTTTTTTAATTGTTAATGCGGGGACAACATTTATTTGATCCAAAAATAAATTGGTAGTTTAATTTTCCCTGTCGAGTAAAATGCATAACACTGACATGTTGGTAAGTTATTTTTCACACCACCTGCTCGACAATGCCAAATTACATATCATGCAAACCTTACGCAAACCAAGTCATTAAAGCCCTTGGCTTTAGCCGGGGTGTAATGTTGTACTGAATCTCATTATAACCCGCTGGGTTGTAATATTTTCACTTTTCATAGTTCTTATTACAATGACCTTAAAGTCTAATTTCGTAATAAAAGATCAGCTAATACTCGAAGGCCGGGCGCAGCGCCGCCGCCACCGCCGCGTCGAACCTAATTTGAAAATCGAACATTTTCTAAAATCGAGCTGGCCACGGCAAGCTGAATGGAACACATTTGAAATTAAACAAAAGCCGCGAGTATTATAAGACGCTGCAATAAAATACATTGGTGATAAGTAACTGCAAAGTTTTAAATAATATATATACAAATATCGATTTTCACTTTTAATTTTAATTTACTATAATAAAACGCTGTTTTTAGTAGACTCGCTTTTTTATTGTCTCGCAAAAGGTGAGAAAAGTAGAGTACACTCCTCGGGGATAAAGCTGTTTTCGTCTTGGGCGCGCTTGAACCCCTCACTGCGCTCAGGACTCTTCTTAGCTCCCTCGCTTCGCTCGGAAATTAACTCGTAACACCCTCGCTCCGCTCGGGAGTTAAATCTGGAGTCCTTCGTTACGTTCAGGATTCAATATCGCGCCCGTGACATAAAACTGTGCTTTATCCCCTCGGTGTATAATCTACTATTAAGTTACCCTTTTCTATTTTGCAAACTAACGTACGTACACAAAGTGGTCTTTGTATCACTCTGTATTCCTAGTCTGAACTAAAATATCTAAAGGAAGTCGCTCTTTTAGTATCATAACATCGTTAAGGTAGATCTAACGAGCCTTCTCCGCGCTTCCCTTTCTATATATCAGATAATTAGTGATAATTCTGTGGGGCTGGCCCAGACGGAAGTTACTCCCGTTAACCTAATTCAGGCCGATGCGTGTCACTTCGCCCTTAAAGTGCGGAGCGCACCGAACTTGATACGAGGGACTATATATACAGGGTGTCTATGACATAAAACTTTTGAAATATTTTTCGGTGATTAAGTATATGGGAAAAAAAATATTTAGATGTTTAGATGTTCAGAAGTTTGGCCATTTCAATGTTTGGATGTTTAGGTGTTCTATTTCAATGTTTGGATGTTTAAATGTTCGGATTTTTAGCTATTTCAATGTTTAGATGTTCAGAAGTTTAGCAATTTCAATGTTTGGATGTTTAGGTGTTCGGATTATTAGCTATTTCAATGTTTAGATGTTTAGATGTTCGAATGTTTCGATATTTTAATGTTTGGATGTTTAGATGTTCAGAAGTTTAGCAATTTCAATGTTTGGATGTTTAGATGTTCGGATTTTTAGCTATTTCAATGTTTAGATGTTTAGATGTCCGAATGTTTCGATATTTCAATGTTTGGATGTTTAGATGTCCGAATGTTTCGATATTCTAATGTTTGGATGTTCAGATGTTCGGATTTTTAGCTATTTCAATGTTTAAATGTTTAGATGTCCGAATGTTTCGATATTTCAATGTTTGGATGTTTAGATGTTCGGATTGTTAGCTATTTCAATGTTTAGATGTTTAGATGTCCGAATGTTTCGATATTTCAATGTTTAGATGTTTAGATGTCCGAATGTTTCGATATTTCAATGTTTGGATGTTCAGATGTTCGGATTTTTAGCTATTTCAATGTTTAAATGTTTAGATGTCCGAATGTTTCGATATTTCAATGTTTGGATGTTCAGATGTTCGGATTTTTAGCTATTTCAATGTTTAAATGTTTAGATGTCCGAATGTTTCGATATTTCAATGTTTGGATGTTCAGATGTTCGGATTTTTAGCTATTTCAATGTTTAGATGTTTAGATGTCCGAATGTTTCGATATTTCAATGTTTGGATGTTTAGATGTCCGAATGTTTCGATATTTTAATGTTTGGATGTTCAGATGTTCGGATTTTTAGCTATTTCAATGTTTAAATGTTTAGATGTCCGAATGTTTCGATATTTCAATGTTTGGATGTTCAGATGTTCGGATTTTTAGCTATTTCAATGTTTAAATGTTTAGATGTCTGAATGTTTCGATATTTCAATGTTTGGATGTTCAGATGTTCGGATTTTTAGCTATTTCAATGTTTAGATGTTTAGATGTCCGAATGTTTCGATATTTCAATGTTTGGATGTTTAGATGTTCGGATTGTTAGCTATTTCAATGTTTTCATGGTAAGATGTTCAAAAGTTTAGATATTTAAATTTTTGGATGTTTACATGTTCGGATAATTAGCTATTTCAATGTTTAGATGGTTAGATGTTCAAAAGATTAGATATTTTAATGTTTGGATGTTTAGATGTTCGGATGATAAGCTATTTCAATGTTTAGATGGTTAGATGTTCAAAAGTTTAGATATGTCAATGTTTGGATGTTTACATGTTCGGATAATTAGCTATTTCAATGTTTAGATGGTTAGATGTTCAAAAGATTAGATATTTTAATGTTTGGATGATTAGATGTTCGGATTATTAGCTATTTCAATCTTTAGTTGTTTAGATGTTCGAATGTTTCGATTTTTGAATGTTTAGATGTTCGGATTTTTAGCTATTTCAATTTTTAGATGTTTAGATGTTCGAATGTTTAGCTATTTCAATGTTTAGATGTGTAGATGTTTGTATATTTCAATGTTTGTTACAAAATTTGAATGCGTGGATGTTTTTCTTTAAATCACGCATCGTCAGAACGGTTTTGTGGACCTAGTCCAGTGTGTAAGTACAAAGACATACTTTTTTTTCCATTTTGTTTCATTTGGATAGTTCTAATGCGGAAATGACAAGTGCAATCCTTTAAAAAAAAACCTTTATTAAAAATGGGGTTGCCTTCGATCTCAATCTCAACTGATGTTGCTGTTCTTTTTTATTATATTTAGTTTTATCTAAATATCATGTACCTATAATACCATTCTCACTTAATTCCAAAGTCATTAAACCAATTATTTACTGCAAGCATCCAATAATAGTTATAAGACGATACAAGATATCTCATTATACGCTGAGGCACCACTGCTTCTCAGTTGACTGGATTCTCGGCGCCGGTACCTTGTTAATTCCTCGTCAGCTATTAAACACCTAGGTACGTTCTGTCATGATGTCTAAATGCTTAACGATATGTAAAATAATTGAATGTGATTTTGGAAAGGTATTGAGGGAGTTATATTCTTCGCTTCGTCGTATTTATTGTGATTATCATTGTTGAGATTTTTAACCCGTTAAAGTAAATAGTAATGTTAAATTAGCTTGTGTATACGCACAGATAAAGACGTTAATTGTCTGGTTGGACCGAGTCGAATGTCATTAAAGATAACTCTGAAAGGAGGGATCGCCATTGTAAAGGGGTTTTTATTTATTCCTTTGTGTTGTGTTTGTTTGTTGCATCTTCGCGGTTCAAGGCCCCAATCAATATAATAGTACATTGTGCATCAAGGGCGGCAAGAAGAGGATTGCTAACGAGAGACTATTAGAAGCCCGACGCGGAAGGCGTAGGCGGAGGGCTTTTAATGACTCGAGTTTGCAATCTCGTTACTGCCCATGATACACACAATGATTTTCATCACATTAGCGAGGAAATAAAAAACAAATAGAAAAAATAACCTTTAATAAACAAAATACGCTTCGGAAACAACAATCAAACAAAATTAAACGAACTCGATTCGCTAAGCTAAAAGAGTTTGACAACTTTTTTTTAGTCTTCCACAGATAATGCTTAGAATTGCTTTTTATTTAAACTTGACAAATACAGGCCATTCTGCCAGATTGTACAAATTTTCAAAATGAAATTTAATAAAAATAATTGCGAATGTCTCTGAAATAATGGTAAAATAGAAATATAATGCAGACAAATGTGCCGTATAAGTTTAATTAAACAGTAAAATTAGTTTGTAGCCAAGTTTTGAATATAGGAAATAAACCTTGGCTGATTTTACACCTCCTTGGTCTGAAATTATGTACAAGTGGATTCTATGTTTTAAAACTAAACTCATAACTCGCTAGGGAGTTATGAAAATCTATAACTCCCGCGGGAGCTAAGTCGGCTATAACTGCCCTAAACGCCTACGTGTTATAAAACCCTTTCCGAGCAAGTGTTATGAAAAAGGTTTAACTAGGATGCATTTACTACCTAAAGGAATAGTGAGAGTAAACAAAATAATTCGAATCATTGAAGTTTTTAATTTCATAAGCGTGAAATAATTGTTACTGGCTGGTTATTGAATCAATAATAAAAGCAAGGGAACCCTATGTTCCGATACTTCCGATCAGGTTGGATCGTATTTTCACAGTATATAAGTAGCCTCAGTCGATTTTAAATATTACATTGATGTACTAATAAAGTACTATTGCAAGGAAAATTGTAATAAAAAACCGTCCTTAGTGCACCTCTAAACTTGGTGTATAAATATAAAATAGCACGTTTCTACATTAAGAGGCGTAATGGTCAAAAGCCGCGCCGGCGCGGCGTTGCGGAAACGCCCCAAACGCGTTTTCCCTAATGTACTAAAACCGCCGCCGCCGCCGGCCGCCGGGTCCCCTACCACGAGTTATTACAGCTATTGTACTCGCTAGCGAGTCGAATAGTACTCGGCGCTGGCCGCCGGCCGCCCGCCGGCGGCAGCGTGGCGTCGAGCGCGTTTTAGTGAAATATTAACTCATGGTGAGGTACAGTTAGTAAGGGACGTCACTGAATAGTTTTTTTTAAATACGCGCAGATAATAATGGCGCACATGTTTGTATCGCAATTTCAGATTTTGTGTTTATTATTTTATTTGTCCAACAAGAATTCCCTGTAGAATACTGCGCGTCATAATTTATTAACGTATTTGCGGCGGCCTGTTTGGAAAGTGCTTGTAAAAATACAAGCTGTTTTGTTAGCTCGTTCGGTTTTAAATGAATAAAAAATATAGTATCACTGTCAATAATTTAAATTAAAGGTTTATCGCATCAGTTTTTTCTTAAATTGGTCATGTACTTTTTTTACTGGACCGCCAAACGCTTACGGAGACCGTGCAGTTACGAGTTATCTGAAGTTTTTAAGTAATTCACCAAATAATACTCTTTCCGTGAGTAACCACTTTCAAATCACTTGATCTTGAGTTTTAAATGAGCAATATGATGGAGCCGCGAGGATTCCCAGTCCAACTGTGAGCGAAGGATTCAAACTCAACGCGCGCCGGGAAGGATAAAGTAACTTTAGACACTTGGGGCGTTAGCCGACGGCTTTGTAAAATATATAGTTTTTATAAGCATTTAAAAACATTAATAAGGACAAATACTAGCCGCACTTTTTTGATGCCGACGGAAAATTTTGACGCTCAGTTTATTCACTCGTTTTTTCTTCAATTATCGCGGAATCTTTTGAACACGGATGGTTTTTATTCACTTTAGAGACACATTCACTGCTTAAAACTATTAAAATACACTTTCTGAAGGCTGAAAGAGAATATTAGACACAATAAAATTTAAGCTGTATGAAAAACTAGAAAAATTGACCTCAAATATTTTAATTACCAATTTCTGAATTCTAGCAATGCTCAAAATGTAAAAATGGAATAACAATTAGTGGAAAAAATTATTCCCTAAAAAATAGCTAGTTCCAGGGCTTTACCTGAGAGTGGGCAGCACCGCCTCTGCAACAGCTCCAAGGGCACCGGGTCGGACTCTTCAATGCTGCTCCGACCGAGACCGTCGATTGAATGGTCTAGATTTTCAAGTTCAGAGCTTTTATAAGCGGGTGGATTCGGGTGGTACCCGTGACCTTTGAGACCACCCCCTGTCCGCTCGTGTAAGCTTGCACCACCCCAAGAGCTGCATCACTAGGCAACCTGCGCCAATCCTACAGCAAGTTTAAGGTCACGCTCAAAGTCATGTGCGCGGCATCCGCCCATTGGTTTACAAACTACATAGATAATATCGTGAAATCTGACGTCCAGTGCGCAGCACGTCATTTTAACAAATATATACTAGTATATCACTATATGCTCTAGGAAATGGGGAAGTCTAGAAATCAATAGTTTTCTTCTATAAATACACTCACCGCCCGTGTAACTCCCGAAGCCCGGGCGAATTAGTCCATATATCTCATAATATGGTGCAATACTGTAATAAAATTACGTAAAATATTTAAAATTTTTTAGGGTTTAATTCTAAAAAATTGTAAAAAATATATAATTAAATATAAATAAAAAAATAAAAACATGTTTAGTCACAGCTAAATGCGTTCCAATGATATAAATGCTTCCACCATGTTTTGGGCGCGTTTTTAGGGTTCCGTACCTCAAAAGAAAAAATCGGAACCCTTATAGGATAACTTTGTTGTCCGTCTGTCTGTCCGTCCGTCCATCCCTCTGTCTGTCTTTCAAGACCCTTTATCTCCGGAACGCGTAAAGGTATCGAGTTGAAATTTTAATTATATACTCAGGTCTACAGTTCCTTGATGCTGTGAAAAAATCAAATTTCTAAATTGACGTGAAAAAAAGATACGGCCGGCCATTTATGCCGATAAAAACGTATATTTCGACACTCTCAAGGGAATCAAAATTTATAGGGTACTTTCCGTTGACCTAGAACTATGAAATTTGGAACTATGAAACAATACAGTCTTATACTACCAATATAGGGAAAAGTCTGAAAACTATACATTTTTAATTAAATCACAAAAAACAGGGTCTTTATGCAAGGAACGGCGATCCAAATTTTGCCGTCAGTGGTAACAATATATTTTTTGTCGCAACCACTTTTTGTCACTGTGATTAAGTCGTTTTTCAGTTTATTTAAATTTTCGATGTGTCTGAAATAAACATACAAATATTCTGTCTTTGTCTAACATTATCCTAAAGCAATAACTATGTAAGTTAAAAATATATGCGGTCTTTCAAACGGTCTCGTTTAAGAGCTCATAATTCCTGATTGGCTCATTCGTTTTTGATAAATTTTAGTTGTGAATCACCGCAAATATATAAGATTTAAAGGTAATCAAAATTTATATAAATCAATAAATTACTTTTTTTTCTAACGAGTGTTTTATGTATCATTCAGACTAAATTAAACGCGCCGCAGCTCAATACTACCTATTTTAAAATTGAAATATACGGTTGAAATTGCAATTTCAACAATTACAAATATACCGGACGAATTTTAGTGAACATAATCTTTGACTAACACTTTGCGAAAACATTGATGGCCCCGCTCATAGTCTCTTAAGAGCTTATAACTCCTGTTTGGCGTATTTGTTTTTGATAAATTTTAGTTGTGAATCACCGCAAATATATAAGATTTAAAGGTAATCAAAATTTATATAAATCAATAAAGCACTTTTTTATATCGAGTGTTTTATGTATCATTCAGACTAAATTCAACGCGCCGCAGCTCAATACTAACTAGTTTAAAATTGAAATATACGGTTGAAATTGCAATTTCAACAATTACAAATATACCGGACGAATTTTAGTGAACATAATCTTTGACTAACACTTTGCGAAAACATTGATGGCTCCGCTCATAGTCTCTTAAGAGCTTATAACAGTTATAACTCCTGTTTGGCGGATTTTTTTTTGATAAATTTTAGTTGTGAATCACCGCAAATATACAAGATTTAAAGGTAATCAAAATTTATAAAAATCAATAAATTACTTTTTTTTCTAACGAGTGTTTTATGTATCATTCAGACTAAATTAAACGCGCCGCAGCTCAATACTAACTAGTTTAAAATTGAAATATACGGTTGAAATTGCAATTTCAACAATTACAAATATACCGGACGAATTTTAGTGAACATAGTCTTTGACTAACACTTTGCGAAAACATTGATGGCCCCGCTCATAGTCTCTTAAGAGCTTATAACTCCTGTTTGGCGTATTTGTTTTTAATAAATTTTAGTTGTGAATCACCGCAAATATATAAGATTTAAAGGTAATCAAAATTTATATAAATCAATAAAGCACTTTTTTTTCTATCAAGTGTCATATGTATCATTCAGACTAAATTCGACGCGCCGCGCATCTCAATACTACCTAGTTTAAAATTGAAAGATACGGTTGAAATTGCAATTTCAACAATTACAAATATACCGGACGAATTTTAGTGAACATAGTCTTTGACTAACACTTTGCTAAAACATTGATGGCTCCGCACATAGTCTCTTAAGAGCTTATAACAGTTATAACTCCTGTTTGGCGTATTTGTTTTTGATAAATTTTAGTTTTGAATCACCGCAAATATACAAGATTTAAAGGTAATCAAAATTTATAAAAATCAATAAGCATGTTTATTTTTAATTGAGTGTTATATGCAGGGATCGGAAATTCGGATCGATATTTACCTATACTTTCGCACCGGCTTTGTTGTTCAGTTGTATGGAGGCGGACTCAATCATAGAATTCATTACAAAAATTTCTGGGGTTTCAAAATAAATAAATTGCACCGGCATTAATTCATAATCAATTATTTATATTAACTGTTTGCAGTTATTTTTCATATATATATTTACCAAATGTTATTTAATTTACCTGTAACTCATTAACCTAACGAATTAATAGGAGCAAAAATGAATGTTTTATCCTACATGTACAGTAATTATTATATTAACATTTTGTAGAATCCCAGAATCCCGGAACTTATATTATTAAAATAATATTTTTAAGGAGCCGACGCCATGTTTGCCTATCTTTTTCCGGGATTTTGCCAACTTTAGGTAAATATCGATCGAGAAAAAAAAGAAGAGACTTTTCACTGCACATTCACTCACGTAACGGTTGGATAAAGTACACTGAAGTTCACCATGAGTTCACCTGACCATATTTAGATATTTTCCGTTTAAGTGTAATAATTGGTTGATTTAAATTTATAGCTAATTTTACACTCAATCGATTGACATACAATTCATGGGAATTTTGACATTAATGTTTAAGGTCAAGTAAAGAAAAAAAAAAAATCAGTGAAACTTACATAACACATTGACCAGTGAAGTTGCCAAAATTAACTAATACAGTTCAGAGTAACACGTCAAAAAATGTGTGCTTACATAATATTAAATTAAATTACAGACTACACTTATATATATATATATATATATATATATATATCTAAGTGAGAAAATGTGCTATTATGTTTTTAAAAGATCTACATATAAAAGAATTTGATGCATATTTGTTACGAGTAAGGGGAACATGAAATAGATTGTTATTACTTCGTGCATTAATAAGAGGAGTCATAAGGCCAATTTCGCCTAGCAAATACGGGAAATCAATCTCACACGAATGAATTTTATACAATTTTTGATCTCTAATGTGATAGACCAAGGACAGAAATTCGAATATAACGTAGTGGCAACCAGGACTGCCGTTGGGTTACTATGTTTTTTTTTGGTTTCAGTTATCGCTGCCGTCAGGCACAGGCGGTTGAAATAACAAACTGCTGGAAGCAATGCAAGCAGCTCGCAGGAGACACTCGACAAAACCCAAGAGGATTCCGCCAGAATTCGATCAATGACTTGCTCCAGGAAGACAAAGACTTGCTTCGTTTGCGGTCATGGGGCATGCGGCGTAATTGCTGTCAGAAAAAGTGATCGAAGCTTTGACAGTGGCGTTGAAAGTAGTTATCTCTTGAAGGAGTGCCGAGTGCACTGAGCACATGCGGTGAGACCGCTCTATTACCGTTCTTAATGGGTCAACTTGACTTGTTTCCGGGTATATATTTCGCTCTTGTTCCATTTAATGCAGAGTAAAAGGCTTATTTCTTATCCAAGGAATAATTAGATAACCAGTTTGTGCTTAAAAAGGTTTGTTATTAAAATCCGAAGTAAGCCCATCAACCCGCCAACACAAATTTATAAATAAATCCGGACTAATTGGAGTTTTAAGTAGCAGTCAGAAATCCGCTTGTTTTCATCTTAAACTTACAAAAAATACTGATAAAAGTAAAACACATAATATCCTGTAGTCATACTGCTGGCAGTAAACGATGCCCAGTGTTTTGTTATTATAAACCATTAGTCATCAATCATTTAACCATGTACAAATTAGATAAAAATAAATACTTCATACCCAAAACGTAAGTGCCAAAAATCATCGAGTAAAATTATCATAAAAAAAAGTGTTTTTCACTTCTCATGCTCGTAAAGTCCTTCTTTATGCTGGGTATAGGCTGCATAAAATCGCATTTTATGCTCTAGTGCATAAAGTAATTTCTTCTTTTAAGACTAAGGCAATAAGGCCTTACAGCCACATACACAATACACCTTCATTTAATTGATATATTTTTATGAGATTTAGGTTAAGTAGGTATATCTTATTTTAATTACGACATATGTAATACTATCTAAATACTTTAAGATTAATACGGGCGTGCATTTACGTAAAAAAATATAAGTAACGCAAATATTTATAATAACTTGGCATTAAGGCTCAAACCTGGTGTCCAGTCCATAGTCAAACGTCACATATTTGAAAATTAAAAAAAAAACTTAAGAAAAATTGTGTAGCGGGAAGCTAATTATTCGTCAAACAAAATTAAAAACTAACTAAATTTGTTGTGGTGCGGTTGAAAATTCAATAAATTATTCGTAAGTAATTGAACAATGTCTTCAAGTACCTAGTGATAGTGACGATCAAAAAATGATTTCGCCTGAGACTTTAATGTACAGAAGTGCGAAAAATGTAATTGAGCAGATATTGCCGCCTAAATCGAAGAAAATCTATCTCAGCACATACGAAAGTTTTATGATTTGGATTGGAGGAACCAACTTAGAGGTCAGGCTTAGGACTGGCTGAAGAGTTATTTAGAAGGCAGAAATCAATGCACAGAAATAACGAAACTTGTTGAAAATAAAAAGAGCCTAATAAAGACTGTTTACAAGTCAGAATTTCGCAGTAATAACTTCGGAGTACCACAAGGAAGTAACCTAGGGCCACTTTTGTTCCTTTTATATATCAATGATCTACCCAGGGCCACGTCAAATAAATGTATCCTTTTCGCGGATGACACAACGGTTCTCATCCCAGGAGATAATGCAAGTGGGTATGAATCAAACATAAATAATGCTTTAAGGGATCTCAACCTATGGACTAATAATAATAACCTAAAAACTAATCTTAGCAAAACCAAATTCATGCAATTTCATTCCTATAGAACCGTTCCGCTTAAAATAAATGTTTGCTGTGATAATGAATTAGTTGAGGAAACAAGTACTATTAAGTTTTTAGGGTTAATTATCGACAAAAACTTAAATTGGAAGCCACATATAGATTCCTTATGTTCCAGGTTAGATCGTTTTGTTTTTGCCTTGAGGAAACTAAGGAGAACGGTCTCAGCTGAGGCAGCAACTATAGCCTACCATGGATATGTTGCTTCTTCACTTTTTTTTTTTTTTTTTTTTTTTGCCCCCGCGGCGACTTGAACAGCTACTACCGCAGGGATATGGCTTCCACGTGAAGTGATTTCGCCAGTGTCAAGGTTTATATGAGTATAAAACACAATCCAATCTTCTCTAGGAAGATTGGGGGCAACGTTGTACGGTGATTTGTAGGTCAGAGGTCAAGATAGTTTTAACCTCTGCACCACTGCGAGTCCACTTGAAACGAGAAGAAAGATGCCAGATACACGAAATAAGTCCAAGTCTTCAATCACTGTGCGACACTAAGGCATAAAAAGTACAAATCACTATCAGAAAAGAACTTTGAACACCTAATTACCCAAAAATTAAAGTCTAAAACAAATTACACGTCCGCCATCTTTTAACGTTGCAAATGGCCCCCGCTTCTTCACTTAATTATGGTTTAATTTTGTGGGGAAACTCTGTGGACGTAGACAGGGTGTTTAAAATTCAAAAAAAATGTGTGCGTGCCATTTGCAACGCATGGTTCTTGGACAGCTGCAAACCCTTATTTAAGGAACTAAAAATTTTGCCTCTAGCAAGTTTGTACATATTTAAACTCTGTTTGTTCTGTAGAGCGCACCCAGGATTCTTTAGCCAACGTCATGAAGTCTTTAGTAGAAACCCTAGGAATCAATACAAGCATCTACTACATAAACCCTTATGTCGCACAGATATGTACAAAAGGAACGCATTTAATATGTGCATTAGGGTATACAACGCCCTTCCTATAGAAATAATAATGCTTCAGGGCAAAAAATTCAAAATTGAGTTACTGAGATGGCTCCTTGGCAATTGTTTCTACAAAGTGAATGAGTATATTAATCGTAATTAACTATCTGATAACCTCCAATATGTATTTCATTATGTGTTATATTTTGATATTAAATTAATAATTGTAGCCTGATATTGTAATTGTAAATTGTTATGTGGACATCAATAATTGGATAGATTTTAAGTTGACTTTAAGTACCTAACCTAAATTTGCATGTCGTTTTATCGACTGAATGCCTGTTCTAACTAATTATCTGAGACCTATGTATCGCATTCTAGCAAATAAACATTCATTTCATTTCATTTCATTTCAAAAAGCGTAAACATGTTTTTGCGGAGTGTGTTTTTTTAAGCTAATTTGACGAACTGTCGATGAAATTACATTTTATGCGTGATAGAACATATTAATTACTACATTATAAAAATTAATTAATTTTTCGTGTATATGCTTAATCGTTGGTTTATTTCCTTGCGATCGAAGTGAAAAGCCGAGTGTAAAACTCGAGCATAAAACCCATTTTACCCTCGACGTGACCATCCACCCTCGCCGTACCGGCTCGGGTGGCTATATGCACGTCTCGGGTAAAATGGTACGTTTTATGCACTTGTTGTACCTCGTGTGTTCATAAGTTTTGAGACGAAACTTTATACTTAATAAATAAAGAAAATAATACTGGCACCTATTTTATTATTTTTTCAATTTTGAATTTGGAATGTTAGTGTGCTATTGGTATGTTTTTAAAATTCATTTCTCTTGTTTTTCTCGTGATGGAGGGAACGAAAGAATTGCGTGCGACTGTCATTTCACTACATATGGCGGGGAAAAAACCAATGGAGATATTCCGTGACATAAAATGTTTTGGGGTAAGCCGCAACTTCGTATATTACACCATTAAACGGTACAAGGAAACTGATTCTTTGAAAGATCGCCATAGGAGTGGTCGCCCGCGGTCCGTAAGGACGGCTGCAAACATCAAAATAATCAGAGAGCGACTTCGCCGAAATCCATGTCGCACCCAGAAAAAACTCGCTCTGCAGACTAAAATTTCGCGTATTTCAGTCAACAGAATATTGAAATATGATCTCAAAGTAAAGGCTTACAGCCGTAGAAAAGTTCATTTTCTAAATGATCGCATTCGTAAATTACGTCGCGAACGTTGTCCGATGCTGCTCAAGAGACACGATGCGAAAAAGATACTCTTCACCGACGAAAAAATCTTTACGGTTGAAGAAAAGTTTAACCGGCAAAATAATAAAGTTTATGCCAAAAGCAGCAAAGATGTTCCTGCTACAGCACGAAATGTCTCGCGTGCTCATCATCCGGCGAGTGTGATGGTATGGTGGGGGGTTTCGTACGAAGGTGTCACTCCGCTCCATTTTTGCCAACAAGGTGTCAAGGTTAAAGCAAAAAATTATCAAAGTGACATTTTAGATACTGTAGTGAAACCCCTATCTAATAGTTTATTTCACAACAAAGAATGGATTTTCCAGCAAGACTCAGCACCCGCCCATAAGGCTAAAACGACTCAAGCTTGGTTAAGGGAAAAATTGCCGGGCTTCATCGCGGCGGAAGAATGGCCTTCCTCCAGCCCTGATCTCAATCCACTGGACTATTCTTTGTGGACTGAATTGGAACTCAGGGCCTGCCAAAAGTCCCACCCAAACTTAGATTCTTTAAAGCGAGCCCTCATCAAAGCAGCGAAGGATATCCCGCTGGAGAAGATTCGTGCCGCGATCGATGACTGGCCGGAACGTCTAAAAGCTTGTATTAAAAATAGGGGTGGGCATTTTGAATAGTAATTGCTTGTGGTTGTTGGTTAATGTCTAATTATCATTATCTGTAAATTTTATAAATATAGCTTTATTCTTTAAATTTTTATGTAATATTTATTTCGTCTCAAAACTTATGAACACACGAGGTACAATCTACTATTTATGTTGTAATCAAAAATAATATGATTAAAAAGTCGTAAATATAATTATGGCAATGACATTCATAAAACAAAATTGTCTCAATTTTTAGTATTGAGTGGTGACAAAAAAATGTGATACTGCCATGATCCGTATTTTTATTGCGATTAAGCTGTATTTAATTATAATAATTTTAACAGTTCTTATTTCACAGTCATACCAGTTAATACATACCTAAACACCTGCCAAATGAAAGCAGAGCACCCTGTGCGTAAAATTTCATCATTTTCACGTCATTAACATCTCTCCTCTTGTGAAGCACTGGTAGATTCTTGACGTGTAAAAGTGCCCGTGCGGCCTACTTACTGAATAAATGTCTTTATCTTATCTTTATCTTTAAAGAATGACTCCTGGTGATGAAATGGAAATTTGTACCCCGATATGAAACGACTGAAACAATGTCAAATTTAGCCCTCAGTTTGTCTTTTAAAATGTCTTTGTATGCGTGTTGTTCTCAAATAAATGTTGTGAGGTTGTTTGTGAGAAAACAGCTTTATTGCAAGGTTCAACTGCTTGCAGCAAATGTGCGACCACACTGACCGCAGTCTCGCTCCTACCGTGCATTACAACTCTGTCGGCAGTGGTATTGTCTCTATGTAACGTTGTGCTAGAGTCACGTGGAATAAAGTTAATAATTTTTAAACTGTCAACGAATATATCTTCATTACTTTGAAAAATCTCGTATCTCATATTTCGTGACGTACAATTTTAAACTTAAACCTGAAGATAACAAATTTCAAACACATACATCTCGAAATAATTCCTACTTTTTTGCATTAAAATATCATGTGTCACTCTGATTTTGTTTGTGGAACTAAAACGACTACTCGGCACTCTTAACGGAAGTTGATTTCGCTTTGTAAAATGTTTTTTTTTTTGGTGATGTTTGAAAGACAATATTTATTCAAAACCAATAAGTAACGAAGAGGAACTACGGCGACGTGTCTTCAATGCAGCCCGAGACATATCGGAAACCAGTTCACGAAAATTAAACCGAAATTTTATTCGAAGATGCCATTTGTGCCTTAGAGTCGGAGGGAAACAATTCGAACATTTACTGTAAAAACTAATGAACATTAAACCCGTTTTTTATTATCTTTGAAACAAGTTCAACCAAAAATCAATCATATTCTTCAAAGGAGCACAAACAAATGAGATATCGTAGAGTACAAGATAATTTTTTAGATGATTAGCATTGATTTCCGAGGATCCATATTGGCAAATGTCATACGAATTCCTACTTTTATGCATTAAGATATCGTGTGTCATACCATTTTAGAATTGGCATAAAATACGCATGCTTTTAAAGTTATTTGCTCGTTTTGTTTATAGTAAAAAAAAGTTATGGCAGGTGCTCAAAGTTTAAATTACTATGTTGATGATAATTTAAGTCAAGTTCATTACAGTATTTTTCCAACTTTTACATTAGTTATTGACATAATAATGCTTCTATCATCTTAATAAACTATTCATAAACGCGCACAAATAAAAAAAACTAAATTCTAAAGCTATCCCAGTACATGCGAGCACTTACAATGTCAAAAGAGGTGAAAAATTGGAAAAATCTTTAAATTGGTATAACTTGAAAACGGTGCAACTTTTACTGAGGTCATGTTAGGCTGGTTTGGTTCGTCTGAAGCTGGGGAATCTCCAGTTTCACTGTGACGTGCTATTTCTGGGACACCCTGTATATTATATATAACAGTATTTTAACTATTATTGTTGTAATTCATAATCATCCTAGGTTATACGACTGGCTTTTATTGTACCGAAACCTTGTGCCTGTTCTATCTTTGTATTGTGTTTTTTTTAATACTTTTTACGGTTCCGTACAAAATAAAAAACGGAACCGTTATAGGATCACTCTTGCATCTGTCTGTCTGTCCGTCTGTCAGAGGCAATTTGCTCCGAATATACTGGACCAAATCAGGTGAAATTTGGGAGGATTGTGTAATCCTGTGACCTTAACACAGATGTGAATAGTTGTTTTTTTAACGTGATTTATTGATTTTATTCATGAAAGAAGACGAAAGTGAACCCCCCTCCCCCCTTATCTCCAAAACACCAGAGCAAACTAAAAGAAAATTGCTTGTAGATTACAGGAAAACCTATAAGAATTCAATAAACAACAAAAAAATATACAAATGCTTGTATGGTGTAATTTAATTTATTTTAGTGAGTGTCTAAAACTGTAATGCAATGTACCTATATATTTATGTAAAGCCTGACAACTTTCTCTTTGGCCCTAAACTGTTTGTAGCGACACTGTGTCAGGGTCAAATAGAAAGTTGTCAGGCTTTAATGTGGCAATGTTTTTTTTACTTTATTTAATAGTTGTAACTAAACAGCTTCTACTACTTGCGAATACTGATGTGCCAAAGGAAACTTTCCAAAATTGCGGAAAATTTCATGTAGGAAAATTTCGGAAACTTCTCACAATTTTGTATGGGGATTGAAACTTTCCGTTTCTTAAATTTAAATTTCCTATATTTCATGTGAAAGTTTCCGGAAATTTCTTGAAACTTTTCCAACTTTTTGGAAACTTTCCGCAACTTGCACATCAGTACTTGCGAAGCTCTACGTGTAGCAAGCCTCTACGCCAGCGTAGCACCCAAGCGTAGCAATCTTCAATTTCAATTTCAATCACCAAAACAGATTCAATTCCTTTTTTTTAATAATAAGTTTGATGTTACTACAGGAGGTTTATTTTAGGTTTAGGAAATAAGTTTCCTTTTCGCTCAGTCGCGGTCACGTTTCATTCCATTCATAGGTCAAAAGTTCATTGAACTCTAACCTTGGCACCGATTCGACGAAATTGTTCCTTCCAAAGAAAAGGGCACATCTCCATTTTCATAACCGTACAATATCAAAATCTGTACGTTTACACATAGGGTTGCATTTGCATTATGGTTTTTTACAACAAACTTTAACTGAGGAATTTACTCTTTATTCAGTGAATAGAAATTGAAATAATAGTTATTTGAAACGTTATGTTTGTGTCTTAGGGTCGCCGCACACGGGCTCCTGCCACAACCACAAAATGGCTACACTGGCATATTTCCTGTTGTTTTCATACATTTTATATGGACTCGCCGCACACGGTTGACGCTGCTACGTTTCGCGGCCATGATTTGTGGTTGTGGCCAGAGGCCCGTGTGCGCCAACCCTTAAGGGGCTTAATAGTGGAAAAGGTTTTCCAGGCGGGGACAAGCTATTAATCCAAATGTTTTTTGTTTCAAGAAAATACTTACATTTTATAATTCATTGCTTGTCCCCGCCTGCAATACCTTTTCCACTATTCAAGTTGTATGTGTATTGGTATAAATTGCATTACTTGTTAACGAGGTATCAAACAAAAAATCATTGCATGGTACATTATAAGTATTTACCTATCGATTATATAGCTTGTCTCTCGCTTTTCAGTTGTTTTTTTTACTGCAGTCGGGTTTTTTGTTTTTATTTAAATAATTTAGTTTATTTCACATTTTTTAGTTTTTATTAATAAAATAGTGGTTTTATTAATATAACCAAACGTTAAATGAGCTCTGGAGCTCGATTTTTTAATGTCACGAAGCTATAAGTAACAAATTACAAGCGGAACTCTCCTTTTAGCAAAAGAAGCATCGTGCATTCAAAAATCGATCCACAGTAGTAACGTAAGATTAGTTCATTTGGTTAGATGGAGGCCGATCGAACAGATTGTAGATACCTACTTAGACCGAGAAATTGAAGTAGGTATAAATCAACTAAACTTCTCTTAATCTCTAACAATTTAGTTCCTCAACGGTCAGTACGTCATACGTGTACCTGGGTACTAGACTAAGCACCTACATTGAGGTTACCTATTCCGTGTATCTTTACTTAAATAAACTGTCCATGCGTAGGCAGGATGGCGCATTAGGTAGGTATTAGCCAGCAATTTATACTATAACATCAATGTGCATTAATCAAGTATGTAGTAGGTATTCGTGAATTATTAATTATTACACTACTTTCTTAATGGTTTATATTGTAGGCGTTTACAGCTCAACAAGAAATATTTATTACTTAACATTTAACGTCCTTTTCGATTTCCCTGTCTAAATGGTAGCATCAGAGTATTATAATGTATATATATTTGGAATGGGCTATTTACTAGCTTTCATTTGAGACCCATATTGCTATAATAAACATTTTTTTTTTTTAAACCCCCTCTTTTTTTTTGCAGACGCCATTTTGAAATATTATATACCCTATGTCACTTCAGCAATTAAGACGAATCGAATGACACCTAGTATGTAAAAACCGGTCAAGCCGTTTAGGCTGCAGAGCGTGCCCAGAAATAGACATACATACATACATACATACATACATACATACATACATACATACATACATACATACATACATACATACATACATACATACATACATACATACATACATACATACATACATACATACATACATACATACATACGCTCGAAAAACATAACCCTCCTTCTGACGCAGTCGGGTAAAAACAAACTTCATCAAAAACGTATGTTATGGGCATAAAGCACAAAATAGACAAGCAATAAAAATTGCAAAAGTGGATCGCTGTTGCTCTAAAACTGAAGTTAAAGTAAACTTCAGTTAAGTCAAGGGGAAAGTGAATGTTTAGAATAATGTTGTTGTTTTTGGAAAAGTGGGAGACCAATAATTACTAACCTAGACTAAGTAACTCGTAGAGTATGTACGAGTTAAGACCGGCGTTACGAGTAAGACTTGAATTTTCATGGTTATGTCGACTCCACAGCTCCCTTTCGTCTTACCGTGCTATGAAAACTCTGAAACCTAGATAAATAAGGTATTTGTCAATATGAACTGTTTTGTCTGAAATAAAATAGTTCTATCCTATTCTATTCTATTCTAATAAAAAAATATATAATAACGAGTCAACATCCCAATTGTTCACGGCCACTCCTGCGCATAATGTTAAACCATACCGTCGCGTACCAAATTGTTAATTTATTGTGTGTTAATAACTTCTTGATTTCCTTTATTTGCTTGTAAATATCGTATGAAAACATTGATTAATTCTGTCAGCTGTTAATATCGCCGTCAGCGATGTGGGATAATTGATATGGTCAATTAATTTCCGTGGCGTGGTGACATAGGCAGCTGTGAAAATTAATTACTTACTTAGTCTTTTAATCCACATAAGTTAATTATTTCTTGAATAGGCGTCGTGCTGTAAATATCAGTGAGTTAAAGAGATGGCAATAGGTAATAATGGGAATTACTCCACCGGCAAGAGCATAGCTTCACAATGATGACAAATAGTTAGGAACTTCAAATAAAACTAGTTGATATACTGTTACGTTTCCAATATTCAAACTGCGACGAATTATGTTATGTTACATCGAGTTCTAATATAAACATTTTACGCGTACAAAATGTGTTGAAATATAACCGCGCGCGGTTTGAATATTCGGAATGGAATAAGTTAACACCTATTATTATAGTATCGTAACGGGCTATCAGGGCCTCTATACTTGCAGTTGTTGTTAAAACTTATTTGCACTAACAACGAACCCGATTCTAGGTGCACATCGCTTAAGGGCGTTTTCACTAAAAAGTGTACCCAATTAACGACTGAAATTAAGGAACTTTAACTTTGTCAGTTTTGTGACGAAAATTAGCTATAATATATATTGACGGCCGCAATGTATGGCTAATTTTCGTATATAAATAGCCTAAAACTAAATTGTCTAATTTTAAGACATAGTTTAGACGGCAGATTTAACCAGTGCTATTCCAGAATGTCAAGCGTACAATGTATAAGACCGCCTAAAATAAGAAGCGTCATTTGATTATGACAGCTGCTCATAGAATAGCAAAGTGTTTTAGCGACCCTAAAAAAAATTAGGAAGTTAGTTAGGCCACTGTAGAATCGGGTCCAATGCTGTTCTAAACTAGCTGACATCTAAAATAGATTTATGCTATCAAAGTTAGACATTTTTACTCCAAAAAAGTAGTTTTTTGGCCGCAATTTTCATATTTTTCACTTAAGAAAAAAAACTTCGATTATTTATTAGATCTATTACTGTTTTTTTTTTAGATGTACTTAGTTTCTATATCAATTGACGCCAAGATGAAAAAGTTATATCCAATTGTGTGTTTTTATAGTCATGTTTTTAAAAAATCGTAAAAAATTAACCATAGCTTATTTTGAAATTCTGTTTGAAAGAATCAAAGATGAATATATGGATAATTAAACTATATTATTTCATAATTTTACATTCAGTTTTGACTGAGTTATTAAGAACTTAAACGTCTATTATGGGCATGGTAGCCCCTTAAACCATATTGCTTTTGCCTCGTTTCCGTATTGTTAACGTTTTCATAGCTCTTATTTACTCGACAGTAATGACGCTTGTTTAAAAAAAACATTAAAAAGGATATTTTTTTACCGCATAGAACCTCAGAACCTAGCAATTGACGGGAAAAGTTTTTACGAGAAAAAAATTACAAAATGGCCATTGCATTAGAGTTTTAAATAAGAGTATATTGATAAAGATAAAATATGTTTCAGTTAATCAGGCGAATGGGCAATGGACAAGAATAAACAAGTCAAAAATCTACCAGCGCTTCCCAAAAGATTCACCGCGAGAAGAAACGCCGCGCCGTAAGAATCTCAACAGACACACATTTTTCTTTAATATTGGATGACAATGAGCGGGAAAAACGTTTCAAAACTTAGAAAACAAGAGCAAATGAATATGAATGAATGGTGCAAGATAACCACATTCAATTAAGTTTCAATACGTTAGGAGATATCTAACTAAAATGTTTACATGTTTTTATGAATAGTTAAGTCATTATTAAGTTATTTGGGTATCTGTTTAAAGCCAAGCATTTTAGTCTGTTAGATAGTCCTCAACCGTAAAGTATAAGCTTCAGACATCAGCAACCTGGCTTTAGATATCAGTTTATTTATCAAATTATTTTAAATATTTGTTATTTAAATTGTTATGTTTTTATTTAAATTCAACACTGAAATGCGCTCTTTGCGTAGTTAGAAGAGCAGTAGAGTCAGGAATGAAAAAATCAGAGAGAAATGTGAACTAAACGAGTAAGATTGAAAAGGGCTTGCTTCGATGGTTTGGTCATTTGGAAAGGATGGATGAAAGAAGATTGACGAAAGAGATATACAGAGCGAAAGTGAGTGGAAGGGTTGCAACGGGCCTAAGGGGCGTACTTTTTTGAATAAAATCGGATAAATACTGGAAATTCTTTTTTTTTATTTTTTTTATTTCGCACACCCCCGTGTGGTTGCCGGGTTAGAATAGTACCACTCCATGTCTTCCCGTGGATGTCGTAAGAGGCGACTAAGGGAATAAAGGCTTGCAGTACTATTAGGCGATGGGCTTGCCACCTGTCACTAATACACTGGGAAACATCTTAGCCTACTTGTGCAAAATGTGGTTACAGAATTATCAAGAAGTTTTAACCCTACAATGCATGACTTTTTTTTTTGAGAAATAAAACTATAATGTGATATGTCGTTAGCAACTTGACTTTTGTCACAATTCGCAAATATTTTGGTTGTGCCATACGTGGAACAGTATGCAATGTAGGGTTAAGACTTGTTGGTAATTCTTTAGCTCTGCCTACCCCACTCTGGGAATGAAGGCGTGAGTTTATGTATGTGTATGTATGTATGTATTTAGCACAGTAGATATTATTGAAATCCGATTTTATTTCGATTTTGAATCGAATAATCGCGAGTCCTACGCACAATTTTTTTGACCATTCGTCCATTTTTTATTTGACCAGTATTTCACACCTTCAAAACAATAGTGATATAATTAGGAAATTTTAAATTTCGAGTTAGGGCTCTATCATAATTAATATAAGACTTAAAGTTTGAAAGCTGAAATTTTGAATTAGGTCACTATCGTTCTGAAGTGGCGATTTGTTGTTTATCTTTAGGGTTTTTTTTTTGTAAAACTTCTAATGTAATAAAGTTAATAATCTATCTAGTTTTTGTGCGAAAGAGACACCCAACTTCTGTAATACTCTATCATATTTGGTCAGTGGCCAAGATCAAAGTAAGAATCACTGTCATAGTAAAAAAAATTTTTAATTTAAAACTTGCACAAATAAAGTCATTACAAATGTAAGGTTAATAACATTTAATTAAAACTAACGACTAGGTGAACAACACACGAAGTCTCTACGTCACAAGCCGTAATTACAGCACTTGCTATTGACTGAACCACAAAGTCCCTGCAATTGTGAACAGACCGGAACCTACAAAGCCCCCGTGCACAAAAGAGACGCGTATCTCAGCCATATCGCCTCCCTCAATCATGTGTTCGGGAAAGTGCGACCAAATTAATAATTAATAAATCATTGTTATATAACCTAATCAAGCTAAAATGAAAATCTCACTAATATTATAAATGCGAAAGTTTGTGTGTTAGTTAGTTCCTCCTTCACCGTTGCAACTGGTGGATGAATTTGAATGTAATTTGAAACGCACACAGCCCTGGATTAACACATACGCTACTTTTCATCTCGGAAAATTTTAAAGTGCCCGACAGAATAACGATAATCTAAATCCCTACAACGCGGAAAAAGTCGCGGGCAGAAGATAATACTTGTATATAGTTATGATACAAATAAATTTGAATCTAATACATACATACCTTCACGCCTGTAATCCCAGAGTGGGATAGGCAGAGCTACAGAATTACCTACAACTTTAAAAACTTGTTGATAATTCTGTAACCACATTTTGCACAAAAAGGCTAAGATGTTTACCAGCGTATTAGTGACAGGTTGCAAGCCCATTGCCTAATAGTACTACAAGCCTTTATTCCCTTAGTCGCCTCTTACGACATCCACGGGAAGACATGGAGTGGCACTATTCTTACCCGGCAACCACACGGGGTTAGCTAACCCCGGAAAAAGCTACAAAGTGGAAAAAGCTACTTTTAATCAACTAAACTAAGAATAATTTGAAAAAAAATCAAATAATGCCAAAATTTTAAAGTTTTTGAAGTTATAACGATTATTGAAATCGCCCGCATGGTGGAGTGGCCGATGAAATAATCATAAAAACATTGCAGGACCATCTCACACAAGCTCAACTAGTCCCAAACTAAGCTCTAGACTTGTAACCTACTACTATAAAACCAGTTTTATTGCACGCATGTATATAACCAGTATAAAACCAATACCTATATTCCAATTAGAGAAAAAATAACTGTAAACAAAGCAGCTATCGCAGCATTGTTAAGTTGTCTTGTTTTCTACACGGTAAAGTCTTATTGGCTTTTACGTCATCATTTACGTTACGTTCAGCGTTATAAGCAAAGAGCGGAATTCTTCATAGCAAAAATCAAACTGTCAGAGGGATTGACCTAACTGTTTTATCGACTTATCGATGTTACGGAATAATATCTCATTAGGTATCCATAATCAACTTAAAAGATTATTCTGTAACATTTGACCTGATATGCTGATTTTATAGAAAAAAGTGATTACAGCCAAAACACCGTTATCGAGTACTACAAATATGCTCCTGTTACTCCAACTGAGGTAGAACGCTCGTTTTCATATTATAAATGGATCTATAATGAAAAAAGCAGTAATTTGAAAGGTGACAATGTTGAAAAAATAATGACGATTTTCTTTTACTCCAGGGAAGATGAAGAAAACATATTTAGTACAGATTTAGATTTCGACTTTGTTATTTTGAATGAAGATTAGTTACCTACTCTTAGCAATATTTGTTTTTAATTTTTAATAATAAGTTTCATATGGAAAATTTAAAAAAAAGTATTTTCTGTTTTATTCTTTACTATTATACTAAAATACAGTGGCGGTCAGCTAATTAGGGACACCGTTAATTTGTTTGTATGTATATCCAAAAGCCTGATTTCATTACTTTAACTTTGATTCGTTAAGTGACAAATATTTATCGATAAGTCAATAAAACAGTTAGGTCAATCCCTCTGACAGTTTGATTTTTGCTATGAAGAATTCCGCTCTTTGGTTATAAGCTTATACTGGACGATAGGTTATAGGTTGCAACGGGCTGTTTTCCGCAACTCGACGACTTAATATTTGTGCCTTTTTATACTGGACGATAATGGCGACTGAATTAAAAAAGATACGAAACCGCGTCAAGAACAATAAATGGTGTTTTGCAGCGTAGAATAGAGAGCTTATTATCCTAACAGCATAAGCCGCGTAACTCAATTGACCTGCTCCGTTATGCATTGCCTGCTTATGGTGCGTTCCTATATTCAAAACCGTTGGCAGAGTTGTGACGTCTCGTTAAAATTTGACACATTTTGTACGTAGCAAATGTCATAATCATAACGCTACTGCCCGTAAGGGAAACGATTCGTTTCTTGAATATAGGAACCGGGCATTAATGGAGATTCCGTTACAAGATTTTGCCTTATTTACCATGTCTAAACACTTGTAATATAGAAATATACTTCTACCTAACATATTTAGTTTTTTTCACCATTGACTCCCATATTGTTACCAATTAACGAATTAATTACTTCACCAAGCGTGCCGTACTAACTAGGATCAACGGATTTTCGGTCTATCACACCTTATTTCCACTAATGATGAGGGACATATTGTCACTGATTATTTAGGATAACTGATTATATATTAACGAGTGTGTATTATACGCGTTAGGTGTACATAAGTACATTAGTGCTTTTGACTGTACCAATCATTATAAACTGACTAATACAGGATGTCCCAAAACTTAACATTAATGTACCAACGAACCAAAAACCTCTTCATACCTGTCTAGAATATATTTTTAACACTTAGTACCCGTGTGGTTAGAATAGTGTCACTCCAAGCCTTCCCGTGGATGTCGTAAGAGGTGACTAAGGGTTTAAGGGCTTGTACGCTTGCACCCTGTCACTAATACGCTGGTAAACATCTTAGCCTAATTGTGCAAAATGTGGTTACAGAATTATCAATAAGTTTTTAGAGTTGTAGGTAATTCTGTAACTCCCTGACTTTGGGACTGAAGCCGTGAGTTTATGTATGTATGTAGATATAAGAGTAATAAAGAAGACACGTAAGGAAGTGTGCTTTAACATTTTGGACTGTATCCAGCACTACCAAGTCATTAAGTCTAAGTATAGCTCATTAATGGCAATACAATATTAAACTCTTTGATTAGATTTCTCAGCGATGAAGACAAGAGACAAGAGACAAGAAGACTAGCTTGTCGGAGACATTCTTAAAACTTCCTAAAATTGCAGCCGGGACTGGTATACAGGGTGCCTTTAGCCTGATGTAAATATTAAGTCTTGAGTAAGGCTCTTTTATAGATTTGTTACCATACGTTATTTAGTATAAGAAATACTAAGGTTTAAATTATTCTAGTAAAGAACGCTACCTTGCGGTACACTTTCGCCTCCCTTGGCTGAAAATAGCAGGGTATAATTTGTAGTTGCAACGTATTTTCTTCAATAACGTAGCTATTGATTAACTCCTCGCCTATTACAAGCCACTGCGGCGTTACTTGGTATACGAGTGCATTTAACAACTTTAACTCTTCCTGTTTAAAAATAATTGCTGTAGGCCAAAATGGTGCGTTATCTCAAAAGTTGGAGCAGTTAATCGAGATTTTAAATCTGTGTACAATAATGCAATATCTTCTCTTAAAATAGGCATAAATGACGTTATAGCGGCTTGAGGTACAGTGAAATTTTGCATGCGATTTAAAATGCTCAAACTTTGAACTAAACAGTAATTGTTAAACAAAACGAGCCTCTTTCCCGTAGGTAGACTACTTCCATCCACTTGCTAAGATCCAGAAAACTTCCGTAACTACCATCCCCTAATATAAAACACCCTGGATAAACACAAAGGCTACTTTTGATTGCAAACATTTCAAAGTTCCCAAGGAAATAACGATAATCTAAATTCCGACAACGCGGTAGAAGCTAGACAGGAACTAGTGAGGTTTTAATTACCTACCTAATTATTATCAAGCTACCGTAAAAATCTTTTGAGGAAGCTACAAAGTGGAAAAATATACTGTTTATCAACTAAACCAAGAAAATTTCAAAGAATGCCGAGTGTTCTTCATAATTCAACTCCTTTCCCAATGTAGCCTTGCTTTTAGAAGGTGTTACGAAATTTAGGTAAATATTTCAGAAAACAAAGTAAGTGTTAGTGATTTTCTTACTATATAGTATCTGCCTTATTATTAGCGACTGTCAACAAGACGCAATTCCACGAGTAAAAACCGAGAAAAAATCTGGATTTCCAAGCCTAACTCTAAATTATGAATTAAAATATCAGCAGATACTCAGTACGGCTATTTATGGTAAATTTAGTTTCGCGTTGGAGGCGGAGTCGAAGGCGGAGACGGAAGAGATACGTGTGTGTGTGTGTTGCGTTACATAATCGACAGTAATCACGGTTACCCCGACTGTCAAGCAGTAACTTATTGAAACCATCTCACATCCCCTGTGCACCTTGACCTCGATGTAACCGATCGGAGGCGTACCTAAATGTCAATCAGACGTTTCAACTTAATATAAAATTCCTAATTTAAAATAGTTCTTTTTTTTGAAAATAAAAACAAGTTCTTACTATCGAATGACCTTTAATCGCTACCCAGACTGGCTGGAACTAAGAACGAGCTGCCAGTACTGCGCGAGCCGGTTAGCGACATAGTCGTGCTCTGACGTATCGAAGTATCGTTCACAAATGTAAGTAGCTACATTTTTCTTCTTAGTGTGCGTGTTATATCTTTTTTATCTGTTAATACTTTTTAATGGTGACGTTATAATTTTCTTACAAGTACCTTACCTACTACAACCTACCCAATATTCATATTTGTGACTGTTTTGCGGTAAGAGCTTGTTAAAGTCCAAAAACTTTCTTTGTAAACGTAATAAAAACGCTTTATAAATCTGTCCTAGCTAAGGCTGCCTTGAAAAGTGTCGGTTGTCCACCATTTTTGGATATATTCTACAGGGTAAGGATCCTAATTTTCAGCTTGTCGTGAAAATTCGAAAATTTCGTCAGTGTCCACGTATTACTAAATAATTTATCCTACAGTTAGTGCATAGTGGGGATTTAAATGGAATTAGCGAGACTACGGGTATTTTTTTAAACTCTAATGCCCTTATTAATAAACGTGGAGTAACTGTGGGGTAGCTAAACCATGTTTTATCCTTATCTGTCATTGTGACATTTGAATATGACAGATAAGGACAAAGCATGGTTTAGCTACTCGACGGTTACTCCACGTTTATTAATAAGGGCATAAATGCCTTATAGTTACTGAGATACGATACTACAAACTACAAACCATGTCCAGTGAGGTATAATTGCACCAAATTTGAAAGGGTTATTAGTTGCATCAACTAAAAAGGATTAAAGTGATATTAAAAATAGTAATGTAACATGTCAAGTTAGTTTTAATATTTAGTTTGAACTTGAGCTGTTACACAAAATACAATATGTTTATAACTAGCATATTAACTAACATGTCCCTTAGATACCTATCTACTTGCTTTTTCTCGCAAAATACTCTTTTACTCACACATAATAAATTGTAACCCGTAAAACTTACGAATCTAAATTTAAAGTGTTTTTACGACAAAGTGCACCTGGGTAGGTAGTGTGTACATACATTTTGATTCAAAAATACGTATTTGATATGCTGCCTACTAAATATCAAAGTACAAAGACGCTAATTTTTTTAAAAATAACCTCAAACACATACTTATTGGAGGACCTTGTGCAGGGTCCGTCCGGGTTGGTACCACCATCTTATCCATTAACCTACCGCCAAGCAGCAGTGTTTGCATTGTTGTGTTCCGGTTTGGGGATAAGACAGCCGGTGAAATGGCTAGCATAGAGGCATCCCATCTTAGTCCTCAGGGTTGGCAACGCATTTGCAGTCTTGTTAATGTGAATGTCTATGGGTCACAGTTTCCACTTACCATCGGGTGGCCTGTGTGCTCGTTTGCCTTCCTATGCAATAAAAAAAAAAAAAAAACATATTTTGTACCAAATTTATACCTATCAAATTGGGGCTCTTAAAACGGTGCCATTATATAAACACTGAGTGATGCAGGCATATTTCTGATTTTGACCAGAGAAAAAGGTTTTCTCTGTAACCAAGAAAAACGTTTAAATAATCCGTTATGTGACTTATGTTATGATAATAATCATTTTTAAAATTCCGTAGTCAGCAATGTAGGAGGAAGTATGTACTTATATTTCGGCCTGTTGTAATTACTAACGTGATACCATTTTTGCTTAGATCACAGGGGAACTAATGAGGTTTGACTCGCCCATCAAATAAATCCTAAAAGTAAGACCGTAACAAAGATAAAAGGCATAGGGCACCTTGATACAAATTTCAGCATTTATTCAAATGAACTTTAACATGTAGTAGGTATAAAAACAATTGAACATTTCGATATGTCAGATCTTTCTATAGTTCTATTATTTGAGGATAAATACTTAATTTAATGTACATGTAAATCACTTTTTTAACAAGCTTTTGTAGCTTTGTCATAAATAAATGTTAAAGTTTCAATATTGGAGACAAAAAAACTTGATTCAACTTTTAAGTAGAGTTATGTAAAATATTTGTAAACATAATATATAATACCTCGAGCTTAAAAACTTGAACAAGTAATGCAGAGTTTATTTCAGAATCAAATCAAATCCATTATCAATAAAACAGTTATTTATACCTAAATAAATGGCGAAGGGAAAATACAGTTACAGTTTTATGACACAGCCATTCGACTATATTTTTTTTAATTTACGTTACATAAAGAGGGTGCAGGGCCAAGTGCATGTGTTTGTGCAAGTGTGTGCCTGTAACATTCTTACTCTGTTTCAGATGCCTGCACCAATGTCATGGTTTACCGATCCAGATGCAACTGACACGTATCTCGATATAAAGGCGTACGAGGAGGCAGTACTTAGTAAGTACACATTACGACGTAAATCTGTATTACAATGTGCGTACTGTATATATTTTTTGTGTTTGTTCGTTCTTATAAAAACGCCAGTTACACAGATTACATTTGATTTTAGATCAATAGGGTACTTAACCCTAAAAAACGTCGAACTCACCGGCCATATTTGGGTGAATCAACTTTTAAGGTACTCCTTTTCTTTTGCGGTATCAAAACTTTCCTGGTGACTTATCATTAATAATAATGTATGAATATTAATATCAGACCACCAAATTTACAGACCTTACACGTTAAACACCTCAAATATTATTTAATCTTCGAAAAAACCTGGTAACTCAGGGGAAAATGCACATTTTCCATACAAAACCTAGGGACAACATCGTCCGCTGCGTTACCAACTATATTATTATTTCAAACAGTACTATTTTTAAATAAAATCATTTCAAATGCTAGCCTTATTGTCTGATTTAATAAGCGTGTAAGCTACGTCGTTGGCAAATATATAGTTTTTCTAAAAACATATATTCTGTAGCTCTGCCTACCCTACTCTGGGAATGAAGGCGTGAAGGTATGTATGTACTCGTATGTATATAATTTGTGAAACATGTCGAAAAATGGGGGTACCTTAGAAGTTGATTCACCCATTTGTAAGGGTCCTTGATTATAAATTTGATTTTCTTCAGGTACCTATTTGTTGTTATAGTCGCAAGAGAAATATAAATATAGATAGCACCCTGTGGTTAAGGAGCCCTAAGCTCATTCTAATACTGGAGTATGTTATGTTATTTTTGTAAACCTAATTATAATATTGTTTATTTTAATCTAAGTCAGTTAAAGTATGGTTTTGTATTTTAACGATGGCAAATATACCGCCAGGTAATGGGTACAAGTTGACTTAACACGTAATAAAAAAGGATATATATACATGAACGGAGTATACTAGACTTTAACCCTTTTTCACCAGGACCCCAGAATAATAAGAATAATCATGTATAGTTTAATCGTTAATTAGTTCAAACCACCTTCTTCACTCGTTGATTACGTTTTGTTGGTATATTCATTAGAAAGTGACCATATTATCGGTACATGTTTCCGTGTCGGTGACTTATATTAATTAAACCTACATAAATACTAACTTGTACCACAATGAAGCGATGTCACATCAACATACAGAAACTAAAACGTTATTAAGGTTGTATTGATCAATGAAGGCTAGTCAACCTTTTCGCCCGAGGATTGCAAAGATGTTTAAAAGACTCGCCTTGCCGGTTTCTTTTAGACTTTTATCTGAGTTCTTACTTTCTTATTCTGGATGGGGAAGGCGCGAAGGTCCAACTACCTGTAGAATGTCTAGCGCACTCCGAAGCTACAAGTAGAACGTTTGCGCCCCTTTGGGTAATTTTGTATGAGCAAGTTTAGGCGACGATATATACGACTAGGAATGCACGGATTTTGAAAACGCATTTCTCAACGAAATACGAGAATATCTTAAAAAAGATAGATAAGTAAAGATATCCTTAAAAAGTACGACTGAGGTAGAATATGTTTATTACTTATTAGTATTACAGTATTAAACTAATGTTTCTTCCGGAAAATTGTATTACACCTAATCGTAGCATATGGATACCGTAAAACCTGGTAACTATGGTCCAGTACATCAACTGTGGTCCAAGTCTAATTTCTTTAATTCCTCATAGATGACTTAAGTATAAGCATTTTATGCCCGGTTTCTGAAGTACTTTTATCGGTGGTTTATCTGTCCGTAAACGCTATTGGTCCGT
Source organism: Acleris emargana (assembly GCA_927399475.2). Classification (NCBI taxonomy): domain Eukaryota; kingdom Metazoa; phylum Arthropoda; class Insecta; order Lepidoptera; family Tortricidae; genus Acleris; species Acleris emargana. Next base: position 8,232,467 of record OV656835.1, on the reverse strand, counting down.
TAACTTTGACAACTGCGTTTCCGAACAACGACTCAAAGATAAACTCCGTTTAAACTAGGTTTAACTTAACTGACCAAATTATTATTTTTACAAAAATCAACCGGAATTGATGTTGAATTAAGGCATTAACAGCAGTCTACGTATGACAAACTATTAAGATCCATCTAGCGGCAGCGGAAGTAACTATTTATCTGTCAATAGTTATCGAACTGTTCGTAGAGCACTCAGAATCGCACGAAGAGAAAAAACGTCGTTTAACCTAAACATAACTTTAACGGATCAATAGCTATTAAAGGTTTAACTAGTGACTTCAGAAACCGGGCATTAAACCTTTAGTTAGCAATAAATGTCTATAAAACAACACGTTTCCTTAACTAAAGATAATGGGAACTTGTACTTTTGGTCATTGAATTTGGACCATAGTTGCAAGATTTTGGACCATAGTTACCAGGTTTTACGGTAGCTGTCTTATCTTAAACTAGAGATCAACTTAAGCATGAAAGATTAACACACACATAACTCGTTTCATTTTTAATATTATTGTGATGCGATATCTTTACAGGTTATTAAATGAAATTGGAAGAATCCGTAGAAAAGAAAATAAGAAAAGCATGATTAAAATGAATCTGAAAAGTTAATTTTTAATTTAAACTTTTATAGTTTATTCATGTTGCTCCATTGAAATTTGTGCAATCATGCTGGTGAAATATATTTCATACAATCCCCTTTCGCTCTACTTTTCATTACGGTAACGTTTGTTTTGTCTACCAGTAACATAATAGCAACGGAAATGTGATACGCTTTATTGAAATACTGTTGAAAAGGATATATTGGGTTAAAACAATATTCCAGAAATTCCTCTCAGTTAAATGTGTAATATTCAACAACAATCAAAGTTAAAAATCACAAACTTATCATGAAATCACATAAAACGCTGTGTCAGATGTTATATATTTATAAGCTCATTAATACATACATACATACATACAATACATACATACCTTCACGCCTTCATTCCCAGAGTGGGGTAGGCAGAGCTACAGAATCACCAACAACTCTAAAAACTTGTTGATAACTCTGTAACCACAATTTGCACAATTAGGCTAAGATGTTTAACAGTGTATATTAGTGACAGGTTGCAAGCCCATCGCCTAACAGTACTACAAGCCTTTATTCCCTTAGTCGCCTCTTACGACTTCCACGGGAAGACATGGAGTGGCACTATTCTAACCTGGCAACCACACGGGACGGCTCATTAATATAGTTAGAAAAAAGTTAAATGTTCTGCATTTTGGAATACTGACAAGGACACTCTGAGTGTTGGCTGAGTGACTAGAAAGTGGAAAAATTCTGAGCCCAACTCGAATATTCCCTATTAATGCAACATTTGAATGAGGCATTCCATCATAGTCCTCAAGGATAGTAAGAGTAGAACTCTTGAGAATTCAATTTTTTCAAATCCCTCTGACCATCAGTTAATATATTACAATAGAAAGTGAAGCACGAAAGTGACTTGAACGAACAATACCGATACGGGATGTAGGGTAGTCACCAGTGGTCAGCCAGAGACCTGTTGTCAGCCCCTGCCTATAATTTGTATAAGTGGGAAGAGTATGAAAGATATATTTCCCATTCTTCGCACTCATTATAAGGTCGACTTCTAGTCTCTGGCTGACCACTGGTGACTTTACCCTAAATGCTTGAAAAATAACAAACGTTTGATTTTTAATAGACGAATATTGAAGAATTCTCTAGCTTTCAAACCAGAGTGCAAACGCCAATTATACAATTGATTGGGTATACTGTCGATTTTAATACGGAATGACTGGTTTTTCGTAATAATTGTATGTTACCAGCGTTAATGACTAAATTTACTACAATTTGATACTAGATTTGCTTCTGTAAATTTAACCGTTTTTAAAGTATAAATATTTGTAACTTTTCATAATTAATCAATGACCGGCCACGTATCATTTGGTTACTTTTCTATCTAATGTATTTATTTTATAGTATTGTTCGGTTTTCAGTGTTACTACTTAAGTCAAAAGTATATTACCCACTCTATTGTTCATCGATTTTTTAATATATTAACGGTCAAATTTACACTCGTCTGGAATAACACGTCAAAATTACACGTATTAAGATCCAAGAGACGATTTTTAATTAATCACCTAGCCAGCTACAGTAACACTGATTTATTTTTCCTAGAATCTTTTAGTTCTGGTTTTTAATTGGCAAGTACATATTGTATTGAACTTTTAATTAGACTTCGTTGGAAAAATGTAAAGTCTTCTTCAGCGTCTTGTTATCATTGTGTCTGAAATAATAATATCTAAAAAACGGTAACAGCTGTATCAAAATATATTACGAACTTTTTTAGACAGAGATCTTGTTATCGTAGACAGCCCAAATTTAAGTTGCCTCACCCACTCGTAGGCACCTAAGGCAAAGTTAGGAAGCTACCACTCTAGCCGAACTGCTTTTCCATCGAGAGATGTGACCAAATTAGAAAATTACGCACTAAGTTGTAAATAATGCAGCCAATGTCATAGGGACCATGCCGCGAGCGGACCTGTTAGAGGGGGTGTTCTTTTTATAGTGGTGATTATTATTTACATCTTTAATATTTGAGTAGCTTAGTTTTATTTTAATTTGAGTAGCTTAGTTTAATTTTAATTTAAATAAGTTTACTAGGTTTAACTTTTAATTGTACTACAATAATTAACTGTAAATTATACTCCGACGGCACCTTAAATCCGCCAGATAATTTATTATTAAAGACAAATAAGTGTTAGTACAGTGTATAATCTCTTTCGATTGCCATGCCTTCCATGGACGGGGACAGTATAGCACCAAGAAATACACAATACTTCGAGAAAATGTGTGGGAGTGTGTCAGGTGTCGAGGTAGTTTATTTTCTCAACGAATTCTGCCCAGACCATTGTAACTTGGCCCGTGGTAAACGCTACCATATCGTAGGAGTGGTGCTTTATCGCCGGACTCTTATTGCATTTTCTAATGAGGCCTTTAGTTTCATTTTTAGTAAAGTTAAGCATCTAAAAACCTAATAATATGTAAAATGAATGCTTATATACTATTTTATGACTACAAATGTGAAAAATAGACAAACTACTGTAACTATAAAAAATGATAGATTAGACCTAGTTAATGATACAGTATTTCTTGGAATAACGTTAGACTCCAAACTCCAATGGGGTCCTCATCTGGCTAAATTAGCGAATAGACTAAGTTCTGCAGTTTTTGCAGTTACTAAAATTCGGAATATAATAGACTTGAAAACCGCTCGATTAGTTTATTTTAGTTACTTCCATAGTATTATGTCATATGGTATTTTACTATGGGGTAGTGGTGCTGACGTAAACAGCATCTTTGTTCTACAGAAGAGGGCTATTCGTGCTGTTTACAAGATGGGTCATAGAGACTCGCTTAGAGATAAGTTCAAAGAAACGAATATATTAACCGTATACAGTCAATATATTTATGAAAATATTATGCATGTTCATAAACACATCGGTAGTTTTAGAAAGAACTGTGACATACATAATGTTAATACCAGGAATAAACATAAGCTCGCAGTGCCCTTTACACGGCTTCACAAAATAAAAAACTCATTCATGGGTAATTGTATAAGGTTCTATAATAAGCTCCCAAGTAGTGTTACTCATTTATCAGTAAATAAATTTAAGAGTTACGTTAAACGTCAACTAATTTCTAAAGCGTATTATAGTATTAAAGATTATATAAATGATGACAATGCTTGGGACTGAATTATTTGTATTACAATTATTAATGACCGTGGAGACTATATACATCTCCTTGTATGCTTATTATTTTAATTTGACATCTGGAGACTCTTTACATCTCCAAAATTGACCGTGGAGACTTTCTACATCTCCCTTGTTTGTGTTTGTTGTTTTGTTTTTTTTGTTTAATTACCTACTTACCTATATTTAATTTTAATTTGACATTTGGAGACTCTTTACATCTCCGGAATTGTATTATTATTTTAACCTGACATTTTTATTAATTTCATTATTATTACTACTGGGACCTGTACATCCCTGTGACATTTAAATTAGATAGCTTATGTTTAGTATTGTAATAAGTTCTTTATTTAAAAAAATGGCTTACTGTTGAGTTTCTTGCGGTGCTTCTTCTCAACAATGGTCTCTTGAAGCGCTGGTAGATGGTAGATTCAGACTTGTAAAAGTGCCTACAGGGCCTACTTACAGAATAAATGTTTTTTTTTTTTTTTTATAAGGAATTTATGAGGAAAACAAGTAAGAAGACTTTATTGTTTCTTGAAATACAGGCGATTATGTAATAAGTAAACGATTAATTTAAATATTGTAATACTGGTGGTATTTGGACATGGTTTTTGTTTTTGCATTGTTTCTCTAATGCTTTTTCCTCTTATTTCACGTGGAAAGACTTACTTTTATTGTACAGGGTGGTTTCTAAGAAAAGTACATACAAAACACAAGTATCAAGGAACTGTAGAAGTTGGCCTGAACAGAATTACAGTAAAAGTATTCATTATAATTATTATTTTGTAGGCAGACTGAGTCTTAACACCCAAAAGTATTTTTTAACAATACAACACAACTTGTGCGGAAAAAAGTGAAATATTTCCAAAACTAGAAAAGGTATAATTACAATTGTATTACTATTTGATTTGTAGTAAAATACGCTATGTAGCGTAATATTAGCCGTTGCATTGAAATTAAAATTCTCGGATCAGCAAGCGTTACAAAACTAAAGTAACCGACATCACAAAAAGGAGAAATCCAATAGGAAACTGCGTCGAAATCGACCCGAACCTGTAAGTAATGCGGAGAGATGTCATATCTATCGTTTGAAACGGAAAGTAAATCTATTGGATTTTACTGAAAGAAACCAGCCGACCCCGAGTTCGAGCGCGCGAAGAAAAATCTTGAACGCTCGATGTCACCCGCTCCTGCGAGGATAGACAAGTTGCTTAAACGATTTTTGAAACAGACATAAAGACGTAGGCGCTCGACGCGAACAAACAGCTTACGTCTATCCTATATTGTGAAACGATAACGAACATAATGCTCTTGTAGGCCATCTCCGTGTATAACAAAAATATCAATGAACCGATAATCGCACCCATAATTAAAACCTTTTTACCTTGCATCCAGTTCTGATTTTATTATATGTTCTGTGTGATGAAGTGGTTATGGCAAATCCAAGTTTTCGACCTCGGAAACATATGCTCATTTGTAGTGATTCAATGTTTGAACAACAGTGGCAGGGCGTTCGAAGTTTTAAAGTCAATTGATTCACTAAACAGTTCGAACAATTTTTATTATTATATAATTGAGTGAGGGAGCCCTCATTCGTTTTTTTTTTCTCTGGGTAATTTTGAAAGATATTATTAAAACACACACGTCGTAACACTCGTAACTATCATAGTGATCGTAGTTCTATATTTACAGACCAGTTGATCATGTATCCTTTTTTTAAGTTTCTAATTTTTTACTTAGTATTATTACATTTTGATAGGTACAAAGATAACGTTTTTATTGAGCGGCGGTGCATTTTAAAGCAGTAGTAGGTTCACTTCATGTTACCGTTGTGTTTAGAGCTCTAATGTGGATATTGTACTGAATAAATGAGTTAGTTTTATTTTTATTTTTAGACAAACGAGCACACAGGCCACCTGATGGTAAGTGGAAACTGTGACCCATAGCCATTCGCATTCACAAGTCTGCAATGCAATCCTAAGACTGCAAATGCGTTGCCAACCCTGAGGACTAAGATGGAATGCCACTATGCTAGTCATTTCACCGGCTGTCTTATCCCCAAACCGGAACACAACAATGCGAACATTGCTGTTTGACGGTAGGTTAATGGAGAAGATGGTAGTAGCGATCCGGACGGACCCTGCACAAGGTCCTACCACCCGCAAACTTTGATATTGGCTATTGGAGATAAGATATTATTCTTAACCCTTTAGGGTTCGTTACCCGTCCCCGGTCCGACATTCCTTCCTTATTATGAAGATTTGTATCTTTTGAACCATAAAAGAAAGCAGGCTATTTTTACAGAATTTGTAGGTATTATCACGCTGGATTTCCTGCCAAATGATAAAAAACTCTAAATGTAAAATAGTAATGATGATTTTTATACGAAAAACATTTACTTTCAACGCCTTTTTTGTTTTATCATCAAAACGTTAGCCGTTTACGCTTTTTTCGCTCTATGATTCGAAATTTAAATTAAATATGAACTAACATTACACTTTATTAACAATCGCCTATAGTTCGTTCACAAAGTAATAACCGAGAAAGAAAAGTTTGCACGCGCTCGTACCTAGTAAAGGCGCTATTAAAAGTGCTTTCACGGGAGAACTTAGGCTCGTTTTATCCTTGAATCCTTGTGTTAACCTAAGAAAATTAGTCCGGATTTGGGTAATGGTCGATATGAGCAAAAACCGTAAAAAAATTGTGCTCACCTCACCCACATTTCACTTTCGCACTTACATAAACTACACTAATAAAATTGTTTCGGGTAGGTTTTCTAATTTCTTAAGATATCTGACAAGCCAAAAAATAAGGGCGTTATTTCACCCACTCGTGACGGAAAACGTTCTGTTGTAAGGATTTTTAAGTAGAAGTGGCCTTTGTAGGTCAGTATGCCAAAAAAGCTGGCTAAGTTAAAAACGCTTACTAAGTTTTCCGTGCCATTCTTGTAGGGAGGCCCCTTTCAGAGGGTCTCCTTAATTTTTTATTCTTATTTTTATTAATTATTTATTTATTTAATTTAAATATTTTATTAGTGACAGCGGCAGTAGTATTTTTCGCTTTTTTTTTTAATTTCATGTGTCTACCACCGCAAGCCCGATTTCGATTTAATAACATATTTAAACTTCCATAATGGAATTATAAATATGCCCTCGGCTTAAAATCAACTTTATAATTATTTTAGACACTGGGACCTAATATCCCATTCCATTTAAATAAAATTGTAGCTTTGCTTTGTTACTCTAAGCCTTACTAGCGCCATCTTGTGTCGAGTAGACCAACTAAAGTCTTACCAGGATACCTACTGCTAAGTGTCGAATAGCAAACTTTAATTCTTTGTTCTTATTGAATAGTTTTCCATGTTTTTTTCTATAAATAGATAAATCGTTGATAGCACTTAAATTAATAATTTATAAGAATAAATGTGGTATAAAATCGAAATCAACCTCATCAAAAATTACGTAATTGGGTGAATCAACTTTTAAGGTACTCCCCATTTTTCGACATGTTTTACCAATTATATGTTTTTAGAAAAACTATATTTTTGTTAATGACGTGGCTTACACGCTTATTAAATCAGACAAATAGGCTCACATTTGAAGTTATTTGATTTAAAATAGTACAGTTTTAAATAAAAATATAGTTGGTAACGCAGGGGACAATGTTGTCCCTAGGTTTTGTATGGAAAATGTGCATTTTCCCCTGAGTTACCAGGTTTTTTCGCGGATTAAAAAATATTTGAGCTGTTTAACGTATAAGGTCTGTAAATTTGGTCGTCTGATTTTAATATTCATAGATCATTTTTAACCATAAGTCACCAGGAAAGTTTTAAAACCGCAAAAGAAAAGGAGTACCTTAAAAGTTGATTCACCCAATTATTTTGTGACGTAAAAATTAATAAAATAGCTTAGACCGTATTATATTATGTCACAGTGTTGGTGTAATATTATATGTCAGCTTCGATAAATATCTACTTGTACATGTTTGCAATTACATACATACTCATTGAATGTTATATTATTAAGATAGTTGGAGCTATCACTACTTCATGAATGAGGTGACGTCATTGAACAAGCGCTTTCATAATTTTATAGGACTGGAAAAAACATTTTTGTTTCGGACGAAAATAAAATATGCTTAACAAAAACTTACTATGAAAATAAGTTATTCTTTCACAAATAAAAAAAAAACTTTTTTTTTAAAAATATTTTATATTTAAGGAAATCTTGACTAAAAAGTTACACACTTTTTTTAATTTTATACCTACATTTTGTAACCGCACTTTACAAAACTTTGGAAGAAATATTTTAAATAGAATTTCTGTATAAACTTGACTAATAAAATTGTTGATAATAGTCTAAAATTGCACCAAGTCTTCAAAATGTTACGAAATATAATTTTAATTTAATTTTTTTCCCTGTATTAATTAATAAAACTGAAGATATCTCCTTTCTGCGTACAAAACCTAAAATTAAAAGTAGGAAACAATTATTTCCTATCACTTACTTGTGCCATATTCTTCAAATAAATTCATTTTTCGAGGACGCTGCATATTTGAACACAAACTTTCACTAAAACACATTTTAAGTGACTCTTTTACTCGTATGTAACTACTAAAAACTTTTTTATTCATTCTATAACTTATAAAAACACTTGTATAATATCACCAAAAACTTTATAAATATTTTTTTTAGTAATTTACGCATTATTAATAGCCCGATAAGTCGCCTCAACATTTTTAAACAACTTTAAACTGTCCCTAAAACTCGCGACGTAACTGTGCGTCTCTCACGCAGGACCGGTGTTCGAATTCTAGTAAGACATTCCGTACAGCACACTGCCTTAGTATGGGTTATGCTCCTACACATTCGTAATGAATATGAAGGGTGGTTGACTGTGCGCATTGCTTCCAAAATGTCATTCTGCGCAGCTCTCCCTAATGAAAACGGCGAACAATGAAACTAGGAATCATCCTCGGATTTCCCCGTAGCCAGCGCCACGTCCAACAGCAAACTTAACTTTGCATCCAGACACCATCATACGATATCAGTTGTGATAATACTATTCTGGTAGGAAGCACGTTAGTTAAACGGAATAAGGTCAAATTTGAAACAAATATTCTGACTGAGACCTTATGCGTTGGAAAAAATAAGTTGGTTTATTGGTTGACGAATCAAAAAATTCAAAGTCGGCTTAAATCCTACGGCACTGAAAGATAGTAATGATATCTTTTAACTTTACATACATACATACAAACTCACGCGTTCGTTTCCAGAGTTTGGTAGGCAGAGCTACAGAAGTAACTTAAAAAAAATCCGCATCCAAATTGGCCCATCCCTTTGGGAGCTACGACACTACAGTCAGACACACAGACACACAGACACACAGATACATGTTAAACTAATAACATTTTTTTTTGTCGTTTTTTTTTTTTTTTTTTGTGTTAATACTTCTATAATTTTATTGTAAAACGACATTAAATTATACAACCATAACTAATTAAGACTAAAATTAAATAAGACTAACTCTAAATATATAATTTATTTTATTTTATTCGAAAACTATGTAAAGCTTTTTTTTTTTTTAGCCTGGGAAGGCAAACGAGCACACAGGCCACCTGATGGTAAGTGGAAACTGTGACCCATAGACATTCGCATTCACAAGACTGCAAATGCGTCGCCAACCCTGAGGACTAAGATGGAATGCCTCTATGCTAGTCATTTCACCGGCTGTTATCCCGGAACACAACGATGCGAACACTGCTGCTTGGCGGTAGGTTAATGGATAAGATGGTGGTACCAACGTGGACGGACCCTGCACAAGGTCCTCCCACAAGTACAAGGTACTCCCTGGGTGACTTTCGACTGTTTCAACCGACGTTTTTGTTGTCCTACTAATATTATAAACGGGAAAGTTTGTAAGTATGGATGGATGGATGGAAGTTTGTTACTCTTTCACAATGCAGATAAAATTGAAAAAGCTTAAACACTAGATTAACACATAGGCTACTTTTTATTCCCGGAAAATTTAAAAGTTCCCGAGGGAATAACGACCATCGAAATCTACGCGAGGGCAGAAGCTATGAAATGTTGTGTGTATATTTCAATGGGTTGCGGATAAAAAAAAGATAAAAAGATAAAAGATGTTTATTCAGTAAGTAGGCCGCACGGGCACTTTTACACGTCAAAAATCTACCAGCGCTTCGCAAGAGACCATTGCTGAGAAGAAACGCCACAAGAAACTCCAGTAACTCGTTTTTTAAATATTGCTAATGATATTAAACAATAATAAACTTAACCTAGCATTATATAAAACAATGAATCTCATATAAAACCAAAAATTAATATATTCATGCGTAGTTGAGCAGGAAAATGTGTCAAAACTCAGAATTGTCACAAAACTAATAAGCAACAGTAATAAAAAAATTGAAAGTATACAAGTTATACTTACCTGTGACGGTGCAAAACAACCTGCATAAAAGTTTCGATACATTCTCCTACAGAAACCGTGTCCGGATGGTTTGAAAACACAATTGGACCCGGTAGGTGACCCACGTATTCTTATACCGCGTTTGTACAAAGTCTTTACATGTGTGATAATTATGTTTGTGTGCGTCAAAATATATCATGTGTTAGATTTCTGTCAAAATGTGCGTGTGTAAAATGAATGACACAGATAGATTTTTCATTTGTAAGTAATCTTTTGCATGTGTTATTTCTTCACCCCCCCGCAAATCTCGGCAAACATGATTGTACTCGAATACGACCTCTAAGGCCAGTCCAGGTATTGTATGGTCTAAGGATAAACCGATTGGATTTTAAGATATTAATGCAAATGCAATCGACATAGGTTAAGTATGTATGCATAACTGTTTTCCATCGTATTTTCTCGGAAACGTTCGTATTTGTCATGCTACTTCAGTCAACCTCAGTACTTTTTGTAGGTACTGAGACCGACTGAAATAGCAAGACACGTTCGTACGTTTCCGTTAAAGCTAAATGGATTTAATTTCATATATTCAACTAATATAAAGAAAATTTAATTGATGTGAATTTGCATTTCAAAGATATCAAAAAAATTCATATAGTGGTTCAGGCAAAAATTTAACAGAACTGATAGTGGCTGAACAATAGAAAATATTTAAGCCCTGACTGGGATTTCTCAGAATTAAACAGATGCATTAATGTGTTGAATTTTCTTGTAAATAAGTAATAGGTAAAAAGCCTATAAATGAAAGCCAAACTAAATTTAACTCAGTTATATTTTTGAATGAACCGGTATAAAAAAAATATGCTTTTTTTTTATATGGCATAGGAAGGCAAACGAGCTAACAGGCCACCTGATGGTAAGTGGAAACTGTGACCCATAGACATTCGCATTCACAAGACCACAATCCTAAGACTGCAAATGCGTTGCCAACCCTGAGTACTAAGATGGAATGCCTCTATGCTAGTCATTTCACCGGCTGTCTTATCCCCAAACCGGAACACCACAATGCAAACACTGCTGCTTGGCGGTAGGTTAATGGATAAGATGGTGGTACAAACCCGGACGGACCCTGCACAGGGTTCTCCTACAAGTATTGATAAAATTTGTTGAATTTTGCCTGATAGCGTTTTTTAATAAGCATATTAATTTTAATAATTTTATGTTCCAAAAATCACCGTTAATATTTTTGCTTGAAGTACAATTTAAAAAAATGTATATTATTTCTTATTCTCATTTCCGCGGTGTAATTTGTTTAATACTGCAAAAATTTATTGGTTCTACCATTTTATTATACATACTTACCTAATAACTAAAATTGTCTTGTTAACTATTTTGCCTTGAATTTTATCCACAAAAACGCGTTTTAGTGGATAATATATATATAATAATATTTACCTTGTTCCGGTCATGGAAAATGTTTAAAAGCGCTTTTTAGATTTTTTGCAAGGTTAAGTGCAGTGTTCACCAACAATTAAACGGATGGTTGGCGGTTTAACGGTTGTCAAATGTATTGACTAACAGCTGATTAAGACTTAACCTTCTGTTAAATTGGTTGGTGAACTCGGCCCTAAAAGCTAAAAGCTCCCCTACTAAGAATAATTTAAAAATTGAGAATTCGTCCGTGTAGAACCAGGTAGATATTCGTTTATTCAATGGTTGCAATTTAATAAGGACCTACCTATACAATTAAAAAGTAATTTTATTACTTAACTTGTATCGTTAAAAACCGATTATTAATAATACATCTCCCTATCTTCAATATATAAAACAGTGCCGTGACTGAGTGGCTAACTGACTGAAAAAAACACCCCCAAGGCGCTGGACGTAGGGACATGAAAATTTGAGGGAGTATTCCTTGACTATCCTAGGGGTACACATAGAAAATATTTTCCGAAAATCGACCCCCAACTGGAAGAAACAGGGGAGTAGCGAGAAAATAATTCTACGCGTATGATGTCCCGGGCGCTGGGCGACCTCTATCAAAGAAATGCCTAGTTCGTCTACTCAACAACAGAGGGCGCTAGTAACAACATTCTAACCTCGAATCATCTGAAAATAACTTGACGACATCGTGCGATATACTGTCGGATAGCTATTAAAGTATTAAATAACCATTATGTGTATGTTATTGTAATTTTTTAGATTCAAGGGACTGTTTATGATATATTGAACTCTTTCATTAGTTACGTGTCCCCACCACCTAAACAGCCAAGACTGCAAATACTAAAAATATGAAAAATATCTTGAATGGAAGCACCTATATAACGAATAAAAGAAAAAGTATGATGTAGGTATAAGTAAACTTGATTGGTTCTTGAGATACTGGCGACCAAAGCGTTTGTACCTACTAAAAATCATCTAAGACAGCACCAAATAACTTTAAATAGAAAATTTGTTAAATACGCTGCGGCACAGAACAGATAGGTACAGAAAGCAATCTACATACAAAGTGCGCTCGAGCAACGCACACATAGACACCGCTCACGGACACGATATCTCGGAGTAGTTGGGACAAGTGCGAGCGCGAGTGCCGTCCGCTTGACACGCGTCGCGTCCGTGGACTTTTTTGTGCGATAATTAGGTATAATGGAGCAACAAAAAATAAGTTATTATAACTGTTCAGTGGACGGTTGCTTAAATTCCACTTTAAACGGTGAACTGTCCTTTTTCAAGCTACCAGTGGCTTCAGAGAGGTAAGTAGGTATCTACTTGTATTTCAATGGTTCGTTTTAAACTTACACAGAAGAGTTAGGTAGGTAAGCGCCCCGCCCCGGCCCCCGAAGAATATATCTAAGATCGATTTAAATAATAGTTTCCTATTTTGAATCAGTATAAACGAAGTACTTAACTATATTTTTGTAAGGTAAATTCACGCCACCTTACGTAAGTTGAAAACATGTTCTTTTGTTTGTGTAGATATTGTGTTGTTTTTAGTGTCTTTTGATAGGTTTAGGTCTAAAACGTATATGGTAATGGAAATTGTGTAACTAGGGTAATCCGTTTAGAAGTTATAAGGAATTTTCGATAATGAAAATTGACAAACGTAAAATTTAAAATTTTGTATGTTTCTGCTCTGTAAACTTTTTGTATTGTAATACCTAGTAGGTAGGTTTATTGTTTTGTTTTGTAGGATAAGTTTTTTGCTATTACGGGCTATAGGTACTCGTAGGTACTGCGGGTTTGGATTAGCCCCTCCAGTCACCCCCTCCACTTTAATATTAATTCGTCTGGTCGATTATTTTTTAAGTTACCTACGGTATTTTTAGGGTTTCGTACCCAAAGGGTTAAAACTGGACCCTATTGCTAAGACTCCGCTGTCCGTCTGTCTGTCACAAAGCATCTCACAACAATAAATCAAACGACTAGATACGAGTGCCACTACCGCGATAGTTTTTTGCCATAGTTGACAACCCTAGAGCGACCGCCGAGCGTAGGTATGAAAAGTGAAGTACATACATGTGATTTACTTCTGTACTTATCTGTTCTGTGGCTGCGGGCACACAACACAACGGGTTAACAAGTTTTGGATCACGCTTTCGTTCGCTATTTGGCCGTCTATTACTACTAACAATAAGTACATTAAGGGCCTGTTTCACAACTGACAAGTAAATTTATCTGCCATTTAAAGTTGGCTCTCGCCTTGTCTATTTACAAGTGTAAGAAAGAGAAAGGGCTAAATTTATCTATCAAATAATACTTGTCATTTGTGAAACTGGCGGTTATTGTCTAAGGCTTAGTACTAATGTTGGTGAATATGTGGCTAAGTTTACTTATAAGAGATGTGTATATTATGTCCGCGTGTGTGTGTGTGTGTGTTTGTGTGTGTGTGAGAGAGAGAGAGAGAGTGTGTGTGAGTGTGTGTGTGTGTGTGTGTGTGTGCGTGTGTGTGTGTGTGTGTGAGAGAGAGAGAGAGAGAGAGAGAGTGTGTGTGAGTGTGTGTGTGTGTGTGTGTGTGTGCGTGTGTGTGTGTGTCTGTGTGTGTTAGTTTATTACACCTTCAAGCTGCAAAGGCTGGATGGATTTGGATGAAATTTGGAATGGAGATAGCTTATACCCAGGATTAACACATATGCTACTTTTCATCCCGTATAATGTAAAAGTTCAAAAGGTAATCGTAATGTACGCGGACGAAGTAGCGGGCAGAAACTAGTCACTAATAGTAGATTGTTAAGCAAGGGATGAAAGGCCTTACCACAACTTTTCACATTTCATGTCGTACGGTATTCTGGTTTGGGGTAACAGCTGACATACAAACTATATTTGTGTTAGATAAAAGGGCCATTGGTTCTATTTACAACTTAAATTTCCGTGACTCCTTAAGAGAACTTTAAAAAAAATTAATATCTTAACAGTAGCGTCTCAGTTTATTTATGAGAATATTTATGTTATTAAGAATTTAGATTCTTTCACCAAAAAATCTGAGATAAATAGTTTAACTACTAGATACAAAAATTACATCCATAAAGTATTATAAATCATTTGTTAGTCAATGCATTTATTCCTATAATAAATTACCTGACGTAGTTTTAAAGTTACCCTTTCCGGCGTAGTTTCTTGCGGCGTTTCTTCTCAGCAGTGGTCTCCTCTTGCGTATCGCTGGTAGACTCTTGACGTGTAAAAGTGCCCGTGCGGCCTACTTACTGAATAGGTAATTTTGTCTAAAGGGAGCCACTGTAGAACTGTGTCACAGTGACGTTATGATTCAAGTCGTAAGAAGTATCAAATAAATTGTTTTATAATGTCACTGTGACAGCGTTCTATGTTGGGTTAGAGATCCATTGGGCTGATAGTACCTGTGGACAGCATAAATTTAAATTTAGTTAATGTGGATTGTACATTTATTGTACTTTTATACTTAATGTTTTAGTTATATAGTTTTCAAGTAGGTATGTTGAATTCCTTTTTTTAGGGTTCCGTATTCAAACTAGGAACCCTTATAGTTTCGCCATGTCCGTCCGTCCGTCCGTCTGCAGCCTAGCTCAGACACTCTTAGTACTACAAAGCTGTAATTTTGCATTAATATACATTTATTTTATTAGACACGCCAACCAAGTGTTAAAATAAAATGTTTGTAAAATAAAAAAAAATGTGTACTTCCCCTACACGTAACGTGGGGATGTATTTTTTTTTTCTCGTCTACCCTATATGTTTGGTGTCGCGAGACAGGTCTGTAAAAAAAATTGCGGGTTTATGAAAAAAAAGTTTCGATTAAGGTATCCGTTTATGATTTATTAAGCTTTAAAGCGCTAATTTTTCTTAGAGTCAATTGTCGTCGTCCTTCCCACGTAACTAAAAAACTAAATATCTGAAAAATATCTTCAATAAAAGCACATGTAATTAATTTAAAAAAAAAGGAGAAATACTGCAAAAGGCCCGAATCCGACGTGCGTGCATGACTCGATGTATGAATGTCAAATCAAATCAAATCAAAATCAAATCAAAATATTTATTCAGTAAATTGGCCACATGAGGGCTCTTTTACACGTCGGTAACATGGAGTGAATCTACTAGCGCTTCGGACAAGACCATCATTGCGGAGAAGAAGCGCCGCAAGAAACTCCAACAGAAGGTCATTTTTTCAATTATTAATTAGGTACAATAATACTTAAAAGTAAGTTACATTACAAGGTAATAAAGTAATAAATAATTATTTAAAAAAAAGCAATACAAACAAAATCCTTACAAATGTAAAGTCAATAAAATAAAGTTAAAAATCATGATTAGGAGAACAACATGACGAGGTCTCTACGTCAGGAACGATAATTAAAATAACTAAATTGGAAAAACAGGTCCTTGCAAGCGTGAACAGACCGGACCCCACAGACAGCACCCGTTCACGAGTATGACGCGTATCTCAGCCATCGCCTCCCTCAACCATGTGTTCGGGAAGGTGGCGACCCGATCAACGACGCCGCCGTAAGCAAAGACCTTTAAGTGACCTTTAAGTGTTGAAGAAGCGAAAGAAATTTGTCATGATCGCAGTAAGTGGAAAGAAGTGGTCTCTGCCTACCCCTATGGGAAACAAGCGTGATTTATAAGTATGTATAAGTATGTATGTATGTATGTAATGAATTTTATAGGAAAACTATATCTTCTAAGAAGACTTCAGTGGTTCTTGAGTTACAAACGGTTTAAATGTTTATACCTACCGAAAACTTATTTGCTGTGTTGTTGGTAAACTGACCGTGACCTATATCGATGTACCTTTAGGGATAACAGTTTTCCAACGGCAAAGTTAACTTTGTCGCGAGGTCTAATTTGTTTGTAGTAACTTCTTCGGAACCCGACACTGAGCATGGCCATACATGGTCTTGCCTGGTATTTTACGTTTTTGGTTGCTTCAGTAAAAAAATCAAAGCATACTTACCTACTTATTTTTTGGCAGTTTTTATTACCTATTTGTTGTTACAGCGGCAACAAGAAATCTTTTCTAAGAAGGAAAACGTAGGTACAGAACTAGTATTTCATAATGAGGACATTTTCAGCTTAACCACCCTCTTAAAAGGGCTCACTACCACCTTCCTAAATTAGTCACTAACAAGAGGGATGCCGCAATACGTTAGATACGTATGGAGAGATATCTCTCTCTTGTTAGTGATTTATTGGGAAGGTGTAATATAAGCGCTTTAGAGTAAGACAGCAGTTAACTTTTTAAATTCCTTGTTGACTAACGGCCAAACCCTATATTCAATCCGCGGACAGATAGGCTTACTTCGGATTAAAATTTGACACATTTTGTATGGGCAAATGTCAAATTTTAACCCGAGGTAAGCCTTATCTAACCTCGGATTGAATATAGGGTTCGGCCGTAAGCGGAGCCGCTCATCTTTCTATCGGTTATAATTATAACCTAAGGTTCATCAATATATCCCTAATGAATGACGATGTTTTGGAAAATTACACGTATGAGTATTATATGCAGGTTGATATGCATGCACAGATTATTCTATTCCATTCTATTACAACGATTACGCCGGAAATTGTTGACAGTTTACACTCGGTGCAGTTTAAGTGAATGAATGGTCTATTAATGCACATTGCATTCTAGATCGACTGCATTTATCTACGTAGGGTTTCAACTCAAAACAAAACAATATTTTTTTGTTGAATTTCGACATAATATAAAAAAGTGGTTTAAGGAAGCTCCACATTGTTAGGAACATCGATGTTAATATGTAAAGACTAAAGACATAATAAAATTGAAGAGAAGTCACAAGGAGTGCATCCCTGAGTACCTTGAAAATCAAAGTTGTATAATTTACCAGTGAAAGAGATGACAGATGAGGCATCCGAGAATTCAAATTTAGTGCTTCGTAGTAACGCCGTGTTCTATTTAAGCGATTTGCGCGCGAACGTGATGCGACGCGAAAAAAACGAATCGCTGCGCGCCTCTAAAAAGTCCTCCGTAGCCTAATCGCGCAGCGTGCGAATCTACGCAAACGGCGCGAAGCATTCATTTTTGGCGAATTTATTGACATTTCAAAACGTCGAATGTCTGACGAAATTAATCAAAACAACCATAACCAGTTTATAATAATATAAATAAAAATAATGTGAATTATTTGATTAAAAATAGTGTAATTATCCGACTACGGCGAAGCAAAAAAGATGGTTTTGATTTTAACCGGCATGTTCATCTGTTCCATCATAGCTTCTAAATTACTCATCATAATTTGAGAAATGACGTATCATTGGAAGCGTCTCGATTGTCCGTTGGTTGTATGATAGATGAAATCAAACTAGAGGACATAAAAACATGAACAATAAAAATGTTTGATGGTGCCGTGTTTGATACCCTCAGATCAAATGAAAGGGTTTAAATAGCACATTTCGAGAAAAAAATTGCTAGCACGTACCTATCCGGTAATTGTTAACATGTTTTTAAATCACGCCTCAGATGTGAGATGTGAGATGTTTCTCTTCAAGTTATTGATTTGTTAGACGATAAATCTGGGGTCCTAGGGAAAAAGGGATATAAGTCTCTCGAATATCAAGTGAAAAAGGGTTTAAGTCTAGTATATTCCGTTCAAATACATACCCTTTTATTGCGAGTTTAGTCGAGTTGTACACTTTTTCACTAGGACTCCAGAAATATTGAATAGTTTGTACTTTGTACGTAAAATTTCATAAGAAAGTAGGTATTTTCTTGTTTCATCCTTTTTCAGAAGACGGGTGTAAATGTTTCAACTTAGTTTTTTATTTTCATTTGCGTTATCTTACATTAGTTACATGTGCCATTATTGTATATTTCATCTTCTCCTTCGGGTCCGTGCCCGAATGGAGCCCCACGCGACCCTATTGATATACCTTCGCTGTCCGTCTGTCCGTCTAAACTTTAAACAACTGTATCTTTTGAGCCTTAATAGACAAGTGGTTGTTATTTTTCAGATTATAAGTTATTACACCGAATTTTTCCCGTGTGGTTGCCGGGTTAGAATAGTGCCACTCCATATCTTCCCGTGGATGTCGTAAGAGGCGACTAGGGGAATAAAGGCTTAATTGTAGTACTGTTAGGCGATGGGCTTGCAACCTGTCACTAATACGGTGGTAAACATTTTAGCCTATTTGTGCAAAATGTGGTTACAGAATTATCACCAAGTTTTTAAAGTGGTAGGTAATTCTGTAGCTCTGCCTACCCCACTCTGGGATTACAGGCATGAAGGTATGTATGTATGTATGTTCACCGAATTTACTAACACATTTAAAAAAATAAAGGAAATGAAATAAAAAAGGGTCCTCATACAAGAAACATATTTTTTTTTTCTTTGTATCGTAGAAAACTATAATGGTATATTTTTGCTTGTCGCCCAGTTCGTCTCAGATACCTTACGTAGCATAGGTACCTGGTACGGTGGACTGCAATAAATAAATACAACCCGATTAAGTCGGACCCGCGCGCACCGAGGGTATTTAAGATAATATGGTTGGAAAACGCAAAAGAAAATACTCATTTTGTAATGAACTTTATTTTTGTGCAATAAGGTCCATTTTGACTAGAACCGTTCGCTGGTAGAGCAGCAGCGGTGCGCGTCGCACCCCGCTAGCTATCTTTGCGTACAACAAAAGATACATTATTTTCATCGAAATGGCGAATGATTGTCTTTTTTATGGCACTTTTGCGATGGAAATGCAGCATATAATCATTATAATTATTATAATATAATGTAACCCAGTGTCTCACGTTAACAAATTGCACACGAACGCGATGTACTAGGTAACGCGATTTTTGACAAACCAATTTAACGCGACGCGCAACATGTGCCATGGAAATACATTGGGCTCTGTGCTTTCAAACTCTTACACAAAATGCTAAGGCTAAGTTGCTATAATAAAATACAGTCATAGTCATGGAACTAAAGTAGGTTAACTACCTACAAAACTAAAAAAATACATACTCGTCATTATTTATTACCCTATTTTAGCTAACTACGACCCGCTGGCCTATCGACTTCAAATCGGAACAATTGTTTTCATTTTGTATGCAGACAAGCCTTCGATTTTCAAAATGAAGACGATTGCGATTGCGAGTGCGTTAGACAATAAGCCTTCAGTACCCTTACCATCAATTACAATTAACCCACTCGCTAGCGAGTGGAAGCTCTGTCCCTCGCAGACCTCGCAAGTATTCTTATAGAGTGCGAGGGACAAAGCATTCGACTCGCTAACGAGTACAGTAATTGTAACTCATGGCAAGGGTACAGGCCGTACAGGTCACGATTAAATAATAACAAGATGTTAGTTTTAGTTACAATTTATTTTATGTTGCAATAGAGGAAGTTCCAGAACTCTATATAATTATTTAAAAAAAATAGCCCTCATTTTGATTTCGGAAATAAGTTTAAATCAAGCTTCGCGTCGCGGTACGTCGAATCGCACGCATGCGCGACTGGTCATGTAGGTACTTTTGAGTTGCGCAGTTGCTTTTTCTTGCGTCTCTTTTGAGTTTTTGACATACCCTTATAAGCCACTATACTATTAGTTCGCGTATTGCTAGGGAAGAAGAGGATATTGGCCCTTTACCAGAATTTACCATTAACCTGTCTGTCCCCCCCGAGTGTCAGTACTGTCACTCATGTCATTTCAGTTCAATTACTTCAATTTCATTCGTTAGTGTCATTGTACTACTTAGGCCAGTCTGAAAATTCATTTCGAATTAATTTTTTCCTATATTTCTGTATAATAAGACCGGTACAAACTGGCACTTCTCGGGGACTCTCACTTGGGCAAACTACCGGGCCTATATAATATTGATAACTCTAGTATAAAATCAGGTACGTAACCCTAGCGTATGTTGTAATTTACTTATTGAAAAATTGACTTTCGACCTTGGCAATAGATCTGCTGCCGGCGGTGGGATCAGTTGATATAGACTCGTGTGGTGCCAATTTTTTATTTAAGAATAGCCAAGCGCTCGGCAGAGATCCACGTACGAGATTAAGCCTTCAATGTATTTTTTAAATGGTCTTTTTCGTACTCAGGTAAGTTCCAATAAACAGCCTTTTTATATGTTTATACTTATCTTTACTGTAAGGGTTAAATTCTCATAGCTCTGTTATAAGTGTGAGAAATCGAGTTATATTATTCTTGCTAAGCGAGATGTTAGCATCAAATATGACATTTTAAAACATTTAATAACTGCCTGCTATAGATTTTAATTTTTGAATTAACGTTATATTTGTGTATCTACTGAACTAATAGTTTAGGCCATGTATCCTACTGTTTTAGTTTAGATTCCTAGTTAGGTAAAAATTAAATCTATGGTGGCGGAAAACTGTTAAGGGGATAGTGAATCTCCCCTTCTTACACCCTTTTTGATCTGAATATTTTTTCCCTTTCCAGTTAAGTTGCGATCTGTATAATTGTAAATTTTCTGATTATTCTAATATAGGTGTAAGGACCAATAAGTTTGACCACAGTTAAGCGCAGTTAACCCTACAATAATCGAAGTAAAAAAATGTTCCCTTGTGCGATGAAAAGTATCCCTACAATAGTATGGCTAATTTTCGTGTCACAGTTTAATTGAGTGAGTTAATGTGGCCATCTTTTTGATCAGAGGTATTTATTTGAACTAGGTTCTGCCCGAGACTTCATCCGCATAGATTTCGATTATCATTATTTCCACAAGAACTTTTCAATTTGCGGCATGAAAAGTAACCTATGTGGTTAATCCAGGGTGTAACTCTACTCAAAACTTCATCCAATTCTGTCCAGCCGTTACAGCGTGAAGGAGTAACACGCACACATGCAAACTTATGCATTTATAGTATTAGTCTGATATTTTGAGCTGATAATGTCTGTGCCCTACTCAGTCAAATGCCTTGCATTAACTAATACCAAGTAGTTGATTTTGTTATATTTAATGTTTTAGATCTATTTTAATGTTGTCTCTATTTTGCAAAAGCCTGTTTTTTCAATAATGTGCGAGACTATTTTGTAAAAGTTTGACATGATGCTGATTTGTCTATAATTACCCTCACTTTTATTGCGTTTTTTGTGGGGGAGTATAATTGTGAATGTTATGCAGTGTTCAAGTATTTCTTCCCTTTGTACTAGTTAAATATATGCAAGGGTGCATTTAAATAGCTTATTTGTGATCAAAAGAACAATTGGCAAAAATGTCCCCACCCACCAACAGAGATGAAACATGTCCCAGTTTATAGATCTTGGCAGTATGATGTATTTTTACTATTGCGATGATCGCCATATGTATGGGGTTTTCTTGGAAAGTCTTTATCATATTGTATGGAATTTGTTTAAAAATGAACACATTCTATTATTGCATGACTCTCGAAAGGTTTTGAAAAAACCCATCGATTTAGCTACTAAAATAGGTATTTTGTCTTGTTTTGGGTCCTAACGAACATTTAAACATGCATCCCGTGACTGTTGGAGGTAGGGGACGGGGTCCATACAGAATTGCCCATCACCCTTTGATCTTCTCTCGATGCGTTCCATTTTTCACACATTTTTCACTGTATCTGTCCCGCTTTTTTACCCAAAAAAAAGCAGTGTAATGTTTTCAGGGTTCATGTACTTATTCCACCATAACTTCTAAATACCTGAGCCAATTTGTATCAATTGATGTGTGTGGTATCATTAGAATGCTTTCACCATCCTGGGTGACATGGGATATTAAACTGTTTTGAATGTAAATAACAACAATGGCAAAATGACAATTATTAACATAGGTAGGTATATTGACAACAATAAAACAAATGCAGTTGGGATTTTAAAGATTGCTTTTCATATTTATCAAAGTTAATTGGCTCTTCACCTAGGTTGCGTGCCTTGTGTCGGGTTCCTATATTCAATCCGAGGATAGATAAGGCTTACCTCGGGTTGAAATTTGACATTTGCCTATTCAAAATGTGTCAAATTTTAATCCGAAGTAAGCCTATCTGTCCGCGGATTGAATATAGGAACCGGACGTTAGCCGAGTTGTTATAAAAATCATCCTTGCTGTGATGTCATACAGTTCATTAAAGTAGTCCATTGCAGTGTTCGACAAATATAATTCTTCTGTTGGTACCTTTTTTTGTAGTCTTGTTGCGCATACTAGGTATTAAGGATGTGTGATCTTGTACAGGGCCAGATCCATGTCTGGCCGGATAAGCCCCTTTAACTTTTCCTGCCTCCTAAAATACATTGCGGACCCTAGCCGATGCGAGGCCCCTATGCAGTTGCTTACACTACGTAATGATTAATATGGCCATGATCTTGTAATTCTTTCAGTGCTGTTATCAGACTTCCGTTTCTTTTTAAATGATGGCAAATATTGCGATTATCCTCATTGTGATTGCTAATTTAATTTTCTAATGATTATATTGATCTTACTAGATGTAAAGAAAATAGTTATGTAATCCGTTTTAATTGGTAGAAATAAAGGATACCTACCTACAGGCATATTTATATAAGTATTTGTAAAAGAGATTAAATTACCAGAATCTCTTTAATTTACACAATTTTGTATCTTTAACAATGTTTTTGTTACGTAACATTGTTGACAGAAGTAAAATAAAAAAAACATGGAGCAAAAAGTTTAATTATGCAAAAAAAACATCGGTTCTACTAATTTAGCTATCTTCAAATTGACTTGTTAATTAATTTGCCTTAAATTTCATTTCCAAATTAGCATTGTAGTTTGGTTCTATCCAAATCCATCCAGCCATTTCAGGTTGAAATGTTAACAAAATTCAAATTATTCAAAATTATTTATTTTGAACAATAGTTTTTACACCGGTGTTGAATCCTCCTTTCAAACTAAGTTAAACACTTGTGTTAGGAGGAATTCGCTCTTTCTTACAAATTGTTGGTTGTAATGTTAAAAAATAAAACTAAGCATAGTTGTAGTCTAAAGCAACAATCCTACAACTAAATATCTCACCAAATCTTTTCCTTTAAGTAAATAGCACTAGTTTACAAATTTGCTTAGCAAATAATTTTCTGAATTCACACAGATGAGTAAATAATAAATTAAAATTAAATGTGCGAACGCGAATTAAGACTGCGCCGAGCGTACGCCGGATGTCAGTGGCGCCCTCATTATTAATATTGAGTTTTCTAATAAACTAAAGTTTTTTCTTGAAATCGGACGATGCTTTTTTGTACTACAAATGAAAACACAACTTATAGGATATATCATATAGTTTACTAACAATTGACCTTCGAGTTATCAACTAAACGGAAAAAAGTGGCCACCTTTTCCGGTTAAGCTGACTACTCAAAGGATAACTGTTATCAAAGTTTATCACGTATCCCATAAATTGTGATTTTACTTGCGCTACAAAAAAGCATCGTCCAATTCCATGGAAATTCTTTAGTTTATCAGAAAACACTAGGTATAATAGCAATGAGGGCGCCACTGGACGCTCGACGTTTGCTCGGTGCAGTCTTAAAGCATAGGTACGTGTAGCTCAATATCATCGTAACTTTTACTTTTGAGCCAAGTTGTAGTTAGATTTTTACATTCTCTGAAGGTTTTGTAGTAAATTTTAGTTTTTCTATTGAATTGTCTTTTAGCAAAATTTGTTCTCGATTTTGATATTTGCTTTATTACTGTATAGGATTTTGTTTTTTCAATGTAAAATCATCTCGTTTCAAACTTTTACATTTATAATATTAGATAAATGATTCAAGAATCAAACGGCTGTTTAGATTTAATACAACGGTTAAGATAAGTATAAAATCCCTGTTTCTCTTTCTTGGTTTTTCTGTATTATTTCTGTCTTCAAGTAATATTTTCCTTTGTACCAGATTTTTGGATTGGGGCCTAGTTGGGCTTTATCCTTCTTATTGACTTAATCTAGCAATATTGTCTATCTGTATAATCTAGCAGTACTTGTGGGAGGACCTTGTGCAATGTGCAGGGTCCGTCCGGGTTGGTACCACCATCTTATCCATTAACCTACCGCCAAGCAGCATTGTTCGCATTGTTGTGTTCCGGTTTGGGGACAAGACAGCCGGTTAAATGACTAGCATAGAGGCATTCCATCTTAGTCCTCAGGGTTGGCAACGCATTTACAGTCTTACGATTGCGGTCTTGTGAATGCGAATGTCTATGGGTCACAGTTTCCACTTACCCTGGTGGCCTGTGTGCTCGTTTGCCAAACTATGCCATAAAAAATATATATATATGTTTACTCTTATTCCAGTTACGACCACCATAATGGGGGCCGGCCTTCTCAATCAAATAGCCAATGGGCTGAGCATGCTGACGATCCTGTCATGCTTGTTTCTGAAAGTCCCTCAGATCATGCAAATACAACGTACAAGATCTGCTCAGGGGCTTTACATACAAGCCATCGTTATGGAAATCACTGGGTGAGTATTATAATTAATGTGAAATCATAGTTTCCGTTTTTGAATGTGAATTTCCTAGATGCAACAAACCATTGCACTGAGGTGTAATAAAACGGTTTAAATGGCCAAAAAGCATACCAGAGGCCATTAAGATATGGTTATATAGTCATAGGTGTTCCTTATGTAATCCATAATAACTTTTGTCCTAAAGTCTACCTGACACTTTTGTCCTAAACAATTTTTGACATAATAACATTTTTTCATAACATCAATTGGTTCTAAACATCTTTAGCTATAAGTTTACATGACCTAAGTGTCTAAATTTCTAATAGTATTTATACGTATCATCAAAGACATTTATGTCTTTGATGATACTTGCATTTTGTTATAACAAAATGCAAGTTAGACATCAAACTTATCAGGCTTAAATAAAATAATAATGAGATCGCACCCTTCTGATTATGTTTAATGTAATTATGATGTAAACTTTTAGGACATTTAAATGTGTTTTTTTTTCTATATTAGTACATACAATGTAGGTATTTATCAGCTGTAGGACAAACAATATTAAGATACTCGTATTGAGGATATTGATGATACTAGGGCTGTGCGTTAATGGTATTGGGGAATAATAAATTGGCCAAAATAACCTTCGCATATACAAGTGACTTTAAACTGATAATACTGAACACTTGATTGTGACTTGATATTAATACAATTTAAACCATTGAGCCAAAAAAAGGGGAAATATTAAACTTGGAAAAAAAAACTTAAAATTAAATTAGCGCGAGGATAGGGGTTTAGTTTAGGGAGAAGTGTGTGTTAAGTCCCTTGTCTATTAAATGTCATGTTTATACTGCCATATTTTATATATGAATTATCTTATCATAGTTGTTTGAATAAAGTGACAAGGTACTAAAGTGTACACATATTTATGAACTCTACTGCACAAAATTGATTTTGTATTACCTATTTGAAGTAACCCGGTAGACCCATGAACTCTTTGTGTTATTCCACAGATTCACCATAATGACGTTGTATAATTTTACCAACAATTACAACATGATGACCTATCTCGAATACCCTATCATCCTCGCTCAGATCTATGTTCTGGTGTTCTACGTGTTGAAGTACAAGAACCTGCTCTATGTCCCGGCATTCCCTATTGGTGTGATGGCTTATATCATTATCGGTGGTAGCTTCGCTTTCGATGTTTTGCCAAAGGACCTTCTTGCGTTTCTTGTGGTGAGTAAGCAAGAATAATATTTAAAGTTTGATTGATTTAGTTTTTTGTGGTTATCAAGTGGTCCTCAATAAGTATTCTGCCGTAATGCCAAAGAATAATTACAAAGTAATGCTTAATAATTTTAAATTTAATGTGGTTACCAATAGAGTATAGAATGCTTCGACTGCTACAGTGCAATTAGCCGACTTTGATATTATGGTAGTATGCATATCGTTCCTCGAGATTCAGGTTACGTCCTGTTCCCATTAACGACCGGCACAGTTTCGTATTTAAATGCTGATAATAGAATGAATAGAGAAACTGAATCTGGGAATCGTGTGAGGTACCTATATTTAATGATATACACGCTTGATTGATACTTGTACATTCTGTTTACGATTAAATAACTATTAACCATACGTTTTGTTTAAACAAAACTGGTTTGCAGTAGTATTGAGGTTATGTGTCAAAAAGTACTGATTTGTTTACATCCTTTGTCATTTCTATTGATCCCGACCTTATGTTTATTTCGAATGTTCTTTATTTTTTCCTAATTGGTGGTTTAATCCATAATAATTATATTTCTAAGAAACTTTTGTGGACAGTTTGAGAATCGTTTTGTATTACCCAATTGATGGTTTACAAACTGATTTTATCTCAGATCTGAATAAAGGTGCAACCGCACCGCTGCTTAACGGTGCGTCAAAAACGGCGCCATGTTGTTACTATGACCCCGTCTTTAGATGGGGTCGCACCTTACAACCATTAACCGAAGATCTAGTAGGAGTCGCCAGTAACAGATGGATGCGATAACCTATCCTACCTAACCGACAGTAAACCAGTGTTAATAAAACCTGAAACTATATAAATTCTCAAATAATAATTTAATAAAATTATATTAATTACTTTGTTTTATGTTACTTTAAATGTCCGTGTGAACTCTTTTGTGATTGTGATTTCTCTGTGTAAAGTCAACCGACTCCATGGGTTTCAAGGTACAGGCTCAGCCTAGTTTGAAATCCACCGGATACTGCTTTATTTGTAACTATGTGACTTGTGAAAATAAAAAATATTCTATATTCTATTCTATTCTATATAGTTACAATCAAATTAGTTAAACCTTTTCAGCCATTCTGCAGCCCTCTCAGCGGATTCGCCAAGGTCACCTACATGTACGGCATCATACAAGCGGGCAACGCCGACTCCGTGTCCCTCACTACTTGGGTGATTTCGATCACCACTAACTTGAGTAAGTTCTTACGCCATGAGGCTGTCAGGAAAAAGTTTGAACGCCTTACGTCGTATACAACAAAATGTTTAACTTACAGGCCAAACGTGTTTGCTATGCTATGTAAATTGCAACTTAATTCATACGAAACAAAGTATTATTTATTAATCTACTATTTGTACGACGGTGGCGTCCGTGGCACGACATTCAGTGGTCGGCCAATTCTACATTTGAGACTTTTTGTATACGTTTTGACACAACTAAACTGAGCTTTAGCTTAAATCTAAAGGCCATAGCCGGGTTTCCATAGTAAGTCGGCCCTTACATCAAATGGGCTCGGGGATGAAAATCTAGGGGTGTCACTACTTCACAACCACATAAAAAAAAAACGTTTTTTTTTTTTTTTTTTTTTGTACGATAACTAGTATTCGTTTTTTGGGTGGCGATGCAAATCTATCTAAAGAACGTCATTTCAAAAGGGTCTAGCAGGCTAAGCTAAGAAGAATGGCCCCCACGAGGGATTGTGTTCTACTTTTAGGTGGAGTAGTGGCAAGATCTAAGAACACTGTATGCCTGATATCAGCCTCCGATCTTCTTTTGTTTCAGATTTATTCACGAAAATGTTAAAAAGTCAAGGTAATTTTTAAACTGTAATTATAGCTAAACCTAGCCAGCGAGGGTAACCAAATAAAATCAGAATTGTGGAGGATATAATGGGGTTACTAATAATACATATTTTTACTGACCTTCATGTCCTTAAACTTAGATGAAAAAAAAAATTGTTTTTTTTTCGATTAATTTTTTTGCCACTTCTCGCGGAGACACAACTACCAAAAAAATTACGTGACAAGCCACAATTGTCAACTACGTATACATTCAAAAACATTTTCAAATATCATGGTGCGTCATGTCAACAAAAATAAATAAACGAACGTATATTTACTATATCATGTCATATTAATAGAGTAGTAATAGCAAATGAGTATGTAAGTAAGTAGGTATAACATCCTCTTTCGTTCATTATAAAATAATTCAATGACATATGTCATATATTTACGACTACTCAGTTTCTAGCTATTTTTTATGTCGTTTCTTGCAATAATGTCTGAAAGCAGATGTAAATGTTGTAATAGATGTTTACGCAAAACGAAAGGCAACAAAAAAGTAATACAGAAGAGCTCTTTTTAAGATCCTTACCAAACGTTGAGATTTCTCTTTCGGACGAAAATATTGCCCTAACGAAAATTTGTAACTATTGTAGCATCGAATTTAGTTATACATGGGACGATGAAGAGTATGATTGTGTAAATATGCAAGAATTGTATTGTTCTGTTTGCTCTTCTGAGTTATTTATCGATATGAAATGGTAGGTACTAACATTTTCTTCTGTCAATGAGCCTACAATAAATTCTTATTACTTATTATTTTTGACTTTCCTTATTTGTGTAGAATAAGAAAGAAAAAAAACACATTTAGAATAATAGTACCATAGCTAATACATTTGATTTGCAGCTGACGACAAAATATACGTTCGTTTATTTATTTTTGTTGTCATGACGCACCATGATATTTGAAAATGTTTTTGAATGTATACGTAGTTGACAATTGTGGCTTGTCACGTAATTTTTTTGGTAGTTGTGTCTCCGCGAGAAGTGGCAAAAAAATTAATCGAAAAAAAAAACAATTTTTTTTTTCATCTAAGTTTAAGGACATGAAGGTCTGTAAAAATATGTATTAGTAACCCCATTATATCCTCCACAATTCTGATTTTATTTGGTTACCCTCGCTGGCTAGGTTTAGCTATAATTACAGTTTAAAAATTACCTTGACTTTTTAACATTTTCGTGAATAAATCTGAAACAAAAGAAGATCGGAGGCTGATATCAGGCATACAGTGTTCTTAGATCCTGCCACTACTCCACCTAAAAGTAGAACACAATCCCTCGTGGGGGCCATTCTTCTTAGCTTAGCCTGCTAGACCCTTTGAAGCAAATCGCTTGAATACATCCAGAAAAAACAAACATGAAAAAAAATCTTGAAAAAATCATAAGTCAAAAACTATTACAAGTAGGATGTTCATACTCAACTAAAATATTCTTCATCACAAGAGGTACTGACAAAAAAATCCCCGAGCCCATTCGATGTAAGGGCCGACTTACTATGGAAATCCGGCTATGGCCTTTATGTTTTTGCTACAAGTGGCTTTAAAGTTGGCGAAGGCATAACCGCTTGGCACCGGTTCGGCTCAACGTGAGACATTGAAAAATGAGCTTTGATTTGTATTAGTACGATACATTTTTAAGGTTCAGTGGAATCACGGCTTTGGCGTCCGACCTAAAGTCTTAATTATTTATTTATTTATAATAGTTGTTCTTAAGAGATTTCCAGCTTATTTTTTTAACAGATTCGCTGCCAAGTCGAGCTACAACTACACACAGATTGCACAACAAAAATGAAATCCGGTCTTGTTTCTTTTAACCGCTTCAATGCCACGGTCGGCAAGACACGATACTAGCGTATTTTCGTGACGCTTTCCTGTAGAGTTGTTAATATTGCAGTCGAACGTGGTGTTCAAAAGGTGAACTTACATAATAAAGGTCGTCACTATTCAGTACGACTACGCATCCTGGCTAATTAAGAAACACCTACGCAAATATTCACTATACGTGTGTTCACAATTATAAAGAAACTCGGCTTTGAATTTATTTTTTCGAGTGATTGAGGAAGTTTTGTGTTATGTATAATATGAGGACAGTCACACGTTCTTAATGAATCATATGCAAATCTGTTTCTAAAATCGATTTATATGATAAAGAGTACGCATCATCGTATATTTCATTTCTTAAATAAGTAGGTATGTATAGTGTTTTCGATAGTTAGTTCCCGATTCGCCAGATTCTTGTTTCGTCGGATTCTTTTTAACGAGACTGTCACATTTATAAGTAACTAGCGACCCGCCCGCGGCTTCGCCCGCGTGGAATGTATTATACATATAAACCTTCCTTAAGAATCACTCTATCTATTAAAAAAAACCGCATCAAAATCCGTTGCGTAGTTTTAAAGATTTAAGCATACATAGGGACAGACAGCGCAAGCGACTTTGTTTTATACTATGTAGTGATTCCGGCGAAACAAGACTCCGGCGAATCGGCAACTAACCTTTTTAATTTATGAAGTCCATACACTACTTAATTTTACATGCATTAGGGTGACTCCACGGGCGTTTCAACCGTCATACAAATTGAAATATTGACCGACACCAAGCAGCAGACTTTCACACTAAGATGTACTGTGACCGTATTTCTTGTTACAATTGATAGAATTTTAACCATATTATGGCAGATTTCTTTAGTATACTAATACTAGGAACTGACAGAGGTTGAAACGCCCGTTAAGTAAAAAACCGGTCAAGTGTGAGTAGGAGTCAAGCAGCAAGGGTCCCGTTCCGTATCTAACTCTAGCTTACTGACACTGGGTGTAGGAGCTATGATTGTGACGTGATTTTTCCAATTCCAGTCCGCATCTTCACCGTATACGAGGACTCAGCTGATCTCAAATTGATGGGCAACTTCGCGATCGCCACCTTGCTTAGCGCCGGGGTTCTTCTGACAGCACTGATGTATAAATCGGCACCCGCCACCCAGGCCCCTGCCTCCGGCCCCCGCCGCAGGAGGAGCTCCCACGAGGATTAAGATGAGTATGGGCACGCCAAAGTCGGCTAGTCCAGTCAGCGGAATTTAGTGCTAGGCTCGATTACTGTAATTCTGTCGACTGTGGCACTTGTTCAAAAACATGGGGTTGTATACGTTTATTCGTTTTTATAATGCGTAGCGCGTTTTATAGTTTTGCTATTGAAGTTTTTTCATGGTCATTTTGAAAATGCAGTG
Source organism: Acleris emargana (assembly GCA_927399475.2). Classification (NCBI taxonomy): domain Eukaryota; kingdom Metazoa; phylum Arthropoda; class Insecta; order Lepidoptera; family Tortricidae; genus Acleris; species Acleris emargana. Next base: position 8,201,051 of record OV656835.1, on the reverse strand, counting down.
CAATTTATTTTAAGGTTAGCTATATTTGTTACTCATATTTGTATTCCTTATTTAAATAGTAATTTATGTTAATTAATCTTTTAGGTGATGTACAATTTGGCTATGCCATTTTTATTTTTGAGTGTCCTAGTCATTATCAAAATTGAAAGCCATTTAGTATGGGGTACATATCCTGTTAAGCTTCTAAACGTGAGACGTAATGTGACTCCTATTGTCTGCGAGGCAACACAAACAATACAGATCGGCTTTCGTGAAATTTTTAGTTGCGACGTGATAGAAAATCCCATTCGGACGTTATTTTGTGAAAGTGATATTAAGTCTACCTAGTTTTATTATGTTATCTACTCATTTATATAGATTTAGATATCGTTTTGAATAAGTTAAGGATTAACAATTATTACTTTTATAAGTACGCCATTCAAATCGGTTGTGTTTTATACATATTGCTTTATTTACTGATTAGTCTTGCGGCTGTTAGTGCTGCAGTAATACCAAAGAAGGCGGCTAACTCCGTAGCTGTAATATAAGCATTTTAGATTTAATGTTGTTATCAATAGAGTATAGAATGCTTTGATTACTATATTGCAGTTAGCCGCTTTCTTTAGTATTGCTTTGGATTGCTGCTTCTCGTTGTTAGGAGTAAAATGTTTTAACCCCAGTCGGTACGATACGGCAGTAATTTGTTCCACGCTTTATACAGGGTGGAAAAAACGAACGCCACATAGACGGCAACTACCTTAAATATTGGAATTAGAAAATTCTATGCAAGGGAGACTTACGTCGTGTTTTATGATACAGATCGAAAGGGTTATTGATTGTGGTCATTTATATTTCATACACATACACCATTAATATTTTTAATTTCTTTAAAGAAAAAAAAATCTTTATTATTTATTTTTACTTTTTTTGGGGGAGGCCTATAGCCAGCAGTGGACTATTTTTTTTAATTTCTTTAAAGAAAAAAAAAATCTTTACTATTTTTTTTACTTTTTTTGGGGGATGCCTATGTCCAGCAGTGGACGTCTTTCGGCTGACATGATTTTACACTTTTAAACTAAATAAAAACCGTAAAAAGAACACGACTTTATTGTTTTATCATATTCGACCAGTTCGATTCTCCGATATGGCCGACGAATTTTCAAAAATCCAAAATTGCAGATTTTATTTTTTTCTCAAAAATAAAAGTAAGTCCTTTGCGTAGAATTAGCAATTTTCAATATTTAACGTAGTTGCCTTTTTCCACCCATTGTATAGTAGGAATTTTATTAAGTGACCCGGTTAGCAAAGAGTGACGGCATATGACGTCCTAGCGTCTGGAGAACATAAAAATGCGTTGCGGCGGTTAAGCTGTTGAGGCATTTACCTGTAGGTTTTTTTTTGTGTACCCGTTAACTTACGCTATTCTTTTTAGTTGTAATGTTGGCAACAGTCTTTTATTTTACTACAATAGAAACCCGATTTAAAAAAAAATGAGTAAAGTATAGTTTATGCAGCAAATCCAATTTTTTTATAAAAAAATCTCCCAGTTTTTTTTTGTCAAAATAGTCATTATAAACGTTTTTTCTGTCATACCCAGCATTAACCGAAAAAAAAGTAAAGGAACAGTGGCCACATTGTGCTCACTGTAAAATTTCAAAAAAGTTAACCAAAATTAATATAGGTACGAGATGCAATACGTGCAATATTATACATAATATCCGTCACCTGGTTTTCTCTTCCGAAAGCAGTGGTCACGTTTAAGTTTATATTATTTTGAGGATAGTTTTAATTTTGGCATTTAATGCAAACTAATTAAGTATATTTTTTTCAAGAAATTAAATTCTTAACTTTTTAGTTTACTATGCGGCGGCCAAAAGTTTTCAAACTTGCAATAGAATTAGTAGAAATTGGATAAATATTCAAATATTAATAATTAATGGCGAAATGATAATAAATATTAGGGGCAATCTTAAAAAAAACTGAAAAATAACTACTACTAAAATAACTTTTTTTTTTATCTCCTAAGTAACATGAGACCGATTCCTCAAAATCCCGAATTGTATAAAATAACGCCGCTATTTCTGTAAGTTTCTAAATTACAATAGTCTCATGTCAAAGAAGAATTAAAATCAAAATAGTCCTTATTTTTGGGTAATGGTAAATCAAGTGGCAACTTTGTGATGACGTAGAAAGTATTTCGGAAGGGAAGACATTGTCTTGATATGTATTTATTTATTTATCTACTAGACCGTGGTACACTAAAATATAGTTTTATTAACTTTTAAAGGCACTGCATAATAATATTTTTGAAAGGTCTTATTAATGCAAATTGTAGGTTAAAATCAAGATCTTTATGTTATTACAACATTATCCTTCTTACGTATGCATTTTGTTAGTATAATGTGCGAGTTTATGGTCGTCAAAGAGTAGCGATATTCTTGCCTGTCGGGTTTTTTCCTAGTGCCTGGAAGCAATAACTATAACCTAGCCACACAGGAGTTGACGTCATAAATTCATAGCTGTCGGATGTGCAATATTATTTTAATTTTTTCATTAGCATGCAGCGCTGCAAGCTGCAACGGTTGGCGGCGAACAATTATTTTTATAATCTTTTACTAAGTTCAATATAGTATTATTAGTCTAGATCACTAAGTTCATTCAGCTTTCTACTTTAAAGGGTCTCCAAAAAACAAGGCTGTGATAGACGGATGAAAGGAAATAGGGTTGGAAAAAAAAAGCATGCTGAAAAGTACACTGGTCGTTTGTTTTATTTTTAGTATTTTTAAGCTATTTAGCATCGTCCTTCTCTACCGGCTGTTTTTAGAATAATGAGTTGGTTAAAAAAAGTTTATTACCCTCCTGTTTTCGTTTGCATTTTCCTCATTCATTTTAAACACACGCATAATATTCCGAGTCGCATGCACGCTTTTTCAGACGCGTGTTTGCCCATTTTGTGAAATTTACATGTTAGTTTTGCAGTAGACCCGAAGGGCCAAAGGCATCCTGAAGGTCAATCAAGGTCTGCAACTTGAGCGATTGGAATATACCCTTCAGGAAATAAATGATTTTGAGAAAATAATTTAACCAGTCAATGCAATAGAATGTGCAGATATGAATTTATCCTGTAGCAAAATTAAAACTCTAAATAAATTGTGGTATCAATGGAAAAATGATTTTTTTTTAGATGATACTAATTCACCATTGTCATTTTTGTTTTCAGCCGACCATGGAAAGATACTAATAGTAAAAAAAAAGTTTTTCTGATATGAGTTGCTAGTTCCTAGTAGGTTAATTTCTTAACATATTTATTTTTAACCGTTATAATATCTTGAAAAAGCGGGCTATTGGCCGCAGGGCAGCTTGTGGCGAGCTGTTGGTGAGTGGCGCCACCGCGGACCTGAGTTCTCCCGAGGGAAGGTCCTGTTCCTCACCTCACGCTTGCTTTCACCGGCCGGCTGGAGTGTATAATGACGAGGAACAGACCCTCACCTCTGGCTTGCCTTTATCGGCCGGTCATAGTGGAGTCGCAAGAGCTATATGCTCGAAGGGTGGATGTGCTTCATAAGTGACGAGAGAGCACCTTATGGTCGCTTTAAAATCCAGAAGCGCCTCTCTACCCTTAGCCCCTCTGGAAATTATGCCTCCCTGCTGCTATGTATATGCGGCTATTTCGGGAGGCTCATTTCATTGAGTTGGCTAGTCACCGCCTGCCATTTCAGCCAAAGTAATTAGCTTTGGCCAGGCAGGCGCCATAGTTTCATCAATAACCCTATTATTAATGTCCCCATTCTTTCTGAAATAGCCCTACACTAACCTGTGGTTGTCCGTGGGAGCATATTTCTATAGTGTGAACTCAGGGACAATCGCCGGTTGGTGTCCCATCACTTTTCTAAAACTTATCTAAAGGGCCTCTGCCTGTTGACTGCTGCTCCAAGTACGCCTTTCAAAGGTCCGGGACTCCCATAGTCCCGTGATTTGTAAAGAAATATGATTTGATATTATTTACATACATATATACCTTTACGCCTGTAATCCCAGAGAGGGGTAGGCAGAGCTACATAATTACCTACTACTTTAAAATCTTGTTGATAATTCTGTAACCACATTTTGCACAATCAGGCTAAGATGTTTACCAGCGTATTAGTGACAGGTTGCAAGCCCATCGCCTAACAGAACTACAAGCCTATATTCCCTTAGTCGCCTCTTACGACATCCACGGGAAGACATGGAGTGGCACTATTCTAACCCGGCAACCACACGGGATTTGATATTATTTAAGAATTATAAAATAACTTTCAACTTCTTTTACTTGTTATTTAAACGGAATGTATTTAACCGTTTTCTTGTCTCTATTAAGAATAAGTCTTGTTGGTATATTTAGTTTTTAAAATTGATTTAAAAAAATGCAACTATGTGCATTGTAATACTCGAACACGTGTACAAAATATATATTTTAGTTATTATAAATAATAACTCATGTGCCATTGCTACAAATTAGTTTATCATTTATCTTATTATGTTCATTACTCATCATGTTTATTAATTGGCATGAATATGACCAACATGCAGTGCGATATCTAGGTATGAGAGTGAGTGAGAACAGAATGAAAGAAAACCTCTTTATAAATGGAGGTGCCCTTGAAATGTCCTTAATAATAAATAGTCAAAAAAGGAGCAGATTTTTCATTAATCATTATATTTTGCATAACGAAAAAATACGTCGATGGGACTGATAGTTTTTTGTTTGAAAATTTGTTCCTTGTTTAGTTACCAATTCCGATACATTTTTGGGTAACAAAATATACAAAAACGATGGGTAACAATTACAGCTCAAATTAAAAAAATACCGTTTTAATTTCTACGTATATTCCTAGTTAGTCTTGTGTTTGCTAAACGAATCCTGTTCTGTATACTGAATATCATAGATCGTCTATTACCCTTTGACCACCCGAGTCGCCCAGACCAGTCAATGGACTTTCGTAACGCGGACGGCCAGATGTCAGTGTTCTCCGTTTCATACATTACGGGTGCTATTCCGACTTCTCCGCACTATGTTGTTCGCACTGTGAGCTAGTGTGATTCCTTCTCCCAATTTCCCGCAGTGCGAAAAGATAGGAAAATAATTTCCCACCAGTCCTCATTCCACGTTGAGTTATTTGCGAGTTACTTATCCATTTGTTCCCAGTGCGGGTAACTGGGAGATTGAATCCCACTAGTCCTCAGTGCGAACAAAATAGTGCGGAGAAGTCGGAATAGCATTATGACATCCTGGCACGTTAATTGTTTTAGGTTCCGGTGGTCAAAAAAAAATTGAGGGACGTTAACCCCTTCGCGTGTATACAATTGAGGCTTGAGTAATAATTCTGCTATTGACTTAAAAAGGAAAGGTACCCAACTTTCCGGCTCCGATTTGATTTATATTTATACTAGCGGACCCGACAGACGTTGTCCTGCATGATATAGGGTAAAGTCACCTTAAATGAGTGCGAAGAGTGGGAAATATATCTTTCGTACTCTTCCCACTCATACAAAGTATATGCAGAGGCCGACTACAGGTCTCTGGCTGACCACTGGTGACTTTACCCTACCAAGCGATTAGAATAACCTAGATACCGACTGCAGCGCCATCTGCCGGGTTTATTTGTGAATCTAAACCATCCTCGAATCCACTTAAACACACACAAAAAAATTGATTCAAATCGTTTCAGCCGGTTAGGAGGAGTTCACTGTCAACACACGGATAGAAGAATTATACACCGTGGGAACGAGTAACCCGACAAATTTTAACCATCGATTCTAGAGCCAATTTGTAGTATATAATGTGATATACGAGGGCTGTTTGATAAGTCGTTTTAAAAAGCAAAAAAGATTGTTTTTTTTTTAACAATTTACATTTATTTCTCAGCATAGTCTCCATTGAGGGCCAAACACTTGTTCCAGCGAGTTTCCAATTTTTTTATGCCCTCCAAAAAATACGTTTTGTTGAGGTCTTCAAAATAGCCGCTTACACCTGCAATGCAGTCCTCATTTGTCAAAAATGTTTGCCCTCCTAGCCATCTTTTCAGATTTGGAAATCACTACATAGTATAAAACAAAGTCGCTTGCGCTGTCTGTCCCTATGTATGCTTAAATCTTTAAAACTACGCAACGGATTTTGATGCGGTTTTTTTTAATAGATAGAGTGATTCTTAAGGAAGGTTTATATGTATAATACATTCCACGCGGGCGAAGCCGCGGGCGGGTCGCTAGTAGGTAATAATCGCACGGAGCTAGGTCCGGCGAATACGGAGCATGCGGAACCAGCTCGAAGCCCAACTCGTGGATTTCGGCCATTGCAATAGTGGACGTGTGAACTGGGGCATTGTCTTGATAAAAGAGGACTTTCTTGGGGGGCAATTTTGGTCGTTTTTCCAACAATTCGGCATTGCAACGGTCCAATAACTCTGCGTAATAACGACCAGTGGTAGTCTTTCCCTTTTCCAAGTAATAAATCATAATTATTCCTGGACTTCTTCAACAACATCCTCAGTAGTGACTTCGATTGGGCGACCAGAGCGTGGAGCATCAGATGTGCTTGACCGACCACGTTTAAAATAATTTATCCAGTTATAAACAGTCTGCAACGTTGGTGCGTTAGTGCCATGAACAGAATCAAGTTCAGTTTTTATTGTGGCAGCACTGCAACCCTTCATAAAAAAATGTTTTATAACGGCACGAAATTCAGATTTTTCCATAGTTGTTGAAAATTTACGAGTGATCACAGTTAAACAATAGTTAAACTGACAAAAACTTGTTTTTTTTTTGCTGAATTTTTGACAGTCTTCATTTGAAAGATTGTGCATGCCAGTGTTAATGCCATTTACCAGAAAAAAGGTTTTACAAATAGTTTTTAAAAGGACTTATCAAACAGCCCTCGTACAGCATTTGGGAAACTGCGTCAAGTCTTTTCATCGCTCATACCGCAAAGTCTAAAGACGAAAGTCTTTAACGAGTGTGTCCTGCCAGTAATGACATACGGAGCCGAGACGTGGACACTGACAGCGCGATTGGTTCACCAATTTAAGGTCGCTCAGCGGGCTATGGAGAGGGCTATGCTTGGAATATCTCTGAAGGATCGAATCCGAAACAAAGTGATTCGACAGAGAACCAAGGTTGTCGATATAGCCCAAAGGATTAGCAAGCTGAAATGGCAGTGGGCCGGTCACATCTTTCGCAGAACCGACAATCGTTGGGGAAGACGTGTTCTTGAGTGGAGACCACGGCTTGGCAAACGTAGTGTGGGACGCCCTCCAGCTAGATGGAGCGATGACATAAAAAAGTAGCTGGCAGTGGTTGGAAACAAAAAACTCAGGACCGAGCTCAGTGGCGTGCCATGGGAGAGGCCTATGTCCAGCAGTGGACGGAGATGGGCTGATGATGATGAATGTGATATAACATGTAGCCCAATAACGCATAATTTCAGTTTTTAATTATTAAAAAAAAAAAAAACATAATTAATTGAATTGAAACTCTGTCACCTTAACGTGAAGCAATATTTTCTAAGAAAGATTCATCTTGTAAATAGCAATGTCATCAACGTACAACGTAAATTAATTTAATCAATTTCTTAGTAAATAATGCTTTAGGTATGGGTGACAAAGTTCAAATTAAATTAACTATGGAATATATTTTTAAATAATAAATATCTTGGAAATTATGCTTTATTGGACTACATGTTATATCACATTATATACTAGAAATTGGCTCTAGAATTCATGTTTAAAATTTGTCGGGTTACTCGTTCCCACGGTGTATATAAAGAAGATATGTTAGATAATACTCTAACATAACGGACACATGTTTTTTTTAGCTGCCCAAACTCAACCAATACTAAGAAATTTCCCTCCAAAGTACTAAAGTGACAAAAACCTTTAATAAATAAAAAAAAACTTCAAAGTTTCATACTTCTCATGGTTTCACTCACTTCCCTTTTTGCTGTAAAATATAAGCTCGAAATAACATATACTCAGGGACAAAAAAAACGGGTCAGAGTGCGTTTTTCATGAAACGAGGCTATTTCGAAGCCTTGGTTCCTTGCCAGGGGTTGTTTTGAGTGAGGTTTCATGGTGGATACTCCGAGATTCAAATGTTCTAAGGATACCTAACTTATCGCACAAACAGTTAACACCACAGCGAGAGAGTTTGGGTCAGCATTTGGATTTCCTTACATTTTATTGCCATTTTAGTTGTTTTACTGAACATGATCAATTCCGGCGTTAGCCGCAGATTCAATCAATTGGGTATCCTAGGCACTCTGGAAGTCCTGTATCGATGCTCGGTGTATCTATCATCAGGTTTCACTAAAAGCATCTCCTGGCGAGGCACCAGGGCTTCTAAATAGCCTCTTTAGTATGAAAAACGCACTCTGACCCGTATTTCTTGTCCCTCAGTGTATAATCAACCCAGTAATTAAGTAGCAATTTGCTTTAACAAAACTCTACAGAACTTGAAAGTTTTGGTCACTTTTAGTACTTCGGAGGACAATTTGGGCAGCTAAAAAAAATACGAGTCCGTTATTTTAGAGTACTCTCTAACATATATATAAAAATAAATCAAATCTGAGCCGGACAGTTGGGCACCTTTCCTTGTAAGTCAAATAAATCTGTAGTCTCAGTAATATAACATCTCAGTTGTATATAATATTATTTATTAACTTAAAAAAAAAAAGCATATTACTCAATTATAATCGAACTTCGTACTAGTGAAAGTTATTTTATTGGTTAGGCAGTTGCGTGATTACCCCCAAACATACAATGAAAATACAATGTTACCTATTTTTATATTAATATATGAAAGCCAATCTGTATTGTTAATTTCCTGTATTACCTCGTAATGTCGTACATAAGATAATGTATTGGAAAGTAAAAGGTGTTTTTAGCAGAGGTTTTTATGCGCTCGAAATTTGTGTCAGGTTTAACTTTTTGCGCTTTTTATGACATGATTATATAAACTTAGCAAAAAGTAAGGTTGAAATATTCTTTCCGGTTCTCAGTGTCATTAAAATGCAACTGAACTTGCAGTAGGTTCTTGATAAATTATAGTCGTTAGGTAATAAACAATAGATTGATTATGCTATTCATTCACTCATATCAATAGTATAACATTGTCCCTTACTTCAAGTAGCTGACGTTGTTTCATAACTCGTAATAACAAATACTCGTAAATCCAATGTACTCCTTTCTAAAGTAAGTCATTTCTATAATATCCGCCAAATTTCTTTGCAAAGTCAATAAAACTATCGTCATAAGTGAGTAGCCACATTTAATAGGCCAGAAACATTGAAACATCCGGATTTAACCTCTCAGTAAGTACAATATAAATAGTCACGTGCAATACACCCAGGATTAAACAAACCGGAATCCGCCTAAGCATTTTTACGTTCCAATTGGCACATAAAACGGTAATCAAGAAGTAGTATCAGTAATAACAATTCAATTCAAATTCAATGTTATTTACGACATTAACGGCCCAATCCTATGTCAAATTTCAATCCGGATTAAGCCGGTATCCGTTACATAAGGTTTTACAAACTAAAATCTGCGCATACTACCTTCGGTTGTTTTAAGTTAGTTTAAGTGGCAAGGTATAATCATCGTTACTATTAGTTTAAGGCGCAGACGTTTGAACGTCAATATATTATTCATAAAGTATACTTTAGAAGTTATTTTATATTATTGCAAAGGAATTTGGCAAATGTGTGTATTATCAAATAGTAATCCCCAAAAATATGGGCGCACAGTATTGTCATAAATAATAGGTATATGATTTAATTTGGGCTGGTGGCGCATTTCGTGTACGGTACATTATATTTAAGATCAATGGTGTGATATGAAAAATATTCGATTTTCTCGATATTTCTCGAATTTAAGAGGCTAAAGTCATGTTTATGAAATGATTAGACGATAATAATGTATGTTAATGTTTAATGCTACTTATTCCGAAACCTATCTATATGTATAACGTTTAGATCAAGAAAGGGATGTGTAGCATGGTAGTCTTCAGGATCGTAATATATATAATATAATTATTATTATATCGTGTCATGCATGTCAAATATAATCCATATTCCCAGGTACTAGGGTCGTTTACTGCCTGTAACTTACGGACGCTACAGGCCGACAGTCCGTCAGACGATATTGGCCCCTCAGTTGATCGTATTAGAACGCAAGCTGTCAGTTTCTCTTAAGACTGCACCGAGCAAATCGCACGTTTACTCAAACAAAGAAATAACTCAAAATTGAACTACATTCGAAATTCAACCTTGGTTTATGTCAATAGACTTCTAATCAAAAGTGAATTTTGTTTTGAATTATTTCTTTGTTTGACTAAACGTGCGAAATGTCGAGCGTCCAGTGGCGCCCTCAATACTATTGTGTTTTCTGTAGGCTAAAGAATTTCCATGGTTTTTTTTTTTTTTTTTTTTTTTTTTCTTTATATATCTGCGATCAGTCGCAAGACTAAGCTGATTTGTTGAAGCAATCTGTCTTTAAGGTGAAGAGGCCAGCGCCTCTCCTAACCGCTTACACAACATCCTTCCTTTTTAGTCTCTTTTCACTGACGGAAGGTTCTAGGAGGTGTGTAGCTAATGGATTGGGATGGGTAGATAGGCGCTGAATATATGCGGTCCGGTGTCTCTCTATTTCGGTCTCGATTGTTGGAACATTGAGGTAATCGTGTATCTCGTAATTTCTTGAGAACCAGGGGGCCTTAGATATAGTACAGAGAATAATGTTCTGTACGCGTTGTAAGCAAAGTATGTTACTTTTGCTGGCGGTTCCCCATAGCGGGATACCGTAGATCCAGATAGGTTTTAGAACAGAGTTATATACTAGCAGTTTGTTGTCGACAGAGAGAACTGAGTTCCGTCCGATGAGCCATAAAAGGTTCCTGAATTTAAAGTTTATCTCGTCTCTCTTTTTCTTTCATCCATGGAATTGGACGATGCTTTTTTGTAGCGCAAGTGAAAACACAATTTATGTGATACGTAACAAACTTTGATAACAGTTGCCCTTTGAGTAGTCAGCCGGGAAAAGGTGTCCACTTTTTTCCGTTAAGTTGATAAGTCGAAGGTCAATAGGGAATATGCATGTTTTTTTTTTACAGCTTCAATTGAAGCTGATTCATGTAACAAACAGATCACAAAAATCATTTTTTGAATAACTATAAAAATAACCAAGATATAAGCCAACAAAGATTTGCTCCTATCTCTTTCTAGAAAAACGGAATTTTACATGGAGTTTATATGGCCGCAGTGCACAATGACGTCACGGTGCACATCGGATCTCTCTGTCTAATTAGAAGTTAGAAATGCTTATAACTTCCGTATTTCTTGACCGATTATAATTTTAATTTCCGTTTTGGTGATCTCTTACGGTATTTTCATATTTTGATGAGAAATGCGATTTTTAAAATCCATGCATATTCCCTATTGTTAGTAAACTATGTGATTTATCCTATAAGTTATGTTTTCATAATGTAGTACATAAAAGCACCGTCCGATTTCAAGAAAATACTTTAGTTTATTCGAAAACTCAATAATAGCAATGAGGGCGCCACTTTACATCCGGCGTACGCTCGGCCTACACTTAAGATATCCATTTCGTCACTGACTTGGGACATAGATAGGTATAGTCTTTACTATTTGAACTGAGCTGATCTTCTACACAAAGGCCATTGTTTGTAAACAATACCATTGTCTTTCTTTGTGTCCGTAACACCAAGCCGATTACATACAAAAAAGTTAGAACTACATTGAATGTACATTGAATTATCAACCCTACCCTCTTAGTCAGTAGGTTTAAAATGTAAAGTGTCAGGATACAGATATAAGTTTTGTGTAGATGATAGTATTGTGTAAAGAATAAGCACAGTTCAAATAATAAAGACTTATATCTGTATCCTGACACTTTACATTTTAAACCTACTGACTAATAGAGTAGGGTTGATAATTCAATGTACATTCAATGTAGTTCTAACTTTTTTTTATGTAATCGGCTTGGTGTTACGGTCACAAAGAAAGACAATGGTATTGTTTACAAACAATGGCCTTTGTGTAGAAGATCGGCTCAGTAGAAATAATAAAGACTATACATATTCTTACAACTTTACTATGCTACTCGTATAAGAGTACGCTTAAAGTCACATATGCCCATACTCTGATTATTGTATGATGCCTTTGACAGACGTATTTCGTAATTTTAATCACACTATACTCACACAAAATTGGCGTTTTTTTTTTATTTCCTGAAATGATTCTCTAGGTTTGTACCGATGTTTATGTAAAGTTAAAGAAATAAGTGTAATAAATTTTATATGTGCTATCACAGGCGTCATCTTAGAATAAGCAGAGTATAGTTCAGAAGTATTTAGTTGGTAAATTGGTGACTAACTGTTGGGAGTGGACTGTATGTTAAGAAAAAAAAAACTCCAAGGAAAACACACTTTTTAATTAGTAACTTGATGCGTGTAAAGTTTAGACTTGAGAGAATTGGCGAGGTTGACGAGTGGATTCCGAATGGATGAGTGAACACTTGCTGAGGATGGCATCGTACTTATAGGAAGTGGTGTGGAGGGGGGGGGAGGGGGGGGGGGGGGCAACTAGTTCTAACGCCTTTCTCTTCGAGGGAGGAATTTAAATGACAGCTAGGGATCGCCTATATCGATAAACTCAATTATTGATGCTTTTTCCATATACTAGTGATCGCCCCTAGCAGTGTTTGTGTGCATTTTTTTCATTTTGTTTTACCCCTACTACTTCCACAGAACTTTAAAGGTTATTTTAACAATCGTAAATTGGACAGTAATTCTGAAATACACAATGAGGAAAAAAAATATGATGATGTTGAGTGAAGGTTCAAAACTTCTTATTAATTAAAAAATAACTATAAATTTGTTTCATTTCCATACTTTCAATATTTTTTTATTTTTGGAGCGACCACTAGTTTATCGGAAAAGCATCGATAATTAAGTTTATCTATATACGCGATCCCTAGCTGTCATTTCATTTTGCATTATATATTCCGAGGTCTGGTCATTACTTAATCTAGAAAGCCATAATAGACTAACTACTGCACTCAGAGAGGTAAATTTAATTGAATGCTTGATTAAAGTTGCTGCTGTTCCTTTCTTTACTATAGCAATAGAATAAGACAACACATCACTAGTGCCCGGTTTCTGAAGTCACTAGTTAAACCTTTAATAGCTATTGATCCGTTAAAGTTATGTTTAGGTTAAACGACGTTTATCTCTTCGTGCGTTTCTGAGTGCTCTACGAACAGTTCGATAACTATTGACAGATAAATAGTTCCTTCCGCTGCCGCTAGATGGATCTTAATAGTTTGTCATACGTAGACTGCTGTTAATGCCTTAATTCAACATCAATTCCGGTTGATTTTTGTAAAAATAATAATTTGGTCAGTTAAGTTAAACCTAGTTTAAACGGAGTTTATCTTTGAGTCGTTGTTCGGAAACGCAGTTGTCAAAGTTAACGGACCAATAGCGTTTACGGACAGATAAACCACCGATAAAAGTACTTCAGAAACCGGGCATAAGCAAGCATTTAATTGACGTCTCTGAGTGCGGCAGTACGTTAATATAAAGAAAAAGTCACAGTAAAAAGGAACTTTCACTATTTACATTTCGAAACTTAATCTAATTGCCGGGTATGCGCGACAGTAGAAATTTTAAGTAAATTGTGACGCGTGAACGATTTGTTTAGTAGTACCACGTCCACTTTACTAAACGTTTAAGTGGGCGTGGTGTTTAGTGAATACGTGTGAAAGGGCACTAAATTAGTCAGGTGCATAAATGATTCAGTTTTTCAGGTTGTATATCTACGTAAGTTTGTATGTAATGGGTGTGATTATTGTTTGTTTGTATGTATTTTATGTGTCCATTGTTTTTATTTATTTCATTTTTTATGGCATGGAGAAAGCAAACAACACACAGCCCACGTGATGCATGTGGATTTGTATGTATGTAGGTATCTATGGACCCAAATTGTTAATGGAGTGCATCTTTAATTTTAGTTTCATGATGGTTATTAATTTTATTTAATAATGAACGTAACAATTCTAGTAATTCGAGCATTTTAACGCATAATTAAATTACAATTTAGTTACCAAGTTATCAACTAAATACCTAAGCGCAAACTAGTCATTATACAACATACAGGGTGTCTCTGACCTTGGGGCTTTAAATGCATGGATCGTTTCTACTCCTGAAACTGAACTTCTTTTGTTCTGTAAGTTGTTAAAAATATGCCCAACAAAAAAAAAAAAAAGTTATACAAGTTTAATGTAATTTTCAATGTACGCGATCCAATTCTCTATTTTCCTTTAGGTTTCGTACCAAGCAAATGTCGCCCCCGTACCATGAGATAGTGATTAGATGGCCAGTATTGAATACACTGATTTTACAATTAGACTTTTACATCAATTAGTTATCGAAACTTAAGTTATTTTTTAATGTTGCAGAACAAAAGTAGTTCCATTTAGCGAGTAGAATCGACCGTCGCATTTAAAGCCCCAAGGTCAGAGGCACCCTGTATAATTATTACAAAAAAGGACATGCCAAAGGGGAAACCATCTTATACTAAGTTGCACTAACGAAGCCATTATACAGCTATTTCAGATGCTCAACGCTTAGGGTAAACGATACTCGAAAAGAGATTTTATCGAATCGGCATGACGCTCGACGCGACCGTCGGGCAGCCGTATCTTTGGACACGTCTAGGCCAGTTCAGTTCAGTTTATTATTACGGCCCTTTGTAGCGTAACGTATAAAAAAACAGATTACCTAACTGTGCAAGTGAGACTTGGCAGTGTAAACAAGAGAACGAACACAACGCCTGAAACCAACTCCCTAGTTCTGACAGAGATAGCTGATGATTCGCTGTTCTTTGTGTATTTCAGACGAAGCCTAGTGATGTGGGAACGCGTCTTAATTGCAATGTATACCATAAATTTGTGTCACCTGTCAACTTTGTGAAAAAGGGGGGTGATTTTAACTGCCAGGCCGACACTAGTAGTTGTGAATTGTCGCAGCTTTTTTCTTCAATTACAAATTTGAAAGTACACTTACACAAAATAAAAATTCCAAACGCGGTAATGCGTTTTTTTTTGTCTTTACTCTGGTATTTGTTTATAGATTTATTATATAAATATATTATGGATATTACGATCAAATGTAATCATTAATCACAATAATCACGTAGAATACAACTGTTGTATAATCAAGTTCTGATATTTTTTTGTTATTTTTTATGGACATGTATAGTGCCAATAAATAATCATCTAAGTTAATCACCGGAGTTTTATTTACGATGGCCCATCAATTTCTTTCTACATACATACTCTTACGCCTTCATTTCCAGAGTGGGGTAAGCAGAGCTACAGAATTATCAACAACTCTAAAAACTTGTTAATTCTGTAACCACAATTCGCACGTTTTTTTTGTGTAATCATATCACACTATATAAAATTATAAATACGTATGTGTGTGTGCGTGTTACAGCCCGTTCACACAGAGTCTCCGTATTTACGGTACCCGTTTTAACGGATACAACAAAAAATGATGCTTTGTTCACACATAGGCACCGTATAGCGTTCAACGTATCCGTCATTAACTGAGAGCCCGTTCACATATTCTCCGTACCGCACCCCACACACAGTTTATATCCAGTAAAAACGTACGGATACATGACGGATACGTATTCCGTTCATCCAGTATTCGATAACAAAACGGAATGTCATAATTTAGCGGACCGACATTTTTTACTGTATACTGAATACTGTGTCATATGTGAAGTCGCTCATACAACTCCATACGCCATCAATGAAAAAACGTATACGATAAAACGGGTACCGTAAATACGGAGACTGTGTGAACGGGCTGTTAGTGTTTGTTACTCCATCCTTTTTTTATCAGCGGCTATGGGTGGGTTTTCTTATAATATTTTTTATATATTTATTTGTGCTTAGAATACATATAAATATATAAGATTTAATGAGTAGGGTGTAATCGGAGCTAACAATGAGATATTACAAAATTAACTTTTAAGTTTTTTGTACTAAAAGTCCCCACAGTACCAATATTTAAATATGTTACTTTATTTAACAAAATAATGTCAAATTTGAATGTACACCGTGGGCTCGAGTAACCAGAAAGATTTTAAAGAAAGAAGGAAAGAAAGAAATTATTTATTCGTGACAAATTAATGAACACATAAAATAATAATAAACAAATTGGACACATGCACAGTTTGTCACGAAATGGTTACAACTCAGCGTGTTGTTGGCAGAGCCAGCGCTGGTCAGCAGCGTATTTCATAAAATATCTGAATAAATATAGATAAACAACTACCTTTTATACCAACTTCATTTCAATTGCAGTGCAGCTCGTGTTGCGAACAGCGCCATCTACTGACGCGTAGATATACTATCAACTTCATTTTTACACCACAGTTAAGGTGTTGCACACAGCGCCATCTATCGAGGAGTAGTAAATATAACATAGTTATCCTCTTTAACAATAGAGGTCAGCGATGAAAAAGATGGAAAACAAAAGCGAGAAATTAAAGATAAAGGAAGTTTCTGTCAAAAAATTCATCTGTAATCTACTCGTCACGTCACGATTCTAACGAGCCCTACGACTGTTTTATCATGTGCCATATAGGAGTTCCTATGGCCACCCTGAGTCTCCATCATCAGACCAGCTCGATGGTACTATACTTGGGAGCAAAGAAATCAAGCAACTTTCTTTTGGAAATTCAGTACTAAGTGGCTAGATTTCCTTGCTCCAAGTGTATATTATTTGTATTGTCATCAGAATTAAAGGTGTACGCAAATTTCCAGCTGCATCGAAATCCGGGGAGAGGGTCTAACTTGCAATATTTAACTGCTTATACACCGGTCAATCTTCACGTTTCATTAAATCAACCTTACGATTTTACATCAATTTGCAGCAATGCGAAAACACATCAAATTTCTTGCTTTATAAGCTGGTTTATATATTGCTCGTCGCTGAAAATACCTACCCAGAGATGAGAGGCTTTACAATATTAAACAATATTAACCGGTGTCGGCCGTGAATGTCAAAAGATTGTATCGGAAATGTCGGCGACTATGTGGAATGATTATTTTATTAGTTCCTCAAAAAGTTCATAAATTAGGTTTTTATTTTTTATATATATATTTTGAAATTAAAAAATAAGCAGAAGGTAGTTTTATTTGACGAAACCTTTGTGACAAAACTTATGAACCGGCTAGGTATCTCTTAGTATCCCCTACTGTCGGAATAGGAGGCTTGTGATTCTTAAAGCTCAACAGACACAGACTTATAAGGAATAGGTACTTAACTTATACGGATTTTTTTCCTACCTACTTAGCTAATCATCAGCTTTAAGATCCCGAAACCTCTGCAAAACTTTCTGCGCAGGCGATTGGTTTATAAAAGTTGAAGACTTAATTGTAAGCAAGTTCGTTATCTGCTTCCTAGCTTCATAACTGGCTCTTTTTCTTTTCTTTGCCTGAAACCCTTTGGACATCAGCCATCGAGAGCATATAAGTCGAGGGGTTGGAGTATCAGCAGAGGAAGAAGACGTCAACTTTGGCCTCGGGGAGGTTATGTTAGACCCATGTCTCGGTGAACTCAGGTAGCAAGGTTCACACCTGAAGATATTTTGTGTTTGTTCCAAAGAGGAGCTCTTTATTGCTGGCAGAGTAGGCAATTCATTAGGCTCACTTGCAGAGGAATCAGAAGTATCTTCCTCCATCATACCTTGAGGTTCCTGAGCAGCAAAACTCATTTTACTAGCCAAATGCTGCCCTATCTTCCTCGCCTTGGCTTTAGCTATTCTCGCAGCGCTTTTTGAACCAATCATATGCACATGCATGTCAATATAGTTGCAGACTGCTTCAGCCTCCTCTTCCGGACTTAAAATTCTATCGCGGAAAAACCCGTAACCATTACGAAGGTCGTTAATACCCTCCCAGACGATCCACGACAAAGTGCTTGTTATAAGAAGCAATGTTGTTACTAAAGCTATTGCCGTAATAGTGTCTGGAGAGGTCAGCCTTTGCCGAATCCTTCCTACGACTCCATATGTGACAATATTACGAGTCAGTTTTGTAGTGTGCGAGCGGCACGTGTAGAAACCTCTCAAGTCATTGGTCGCCGAGGCAACAAGTCTCAGAACTCTTCCATCGTCAAGGGAGCGTGCTTTCTTGCTGTTGAAGATACTGTTGATACCAGTATCGAGAAATATCCAATGCGCGTTGTGAGGGGAACGAATTGTTCTAGCGTGTAGACACGTCAGGTTCAATCGGTTAGAACTGCCCCAAGCTGTCTCATGGTAAGAACCAGAAACGCTAGCCGTCCTTGAGGACAGCTGCACTTTATCACCTTTGTATCTTTCCACGCTGAGTTTATGAAGATCTTGTAATACCCCATTGATGTTAATCAAAGCTACAATACCTGAAAGAGATGTGGTGTCTTCTAAATCCCCTTTAAAGTCTTTCGGTATGCCACCTACGAAGAATTCGTCGCTACATATCGTGAACGGTTTCGGATCTGCACGCTCTTTCTCATTCGTGTCAGTTGGCTGACTCTTTGTTAACCTTGTTATTTTAAATCCTCGTCGGTGTCTAGTATTGACCTCTTCCAGAACAGCGTGAATGCGTTCACCGTTATTTACTGATGCTTCTATTGAATTTGAATCTTTTTTCATTAACATGACTACATCCAACCAGTTATCAGGAAGGTACTCTGTAGCACCATAGTTTTCTGAGCGGAATTCACCTAACCCCACTTTGAGTTTCACTCTCATACTCTGCAGTGACAAATGAAGGATCCTGTCATTGTTTTCATCCCTCAAGAACAGTATAGTTCCAGAATCTCGCTTAGACTTGACTGTCAACTCTATCCGCCACCCATTTTTTTCTTCAAAACAAGGCAACCTAATATACTGATCTCCTTCGAGGTTCAAAAATGCTTCTTCCATGCTCGCCATCTCATAGGCTATGTTAGAAGCTGTAGTGGGGAAGAAATCTGACCTTCTATCTCTGATATCTCTATCAATAATCGTAACAAGAGGTATAAAGTTTATAATTGCTTCCTGAATTTCGCCGTGGAATTTTTCACCAATGTATATATTCATTTTGTCGTCGAGCAACTCTGGCTCGCAGGGGAAGGTGCCTTTTACGGGGTCACGAGCGTCATCTAACCTCAAAGTAGCGTCATTGTTAGTAACAGTAACCAAGGCAGTGTGCCAGGCGGCCGGCTCCAACACTGTCGAAGAACAAATCCTTGGAAGAGTACACGACTTCGACTGACCGCTTGCATCTAAACATATATGCCACTTCTGGAGACTGAGTCTAACATACGGGTTGCGTGCCGTTCCGCGTCGTACCAGGGTACCATGAGGAGAAAGCGGCATAAACCTCACGTAAAAATGGAAGAGAGTCGAGCGCTTGCTCTCAAAGTCATAGTTAAACACTGAGTCACCGTTAAATACAGCTACGGTGTGGGAGTACACTTCACAAGGCGCTAGATGGCAAGAGCCTATTTCGCTTTTTGGTCCGACGCAATTGGCTCCACCACCAGCAGGAACGGGTCTCGTACAGGATCTGGAGCGGGACCGTCTTCCAGCTCCACAGGTTTGAGAGCACGGTCCCCACACCCCCCAACCTGACCACCCGCCAATTAATACACAAACTTTATTCTGGCAAACTTGTAACTCATCATGTTGCCCCTGGCAATGCGTGCCCCAGGTCCCTCCAACTTGCTGGGTTCTTTTTTCATTGCAGACACGCCGCCTTCTTCTCGCGCCAGGCGCGCACGATTCAGAACACCTCGACCAAAGCTGCCATTCGCTCCAAGTGCCTCCAACATCATAGTCAACGTGATCTTCAATAGCGCACTGATCGCCTTCACAGTATTCAGCTTCTAAAGGATTTCCGGTGCAGATGCGACTCGCGTCTGACGGCGGAGGGGTGTTGCACCGACGCAGCCTCCAACGGACTCCCTCGCCGCAACGAGCGCCGCATGTGGACCATTCGGCCCAAGCACCCCATTCCCCAATAACGGGGCAACCCATGTTATATTTGACACATTGCAAAGCATTCCAAAAAGCTTCAGGGATCAACTGCCAAGTATTGTCAAAAGCCAGTGCTGATTCTATTGCTTCAAAAGGGCATTCTTTTTGTAGACAACGATCCATGATAGCCGGAGCTGTCTCAAGTTGAGTGTAAGCTTCCAAACGAGCCGGGTCTCCGTGAACGATTTTTTTGTAGTCTTCGATGGAGCAGTTGGTTAAGTGACAGGGTGTGCTGTCTTCATCAGATCCTGTGCAGGCTGTGCCATCTTTGGACGGAGGAGGGTTGTTGCATTCTCTTGTTCGGGTCCTATGCCCTATATTGTCACAGGGCCCCTTGCAAGGTGACCAAGAGGACCATGCAGACCAGCTGCCGTCAACAGGGCAGTCAGAATCAGAGATGATACCCAGTTCGCACTCCACTCGCCATATTTCTTGTTGACGCTTGCTGTAAGGCTTCGACGTGTTAAAAAATCTGAGTGAAGATAGAAAAATTAACAATAGTGCAAGTTTATTAAAATACATTTCGCCAACGTCGCAACGCAAACAACATCGATGATTGGTAAAATTCTGTCCTGTCAACTCATTAATGACGGCAAAGTGACCAAAAATTATCAGGAATTAATCAGCAAAGAGAATACATATATAAACTCGCGCCTTCATTCGCAGAGTAGAGTAGGCAGAGCTACAGAATTATCAACAACTATAAAATTTATAATAGTGTAACCGCACAATTAGGCTAAGACGTTTACCTGTGTACTATTATTAACAGGTTGCAAGCCCATCGCCTAACAGAACTACAAGCCAAAGGTAGGTAAGGTAATATAGGTGGAAGGTTGATCTATAATATTTTCAGTTTGCAATAACCGGGCGAGAGCATGTCTGACCATGCTCAGTGCAGGGTTCTGAAGCCGTTACTACACAAAAACTATCTCAATAAACAACACGTAAGTGTCAACTTATTCTCTATTTAAAGTTACCTACTTTTTTTTTTTTCTTTGCCCCCGCGGCGACTTGAACAGCTACTACCGCGGGGATATGGCGTTTCCACGTGTAGTGATTTTGCCAGTGTCAAGGTATATATAAGTATAAATCAATATAGCAATAAAACAATCCAATCTAGGAAGATTGGGGGCAACTGGTGATTTGTAGGTCAGAGGTCAAGATAGTTTTAACCTCTGCACCACTGCGAGTCCACTTGAAACGAGAAGAAAGATGCCAGATACACGAAATAAGTCCAAGTCTTCAATCACTGTGCGACACAAAGGCATAAAAAGTACAAATCACTATCAGAAAAGAACTTTGAACACCTAATTACCCAAAAATTAAAGTCTAAAACAAATTACAGGTCCGCCATCTTTTAACGTTGCAAATGGCCTCAGTTACCTACTTGTTGTTGTCTTAGATGATTTAGGAAGTTCAAGCACTTTACTCGCCTGATTCTTAGAAACCAATCAGGTCTACTTAGTCGTGATAGTTTTCTTTTAAAATTCTTTATATGTGCCACATATTTTTTATATTTTTAGTAGGTAATTGTCTTGTAGTTTTTGCTGTAGGGGGACAACACTTGACTCTAACAAAAATTAGCACTTTAAATCTTGATATTTCACAAACGAATCCCTTGATCAATTTTACAACCCGCAATATTTTTGATCGACGTATCTAACGACACCCCACACCAAGGGGTTAACGATTTAAAATATTTCCTACGTTACGTGTAGGGTAGCTACCCTATTTTATTTAACCACTTTCTCGGCGTGACTAAGTTGTGTAGATACACACAAGAGGCTTCGGCTTAGTACTTCTCTCTCACTCGCTCTCATACGATCTTATTAAGAGCGAGTGAGAGAGAAGTACTAAACCGAAGCCTCTTGTAAGTGCTCACAGACTGTACATCCATAATTAAATAACAGCTTTCTAGAAGTAATGCGTAATTCACACTGCGGGCAGGCGCGGGTCAGGCGCCGAGCAGGTTGTTTTCATCACGTGACCCGCGCGGGTTGTCGCAGGCCGGTGCGCTTGCAGCCCGGGTTATAGTATGAATCTTCTCAAATGAACTTTTCTCTTCGAGCCCTAATCTTCCAAACAAAGGCCATTGTTTCTATTATCGCAAACCCGCTAGCTACCGAGTTAGCACGTGCTACTACAACATTGATATTGAAAAACAAACGGTATCGTCATAGTATTAAGGTTCAAATTGAATGTCACTGACATTCTAGATGTTACGTTTTGGTAGTGTAGGACGATACCGCCCCAATACGACACGATACTACCAAAACGTAACATCTAGAATGTCAGTGACATTCAATTCGAACCTTAACACTATGACGATACCGTTTGTTTTTCAATATCAATGTTGTAGTAGCACGTGCTAACTCGGTAGCTAGCGGTTTTGCGATAATAGAAACAATGGCCTTTGTTTGGAAGATTAGGGCTCGAAGCGAAAAGTTCATTTGAGAAGATTCATACTTATAGTCGATTCAAGATGTCGGGGGACGACCCGCTCAAGGCGCTCAGTGGGAAAGCATGCGTATCGAAGAATGCGTGTATTTACTACTACGAACGCCCGACGGACCCGTACCGCCGCGTGTGTGAATGCTTCCATATAACTCCATGTTACACCCGCCGAACTTCCGACCCACTCCCGGGTTCCTAGTTTGACTACGGAACCCTAAAAAGAAGTTAGCTTTGTATTAAAAGGGAAATCAACACGGCTCTTTTCAGATTTTGGCGATTATAACCCTAAAGAACTAGTTTAAGATAGTAGGTAGTATCTACAACCTACCTTCTCAGGACGTTTTTAAAGCAGACAAAATTTGGTACTTTATGAGACTAGAATTGTCTCTGTAGACTAAGCTTTTCAACTTCGCAATATTTTTTGCAATTAGGGCGTTCTGTTAGGGGTAACATAGTTCACTATGTGATATCAGCAGGACCATGTTTCTATGTTGTTAAACATTTTATTGAAAACCGCCGGGAGTGCCTGGATCCGGAGATACGACGTCATCAAAATGGCGGCCACTGTATTTTAAACTGCGCATAATTCTGATTCTATGAACGCTACATACATGGGTATCAAATGAACGGGAATTAAATAATTGCGCCAGCATATAGGGTAAAGTCTCTAGTGGTCAGCCAGAGACCAGTAGTCGACCTTACATGAGTGCGAAGAGTGGGAAATAAATATTTCGTACTCTTCCCACTCGTACAAAGTATAGCCAAAGGCCGACTACAGGTTTCTGGCTGACCTCTGGTGTCGTTACCCTATTACCGCTATTGCCGCTCTCAAATATTATGTAGGTTTCGAATAACGAAAGGTGTATAGTCTTTATTATTTCTACTGAGCCGATCTTCTACACAAAGGCCATTGTTTGTAAACAATACCATTGTCTTTCTTTGTGTCCGTAACACCAAGCCGATTACATAAAAAAAAGTTTAAAATGTAAAGTGTCAGGATACAGATATGTCTTTATTATTTGAACTGTGCTTATTCTTTACACAATACTATCATCTACACAAAACTTATATCTGTATCCTGACACTTTACATTTTAAACCTACTGACTAAGAGGGTAGGGTTGATAATTCAATGTACATTCAATGTAGTTCTAACTTTTTTGTATGTAATCGGCTTGGTGTTGCGGACACAAAGAAAGACAATGGTATTGTTTACAAACAATGGCCTTTGTGTAGAAGATCAGCTCAGTTCAGATAGTAAAGACTATACCTACTTGTACCCTTACCATGACTTGCAATTACTGTAGTCGTTAGCGAGTCGAATGCTCTGTCCCTCGCACTCTAATAACAATACTGCGAGGTCTGCAAGAGGCAGAGCATTCCACCAACTAATTAATTAATTGTACCGAAGGTCAAGAGGATTGTGAAGCGACCCTTAAATCGCGTAGCTGTCTTTTATTTACCATACAAATTTTTGTCAGGGCGGTAACTCAAAGGTAACTTGAGCACACTATGTTCATTGGTTGCGGAGATACAGTAGGTAGGTACTTATGTCAAAGATGAGGTTCGCAGTTTTTCGAACGCAATGGGGGTAGCACACACAACCGATCCGTAGTCACACCAATTTGCTACACTGGTGTGACTATGGTTCATTTTATTTACCCGTAGTCACACCAAGACCGAATTTGCGTCTATTTCTCTTTCAAAATCAAAATCCACAGAGTCGACGGAGCTCTGCTGTCGCAGAGCTCCTATTTCTGGGTAGTTTGGCCCTCCGGGCCTGCTAAAGAACTAACATAACCTAAACCAACCTCCTACTTGGTGTGACTACGGATAAATAAAATGAACCATAGTCACTCCAGTATGGCAAATTGGTGTGACTACGGATCGGTTGCTGAAGCACAGGGTTTTCAGGGTTGCAAACTTGGATATTTAATACTCTCAAGATACATAACAACATATAAAAAAACGTAGTTACATGCGCGTTTTCAATGTTGCCTTTTTTGTGTTGATATAGACTGGCCTATAGTTTTTCATGTATAATATGTACCTATAGGTATCTACAATATAGGCTACCCGGAATCATTCCACACTTATTGACGATAGCAAAAAACCATATAACATAATCAGATAATTCGAGTTCATATACTTAGTGTCACACGCATAGCATTTATTTAAAAACTTACATCCTATTCCCCTATAGTTCAGATCCTCTAATAACTCGCATGACGCACGTAGTGCGTCAAACATCTGTGTGGCAATCATGAGCAGTATAAGTGTTAAATAGGCTCGCAAAAGTTTATATATGGATCCACTGGCAAATCACATAGTACTTCTAGGAAACCGGTTACGTAGAAGTATAAAAAAGGGCTTCTAGGAAACCAGTTACGTAGAAGTATAAAAAAAGCCTTTTAGGAAACTGGTTTCCAAACTCCGGTTTCCTTAACGGCCGGAGGGGGCAAATCAACTAGACTAACTACTAGCCGACCGGTTTACACTACTGTACAGATGTAGTGAATAATCCTTTCCCATCGTTTTTTGTCGTTTAAGTTCGTATTTATCTTTCTTTCTCAGTTGGCTTATTGATGGGTACTGAAGCTAATTGAAAAAGCTAGATAAATACGAACTTATCCGACAAAAAACGATGGGAAAGGATTATTCACTACATCTGTACTGTCTACTGTCCTTGACTAATGTAAATCCGGCCTAAATTGGTAGGTTAACGAACAAACTTTCAGACGACTGTAATGACATGTGTCTGAGATCGTCTTAATCTTGTCGATGGTACATGGTAGGTCAGTCACTTAACAGATACACTGTCCCATGAATACCATATCGTCGGTGATACTGCAAAATCGTGTAACTAACTAATTTACGATACAGCAAAATAGACCTCACTGTGTTGTTAAAAAGGTGCATTTTGCTCCTTATTTAAAATGTTACTTACGCGATTTTGCAGTTTCACCGACGATATGATGCAAGAACACAGTTCCCTGGTCTGATACTTTCTTGAATCAAGTGTGATCAAAATTGGAAGTGAAATAGAGCCCTATCAATATAAAATCACCGTCATGGTAAAAACAGCCCTCCATTACGGGTAAACACAAAACAATAAATTAGTACAGTAAAAATTTATTTAAAAAAATCAACATACCCATCTCTTATAGAGGTTAACATCGTGATTTTAAACCACACAAACAAAAGAGTTCGTCAAAAGTAAAATCACAAAATAAGTAATATAGCAGGATGCTTTGCGTATAATATTTATAAGTACTTGATTGCTATTTCGGACGATTTTTTACTTTGCCATAGATAAATCAGAGTAGGTAACGGGATGAACTAACTTTATTGTCTACCATTACACCTAGCTGCATGCTACGCAGTACCTGAGGCACTACGCTAACTAGCGTTTCTATTCGTTTCGATTCTAGACCAATCGCGTCACTCGACCAATCACGTGATTTCTCGTATCACGTGACCTACCAGTGACGCGATTGGTTTAGAAACGAAACGAATAGAAACGCTACTTAGCATAGTGCATCTTGGCAAGGGCCTTAGTATTAACCTAGTAACACAATTGGCCGAACCCTATATTCAAACCATGGATAGATAGGCTTACTTCGGATTAAAATTTGACACATTTTGTAAGGGCCAATGTCAAATTTTAACCCGAAGTAAGCCTTAAATGTCCGCGGTTTGAATATAGGGTTTGGCCGTAAGTCAGATACACGTGTCCATTGTCGACTTGCACAGTAAGAAAAATCGCAATTTCAAACGCATACGAGAATGTTATACCATCAACCGCGAAGAATCTTTCCGTCAATAGCGTTATATTGGTTAAAAATCAGGCGAGAGCATGTCTGACGATGATTAATTCCAAAGTATAAACTAATTATTAGGCATCGGAGTTTTTGTCGCACGGTAAGACTAATAGCACGCTATGGAGTCGTCATTTGCCATAAATCGAAACTCTTATTCATATGCATACTCATTTATTTATTTATTTAATTATTTAGGTTTTTTTTTATAATCAAGGACAACAATCAATCAATCAATCAATCAATCAATATCATTTATTTGCAGAATACAGTACAGTACAAGATGTTACAGTCAATTTTAAATAATAAATAATGTCCAATGTATCCAGCTTGCAAGCAAGCGTGCAAATATTATTTATGCAATAAAATAAATTTATTTGTTACAATATTTGGTAAGTATCTAATAAAATTCAATAAATAACAATAACAATACACATTTAAATTATAGATAAAAAAGTCAAAATTCATAAAATATTATTATACCATGCCATTAATCATACATTACATTGCTCGAGGAAGTCCTTAACACTATAAAAACACTTATCTAGGAGCCAGTTTGACAATTTATTCTTAAATCTATTTCCCTGGAGTAGCTGTATCTCATCAGGTATGGCATTATAGATTTGGATGCACATGTTGTATACATTTTTGGTGTATATGGCCTTGTGACAAGTAGGTTTATAAAGGCGGTTCATAATTTTGGCCCTTGTATGCCGTTGGAAAACTTCACCACGCCGTTTGAACAATGAATTTTGCGATTTAACAAAAGCACATATCTCCTGTATATACAAACACGGCAGTGGCAAAACATGGAGTCCCTTAAATAATGGAACACATGTTTCATCGACCCGAGCACCACAAATGACTCTGACACACTTCTTTTGCACCTTAAAAACTCTGTGTACATCCACCGAGTTACCCCACAGGATGAGACCGTAGCGAAAAACGGATGACACATAACCATGATAGGCTGTCAATGCAGCCTGAACCGAAACCGTATCTCGCAATCTCCTTAGCGCATACACAAATCGGTTAAGGTTTCTGCAGATTTTATCAGTGTGCTCTTTCCAGTTCAAATGCTTGTCAATCATGATCCCAAGAAACCTAAAACATTCAACCTCGTCAACCACCTCATCGCCAAGTCTGACCGACAGAGGCACTAGGTTACTATTGTAGGATGCAAATTGCATAAACTTAGTTTTGCTGGTATTAATGCATAGATCGTTTACGACCATCCAGTTGGCAATCTCCAGCAGTGCACAGTTAATCTCCTGCTCAAATGATCTCCTGTTATTGCACTTTACAACCAATGTAGTATCATCGGCGAACATAATGACTTTATGGGATGAAATATTGGGTAAATCGTTGATATACAGGAGGAAAAGTAACGGTCCCAAAATACTGCCCTGGGGGACGCCTTTGATAATTTTGCCAAACTGGGATCTTTGAGCTTTTTTATAGACGACACCTTTAGATTCAGTGGTTTTGCAGATTTCGGTACACTGCATCCTTTCGCCAAGATAACTCTTTATCCAGTCAAGCGCTTTTCCCCTAATACCATAAATTTCAATTTTATGGAGAAGTTTAGTATGGTTAACTGAATCAAAGGCCTTTGTCATATCGAGAAAGACTGACATAACAGAAGACTTGTGGTTAATGCAATCTGTAACATACTTAATTAGATCGAAACAAGCTTGTGTGGTTGATCTACCTTCACGAAAACCATATTGTTCAGAACAAATCACTTGGTATTTCGTTAGGAAATCGCTTAATCTGCTATACATTGCCTTCTCGAATATCTTAGATAATAATGGGACTAATGTTATTGGCCTGTAATTCACTGGATTCAGCTTATCCCCCTTCTTGAATAGTGGCTTAACTACACATATTTTTAGCTCTTGTGGAAATACTCCATCGACAAAAGACAAATTTATAATATGTGCTAATGGGCAGCTTATAATTAACGCGCATAGTTTTAGGATCTTGGTGGTAATATGGTCATAACCACTAGACTTGCAGTTCCGTAAGGACAAGATAATTTTAATTATTTCTTTTTCATCAACCGGATTTAAAAATATAGTATGGTGATTCATGTCCGGCAGAGTTGATTTGTAAGATAAATTATTGGTGGGTGGTAAATTAATTTGAGTTGTTGAGTCAATAAAATAATCATTAAAGATATTACTTATAGTTTTTGGATCGGAATATATGTCATTATTAATTTTTATTTTACTTATGTCATTTTCATGTAATTTATTTGATAATGTTGATGAAATCACGTTCCAAGTAGCCCTACATTTATTTTTGTTGTTTTGTATGTAAAGACTATTTTTATTTTTTTGCGCATCGAGTAAACATCTTTTTAAAATAGAATGGTATTTTTTGAATTTAATGCGGTTTAATTTTTTGTTGTCCCTTTTTAAATTAAAATAGAGGGTGCGTTTTATCCTGCACGATTTTTTCAGGCCCTTGGTCAGCCAGTTACTGCTTTTAGATCTATTGTTAACTTTGACTTTAATTATTGGGAAGCATAGGTTATAGAATAGACACAAATCACCATAAAATACCTGAAATGCTTGGGTTGCATTTTTTGAAGTCAGGACGTCCGAAAAGGAAAGACTGGCCATGCAATCACAAAACTTGCTAACATTGTTCGAGCAGTAATCACGCTTATGCTCGAACCATCTTATGAATGTCTTGTTTCTTTTGACGGTCTGTAATGTTATGACTTGCGCTGTCTCGTGGTCCGAAAGTCCTAGATATAGTATTGATGAGTTCACTTTTTTTATATTACTCGCTATTTGGTCGATACAGGATCCGAGTCTAGTTGGCTCTAAAATATGTGGAATAAAATCATAGTTTTCTAAGATGCTACGCAGGTCCTTAGAGGCACTACTCTGTTTTAGAACGTCAATATTCCAATCCCCGCATATAACTATTTTCTTATTTTTATGACTAGTTGTTAAATAATTTAGTAATGTATCGAGTTTCCGAAGGAATATGCCTACATGTGCCCTTGTCTGCTCTGGAATTCTGTAAATGTTTACAACAATCAACGCCACACCAACAATCTCGATTCCACAACATTCAAAATAATATTTTGTTGATAATTTTGAAACATTATGTAGGTTTTTAAAATCTAAATTATTCTTTAATAAAATGCACGTGCCCCCTCTAGATTTATCACGGCAGTAGGCAGCAGCTAATTTATAACTATTCAACTTAATATTTTTCTGCGAGCCTTCAGGAACAAAAGTTTCACTGAGGCATATTATGTCGAACTCCTTGCCATTGTTACTTAGATCTTTTAGTGTAACCTCTAGAAAGTCAAGCTTACTATACAGTCCCCCTATATTCTGATTGAAGATCGACAAACAATCAGAAGTTTCGGAAAATATAGATTTTGGGGTCTTACTTTGATTGGAACATGGTGCGGTTTTGGGCACGAAAAAAGGTGTCACAGTCATTCACTGCAGCCTGCTTTACCGTAGTTTTACATTTTACAGCATCGATTGAAACATTTTTATTACAGCAATTAATCTCATCATTTAGTTTAAAGCTAATCCAATTCAATAAGGATGTATTATTAAAATTTGTATTTTTATACACATCTATGACTTTGCAATTTGCATACATGTTCACAAGCGATTTAAGTTCTTGATGTAAGAGTTTATCATCTATATTATCATGTCTACGCACGTTTAATATTATTACACGATTACCTCCAAACTTCAACAAACTATCACCTATATTTGACAATAACACATAAGGATCCTTTTCGCAACCCTGAACAGACAAAATAATTAAGTCGTCCTTGGTTATTCTATTTTCCATGTTGTATAGACTCTCGAGTATCTGTGATGACGACGCGTGAGGCTTGACCGTTGCTGTGATCCTGAAATTGTCACTTTTTATGCCAGCTCTGGAGTGAAGAAGTTTCGAAGACAAGCCGCGCACATGTTCGTCCCCAAATATATACACCGTTTGATTCTTCGTTTTCAATTTAGTAGCACTAGGTGTACTGAAGTGTGGTGGCTTGTTTATTGGCGATATCAATGGGCTATGATCTTCAAGGTTTTTTGATGGTGAACTGAACCGAGTTTGGTTGTGAGCAGAGGGTTGGGTATTTAAATCGATAAAACTTCGGTTAAAACTTTGTCTGCTAGCTCTTTGCCTTTTTTTCCGGGAATTTTTACTGATGTCCTTATTTGGTATTGACTTGCTTAAGGTCTTTAACTGGACAACTTTTTGTTCATAGCCTTTTATTTTATTTTTCAATGAAAAATTTTCAGCTATAAGATTTTCAATTTCATTTTCTGCTATAAGCAACCTATCTTTTAGTTCATGGTTTTTTCTAGTCCTTCTGTCCTATCGTAAGTGACCATTACATCTGGACAACTCCTGTTCATCTCTGGTCCAGGTGAGGGCAGCGATCGATCTAAGTCTTCCTCGTCCTCGGACAGACTAGATAGCGCCTCAAATGAATTATTTGTAGGAATCAAAGCTCGGTATTTTGTGCGACATGTGACATTTCTATCATCATCTAGAATATTGGGCTTAATAAGGCATGGCTTACATTTCCAGGAGGCTCTACGATCAGGCTCCATTAGATAAAATCTTCTTGTGGTCACATTACAGCAATCCAGGTGATATACAAATTGGCATAGTGAACAAACGAGATAATGCCTGTCTTTAATTGATAAATTGCACTTATCGCATCTTTGCGCCATGATAAATATAAATATAAAGTGCAACTCCCGGTTTGTTTACAAACAAACAGCTCAACGGTAAGAATAAATGTCACAGGTACTTAGCTCAGCAGTGCTGTGCGGGCGCCGCGTCGACCCGAGGCCGTCCGAAGGTCACCGATAAGATCACCGAAGATCACCGAAGCGGCGGCGGTCGTTGACCCCGCGCGGCTGACCGTTGACCGCAGCGATAAGGCTCCAAACCCAACCGTTTTTATTTGATTCACAATAAACTTAACACCAAGATATTGCTAAAAGTATACCATGTAGGGATATACGGATTTCACTACTGTGTATATTATTACTTCCACTTTAAAATGATATGCAACACTTGTCGTAAAATTTGCTTTTATTAATTTTAAACTTTAATTTATCCTCGAGCACTAAGAAAGTGATGTTGTCGCGTTGCACCCCGCGCGCGTCTCGTGACAACAACGTTGACGAGTTCAGAAACAATTATTAAATGTTATATTTGGAAAATAAATATTACAATAAAAAATAATCACCATTTTTATACTAATTTAACTATAAACTAACAAAAGATACATTAAAACACGGCAGAAGGGAATGTTTTAGTCCACACTAGTGGCGAATTGTATGTTAAAATAGTTCAAGTTATGTATTTATAATCGAATAGTTTTTTTATATAACTTGACTAAGATAAAATTATACACGACCGACCGCTATAGGCATTTCAAGATAAATTAAAAAAATGAGTATGAATATGAATAAGAGTTTAGATTTATGGCAAATGACGACTCCATAGCTTGCTATTAGTCTTACCGTGCGACAAAAACTCCGATGCCTACTAATTATCTATTTAAAGTTATTTGGTGCTGTCTGTATAAACAGTTCAGTCGCCAGGATCTCAGGAACCAATCAAGTCTACTTACTTAGTCGTGAGTTTATTTTTAATTCGTTGCATGTGCTTTCATTTAAGATATTTTTCCGATTTTTAGTATTTGTAGTTTTGGCTGTCACACTAGACTCGTTACAACCACTTTAAATCTTAATATTTTACAAAAAGACCCTTTTCACAACACTGCTCGGAAATATGGCCATAGATGCTCTTGTTTGGGGTCACAAAACGTCACTTATAAGGACAGACCAAGAATGTTTTTGTCGGCATTTGCTGATTGGTCGAGAACATTGTTGTCCAACTTTAATAACCAATGAAAATCAATCAATCAATTTTTGTGTCATAGCTCCTTAAAATGAAAAATTGGAATCGACCAATCATAACACACCATTTTGTGTCGTAAAATATTAGGTGTATTTTTGCTAAAAGATACACAGGCTAAAAACTGTCACTGCTTTTTTTTATGTAATTCAAACTTGGCCCCTAATCTCGAACCAATAGAGATAAAATTACATGGGAGATAAGGCGAAACAAATACAATTTTATATGGAGTTGACATCTTCATCTCGAATGTTAGTTTATTAATCTCGAAAGCCACGAGAATAGGGGTCCAGATTTAAAAAAAGTTATCTTTGGTAAAATTGGCGATAATACATACAATTTTATTTTATTTTCTCTCAGTAGTTGTGAAAAGCACTATGTCTGCCTCGGTAGAAAGTGCAATTTATGGACTCGTACACTAGAGGGCCTCAACTACGTTTCGGCCCTCCATAGGACTCGTCCAAAAATCTCGTACTTTTTATCCTCTGCAACAATGTACTATTTATGATTTTATTTTACCACATTTTCGGCGTGACGAACCAAAACGTGGCGTGAATACACATGCCAAATAATTTTCTAAAACCAAGGGTCTGAGCTACATTGCGGCGGAAGGCGGGACTTTAAGTTTGACTACGGAACCCTAAAATCCATTTATCTAGATTTCAGCCGGTTATCCAAGAGACATGTCCCCCAAGATTTGTTGTCTGTCGACATTATGTGTTATATTTTTCACGGGAACATCTACTTGGTAACAGATGAATCATAGATAACATAAATAAGTCGCAAACTACAAACAAATTGAATACTAAACTAACTACATATAAGCATAATACTGTAAGTCTAAATTATCGGTTCCTTCTATTTTTAGGGTTTCGTATGGTCCAAACGCCTATAACAAAGCCTACGCGACACGTCTCTCTATTTGTATCTCTGTCTATTCAAATTTTCCTAATGCAACTTTGTTTGTGCTCGTTATAAAACAAAAAGGTTCTCTAGGTAATTTTCAAAGACTACCTGTTATGGAAAATATGCATTTTTTAATAAATTAAAATGGCATATCGTCGGTGAAACTACAAAACAGCGTAAGTAACATATATAAGAGGGAGTAAAATGCACCTTTTTAATAAGTAAGTAAGGTTTATTTTGCTCTATTTGTTATGTGAATTTGTTAGTTACACGGTTTAGCAGTATCACCGTCGATATGTAACAGTCTGACAACGTATCTTCGAACTTACGATAAGTTACAAAATAGAATACTTCTAGGTAAATACGCTAGTAATTTCATTGGCTGTTTTACCCCCACATCTGTAGAGTTAGGTTAGGTAGTAGCCCAGTCAAATTAGGGTTACACCTCGGCATTAGAGATACGCTTGAAACTGGTAGACACCTTTTTTTTGGTGTTCTAAAAGTTGTCTCAAATGTTACATAAAATCGCGTGTCTGCGTCGTAATTTATTTAAGGTCATAAATCGGTGGTTAATTACCTAGGTTTCTATAGCTTCAATGATGTTACAGTCTATTATAAAATTGTAGATGTAATTTTCAAGTTCAATGGCGTAAGATTTTGTGACATTTGAGACAAATTTTAGAGGGCCACAATGAATGTATACGAGTCTTCGGCTTGTTATCTCTCATTCCGTGGTTTTCCCCTTTTTTTCCCTTATTTGACTGGGCTGGGGCATAAATCCGACAATAGCGTTACAAAAATAAAAAATGTTAAGGAAATGACTTCACTTTAAAAAACGTGCTAAAAATCCTGTCAAATAATGTCAGCCTTGCTGCAAGTGACAAAATACATGAAATATACAACAATCGCAGTTGGCATATTATAATACTACACAGGGACCGTGATGCGTGTAAAATTGATGAAAATTATTGTTGCTCAGTGTCCTTCGTAAGCCAACTGCTGGTATTGCTTTCGTGTGGTGCTGATATTTATCGCGTTTAATTAACCTTTTGAACGCCACAGTCGGCTCTGGCCGACAACTGAAAGTCGTGCCACTGACGCCACCGACGGCTACAGCCGACACAAGTTAGAGATTAAAAGAGACTTTGTTTCGTATGGATTGAGTTGTAATTTGCATAGCAAACATGTTTGGCGTGTGAGTGACGCATTTTGTATTTGACGTACGGCGTTCAAAAGGTTAAAAAGCTAGCCATTTTTCATAAATTGGTGAGCAGAACGAAGGGTCGACGCTTCACGCTAGACAAAACAGCGGCATCGCACTAGTTAATAAGAGAAATAGGATCGCATCGCGTCGCTTCAAGTTAACTTACAAAGGACACCAATTCTAGTCATCAATGTCATCATTCACTTATTGATTAACGATACAATTTATAACGATAAACAAAGTATATAGCAAGTCTTAAGCTAATAATAGTCATCGGTTAACTTCGTATTTCTAAGTAACACGCATTACAAAAATACTTTTATGTGCAAGAGCGAGTGTGACAACGATAGATCGCCAATGATTATTTACAACATAGGTAAGTAAGCATTATTAACAAAAGAAACATCACAATACTAACAACTAATTCAATAAAACAAATAAGTTTCCGTCAAGTGTTATTTCAGATTCGAGTTTTTTTGTTTACTATGTTTTATTTGAAAAAAATGCCATTATTCGCCGGTCGAAAATCTTGTAAGTTGTAACACTACCTGCCGCACTCAGAGATGTCAATTAAATGTAATGCTTCTTTAGTGCCGTGTTGTCTTATTCTATTGCTATAGCAAAGAAAGTGACAACAGCAACTTAAATCAAGCATTAAATTTAATTGACGTCTATGAGTGCGGCAGTACGACAACTACTCTGCCCTCTTAAGCTAATACGCAGTAAGTCAGATAAAACTCCTATAGCAATATCAACTTTATTACTAAGTGGAGAGATCTAAAATTGCTTTGGATTTTGATTTTGGGATACTACTTATTCGCTTAGGAGGGCAGTACTGGGGCCCATTTCTCGGAGCGTATTAGTCTAATTATTAGTGACGTAAATAAAACTAAAAAATGAGACAAAACACTAATATTATTAGACTAATACTTTTTGAGAAAAGGGCCCCAGTAGATTCTGTATTCACCTTCCGACTCTCGTCTTGATCTTCGTAAGGTAACTACATCGAACGACCGACTATCGATCATTCATTTGAATGGTCCAATGTTGATCAATTGTTGATCGCCGTCGACGAATCTATTCTTACATCAGCCGTATTACTCTAATATTGCTCTGTCATGGTTCTACTTGGTAAACCATTTGTAACTATGTAACATTCCAGTCCATTCTAAATGGTTGGATAAATAGTAACTTTGAAAATTTGAAGGTAATAACTAGGGTTAAGGAATTTTGGTGGCATATCGTGGTTCTAGAATCCATGGAGTCGTTCTTTCCTAATTATTATAACACGTGGCACTTTGATTTTGACCTTCAGCATGGTCATATTTCAAAATGAACTAAATATATTTTTAGTTCAGTTAATCCATACCTACTAATATTTGCTTGTTTGTAAGGCTATCACAGTGCAAAGATATCCTCCGTACCAAAATTAATTTAAATTGGCTTAGCGGTTCAATAAAAAAATGAAAGTTCAATAAAATTTTGAAATATTAAAAACCAAAGGTCAAAATCAAAGTGGCATGTATTTTAATAATTAGGAAATAGCGACTCCATCGATTCTAGAACCACGATATGCCACCAAAAGTCCTAACCCTAGTAATAACCCAATTAAAAAGCTAGTAAATATTGTAAACTTATTTAAATAAGGCATTAATTCTTTCTAATTAATTTTTACATACATATACATACCTTCACGCCCGTAATCCCAGAGTGGGGTAGGCAGAGCTACAGAATTACCTACAGCAAATAAATTAATTACCTACAATTAATTTTTATAACAAAATAAATAGTCATTTTTCTATTTTATCACATCTTATACAATTTCGCCCTAAGGGATTGCTTATAGGATGCAAAGCAAAGCAACAAGTGAACTGCCTCATTCATTATAAAAGCAGTTTAACATAACAATTTATATTTTTGGATTGCAAGATCAGACAAGTGACTATGAAGGTCAATCAACTTATCATTGTCTTAATTTTTGCAAGTTTCTAGTTTCTGGTTTTTTAATTACTTTAATATTTTATTTCTCTAGCAACATACAGGCAGCTGCTGTTGTCCCAATTTTGTGTTGAGTATTTCTCGCAAATTGTTATTCTGATTTCAATTATTTGTTTGCATGTGGAGCAACAAATTGTCTAGTTATAAAACCTAGTTTACTGGTTGTTTATAGTGAAATCAAGATTCTTGCAGCCAAAGAAAAGTTGATTCACCAATGAACACGCTATACTTTAAACTTTTAAACAATAACCCTCCTTGTAACGCAGTTGTGTAAAAATACTTAGTAAATGAGCATCCAATTTTGTGGATGGTTGTACGCTAGAAATATTGGACAGTGTAGAAGAAGAGAATAGGAATCTCTGTCGATATTCTGCGAGAGAAACAGCCATTCGGTGAGCCATTCTTTCATGTCCTGATTGCTCAAATGGCTGCTGTTCAGACCTCGGAGGTGGCATCCGTATCTTAAAGCCTCTGTAGTCATCTCGTTCACACCACCTTCCCTTATGATAGCTTTGTCTAGCTCTAACAACATGAAAGCCTTGTGCTTCAGCTTGCTTTTCCTCAGTAAGCCTTTGCTGAGACCATACATTTTCAGCAGGTTACCCTGAAAAATTAGAGTATTACCATGATGAGTAATAAACTTATAAGGTCAGGTAGGGTAAGAGTGTCAACGAGGTAAGTGCGAATAACCATATATTTATTGGAGATATTGTTATTTTACAGACTTACCCCATAAACGCACTTGTCCCACCTTACCATACGTTCTGTCGGGGAACAGACCACCAATGGGGAAGCTTTGCTCTGTAAGGCTAGGAACTGAAGCTTTCCTATTGGTGGAATTTTCCTCCGCGCACCGGTAACCTACCACGCGCAGCTCGAAAGTCAAAACGTAATGAGACCAGGGGCGGTGCGTTCCAACGCCTGTGCCACGCTTTGGCCACGCTTTTTAGTATGAGAACGAGCCACACGCCGCCTGTCTCCGCCTCCGCTCTCATTACGTTTGAAAAACTTTAGCTTACGGGTGAAATTCTTTATTCAGTTAATCATTGAAAACATTACAGCCATTTTGTATTACCAAATTAAAAAAAGAATATCTTGCCTTAGGATGAAATTAAGGAAGCTATTCTGGATCATAACATAGAGAAACGTTTTCAAGTGATGACTAATAAAAAAAACTCATTGTAACTTCATACATACATTAAATCACGCCTGTTTCCCAGAGGCAGAGACCACTTCTTTCCACTTGCTACGATCTTGACAAATTTCTTTCGCTTCACGTGCAGTCATGCAGTCATGCACATGTAACATTGTAACTTCAAATAAGTAATAAAGAAGTTCTGCCAGTAAAAATACTTACGGAATGAGCATACGTCAAACTTTGGAGATGATATGGAGGTTTAGAAAATAAGTCCCGACATGCTAGCACCTCAGTTGATGTTGGATGAACCCCGGACCCTAACATCCCAATAACTCTGCTCCATTTTTCCTTCATATCACCATCAGGTAAATGGTCCAGTTTTTCTTGCAGTGCCCGAAACACTGGACGATTGTATTTAAGCCGTTCTTTAAGATCTTGTGTGGTGAATTCTGCTTTTTGCTGTATTGACCAAAAATGGGAGCACAACAACGTTCGCGGTTTGAGGAATCTGAAAATTTAATGAAATCAAATATATTCTACACTGAGACATGTACAGTTTGATTATGTCACAGAAAAGGCAAACATTTCAGCAAATGTTCTGAGGCTCTTAGATGAATACATTGTTCTAAATTCACAGTCATGCCCGACTTCTATGTTTTTAAATGCCAATGCAAAGGGTTCGTATCTGTGTATCTCTCCGTGGCATCATAGCTCTCTGCATCATAGATAAACAGATGGGTTTGTATGGATGGAATTTTCAACAATAGCTAATTTTACCAGGGTTAGCTTATTCATGAAAAATGGTCAGATTAGGTTAGGTTAGCTTAGGTTAGAGTGAGGGGGGTGACAGTCCATCATGCTCCCCTAGCTGGGAGGAAAGATGTGCAGCAAAATTTTCTCTGTCAAAAAAAAAGGTTAAGTTAGTGCATTAAAGTAACTTACGCTAAAGGAAATATGATATAATTTCCAAATGGCACAGCGGACAATACCAATACTGGAGCTATTCTCAGCATGTCAGCAGGCATTTTTTGATACAACTCAAGCTCTTGTCGGCTCATGTTTGTGAAGCCTTGATCCTTCGTACTTCTTATCCGTAGACCAATGTAAGTTTTCAAATCCTTTAAGAAGTCTTTTATGCCCACACTGAACACCCTGTACATCCGCATGGCTGTAGGGAACCGTGTTTCCAACACATTTGTGTAATTTTTGACATAGTCAATGTATTTTTCAACAATATAATTTCGTAGTTTGTCATTTTTAATTTGCTTTGAGCGTTTGTGTTCAGTATTTAATTTTGTTGAGAACCTGAAAAAACATTAAAAGGAGGTTGATTATAAAAAAACTATACATACATACATAACTTCACGCCTGTAATTAAAGAGTGGGGTAGGCAGAGCTGCG
This sequence comes from Acleris emargana, assembly GCA_927399475.2. Taxonomy (NCBI): domain Eukaryota; kingdom Metazoa; phylum Arthropoda; class Insecta; order Lepidoptera; family Tortricidae; genus Acleris; species Acleris emargana. The sequence continues at coordinate 8,162,092 of OV656835.1, read as the reverse complement.
GTATTACCTACAACTTTAAAAACTTGTTAATAATTCTGTAACCCCATTTATAAACGTTAATCTTTCATTGCATTAACACATGTCACGTCTAATGCTATAGACACAGTAAATCTTTCAAAATCATGTAAACACGACTCTGCTGCGAGCGAATACCGTACATAAACATAAAAGGGTAAAGGTAATATAGTCTTATTATTACTGGGGGGTCGAGATGGGCCTTGTGTGCCACATCGACCATTGCAGATCTTTTGTAGCAGCCCTGTGTTCAAAGCTCACCGCAAAGACCCTGTTGCGTATCCAGGAATGCCTAAATGTTTGTATGTATTTAAGTATGTATTTGTTTTAAGAATAGTTTATCATAGCCTAATACCCATAGTACAAGCCTAGAGCTTAGTTTGGGCTTAGGTTAATGCGTGTGACATGTAAATATGATCCTAAAGAAAAAGCTTCAAAATTGTGCATGTAAATGGAATTTAGATAATTAGTTTCCATGAAATATATCTGAGCAAACAAAGTGATCAAAAACATCTAAACATGCTTAGCACTTCGGCTGCTCTGATATATTTAATCCTACATAATTATGCCAGACATAAAAAACATAAACATGATCAAAACTTGATACATATATGTCCATAGGAATATAAGACGTTAACACATTCAGCGCCAAAGATCTGCTAGTCTGGCCGTTTTTGTATGGAAATCCTGCACCTGGCATTGAATAAGTTAATGGTGACTGTGACCATTATTATTATTGTACAGTCGAGTTCATAAATATGTTAACACTTTAGTGCCTTGTCACATTAATTGCTGAGTTAAGTCATGTATGGCAGCGTTATGTAATTATGAACTCGAATGTACAGATTATGTGCACTACAACTGTTTGATCAAGAAAAAATGATGTTATTGCTTAACAACAAGAACAACCTATGACTACCATGCTATTAAGATGACGAAATATGTTTATTTGTGTTTTGGGTCACATTAACACCACTAAACACTACAAAAACAAATAAAGACGCATCTATTTTAGTGAAATACGTAACTTGTTGATCTAAAACACCGCAAACATAACGAACTTGGCTACAGAAGTGTTGTTTACGTCGTGCATATAACCATACAAATTCGGTTAAATTCGACCTTTATTAAACAATATGAGTGCTTCTTAGGCATTTGTGAACATTATATATTACTATTACACATTAAATCAGCGCAACATGCTGTTTATTTATATTATTTTCAAAACTAACCTGCAACAACTAAATTGTTGATACGGACTGCAAACAATCGAGTTCGAACGTTTGCATTTTAAAACAATCCGCGAAATAGCCACCATTCTATGTAAAGGCATCTAAAATTAGGCTTGATTTTTACTGGTAATATTTAAACAGACAAATTCCGAATTATGTGGAATTTTTTTTCTGATAGGACATGTTTCTTTCAAGAGGACAGGTAGGAAAAGTTGAACTAAAAACTAAATGTCAAACGGTTTGACAATTGAAAGAGTAGTTTCAGATGATAGTTATTTAGCCAACGATTTAGTATAGGTAAACTTATCTGCTCCATATTGGGCCAGTTTGCTTATAACGTATTTTTTTTTTTTTTTTTTTTTTTATATCATAGGAAGGCAAACGAGCACACAGGCCACCTGAGGCCCGTTTCACGAAACTACAAGTTACAAATTACAAGTGGAAGTCTCTTTCTAACTCCTTTTGCTAGAAAAAGAGTTCCGCTTGTAATTTGTAACTTGTAGCTTCGTGAAACGGGCCACTGATGGTAAGTGGAAACTGTGACCCATAGACATTCGCATTCATAAGACCGCAATCCTAAGACTGCAAATGCGTTGCCAACCCTGAGGCCGAAGATGGAATGCCTCTATGCTAGTCATTTCACCGGCTGTCTTATCCCCAAACCGGAACACAACAATGCGAACACTGCTGCTTGGCGGTAGGTTAATGGATAAGATGGTGGTACCAACCCGGACGGACCCTGCACAAGGTCCTCCCACCTCCAAAATCCAATTGAATATGATTTTAATTATCTAGTTTACTTTATTTTTTTAACTAGCCTAGTAAGATTTTTATATATCCTGAGAAATTGTATTAAAACCATCCCATAGAGGTAGGAAAACATAGAGGAAGTATAACCACTGCTAAAAGAATCATACTCTTCGCACCCGTTACGAATGCCCTTCGTTAAAAAGAGTTGTCTATATAATATGACCGCTTTCAAAGTGTACCACTTTGTTGGTGTGTTATAGTGTGTGTAACTTTTTATTAGTTTGCGTAAGTCTGCATACAGTGATGTGCGGTTTAGTCGATAAATTAGGTTAACTTATTAATAGGCATATCGTCGGTTAAATTAGCAAACCTCGTAAGTCCATTTTTTGCGAAAATCGTTTTTTTATTGAATCGTGTAGCCAATCACCAAACGCATCGATCTATATATTACATTCAAACGTCAAATAAACCATTATTTAAAAAATCTACAAATAGAAAACCTCGTAACTTTAAGCCGCCATATGCCGTAATTTTGTTTTTTGTGTCTCCTGTAAACTTGAGTCAAATGGACTTACGAGGGTTGCGAATTTAACCGACGATATAGTATTTTGTACCTAAGACGGCGAGCCCCTTTTTTAACCGAGTTCAAGAAAGAAGGTGGTTCTATTTTCAAATTGACGTTGCACGACATGCACGATTGCGTCAATAAGTATACGAAAAATGAAGTCCCTGGGGCGGGCCTTTGAGAATTCACTATAAATGTATATAACACTACGAGACTGTTCTAGATAGAAATCCATACTAGTAATAATTACTACTTAATAATAAATCGGAACGTAACTTTCTGTCGGTCTGTTACCTTTTCAAGCCCAAACTGCTGAACTCCTTTTTAAGAAATTGGGTTTAGATAATTATAGCTTGAACTCTGAGGAGGAACATGGGATACTTTTTAGCCACGATTATGTTTATTGTTCGCTAGGAAATAACGACGACACCAGTTCCAGAAAGAGTGGTCATGGCCAATTTCTGAGTGTTTAAACTGCCCGTGACACTTCTAATCACCGTTTATGTTATATTATTATTATCTATAATAGAGGCTCGTGCTGGTTATATACATTTAAATTGTCGGTAGTTGTCCCTATCGCCAATAATTAGGTGAAAAGGTAATACGGTAACGGTTATAAAGTTTTGAATTTGTATGTATTTTATGAATACCTTTGTGATTGTTTCATCATCATCAGCCTATAATAGTCCACTGCTGGACGTAGGCCTCCCCTAATGTGCTCCATTTTACCCTGTCCTTGGCCTGTCACATCCAACATATGCCAGCAGTGTTTCGCAAATCATCACTACATCTTGCCGGAGGGCGTCCTACACTACGTTTGCCGAGTCGTGGTCTCCACTCAAGAACAGGTCGACCCCAAACTAACATCGGTTCTTCTACAAATATAGCCAGCCCACTGCCACTTCAGCTTGCTAATTCTCTGTGCTATTTCGGTTACTTTGGATGGGTACTTCCCATTTGTTCTATGGAACTGTGACGTCATAGAACTGTTAACATTTTTCTTTCCCACCAGTTCCATGGTAGAACTATTGAAACGTAAAATGTGCTATTTGTTCTATAGAACTAGAAGCACTTCAAGTTTCCCATCAGTCCCATGGAACTGTGACGTCATAGAACTGTTGCGATATTTTTTTTCCCACCAGTTCCATGGTAGAACTATTGAGACAAAAAATGTGCTATTTGTTCTATAGAACTAGAAGCACTTCAAGTTTCCCATTTGTTCTATGGAACTGTGACGTCATAGAACTGTTGCGACAATTTTTTTCCCAGCAGTTCCATAGTAGAACTGTTGAAACAAAAAAAAATTTTTTAGTTCTATAGAATAGTCGCTCTTGACCTAAATTTCAATTAAAAATAAAAACTAAAAAAAAATATTTTTTGTTTCAACAGTTCTACTATGGAACTGCTGGGAAAAAAAATATCGCAACAGTTCTATGACGTCATATGAATGGGAAACTTGAGGTGCTTCTAGTTCTATAGAACAAATAGCACATTTTTTGTCTCAATAGTTCTACCATGGAACTGCTGGGAAAGAAAAATGTTAACAGTTCTATGACGTCACAGTTCCATAGAACAAATGGGAAGTACCCCTTTGGATCTCTGTCGGATAACATTGTTTCGGATTTTATCCTTCAGAGAGACTCCGAGCATTGCAACAAATGGTACTTGCATAAAATGGTACTTTTGGAAATCTGAAACAATTCAATTAATTGATATGAAACATAGTACCGATCGATAGATATGTAAATATGTATTAATAAAATAAAAAATATATTTTAAATTAAAGCAGCGATGTTAAAATATTGAACATTAAAATGGCGAACGATCAAAATATATAATAAATCTACATAGCAATTAATTGGACATTGACACTCGGTAATTCTCGACATTCTGGAGAAATCAGTAGTACAAATATGACACGACACATTGCCGCATTTAAGAATATCATAGTGCGCACTTAACAGTCTAACACAGTAGTGTAGATCACCTGCCAAATTGTCATTTTTTTACAGCAGACCTATCAATGACACTATCTGTGTTATTGATTTAATTATTACATCGCATTATTAAAAACTAAAATCTTAAATTATTAAATGTATATTACAGATAATTTCATTCGAAGCAAATTCCTTTGATTTTGTAAGAAAAACCCGTCTCTCATATGTTACAAAAAGTTGAATATGGTCTATTTGAATATTGAGAATATTAATTAAGGTTATTTAATTAGGTTTATGTTTTACCAATTAGTTTGATGTTTTATTATTACTTATACTAAATAGGTTTGATTATTTTATGTGAGTATTTTGAGTAGCAAGTGGAAAGAAGTGGTCTCTGCCTACCCCTGTGGGAAACAGGCGTGATTTAATGTATGTAAGTATGTATTTTATATTCTACTAGCGACCCGCCCGCGGCTTCGCCCGCGTGGAATGTATTATACATATAAACCTTCCTTAAGAATCACTCTATCTATTAAAAAAAACCGCATCAAAATCCGTTGCGTAGTTTTAAAGATTTAAGCATATAATATATAATTTATGTATATAGGGACAGACAGCGCAAGCGACTTTGTTTTATACTATGTAGTGATGTGAAAACACAAACCTTTACTATAAAAACAAGTTTCAAAGTGGAAATAATCGTACTACCTTGCCTAAAAAACCGAACGTTTATCTAAAACAACAAATTTTAAATGTTTTAATGTTCGATATTCAAATACATACCCAACAAATACCTTCAACATTTGAAACATCGGACTTTTAACCGTTTGGGAAAGCTATTTTAACTGTAAATGTATTAATGTTCGATATTACTATACTCATATTTACTCATTCAATCAATCAATCAAAATATCGACAGTTTACTTATCGATATTGATTTTGGAAGCACTATTTGTTTACTTGCGAAAGATAATCTAAAAATGCGTAAAAAATGCACATTTTCTGCACATGGTGCCTTTGTATTCATTACAAGACGTAATACCACGATAATAATTCTAGTTATACTTGCAAAACGGCCGCATTATGGCTGAAAAACAACAGATTTGGTTAAAAACACCACTCACCTGTGAAAGCTTACGAGTACCTATACATGGAGGTCCAGTTTTTGAATGTCGGGATTTGCACCAACGAAATGCAAACGCCATTGCACAAGAACTTTGTTTAACAATTTAACTGTTATCTTGTCGAAGTTGCGTATTTCCTGACTAATATTTTTAAAACTCCGCCCGACGAGCGAACAAACGACGAACGACAACAGTAATCCGACTGAATTAAATGATACTTCTTCATCATTCTTTATCCGACTAGCCGCTTATTCTACTTATCTATTCGTCTTAAATTTAGTAGGGTTCACTTGTCAGCCATTGACCAATGAGCATTACCACCAGCTGTGTTCTACACAAAAGAAAACTGTGGTACGCCTGACGGTTGGTTTCACGTTATCTAGAGTTATTATATTATACTATACATCTACGAAGCGTCTTTACGTCACTCCCGCAGAATAAACCAGTTCACTGGTCCCCTGTTCCACATATCCCTACTGGTCTATCCCTCCTGGTAGGGAAGAAAGGATTTTTTTTCCACATTTAGCTACTAGGGGGGAATACTTTTCCACTTATCTCTACTGATAAAATAATTCAGGAAATTGATATCATCGCATTGAAAAATATGAGGTAGGTTTAGGTTATGTGGAACAGGGGACCAGTAATGCCGTGCTAAGCCAAAAAGGCCTATGTCCGAAAATTACCAAATTCTGTTTTTTTTTTGCGTTGGATTCCTTAAGCTACAAGGAATAAGATTCTGTTAACGAAAATATCGTATTTTTATTATAAGTGCCTTAAAACGACTAAAAAAATAGACGTAAGACTGGTTTTTCCCTTAATTCCTAAGGAAAACTACGTATGTATAAAATACTTAACAATTTGGTCGTATAGTTCCGTTACGAACTAATAGATAAGGTGTCCATTGTAGTAACATTAACGCATTCCTAAGCCAATTGGACGTAAACCATGATTTGTCCTTATCTGTCATTGTGACATTTGAATTTGGCAGACAAGGACAAAGCATGGTTTAGCTACCCCATGATTATTTCACGTTTAAGTATAATAAATAAGGGCATACGACTACTTATTTCGTTCATTTATTTGTTGATTTTATATGTTGTTAATTATTGAAAAAGATACTCATTTAGTTGTCTATTCTAAATAAGTTCTATTTTGCTCATAATCATAAGCGATGTTTATTTATTTATTTATTTATGTTGTGATATTTATTAATTAAATAACTACTAATTGGGAAACAGAGATCTCATTTCATAAGTAGGTATTGATTACATTTTATAATAAATGTAACTTACAAAACACAATTAGATTGCTTCAAGATGACTCATCAATTTATATGACTAGATCTGTTTATTTTTATAACATTTGCTAGGAGTACTTAAATAAAATTTTAGTACATACCAATGTACATTTACTTACTTAATACAAACCAAAAAAAGAAATGTTTTCTTTAAATTGTAGTGAGACAATTAAAGAATTGACTGACAACACATTGAAACAAGTTGTTTTTCTGTTTTTTTTGTTTTAATATTAAAAAAAGAGGAGTTTGTGAAGAGCAATAAAGTCAATTTAATTATTTTTCCCTTGTTCTTTACCACACTTCATCCACTCAAATATTTTATTACATTGCCATAGAAACCTTCACAGAAAAATAAGATAAAATGTCGTATAACACGTAAAGAATATACTCAAGTGCTTAGCAAAAAAGTCGTAAATCCGTTTTAAGTTAAAAATATATATAATTTTGAGTTCAAAATATAACAAACGTATGGCTCTGTTTTTAACTAAACCATAAGTACAAAAAAAATTAAGAAAAGTCCGGTTTTAGATGGAGTTTTAGGTTGCGACATTGAAAAACATAAAAGCGCGTTTATCTCGAAACCGTCAAAACGCCTATAGGCCTTTTTGGCTTAGCACGGCAGAGTAGGTATGTTCAAAAAGCAAATATTATAGATTATTTTTTATCTCTTATATAGAAAATAATTATATCGGCGTTTTTTTAGTTTAACAGCTGATTTTTGTTTTAGCTGCTCTGAAGTCATTGTTCATTTATGCACGGCGGCTTTGAAGATATAGACGATATTCATTGTTGGGAGGAGCTTTTGTTGCCGACTGTACCTACTTTTTTTGCAAAATCCTTATCTGCTCATCAAGACCAAGCTATTGAGTCCTCACACGGTGGGCCTACGGTAAGAATAGCGGAGATCCTGTCGCCACCTTCCGACTCTATCAGATCAGCTCTTCGATACCATAATATTGCATCGTCATCGGGTTTACATAATGTGGTCCAAAATGCAGCCCAGTCCGTTAACGGGGAGTGTGTCAAATTGAACTTGCAAGATTTGACCCGTACATACATATACATAAGTACATACATACATATTTCAATACATACATACGTTGCAAGGTAAATAAAAGCTTGTAAAATGGAGGTACTTTACCGGTGAATGTATCTCAATTATGTCCCCTAATATTACTTAATTCATGTACATTTTTTTTCCGGTTTCATAAATGGTTATCATTGTAAGTATTAAAATATTGTAATACCTACTTAGTTAGATCGTGACGGGAGAAAATTCGAATTATTATCTATTACTCGTTTAAATAAAGTCAATTTCTGTTTTAAGGTTTGATAATAAAAATAATACTGGACAGTACTTACCTATGTATCAAACAATTAAATTTGATTATAAGAATGATGTTAGAATTAAAAGTACGTCAAATTTGGTGAAATACGCAGAAATAGCGTTTACAATCAAAATAATGCTCAATTTAGAAAGTAAGAAAATTAAGTAGGGAGCAAGCTACTCAAAAATGGATGCATATATTTGTCCCTGCACTTCGTGGTAAGAATGCTAAAAATAATAATTTCATTAATATCTAGTCCACTCCATATCCTTTTATTCATGTAGCGTACCTATTACATATGTTCCTATCCTGCTTAAATAGTCCTACACTAAAGTCCCAGATAGACGGGCGAGCAAGTACGCCGCACTTAGGGCTCGGCGAGCTTACTCGCCCGTGTTTCATCCTAAGTACGCGAACTTCTAAAGGTAAACACGGACGCAAAAGATCCTCGTTGTCCTTGGGAGCATACTTCTATAGTGTGAACTTAGGGATGAATGACTGTAGCAATAGATACAGTGATTCAAGAGGGTTTTTATGTATAACTAGGTTTCCGCCCGCAACTTCGTCTGCGGAGAGTCAGAACTTCTGTTAACAGAGCAGATATAGTTTACATCACCTTCAAAGGTTGTTTAAAAGTTTAACGTGAATTTTAAGTAAGCGGTTCTTATAAACAACTTTAACTTCATGGCTCTAACCTTTAAAACAACAAAATTGCCATGCAAAATAAAGTCACTTCCCTTTCTTCCCTTTTTTTACGACCCTAGATTAGAAAGACATAATTTAGCCATAGAATTACTAAATTTCTATACAAAAAATTAACCCACTCAGAAATTTTTCGAAAAACACCAAAGTTGAAAATTTACTTTATGTAATTGTAGTCTCAATGCTAATTTTCGTTTCCTGCAGGTATGTAACTTTGAAAATTACTTAATTTCGATACAAACTTTACAGTCAAAGACAGACAAGACTTCGATCCCACATTTTTCCTTTAGTTATTTTTTAATTAATAATTATTTGCTTTTGACAAACTTTTCATTTTGGTGCAAAAGTTTAAAAAACACTGAAGGTTGCACGTTTTTAAATAGATACACCTCATGTACCTGGCTAAAAAAAATACAAACTCTCATACAAACTTTCACCCGCTTTTTACACTGTTAAAAACTGGTTTTTAATTAATTTGTAATGGTGTTGATACCGAGTTTCATGTATCTAACTCCATCAGTCATATATTTTGTTTATAACTTTTATAAGTAAATAGTAGGCGCTTAACCTTAATATCAATTTCCACATTTGTCACTTAAAAAATGAACAAATTTCCATACAAACTCTACCCCCATTTCAACCCCTTTTCCGAATTTGCTGGAAATCATTTTTTTATTTAAATCCTGAATAACGATGTTCACGATTCTTATTTCAATTTCATTCATTAATTTCACCTCGGTACAATTTTTTTTTTTTAATTAAGTTAAAAGTAATAAATTTACATTTTCACATTTATCGCTTCAAAAGTAATCATTATCCCGTACAAACTTCTACTGCCTATTTACCACCGCCATTTACCTAAATCATCAAGGTATGTATTTTTTATTTATTTACGGTAGCCATGATACTATTTTACACGTTTCTTACTTAAAAAATATCGTACTCACTTACGAAATTCTACACTTAAGTTTTTCCAAAATCGCATCCAATCCAAAAACAGTTCTAGCCTAAATAACAATTTTCACATTTCTCACTTCAAAAATAACCAAAGTCCCATACAAACTTCTACCCTCATTTTATCACCTTTGGCACAGTTTTTCCTAAATCGCCGATTTTTTTTATTTATTATAACAGTATCCTAAATAATATATATTTCCACGTTCCATCATTTAAAAACTCCCAAAATCCCATACAAACGTCTACCACCAATTTACCCGTAATATTTTTCCAAAATCACTGAAAGCAATATTTTTAATTTATAATCACACTATAATTAATTACAGCCCTTACAACATTTTCCACGTTTCTTACTTCAAACCTGCACCTTTTCCAGTATAGCGTACTTCCGGTTAAATTTTCGGAATGACGATAGGCAGTTCCTTATTCTGCAGGGTCAAAACTAGAGAATGCAAATAACCGCTTATAATCGGTTTTATTGCATTCCCTAGTCAAAACCCCCTGACAACGTTGTCCCCCAACTGTTACATGATGTGCCGCTTGCATTCAACATTTTCAAAAATGATCCTTCTCTATTAGGTTGAATTAATTGTGCGATACGTACAAACATTTACTATAAACCATTTCGAACCTTATTTAATCAGCTAACGAATTGAATAATAGCAATACAATTGCTCAGCTAGTTCTTGATTGGTTGTCAATTTTGGTAAGAAATATTTGTAGGGAATCGTGTAAGGTGATATATTATTTGCCGGTACCGTAGGTATCCCGCTTATGGTAGCATATTTGAAGGCTCGCTTACATTGCAGCATTGTAAGTGAAAAGTAGTTTTAGCCAACGCAGGCCGCGTTTGCCTGTCGAACGCTTAAAGAGGCCACAACTCCTACCACGCACTTACATACAAATCAAAAGGGATGACTTTGTATACTTCCCCGCGAAGAAGTAGATGGAGTTTGCGCGCGCCTCGGTTGCATGGTCAAATTACAATAAAATTACCGTTTACCATAAAACAATACGTAACAATAATAATTATTAAAGAACTGTTATTACCATGGCAACGCTCATTATAAAATTGTTTTCACGCTTCGGTTACGCTTTAGATGGTTTTCTTATACAGTTAACGATATCAATATTAGCGGTTTATAGTACGCGAGTAGAAAAAAGTTATTTATGTAACTGGTACCTACATAAATAACTGGTGGTGCTTCTTAAGGTGCGAGTGCTGAGGTTAGAGCTCGACTCGCGCTCTAATTACAGGCACGAGTACCTTAAGAGCTAATTATGTACCGTTGTATACATAACTTTTTCTACAAGCTTAAAATTATAATGATAAAATAAACAATCGCAATTTTTTCTTGTATACTTTTCTCGATTTTTCTGCTAACTAATTACTTGTCAGCCAAGTTATTTTCATTATTCCAATGGGCGTTAATAGTTTGTGACTTTTATTGCTAAATGTTTACGAATTTTAATAGTTACTAAAAGAGTTCTGACAATTTATCATAAAAGTTGGAATGCCGAACGGAACGCCATTCTGTTGATATCCATATTGAACGTAACCATGGTAATCAAATAACAAATCGATGGAGTTATTAACTGTTTATTAAACGCCAAACCTAAGGGCAGGTACGCACTGAGCGGCTGGCCGTATGCGGTTGTGGCTAACGGCTAACCACTCATTGCGTTTAGGTTCCGGTTTTGCGGTTTCATACGTTTTGATCAGATGTGCGGCTAGCCGCAAGCGGTCAACCGCACAGTGCATGCCTGCCCTAATATGCGGAATGACCGTAACCATGCTAATACCAGTGCTATAATAATTATAATAGAACTGTTATCAACATGGCAACGCTCTTTATAGAATTGTTTTCACGCTTCGGTTACGCTGTAGTATAAGCGGTTTATAGTACGCGAGTAGAAAAACAATACTATAGAAACTATTTCTTATTTATTTTAACAGTGAAGAGCTTGATGGCAGGCTCTTTTAAAACGACCTATACTTTGCGCATAGCGGTTAATTTCACACAGAATAACGGTCAAGAACGTTACTTATTGCATTCTCTTTCCCGCGATTCTTGATACATACCTGCGCCTGCGTACAGGAAGATTGAATAAAGCTGGCTTGAATGGAATGAACAATAGTTATTTGTTATACAAGTGGGGAAAGTTGTATTTTACCTGCGAGTGTTCATTTGAAACACGAGCTAGCGAAAGGATTCTATGATTGACCACGAGCGAAGTGAGTGGTTCAAAAATAGAATCCTGAGCGTAGCAAGTGTTTCAAGACACGAGACGTAAAATAACTTTTCACCCGTGTATAACACAAAACTTTTCACCTCACTACAGCGAGGAAACAAAGAAAAGGGTTTGTACTGTAAGCTCAGTTCCGCATTTTGCACGGTTTTCTGTAATTCCACAGGTGTTAATACGTCTTTATCACTCGAATCACTCATTTATAATAAAAAAACAAACTAGAAAAACATGCGAATATTTAAAGTTGACTACAGTGAGGAAACTAAGAAAATGGTTTGTACTGTAAGCTCAATTCCGCATTTTGCACGGTTTCCTGTAATTCCACGGGTGTTAATACGTCTTTATCACTCGAATCACTCATTTTTAATAACAAAACTAACTATAAAAACATGCGAATATTTTAACGTTGACGGCTTAATTAATAGAAAAGTTTTGTCGTAAGTTTTTTTTTATTATTTCGGATGCGTTTTGTTTGCACATCGACTTATTTGGACTGTCAGAACATTTTATCCGTTTTTAAAACAAGAATGAAGGTTAATTTTGAATGCTGATATTTATGAATTAAAATAAAGTAGTAAGACTGTATTTAGTGTTTTTTACTCGATGCAATTCATTAATTGTGATGTTAAAAATTCAGCACTTGTAAGGTTTTACGTTTGGTTAGCTGTCAAATATCACTTAAGCTGCCTTCAAATGTCAAAACTCTTCCCTCACTTGTGGATAAAAAGCGATTTTCTCAATAGATATCAAACAAACAAAAAGGGCTTTCCGAGCTAGTGAGATGAAAAAGTAATGTCACCTACACACTGTGTGAGTGCCGTCTTTTGAACCGATGTTCGAATTTCAAACCGAAAACCTGTTATTAAGGCGGTCCCCCAAATCTAAAAAAATATGGGAACTTCTCGTAGGTACATAATGATATTTAAGGCTGGACCTGTAGTTATTAAAATATTCTCTTTAGCGTTTATGCCCGATTCTACATACGAGGCGGGCATAGTCAATCATTACAGCGCTGGTTGTACTATACAGGGTGTGATTTTCTTAAGCGTATCATTTGTTAACGGCAACTTTATACGAAAATGAACTCGACAGAGCTCTTTTAATATTTTTAGATTTCCGGCACTCCGAATTTTTGTTTTCAAACTATTTAATTTATCAAATTCACAAGTTAGATTTTTTTCCTGAAATCTTTAAAATTGTTATATTAAGAAACCTTACGTTACTTTCAGTTTTTAGAAAATTAAACGGATTAAGAAAAAAATGCTTTTGGAAAAATTGGCTAATGAAACAGACGGGAAACGAAATTCCGGAGTTGCGATGGCTGGCTATCATTGTTATGTTCAATTTGAAATCTTTAATTATTTATTTTAATATTTGCAATTTACAGGCTCACAAGGAGCTGCTTCCAAGACAGAGAAAAGCCCAAAGCGAAAACCAAGTGTTGGCTACAGGTTACTATTTACTTATCTCGGATACCACTTTACTATCAGTACCCTCACCATGTGTTACAATTACCGTACTCGCTAGCGAGTCGAATGCTCTGTCCCGCGCTCTCTATAAGAATATTGTGATGGAGATAGCTAGCGGTAATTGTAACACATGGTGAGGGTACAGTACCCTTACCATGTGTTACAATTACCGTACTCGCTAGCGAGTCGAATGCTCTGTCCCGCGCTCTCTATAAGAATATTGTGAGGGAGATAGCTAGCGGTAATTGTAACACATGGTGAGGGTACAGTACCCTTACCATCAGTTACAATTAACGTACACGCTAGCGAGGCGAAAGCTGTGTCCCTCGCAGACCTCGCAAGTATTGTTTTAGAGTGCGAGGGGACAGATAACTTTTAATATTACGGAATATTGTAACAATTAGTAACGTACTCGCTAACGAATCGAATGCTCTGTCCCTCACTTGCCTCGCAGTGTTCTTATGGAGTGCGGGAGAAAGCGCGAGCATTAGCCTCGCTAACGAGTAGGTACGGTAATTGTAACTCATTGTATGGAAGAAGGGTTATGTTTTTCGCGTGTTTACCTAAATTTTTTTTAAAACCATAGCTTTTTGACCGTCAAGAATCAAATCCGAACTTATTGATTAAAATTATTGGAAATTACCGCCTCCATGTCCCTGCTCGATTTTGTCCCCACCTGTGTAATACAAACAAGCAGTGTATATCTGTAATAAAACTAATAAACAAAGCCCGGATGACGGGAGAAATTATGTGTTGACGTCTCAATAGTGCGAACACACATTTTATAAGTCGATGTCGATAAAAAGCAATACTTGACGTAGACTGGATGTCAGAAATATTATAGTAGTAAACGAAATTAGTATAGTATTTTTTTTATATTTTATATAATTTTCCTAATAGACAATTAGCATTTTTTCTAAATTTAACTGAAATAATACATAATATAAACTTACCTATAGTGTATTTCTATGGAACTTGCTAACTATGTAAACAAAAGCCTAAACTTTGTTTTGTCACTGTTTCTCCTTGAATTTTCACACCACCTCATCAAACACCATTGAAAACAATACACTATTGAAACGATCGTTACTGTAAAATACAAAATCACCAAATATATAACTCTATCTTGGATATTTCATTAAAAGTTTAAATGGTTCATAAGTTAGGTTATTAGGACCTGATGGAATGACGTTTTTGTTTCTTTTAAATTCTACAATTGTCTATGATGGGTAGTGTTGTGGCTAAAGTTGGCGATATATTAAGGCCCCTACACATTACCCAACTCACGCTGATCACACTCACAGATGATATAACGGCACCTTTTGTAATAAATACTGGTGATATATCATCTTCAAGTACCGATTTTTCTTCAGATCGTGATTAATCAAATTACAAATAAGTAACCTACTTGTTTTTTTACTTTCGGTATTTTATTATTCGATATGGTTTGTCATAAGTAAAGGAGTATTGCCAATCACTAGTAAATTCATCATTCAGAGACAATTTCAATATGGCGGTTTGTTTACATAGTTAGCAAGTTCCATAGAATTAGACCTTAGGTACTTAATATAATATTGTGTAACAACCTAACATGTAAGATGATGTGTTTGATCAATAAATGTCTGATTCAAAAATAGTTTGTATAGATGTCTATAGAATAGTCGATATTTAATTAAGCACTGGGAAAAGTGTATTTTTGCTCCCGTGATCCGGGCGGTACTAAAATAAACCATAACTATCTTGGTACTTAACAATAATCATTATTGCATGCATTGTTTAATTATAGGGCTGCCGTACTGATCGCAGAGATGAGAATTTAAATATTCACACCGTAAACCAAGGGGAGCTGGAAGGGAATGTGGTTTTTGGCATAACAAGCAAGTATCTACATTCGTACAGGTCAATGCGTGACCCTCTCGCTTACAAGATCAGATAAAGTCGAGACAGGCCAATCCCTGGTTATCACAAGCTTGTAACTTGCATAACAAGCGGAAATTCCTTCCCAACAATATGTATTAAACAGAGACTTCCACTTATATTACAAGTTACAAGCTTTTCATTATTATATATTCCTTAATACGTCTCTTATTCTAATAGATAGAGGCTTTTTTTATTCGCGCTACACCAATATTGCTTTTGATATGTTATCGTATCGTTAACGTTATCATTTGTGATCGTTATCAACGTGCTGTATTGGTTGCAAAGTATGGTTGACAAAAAAACAAATACACAAGTATTTTAAACATTATATATTTCACAAATTATGACATTTATATACAAATTTATAATCGCTTATCCAAATTATTCTGATTAAACGATTAAAATCCATTTGAAATCACACAATTTACAAAATAACTTACTGTCTTTGACGTCAAAATCAAGGTTGTCTTTAAGCTTTCTTGTAGCTTGGAATGCGAGTATGAATTGCTTATTTTATTTATAGGAGATTTTGACTATAGGTGCTTATTTATAATGTGTTTTTTTCCTATAAGTATAGACATGCAAATATCAGTACATTGCGTGCCTTCGTCTGTCGTTATAAAATCCGGGTATTTTGTCAAATCCATGCTGTGAATGTAAATACTGTGATCATACGTGCACTTCATTAGGACTCCACTTGAAATACTTGAATGTCAACTCTAGATACGATGTGCATTGGATTATTTAGATTGAAATAAACACTTCGCATAATATAGTTTTATTTTAATGACAAAAATGAATGTCGTTTGACGTCAAATTGTTTAAAAAATACATTAGTGCGGAAAAGGTTTTGTACGGGAAAGATTTATATCTAGAAGTGTAAACTTATTAAGAAGGTAAGTATTTATTTTATAGTTAAGAAAACAAGTGAATATTCAAATGTATTTGTTTTTTCTGTCAACCATACCCTTTGCTACCAAAAGTGCACGTTGATAACGATCACTAGTTATCATAACTCTTATTTGCTTGACAGCTATAAACAGTTGTCGAACTTTTCATGCCGATGACGTCAATTTGTATACAGGCTGATTAAAAATGTAAGACTAGTATTGAATGGTTGAAATTTGGTTCGAGTATCGCCGAACAAGTTCTGCGTAAACCTATAGGGAGTTTATGTAATGTGTAGGTGAACAATATTGAATCTAATGCCAATTAAATCACTACATTTATTTACATTTTATTTTAAGTACAATGACTTAACTATTTGAGTCCTAGACAACGACTTATTACGCACATGCATTGCGATACGAGTTGACGCAGTATTCTGTGTCCCTACAAACCCTTTATTTAATTTTCGGAGTTTAACGATAATGACATTGAGAAGAACAGTATTTATGATTAAATAGTTATAAATTCAATTATGGCATTGATATTGAATAAGTGGTGAAAAAGAATGATGCTGCCGTGATCCGTATTTAGATTGCGATGTGATTTAGCTGTATTTAACTCTAATCATTTTACCCCTTTTTTATTTGTACCAGTAAATACATAACTAAACACCTGCCAATTTAACCCTTAAATTGGCAAAAATAAAAAAAGTCGTGAATTCAAACCCTATTTAATTTGAAATCAGCATAAAAAATATAGTAACCAAAAAATAAAAAAAGTGAACATTATGGTATGTGCATTATTAGATACGTTGCCAATTTAAGGGTTAAAGTAGAGCACCCTGTTTGTAAAAATTCGTAATTTTTACGTCATCAACATGAAAAGTTCGACCCTCGGTTATAAACAATACGCACCGCCCGCTGCCTGCGTCTCTTTGGGTGTTTCCTCGTGGTCATACTATTTTTGTCCTACTGATTTTCGACGGAGCCCCGCCTCAGGGCGGGGCTCCTGCTTCTAGGTGGTTTTGCCCTTCGGGCATCTAAAGATACCTAACGAACCTAACCTACCTACTTTTACAACCACAATTAGTATTTAGTGATCAAATCTAGGTTCACTTTTTGACTAGTATGACAAAATAGTATGACCACGAGGAAACACGTGTCTCTTTCAGCCTGTCAGTCTGACTGGTGGTCTGTAACTAGTGTTGGACACTTTAGACTGTTTCACTCGTCAAAATACCCCGAGACAGACCAAGAGTGACATAATTATGTACTAGCTTCTGCCCACGACTTCGTCCGCAAAGATTTAGATTATCGTTTTTCCCCCGGAAACGTTTATATTTCCCCCGTGTTGTTGCCGGGTTAGAATAGTACCACTCCATTTCTTCCCGTGGATGTCGTAAGAGGCGACGAAGGGAATAAAGGCTTGTAGTACTGTTAGGCGAAGGGCTTGCAACCTGTCACTAATAAGCTGGTAAACATCTTAGCCTAATTGACAACAATTCATTTTGTGCTAAGGTAGTAAAATAAAATACCGTTTCTAGATTTTACACTGCTGATTACAGTAAAAATATCTTTGGATTTTTTTATGCAGTAGTTTTTTTTATATTTAGGAAAAACGGTAAAAAAAGTTTGATTGTGAATGTTAGGAATACACTTATAGTGCCCTTAGTCCATTTATTACCAAAGGAATTCAAAAAATATACAACTGTCATGTTCATTGTTTATCTGTCTGATGGATTACTTGATTCTGACGACACGCTTTCAATTCTACGCAAAATAGTTTATTTATTTTAATGGCGTCTACAAATTACGTAATTAATTAAATAACGCAAAATAGCAAATTTGTGAACGAACGGCAGCGAATGATTGACATGACATGACAGTCAGTTTTGTTTACTGTTTAAAGTTACTTTTTTAAATTTTATATCAGGCTAAGATCACGACATCAGTATTCCTAACTTTGTATACAGGGTGTCCCAAAAATAGCACGTCACAGTGACACAGGAGATTCCCCAGCCTCAGACCAACCAAACCAGCCTAACATGATTTCAGTAAAAGTTGCACCGTTTTCGAGTTATTCCAATTTAAAGATTTTTCCAATTTCTCACCTCTTTTGACATTGTAAGTGCCCGCATTTACTGGGATAGCTTTAGCATTAAGTTTTTTTTATTTGTACGCTTTCATGAATAGTTGATTAAGTTGTTCGAAGCATGATTATGTCAATAAGTAATGTAAAAGTTGGAGAAATACTTTAATGAACTTGACTTAAATTATCATCAACATAGAGTAACTTCAGCTTTGAACACCTGCCATGACTTTTTTTTTACTAGAAACGAAATGAACAAATAACTTTAAAAACATGCGTATGTTATGCCAATTCTAAAATGGTATAACACATGATATCTTAATGCAAAAAAGTACGAATTCGTATCACATTTGCCAATAAGGATCCCGGAAACCAAACTAACAAATGATACGCGATTAGCCGCTTTGCAAGTTTATCATGTAAAGAATTGTAGGGTAGTTATTAATTTATTGCAGTGGTAGCCCTGTGACCCAAACTAGTTCGTTACCTTGCGTTTCGTGCAATACCCGTTGTTTAATATTAAACCTCGTTTTAATAGCAAACTTTTTAGTTACTTTTTATTTTTATTGATTTGACTTAGGTATGTCATTACTTATCACCCATGTTCAATGCGTCCCGGTTTTCCTGTGGTGTTCTTGAACTAAATCGACTTTGCATTCCTCTGGACTCTGATTTTGTTTGTGGAATTGAAACGACTACTCAGCACTCTTAACGGACACTTGATTTCGCTTTGTGAAACTATATTACGATGGCAAATCGTAATACTTCTCAGTTCTCCAATAGTGAGTACGCTGATATGCATCTAATTTATGGCGAAACTAGGAGAGTTTCCACTCGAGGTAATGTTTGTTACAACGCAAGGTTGGCTGCAAGACTGTACTCGGAAGGATATCCAAATCGTAGGCCAACGACGTATGAGGTGATTTTAAGAGTCGTGAATGGTTATCGTGACGACAGACCACCAACACGTCGCTCAGAAGGAAGACCTCAAACCATTGATGACGACGTTGTTTTAAGTCAAGTACAAACAGAGCCAGGAACTTCAGTGCGAATAATCGAACGCCGTACTGGCGTTACTAAATCGTCGGCACAACGAATTTTAAAGCGGCACAAATATCATTCTTACCACATTCATCGCGTTTAAACGCTTCTTCCGACAGATTACACGCAGCGTATTCAATTCTGTCGAAAGATGATACAGAAATGGAGGGAAAACCCAAACTTCTTTAATGAAGTATTATGGAGCGACGAATCGGCCTGCAAAAGGGATGGGTACGTTAACCTGCATAACATCCACAGTTGGCAAATAACTAACCCTTACGAATCACGACAAGACCGGTCACAATACCAATTTAAAATTAATTTGTGGACCTGATTTTTTAACACCCAAATAATAGGACCGGTCGAGTTGCCGCCGATTCTGAATGGCCAGAATTATCTGCAGTTTTTGGAAAACGATCTGCCTATTTTATTAGAGGACACGCCGTTGGTATTGAGGCAAAGGATGTGGTTCCAGCAAGATGGCTGCCCGGCACACTACGCTCGCTCAGTCCGCGAGCACCTAAACAACAAGTACCCTGACAAATGGATTGGGAGATTGGGATCAATTTTATGGCCACCGCGTTCCCCGGATCTAAACCCACTGGATTTTTTTTATTGGGGATGTCTGAAAGACAAAATTTATTCAAAACCAATCTGTAACGAAGAGGAACTACGGCGGCGTGTCTTCGATGCAGCCCGAGACATATCGGAAACCAGTTTACGAAAATTAAACAGAAATTTTATCCGAAGATGCCATTTGTGCCTTAGAGTCGGAGGGAAACAATTCGAACATTTACTGTAAACGGATGAAAGTTAAACCTGTTTTTTATTATCTTTGAACCTTGCTCAACCAAAAATCAATCATATTCTTCAAAAGAGCTCAAACAAATGAGATATCGTAGAGTATAAGACAATTTCTTAGATGATTAGCATTGGTTTCCGAGGATCCATATCGGCAAATGTGATTCGAATTCCTACTTTTTTGCATTAAGATATCATGTGTTATACCATTTTAGAATTGGCATAACATACGCATGTTTTTAAAGTTATTTGTTCATTTCGTTTCTAGTAAAAAAAAAGTCATGGCAGGTGTTCAAAGTTGAAGTTACTATGTTGATGATAATTTAAGTCAAGTTCATTAAAGTATTTCTCCAACTTTTACATTAGTTATTGACATAATCATGCTTTCATCATCTTAATCAACTATTCATGAAAGCGTACAAACAAAAAAAACTGAATTCTAAAGCTATCGCAGTAAATGTGGGCACTTACAATGTCAAAAGAGGTGAGAAATTGGAAAAATCTTTAAATTGGAATAACTCGAAAACGGTGCAACTTTTACTGAGGTCATGTTAGGCTGGTTTAGTTGGTCTAAAGCTAGGAAATCTCCAGTGTCACTGTGACGTGCTATTTTTGGGACACCCTGTATACGGTCTTTTTAATGACTATTTCTTTAATAAATTATTAACGACGAATTTAAGTTAAATAAAGAAAAACCAAGAAATACGGGTAGTCTAATTTTTAACCAGCTATTATAAACGCGAAAAAACAATAACGCTTTTTTTTTGAAATGTTGTCAATTGTGCAAAGTGTGGTTACAGAATTATCAACAAGTTTTAAAAGTTGTTGGTAATTCTTTAGCTCTGCCTACCCCACTTTGGGAATGAAGGCGTGAGTTTATGTACGTATGTACGTTTATATTTTCCGGGATGAAAAGTAGCCAATGTGGTTAATCCAGGGTATGAGCTATCTCCATTTCAAATATCATCCAAATCCGTCCATCTGTTGCAGCGGGAAGGAGTAACAAACACACACAAACTTTCGCATTTACAATATTAGTAGGACAGTAGGATATGCGCTCTTGTCTTGTCTCGCACTCTTTGTTTCTCTCGCACTCCCTCGACATCTCGGCCTCCAGCGGGAGGAGTATTTACAGCCGGCATCAGTTTCCTCCCCCGTCTGTTACCCCGCTAGAAGATCGCGCATTAATTTGTTATATTACATACATACATACATACCTTCACGCCTTCATTCCCAGAGTGGGGTAGGCAGAGCTACAGAATTACCAACAACTCCAAAAACTTGTTGATAACTCTGTTACCACAATTTGCACAACAAGGCTAAGATAATCGGTCGGTCGTTTGTTATATTAATCACTTGATTTTAACTCATGTTTCATTAAGAAGCTAACACCATCAACGTTTTAGATACTTACCAAGACAACTGCTCGTCGTGCAGAACCATCATCAACCGAACTCAAAAACTAATAAAAGAAATTGAGGATATAAAGAAAATGGAAACTTATGGCATTTGCGATAACTGCTTATTTGGCAAAGGAAGATGCAAACGGTGCGATTATATCCTAGAAAAATTAAGTATAGATCAGATATCGATGTTGAAGGAGCGGTGTCAGCGCCTTCAGTTATGGCTTGACAAGGCAAAGCAGCTGCTATGTACAATTATGAATTGTGAACAGATTTGCCGAGGCACACTGCACCGTGAAACGTTTGATACGGGCGAGTTTGAAAACCTTTTGCGAGAGCTAAAGACACCTCTGTCTCAACGACATGTTAAACAGGCACCGAGTTGCGGGTGGGTAGACAAGTTTACCCGGTGCAAAGTTATGCTCCGAGAGATTATCATCATTTTGAAGTTGACCGAACGGAAGGAATGCTGGTCACCCGAAGGGGTCGTCAGTGAATTTATTGATAAAATGGATACTTTAGAACCTATATTTGAATCGGTTCGTTTTTAATATTTTATTTCGCTATGGAATATGTACTCGTAATTATTGTTGACACAAGTAAACATGCTTTTCGAGAATGAACACGAGTAGAATAAATTGACTGCTAAACTTGGGTCTTCCTGAATGATCGTCACAAAAGTTTACAAATATTTATTTATTTTAATTTTATTTCACCTTATTTTATATTGAACTGTATGACATTTATCGAAATACCATTCAAATAATGTATTATTAATTTTTACGCAAAATTTTCATTTCAACAAAAGGCATTTCACGCCGCATGGGATAATTTGATTTTTGTCGTCACAAGTTGAGCCCAACCTGTAATTAAAGTTTAAGGTATCCTGTTATAATTTTCTGGGTT
Source organism: Acleris emargana (assembly GCA_927399475.2). Lineage (NCBI taxonomy): Eukaryota > Metazoa > Arthropoda > Insecta > Lepidoptera > Tortricidae > Acleris > Acleris emargana. Next base: position 8,139,419 of record OV656835.1, on the reverse strand, counting down.
CAGCAATAAATATCGTTTGATGTAATGAAATTCGATGAAATGGTACAATCGATATGATGTGAAATTCAATACAATAATTATGAATAAACACATTATTTGATATGATTTTTAATTTCATTGAATAACTTCAGGTGGAAGACGTGCATGAACCATCAAAACATTCTCAAGAAGACAAACACGCGCAAGAGAAGGGCAAGTTAAAGTCAAGCCTCGCAGTAAGCATGGGTGGTGAAGTCAAAAAAAGGTCTAATCTGAAAGTTCGATTCGGTGTGATGGATAATAGAGAGTCAGCCATTGAAAAAATCAAAATCAAGTCGGGGTCAAAACCAAGAGATGTGATAAATGATATACAGTCAGCCATTGAAAAAATCAAAAGCAAGTCGGGGTCAAAGCCAAGAGAAGATGTAATAAATGATATACAGTCAGCCATTGAAAAAATCAAAAGCAAGTCGGGGTCAAAACCAAAAGAAGATGTGATAAATGGAATACAGTCAGCCATTGAAAAAATCAAAATCAAGTCGGGGTCAAAACCAAGAGAAGATGTGATTAATGATATACAGTCAGCCATTGAAAAAATTAAAAGCATGTCGGGGTCAAAGCCAGGAGAAGATGTGATAAATGAAATACAGTCAGCCATTGAAAAAATCAAAAGCAAGTCGGGGTCAAAGCCAAAAGAGAATGTAATAAATGAAATACAGTCTGCCATTGAAAAAATCAAAGGCAAGTCGGGGTCAAAGCCAAGAGAGAATGTGATAAATGAAATACAGTCTGCTATTGAAAAACTCAAAAGCAAGTCGGGGTCAAAGCCAATAGGAGATGTGATAAATGACAAACAGCCAGCCATTGAAAAAATGAAGAGCAAGTCGGGATCAAAGCCAGGAGAAGATGTGATAAAAGATATACAGTCAGCCATTAAAAAAATCAAAAGCGAGTCCGGGTCAAAGCCAAGAGAAGATATGATGAATGATATACTGTCAGCCATTGAAAAACTCAAAAATAAGTCAGGGTCAAAGCCAAAAGGACATGTGATAAATGATAAACAGACAGCCATTGAAAAAATAAAGAGCAAGTCGGAGTCAAAGCCAGGAGAAGATGTGATAAATGATATACAGTCAGCCATTGAAAAAAGCAAAAGCAAGTCGGGGTCAAAGCCAAGAGATGTCATAAATGATATACAGTCAGCCATTGAAAATATCAAAAGCAAGTCGGGGTCAAAGCTAAGAGAAGATGCGATAAATGATATACAGTCAGCAATTGAAAAAATCAAAAGCCATCCAGGGGCAAAGCCAAGAGACGATGTAATAAATGATATACAATCAGCTATTGAAAAATTAAAAAGCAAGTCAGGAAAAAGGCCAATACAAGATATAATAAAAGATATACAGCCACCCATTGAAAAAATCAAAAGCAAGTCGGGGTCAAAGCCAAGAGAAGATACAATAAATGATAAACAGTCAGCCATTGAAAAACCCAAAACCAAGTTGAGGTCAAAGCCAAAAATAGATGTGATAAATGATATACAATCAGCCATTGAAAAAATCAAAAGTAAATCGGGGTCAAAGCCAAGAGAAGATGTGATAAATGATATACAGTCAGCCATTGAAAAAATTAAAAGCGATTCGGGGTCAAAGCCAAGAGAAGATATGCTAAATGATATACAGACAGCTATTCAAAAAATTAAAAGCAAGTCGGGTTCAAAGCCAAAAGAAGATACGATAAATGATATACAGGCAGCCATTGACAAAATCAAAAGCAAGTTGGGATCAAAGACAAGAGAAGATGCGATAAAAGATAAACAGTCGGATATTGAAAATCCCAAAACCGAGTCGAGGTCAAAGCCAAAAAAAGATGTGATAAATGATATACAATCAGCCATTGAAAAAATTAAAAGCGATTCGGGGTCAAAGCCAAGAGAAGATATTTTAAATGATATACAGACAGCCATTGAAAAAATCAAAAGCAAGTCAGAGTCAAACCCAAGAGAAGATATGATGAATGATATACTGTCAGCCATTGAAAAACTCAAAAATAAGTCGGGGTCAAAGCCAAGAGGACATGCGATAAATGAAAAACAGTCAGCCATTGAAAAACTGAATAGCAAGTCGGAGTCAATGCCAGGAGAAGATGTGATAAATGATATACAGTCAGCTATTGAAAAAATCAAAAGCAAATCGGGGTCAAAGCCAAGAGATGTCATAAATGATATACAGTCAACCATTGAAAAAATCAAAAGCAAATCGGGGTCAAAGCCAAAAGAAGATGTGATAAATGATATACAGCCAGCCATTAAAAAAATCAAAAGCAAGTCGGAGTCAAAGCCAAGAGAAGATGTGTTAAATGATAAACAGTCAGCCATTAAAAAAATCAAAAGTAAGTCGGGATCAAAGCCAAGAGAAGATTTGATAAATGACATACAGTCAGCAAATGAAAAAATCAAAAGCAAGTCGGCGACAAAGCCAAGAGAAGATGTGATAAATAATATACAGTCAGCCATTGAAAAAATCAAAAGCAAGTCGGGATCCAAGCCAAGAGAAGATGTGATAAATAAAATACAGTCTGCCATTGAAAATATCAAAAGCAAGTCAGGGTCAAAGCCAGGGAAAGACGTAATAAATGATATACAGACAGCCATTGAAAAAATCAAAAGTCATCCGGGGTCAAAGCAAAGGGACGATGTGATAAATGATATACAGTCAGCCATTGAAAAAATCAAAAGTAAGTCGGGGTCAAAACCAAGAGAAGATGTGATAAATGATATACAGCCAGCCGTTGAAAAAATCAAAAGTAAGTCGGGATCAAAGTCAAGAGAAGATGTAATAAATGCTATACAGTCAGCCATTGAAAAGTTCAAAGTTAAAACGGGGTCAAAGCCAAGAGAAGATGTGATAAATGATATTAAGTCAGACATTGAAAATATCAAGAGTAAGTCAGTGTCACAGCCAAAAGAAGATGTGATAAATGATATACAGTCAGCCATTGAAAAAAACAAAAGCAAGTCTGGGTCAAAACCAAGAGAAGATGTGATTAATGATATACAGTCAGCCATTGAAACAATTAAAAGCAAGTCGGGGTCGAAGCCGAGAGAAGATGTCATAAATGATATACAGTCTGCGATTGAAAATTTCAAAGGCAAGTCGGGATCAAAGCCAAGAGAAGATGTATTAAATGATATACATTCAGCCATTGAAAAAATCAAAAGTACGTCGGGGTCAAAGCCAAGAGAAGATGTGATAAATGATATACAGTCAGCTATTGAAAATATCAAAAGCAAGTCGGGGTCAAAGCCAAGAGAAGAAGTAATAAATGAAATTCAGTCAGCCGGTTATGAAAACAAAAGCAAGTCGGGGTCAAAGCCACGAGAAGATAAGATAAATGATATACAATCAGCGAGTGAAGAAAACAAAAGCAAGTCGGGGTCAGAGCCAAGGGAAGATGTGATAAATGAGATACTACCAGCCATTAAAAAACACAAAAGCAAGTCGGGATCAAAGCCAAGAGAAGATTTGATAAATGATATTCAATCAGCCAAAGGAGAAAATAAAAGCAAGTTTGGGTCAGAGCCAAGAGAAGATGAGATAAATGAGATACTGCCAGCCATTGATAAAAACAAAAGCAAGTCGGGGTCAAAGCCAAGAGAAGATGTGATAAATGATATACAATCAGCCAGTGAAGAAAACAAAAGCAAGTTTTGGCCAAGGCCAAAAGAAGATGAGGTAAGTGAGATACTGCCAGCCATTGAAAAAACCAAAAGCAAGTCGGGGTCAAAGCCAAGAGAAGATGCAACTAATGACATACAGTCAGCCCTTGAACAAATCAAAAGCAAGTCGGGGTCAAAGCCGAGAGATGATGTAATAAATGATAAACAGCCAGCAAGTGAAAAAAACAAAAGCAAGTCTGAGTCAAAGCCAAGAGAAGATGTGATAAATGACATACGGTCAGCCATTGAAAAAATCAAAAGCATGTCGGGGTCAAAGCTAGGAGAAGATGTGATAAATGATATAAAGTTAGCCATTGAAAAAATTAAAAGCATGTCGGGGTCAAAGCTAGGAGAAGATGTGATAAATGATATAAAAACAGCCATTGAAAAAATTAAAAGCAAGTCGGGGTCAAAGCTAGGAGAAGATGTGATAAATGATATAAAGTCAGCCATTGAAAAAGTCCAAAGCAAGTCGGGGTCAAAGCTAGGAGAAGATGTGATAAATGATATAAAGTCAGCCATTGAAAAAATCAAAAGCAAGTCGGGGTCAAAGCTAGGAGAAGATGTGATAAATGATATAAAGTCAGCCATTGAAAAAGTCCAAAGCAAGTCGGGGTCAAAGCTAGGAGAAGATGTGATAAATGATATAAAGTCAGCCATTGAAAAAATCAAAAGCATGTCGGGGTTAAAGCCAAGAGAAGATGTGATTTATGATTTACTTTCAGTCATTTTTAAAATCAAAAGCAAGTTGGAGTCAAAGCTTAAAGAAGATGTTATTAATGATATACAATCAGCCATTGAAAAAGTCCAAAGCAAGTATGGGTCAAAGCCAATAGGAGATGTTATAAATTATATACAGTCAGCCATTGAAAAAATGAAAAGCAAGTCGGGGTCAAAGCTAGGAGAAGATGTGATAAATGATATACAGTCAGCCATTGAAAAAATCAAAAGCAAGTCGGGTTCACAGCCAAGAGAAGATGTGATAAATGATATAAAGTCAGCCATTGAAAAAATCAAAAGCAAGTCGGGGTTAACGCCAGAAGAAGATGCTAATGATATACAATTAGCCATTGAAAAAATCAAAAGCAAGTCGGGGTCAAAGTCTATAGAAGATGTTATAAATGATATACAGTCAGCCATTGAAACAATCAAAAGCAAGTCGGAGTCAAAGCCAAGAGAAAATGTGTTAAATGATATACAGACAGCCATTGAAAAAATCAAAACCAAGTCGGGTTCAAAGCCAAGAGAAGACGTAATAAATGATATAAAGTCAGCCATTGAAAAAATCAAAAGCAAGTCAGGTTTAAAGACAGGAGAAGATTTGATAATTGATTTACAGTCAGTCATAGAAAAAATCAAAAGGAATTCGGGGTCAAAGCCAAAAGAAAATGTGATAAATGATATACATTCAGCCATCGAAGAATTCAAAAACAAGTCGGGGTCTAAGCCAATAGTAGATGTTTTAAATGATATACAATCAGCCATTGAAACAATCAAAAGAAAGCCGGAGTCAAAGCCAAGAGAAGATGTGATAAATGACATACAGTCAGCCATTGAAAAAATCAAAAGCAAGTCGGGGTTAAAGCCAAGAGAAGATGTTATAAATGATATACAGTCAGCTATTGAAGAAATTAATAACAAGTCGTGGTCAAATTTAAGAGAAGATGTTATAAATGATATACAGATAGCCCGTGAAAAAAACAAAACCAAGTCTGAGTCAAACCCAAGAGAAGATACAATAAATGATATACAGTCAGCCATTGAAAAAAGCAAAAGCAGGTCGGGGTCAAAGCCAAAAGAAGATGTGGTTAACGAGATACTGCCAGCTATTGAAAAAATTAAAAGCAAGTCAGGGTCAAAGCCAAGAGAAGATGTGATAAATGATATACAGTCAACCGTTGAAAAAAGCAAAAGCAAGTCGGGGTCAAAGCCAAGAGAAGATGAGATAAATGATTTACGGTCAGCAAGTGAAGGAAACATAAGCAAGTCAGGGTCAAAACCAATAGAAGATGCGATGAATGATATACAATCAGACATTGAAACAGTCAAAAGCAAGTCGGGGTCGAAGCCAAGAGAAGATGTGATAAGTGATATACAGTCAGCCATTAAAAAAATCAAAAGCAAGTCAGGGTCAAACCCAAAAGAAAATGTGATAAATGATGTACAGTCAGCCAGTGACAACCCAAAAAGCAAGTCAGGGTCCAACCTAAACGAAGGTATGACAAATGATAGACAGTCAGCCAGTAAAGAAAACAAAAGCAAGTCGTGGCCAAACCTTAACGAAGGTGTGATAAATGATAGACAGTCAGTCATTGAAAAAAGCAAAAGCAGGTCGGGGTCAAAACCAAGAGAAGATGCGATAAATGATATACAGTCAGCCATTGAAAAAAGCAAAAGCAAGTCTGGGTCAAAGCCAAGAGAAGATCTGATAAATGATAGACAGTCAGCCATTGAAAAAAGCAAAAGCAAGTCTGGGTCAAAGCCAAGAGAAGATGCGATAAATGATATACAGTCAGCCATTGATAAAAGCAAAAGCAAGTTGGGGTCAAACCTAAGTGAAGATGTGATGAATGATATACAGTCAGCCAGTGAAAAAATCAAAAACAAATCGTGGTCAAAGCTAAGAGAAGATGTGATAAATATTTTACAGTTAGCCATTGAAAAAATCAAAGGTAATTTGGGGTCAAAGCTAAGAGAAGATGTGATAAATGATATAAAGTCAGTAATTGAAAAAATCAAAAGCAAGTCGGGGTTAAAGCCAAGAGAAGATTTGATTAATGATTTACTGTCAGTCATTGAAAAAATCAAAAGCAAGTCCGGGTTAAAGCCAAAGGAAGATGTGATAAATGATATACAATCAGCCATCGAAAGAATCAAAAGCAAGTCGGGGTCAAAGCCTATAGAAGATATGATAAATGATAAACAGCCAGCCAGTGAAGAAAACAAAAGCAAGTCGGGGTCAAAGCCAAGAGAAGATGTGATAAACGATAAACAGACAGCCAGTGATAAAAACAAAAGCAAGTCAAAGACAAAGCCAAGAGAAGATGTGATAAATGATAAACAGCCAGCCAGTGAGGAAAACAAAAGCAAGTCGGGGTCAAAGCCAAGAGAAGATGTGATAAATGATATACAGTCAGCCAGTGACAAAAACAAAATCATGTCGGGGTCAAAGCCAAAAGAAAATGTTATAAATGATATACAGTCAGCCAGTGAAAAAACCAAAAGCAAGTCGGGGTCAAAGCCAAGAGATGTGATGAATGAGATACAGTCAGCCATTGAAGAAATCAAAAGCCAGTTGGGGTCAAAGCCAAGAGAAGTTGTGATAAATGACATACAGTCAGCCATTGAAAAAATCAAAAGTAAGTTGGGGTCAAAGCCAAGAGAAAATGTTATGAATGATGTACAGTCACCCAGTGAAATAAACAAAAGCAAGTCGGAGTCAAAACCAAGAGAAGATGTTATAAATGATATACAGTCAGCCAGTGATAAAAACAAAAACAAGTTGGGGTCAAAGCCAAGAGAAGATGTGATAAATGATATACAGTCAGCCATTGAAAAAATAAAAAGCAAGTCGGGGTCAAAGCCAAGAGAAGATGTGATAAATGATATAAATTTAGCCATTGAAAAAATCAAAAGTAAGTCGGTGTCAAAGCCAAGAGAAGATGTGATAAATGATATACAGTCAGCCAGTGAAAAGAACAAAAGCAAGTCAGTGTCAAAGCCAAGAGAAGATATGATGAATGATGTACAGTCAGCCAGTGAAAAAAGCAAGAGCAAGTCGGGGTCAAAGCCAATAGAAGATGTGATAAATAATATACAGTCAGCCATTGAAAAAATCAAAAGCAAGTCGGGTTCAAAGCCAGGAGAAGATGTGATAAATGATATACAGTCAGCTATTGAAAAAATCAAAAACAAGTCGGGGTTAAAGCCAAGAGAAGATGTGATAAATGATCCTCAGTCTACTAGTGAAACAAACAAAAGCAAGTCGGGGTTAAACCCAAGCGAAGGTGTGATGGGTGTTAGAGAGTTTTCCAGTGAAGAAAAAAAAAGCAAGTCAGGGTTAAACCTAAGCGAAGATGTGAATAATGAAATACAGGCAGCCAGTGAAGAAAACAAAAGCAAGTCGGGGTCAAACCCAAGCGAAGATGTGGTGAATGAAATACGGTCAGCCAGTGAAGAAAACATAATCAAGTCGGAGTCAAACCCAACCGAAGACATGATGAATGAAATACAGTCATCCAGTGAAGAAAACATAAGCACGTCGGGTTCAAACACAAGCGAAGATGTTTTGAATGAAATACAGTCAGAAAGTGAAGAAAATTTAACAAAATCGGGGTCAAACCGAAGCGGAGATGTGATTAATGATATACAGTTAGCCAGTGAAGAAAACACAAGCAAGACGGGGTTAAACACAAGCGAAGGTGTGCTGAGTGATACGAGCCCCAGTGCATAAATAGGTCGTCCAGTCGCACTTCAAACTACGATATTTATATCATAGACTGGTATTTAAACTCAGATTGACTGTGATTATACTGATTATAAATGAAATACGCTACACACGAAGTCATTAAACATCTTGCGGTGTGCGGTCGAACTCATAAGTAGCTGAACATTTTAGTGCCGTGTCGCAGCTACTGATGTACTTAATTCAAAGCGCTCTCAGATTAATACGTTATTGCAATATGGTACTAAAGTGTGCAGTAACTTATGACTTCGACTGTACAAAGTTTCCGCCATCTTACAAGGTTTGGGGCTGTGTCGGCAATGTATAGATGGAACCGTCAATGCTGAGAAATACAAAAACAACTTAGAAAAGAGTAAGTTTGCTTCCGTCTATACCGAAGTTAAAATATAGAATTATGTATTTATTTGTCAACAAAACTGTGCCTCATGAAATACTGCAAAGACTACGATGGCGTGGCTGAAGTCCAAAAAAATCTGAACCATTGTCATGGCCTGCAGGAGCAGCCCGGACTTGTCTCCCATAGATTAATATTTGTCTTTGAAAATGAAGAAAAAGTTGCGTTAGGACTTTTCTAGATCAAAAGCTGATCTCAAGGAGAAACTTACTTGTATCTGGAATAGGATAACCCCTGGAGAGTGTTGAGAGTTGTTAGGTATAATGCCACTCAGGATCAAAGTTTTGGATGCCAATGGTGACACCACCAAGTGGTAGACGAACTTTTTTACGATTATTACATTTGGCGAAATAATTTTATTTTTACCACTGTGGAAAATTGTTAGTTTTCCTTTGATAAATTAAATATAACTTGTATTCTATATTGATTATATGTTACACGTTTTATTAAATATCTAAGTCATCCTGAGTTTTTAGGTTTTGGTTATAAAAATATCCTGTCACGCGAACTCATTTATTTGCGTTGGGGCTCGTATAGTTCCGCAAGCGAGAAAGAATATAAACATATAAAGGAGATACATGCAAGAGGAAGATTTCTTCAAACATTGCAAAAAACAAAAATAAGAAGTCAGTGATGTGATGACAATAATAGACAAAAGGAAACAAATTTGTTGCTAAAATTACTTAAAAACAGAAAAAAATAAGTAAAAGAGCAAAAGAATACCTGGAGAAAGGAAGAAAGAGAAAGAGAAGACCCTGCATTAATTTTTTTTTTTTTTTAGATGAAGATGTTGATAGTGATTATTCTGATGAATCATACGACCAAGATAACGATGATATCAAGTTCTTGTTAAAAAACCTTAAAAACGGAGATGTTGACAATACAATAGGAGAAAGAGTAAGAAGAAACACAAAAAAATTCGAATCCATTATTTATAATTTGATACCAAAAAAAACCAAGAAGGATACCGACTGTATTTTTCCCGAATTTAGTGCACATAACGTGAATGCAGGACGTTTTGAAATTATTGATGGGGTTAAGGTAAGCATTCATAGCGTAAAACATTGAGATGAGGAAATTAGAGTAGATAATCTAGAGATACAGAGTGTTGGGTGAGCTGTGGGTAGTGTTTCAAAGTACTCGAGCCTTTTAGCCATAAATTAAAAGGTCCGCGGTTCTGTTTAAGAGCTGACTTGATGCAATACCTAGGTTACGAAGGGTTAGTAATTTTAATAAGGGGATGGATCAACTTTTAAGGTACTCCCCATTTTTTGACAAGTTTCGCAAATTATGTTTTTAGAAAAACTGTATATTTTCCAACGACGTAGCTTACACGCTTATTAAATCAGACTCAGACGGGTGGGGTGGGGGACATAAAAAATGAACTAAATAAAAAAATCTGATAGTCGCAATAAGGTATTACTAAACCGCGATTAGAATACACTTCGGAAGTAACGTCAGCACGCTGTCATTGCATATTATATCCGCCATTAGTAATTGTCATTTATATGCAATGACAGCGTGCTGACGTTATTTCCGAAGTGTATTCTAATCGCGGTTTAGTAATAACAAGCTCCTAGTCTAGGCTTTTGAACAGAATTAGGCTTTTAAGCTATAAAGATTTTTATTATTTTTGCCTTCTGTCTCAATTATCGAGGCGAGCCCTAAAAATGGGCTAAAATGCTCTAGTTTTTTGAAACGCTACCTGCGGGAAGGCTTAAAATACCTGTTTCAACTTTTGAATATTTTATACCCCAAATTTATTAATCCAAAATAAGCTTCAGGTTTTGTAGTTAAGCTGTTGGTCTTTATGCCCGTCTATTTATAGTAATTCCGATACTCGGTTGAAACGAGGCTTTGTTCGTTTTTTCGTTTTCTCCTGTCTGTGGTATGTTAAAACTGTCTATTTACCCTATGAGATATTTCAGTGACGAATAACTCGTTACGAACTTGTATGAAAAATCGTATCTGAGGAACGGCTTAACCTCTGGACTGCCACAGTCATGTAGTCCATAACAAGGCTCACACGCCATAAATTACCAACATTCATCTCGAAAACCTTCTACGATGGAATTTAAAGTTCCTATTTATCTACTAGACGGTTTGTTCCGTGGCGTACAGAGCACGACACTTCATTCGTAGGGTGGCAGTGGAGAGCTTAAAAGCATTAAAGAACTGACTCTTGAGTGTGTGTGGCCGGAGGTTTTTGGGCTGAGGCACATCACCATGGCGCGGCATCGTTAACGTAACGTTTTACGTTAACGTGTAACGCCGTAGAAAGGCACGTTGCTGCGACGCGCTTCACAGTGGCGGCTTTAAGCTGTTTAATCTCTACGCGCAGAGCATTCGCTCATTATATTGCACTTTATGTTGAAACACGGCACTAAGGGGGGCCGTATTAACCTTTTGAACGCCGTACGTCAAATACAAAATGCGTCACTCACACGCCAAACATGTTTGCTATGCTAAGCAAATTACAACTTAATCCATACGAAACAAAGTCTCTTTTAATCCCTAACTTGTGTCAGCTGTGGCCTTTGGTGGCGTCAGTGGCACGACTTTCAGTTGTCGGCCAGAGCCGACTGTGGCGTTCAAAAGATTAATAAACTCGTCTTGGCTGAGATGCCCGTCACAAGATACGTCAAGCCAAAGAAAGCTGTCATTTTTGACACGTCTTGAGACGAGCATTACAGTCGAGATCAGTTTATTAATACGATAGTTTCGTAGTCTTGCTGTCCCACGGTGGTGGTGCCACGTCGTGGTGATGTGGCCGAGTCCTTTGTGCTGATGAAAATTTAATGATTTCTTTAAAGATGCAGATACCGAAAAAGGGACCAATATTATACAAGTTATCTGACAAAAAGTTCATTGACATGGGCTGGACGCAAATGCCAAAAACAAAGGTCATGCGGAGGGTTCGTATCTTGTATTTTTAAAAGGAAGTGTAACATATTTTTTTTTAGGTTCTAACGAACAGTGAATTTGGCAACCTCGTATAAATATTAAACCAAACGATTTTTTTCCGGAGATTTGGAAACTGCCCCATTTACTCGAATAAAAAAACCGCACAAGAACTCAAAATCTATCTCAATAAACAACAAGTACGAACGAATTCAAATATTAAAAGTTATTTGTGTTACTCGACTCATAAATTTAAACTTTCTCATTTATATTAGTGACGATTCTAAAAGTCCCACAGTTAAACTCCCGCTCAGCTATGCTATTCTCAACTCAACTCACTTTACGGACAAATCAACTTTTATATTATATTAATTGATGAAACACTGTACAGTATGTAAACTCACAAAACCATGTCTTTAAACCGAGTTAAGTGTCCAATATTTTTAATTTTATCATCGTATTAAAATTTCAAAATCCCTAACCTTTTCAAAGTCGGTGAACCCTAAAAGTATCACCTGTGTGTAATGTTAACCTCGTGACAAATTTATGTCATTTCAATTTCACTGGTGTCACTTTATTGTCAATATTATAAGGGCGATTATTAGGCTGCGAAACAATCAAAAAGCGGTATAGGTGACAAACTTAAATAAATGACCTCTTGCATGTAGTGGTAACCCATCTGTATAGACCGTTCAACGTTCTATATTTGAAATTTGACGTTAATTCCATACTAGTTTTGTACACAACTACATGCAAGAGGTCATTTACTTAAGTTTTTCACATATACCTGGAAGTACTTAACCAATCAGTAAGCTGCTATGTGGACAACTTACCACTGGCCCAATTCAGAGGAACACGGTACGAGCATGATGGACAGCACCGCCCCATGTTGCTATTCAAGTGAACCAAGTCTTCGGACGTTAGTGGATTGGTCGCTTCGGATACTCTATGGCCGGCACGGTTGCCGGACCTCACACCTCTGGACTATCTCTTTTGAGGAAGGGTGAAACTATAAGTATTTAAAAAAAGAGTCCAGAACGGAGAAAGAAATGAGGCTGTGGAGTGTAAAATCCAGATTTGATGCGTAGCGTTCACGAAAAACGTCCACTGTCGGTTGTTTTAAATACCGGTTAACGGCAGACGCCACGTTGAGCTACGTGACTAGTGATGGGCAGCTTGTAAGTTTCAAAAGTGAAACTATCGCTTAAATTTCTGCAATACTCTGTAAGTTTCAAAAGTGAAACTTTCACCTAATACTTCACGCAATATTCTGAAAGTTACCAAAGTGAAATCGACTAATTTCTGAAAATTACTAAAGTTTTGTAATGTAACGTACTTAAGTGACGGAAACTTTTCATGTTTAAATGAAATTTACATGTGTCATAATCATTTCCTTCTAATTATGTAACTTTCAGAAGCTGTAATTTCCGCAATTAAGGCAAGCTTTAGACTCAGCCACCACTGTATTTACATATAATTATCAAGTAAAAAAATGGCAGATTTGTCAAAAATATTGCTTGGCTTCATGTGGTTTTGAACCTCAGTCCGTTGTGAATCAAACGTGCACAACTACCCCTCGGCCACGCGGCTGTTGTCAATTGTTGTCGAATTTCAGAAAAAATCTGTAATTTTCAACAGTTCAAATATTTCACCGTTAAGGAAACATATGAAATGTTTCAGAAATTGCCCATCGCTATACGTGACTACGCGTATTTAATCGTAAGTGTGCACATAACCTCACTACTACTTTAACTCACATTGCATGTGTTGAACTAGGCCTTGACCTGAGAACCTGATGATAAATGTTACGATTGTAAACGAAATACAGGATGTTATTGAATCATGAATAAATGAAATGTTATTTTTTCCATCTCAATTATAAATTCTAAAAAGTGCTAGACAGTGGCGTAGCTAGGGGGGGACGGCAGGGGCGGCCCGCACCGGGTGTCACCCGCTTAGGGGTGACATCCGACCTGACTGTGGACATCAGTAGTGAGTGCCATCTATAACGATTCGGTGCCTACTGGCCTAGTAAGTTTTTATTCATTCAGGACCATAGAAAGGGTTTATATTTGGTTATTCACGGTGAGCTCAAATAGGTGTCAAGAGCATAATAAAAAAAAAAAAAAAAACAGTTTACTCACACTGACGGTCGATCGGAATTCCCGAAAAATGAATTTCGCTCCATAACTGTCGCTAGTCAGGGGATTCGCGATTATTATAAGGAAATAGCGATTGCTCGGCACGGCACCTGAGGTGTGGTGGTCGCACTAAATTTATTTATAATATCAAAAATGCCACATCGAATAGTGCCACTCCATGTCTTCCCGTGGAAGTCGTAAGAGGCGACTAATGGAATAAAGGCTTGTAGTACGGTTAGGCGATGGGCTTGCTACCTGTCACTAATATACACTAAAAGTACTAAAACATCTTAGCCTAATTATGCAAATTGTGGTTACAGAGTTATCAACACGTTTTTAGAGTTGTTGGTAATTCTGTAGCTCTTCCTACCCCACTCTGGGAATGAAGGCGTGAAGGTATGTATGTGTGTGTGTATCAAAAATGCGTATCAGTTGCTTCTTGTGAGAGGAGTTTTAGCGAATTAAAATTAATCAAATATTACTTGAAATATTAAATAATCTTAACATATTAACGATAGAATGAAAGCAACACCAAATGAAAATTTGGATGAGGTGATTTCGGAGTTTAAAAGTGTAATTAAATTTAATTTTTTTAGTAACTAAATTTGTTTCAAACATCTAGATTAATAATGAAAAATTTATAAAACAATTTTTTAATATTTAACACTTTATTTGTAAAATATTTACTTTTATTTTTTATTTTGACAGTCTTGATTGAGTTTTGGAGTTACAACTACAATATCCGCACCGGGTTCCACTCGTGGTAGCTACGGCACTGGATTTCAATAATTTATATACCACAACCTTATTTATCGCCTAGATATGCCCAGATAAAAAAAAATGGTTTTAATAAGTTTACATTGTACAAACAAAACGAAGACTGGTTGCGCCGCATAGTCTCCAGTTGAGAAGCGGGCCTTAGACGCCACTAAATTCTTTACCCCTTTTCCAGGCATAGTACATTTCATAGTCCACATTCATGTCGCTCAAAATTGAACTTAACTACCTTCATTTTATGACACAAATTTAATTGAACTTTCCTGAAATATGACTTAATGGATCAGTATCCTTCAGGAAGTTACGAATTTGTCCTTACTTTAACAAGGCCTGGAAAAGGGTTAAAATAGAAAATTGTTGCCAGTTGACATTCTTGTTGTTTTTTGGGATAGTTCTTTGTTTGTAGCAACGGCTTCGGAACAGTGTGCTGAGCATGGTCCGACATGCTCTTGCCCGGTTTAACCCCTGACTCAAAAAGAGGGATCTTATCAGCTTGACTGCTATATGTGTGTGTGTGTGTGTGTGTGTGTGGTACCGTAGTATTTAAACGGGTGCACCGATTTGGAAGAAAAAAGGGTTGTCTAAGGTCGGATTTTTATTCCCACAGAAAAAAGGTAAAAAAAGGTGTTACCGTTAACGAAAATCATTTGCAGCATTCAAAATATTTATACTTTCAACATGTAAAAGAAATAGACTTTCTATAAAAAAAACTTCAATTTGAAATCAAGATTGAAGAATTTAATTTGTTGATGGCAAACTTTATTTTAACTTGAACTTTTTGTTGTATTAATTTAAAACGACAAAACTGTTTTTGTCTGCATAATTTATTTATTGCACTGGTATCATTGACTCAATACACCTGAGTTACAGATGACGTAGTGCATAATTGTTTTCCATCGTATTTTCACGGAAACGTACGAACGTGTCTTGCTATTTCAGTCGGTCACAGTACAAAAGTACTGAGGTTGACTGAAGTAGCATGACAAATACGAACGTTTCCGAGAAAATACGATGGAAAACATTTATGCACTACATCTGTAACAAGTTGAGGGCCGCTTGATTGATTTGAGACGTCACTTCACTCGCTTCGCTTCACAATCGTATCGTCGCGTGCTCCCGTCGTAATCGCTTTCCAGTGACTCATTTATGCGATTTAAATTTCAATTATTTCTCGAATTTATTTTAATATCACGGTTCGAGCAAAATGGTAAAATAATAGCTACGTTTTACCTGAAATAAAACGCTTATTAAATACTTACTTTATTTGAAGCATATATAGCTTGGAGATAGGCACTTAAGTTTTCCGCTTTATCTTTCCTCCTTGTCTACCTACGTAATGCCGTCTCCCTCTTTTTTCCCGCCATCACCACCACCAGGCAGAAAGTGGGGGTTTTAAACTCACAATTATTTCTGATCATTAAGTCGAAAGACCAACAGGCAGGAATGAAAGTTATGCTTCAAATAAGGTAAGTATTTAATAAGCGTTTTATTTGAGGTAAAACGCAGCTATTAAAGACTTGACCTTCAGTCCATTTCAGTCAGTCATTACTCATTAAAAATAATAATTAAAATCTAGTCAGGTTTATATTCCAAAAAATCTTTTACACTGTGGAAACATTCACCGGCTGTCTTATCCTCAACCGGAACACAACAATGCAAACACTGCTGCTTTCAACTTTCAAAAGGTAAAAGCAACATTTCCATTAAATGAACTAGATGTCGCTACCGGTTCTCAATTGCGGACCTTTAAGTGCTTTTATTTGTGAATTAACTTGTATATCTACATTGTTATTACAAGATTTATCATAGTGCAAGTATAACAGAAGCCGAGAGAATCTTTGTATAGTTACGTGATGGTAGCTAAGGTAAATGTAGCCCTTATATCAATAAGGAGACCGAGCGTTGGGATATAAACGAATTATTGCCGGCAGTGAATACATTTAAAATAACACCCCTCCTCTCGCGTGAGTTGCTAAAAGGCGTTAAAACATTTAAAATTGGCTGGGTAATAGTAATTAAATAGGATTATTAGGCCGTCTATTGCTTAGCTAGCGCCATCTATTGTTCCTTGCATCAAACAGTCAAGAAAACGGCTAGAGTTTGAGAGGGTCAGCGAGCCGTAACGAAGTTTCAGAAAGCGGCTGCTAGGGGTCGCTACCTGTCTTTATTTTGTGTATAGGGCGGGTTTATCGCGGCGGCAGTAGTCAAGCTATGTTGTAATTAAGTTTCAACATTTTATTTTTGGGAGAAGCTTTTGTTACGAACTGTTATTTTCTTTGCAATGTCAAAATACGGTGGGTCTACGTTAAGTATTGCGAAGATCCTGTCGTGACCTTAAGACTTCATCATCAGGTCGGTTCTTAGATACCATAATATTGCATTGTCATCGGGTTTACATAATGTGGGCTAAATCTCAGCTCATTTCATAGGTTACTGGTTCAAAATTAACACGTTCATGGACGCGGATGCTATAGCAGTCGTGTATCATACCGGCTATAGCATGGGCGTCATAAATACGGGGGTCAAATTAAAATGGTTTTTTATTACTGTCCGTGAACGTGTTAAGTTGCAAAATTTGAAACAGACAACTTACTTACATACAAACAATGCAAGTTAATAAAAAGCTTGTAAAAACTGGCCGGCACGCACGCAGAGTTTTGTTGACATAATCCATTTTTAGCCACTTAACACCATCCTATATCTCATAATTTATAACACCCATGATGATAGTTTTTATCTACCTGCTATGAATGATTAATTAGGTACGGTGTTCACTATAATTAATGGGGTGAACAGATGAGTAAGCACTAGCATGTACAGTCAGCTGCAGAGAAAAGTATACACCCCCTCCTGGATTGTTTTTTTTCGAAAACCTGTGGTTAGATTTAAATGATTTTGAGTTTATGTGTAGACAATAGTAAAATCTTCAATTCACCGAAAAATCATATAAATTTAATTTTGAAAAAAATCGATCCTTACCAGGAGGGGGGGTATCCTTTTCTCTGCAGCTGACTGTACTAGGTACAGACCTAGTATTCACCAACATCAGTAATTTTACAGCAAAGTAAAACCAAATGATCATGAACAAAACCTAATATATTTTAAATCACCGTATATAAACACGAGTTCAGCATGAACGTATTATTTCAAGACAGCATTTTGAAAATATCCTTAATAACAAAACTAATAAGACACATTATCTCCTGATAATTAGGAAATTTGATTGAAAAACAGGTTAATCAACAGGGACAAAAGAATTTCTTATGCTGTTACTTCGAGTTGGCATCACTTTTCGCCTATAGAAATTCCGGAAGGTATTGCCGGATTTCCAATTACCTCGAAAAAGAATCTCGTCTACTGAGACATTATCTGACCAACTTTTTGAAGCCACGGCTGATCGTACGCTACCAGGAGGGGCTAAAATATTTGCCTCTGATAATACATTTTTGGCCCATCCAGCAACCACAGTTTTGGAAGCGACTTTTGGTTGTCCTCTTAAGCTGACAAATAAATTCGAGCAGACGGAAACAAATTTCGTCTGCTTTGAAGAAGTTGAATACAACGTTTCACCCAGTAAACTGCGTCAAGTTGCTTGTTACTAGAATTCGTTAGTATCTTCCACCCCGATTGCCTGAAATCGCATTTATCAGTTTTAGAGCCAAAAACTGGCCACATTATGACATGGTCATCGAATTCCATGTAATGTTGCTTATCTACCGCTAGGAGGGTAAGATCATGAACACGTCTACCAGAACATAACAATAGTAAAATAGCTGTATGTCGGGAAACCGAAAAGTTGTTACATTCGTCAATAGTATAATTAGCTAAAAAGGTAGCTAAAGTATCCGTGTCCCATATTGTAGTTTTATGCTGCACCGGCCGTTTTAGAGAAATTGATTTAAGTACATGCTTAACTAAGACGTGGGAGCTTAACACACCCGAGACCTCAGTATCACACAGAGTGGAGATTACAGATTTATGCAATAAAATAGAGTTGGAAGCAAGTTGATCTTTTAAAAATAATTCTGCCAGGAATTTAGCTAGATCCGAACCAGTCGGCCTAAAAGCTTCAAGTTTATGTAACTTACACCACGCCAACCATCTATTCCAGGCAGTTTTGTATGTTTATAACGTGGAGGAACGCCATGATGTCAATAATAAGTTCAATTCAGCATCATTCCAATCAGTTAAGTTACGCGACCGACCCCACATTTCCAGACCTCGAGGGTCATCTGTTGAACTTTTGGAGGTGGAAGGCTCGTCGATATGTCTATCAAATGTTTGCTGAGCTGTCGAATTGTGAACGGTGCTGCAATTGCCCTCGACTTGAGGTCGGCTCTCCAAAAAATGCGTTCCCAACGTGGGACTACAATTAAAAATTTGCCTTTGGCGTGATTGAGGTGAGCAACAACCTTGGGTATCAAATAAGGTGATGGGAAAATCCACCCTAGATGGTAGTCCCACTGACGAGAAAAAGTATCGTGATACATCGCTTGTCGATCGTTTATATCGAGGGTCACGTAATTCGCAACTACATGCGCACTGGCCGAGGCAAAGAGGTCTATGATAGGCATTCCGAATTTTTGGAAAATCTTCTGCGTGCACATGGGCAGCAGATGCCACTCTGGGGGAGAGCGGTAGCGAAATAGATGATCGGCGTGGCCGTTGAACTTTCCCGGAATATGATGAGCAGTAATGTGAATTTCGTGTTTTTCTAGCAATTGAAAAATCTTGGTAGTTAAGAGCATCAGGGCCTTTGACCTTGTCCCCCCTCGTTTGGAACATAAGCGATCGCTGTTCGGTTGTCGCTCTGCCAAAGGACCGTGAAACGAGACAACATTTGGTATTTTTTCTCGTAAAATTTTGAACAGAGCAAGAAGCTCTTTTTGATTGCAGTGCATTACACTCTCCTGCTCGTCCCACGTTCCAGAAAGTGCAAGATCGTCTAACTGTGCCCCCCAAGCCAGATCTGAGGCATCTGTCACCAGGAAGTGCGAGGGAGGAGCCCAATGAATTGGAGATGAAAGATGGTGATTGTGAAGCCACCAGCGTAGGTCTTGTGTGGCTGGAATCGAAAATGGAAAGCGTTGGGTCGTTTGAGACACTTCCAGATCGATAAGGAGTGAAAGCAGATTTCGGTGAAGTAATCTGCCTTTCGGAACTACAAAACTGGCAAAGTTCAATAGCCCGACAGTACTTTGTAACGTCTTTATGACATAAAACCGTTTGTCAGAACTGGTATGATTTTAGAACGAATTGAACTTATTTTGTCGTCTGGAAGGGCTTTTTCGTTTAATAAGGTTTTCCAGCGAACACCAAGAAAAACTAGGTCCCGCTGTGGTACTAGATCCGATTTTTCCACATTTATTTGCCAACCGAGATAATGAAGTCTCTGAAGTAGAATATGAACATGCAATTCTAAAACCTGTCGACTCTCATTGACGACGAGAAAGTCGTCCAAATAAACTATAATGCGTAGCCCTTGTTCTCTGAAGGTCTGAGCAATCCAATTTGTCAACGACGCGAATACTTTCGGCGCTGTGCTGAGTCCGAAAGGCTGGCATGTCATTTGCATCAACTGGCCTTCGTACATTAGTCTCAGGAAGCGCCTGTGAGGCCGAGCAATTGGCAGGTGAAAGTATGCCTGAGACAAATCAATTTTGCACATTCAGTCGTTGGGTTGTAGAAAGTCCGGACGGAACGTTTATTAGACTGAAACGTTGTGTTGTCACAAAGTCGTTCAGAGTCGACAGATTCAAGATAGGACGGACGGACCCGTCGCTCCTGGGTACAAGAAACATTGTTGAAATAAAACTTGGGGACGGCCTCAGTACCTCTAATACGCGTTGGTGCAACATTTGACGAATTAGGGCAGACATTTCTTTTGATACAGTGCTGCAAAACCTGTTTTGACTTAAGTTAGGCATTGTGAGAGGAGGCCTTTCGGCAAAGGGTATGCGATATCCCTTTATTATTTTCAATAAATACCTTGGTGCACCTAAAGAAGTAGTCGGCCGGCCCTGAATCTCTGATTGTCAATACTTACGTTTTTTATTGAAAGTGTTGTAGACCTTGTAGTCCGAGGGAGAGCCGGCACGCTTGCGATTATTTCCCTGGCGAAAGAAACCTCTTGTATTGCCGTCAAAGGATGAGTGAAACTCACTGCTACGAGCTCCCTGTCCCTGCGAGGGACGGTTGTATTCCAACATTTAAATCCCGTACTTCACTATTTTCACAGCTCATTTTCGTAAGTTTAATACACACAACCTACGGTAGAAAACGTATACTTATACTTAAAGTAAAAACGTTTGCAAATTACAATGCAAATCAATAAGTTCTAAAGAACTGAACGGTAAAACTGTTAAATCTAAAAATAATGGAGGTAAGAATAAAAACACTTATGAACCAGACAGCACTGATGTTACACTATGTAAGTATTTAGAAACTCCTGAGCACGACTGTGCGGTGCGGAAAACAGGACGCCAATGATCAGAAATAACTGTGAGTTTAAAACCCCCACTTTCTGCCTGGTGGTGGTGATGGCGGGAAAAGAGAGGGAGACGGCATTACATAGGTAGACAAGGAGGAAAGATAAAGCTGAAAACGGAAGTGCCTAACTCAAGCCACACACACATTTTAGAATCTCTATTAACCAGGCCAATTTTTAGGAAAGCAGCACTACAAGTCTTAGTACATTTTTTTTACACCGTGTTATGTTAAACTTGCCGCAAGTTAAACTCAGATTCCTAAACTTTAAATTTGATTTGAAAAATAATATACTGCTAAGTTTTTATTAATTGCGTTGATAGGGTCTTATAGCAAATTTAAACAGCTATCTTTCACCGCAAACGAAACTGAAAAATTCTAATAAATGTGGCCGCGGCATCGAAAATGGTGAACCATGGTACCGCATTTCCAAATTTTTTTAAAGTTGATTTATCTTGTTTTTGGTGCGACTTTTACTAAACATAATTTATCATATTTTGGCCACTCCTGAGCTGAGCTATCCAGCCCTGTAAGATAGTCCACTATTTACCGGACACCCTGTATAAGGCTATCTTGTTGACACTTCTTAAAATGTATCACCTTTTAACTTGGTAAAATGCTAGACGTCTGACAGCTGTCTGTCATCTAGCCCATTTCTCGACTAATCTCTACTTCCTCTGTGCCCAATTGCCAAACACGAAGCAGGTCAAGTTAAAAGAAAATAGGTTCCGTTTCTTTTAAAGCCATTAAATCGGTACGACCAACATTGTTTATTGTATTTTATTTAAATAAATATTTATACGAGCTGTGTGGGTAGGCCTCCAACAAGATGGAGTGACGACCTTGTAAGGATCGCGGGAAAGCGGTGGATGAGAAAAGCACAAGACCGGTCTGAGTGGAGAGCCTTGGGGGAGGCCTATGTCCAGCAGTGGACATCTTTCGGCTGACATGATGATGATGATGATGAAATATTTATAAAACTGAAACGAAACCGATTGCAACTTGTCCTGCTTCTAAATAATAAAAATATCGATAAATACGATTCCATCCCTAGCCTGTTATTTGTTTTATTGCTAATACCGGGCTCGGCGTGTGAGTGACTACTTTTGTATTTGACATGGCGTTGAAAAGGTTAACAGAGAGGCCTACCTACCAATTTTAAGTAATAATTGTAAACTTTAATGGTTGTTCATCCATAAAGGTTCAATACTATGAATGTCATTATGCTTAAAGTACTGGCTTCAAAAAACGCC
Source organism: Acleris emargana (assembly GCA_927399475.2). NCBI lineage: Eukaryota > Metazoa > Arthropoda > Insecta > Lepidoptera > Tortricidae > Acleris > Acleris emargana. The sequence goes on along the minus strand of OV656835.1, from coordinate 8,117,305 downwards.
AAGACGTTGCGACGAAAAAAATATGTTGTCAATTTCAAATCTTCTTATCGATATTCTACAATTGTTCCGTGTTTTTCCATATTTTTTTCCAAAATGACGATGTTTTCTAACTCAGAATATTACGATTTATGATGTTATGCGTGGGCCATGAAGATAGCAATTTAAATCGTGCTCGCGAACTGTATCGGAGGTTGTGCATTGAGCAAGGCGGAGCTCACTTTGAGCCGTTCCTGTAAATTTGACGTTCATTACGAACGATATATCTCTTTACCGTTTCGCGAATTAGGTAAAAATGTACTTTAATTTTACTGAAATAGGGTTTGCACATCAATGAAGAAAATAATGTTTTTTTTTTTTTGTGGTAAGTCATACAGTGATAGTACGGTTCTCAAATATTGTAAATGGACTTGTTATAAGCAGGGATCGGAAATTCGGATCGATATTTACCTATACTTTCGCGCCGGCTTTGTTGTTCAGTTGTATGGAGGTGGACTCAATCATATAATTCATAATACAATTTGCGGGATTTCAAAATAAATAAATTACACAGGCATTAATTCATAATTATTTATTTATATTAACTGTTTGAAGTTAATTTCCATGTATATGTTTAACCAAATTTTATTTTATTTACCTGTAACTTATTAACCTAACGACTTTATAGGAGCAAAACAGAATGTTTTATCCTACATGTAAAGTAATTATTATATTAACGTTTTGTAGAATCCCAGAATCCCAGAACTTAAATTATAAAAATATAATTTAAGAAGCCGACGCCATGTTTGCCTATCTTTTTCCGGGATTTTGCCAACTTTAGGTAAATATCGATCCGAATTTCCGATCCTTGGTTATAAGGCACCATTTAACCCCCTTTCGGCTTTACGGGTATTTTTGTAACACCCTGTATAGGGGATAAAATTTATCCAATAGTTATTGCACATCGGAATAGAAATTTTCATCATGCTATATCTCGCAACGAGGTTATTCAAAACATCCTCTGATTTTGGCATTATGTATGTTGTCTTATTATCTTTTCCTACTCGCGTACTAAAAACCGCTTGAATGCACCGCAATGATATCGTTAAAGGTATCTGCCACCTTATAATGTAATTTTCAGTTAAAATAGCGGAATGAGTATGAATAAAATACATGTTCTTCCAGGATAATGCGACGGCAACCGTCTATAATCGAGTGTTCTTAAGTATTTTTTATTGCTCTAGTATATGTCTGACCTTATGAGGTAAGGTTTAATGCAATGGGAGCTTAGACTATCGTACCTTAAGAAGCTTCATTATGTACCAGTTACATAATAGTTATTTATGTAACTGGTACATAATTAAGCTCTTGTAGGTACGAGTGCCAGAGTGTTTTTTTTTATGAAGCGTTGCATACATAAGTTTTTCTATAAGCTTAAAATGATACAAATATTGACAAAACAAACAGTGGCTAACTTTTCTTGTATACTTTCCTTGATTTTTCGGTTAGCAAATTACTTGTCATTAAGGTCATTTTCATTATTTCGTTTATCGTTAACAGTTCGTGAATGATTAAATTATTACAAATTCCATGCAATTTTAAATAGTTACTAAAACAAGTAGTTATAGTTCTGACAATTTATTATAAAAAAATGGAAAACGAAACGCCATTATCGATGAATATACATCATATTTTTATTGATCATCCTAAGACCCACCATACAACGAAATTCGTCAATGGAATATGAATCCATTGAGAATGAAGAAAATTAAATTTTCTAATTTGACAATTTGTCATAAAAGCAAAATTTCTTTGCACTAGGTCGTTATTTCAATGCACCTTCGACCTTTGGACTAGGTCGTTATTTCAATGGCCGTATTATGTACTATTTTTAGTACAAGGAACCTCAGGAGGTTAATAAAAATGAAATCTTTAACATATTATTGGTCTCAAAATTTGTTTTGTTTTTAATTTAATTTACTATACAAATTAGAATGTCAAGTGTTTACTAGACGCCTAGACTGATATTATATATATTCGGGACGACCGTAACTATGGTAATAACAATGCTAAAGTAATTATTAAAGAACTGTTATTACCATGACAACACTCATTGTAGAATTGTTTCATGCTTCGGTTACGCTATAGGTGGTATTCTGATACCGTTAACGATATCAATACTAGCGATTTATAGTATGCGAGTAAAATAACTATTACATCGCAGATAAAAGTTTACAAAATGGTACCTGCAAGGCCCAACTGGTTCGACCAGGTCAAGAAGGGCACAAAGTTGACTTATAGCACCGGAGAAAAATTGGCCATTAAAAAAGGTCGTCGAGGGAAGTGGTACTACAAAAACGGATCAGTGGCTCTGGGCTATTATTGCGAGAGAGAAGACGAAGGCGAAGAAAGTAAGTAAAATATACACTGTAGTAATATTATTATATCACGAGAAAAAAAAACAATAAGAGTTTAGTCATTCTGATTTTGGGATCCCGTTCGGAAGTCTTTTTAAAATGGTCAAGTAGATACAGTCAAGGGTAAAAAAAAAGTTGTATTAAGGGCTGGGTGGTTTCAAAAGTGTACCTCGTTAATTATTAAAATAAACAAAAGGCGACTTCAGTCATGTGACAAATGAAAATTAACTACGAGTATCTCTTCTCAGAATAGTATAAATTAAAGTCGTTCCGGGTCTGTCAGTCTGTCTGTTTCCTTCTCCTTCTATCCCAAGCAACGGATTTTGATGCGGTGGTCACTGTCATGTAGATAATTTATTCTGGGTGGTTTATATCGTCTAACTAACAAATTTATGATAGAGCAAAATAAACTTTTCTATGTTATTAAAAAGGTGCATTTTGCTCCTTATTAAAAATGTTACTTACGCAGTTTTGCAGTTTCACCGACGATATGTCTTAATGATTTCTTACCAAGTCGTCAATAATCGATGTTTGGGCGCTTAAATAGCTAACGCTGGCTAAATCTTAAGAGATATGTAAAAATAATGAACTAAACAATTGTAGTTCTTTAAAAAAACCTAGAGAAAAATCCATGATGACATATGTTTATGACCTAAGGTTGACCCTCAGTAACCATTAACATCTTAAAACTTTTATTAAAAAGTATTAGATTATTTGCGAAGCTATTCTCGTTGATTCAGTATTTATCCTTATCCAGATTAATACTGTAGTTACCTGGAAATTTAAGGCAGACATAGATTAGAACTCAAAACAAATATGAGAGATTCATAGGAAATGGACGGATGCCCCAAAATAATAGGAGTGGAGCATTAACCTTGAAAATGAAAACATTTGCTTTTTAGTAGATCTAGTACACATTCGTCAGATTCCTTTTTCGTCAGAATAAATTATAGCCTGTTTTTTTTAGGACGAAAACGGACTTTCGAGCAGATTCCGCTATCGTCAGAATAAAATGTAGGCTGTTTTTTCTGTAGTACCTACTTAACAATAATTAAAAGAAGATACACTCAATATGCTTATTTGTTTTGCCAGTGGGCTAAATACATAGAGAGAGAGAGAGAGAGATGTATAGTTGTATAAATTAAGTATCATAAATACGAGGTAGGTTTAGGTTATGTTAGTTCTTTAGCAGGCCCGGAGGGCCAAACTATCCAGAAAAAGGAGCTCTGCGATAGCAGAGCTCCGTCGACTCTCTTAAATTAGATTTTAATAGAAATAATTGGTCATAGTAACACCAGTGTTATGGCTCAGTGTGAAGGTGGGTCACGCACCTAAAGAAGGTCCCATTTTTTGTGTACAATTGGCATACTATCGTTATATTAAGCTTAGGATTGATTTGTTAATAGGTGTAACAAATAAATAAATTATAAAAATTAACCAAAGTTTTTTCCGTCCAAAAAGTAATTCAGTTTTCGTCCGAAAAAAAACAAGTTAGAATTTATTCTGACGAAAAAGGAATCTGACGAATGTGTACTAGATCTTTGAGTAAAATGGCCATACTGAATTAGTCGACAATGTTTATCCTAAAATTAATAATGTTAATAATTCTAAGCCTGTACCTTATTGGTTCAAGGAGAGAGCTATTTTATAACACAAGTAAGAGTTAATAACTTAATTGTACCGAAGATCAATGCACCGACACAAACATACTACTCTGTAGACACCGTGTCCGACCTGGAAGAGGCTGTCTATTTCCCGACGGATTTTTTCAATACCTTGCAGCCTTCTAGATTGCCCCCACTTGGTTTTGAAAGAAGGGTTTCCTATTATTTTATTACGGAACCTTAATCCACCCAAATTGTGCAATGGTACACATTTGCAAGTAATATCTATATAAAAAAACATAATACAGTGGATAATATTATACTGACGGAAAGTGCGGCTGGGAAAGTCGTTTTAATTCCCTGGATTCCATTATTACCAACGCATCTACTTTTCCAGTTTAAACCAGTTTTCCCATAGAACTATCGTTTTCAATGGCAATGAATAAGTCACAAGGTCAAACATTTAGAGTATAGTATAGTTTTGAGTATTTTTCCTATGCACAGCTGTATGTAGCCCTTTTGCGCGTCACTTCCAGGCAAAATTTGTGTGTATTTTGCAATGACAAGTCAGCTGTAAATATTGTATATTGAGAGATTTTGTCAAGTTATCACAGTAATGATTTGTATACCCTTAAATTGGCAGTGTATGTCACAGTGAACATACTATAATGTTCACTTTGAATGTTTGGAATATTTTTTTATTTTTTTGCAGTTTCAAAATCAAAAAGGGTTTGAATTCCCGACTTTTTTTATTTTTGCCAAATTAAGGATTCATTTTAAATCATAACAGCATGAAAAAGTCAATTTCGCAAAAAGTGTCAAATAGGAAGTCTTCGGTCTGATCGTATTGAAAAATAAATTTTTCATTATTTATATTTGGATATCGATTGTGTAGGGCATAAGCAGTAAATGTTACAAATTGATAAAATGCATACATGCATACTTCAATTCAATACATAAAAAATCTGGATCTGGATCATAAACATCATCAACCAGTCAAATGGCCCGCGAGGTCACCCGATTTAACCCCGCTAGAGTATTTTTTGTGGGGTTACGTTACTTAAGACTGCGCCGAGCATACGCCGGATGTACAGTGGCGCTATCATTACTATTATTGTGCTTTCTAATAAACTTTGCTTGCTAGGTGCAGTCTTAAGGATGAAGTTTATAAAATTGACTCACTGGTGTCATACACCATTGAAGACTTATAAGCAGTCATAGAGTCAATTTTAACACGAATTCACCATCTAAAGATCCAAAACGCAACAGTATAATCTAACATGACTGAAGTAACCGTCTCTTAATTATAGTCTTATGATTCTTTTTTTTTTGAAAACCGTCCTTTTGTTTGTGGCCCTTGTGATGACTTGATGATACGTTGCAAAGTATCTGATTAATATAGGGAAATGTTGGTACCATGAGACATTTTTGATGTGTCTATATTATTTTGGGAACTACCAGCGTGCCTGTAAACAACTTATTATTGTGCCATTGAGCAACCCTTCATAATAATAATAAGGTAGCTAGTGGCGACCTGTTGGTGAGTGGCGACAACACGGACATGAGTGCTCCCGAGGGTAGGTCCTGTTCCTCACCTCACGCTTGCCTTCACCGGCCGGCTGGAGTGTATATTGTATAATTACGAGGAACAGACCCTCGCATCTGGCTTGCCTTTATTGGCCGGTCAGAGTGGAGTCGCAAGAGCTATATGCTCGAAGGGCGGATGTGTTGCATAAGTGGCGAGTGGGCACCTTATGGTCGTTTAAAGTCCAGAAGCACCGCTCCAGCCTTAGCCTCTCTGGAACTGTTACCTCCCTGCTGCTACATATATGCGGCTATTTCGGGAGGCCCATTCCATTGAGTTGGCGAGTCACCGCCTGCCATTTCAACCAAAGTAATTAGCATTGGCCAGGCAGGCGCCGTTGTTTCATCAATAGCCTAGTTCACCAATCCATATCTGTTCATTCATAGAGCCTATTTTAATACTTCCATCCTTCTTAAATAGTCCTACACTAACCGTTGGTTGTCCGTGGGAGCATACTTTTATAATTTGAACTCAGGGACAATCGCCGGTTGGTGCCCATCACTTTACTAAATTAAACTTGTCTAAAGGGCCTCTGCGTGTTGGCTTCGGCTCCATGTACGCCTTCCAAAGGTCCGGGACTCCCATAGTCCCGTAATACGTAAAAATAAATAATAATAAGTCATTTATTTTAGGCGAGTGTACCCATACATCATTAAACTTGCAAAAATGTATTAAAAAATAAAGCAATCAATTACAAAATAACACGTAACTCACATAAGACATAGAACTACGGTATAAACTGACAATTATTTTTCGTTGGGCTCAAGGTGCCCCTTCAGCCAGTGTCTGAGCATCCGGCAGTCCAGGCGATCGAACATGGTACAGAGAATCCCGTCATTGGACGACCGAATGCGACCTTTAAATAACGCTATGCGTGACCCTATGATGGCGAAAAACTCGGGAATGCCAGCCTCAGCAAACATACTCGACGCACTGCAATAACGTGGCAGTTTCATCAAGGTTTAAACGCATCATTGTACTGTACTCTGATGGTACTCATGGCACGTCTCATGTAGTTGACCCACAACTGACATGTATATATGCATTGGCAGAATGCTCTAAATAATGTCAGCTTAACGGGGTCACTATATTTCGCATACCTTCTCGCAAGCATGTTGATTCTGACAGCTGTGACTCGGCGTTCACGTTCTACTTATGTCCAGATCGTCATGGAGATTCTCTGTCAAAATGTGTCCCAAGTAGGTACCTAAACTGCCGGACCCTCTCAATGGGAGAACTGTCCAAGTACACTGGGCGATTACTCTCCGGACCTTTAACTGAGCGAAAAACCAGTAGCTTAGTCTTCTGAGAGTTATTCTTTAACCCATAGAAGCTCGCAGAAATTCAGGAGCTTGTTTATACCGTTTATGGAAGAGCTAAGGAGGTCCATATCGTCAGCATAGCTGAAATCATTAAGACATGATCTGTCTATTTATGTTCTATCCATTTTTTGCAATGATATCCCTGTCAACTTTATCATACAAACATAAAAACGCCAATGTTTATTTATAGAACAAATATCTAAAAAGAGATACGTGATATACAGTCACGAAGAAGACCCGGATGAACCACAGGCTGTGCTGGCTTGTTTCGATAATCTTGGTAACGGAGTTGTCTACGACATGAATGGTAAAGAAAGGTACGTTAGGTAAATTGTTCATTAGTATAGCGCTCGAGCTATTCAGGTAGCCATTTAGAATCTGATCACATATTAATCAATTTTGCGATTGACAGGCTCAAATACAATCAAACGGAGGGACAGCTAATCGACCCGAAGGTTGGTCTTCCCGGTAGCTGGAAATGGCATTCGCTAAACGAACCGCCAGATCTAAAACATGGGTTTGTTGACACTAACCTAAAACACCCGTCACTAAAGTTAGAAAAAATGATGAATATACCTCCGTTGGAGGATACGAACAAATTCCTTGAAGATCCCATGGTATCTATAGAGCTGCGGAATATAGAAAGAGAGGAAAGAGCTGCTGAAAAAATGAAGTATAAGCCTAATAAAATGAAAATGAAGGCTGTTAGAATTAATGAGTACTTCTCCTTCCGTTTGTTCGAGCAGGCGAATATTCATGTCACCTTTAAAGATGGTGATAAACATTTGAAGACGAATTTGGGTCTGTTGCTGTTGAGCAATACCATCATTGGTATTAACTTGGTTGAGGCGTCCGACGTAGTGATACCTTTTACTTACATCCCTGTGCCGCCTGCGAAGACTGATTCGAGTAAGACAATAATACATAAAAAGAAGCGAGTCAGATTGGATGTGGGTAGAGCAAGAAATTAAGATCTCCAGTAGTTCGACTTTAAGCGGAAATTTCACAATATTGTGGATGCTGACGATTCTAAAATGTATACGTCATCTTTCAAACTTTTTATCTTCGTTAGTTCTGTTATCTAAGTATAAGCCTTTTGAAGGTTACACCACCGTGTAGAAAGACCTTGTGCAAGGACTGTCCGTGACTCTATTTGTTCTTACCTGCCACGAGGCTTCTTGCGTTTACCCTTGACATGTCGATAATTATTTTATAAAACGTATTACTTTGCAGAATTTTCATTTTCATCGCCAATCCTTTCTAGGCGAAGGGGTTAACATTTTGTGATAGTCACAAGTGTAATCTAACCTGTCTTATTATTACACGGCTTCAGCAGAATATTGCTATACGAGTTGATGAGGTGGAATTGGGTGAAATTATACATTCGATGAAATGAGCGGTGGTTGGTAAAATGAATGGCGTAATAGTACTTTATGAAATTGTTGCATAAAGAGGGGTTTAATACCTAGTTGCAGTTTCATACACTACTTAATCTACTCTCATACATTGCGATTCAACCTACTAAATAAAAGATCAAAGTTTATAAAGTACTTCAGCAAAACGTATTCAATGAATGGCGCCAAAACCTAGCACATCACCGCGCATGCGTTAAAGCGGGCGCTGTCACAGACAAGTAAAAATTGGAATAAAACTTTTTGTAATGCCGTAAAAATGACGCGAATCGCATGTGCGTTCCATTATAAAAAAAATATTGATATGGAACCTCGTTGGTGACATAAACTTTTTGGATTAACTTGTATCGTAATGGTAAAAAAATTACTTTACAACATTATTTTGTTAGAGAAATAATGTTATAAAGTGTTTATTTATTTATTTCGGTTTTGTGTTTATAAAGTATTCCAATATAAATTCGTTTTGAAGTTTATAATTCGAACTTTACGATATGAGAGTAGATAAAGTTTATTTCAGTCCTCACGACTATGCAATCCAGAGATTACTTGTGTGCTCGTTTGCCTCCCACATCCAGTCTTATGTCCTTACTAAATATAACCTCAGATAGATAAGATTACTTTGGGTTGGAAATTGACACATCCGCTCGGATATTGGGAACGAGGTTTAGGCTGCTTGGTGGTAGGTTAAAGGATAAGATGGGGTAGCAATCTGGACGGGTCATGCGCAAGGTCCTACCACCACTGAACCACGATATTACCCGACAAGCCAAAAAAGAGGGTAGTGTTTAACGAATGTGTGTATGTGTGTATATTTTTTTGGATTTTAAAGTGTGTGGTACAGTTGTCTTATCTCACGAACGCGGCTGGGCCATACTCGTACTTGTTTGCGTAAATGCGCATTGTCTCTGAGCGCTGCTGTCCGCGTTAGGCGTCCACGTAGTGTGCGAGCATGTCTACGCTCTTACACTACAAGTATGGCCCTCCCGCTTTCATGACATAAATGAAGTGTATCGTTGGATTGGCGTTTACTCAAGGATGGTTACGTTACCTATGTAAGAACCTGTTCAGTTCTGATGCGGCAAGGATTGTTGGGTTTTCAAAGTTTGCTTTTTGTTAGACTTTTTTTTTTGAGTTTTATTGTTTTATTTAATTTAGAATACATTTTTTGTTGAGTTTATTTAGGCGGTAGGTTTACTTCCTAAGTAAAGGAATAAGATTGATTTATATAATTGGTTTAAGATTATAGATGCGAAACCTAAGCTGCAGATAAGTAAGGAAATGTAAGTGAGTAACATTCATAAAAAAAAACAAAAGTAATTACTTGCGTAAAAGTAATGCGTAATGAATTAATGTTTTTTTTTTTTTTTTTTTTTAATTAAATTGAACATTGTTTATTCAGTAATTTAAGTTATGTTACATTATCTGTGCTGGTGCCTCTTTTTAAGTATACAATATACTTGTGCTAAGAAAACACCGCTCTTCCACGTTTGTAACTTACAATTTTATTAAGCTTAGGTGCTAAATTGTAAGTCACAACAGTTTATTTTATATGACTTTTACTTTACTATTACTCAACTAATTACTTTACTGGTCTAAAAAGACGAGTGTAGTATTGTTACTCATAGTAAGACTAATTTTAAGTTGTTATTGCTTGTTTTTTAGTTTTGGTTTTAAAATAATTTCAATACTTAGTATGTTGTCTTGACATTAAGCTTATTTTTTATAATGTGTTGACATTAAGCTAATTATTTTACATTGGTGTTCTAAAAGTACAGGTGTTAGTATTTTACTAGCTATTGTTACTTAAAGTTGGACTAAATTTAAGTTTTTATTGTTTGTTTTTAGTTTTTGGTTAAAATTAATTTAAATACTTACTTATGAGTTATAGTGAAAAACTAGTTAGTACGTTGTCTTGACATTAAGCTAATTATTTTACTTTTACTCTCTTAAAATACGACTGTTAGTATTGTTACTAATAGATGGACTAATTTTAAGTTTTTATTGCTTGTTTTTAAGTTTTTTTTAAATAATTTAGGTACTTATTTTGTATGTTGTCTTAACATTAAGCGAATTATTTTACTTTTCTTGTCTAAAAATACGGGTGTAAGTACCTGTAGTTACTTAAAGTTGGACTAATTTTAAGTTTATTTGGTTTGTTTTTTAGTTTTTGGTTAAATAACTTACATACTAACTTATGAAGTTATGAATTATAAAAAAACTAGCTAGTATGTTGTCCTAACATTAAGCTAATTATTTTTGTTTTGCTGTCTATAAATATAGATAGGTATTAGTATTATAGATGTAATAATTTTAATTTTAAAATTGTTTGTTTTTTAGTTTTTGGTTTAAACTAATTTAAATACTCGCTTATCTATGATTTATAAGAAAAACTAGCTATTATGTTGTCTTGACTTTAAGCGAATTATTTTATGTTTATTTAAAGTAAGATATGTATAAATTAAGGTATATATTATTATGTAAGTTGGAGTTTTTTCTAATTTAAGTATGTCTAGATTATGCTCACTCTTATTCAAAAGTAATGATTAAGTTTACTTTGTTTACTTACATTTATCATCACGATAAAAAGGAAAAGGGCCGAATCTTAAGTACCCGAAACCGATGTGCGTGCATGACTCGATGTATGAATGTTGAAGAAGCGAAATAAATTTGTCAAGATCGTAGCAAGTGGAAAGAAGTGGTCTCTGCCTACCCCTCTGGGAAACAGGCGTGATTTAATGTATGTATGTATGTATCATCATTCATCATCATGATTTTCGCCCGTAGTCGTCCACTGCTGAACATAGGCCTCCTCCCATTTGATTTCCATCGAGAATGATCCAATGCGGCCTGCTTCCACCGACCTCCTGCAGCAAACTTTATTAGGCCATCGTCCATCGTGCAGGCGGTCGTCCCACGCTGTGCTTCCAGATCGTGGTTGCCTTTCTAGACCTGTCTGCCCCAACGGCTGTCGGTTCCTCGAGCTATATACCCTGCCCATTGCCACTTAAGCTTAGTAATGCGCTGAGCTATGTCAGTGCCCTCAGTTCTTCTGCGGATCGCCTCATTTTTTATTATATCACGCAGAGAAACGCCGAGTATTACCCTCTCCATAGCTAAGCGACCAAGAGCTTTCTTATGAGTCCCATAGTGAGAGAACATGTCTCAGATCCATATGTCATTACTGGCAACACACACTGGTTATATAGTAGGTCAAGTAGACGCACTCGTCAACGACTTTGAGAGTGGAGCTCCCAATCGATATAGACTTGGCCGTTACATGGACACTGCACATGACTTGTCTTGTCTATAGTCATCTTCAACTTCAAGAACTTCCGCCCTGCTGTTGTGAAACTTCTTCGAGGTCACTGAGCATTTGTCCTAGTTCCTCCAGCGATTCCGACGACGACGACGACGACAACGACGACGACGACGATGAATACAAGTATGTTATGAATACTTCAATACCCATACAAGCTGTTGACTGTGACATCGTCCGCGTGAAATTTTGCCGGGAACTCGACTACTTCGGTCTCAAACCTTTGCCCGTGGTCCGACTGCGTAGTCGTTCTGGTAGTACCACAGGCAAAAAAAGGTCTCTTGTGAGCAATTCTCATAAAGTTCATACATTTTGCCCATCACTAGGATAGTGTCGAACGGAATAGTGATTCCAAATGACACCTGTGGTTTCGTTCTGCTAGCGTCAAGTGGAACAATCGTTCAGCCTCGTCAACCACACTCGCCGCGCTTGGCAGGCGGGTTGGCTAGCGCAAAAAGTGCGATAACCGATAACATATATATTAAGTTCACTTAAATTAGGTTTTTTGTTTTTAAGACTTGTTTTTCAATAAAAAGAATATACAAAATAAAAACTGTCTTTATTTACTTATGTTAGTTTACATTTGCGTTAAATATTGCACTATTCCAATTTGTTCAACTAGCTGTGGCCAAGGGCGGGGCTCTGAAGATTCCTAAGGAATCTAGCCTACCTACTTTTACAACCAAGATTAGTATTTGGTGATCAAACCTAGGTGCACCATTTTGTGCAATAGCAGTTTTATTTATTTTACAGTAATGGTGGACGAGTTAAAAACAATACCATAACAAGTCAAAGGAAGGGTCCACGGAAAGAACATGTCTAGTCACTTTTTTTTGAAAATGAGTTTTGAATCTCAAAATGTAGAGGACAAAATGAACTATTCGCCACTCACCACTCAGATTCAGATATAAATCTTCATATAACTTGTATCTTTTCACTCTTAAAAAAACCTCTACACGAAAATTACGTACAAAATGACATGGTTCCTAACATTCAAATCGCGATTAGTGACGGGCAATTTCGGAAACATTACAAAACTTTCCTTAACTGCGAAAATTACAACGTCTGAAAGTTACACAATTAGATGGAAATGATTCTGACACAAGTAAATTTCATTTAAATAGCATGAAAAGTTTCCGTTACTTACGTTGCATTACAAAACTTAAGTAATTTTCAGAAATCAAACGATTTCACTTTGGTAACTTTCAGAATAATACATGAAATTTTAGGTGAAAGTTTCACTTATGAAATTTTCAGAATATTGCAGAAATTTAAGTGAAAGTTTCACTTTGGAAACTTACAAGCCGCCCATCACTAATCGCGATATCTCAAAAAGTTACTAATGTGACTAGACATGTTCTTTCCGTGGACCCTTCCGTCTTTTATTTTTGATTTATTTTGTTTACTGATTTACTCTACTCACTTGACACTGGCGAAATCACTGCGAATAAATAAAGAAAAGAAGAAGAGCAGTATAACGGCCGAACCCTTTATCGAAACTGCGGATAGATAAAGCTGAAGGGTTAAAATTTGTCATTTGCCCATTACAAAATGTGTCAAATTTAATATGAAGTAAGCCTATCTGTCCACTGTTTGAATATAGGGTTCTGCCATAAGTTTTACTTTTGATCGGCAGTATTTATAATGTTACCACAGTGTTACTATATGTAGATTTGTTTGCTTTTTAAATGATGGGGCGCTTAAACGCATTTACTGTAACTCCAGTCTAGTGACTGCTTGGAACACGCAAATGACCATACTAAGATAGAGGGAGATAGTTTAAAGAGTCCTCAATCAGAGAGATCGAGAAGGAGACTAATTTTGGTCTGAATCATCGACCGTTACTTTGACTATAGTCACATTTTTATTTATATACACTTTAAATTTAATTTGTCATCATTACTAAAGACATCAAAAAAAAAAGAAATTAAAGAGTACGAAACTATTGTCTTCAGAAATAATGCCTAATTAAATTGAAAGTGTATCTACATTAAATTTTAAACTAAACTATAAAAAAATAAACTATAGTCAAAATGTTAGTTAGGAGTTCATGGTACTACACCGTGTCGAGCTGTCATTTTCCAGACCTAGGAATATAAGGGGCAAAATTAAATGACAGCTAGGGATGATGATGAACGTACGGATAAGAAGTAAATTCAAGACAGGAACTTATGTTTTCAACGATTTGTTTGGTGTTAGTAAGCTTGTGTTTTAATTGTATATTATTTATTAAATGGTGAATTGCTGTGTGATCGGCTGTAAAAACCGCAGTGAGCGAAAATTGGAGAACGTAACTTTTCATACGTAAGTTAAGTTTTTTAAGTGAACTGTATTGTTCTTATGAGTAAATAAAGCATCTCTAAACCTAACCTAAAAAAGTGGGTAAGGACTACAGATCAGGGAGGACCAAAAAGTTGGACCGCATTTAACCATACAAACAACGTAGTCGAAAAATCCGTTCGCCGACGTTAAATATCCCTATTTAAGTTTCATAGAAAATTTTATTGAGTGAGCGTGGCCAACTTTTTGGTCCTTATACAAGGATCTTTTCTGAAACATTCACAAAGTGACTATTGTTTTTTAAACGCCGGAATTACTGCAACTAACCTCTAGTACGTGTATAATAAAATAATGCAAGATCAAAAAAAACAATTCTAAAATTCGCTTTAAAAAAAAACGATTATCGCATTATTGACCACCCAAATTACGTAAATAGTAAATAGTTAAATGTCAATAAAGAACGGCTGGCCAGCAGCTATGTCTGTGGTATATGCAATTTGGACACATTGTGAAACAAATCTACTGGGCGACCGAATTGGGAGCCACCTAAGTACACTCGTATAAAAGTTAAAGGATACTGGGCAAAATACACCCATTATATTGAATGTGACTCGAAACATCGAACAAAAAAATAAATAGATCGTAATGATAATTTAAACACTGTAATAGTACATTGTGTATTAAGGTCGGTAAGTAAGGAATTACGATCGAGGCTCTAGTAGAAGCCCGAAGTCGAAGACTGAGGGCTTTCTGAGTCGAGGTACGTAATTCCTGTACCGACCGTGAAACATACAATGTTTTTCATCACATTTGCGAGTAAATAAATAAAATTATAGGACAGAAAAAACTTATAATCACACACAAGTCAGCACAACTATTATTACGAATTACTTGAACTTTTTTTAAGCGGATGACGGGCGGACTCCACAGATTATACAAATGTTTCGTTCAGAAACGTTAAGGGCAAATACTTACGTAGGTATACATACAGCCCTGAAGGAGTGTAAAAAAAAACGACGTTTTGATACAGAAAACTATTAAAATCGATTATTAAGAACATTAATTGAGTATTTAAGTAACATGTAGCGAGATTGCAATGAAATTCCTGTTTAAATAACATTTTAAGACAATTTTTCAATTGCGTGTAAACTCTTTGCTTGAACTTGCATGACATGTGTGCTGTGCTATTAAAAAAAAATTACTTACCGACCTTGGGTTTCATGGTAAATAAAAAGGTCGAGGGTTTTATACCGGGCATTGCGGCCAAGTTAACCTGTATGTTTAGATACTGTTTACGTGCAAGTGTGATGAAAAATAGATTTTTCACGCCACTGCTCGGAAATATGGCCAAAGAAGGATCGAAATCAGAATAGAAAGTTGCTCTTAGTAGTACAACACAAAAACAGTCCAACAATGTTGAGTTGCAAAGTAAAATGGAGTGTTTTTAGACCAGTTTACTTTCTACTCTGCTATTGGTCGGTTATTTATGACTAGACTACAAATACGGTTCTATAATCAGAATTATTAAAAGTCGACGCCATTTTGAACTTTTTTGTTACTGGTCCAATTGCCCTGAAAATCGATATCTGAGGGTCCCTGGGGACTAAACATACAATTCCAAAATTAGAATTGTTAAAAGTGGACGCCATTTTGAACTTTTTTGTTACTGGTCCGATTGCTCTGAAAATCGATATCTGAGGGTCCCTGGGGACTAAACATACAATTCTAAAATTAGAATTGTTAAAAGTGGACGCCATTTTGAACTTTTTTGTTACTGGTTCGATTGCTCTGAAAATCGATATCTGAGGGTCCCTAAAGACTACATACGGTTTCATAATCAGAATTGTTAAAAGTCGACGCCATTTTGAACTTTTTTGTTACTGGTCCGATTGCCCTGAAAATCGATATCTGAGGGTCCTTGGGGACTACAAATACGGTTCCATAATCAGAATTGTTAAAAGTGGATGCCATTTTGAACTTTTTTGTTTCTGGTCTGGTTCTGATTATGGAACCATAAGAACCATTGTAGTCCCCAGGGACCCTCAGATATCGATTTTCAGGGCAATCGGACCAGTAACAAAAAAGTTCAAAATGGCGTTGACTTTCAACCATTCTGATTATGGAACCGTATTTGTAGTCTTTAGGGACCCTCAGATATCGATTTTCAGAGCAATCGGATCAGTAACAAAAAAGTTCAAAATGGCGTCCACTTTTAACAATTCTGATTATGAAACCGTATTTGTAGTCTTTAGGGACCCTCGATATTTCAACATTTCCTTGTCATTCAGCAACTGTCCTAATGCTAATATCAATATTACTTTTAATTAAACTGTGTATTATGTCCTAACCTGTTTTATTTCCTTACATTAGGCGTGAAAAGCACATAGTATTGCCTCGGTAGAAAGTGCAATAGATGGACTCGTATCTTCGCGGTCCTCACCTGCGGCTCGGCCCGCGAACTAACTCGTCCATCTATTGCTTACTTTCTGTACCTGGGCTACAATGTACTATTTTAGTTTATAACGTTATTATTGAGTTTATTTTGTTAAAAAAAAAGGTTTAATATGTTATGCTTGTTTCAATAATGCTCAGTAAGTTAAACCCATTCGACTTAAAATAAATAGAAAACCCATGGATAGAATTTGATGCACACTGGTACGGAAGTACATAGCTTTGATACCTTCCAAACAAAAGTAGTCTAAGCTGTGGCGGACTTGGGTGTGCCGTCCAAACATTTTTGCCAACTATCCTTTAAATCGATTTTCATATGGCAATGTTACCTTACGCCTGTCATTTCAAATGTTCACCGCTCGTCAAAGTTTGTTATTATTTGTTGTTTTTATTCAAATATAGCGTTAGTTATCAGGAAAATGCCCTTAAAGTCCTTCGATCTCAGGCGAAAAATATCGTTACTTATGTGTACTGTAAAAATTGAGAGTAAGAAAATGTAAATCAATCACAATATTTTGTTTAGTGTCGTGTTTTAAATATACTAGTAAATGGATCCAAATAATATTGATACTTTAAGTTCCTTTGTACATTTGCAGGAACGTTACTTATAATTTGTTTAGCTGTTGGATTTCCTTAACATAAATAAATAAATAAATAAATAAATATAACTCTACGGCTTTTATGTCTGAAAGGTAAAAGTCCTTTTAGAAACCTTAATAATGAGGTGCTATATGTATAAGTCCAGGATTATTTATTGCCACCGCCCGTGTGGCACAGTCTTCATGATGATTTCATGAGAAATAGAAAAAAGCACTCCTCACATTCCTCAGAATACGAAATTGTTTTTTAAAAATAAATATTATATGCATATCGATATGAGGGGAGGCCTATGTCCAGCAGTGGACGTCTTTTGGCTGACATGATGATGACGATGATGACGATAATAATATGACCTAATATGGAACTTGCTACGGTGGGGTAATTTTTTACGACGTTTTGGTAACCCCATGTGTCGTACGTAGAAAATATCTACCCCTCACGGTACATCCATACCACGCTCTTGCCAGAGGCCCTAGTTTGAAAATTGAAGTTAGAAATTACGTTAGCTCCGTCCCTGTCACTGGTCATTTGACAATAAGTAGAGAGAGAAAGGGATAAAGCTAGCGTAACTTCGAATTTCGATTTTCAAAGTAGGGCCTCAGGTCTAGGATATACTTAGTCTGAGAGTGACAGAATGTTAGCGGCGGGACGATGGTAAAATTGGCAGAGATATGAAAAGAAAGAACATGTCTAGTCACATTTAGTAACTTTTTGAGATATCGCGATTTGAAAGTTAGGAACCATGTCATTTTGTACGTAATTTTCGTTTAGAGGTTTTTTTAAGAGTGAAAAGATACAAGTTACATGAAGATTTATATCTACATTTTGAGATTCAAAACTCATTTTCAAAAAAAGTGACTAGACATGTTCTTTCCGTGGACCCATCATTTGGTGTCGTTGACACGAAATCGAGGTCACACGGCATATAGGCCTATTAAAATTAGTTTTTTCGTTATCATTCATTAGTTTTATTACACCCCTATCAATCTCTTTAGTTGACCGTGATCGCCATTTTAAATAAGGGAAGATAAGATACAAAACAAAACTTGACTCTGACGGGTGTCAGGGCATATTATCGTAATTGTATTTACGTTTCGTACTATTAAATTAATAATTTTCCTGGGTTATGAAATTATAAATCAAAAAGGCTTGTGCTTCAGTTAACAGTGGATTACCGCATGGTACTTTAAACATTGATTATATGATTAAATATTGAAATGCAACACACTATGTATTTGTATTTACATGTAATTGTTTGTGCATTGATAGGTCAAAACAACTCTTTGTGAAACTACGTTACTTTTATGTCAGCAGCACCAAATTTATGGGGTCTGATTGATTGGTTTTACGGTAGGCCGAGGAGGTGGCTGGAGGACTTGGCATTTCGACACGACGGTAGAGATTGCAAGTACAGCCAGAGTTGAATATCCGAGGGAGTAAGGTCAAGTGGGGTAAGTGCGTCAACGGGGTAAGTGCGACAAACTTTTTTTTTGTTTATTTAGTTGTTTTGACGGACTTGCCCCGTAAACGTACTTGCACCAGGTGGGGTAAGAGTGTCAACGGAGTAAGTGCGACAAAGCATACCTATATTTTTTAGGACATATTCTTGTTTTGATGGACTTGCCCCGTAGATACACTTACCCCACCTTACCGTTATACCTACAGTATCTCGGTTTAAAAAGAAGGAGTCTGTAAGTATGATCATAATGCTATACAAGGCAAGTGGCATTTTGGCTATATGATCCGCAGCTTGACTCGCGGTTTTTTATTCTACTTCATTTTAACCTACCTTGCTTTAATATCGTAATCATATTACAGCCGTTTTTTTTTTGTTTTTTTGTTGGCATAGGAAATGCACTGCCAACCCTGAGGACCAAGATGAAATGCCTCTATGCTAGTCATTTCACCGGCTGTCTTATCCCCAAACCGGAACACAACAATGCAAACACTGCTGCTTGGCGGTAGGTTAATGGATAAGAATGGTGGTACCAACCCGGACGGACCCTGCACAAGGTCCTCCCACTAGTAAAATATTTTAGTTAGTTATTGCAGTTTTTATCTAGACGTTGCCGCGTTGATGACTTAAGATGAACACGATTTACAAATTGGAATTTGGAATAAATCTGAAGTTGTTGGTACTTTAACAAATTCATTAGTTTCAAGCTATTTTGATCTCTACGCGCAGGACATCTGCTCTTAATATTGCACTTTATGGTGAAACACCGCACGACGTCTTGCCGTTCCACGGTGGCGGTAGGGTTGCCAATTTTTTTATAGGAAAATAACGGATATACCTCATTGAAGAGTATAAAAAAAAGTAAATGCAAACAAAAAAAAGTATTTTTCAAATTTATGTATGTAAACTGTTTATTGCACAAACAATTATAAAATATTTTTGCATAACTATAGATAATGTACATTAGTGGTTCAATATTTTACTGTTAATAATGGGCTAGTGGCATACAAAACATTATAGTGAGCATTAGTCAGAAATAAAGTATTTTCGATACTTTATTTTTATTCAAAAGAATAAAGTGTAATGAAGCAAAATAACGTAAGATACGTTATTATAAAGTATGGTTGGCAACCCTAGGTGGCGGTGCCATGTCGTGGTGATGTGGACAAGCGATGATAAATAAATAATATTTTTTTTAAAGATGCAGGCATTGCAGGTACCGAAAATGGGACCCATATTATACAAATTATCTGACAAAAAGTTCATTGAGATGGGCTGGACGCAAATGCCAAAAACCAAGGTCATGCGGAGGGTTTGTATCTTGTTTATTTAAAAGGAAGTGTAACATGTTTTATTCTAGATTCTAACAAACAGTGACTCATAAATTTACTTGACAAAAGTAACACTTAAAATTTCAATATTTCACAAATGGATCCCTTAAGCGAAAAATTGTTTACCCGCAAAGTTAGTAAAGGTAATAGGGTAAAGTCACCAGTGGTCAGCCAGATACCTGTAGTCAGCCCCTGCCTAAACTTTGTATAAGTGGGAAGAGTATGAAATATATATTTCCCACTCTTCGCACTCGAAGCGACTTCGCGCGGTCGACTACTGGTCTCTGGCTGACCACTGGTGACTTTACCCTACAAGGTAAATTTTCAAGATTTCATTTTACCATTTTGTCGGCGTTACGAAAACTAACGGTCTCTGACCTAATAGGTTGCATTAATAAACGTGCTTAAGAAACAAGATGTCAAAGTTTGAAAACTCGTTAAAAGGCTGACTACTGGTTCTTGTACCCTACTAAAAGGCGCAATGGATTGACAGTTAGTGACTAACTGCGGGCGTCTGGACGGATATAAATAAATAAAAATAAATATCAGGGGGCAATGTCACACCAATTGATGTAGTCCCAATTTAAGCTCTAGGCTTGTATTATGGGTACTAGACAACGATATAATTACTTATATAGAGAAATATATACTTAAATACATAGTAAACATCCATGACTCAGGAACAAATATTCGTGCTCATCTCACTTATATCTGCCTTTACCGGGATTTGATCCCAGGACCGCTAGTTTCGTAGGCAGGGTCACTACCAACTAGGCCAGCGCGTCGTCAAGAAGTCAAGAGTGGAGAAACTATATTATAAGGGATCCTAGTTTGACTATGGAACCCTAACAAGGATTTAGTTTCAAGGAGACAGATGTAACGGGACACAATCTCAAACTGACACAAGTCCAAAAAGACAGTTGTAAACTGGCATAGAACGAGCACAATCAGTTTGTTTGAAAAGATTAATGAAAAAGAAATGAGCAAAAATACGATTGGTTACACATTAAAATGGGGAAAAATACTGACCTATGATTTCTATCTCTAATCCAAATTTAACGTAGTTGACGTAGCTTTGCGGAGCTCCTTTTTCTGGGGAGTTTGGCCCTTCGGGCATGCTGAACAGCTAACATAACCTAAACCAACCTCATCTTTCCAACAATCTCCATCCAACCACTTCCGTAATCAATAGTACATTATTTGATGAGTCTATTTGGGCTTGTCTCTTTGAGATTGTGTTGCAACTGTCTCCTTGAAACTAAAGCATAAGAAGTACCCTATTGTCCATCTTCGGGTCATAAATTGTCCTGTACCAAATTTCACATCGATTCGATAAGCGGTCTACCGTGAACAACAAACTTTCACATACGCGTAATTGTGGGTCATTCTTGTAAGCAGGCTTCTTTCTATAAACGATGTGGAAAGAAAGATTGCAGAAATTGATTGATGTTGAAATCGTAAAGTGATTTTACGAAGCCAAGTAGTATAATACTTGGTTGCTTAAATTCACCAATTGGTTGATTTTTTGGAAAACGAACCCTCAAAAGTAGAAAAACGGATCGTCGCAATACACCACAAACAACAGTTTGTAACTATTTCTAACAAGATTCTATTAAGAATCTAAGAATAACTAAGAATATCTAAGAATAGATTTTTGAGAATCTAACAATATCCTCTATGTCTATATATTCTCTGTTTCTTTAGGCACCGTATTTAGTACAAATTGACAGCATTTAAACTGCAACCCAGCTGCAAAATGGCAGTTTGAGGGCAGGTCTAATGCAGTTGACGTAACTGCATAAAAACTGAACACAAACTGCATAGGTAAATTGCACGCCAACTACAAGCGGACTGCGCAGTAGATTTGCAGTTTTGGTGCTGTTACGTTACCTGCGTCAGAACTACCCATGAATTGCTATTTTGCAGCCGGGTTGCAGATCAAATCCCTTCGTCGCGTCATTGGATATCATATCATATTCGCTACATGACATTCGCAAATCATCTTAGTAGCAAAACATATCTATTATTAAGACACGCTGCCGCGGAGCTCCTATTTCTGAGTGGTTTGGCCTACTATAAATTTAACAAAACGTACACCTTCCTTCATTTATAACAAAACCCGACTATTTGTAATTTTTTTTTTTTGCACACAGGCCACCTGATGGTAAGTGGAAACTGTGACCCATAGACATTCGCATTCACAAGACCGCAATCCTAAGACTGCAAATGCGCTGCCAACCCTGAGGACTAAGATGGAATGCCTCTATGCTAGTCATTTCACCGGCTGTCTTATCCCCTAACCGGAACACAACAATGCGAACACTGCTGCTAGGCGGTAGGTTAATGGATAAGATGGTGGTACCAACCCGGACGGACCCTGCACAAGGTCCTCCCACAAGTAAATATCATGTTTTGCGAATATCGTGTTTTGCTAGTATGATCTTTTGCGAAAGTGATATTCACATATGAACGGGTTCAAATGCTGTCCGTCTGTAATAGCCCTAACAAAACCTAGGTGGATCGAAGCAAAGTGTCTATCTTGTACTTCCCTTTCTATTGCATAAAGCTAAATTCACAATTCAATCGCTACTGCAACACTCGAGGTTCTTCTAATCGTTGCCTCTGATTGGCCGAGTCGGTTATGGACGCGATATGATAGCACTAGTAACTATATTGCTTACAAGTCTCATTTTGAGAGAAGAGCCCTCACGCGGCCAATTTATTGAAAATATATGGATTTATGAATTTATGAATGTTTATATCAAAGCATTCGCACGTAACCTAGCCCATACAACGTTTTTAATGGTAAGTGTGCACATAGCCTTACTTTAACTGACATTGCATGCGTTGAACTGGCTTTGACCTGGCTACCAGGTGACAAATGTTACGATTGTAAACAAATAATACAATATATTATGGGATCATGAATTAATGAAATGTAATTTTTATATTTCAATTATAAATTGTAAAAAGCGTTAAGATTTCAATTATTTATATACTCGTACCACAACCTTATTTATCGCCTAGACATGCTCGGATTCAAATAAATAGTTTTAGTAATTTAACAAACTGTAAAGATATTATTCTTTATTTCAAGTAACAACACTCATAGGTACAGTCGATTTCATAAATATGTATACACTTTAGCACCTTGTCTATTTAATTTCATGTATGAATTGTGCACTGTCTGATATGCTCTTGCCCGGCTTGTAACCCCTGACGAAAAAAGAGGTATGATATAAATTTGACTGCTATATGTGTGTGTGTGTGCACCGTAGCTTTTAAACAGTTGAACCAATTTGGATGGAAGCAGCTCAGATTCTATGAAAATCGGTTTGGCCAACCAAACCATTAAACCATTGTATCGGGGATTTTTATCTACCTCATAGTTTTTATTTGGCACCCTATGGTATTGGGACCGAGCGCGACGACAGCGCCACGTGACAGGCGGCCATTATGGACAATATTGTCACCGCTGTCAAACAAGAAGTAAGTAAACATTTGTGAAAAATATTAATGAAATCTTGTGGTGTTTTACTATATTACGCAATCGGGACTGTAACATAGTAATTCACCGTAACTTTTCAATTTAATACTTGTAAAATGTTTACTGCAATATGGATTTGACAGCTCAAGTCAGCGACAAAAATGACAATTTTAGCCGTAGCAAGCGCTGTGATTGTTTAGGCTACCCCCTCCACCCGCTTTGCACTCTGCCAATATGTTGTCTTAGTACCTTTATATCGCAGATGAAAGTCTACAAAATGGTTCCTGCGAGGCCCAGCTGGTTCGACCAGATCAAGGATGGTACAAAATTGACTTATAGCACCGGAGAAAAATTGGCCATTAAAAAAGGTCGTCGAGGGAAGTGGTACTACAAAAACGGAACAGTGGCTCTGGACTATTATTTCAACACAGAAGGTGAACAAAGTAAGGTTTGAAATATTCACTTTCCCTAGAAAATGTTTTTAAGTCACGAGAAAAATGAATTCAATGAGAGTTTAGTCATTCTGATTTTGGGATCCCGTTCGGAAGTCGTTTTAATGAATGTTCAAATAGATACAGACAAGGGTAAAAAAAAGTTTAATTACTAAAATTACCAAACGGTGACTTGATGCATGTGAGTAATTAAACTAATTAAAATCAATTGTACTTTTATAAGACAAATGTTAGTGACTCAGTCAAAACTTCTGTAGCAAGTGCGACCATATTACTAACGGGTGATGATTGAATCGGCTTCATTTATTGAATTTGACATTTCGCCTATTGGCGTATGAGAGCACTAAGTACACACAGGGTGGCACATTTAGATTGGTCGGTATAGGCGAGTCTGTAACTATTATAAGACATACAAAGATAAAGATAAGATAAAATATAAAGACATGTATTTTCATTAAGTAGGCCGCACGGGCACTTTTACACGTCAAGAATCTACCAGCGCTTCACAAGACGAGACCACTGCTAGCTGAGAAGAACCTTCACTGGGACATTTACCTTAATCGTCACTGACATGATTAAAGTTACCATTTCTTAATTGTAGTCCTTTGATTCTTTTTTTTAAGTGTGCATGTATTTTTTGTTGCCCTTGTGATGACTTGATAATACGTTGCATAAGATCAAAATAATGTAGGGATATTTTGGTACCTTGAGACATTTTTTTTAATTCTGGTAACTGTACCAGCATGCCTGCAACCAACATATTATTGTGGCATTGACCACCCCTTTACGATCTCTGGAATGCCTGTTCTTGAGTCTATCTTTTGCAATGAAATCCCTATCGACTTTATCATACAAACATAAAATGTCAACGTTTATTTATAGAAGAATTGCCTATAAAGAGATACGTGATATACAGTCACGATGAAGACCCAGCTCAACCACAGGCTGTGCTGGCTTGCTTCGATAATCTTGGTAACGGAGTTGTCTACGACATGAATGGTAAAGTAAGGTACGTTAGGTAAATTGTTCATTAGTATAGCGCTCGAGCTATTCACGTAGCCATTTGGTATCTGATTGAATAGTAATTAATTTTGCGGTTGACAGGCTGAAATACAATCAATCGGAGGGACAGCTAATCGACCCTAAGCTTGGTCCTCCCGGTAACTGGAAATGGCATTCGCTAAACGAACCACCATCTCTGCTGCATGGGTTCATTGACACTCACCCGAGAAACCCGTCACCCGAGCTAGACGAAATAATGGAAATAAATAGAGACGAAATTATGGTGAATGATACGCTGGATTTCCTCGAAAATCCCATGGTATCTATAGAGCTGCGGAATGTAGAAAATGAGGAGAGAGCTGCTGAAAAAGCAAAGTATGAGCCTCATAAAATAAAAATGAAGGCTGTTAAAATTAATGAGTACTTCTCTTTCCGTTTGTTTGAGCAGGGGAGTATTCATGTCACCTTTAAAGATGGCGATAAACATTTGAAGTTGAATTTGGGTCTGTTGCTGATAAGCAATACCCTCATTGGTTTTAATGTGGTTGAGGCGTTCGACGTGGTGATACCTTATACTTACATCCCGTCTGCGCAGTCCGGTTTGGGTAATGTAAGTAACCAGGAAGAGATGCGAGAGACATTGGAGGTGGTTGGAGCAAGAAATCAAGATATGCAGCAGTTTGAATTGAAACGGAAATTTCACAATGTTGTGGATGCTGACGAATCTAAAATGTTTGCGTCCACTTTCAAACTTACTCATCTTCGTTAGTTCTGTGATCTTAGTATAAGCCTTCCTCAGGTTACACCACCGTGTGGAAGGACCTTGCACATGGTCTGTCCGGGTTGCTATCTCATCTTATCCTTTAACCTACCACCCAGCAGCATTCGCATTGTTGTTTTCTGGTTTGGGGATAAGTCACCCGTTGAGTCCTCAGGGTTGGCAACACATTTGGAGTCTTAAGATTGCCAATGAGTCTCAGATCCCAGTTGCCATAGAAAGCACTCGTCCCCTAGTACGCCCGGCGACCAGCACTATTCTCAATAGTTGGTACCACAGATATATAAGAAAACTAGTTTTACATAAAAGGGGCACATAAACTGCGCTGCCACGCCTACATAAAAATAATAAGGGCTATAAATACGCTTTTGCGCGAAGACCGTGAGACCGTGACATAGTTTGCGCGCGTCTTGATGAGAGTGTTAAATTAATCCAAAAACATGCAAAAAGCCATTGACAGACCTATGGAAATTTTTGTGACACGAATAAAATTATCCAAGGGACTTCCGAACGATATTAATTTATCGATTTACTGAAACACGATATCACCGGCAATCCAAAAACGAGGGTTCTGTTTAAAGGATGTATTGATGTTTTTTTTTTGGGTTTTATAGTGTGTGGTACAGTTGTTGTCTATCTCACGAATGCGAATGCGACTGGGTCATACTTGTACGCGTAAATGCGCGTGCACACAGGACCCGATTCTACGTGCACATCGCTTAAATAGCCTAAAACTAAATTGTCTAATTTTAAGACATACTTAAGACGGCAGATTTAACCAGCTGTGCTATTCCAGAATGTCCAGCTGACAATGTATAAGACCGCCTAAAATAAAAACCGTCAGATTTAAATTAGCGCTGTCATGGCGCTGTCATTTGAGTATGACAGCTGCTCATGGAATAGCAAAGTGTTTTAGCGACACCTAAATAAAATTAGGAAGTTTAGAGGCCACTGTTGAATCGGGTCCATTGTCTCTGAGCGCTGCTGTTCGCCTTAGGCTACGACATAGTGTGCGTGCGTGTCTATACGCGCTTACGCTACAAGTACGGCCCTCCCGCTTTCATGACATAAAAGTGTATCGTTAGATTGGCGTTCACTCAAGGATGATTTACTCGTGTTATGTAAGAACCTGCTAATTTTGTTTTAGGTTTTGTTAATTTTAACTTAGAATAAACTTTTTGTTGAGTTGTTTTAGGGTCTCCCCAAACTAAAGACTGTATCGAAAAGTATAAGGACAACTTTAACTGGCCACCATTCTTGTTTTATTTGTTTTAAAAATATGAATGTCACATTATGTCATAGATGCTATGGTATTGAACTCAGTTACTAAGTTTTTTTTTCGGATTACTTTTGATTTCACAAAATGAGAGGCCTTACACCCGAGCAACGAAAACGAATCGTGGACAAATACATACGAGAAAAGGGTATGTCCATGAGAAAGATCGCAAAAGTCGAGAAGGTGAGTCGTTCTGCGGTTTACAATGCTATTAAAAAGTACGGGGAAAACTTCTCTTTTAATGACAAGCCAAAAAGTGGTCGAAGAACTGGCTCACATAATTGCAATATCGACTCTAAAATATTGCGAACAATCAAAAACTCGCCCAGTGCTTCGATAAGAGATGTGGCTAAAAAGTGCAGAACTTCTGTAGGAATGGTTCAGAGGGCCAAGAAGCGTAACGACTTGGTAACTTATCGAAAGCAACGGAAGCCAAAACGAACTCCAAAACAGGCTGCAAATGTTAAACATCGTCTTCGAAAGTTATACGACACAGTTTTAACCAAAAATGAAGTGTGCATAATTCAAGACGACGAAACCTACGTCAAACTGGATTATTCTGTTCTACCCGGCCCCCAGTACTATACTGTTCGCAAAGGAGAACACCTGAATGAGAACCAAACGTCAATTTACGCCGAAAAATTTGGGTCTAAAGCAATGGTGTGGCAGGCCATATGCGAATGCGGCATGAAATCTACGGCGTTCATCACTACATCCACGATGACAACCGATCTATATATCAGGGAATGTTTGAAAAAAAGGATTCTGCCAATGATTCGACGCCACAGGGGCTCTACTTTATTTTGGCCCGATTTGGCTAGTTGCCACTATGCCGCCCGCACCAGAGAGTGGATGGAAACCCACGACGTGCGATATGTTGATAAGAATATGAATCCGCCAAATTACCCTGAGGTCCGCCCCATCGAGGAATATTGGGCAATCATGAAGAGAAAACTTCGGCAACGCTTCTCAGCAGCGGATTCCGTAGACAAATTTAAAAAAGACTGGCTAAAAGCGTCGAGACTAGTCACCGGAAACGTTGTCCGTAATCTGATGAAAAATGTCCGAAGCCAAGTGCGAAAAGTCGCCCGAAAGCAAACTTAATAGTATTTTAGTTATCAGTAAAACGTTTAAAAATGTATTTCAATCATAAGCCAAGAACATATATGTAAAATAAAAAACATTTAAAAAGTTATTACATATTTCACTTGTCCTTATACTTTTCAATACAGTCTTTAGTCGACGCCGTTTCGGCGAATCGCGTACGGAAAAAGCTTCATATCAACGCAATAAGAGCGAATAAGACGTCAATCGGCTCGGCCGACGCGAAACGACGTCTTTCGACGGGAAAACGGCGTTTTGCCGTAAAGCTGTTCGCATCTGTACGACGCTGTTAGCAGCCTACAGCACACGTTCGCATTCATAAATCTCCGAGAACCGCCGTTCGGTGCCGGCAAGAGTTGAACAGCTCCGATTACGGCCGAGTACCTACGATAAGGACCGGTCAGAGCTGGCGGAAGCCGTTCAGCGTCTTCGACGGCCGAACATAGCCGGCGACGGCCGAACAGAGCCGATGACGGCCGAAGTAGCTACTGATGCGTTTGTATTTAATTTATATTTGTTTTGTATTTAATTATATGATATAAAATAATCTAACACGTCTGTCAGATTCCCAACTCACGTTGATACTAACAACAAGTCTCCAAAAATGAGATTTACGATTGCCGATCACCCGCTGTTGCCTACATCTGTTCATCCGACTCAACGGCTGTACGCGTGCTGTCTGACGTCTCAACGGCAGTACGGAGCACGGGAGAGCCGACCGTCGCTTTACAACTGTTGCGATAGCAAATCGCAGGCGATCGGGCGTCTCGACGGCCGCAAGGAGGGTGAGACTGCTGAACGCAGGTGTCCAACCGCGGAGACGGCCGATCGGCTAAATGCGAATAGTGTGGTGTAAAACACTCGGCGAAAGCCGACTCCGCGTCGACTGGTTTGGGGAGACCCTTAGGCGGTAGGTTTACTTCCTTAGTAAAGGAATTAGATTGATTTATATAATTGGTTTAAGATTATAGTAGCGAAACCTAAGCTGCAGATAAGTAGCTACACAAAGCTCCCATTTTGCAAGTTGCTATAAGTTTGGTTGTCGTTTTTGTTTAACGAATAGAGGCAGCAACGTTATGCTGCCTTTGTTAAAAGCAACCACACGTTCGTCATAGTTCGGGCTAAATTTGATTTTATATTGCTTCCAAATCAAATCCGTACCAGTTTTAATCGTCCGTTTTTCCGAAGATACCCACCTCTAACATTCGCCATGTACATTTGACATGTTAAATATCATATTGTCTACGATATTTTACATTAATTTACTCAAAAATAATAGCGGCCGTATTAAAGACAATACGATAAGAAGGGGTATAGTATAACTATAGTTGTAGTTATAACATTCACGAGTCGTGTTCGACGCAACACTATGTCATTACTAGACCTAGAGATTTCCCTAGCACGAACGACGTGTTGTTAGTGCTTGACACAATAAAAACATCGACCATCTTGTTATCGATAAGTCCACTTCAATGTCATAGAGCTATTTTCATTGAAGTATGTGCCTAAAATATTAATAAATTGAAAGTTTTGTTATTAACTTATTATTCTTATCTTACTTTTTAAAACACACCACATTGTTATATATAATATGACATAATGATTGTATTTTTTTTCATTATATAATTAACTATATAATGATGTACAATTATTTCCTCTATGACGTTGAAGTAGTGGTTATCGATGGCAGGATTGTCGATGTTTTTACTGTGTTAAGCACTAACAACACGTCGTTCGTGCTAGGAAAATCTCTAGGTCTAGTCATTACGCATACATGGGCGTGAGTGCAGACGCCACCGCGCTTACATTGTAAAAGTACTGCACCTATTTAATATGTCGCTCATCCAATAGAATAATGACATAATTGCAAAAAATCGGGTTTTGAGATTTTACCGCCATAAGTGTTCTAAAGGTCAGGTCTATCGCGTGGAACAATGACATAACATGCATGCTAAAAATTCAATTATGTCATTATTCTATTGGATGAGCGATGTAGTGACCGCCTACGGCCTCGATTCAACACGATAAAAACCAATTTCTTGATCTGTTATCGTTATGTCAACGTTTTGATAGCTCTTATTTCCTTGACAGTAAGGGTGGCCGGGTTAAAAAAAAAAACCATAACCGGTCAAATACGATTTGGATTTTACCGCCTGGAGTAGAGGAGGCCAATAAATACTACACTTATGGATACATTTTAATTTGGTCAACTGGACACTGTTACGCAATAAGTAACCTGTGCACAATTATTTTACTAAAACTAACTGTTGCTGTGCTGTGGATGTTAGTGCCCAGGGCAATGATATTTTATATTTAAAAAAGTAATGGTCATACTTAATGCATTTAAAATTCGTCGCCAATTATTGACAGTTGCTACGTTACCATATTTCTACAGGCAAAGACGGCAATCCGTAGCGAATGCTATTGTGAGAAAGAGATAAATAGTTGTTTCAAATTGTTCGCTTTTCTTCTTTATCGCACTCATGCATGCAATATCTAATTGTGTATCTCATGGTTCACAGATGACAGTGACGCCGCGCCGGTGCAAAATAACAAAAGTTTTGCGATATAAACAAAATGTAAAAATATTTACAGTACCTACTTGCGAAGGAAATTGGACATCCTTTGTTCCTTTAAAATTACAGTATAACTTCAGCAAACTTTAAAAAACACAAGACGGCATTTTCTACGATATATATCTGTAACTTCAGTAGTAAAATTTTATATCTCAAACATGCAATGAAATGTTGGCGTTATGTTAGTTATTTTAGGCTTTAAAATATCACGTTCCGGGCGGAGCGACTCGAGAGAGCTGTAAAGGAATATCATACAAAATTGAAGGCCTATATACCTCGGCCGGCAACCCCCTACTTCCCGGCCTCTGCAGTAATGTACTATTGTTTTTGACGCGTGCGTATTAGCGGCCGTGGTGCAACTGAACGCTAGTAAGCAGTTGCCTTCCATTTTGAGGAACGCTTTTGCGCGCAGGTGACGAATCTTTATATAAAATATCATTGGCCCGGGGATGCCCGCGTGTTTAATTTTATAAAAAATGTCCTGACAATTTATTTACAGGGCAGGGCGTTTTTATGGTGGCCGGTGAGAGTGCGGCAAATGGTTCAGGTCCGATGTATGCGCCCTTGCATTCTTCCCTTGCCAGCTCGTCCGTGGCAAAATTCCGGGAAAGCCTTCGTGTTCGCATCAGTTTCACTTTGTTGTGCCTTCTAAGCTTGTTTTAGGCTTGGATTCCATTGTAGACGAGTGTCGAGCTTAATTTAGGCGCTAAGTGCCGCTTGGCTCGCGCTAAATATAGATAGGTTTATTTCTCGGAGGCCTTATATTCAACCATTAGTATTCATCATGACATTTGGTATATTATTGCTTAATCAGTGTAACTTGGATAACTATTGCGTAGCGGCGTCCATCTTTCTTAAAATTAAGTTATTTTTAAGAAATAAGTGAGTTATACTCGTAATAAAGACAATAAAAGTATTAACTTGAATAAAAGTAATGGGTGATGACCAAAGAGCGGAATTCTTCATTGCAAAAATCAAACTGTCAGAGGGATTGACCTAACTGTTTTATCGACTTATCGATGTTACGGAATAATATTGCATTAGGTATCCATAATCAACTTAAAAGATTATTCTGTAACATTTGACCTGATATGCTGATTTTATAGAAAAAAAGTGATTACAGCCAAAACACCGTTATCGAGTACTACAAATATGCTCCTGTTACTTCAACTGAGGTAGAACGCTCGTTTTCATCTTATAAATGGATCTACAATGAAAAAAAGAGTAATTTGAAAGGTGACAATGTTGAAAAAATTATGACTATTTTCTTTTACTACAGGGAAGACGAAGAAAACATATTTAGTACAGATTTAGATTTCGACTTTGTTATTTTGAATGAAGATTAGTTACCTACTCTTAGCAATATTTGTTTTTAATGTTTAATGATAAGTTTCATATAGAAATAAAAAAAAAAGGATTTTCTGTTTTATTCTTTACTATTATACTAAAATACAGTGGCGGTCAGCTAATTAGGGACACCGTTAATTTGTTTGTATGTATATCCAAAAGCCTGATTTCATTACTTTAACTTTGTTTCGTTAAGTGACAAATATTTATCGATAAGTCGATAAAACAGTTAGGTCAATCCCTCTGACAGTTTGATTTTTGCTATGAAGAATTCTGCTCTTTGGTAATGACTTATATCACAGTGTATATGACTTTTGCATTAGTATTAAGGTACGAACCCACTGCTGCGTTAAATACAGTGTCGTTGCGTAAAAAAAAGACGTGGTCATAGTAACAACATGGCGTCGTTTTTGACGCACCGTAATATACGCATCGTTAAGCAGCGGTGCGGTCGCACTTTCACTCAAGTAATTACTTTTGTTGTCTAAAAATACGGGTGTGTTAGTATTGTTACTTATAGTTGGACTAATTTTAAGATTTTATAGTTGGTTTTAAAATAATTTAAATACTTACTTAGTATGTTGTCTTGACATTAAGCTAATTGTATATATTGTCTTGACATCAAGCTAATTATTTTGCTTTTGCTGTCTAAAATACGGGTGCTAGTATTAATTTATATCGTATAGTTGGACTAATTTTAAGTTTTTATTGTTAGTTTTAAAATAATTTAAATTATTACTTAGTTATATTGTCTTGACATTAAGCTAATTATTTTATTTTGTCTTGACGGGTGGTTACTACCTTTTGTTACTTATAGTTGGACTAATTTTATGTTCTTATTTTAAGTTTTTTAGTTTTTGGTTTGAAATAATTTAAAACTTATGAATTATAAGAAAAACTACCTGATATGCATACCTGGGATAACTCGGGGCATCTGTACGAAAGTGATGTAGCAAAATATTTTATCGATATAAAATATATCGATGTTACTGCCAACATCTAAATGTTATTCGACATAAATAAATATTACTTATTTTCTCCTCATTTTTAGATAAAAAATAAACAAATTAACACGTATATTTATTTGTTTATTTTACAACAGTTTTCATAATATACCTACAATCAATATTTTTTCCATATTCGTCGGTATTAATGATTGCCGTCTAGTTGAAAATATCTACTTTAAACTGCTAAACGTACGAATATGATTGGTACTGACAGTATATTGTAATTTTGATTGAAATGACATCCGCATACATTTATTATCATAAGAGGCTCGATATCAGATATGACATCGAACCTCTTTACAGTAATCGAGAATTTGCAATGTGCACATGTATTAATTTAATTATATCGACATCGTTTTTATCGATATCAAATCCCTAGAACTTGCCCCGAGTTATCCCAGGTATGCTGATATGTTATCTTAACATTAAGCTAATTATTTTATTTTTGTCGTCCAAAAATACGGGTGTTAGTATTATTACTTATAGTTGGACTTATTTTAAGTTTTTATTTTTGGTTTTTTAGTTTTTGGTTTAAACTAATTTAAATACTCACTTACCTATGAATTATAAGAAAAACTAGCTAGTATGTTGTCTTGACTTTAAGCGAACTATTTTAAGTTTATTCAAAACGATTTTAAGTAAGGTATATGTTAGTTAAATTGTAATTTGGAATAAATCCGAAGTTGTACTTAAACTTATTCATTCGTTTCATTACTGGTTTCATTTTTTTTTTAAACCCAGCGAATTGCGAGTTGGGTTCCGTACGTACCATTATCTATAAAAAACAGGTTTATTGTTTGTGAGCCCCATTTCAATATTTATTTTATTCTGTTTTTAGTATTTCTTGTTATAGCGGCAACAGAAATAGTAGTAGTAGTAGTAGTCATTTATTTCATATTGGAAATTACATTATTATATGTCGCATATTTATAATAAATTCACAATAACATCGTCAGTGTAAAAAAATAATAATATAAAAAGTTAAAATCAAATAATGTCAATGTGTACAAAAGTAATAATAATAATGAACCAAAAATAAAAACAGTAATAATAATAAAACATAAGAAATATAGCTCAAATGCTACAGTCATAAAATGTCAATAATACAATAATAATTGGAAATGTAAAAAGAGGAATTTACATTTTAATAATAATAACAAATTAATATAAAAGTAGGTACATAATCTAATCGTCACTATATTCTTTAACAGAATATAGTGATTTCGTTAATAAAAGACTTTTCAGTCGGCGACCAAATTTCTCATCCGATGATTCATTTTTTATGACCGCGGGTAGACGCTCATAGAAAGCGGGTCCTATTACGCGCGGGTTTTTGTCGAGCAGCGCCAGCCGCCGCGGCACACGCTGGAGGCGGCCTGTTTGCCGAGTGACCCTGCCGGGGATATTCACACGTTTGAATTTATTTATGTTTTTACGAGTATACATTATGATGTCAAAAACATATTGTGAATAGTGCGTCATTATTCCATATTTTTGAAACAGTTCCCTACACGAATGTCTCGATTTTACACCTATATACATCATCTGTGAAAATTTCAACTGTCTAGATATCACAGTTCGTGAGATACAGCCTAGTGACAAACAGACATACAGAGGGAAAGCGGAGTCTTAGTAATAGGGTCCCGTTTTTACCCTATAAGCTTTTTATAAATTAACAAGAAACAAAGGCTTTACTAACGTACTATTCTTTATTCTGTGCTCACATACAATGTTTAACGAGCCTTTGTTGTGTATTATTCAATTTATTAATTAAAAAGCACACGTCGTTTTCAATCAAAATACAATGCACAAGCCCGAGCCGTCGGAACGGACGCATTCACCAATCAATACAAATGAATCTTTGTTCATTTATTAAATATACGAGACAGGCATGCTCGCGTTTTGGCGCCGCCATTAAAAATCCAATGCAGTAACCATCTATATGTTTATAACGCGATCTATATGTTTATATAACGCGAGTTTGTGCAGGTGCAAAGTGTAGAACAAAATGGAGGACGAACAACGATTGGAATTAAGAAATATTTTAAAGAGTATAGTCGCGGTCATCGCTTCACAAATCGAGAATGAAGTGTTAGATGAAATCAAGAAACCTTTATGGTTATTATATTATACTAGCGGACCGCCAGCGGCTTCGCCCCGCTGTAATTCTGAAGCTCTGCCTACCCCACTCTGGGATAACAGGCGTGAAGGTATGTATGTATGTATGTCTTCACTTCTCAATTAATAAGGAACTATAGGTCATTTCAAGTTTGCCGCAAGAAAATCCGCGGGAAAGTCATAGTCTTATATTTACACCATTTGAATGTGCTCCATCATGGTCATTCAACTATCTTAATCGGGATATCTTATTGCCACCTGTGGTCTTCATCATCAGTACCATTTCAGCAAATTGTACCAATAATGTAGTATTTACGTAAAGTTAAAGATACAAGTGTTATAATATGCGTTTATATCCTCGTCCTGTCCAATGTTCTCTGATAAGAACAAATATAGTTAGTACGTTCTGCCAGGTAATTCAAAATATTCACACAAAAATGACTTTTATGGACTACATTGGGCAGGATTTGCTAATTGCTTAAAAATGCTCGGGGACGACGAGGATACTCGAAACTCGTATCAAAGGTCACAGGCGTCATCTTAAAATAAACAGAGTAATGAAGTTTAAACTTTGCGCACTTTATTTTAGTGTAGTTTTCTGCTCGTACGTGGGTCAATCAACTTTTTTACCGACACTTTTATTTTACCGGAATTCAACTAACACGTTTGTTTTTAAAAATAATATCACTGCTTAATGATGTAGTCAATTTACTAGTTTATCAATATAATCTTTGTCAAGTACCTACCCATAGCTTAATTTCTAAAATGTGTCTACTGAGTTACTGTCCGCGAATTTGTGTGATAAATAGTGAATTGTCAACTGAGTTACCACATTATTATAACATAACATACATTTTTAAACAATACATTATACTTAATGTGATTTATGAAATATATTAATGATATTACTACAAATTAAAAATAATTTCACTTACAATAACTCCCCAGATTTTATTTTATTTATTATAATCTGCACGGTGGGCCACAGATATGTGGGTAACAAAAGTTGATTGACCCACGTGTGTGTGTGTGTAGGTTTATAATAGACCTCTTAATACCAATGTAAAACTAATAAATAGTTATATTGCAACGCGTATCGTAACAAATTCAATAAATTACTAGACTGACAGTAATGGCGGCTGACGTAAATATATACGTGTACTTTGCACTTTACGCGGTATTGCACTACCGACACGGTATGCACATTTAAAAATGGAACAGTCAGTGCCACAAATAGAATTACAATCCGGGCGGCTAATCCAATTGGCTCGGAGCTACAGAGAATTTTGAAACTGGAAAATATTGGAAATTCAAGTCTTCTGTTGTAATGATGTCACATCATCATTAAATATAAAGATAAACTTCGCACGGAAATAGTAAACCGAGGGGATAAAGCACTGTTTTATGTCATGGGCGCGATATTGAGTCCTGAGCAAAGCGAGGGAATTAAAACGGAGTCTTGAGTACAGAGCGAGGGATTCAAGCTCGTCCGAGACGTAAACAGCTTTATCTCAACGATAAATACTCTACTTTTCTCACCTTTTCTCTGTTTTGCGTGCATGGCTTGTAGTGGCCAGTTGGATTTTCAAATAAGTTCTTTTTGCTGTACTATGGAAGTGAAATAACAATACAAGTAATGACAAATAAAGTCATGATTCTTCCACAATAATTGCATCAGGTTATCGCATGTCGTGATAATAATGGATTACCTCATTATTATCACGACATGCGATAACCTAATACTTATTTTAAATCAAGAAGTTTAAATATATATATATTTTATATTATATTTTTGATTACTTAATATAAACTACAAACATTAATATAAAGAGGGTTGATAAATTAAACATTCAATTCCTTTAAAAAAACAACGTCAGTGCCTCAAGATAACGGGGTCTAATGATAACTTGTCAAAAGCAATCAAGTTTTACCGCGCAGAATATACGATTTCGGAGTTGTGGACTGCTTTTTATCTCACTGCTATTTCGACGAAGCCTTACCTCGCGGCAAGGCTCCTAAAATTAAAATTGTCATTCCTCGTCGTACCACTGAATGCAGAACCATGCAGTGAGGTAGCTCTACTTAATTTCCCTTTAGATATCACTCTATAAAAACGCTCACTTCGGATTAAATTTTGACATTTACCCAGACGGTTTGAATATAGGGTTCTGCCATAAGACTGCATCGAGCAAACGTCGACTGTCCATTGGCGCCAATTGGCGCCCTCAATCATTACCTATATTACATGTTCCCTATGACACTGGCTGCATTACCTCTCTGGATAGCTAGCCCAAATGAATTAATTACTTCTTTGGCGAATTATAATCGCCTCGCCATACGCACTTCATTTTGGTGGTCTCTGGGAGGCAGGAGTAAAATCGTGTAAACACTATTTGCGACGCGTAATTGGCAATGCATATTTGACTAACGAGGAGTTCAGTACGGTATTAGCACAAATATAATCCATACTGGACTCCCGACCCATGCATTCTATGACCACAGATCCTAACGACTTCCTGATTGGCGGGCCCATGACTGCGCAGCCCTGCAACGACCTGTGTGCGGCGGATACTTAGCGGCTCCCATGCTATGAACGGCTGGAGCAAAGAAGACAGCATTTCTGGCAATGCTGGTCGAAGGAATACAGTTCTGAATTACAGACCAGAATGAAGTGGCAGTCACCCAAACAGGATATCCTCAACTCATTGGTGCTGACCAAGGACTCTGATCTACCCTCAAATGACGTTTGGGTAGGGTGGTAGCTGTGTTTCTCGCGTAGCTGACATAAAGATGACGACGGGCCTTGTTCGCAGGTAAACGAACGAGAGCGCCTACACTTCCACTGTTGGTCAATCGGTCGACGTCAGTCTGTAGCTCGTTCCTTTACATACGTTTGATTCATTTAGCCGAGTTCGGACGACGACGTCCGAACATACTTCGGCCGACAACGGATTAGGTGGACACGTACGGTAATACGTTAACACAGCCAAGCTACGAGTGCTACGCTGTAGCTCGTAGCAGCATTTTCGTAGCGAAATGTAGCTAAAATCTGTTACGAACATGTTCACATTTCCACTATTATTTATTATAATTTTTATATTATATGCCGATACTGCTGACTGTAGTGAGACTTTATAACATGACATCATTTTTGTATTACAGTTATCTTGTAACTTCTATCTTAAACCCCCATTCACACTGCACTGTACTGCACGTTTTTTCCACAAAAATCTTGCCGTATTCGGTTGCTTTTCGATTTTATTAGAATTGAAGAAACCAGGCTAACAGTGTACCCGACTACGACAAGGTACTAATATGTATAGTCACTTAATTCGACTGTTCTTTGGTGCCAGCTGAGTACCCGGATGGTGTGTGTGTATGTGTATGGTCTCAATCCTTGCAGCGATTATATAAATACTAGATTTCGCCCACGACTCCGTCCGCATAGAAGTCGTTTATCGCTGCTCCCTCGGAAACTGTCCTATTCCAAGTTTTTCTCGATCCGTTGAGTGGTTAAAGCATGAAAGACGGACAAATGTACTCACTTTCACCTTTATAATATTAGTAAGGATTGAATCAGTTCAAACTGCTGGCGGTGAATACGGCGAATATCTTCACAACACGTGTTAATTGCGGCCAGACTTAAACAAATGAACCCCCCCCACACGTGACATGGGTGCACGCAACACAGAGCACGTGTTGTGAATAATCCTCGAGAATTTACAGTTCCATTCAATTGGCGGCTATAGTTTCCGTATCCGAATAGAGCCAATATGGCTGCCTGTTTTATTAAAGCATTTAACATACAACCTTGGCTTCCATTCCACGTGTGAACTTATCTTGCTTTTTTATTGTTACCTTACACATGGTTAAGGTTAAAACAACGCTTCTATTTTAGGTGGGAAAATACAAATCGTATTTGATCTAGGCTTCTATTTAACACGGTAAAAACTACATCGTTTTTGACCTTGTTTTCGAATTATAAGGTTTTAATAGCTCTTATTTACTTGACATTTATGGCGCACAAGTTAAAAAACATACCATACAAATACGATTTAGATTTTACCGCTCAGAAAAGAAGCGCTGTTATAGTTCTTTGTAAATCAGGCGCTTTATTACTCTCAAGTGAATAAAGCTATCAAAACGTTGATAATACTATAACAGGGGGTTTAGTATGATATAGCAACGCAGTTCAGTTTACGCTGCGAGAAAAAGACAGCTATATAACTGCTTAGTTTTCACCGTGTTGAATAAGCCTAGATCTTTTTTTTGACAGTAAGATCATCGGTGTAATAATCCGGGGTTCTATTTACTTCTTTTGACTTGTTATCGTTTAGTTAACTTTATTATAGCTGTTATTTACTTGACAGTTATAATAATTATGATAATAATAACCGCAAGGCAGCTAGTGGCGAGCTGTTGGTGAGTGGCGCCACCACGGACCTGAGTGCTCCCGAGGGTAGGTACTGTTCTTCACCTCACGCTTGCCTTCACCGGCCGGCTGGAGTGAATAATGATGAGGAACAGACCTCACCTCTGGCTTGCCTTTATTGGCCGGTCAGAGTGGAGTCGCAAGAGCTGTATGCTCAAAGGGTGGATGTGTTGTATAAGTGGCGAGTGGGCACCTTATGGTCGTTTAAAGTCCAGAAGCACCTCTCCACCCTTAGCCCCTCTGGAACTGTTGCCTCCCTGCTGCTATATATATGCGACTATTTCAAGAGGCCCATTTCATTGAGTTGGCAAGTCACTGCCTGCCATTTTAACCAAAGTAATTAGCATTGGCCAGGCA
Organism: Acleris emargana; assembly: GCA_927399475.2. Classification (NCBI taxonomy): domain Eukaryota; kingdom Metazoa; phylum Arthropoda; class Insecta; order Lepidoptera; family Tortricidae; genus Acleris; species Acleris emargana. The sequence goes on along the minus strand of OV656835.1, from coordinate 8,077,619 downwards.
GGCGCCGTAGTTTCATCAATAGCTAGTTCACCAATCCATATTAGTTCATTCATAGAGCCTATTATTAATGTTTCCATCCTTCTTAAAATAGTCTTACACTATCCGGTGGCTGTCCATGATGATTAAACTAGACTAACATACGAGTAGGTACATAAAAATATAAAACTTAAAACTAACACCGAGGTGACAGAACAGCGTGGTTCTGTTTTGCCAAACTTGGCGTGATCGTCGTTGTCGGTAGGTTGCTCGAAATCGCTGGAAAACGACACCTTTTGGCAAGAAATCGTTTTCTTCTTTCTTTGCCCCCGCGGCGACTTGAACAGCTACTACCGCGGGGATATGGCGTTTCCACGTGAAGTGATTTCGCCAGTGTCAAGTATATACAGTGTGTGACATCCATACGAACATATATTTTGACAACAGTTAATATGCATCCTAATTATGATAAAAACAAGTGTTTTGTTAACATAAGTTGTACTTTTTTTTTCATACTAACTAATTGGCCACGCAATGTATCAGACATAGCTCAATTATCCCTCAATTAACTTGCAATTAACTTAGACTTAATGTTATACATTGCTGCTCGTTGTACCCTTTAAAAATGAATTACACTAAATGTAATTTAGCTAATAACCTAACTCCTTCTTTAAACGGCTAACAACACTTAAAGCTATCTTTACGTAAAATATATGTTCTTATGGATGTCACACACTGTATAAGTATAAATCAATATAGCAATAAAACACAATCCAATCTTCTCTAGGAAGATTGGGGGCAACGTTGTACGGTGATTTGTAGGTCAGAGGTCAAGATAATTTTAACCTCTGCACCACTGCGAGTCCACTTGAAACGAGAAGAAACATGCAAGATACACAAAATAAGTCTTCAATCACTGTGCGACACAAAGGCATAAAAAGTACAAATCACTATCAGAAAAGAACTTTGAACACCTAATTACCCAAAAATTAAAGTCTAAAACAAATTACACGTCCGCCATCTTTTAACGTTGCAAATGGCCCCCCCAAGAAGTCAGGACACTTGACGGTTCCCAGCATAAACTGCGGCACGCGCACTATAAACGAACTGAAGTGCAAGTAGCGAAGCGACCGCAGCTGGATCAGTTTTTAGGGCGTGGAAATAACGTCAAAATGACAACTATGCAGAAATATAAAAAAAATGATTTAATTTCGTGAAACACGATTAATGATTAATGATTACGAATATGAATCTATTTCATTATGTTAACGTTGAATTCATTTTATAATTCACTGTCCAATTAGTTTTTAAACAGTTTCCAAGTTTGAACCTGTTGGCTAAATAAATATGCAGCATATAAAGTGGCATATCACAACAAAAGAAAACTGCGGTACAAATTTGTAAGAAACTTTCATATAATCAATATTGTAAGTTTGCGTAGAACGTAGTTAGTGCCGGATTGAGCAAGCACGGGGTCCGTAGCAAATTCTATGAAGAGACCCCTGGTTTGTTTTACGGAACAGGTTGTGGCGTGCTCTTTTCCGCGTCATGGCGACTTAGGTATGCGCCTATTTTGCGTGGGGTTAGTGTTAGCTTATTCTGCTGAAGAATATCGACTGGATTATTCATCCTATCGTCAACCCTGATGGATATGAGTACACGTATACTGATGTTAGTACCAAAACAGGAGAATGTCAACCAGACTAACATTTTAGAGGTTAGACGTGGGTGCGCGGGGCCACCCAATGCGCGGGCCCGTAGTATTTGCTACTCTTGCTACGTGGCTAATCCGGCACAGAACGTCGTTTTTTTTCCTCGCATTCAAAGTGAAAAGTAGAGTGTTTAACGCGAGACTAAACAACCATAATGACACTCGAACTATTAACCACCCGCGCTTCCCTTGGGTGGCTAAGCATCTCGTGTCATTATAGCTTGTTTTACCTGGTTAAACAATCTACTATTACCAGCAAAAGTTAACTTTACCTAGTTATTTAACAGGTTAGTTTAAAAAAATATTTTATATTGCATGCTTGATACTGATCAAATTGTATTCCCGCTGTGGCAATAAACTATTTAATTTGGACTTAAAAAAGCAGACAAAGATATCTCTGCCCTTAATACCTGAACTACTCCTGGCTTCTCCGGGTTGTACAGTGTCCTGGTCTCCACGTGTTCAGGCACCAGCTTGTGTCCACATATTGGCAAAGTGTCCCACTTGTGCAGCAAACTCAGACATATGTTCTCATTTCTCTCCACTGAAGCAGCTTTTTCTCCTAGAAATATTGTGAGGTCAGCGAATGGTCCAAGGTTGCCAGCGGGGACCTTTTTACTTTTCTAGGGTTCCGTAGACAAGCTAGGAACCCATTTAGTTTCGCCATATCGGTCCGTCCATTCGCAGCTTAGCTCAGAGGCTCTTGGTTATAGAAAGCTGTAATTTGTCACCGACATAGCGGTAAAATAAAAAAATAAATAAAAAATTGCACCTCCCCTACGTGACGTGGGGATGTATATTTTTCTCATCTCCCCTATGGCATGGGGTGTCGTTGGATAAGTCTTTCAAAAATGTTGTTTGTTTGTCGCGACAATTTTTTCTTCTTAATGGCTAATTAAATATTTTTAGTAAGAGTCAAGTGCCACTACAGCCAAAATTGCTAATACTAAAATTGAAAGCACATATAACGAATTTTAAAGAAAAACTATCATGACTAAGTTAAGTACAGGTACAATATACAATATTTTTTTATGAAATAGGAAAATAAAGTAAAAATTATTTCGGACATTATCGCTTTTTTGTTTGTAAAATATCACATTAAATAAACAATACCTCTAAACGCAGATACATTTTATGATCGAATTTTCAATCTTTAAATATTTATGGTCAGGAATACTTGCTTAAAATTTCTCGCAATCCTCACGGGCACATTGTATGTATAGGCTATGACTATGACATTACATTACTTTCAGATATTATTAAGAATTTAAATAAAATAATGTCATATTTCTAGTATAACTTTCTATAATGTGCTATTTCCACTCGACTGTCACTTTGTGAACGTATGTGAGGTATCTCAATGTTTAAAAAACAACATTACATTAAATAATATCAACTTACGGCGACGTTGTTACTTCTTGAACCAAACTTGAGTATGCCGGGGAAAAAACTGGTTAAGGGTGTAAGTATTAACTTGTATTTCTAAACTTAGTCGAACACAGATCCCCAGATATCAAAGAATGATGGGCAAAAATGTATGGAACCCAGCTCAAACACAAATAGTATTATAATATAACGTATGTAGGCTTATTGATCCCACTATTTGCTGTAAGTAATTGTTATTATGACGACTAGACTGTGCAGGCTGGGAGAATCGATATATTTTATGATGAAATATTTAAGTTCGTACAGACCCGGAATGAAAACGTGGGTAACTTACAACTCTATGGGGATGTGTTAAGGACAAACCTTCACATTCAGCAATTATGATGGACTGATCTCGCTTTCCATAAGGCTCGTAACTCTGTGCTATTGGCACATGTTGAAGATTTGATTTGCAACTATTTAATTAGTGCTGTTGTTTTTATTTTTAAGAATAAATCTATACTAATATAATAAAGCAGAAGAGTTTTTTGTTTGTGGGTTTGTTGTGTTTGTTTAAACGGGTTATCTTTCGAGCTACCCGTCGGATTGGAATAAATCTTTTTGTACATGATAGCCAGTTTCATGAGAAATAGTTTAGCTTAAAAAAACGGTCAAGCGTGTGTTGGATATACGGGAAATAGCATTGTAACGCATGCGGGGCACAGCTAGTGCAGTAATAAACGTTGTGTGTGTGAATATTTGAAGGCTGATAACTCTTTTCTCCGGGGTTTTTGAAGTTTGTCCCCGAATTAGAAAATGAAGCTTATATAACTAGCTTTCACTTGGTATACATGAGATTTGTATTGGTTATATGGGCCAATTTGCCCATCATTCTTTGGAAGTAATCGGTGGGATGACTAAAAAGTTCAAGATGGCGGTTATTTTTTCTAATTTTGTTAACGGATTCGCTGTCGGAGACCACAAAGATCCCCAGATATCAAATTTGGAAGTAATATTACGCCCGTAATAACATTCTTAAATAAATACACACGCAATAATACGTTCTGCCTAGGACGCTCATTATTTGAGCTCTGAACGCTTGAGGCTAGGCTTTCAATAGGTCCGAGTTTGTAAAGCCTGAGCTCTCCATGAAGCCCGAGTCTTAAAGACTTTTTACTAAGAGCTCGTAACAAGCTTGAGTTTGGAACCGTTTTTGAGCTAAAAGCTTCAACGCTTAAGGCTTCAAATCTTGAACTTTCAAGGTTTGCGAGTATTTAAGGTTTGAAAGTCTTCAAGACTAGTCTTTTAACGATACTATTTCGGAAATTTATTTTTTGCTAATACCACTCTCCTCCAGCTTTGTGTTTTTGTTTTGTTTGTAAGGAGGATTAAAATGATGAAATTGTCCATACAAAGTGCACAGTTTCTCTCTCTTTAAACTTAATCCGATATTTTTGTTTTTTTTTAGTTTCAATATCTATATATTATGAAAATTGTAGGTCTGTACGTTTTCCTTTTCAAAAAACAACGTCTTGGAAGAAAACTTATAAAAAAGAAACAAGAAAGAAAGAAAGTAAAATGATTATTAATAGGGTATTAGGGGAGACCGGGGACAATTGAAACACGTCATGACTGAAACAAGTCAAATTTCTCAAAAACTATAATACCTATGAGTATGACGCAACACTCAGGACTCCGCCGGCCATATCTTAATCTATGGTCAGTAGAGCGCGAGCGACCGAGCAACGCAGCGGTGTCACGGAGCGATTTAATTTTTTCGCGGTCAAAAGTAAGTATTTCTCATCTTGTATATTTGTTAATAACTTTGTTTGTTCTTGTATTTTAACTGATTTAACTATTTTAGCGTGATTGTGATAAATTAACGAATGTTTATTATTGCCAATTATCAGTGTTCGAGTTGTTTTTGCGTTTAATATTTGACCTTGAATTAAAAACTGTGATTTGGGGATGGTAGGAACAACTTGCGTGTGGACGATTGAAACGTTTCATTCGTCCTGGCGTTTTAATCGTCCCCAAATATAGTCGCCTTTAAATATGAGGTGGTTCTGTATTTGACGCATGTTTTTATTTAATAAATGTGAAAATGAATTTGCGCAAATGGCTTCTTTTTTATAATGATTTCTTTCATGGTCAATAATTATTATACCTACACTAACTTTTGCCCGTGATTTGGATAAATAAACCACTAGACAGAGTTACTTTATTCATATTAATATTATAGAAGTATAGATATAGGTGCCACTTTTGGTATTAGTCAGGTATGTGTACCTACTACTTACTATCATTCTGACGAATAGGTGAAAAACTTAAGTAACGCTCCTCTTGCATGAAGTTGTGTACAAAACTAGAATGGAATTTATGTCAAATTTCAAATATAGAATGTCGAACAGTCTATACAGCTGATGTGTTACAACTACATGCAAGAGGAATTACGTTTTTGATTTTATTTTAATTCGGCATATAAGTAGCCGTGGTATTATTTTTATTGTAACTGTTTTTGTTTTATAATAAAACGATCTTAACCGATTATATTGTGTATATTATTTAAAATCCCGACGTTTCAAGTTTATCCATTCATTAAGTTATGATTGAAACACTGTTATGATTGAAACAAGCATTTTTGTATGTAGTATAATTATGTATTTTTAACACAATTCCATATCATTATAGCTTATTATAACATTCAAACTATTTTCTATTAAGCTTTATGTATAAGGTAGCCAGCAACAAAGAAAGCTACAAGTCATATATTTTTTTTTATCTGCGTTTGATGATCGAGATTTTCTGATGCTTATAAATGACGATATGTTTATGTTATGCTTGTGAACTTTTGATGGTCGTATTATATACCAATATAGCGATGAAAACGAGTAGGACTGATAACATTACTTTCATTGTGTCAAAGATATTACGGTGTTTCAATTGACCTTACATAGTGTTTCAATTAACAACGGTGTGAGGTCAATTGAACCACATTCCCCCATTCTCTTTATTACATTATTGTAAAATAACTATTAATGATAGACTTACCAAATATACTTTATTTAGGAACCAGATAACTAACCTTGAAATAATTATGGCAAACATCTTTCTAACTTTAAAAATAAAACGGCAACAGGCAGTCAAAGTCAAATCGTTTCAATTGTCCCCGGTCTCCCCTAATAAGCCAACGCTTTCCGTTAGTCCGTCCTCATATCCATCTGTCGGGATTGCCGGCCGTCGGACTTAATTTTAAAGAGTTTTACTAATCTTTTGAACGGTAACAGCTAGCGTCTTCATTCTTGTTTTAGAATGTGTGATATTACTAATAAATGGGCGGGCGATTGATGCCATATGGTGATTGTAGTTTATTGATATGGATTACGCGCGACCTCCGGCGGAGTAACGTATTGACGGGAGCCCGGTCGCTAGAGCCGCCGCGGGGCAAAAATGGTGGAAACATTTTGAAGTGTTTTTGAAGGGGATCCCTTTGACTGCCATACATTTATAGTTTCAATTACTGAAAGTCAGACTTTTGTACCCATATTATGTACATAAACTATCGGAAATCATACATTTTTAGGTCATAACGCTTTATAATTCGAACGTTAAGTATCCATAATGTAAAAGATTACAATATACAAAAGTAATAGCCTAAAACCCTATAACATTCACAGGCATGTTTAAAATGAGTCAGAAATATTTTAGGACATACTTTTTATACTATCAATTATCTATTTTAATGCATACCGTTTTTCTACCAAACGTTTAATTACAGCTTTTTTATGTTTCTAAAATATTAGAACCACAATTTAAAGATAAATAAATTATTATTGATTGACAAATACACTGCAACTCGAGACTTACCTTCATTTTGGTTTTAATATTCATAATATCTGTCTAAAAGAAATCATTAATCGGCAACATCTAGGATCGACGGATTTGTATGACTTCCATCAAAAAGACTCACAATAATTGACATTCCGATGTATACTCATCAAAATTATAACTATAAACATTATGACTAATAATAAATATAATGTAAAACGACTTCGCCAACAATGGCAGTCAATAGAGACCATTTTTGAAGGCTTCGGGAGTTAATAAAGAGACTACGGACGTACAGGCCAGCTTGCTGGTGAACCTCACAGGGCCAGAGGGCTGCGAGATATACTAGACGTTTACTTTTGGCACTGATGAGCAAACAATAGTTTGCTTAATTAATTAAATGTAGACTTAGTTTATCGACATCGATAAAAATCAATTTTTAATCATCCATCATTATCATAAGGGATCACCGTCAGACTGCATCCAACTTTCTGACGGACGTACTCCACCACGTCCTCTTCCGTTGCAGAGTCGTGCAGGCGTGACATATAAAGCGCCGTGTTCGCTATAGCTGCCCGCAAGCTCGGAACTCGGGTCCGTTACTGCAGTACCACACCGAGTTTTATGTTATGAGGCTTTCTATGTGGTTTACTGTGCTGCACTAATGTGAATCCCTCTTTATCCACACCGTTACGAAGGAGCTCCTTCACGGAAGCTGGAGCTCTTTACAGGCGCTCTAGGCCACCTAAGTTCAGCGGCCTTGCTGGCTGCATCAGTGTAGCTGCGAGCAGCCAGCGGGGTGGCGGCGGCGGGGGTCTAGATTCGCGCGGGGGGCGCGCGGGGCGCGGGGTGGCCTAAAGCATAGTTAAAAACAATACGATAGCATGCCAATACCTCTAGACTTTATTTACATACATAAACTCACGCCTTCATTCCCAGAGTGGGGTAATCAGGCTAAGATGTTTACCAAATCCGGTGGGGTAATCAGGCTAAGATGTTTACCAGATTCTATTAGTGACAGGTAGCAAGCCCATCGCCTAACATTACAGCAAGCCTTTATTCCCTTAGTCGCCTCTTACGACATCCACGGGAAGACAACCACGCTGTATTGATTCTTATAAATAAGCTTTGTTGGCGATAAATTGTCCTGGGTCGTCTTTGTTAAACAGTATATAATATCGCCTGGGAAAAAAGTGAGGGGTCCACCAGATAAATAATTTGATTATTAGTGACAGGTTGCAAGCCTATCGTCTAATAGTACTACAAGCCTTTATTCCCTTAGTCGCCTTTTACGACATCCACGGGATGACATGGAGTGGCACTATTCTATCCCGGCAACCACACGGTATAAAATTTAAGATAATAAACTTGTTACTGTGTAGCGTCGTATGCGCATCGCCATTCTCGAGTTGTTGAGAAGGTGCACATTGGCGCGGCAATATCATTCTTGTTATATTTAAATAGCTTGCAGGAAATACTTTAACTTTTGTAGTGTATTCGGCGATCCAGGTGTACAGAAAAACGTGGTATGGTTTATGTTACATTTGTTTTAATATTTTGTTACTGTTTATATCATACATACATACATATATTAAATCACGCCTGTTTCCCAGAGGGGTACGCAGACACCACTTCTTTCCACTTGCTACGAACTTGACAAATTTCTTTCGCTTCTTCCACATTCATACATCGAGTCATGCACGCACGTCGGTTTCGGGTACTTAAGATTTCCCGTTTCCAGTATTTCTCCGATTTGATTCTAAAAAGGACGCCTAGAGCCTTCTCACCCTTCCACTCACTTTCGATCTGTATATCTCATTCTTCAATCTGTTTATATCAAATAAATAAATAAAAAAAAAATATATATCTGACGCTCAGATTGGGGGCACGCTAAAATACATCATCGTTGCTTTAAGTACATCATTGGTTGTTTCATAGTTACTAAGGCCCGCGTGCACGTAATTGTAAGCCTAGGTTAATCCCAGGTTAAATAATTAAATTATGTCAGATTCATATCAGAGCTGACAATTTAAAAAAATAACCTGTTAACCCGGGGTTAACATTTAAGTGCAAGCGGGCATTATAGTATCAAAATAAAATTCTTCTTTGAAAATATTAATCAGTCGTGTGTTGTGAACAAAAACTACATAGAGCAATCCAAAAACTACAGTCTTAACCGTTTTATCTGTAGAGGTCAAAAAATTAATTCTGATAATTATGAACCAAATATTCTGATATGTTACGGAGTATATCAACTTATTTAAACTTTTTTGCACTAAATACAATAAAGTACAAATGGCGGACTTAATGCCAAATGGCATCCCCAGTATCAGTAACGGTATCTGCCAGTCAACCAGTAGGCGAAACAGAAAAAGAAGATCGGTGCGAAGAAAAAAAAAGCGTTAAAAAAACTATTTAAATAAACTGTTTTACCGATTCAGATAATCGAAATTGCTCCATCACTTGCCCCTAAGCTGAGCGTTAGATAACGGGGTATACTAATTAGATTGTTATTACAATAACAAAGCAAGATCATGTAAGGTAAGGTGGGGGAAGATAAAAAAAGGGGAAAGATTAAAAGTCTCACATAACTCCCTATTTGGTTTAATTTTTTTAGTGCTGGTATCATCCATGAAGCCGCCATTTTGTTACGATCCGCCGCACATTCGCCAGTGACCGCTCGGAGTAAGTAGACGTGTGTTATGTGCTATTTTGTGAAGGTCGGCATTTCGTGGTGAATTCGTCGATTTTCAATCTTACCCCGTGTTTCATAACTTGATTAATAAGGGGAGTATAAAAGTTCTGACTGACTATTTATGTGTTATTTGAGATTCTATTTTTATTTACTTCTGCTAGGTGTAGCTATTAATCATATATTGAGATTTACGAGAAGTTTCCATCTTTACCCAGCCAATTTCGCTGGGGTAACATTGAAATAGTAATGTTTCAATCTTCCCCCGTTTTTGAAAGTCATAGAAAAACTTTGCACTTAAAAAAATAATTAACGTAAGGTTTATTTTCTGACCTAATATAACGATAAGATAAATAGTAACTAAGAAGTGTTGTGTGAAACTATTATGTGAAATCAATAATAAATCTGTATTTTTTAGTTTGGAGAGAAAAAAAACCTCCTAAAATTTACTAGAAGTACTTATTTGGATTTCTAATATTATAAATGTACTTAAGTAAGTCTGTGACTAAATTTTCTACACAGATTACTAAGTATTTGGTATATTTTTAATAATAAATAAATAAATAAAATACTTACTTTTTTGTATTCATTTCTTTTATAAAATAAATAATTGTTTCCATGCAACTGTTATTTTAAATCCAAACTGATCTTCTTAATATAAAAAAAAAATGTGTTTACGTTTTTTTATATGAAGAACATACAATAAAAAGTTTGAGTATCACTGTCGTTTTCCTTGTGAAGCGGGGTAAGAGTAAAATACTTTTTTTTTCAACTGCACTTTTCTTGTTACCTATCAGGAATATTTACGCAAAAATCATCTGTATCTGTTAAGCGTAAGGAATTCTATACAATAACGAGCAACAGTAACCGTTTGCATTCATTTAAAAGACTTTAGACTCTATGTCAATCTTACCCCTCGACCATTCCATCTTAACCCGTAAATTTTTTAGACAAAATTTGATTTGATTTTATTATTTTTATATATTAGAATAGGCGTAACCGAGTTTTATCGACAGATTACAAAAATATAGCCCTTGCTCATACCTACCAATTTATGCAATTGAAAGGAAGTAAATAGTTTTTTTATTTTACGAGGGTTTTAACACAACACTATCCATCTCATCAAAAAACCATTCAATCTTCCCCCACCTTACCTTAATTCAAAATAGAATAAAGTAAATCCTAGATGAACTGCATGATTGCACTCACAATCCCATTAAAATATTCTTTCAGAGCATCCTGCTCGGAAAACGGGGGAAGGGGGATGTGGACCATAAAAGGTTTCGTTTAGCGCAAACATCCCCTTGCCCATTGCAATCTGATTGCATTGTAACACACTGTATGCAAATTCCATGTTTCTATTTATTTACTCAACTTCACTTTTATTTAAATTTCCATTTCCCGATTCATCAGGTTTCATGGAGTATTTTTTTATTCCATTCTTTTGAATTGATGTGGTCACCCTACCTGTCATTATGTTTAAAATTATGTAGATTGTTGATAACATCGATTGACAGGTGTAATATTAGGGTAACCAAACTTTACGACTTTAATTATTGGTTTTATTAGAAAATTAACAGTAATTAAAGAAGGCTAAAAAATAAAATATTCTTCATTAACTCACCCACTCAAAACAAGTAACTAGCTTTGCTTTTGCGCAGTTGTTTCTCGCCATTTATTAAATACTATATTCAGTTTTCTGCGTTGTAAAAGTGTCAATTCTGTCTTATATACGGCATAGATAGTTTGCTTCGATCTCGCTTGAACATTGCACTTGCATTATTAGTTGTATTCAGTGGTACATGACATTGTGGCTAGGACCCCTATTTACCCTTGATTGCACAGATCACTTGTCAATTTCACACTTCATGTGATGGGGTAAGGCAAAGGCAACATAGTTCGGAACTAAACACGCACGGCACGGTCATAGTAGTATAAATGGAACAATATTTCATCTGCCCTTTAGGAGTTTCAGTAACATTTTTTTTTAATAGCATAGGAAGGCAAATGAGCAAGCAGGCCACCCGATGGTAAGTGGAAACTGTGACCCATAGACATTCGCATTCACACGACTGCAAATGCACTGCCAACCCTGAGGACTAAGATGGAATGCCTCTATGCTATATTTCACCGGCTGTCTTTGCATTGCCGCTCTCGCGCTAGTGATGTGCTTCACTTGATACTTAATACGCTCGCAACTTGTGGGAGGACCTTGTGCAGGGTTCATCCGGGTTGATACCACCATCATTATCCATTAACCTACCGCCAAGCAGCAGTGTTCGCATTGTTGTGTTCCGGTTTGGGGATTAGACAGCCGCTAGCCGGTGAAATGACTAGCATAGAGGCATTCCATCTTAGTCCTCAGGGTTGGCAACGCATTTGCAGTCTTGTGAATGCGAATGTCTATGGGTCACAGTTTCCACTTACCATCAGGTGGCCTGTGCGCTAGTTTGCCTTCCCAAGCAATAATATAAAAAAAAAAGATGCGGCTTAGTTCAGCCCGATTTATTGTTATTTTTCGCCGACGAGCTCGCCTTGAGACGGGGTAAGATTTGGAATTGCACTGGGTCATTTCCAACGAATATAAATGTTAAATAGATATCGAGACCTCACGCAATACCTCCCTAAGATACATACCTACGTTAAATCATGCCTGTTTCATAGAGGGGTAGATAGAAACCAGTTATTTCGACCTGCTACGATCCTGACAAGTCGCCTGCAAGGTGCCTGCTATACGGGCACATCTCAAACAACCAATATTAAGAGAAATTGCCGATCAAAGTTTTGCGAGTTGAGTGTGCGGCAGAAAAAAGGGCCTAATACCTTAAGTTTTGGGTCAATAACACTATGCTTTAGGTTATTTTGTAGTTTATTATATAGAGCTTCAAATGAATGTGTAATTTTTTTTCAAGTATGCAATGTTAATAAAGTACTGAACTTCAAATATAGGTACTTCGTGTTGTGGCCATATCGCAGAAAGTATTTTACGGAATTTCGAGATGTGTCCAAAATTGCAGAAGAATTTAATGACGATAATAAGCAAACTATCATAAAAAATACATTTAAAAATAATAAAATAAATGAAAATCACGAAAAATACTTATCAGATACCTTTATTTATCATCTTTGGACAGTAACAACATTATTATATTATGTGCGATAATCAATGTCTCGAAGTATGCCGTCCGCGTAAATTCTCTTGACAGATACTTACATAATTTAAATTACCTATGTTTGAATATCCGCCCAGCTAAACATTGCCACAAAACAGATAGGTAGTATTGCTACCTTAAATTATGTAATAACAAATAGTTTTCTAAAGCACATACTTAGGTTTTATTGAGTAGAGTACCTATTACTTTCATGAGTTTCATGTATAATGATAATTACCTTTCACTTAAACTTAAACCCTTCTGAACAAGAATCTGCAATACATACATACATACATACATACATACATTGAGTGCCTTGACCGCTGCCATATATCTGATGGCGACTGTATGTATGTATGTATGTAATCTGCAATAATATAAAAAAAAATTTTTTTGAGATGAGGCTGTGTAGCAGCCACTAGGCGAAGTCTCTTTCGATTCTTCCACATTCATAAATCGAGTCATGCGTTTACGTTGGTTTCGGATGATTGCTCGCTTAATATGTATATCTCTTTCATCGATCTTTTCCAAATTACACATGTATTTTAAGTTTTATGTTTTATTCATATTATTAGGTCGTCCAATTCAAAAGATGATTACTTTTCTTAATAAATATGTTTTTGTACAATTATTTTGAAGGTGAGAAGCTTACAGTTAATTAAAGATTCAAACAAGAATGTTTGGCTGTCATTTCGTTATATGTATTTACATAAAGTTAAGTTAAAGTTGTCCTTTGCACTCTTTAATAATACTGCAAGGTCTGCAAGAGACAGATCATTCGACGCGCTAGCGAGTTCGGTAATTTTAACTCATGGTAAGGGTAGGTACTGTAAAGTTATTAAGGTCTTAAGTAGTTGATGCGACGTAAGCCACCGCAAGCTCGCGTAGTGACATGAGCAAAAAGTTCAAGTTGGGTTTAATAAAGATTATGCATGCAGCCATACGGTTCAATATTGCACTAAGAAATGTTATGCTTAAATTCTCGTCACCAATCCAGAACATTTCCACCAAAGACGCGCAAAACATTTTTAAATACAAATTTAAGTTTTTGTCTCGGTGGAAAACCACCTTAAACCGGCTTAATACGTCCTGTTGAGTTTCTTGTGGTAAGATGCGCGATATAGCTTTATTTGAAGATAAACTACTGATTATACTGTGGTCTTGTGTGAGATATATGTTGACGCCTGCTCGTGGGCGTGCATGCGAGGCCGACCTGATGCCATTTAATTTAATATCGACGATCAATTTTTACGTAATATTAATTCTTCTTTCTTTGCCCCCGCGGCGACTTGAACAGCTACTACCGCAGGGATATGGCGTTTCCACGTGAAGTGATTTCGCCAGTGTCAAGTATATATAAGTATAAATCAATATAGCAATAAAACACAAACCAATCTTCTCTAGGAAGATTGGGGGCAACGTTGTACGGTGATTTGTAGGTCAGAGGTCAAGATAGTTTTAACCTCTGCACCACTGCGAGTCCACTTGAAACGAGAAGAAAGATGCCAGATACACGAAATAAGTCCAAGTCTTCAATCACTGTGCGACACAAAGGCATAAAAAGTACAAATCACTATCAGAAAAGAACTTTGAACACCTAATTACCCAAAAATTAAAGTCTAAAACTAATTACACGTCCGCCATCTTTTAACGTTGCAAATGGCCCCCGTTATATTAATTAAAACGGGCTTAACGCGTTGTGACGTGAGGACCGGTAAATAGCGTCTGCGCTACAGATTAAATAAAAAATCCAAATACTTAGAGAAGATGCAAACGCTAACGTGGAGTTGACATAATCAGCGTCAATTCCAAACATTTTATCGATTTTCTAAAATGGCTAACTTAGTTATGCATATATTCAAGGTAGAACCGTATTGCCTTTGACATATTATCATCAGACATAGAAGTTTTTATGGCACGAATTAACTAGGGACTTTCTTGCGATATTAAATTTATCGATAACTGTTTCAAATCTGTTGCCGTGTGGTTGCCGGCTTAGTATTGTACCACTCCATGTCTTCCCGTGGAAGTCGTAGGAGGCGACTAAGGGAATAAAGGCTTGTAGTACTGTTAGGCGATGGGCTTGCTACCTGTCACTAATATACACTGTTAAACATCTTAGCCTAATTGAGCAAATTGTGGTTACAGAGTTATCAACAAGTTTTTAGAGTTGTTGGTAATTCTGTAGCTCTGCCTACCCCACTCTGGGAATGGAGGCGTGAATGTATGTATGTATGTGTTTCAAATAGTTATTTCAAAGTGACATTTCATAGTAGACTGCTTTTGTACTTTTGAGCATTCAGATGCTTCTTATGTGTTTATTAATAATAAATTGGTTAAATATTCACGACACTCGTTTTTATGCGGCATTTTTACCCGTAATATTGTTATATTAACGTCTTATTTATCTGTGTAGAATGAAACCCGTTCTTTCTTAATCGACGTATACGGACTTTATACTGTAGAATAGATATGCAAGTTCATATTATTATGTGTTACTTCATAGTCATAACTCATAACTTTTCAAAAAAAATCAAAATTCAAAATATTTATTCAGTAAATTGGCCACATGAGGGCTCTTTTACACGTCGGTAACATGGAGTGAATCTACTAGCGCTTCGGACAAGACCATCATTGCGGAGAAGAAGCACCGCAAGAAACTCCAGCAGAAAGTCATTTTTTCAATTATTAATTAGGTACAATAATACTTAAAAGTAAGTTACATTACAAGGTAATAAAGTAATAAATAATTATTTAAATAAAAAAAGCAATACAAACAAAATCCTTACAAATGTAAAGTCAATAAAATAAAGTTAAAAATCAGGATTAGGAGAACAACATGACGAGGTCTCTACGTCAGGAACGATAAATTAAATAACTAAATTGGAAAAAAAAAACGTATAACATAACTGTCATACGAAAGTACAATTTATCAATAAATTAATAACGTTCAAAAACTTCTATGTCTGGTTATCATATTGTCAACCTTACGATAGTTATTATATAAACAAAACAATACGATAACTGTCAAAGGTAATAATTATGGTAGAGGCCATGAAAGTGCTCTTTCTATTGCCAGCTCCACACTCATCCCGAAGTTGGGCGAGGCAGACGAGTCGTCTTTTCTAACTTATTCATTCAATAAGTCGCATCACTATTTATTTTTACCTGCCGCACTTCTATTTTAACGAACACAAGTAAATATACAAAAATAGTAGAAACAGCCACACACTAAAACCCATTAAAGACAGAAGTGAGAAAATTTAGAAATAGATATATATAGATTTTACATAAGAATCTCATGTGCACGACAAAGACACCTGTGTTTATCTTCATTGGTCACTCAGCTGTGGGAAAACCACTCATTTTAACGTTGTAATTGCTCTTCGTTACGAGATAGACTACATAGTAAAGGCAGCTATTTCACAAATAATACGACAACAAATGTGGTAAAACCAAAATAGAATAACGCCCTCGTTCTGTATGCGTCTTCGTTAACCCAGTGGTTAGTTATTCGGAACTTGTTGAATTGTGACAGGAACCTGAACTTAGTTGAAAATCACTAAGTTAGATCTGTTTAACGCTCCTATGTTAACTGCGGAGAAGTGCAGTCGGGTACAAACACATGTATAATATTACACTTTATTGATAGAAAGTTAATATACAATATTAACCGCCTTTGCCGTGTGGTTGCCGGCTTAGAATAGTGCCAATCCATGTCTTCCCATGGAAGTTGTAAGAGGCGACTAAGGGTATTTATTAAGGCTTGTAGTACTGTTAGGCGATGGGCTTGCAACCTGTTACTAATATACACTGTTAAACATCTTAGCCTAATTGTGCAAATTGTGGTTACAGAGTTATCAACAAGTTTTTAGAGTTGTTGGTAATTCTGTAGCTTTGCCTACCCCACTCTGGGAATGAAGGCATGAAGGTACGAGTATGTATGTATGTAACCGCCTGTTTCACAATCAACAAGTAAAGCATATTTGACAGATACATTTAGCCCTTGCTCTTTCTTACACTTTGTAAATAGACAAGGAGAGAGGGACCTTTCAATGACATAATTTACTCGTCGATTGTGAAACAGGCTCTTACGAAATAGGAATGTACGGAGGAGGACTTATCACTTTAAGGGATCTCTATGATTTAACCTTTAGGTAATTGTGAAAAATAAGAAAATATAAATATTTGTACATAAAAGTTAATGGAAAATACAAAAACGAAATCATAAAATTAAGAATTATTAATATTAAGCGGCCAGCCCTAAGGTGTCGAATTGTCGGCCGAAATCGCCGCCCTTGCAGTTAAAAAATCAACAGACGGGTACCCTGTCTCTTCTAACCTCGCAGTATTCTTATAGTGTGCGAGGGACAGAGCATTCGACTCGCTAGTGAGGTAGCGACAGTTTAAGGGTCATTTTTTAACTGCCATATAAGAATTTGTCTCAGCGATTACAGTGACAAGGTACTAAAGTGTGCACATGTTTATGAACTCAACTGTACTAATCAATAGACACAGGGTTGAATACCTATACAAACTTCATACTGGTATAAAATCATTATCAATTCAAATCATTTTAATTTTAATTATATCTCATTTTTTAAGCCAATATTAACTTGAAATAATGTATCTTAATTATATGAATTGTCAAGCCAATGTTGGCCATCAGACTTTGTTTGTTGTGCTCTTAATGGGCAACTAAGTCCCAAACTAAAAGAGACGTATGTAACTTTCTCATTCAAGCAGATTGCTGCGTCTCTCTCAGCAAAAAAAACTCCTGCATTTAGTTGATATTTTCTGACGGGCCCAATTTTCATGAAACCTGGCTAAGAAGCATTCCAATTAACTTCCTTTATTTTAAAACACGTTTGAAGCTATCTATCTGTTTCGGAGAAGCTATGCCACAGACTGACATAAATGTAGGAACACGAACGTTCATTTGTCATGAACAAAAATATAGTTGAAGTCGTCAATGTCATTAGGGATGCCAAGTCAGTTGTAACTCACAGGAAATTCACCCTTACTGTTGTAGAATGTTAGATTGACTATGGATCTAAGGTACCTTAACACCTCTACTGTCCCCATACAAAACGATCTGACAATGTCACAAGTCCAACTGTGCATTAAGTATGGGGATGTCACCCCCTAGTGGAAGAGCGGACTCCTGAAAAAAAGATTTCTGACGTCATATTGGGGGGACAGGGAACGTGTTAATTATTGACAGTACACAGACACACGCGGTAAACTTTATCCATAATTCAATCCATTTTACCCATAATTTCGCGTTTCTAGTAAATCAGCTAACAAATAAAATATCAATTTACTGTCGGCGTTTTGTTGCAAGTGACTCGTCTGTTTTATTAAGATGTGTATTTAAATGAAGCTCGCTATACTTCCCTAGTATTTATGTTTGAAGCCCTAGACAAAAGGAAATTCTATTTGGTTTGAACGAACGTTTATATGACAGGTTATTACAGAGAGAGTCGGGCTTTGGAAAAGGAAATGCAATTTTCATTATGGCTACGTTTAAAAATTGCACTTGGAAATCCTTTTTCATATAATAGCCAACAAACGTGGACTTCTCTTAGTATGGAGAAAGTAACTCTGTGCGTTTACTCAAACATTTGTAATAAAAAAGGAATTAGCATGTAGCCTCAAAAACTTCCTTATTTCACAGTGATTCTAATCATGCAAGAAAACACTAAAAAAAATATGAATTAATACATGAATTTAGGGATTTTTCGTAGCACGGACATAAGGAAAAATGACAAAAATTCCGATTAAAATGATCAATATCTCGGAAACTAATAACAATTGCTGAACATACATGGGGGTTAAATCGATAGCTTATGAGCTGATCTATCAGCCCTAGGCGGGTTGAAGTCGGTTTCTGGGACACCCTGTATATTGGACAGTAATGGCGGACGAGTTTAAAACAATACGGTTATATGTGAAAATAAATATTGTTTGCTGAAAAATGCTTGGAAAGAACGTCCATATTGTTTTTTAAAGGTGCTCCCTGTTGCGTATATAATCGAAAGGACCACGAAAAAAATCCCGTGCACCCAACTTGTGGGTGGGAAGGGGGGGGGGTCGTCGTGCGTGGAACTATCTTAACTAATACTCGAAGTTTTCAATCAAACTTTCCCTCACAATTTGTCAAAGGTTTTTTTTAAATAGGTACTTATAATCATGTATTTGGATCATATCCTCGCATTGTTTGAGAAAAGCATTATATTAATAGATGCCTCGGCGGAAATTAGATATTTCTTTGGCATAAAATTTAATAATTAGTACAAATGTTAGATCAATAACATTAAATAAAACACTTACTGAACTCTTAAACTGTATTAGATTTGGTTAAGGTCAAGCGGGGCTATTACGTCAGTGGGGAAATTATGTCAAGTGACTTTAACTCCCGATCTTAAGTTCGTGACAAGTGAAATTTATATCTATCTACTTATCAATGGATGTAACATTTCGATACGACCTTTAACACTTTGCCCCGCTGACGTAATGCGCTGACGTTTGACCTTATAGGTTTAAATTTGACACCTTTTGTGAGTGAGTACTAACTCCCGATAAAAGGGAGGGGGGATGTTTGCGTGTCTGTCGCAGCACCTAAATGGACGGATTTTGATTCGGTTTCTTTAAAGAAAATTAGTTCAATGGTTCAATCTTGGCTTTATGAAAATAGGTGGGCCATTTCTGGGATCCTAGTGAAAAAGGGTGTAAGTCTGGTACACTCCAATTACTAGGCATCGGAGTTTTTGTCGCACGGTAAGACTAATAGCAAGCTATGGAGTCGTCATTTGCCATAAATATAAACTCTTATTCATATTCATACTCATTTATTTATTTCATTATTTAGGTTTTTTTTATAATTAAGGACAACAACGTTGGCGAGTTCAGAAACGATTATTTAATGTTTTATTTGGAAAATAAATATTACAATAAAAAATAATTACCATTTTTATACTGATTTCATTACGAAAATTTATAAACAAACAAAAGTTACATTAAAACACGACAGAAGGGAATGTTTTAGTCCACACTAGTGGCGAATTGTATGTTAAAATAGTTCAAATTATGAATTTATAATCTAATAGAAAATTATTTTTTTATATAACTTGACTAAGTTATACACGACCGACCACTATAGAGGCATTTTAAGATAAATTAAATAAATGAGTATGAATATGAATAAGAGTTTAGATTTAAGGCAAATGACGACTCCATAGAATTTAAGAGATAGTGTTTTATCTATGTAATAGTTGTTATAATAGGAGCCAGCTTCAATCTAAGTAACTATTGTAGCCTTTTATTTATAAAAAAAAATTACATTTAACCTCAAAAACCATGTCATAACTTTGAACAAAACCGTTCAAGTGATCGTTAGAAAGGGCATTGGGTAAGTTTGTATGAACATTATTGACATATTATTTTTCTGCGGCCACGGATGATTTTCCTATAATGATTTAGAGGACCTCAAATACACATAAATGAATAAAATTTTATGCTTTGTTTGTTTGTTAAGTGTGGGAGGACCTTGTGCAGGGTCCGTCCGGGTTGGTACGACCATCTTATCCATTAACCTACCGCCAAGCAGCAGTGTTCGCATTGTTGTGTTCCGGTTTGGGGATAAGACAGCCGGTGAAATGACTAGCATAGAGGCATTCCATCTTAGTCCTCAGGGTTGGCAGTGCATTTGCAGTCTTGTGAATGCGAATGTCTATGGGTCACAGTTTCCACTTACCATCAGGTGTCCTGTGTGCTCGATTGCCATCCTATGCCATAAAAAAAAATAAAAAAAAAATCGGAGCGGAGATATTAAAAATTTAAGTATTAAGTTTTTGGAACTGAAAGTACGACCAGGTATAAATATACAAATATCTCGGCTCTAATACACTTAAGACACACACATTAAATCAATCAATCAAATATGTCAGCCGAAAGACGTCCACTGCTGGGCATAGGCTCCCAAGGTTCTCCACTCAGACCGGTCTTGTGCTTTCCGCATCCACCGCGTTCCCGCGATCTTTACAAGGTCGTCTCTCCATCTTGTTGGAGGCCTATCTACAGCTCGTCACTCAAGAACCTTCTGACCCCAACGGCCATCAGTCCTGCGAGCGATGTGCCCCGCCCACTGCCACTTAAGTTTAGCTATTTCTTCGGGCTATGTCGGTAACCTAAGTTCTACTGCGGATATCATAATTTCATAACAAATAACATATCAAATTACACATTTAATAACAAACTATATTTATTTTAATGGATCTCTGATAATTTACCACCTTTACGAATGGCCGCCCGCCTTAATACTCACTTTTGCCCAAACCCTTTTATTTGAGTTTTATTCTTAGTTAATTAGTAGTTTTTATAATTATAAAAAAAAGTTGAAAGTGTAGGCAGGGCGCTTTTGAGCTCAGAGCTTTAAATGTACTATTAGCCCATTGGAACCTTGACCTAACATAGAACTGTGTCACAGTGACATTATGATTGAAGCCGAAAGAAGTGTCAAACTGATTGTGACACCGTTCTATGGTAGGTCAAGGTGTCATTGGACTGATGGTATGTATCGATTCTACTTCCCAAATGGAACACCGGTTACTCTAGAACTTTAAAAAACTAGGTCATTTCTCAATTTTTAAACTTTCATACAAAATTAAAAGTAGTTCCAATTCACAACGTCAGCTGTCGTTACACTTATTAAATCGAAACAAAAGACAGGTTAAAGTGCCGCCCCTGTAACCAAGAAACATTGATGATATTATCCTACAATGTTAATTCACCGACTTTAATAGTAATTAATTTATTTATTCTGAATCGTAAAACAAAAGAAGTAGCATTTGAGAAGTAGTAGCTCGTGGAATCTCAAGAGAAGCCGACGATAGGATGTAGTGCAGTGATCAAGTCAATATTACGTTAATGATAAAGTCAACTAAGGCGATGGAGATGGAGTCATGATTTGCGAAGCTCTTCTGGCAGATGTTGGATGCGACAGGCCAAGGGCAGGGTAAAATGGCGCACAGGGGAGGCCAACGTTCAGCAGTGGATTAGGCCGACGATGATGATCAGGGGTCGATTTAGTAATAAGTGGTGAAAAAAAACTGCGATGGTGCCGTGATCCGTTATCCGAACTATAATCATTCAAACGCTTCTTATTTTTATTTTTCATTTTTTTACCAGTAATACATGCCTAAACACCTGCTTAATGAAAGCAGAGCACCTGTGTTTAAAATTTCGTAATTTAAACGTCACCGGTAACAAAAATATGACCCCTGCTTATAAGTAAACATGCCTATAGTACTATCATGTTTAACTATACTCAGGATGATACAAGCGACCACTAGCGTTGTAGAATTTCTTACCGCTAGCTGTTAGTGGCTGGGGACACGTAAGTTAAAATAACATAATATTGGTCAATATTTCCTAAAATATTTTTAGTATTTACTTGATATAAAAATATTGACTCCGTTTTTAGAGGTGGTGGTCGCCGAGGTGGGACGGTGCCAAAGTATTATAATATTTACCTAGTCGGTCCTAAAGTTCTGTCACAAATAAGAATAATGATAAAAACAAAAGTACCAATCAGTTTTTAATAATTTATATACCAATTTAAAGTACATTTAATAGAAAATTTATATAACTTAAAATTATTCAAAATGACTTTCCTTGTTTTTAATACAGGCCAATAAACGCCGCGGTCAGTCGTCTATCGCAGCACGCACCATATTCATGTCTATTTCAGCGACTGCTTTTCTAATAGATGACTTCAGGCTCTCCAAATTTGTATGTGGTTTAGCACAGACCTTCTCCTCTAAGACCTGCCAAATTTTGTAGTCCAAAGGATTAAGGTCCGGACTGGAGGAAGGCCAATCTTCGTGTCTTATAAAGTCGATTTTTTGACGCTCAAACCAGGCTTGAGTGGTCTTGGCTTTGTGTGCAGGTGCAGAATCCTGCTGGAACACAAAATGATGTCCTGAAAATAGCGTGTTGGGCAGATCTTTGACAAACTGATCCAAAACCGTCTCTTGGTACACTTTTGCACTGATTTTGACCCCTTTTTCGCAAAAATGAACCTCAGTTGGCCCGTAATAAGCACTCCCAACCAAACCATCACTGATGATGGATGATGCCCATGTTGCACCCGCGGAGCGGTTTTTTTTGCTTCTTCAGAGCTCTTAGCGTACACTCTATCATTCTGCTTATTATACTTTTCTTCAATATCGAAAAATTTTTCGTCTGTTAATAGGATATCGCAGTGTCGATTTTTCGCGTACTGTTTTAACAACTTTCGGGATCTTTTAAGCCTGATTGTTTTTAGACGGGTAAGGCAGCTGACATACAAACTATATTTGTGTTACAACAAAGGGCCATTCGTTCTAATTACAACTTAAATTCCCGTGACTCCTTAAGAGATCTTTTTAAGGAAATTAATATCTTAACTGTAGCGTCACAATTTATTTATGAGAATATTATTTATGTTATAAAAAATTTGGATTCTTTCACAAAAAATTCTGATATACATAATTTAAATACTAGAAATAAAAATAAAATAGTTATTCGAAAATTCCGCGTCTGTAAAGTACATAAATCATTTGTTGGTCAATGCATTCATTTCTATAATAAATTACCTGAGGTAGTATTAAAGTTACCCTTTCCAGCACTCAAAAATTACTTGAAAAAGTCGTTAATGTCTAAAGCGTATTATAGGATCGAGGACTATATAATAGACAGAAATGCTTGGCCTAAACCCGTAACTTAATCAATATATATATATTTTTTTTATTATTATTTTTTTCAAATTCAAAGCTTTATCTTGTCTGGGGGACACCGTTGATGTAGGAAAACATATCAATCTTATGTGGTCATCTTGCACCGTCTTATATACACATACGTAGGAGTTCTTTTTTTCCTTTTCTCTCTTTCTATCTTAAGATTTTGGTGTGTTTTCCTGCGGAAACTACGCAGGATATTTGAAATATTTTTTAATTTGCTATTTATAGATTTATATAATGCTAGACTAAGTAGGTAGTACCGTTGTAATATAAAATATATTTAAAAAAATGACTGACTGCTGAGTTTCTTGCGGCGCTTCTTCTCAGCAGTGGTCTCCTCTTGTGAAGCGCTGGTAGATTCTTGACGTGTAAAAGTGCCCGTGCAGCCTACTTACTGAATAAATGTCTTTATCTTTATCTTTATCTTTATCTTTAATGGATGTAACATTTCGATACGACCTTTAACACTTTGCTCCGCTGACGTAATGCGCTGACGTTTGACCTTATTGGTTTAAATTTGACACCTTTTGTGAGTGAGTACTAACTCCCGATAAAAGGCAGGGGGGATGTTTGTGTGTCTGTCGTAGCACCTAAATAGACGGATTTTGATTCGGTTTCTTTAAAGAAAATTAATTCAATGGTTCAATCTTGGCTTTATGAAAATAGGTGGGACATTTCTGGGATCCTAGTGAAAAAGGGTGTAAGTCTGGTACACTAAAATTACTAGGCATCGGAGTTTTTGTCGCACGGTAAGACTAATAGCAAGCTATGGAGTCATCATTTGCCATAAATATAAACTCTTATTCATATTCATACTCATTTATTTATTTAATTATTTAGGTTTTTTTTATAATTAAGGACAACAACGTTGGCGAGTTCAGAAACGATTATTTAATGTTATATTTGGAAAATAAATATTACAATAAAAAATAATTACCATTTTTATACTGATTTAATTACGAAAATTAATAAACAAACAAAACAACATCAAGTTTTTTTTGTATGCTCGTAGACTAAGATCTTCGTTTAAAATCTTTTTGACGGTATTCCTACTGACACCCATCTGCAAAGCCATCAACTTCTGTTTTCGGACAGGATTTCTTGCTATACGGGCCTTGATCGCTTTGATCACTGCTGGTGTTCTTACGGAGCGTGGACGGCCAGTTATTTTTTTGTCCTCAACACTAGAGACTTCATTGTACCTATCAATAGTACGGTACACAAACCTAAGCGTTATATAAAAAAATTTGAGCAACTTGAAAACGGTACTTGGCGAGTGCCCACAGCGGTGCAACGCTAAAACAGCTATTCGGTTTTCTTTCAATGTCCACTCCATCGTGAGAAATCGCAGTAAATGACTGTTTTTTGTTTTAACAAAATTGTTAAACATTCAAAAATGGAATACAAAAACATTTTCTCAAAATTATGTTCTAAATAAAAAAATAATGTGCCATTGTCAGAACTTTAGGACTGACTAAGTAGTATAAGAAATGTGGAGTTTTATCTGGAATAAAAACTGATACTGCTACTTTAAAATATATGTTTTATTCACTGCTTCATTATATGATTTACTAGAATACAATTGATGCGCACTCTGCGCTGGCTTCCAAGCGACTCTCAAAACTATATAAAACAATGAGTCGCTGTTCTATCGAATCATCCGCTTTTAAATTTAAATAATTAAAAGCAAATGAGACGTTTCGCATAAAAAATACAATGCAATAAGGTTTATTTTAGATGTTTAACCTTATTGTATTACAGTATCCACAAAGGTGGTATCCCACACTAAGAGCCGTCCCATTTCCCACAGCACGAGAGTCATACCATCGGGTCTCTTGCCATCGTCACGTGCCAGCCCACTAGGTTCTAGTATAGTAGGCAAGGGCCAAGGGATGATGTCTTTAAGGCAGGCGTGGCGGGACAGGCGACCAGCGCTTTTTCTGCACGCTAGACCGTGGTGGTCCTGTCTGTCAACTTGAGTTTCAAAGTGGCAGTGGTGCGCTTCGACAATGCCTACCGCCAACCTGAAACTATTGTTGTCCAAAAGGTTGCCGTAGTTTATAGATGGATAAGCCTGCAGCCAGTAACTCAATTCCTTTTCCGACCGTACTAGCATGCCAGCCTTCCCACAGCTTGTCAAACAATTGTCTACAAGGTGCTCGAAGACTCGGCGACAAAGCTCGTCCCAAACTTATGGCACTCTTTGCTGGTAGGAAGCTCTTTGCCTGGGTTGGTCGTCTTCCATGCATCTTTGGCCTCAGACGAGTACGTTACCTCGAAATCACTAAGTGATGGACATGATGGAGTGATAACGTACTATGCACCGAGGACATATATGTAACACATTCTTATGTTACATACTTACACATACGTAACCACAATTTGCACAATTAGGCTAAGATGTTAAACAGTGTATATTAGTGACAGGTAGCAAGTCCATCGCCTAAACAGTACTACAAGCCTTTATTCCCTTAGTCGCCTCTTACGAATTCCACGGGAAGTCATGGAGTGGCACAATTCTAAGCCGGCAACCACACGACAACTCAACGGCACTTATGTTTATAGATAAATATTTACCTAAATACATAGAAAAAATCCATGATCCAGGACCGCTAGCTTCGTAAACAGGGTCACTATCAACTAGGCCAGCGCGTCGTCCCACACTCCACGTCGTCATCGTGAGTTATTGCACTTTTGTTTAGAAAACTATTCCCAGAATTCAGCTACTGCACTTTTCTTAAGTAAAAACTCAGGATCCCGAATATTTCATGAAGACAGAATGTAATTAATGTCTTGCTGATTCTGCATATGTATTGAATTTACCTCTTTCCATAAGGAGGGTAAGGGTGTTATTCTCTTAAACCGGCGTTCGGTCTTAAGACTAACACCCCAGTACCGTCCTCATAACCGGTACTGACACGGTCACGGTACCATGTTCCGATGAAATATCATAAATGTAGACCCACCTTTGTATTTTATCCGGATCGTGGCAACCAAGACAATTCACAGG
The DNA here is from genome assembly GCA_927399475.2 of Acleris emargana. Classification (NCBI taxonomy): domain Eukaryota; kingdom Metazoa; phylum Arthropoda; class Insecta; order Lepidoptera; family Tortricidae; genus Acleris; species Acleris emargana. The sequence continues at coordinate 8,051,104 of OV656835.1, read as the reverse complement.
CGTTATTAGTGTCAAGGATTTATTAAGTACCTTGACACTCGGCACGATACTTTTTCCACATCTGCTACGTCGATCGAACTTTAATACAGGGTGGTTTAGAATTATTTAATGATACGAGTAAAATAATAACGAGTACGCCACGGTACGGTTGTAGAATTGCTTTTTGCTGACGTAGATAAAAAATTAAAATGGATAAAAAATTAAAAAAAAAATGAATATCACGGGATAATTTCACAAACGCAACATTGTATTTATTTAAATGTATACAAAAAATTCTTGTATCTTTTAGCTTTTTATCGAATGTTTTGAATTTTTTCAAAAACAAATATTTACACATGCGCTTTGACATTGTTATTATTATTAATTAGCCCAATATAGTGACCCACTGCTGGGCAAAGGCCTCCTCCCTTTATTTCCACACCTCTCTCTCTGTGGCAATCTTCGGCCAATCCTTCAGAAAAACGTCCAAGTCATCCCGCCATCTCCGCTTGGGTCCGCCTCGCCGTCTGTAGCCGTCCTAGGGGACACACCAAGTTACTGCATTGGCCCGCCTTCATAGGTGCATGCGACAAACATGCCCGGCCCAGGCCCACTTTAGCTGGGCAGTCTTTTCCCAACATCGGCTATGCCTGTCTTGGAGCGCAGGGTGGTGTTTCGCACTCGGTCCGTTCTTTTTACCCCTAAAATGCCACGCTCCATCGCTCTTTGATAAACCTTTAGTTTGGACTTTTGATTTTCGGTTAAAGACCACGACTGAGCACCGTAGGTTAAAACGGGCAAAATACATACGTCAACGAGTTTGCGTTTGAGTGAAAGCGAAATGCGCTTTGACATAGCTTTTTCAAATATATTTTTATAGTGATTCGGGGCGGTATTAGTTCGGGTGACTCATCACCACCCAATTTTAAGCTTGGTTTAATTTTTGACATCTGAGTATGTAGTAAGTAACCTACCTAAGCCCGGAAAAGTACCTTCCTTGAACGATTAGCTACCTTAAAGTTCCGGTGTTACTTATTTATTCGAGCATAAATTTTATAAGTGCTGGTGGAGTTTCGTCGATATTGAAGTTATTTTTTATTCATATGGTTAGGTTACTGGCGAGCATGTCGGTACTTATATGATTCGTTCATGATTCATAGTGATAGGGATTGAAGTCAAAGCAATACAATTTGATTTAAGCCAATCAATTAAGGTCCTATGTCGATACATTTTTGTGTAATAGCTCTAAAAATACGTTTAATCAATTGAAATTGGCGATCAATTGAAGCTAGCCGGTCCTGATATTTTGGTATTTATTTATCTAAATAAGTATTTATATCGTTGTCTAGTAGGTACCCATATTACAATCCTAGAGCTTAGTTTGGGACTAGGCCAATTGTTGTGACATGGTGGTCCCCCGATATGTTAATATTTTTTATACTTTTGTTGATTTTGCCTCAGGCGTTCTCGTTAGTTTGCATTTTTTTTACAATCGTTGCACCGTCTAAGAATTGAATATTTCGAGTGTGGACAGGTGTATCATTCTGTATCCTCTGCGGAATCCCACAGACAGTTAGGAAATTGCCTAGGGCTCTTAATATTGTTGACTCGTTCCGTATATCATGCTGTTGTTGTCCTGCTAGTGCACTGGTATTGATGCAAACCTTTGCTCAAAATGCACAAAAGCATTCCTCTAATCAATGAAAATTGATGCGTCCATTACAAACTGCGCATCTGTTACCAAACGTTAAGTTTAAGCGATTTTTGAAAATCGATAATGTGTAATGGGTTGACGTAAGCTGATGACGGGACCACGTTATTTTGTCGTGGTGACGTCACCTTTTAGAAGGGATTGAACGTTTATTTTCTCGACAATGCGGTCGATTAAAATCTCCGCTCAATCTCCATATAGCTTAGCGGTTAAAACTTCTTGATTAAAAATAAGTGGATAACCTCATAACTTAGTTATAAGTTATAAGTCTTGAGATGCTTATATAAATAATTTATCTATTTGCAACTCCATGTCTCATTGGGAGACAGCCGCAAATCATTGTAGTTTTTATTATATTATTAAGACTCCACTGTCTGTTTGTCTGTCATCTCATGACGTGACGTCACGACATGGGAGTGACGTCACGGACGGTAACAGACACTGCATACACTCACGCTAACATTTCGATTTATACTGCCGAATACATTGTTTTCCCGTTCTGATCTTATCAGTGTGCGACTTTGGGACGAACAAAGGCGCGAGAGTGTTCGCGGCGCGCGGTTTGATCGTGTTGGTGTGCTTTAAGCAATAAACTAAAACTGGATTGCATTTAGATCGTTTTTTTAATTGTGTGGGTAGGTTTCTACAGAAATTAATAAAAACGCAGGAACTTTTGCGCTTAATCTATTTAATCACAGATATATTTATAGAAGGGGCTGAAAGTGATAAGTGATAAGGATAATTTTAAGGAGGGACTTAGCTAAATTAAACAAACCCTTGTTAATAAAACAGATAATAAATAGTTTTTCTGTAACATCAGCGCCCTCGTTTTGTGTTAATTTAATTATGTGTGTAACCTTCCGTGGTTTCACTTGATGGTTCCAACGGCAGACCAGCGCTGACTTTAATGCCAGCATTACGCTGAGTTGGGACCATTTCGTGGCTTCTTTCTTCTTGTATTTGTTAATCTGTTCTTTGTTATGCATGTCACGAATAAATTATTTTCTTTCTTTCTTTCATGAACCATGATAGCTAGACAGTTGAAATTGTCACAGATGATGTATTTCTCTTGCCGCTATAACACTAAATAATAAAAACAGAATAAAATAAATATTTAAGTGGGGCTCCCCTACAACAAACGTAATTTTTTTGCCGTCTTTTTCTCGATATTAATAACGGTATCTAACAGGTAGACTAAAAAGGTTATAACGTTAAAAAGGTAGGGTGACGGAACCAGTAATGGACAAGGCACCAATAATGGACACTTGATTCTTATTTTACAGAAGATAAGGGTTATTCATTTGTTTTGCAACAATCAATTTAGGACCGTATGAAATTTGATTTAAGACTGAAGTGTCCATTACTGGTGCCTGTCAGCTAAAAGTGTCCATCATTGGTGCCGTCACCCTACGAAACCCTTTTGTGCGCGCGTCAGGCTCGCACTTGGCCAGCTTTTGAGTTCATGGCGGTCGGTCTTAATTAACAAACGAGAGGGGTGAGAGTAGGGTTGCAAATAGAAAAAAACCAAATGTTTTTTTTTCAAATTTATGAAAAAAAACATGAAAAAAAACCTGGCACCATGGTTTTTTTTCTAAATTAGGTTTTTTTTCAGATGAACAAATATATGCCACAATAACGGTTTTTCGTGATTTATTTAACTAAACTATTTTTAGTAAATGCAAAAAGAACTTTACCTATTCACTAGAACTATCAGCACTATCAGCATCACTAACTAATTTTTGGGGAATCCCTGAATTCCCCGATGCGGCGACGAGGCGTGGTGTTGACACAGACACACACTACAGATTTCATTTATGTTGTTATTAATCAAAGTTGTTAAATTAAATTGGTTTAATGGTTAACATAAAATCTAAAACAAGTAAAACAACCGTATAAAAGTATCAACTGCCTTGCAAATTTTGAGTTTTCATACTTTTGAAAAAAGAACGTATTCCAGAAAAAAAACGGTTTTTTTTCACGGTTTTTTTTTCATGTTTTTTTTCAAGTCAGAAAAAAAACCGTTTTTTTACAACCCTAGGTGAGAGGCCGCTTTGTCCACGCCTAGCAACGCCACTTAATATTCGTTGAATAGACTAGGTATTTGCAGTTCCTGCATACGGTAGGTACCTACTCAGCGCCGTGTGTGCGCAGTAGCGTGCAATTCGGAATCCCCTTCGATCCCATTATTTTAATTGTTTCGCATAATTGATTTGGCATAATTTGTATTGGCATAATTAGTACTTTCGCATAGTAATACCCCCTACTTCTTTTAACGGATTAAATACGGATAAAACAAGCATTATAAACTGCTAATTGGACAGCGATTAGACGGAAAGATCTGATATGAACTGTGACGTCATACCAAATGTAAATTTTTAAGCTATTGCATAGCTTCTATCGCGGGCCTTGAGCGCGGGGACCGAATCCAGAAATTCCGTAACGAAAAAACCTCACGCTCCCCACTCCGACGGGCAAGGAGGTGTGGCTTGAAGGCCGTGCATCGTCTAACGTCGTTTCAGTTCGGCAGTCTTCGACACCTCGTTGTGTGCGTTTGTACGACATGCAATAGCTTTACCGCGGCAGTCCCCGAGTGCCACACGTCTTTTGTTATGTCAGCACATCGGAACAAATCTTTGCTGGCTTATCTTAGATATTTTTATAGCTATTCAAAATGATTAACCTCAACTGTTTGTAACATGAATCATATTCCATATTTAGCCGAATAGCAAAACCCTTGGGATCTTTAAGAAGACGTCGCCACAGTCTGTCCGGATGCCAAAGCCGTTGTTAACTCAATAATTACGTTCGCCAAACAAAGCAAAGCAATGCTGCAACTGCAACGGACATTCCATCCCGTAGACTCAAGTTAGCACTGGATTACACTTGTAAAATGATTCTGCTGGCAATTTTGCTCACGGAACCGTGAAAATAATGAAAGGTGTGTTAGTGACCTAAAAAAATTGTAAATATAAGGATTCTATCCTTGTCACTCTAGCAGTCATGATGGTAATGTTACGAGGGCAGAGTGAGAAGTCTGGTAAAAATCATATTAAAGGTATTTTCTTCACAAATTCATTAATGTCAATTTGTAATGCAGCCTTTTTGGAGGTAAATCGTTTATTTTCAGCCAGTTCACACGACTAGTTTTTTTTTGACAGCTATGAAAAAAAAACAATCACTTCGGTGTTTGCAAACATGGAGAAAAGTGAGTTTCGTGTTCTGATTAAACGGTGGGAGGACCTTGTGCAGGGTCCGTCCGGGTTGGTACCACCATCTTATCCATTAACCTACCGCCAAGCAGCAGTGTTCGCATTGTTGTGTTCCGGTTTGGGGATAAGACAGCCGGTGAAATGACTAGCATAGAGGCATTCCATCTTCGGCCTCAGGGTTGGCAACGCATTTGCAGTCTTAGGATTGCGGTCTTGTGAATGCGAATGTCTATGGGTCACAGTTTCCACTTACCATCAGGTGGCCTGTGTGCTCGTTTGCCTTCCTATGATATAAAAAAAACCATTACGGATACAAAAAAAAATTAGACAAATATTACGGGAACTCCATGCTCCATCGATTAAAATGATCCACAAGTGGTTTACGGATTTTCGTTGTGGCCGTACAAGCACTGCTGACGCCGACCGACCCGGACGCCCAGTTGAGGTCACTATACCAGAGATGATCACCAAAATCCATGACATCGTATTGACCGACCGAAGAATAAAGGTCCGTGAGATAGCTGATATTGTAAGCATTTCAGACGAACGGGTTCGTAATATCCTTCACACTTATTTGGATATGAAGAAGCTCTCCGCCCGTTGGGTGCCGCGATTGCTCACAGTAGATCAAAAACGCACTAGGGTGACCCTGTCAGAGGCATGTTTGGCGAAGTTTAGGTGTAATGAAAAGGACTTCTTGCATCGTTTCATAACTGTTGACGAAACCTGGATTCATCATCATACACCAGAAACCAAGGAGCAGTCATAACAATGGATTGCTTCAGGTGAACCTGCACCAAAGAAGGCCAAAGCAGTTTTATCGGCGAATAAAGTTATGGCTACTGTCTTCTGGGATGCTCGTGGTGTAATATATGTTGATTACCTTCAGAAAGGTAAAACGATTAACGACGAATATTATGCCAACTTGTTACAGCGATTTCATGAAGTTTTAATGGAAAAACGACCCCATTTGGCGAAAAAGAAAATCATTTTTCACCAAGACAAAGCACGGGTCCACACTTGTGCAGTTGCTATGGCTAAAATCCACGAGTTGCGTTACGAATTGCTCCCGCATCCGCCTTATTCTCCAGATTTAGCCCCCTGCGACTATTTTCTTTTCCCAAACTTAAAGAAATGGCTTGGTGGAAAAAGATTTGGTTCCAACGAAGAAATCATCGCAGAAACCAATGCGTATTTTGAAGGGTTGGAGAAATCGTACTATACGGAGGGAATCGAAAAGCTAGAAAAGCGATGGACCAAGTGTATTGAGTTACATGGGGACTACGTTGAAAAATAAATATTTACTGGGACCAAAAAAAAAAAAGATTTATTTTTTCCAGACTTTTCACTCTGCCCTCGTAGTTCGGGACACGGTTTCTTTTTCAACTCCGATCAGTGGGCTTAGTATGCTACGCGTATTGTCATATTTTATGTCATTCATGAATTAATGTCATGTATAATAAGAACATACTATAAAAAGAAGCCAGACTATAAAATGAACTTTGCATAAACGCAAACCCAAACAAATGCGGAGGATATATTCCCGTTAACTTTTGGGTGATAATATACGTGGCCACATTCTGTTTTTTCTGTTTTCCTCAATCACCCAGATCATCATGCCAGCCGAAAGACGTCCACTGCTGGACATAGGCCTCCCCCAAGGCTCTCCACTCAGACCGGTCTTGTGCTTTTCGCATCCACCGCGTTCCCGCGATCTTCACAAGGTCGTCACTCCGTCTTGTTGGAGGCCTACCTTTAGCTCGTCACCCAGATAGAATCGCTTTAACCTCAAGACATCGTTTCCCGCACCAACTCCTAGACGAAATCCTCGGAAGACTGATCGAAGCAAGTCCATGTCCGACCTTGGTAAGCATATCTGGATACCACCGATGAATGATCTTCAGGGTACAAAGCAAATTGAGAAACAGGTAAACAACCTCACTGATGCCCTGGTGAGCTGTCACTATAAGGCTTGTCCTCTAAACCCACAGCCGAAGACAGCCGTTAAGGGTCACCTGTGGTGGGGACCAGAACTGGAGAGCCTTCGGGGTAAGGTCAGACAACTTTTCAACAGAGCTATGAACACTACAGCTGATCTGGACTGGGATAATTACTACTAGGCCAATGCTAAGTATAAGAAACTCCTACGGTATTGGAGCTTTTTGTCATGGAAGCGCTTCTGCAGTGGCATTGAAACATTACATCAGGCCAATCGGGTAAGGAAAACACTGTCGCGTCAATCAACGTCACAGCTGGGAACGCTACGCAGACACGATGGCTTAAACACCTCCTGTGCTGGGAAGACTCAGTGGCTCCTGCTGGAAACCCATTTTCCTGGCAGTATAACACTGACCGATGTGGTGTGGTAGGAGGAGGAATATACCACAAAAGACTCCAACTGGCTCACTGCTGAAAGGGTAGTCACTCCAGTTAAACTAAGGTGGGCCATAGATAGTTTTCAACCCTTCAAAGCGGCAGGTTTCGATGGAATTTTACCTGTTCTTTTGCAGTGGAGACTGGAACAGATTCTGGGGATGTTGACTAAGCTGATGAGGGCTAGCTCTTGGATACGTACCCAGGAACTGGAGGGATGTCAACGTTATATTCATACCTAAACCAGGTAAGAGCGACTACACTCACGCCAAATCCTTCAGGCTAATAAGCCTCACATCTTTTCTTTTGAATACAATGAAAAATTTGTGCGACAGGGACCTGAGGGATCAAGCACTGAGAAGTATACCAATGCATGGTAATCAGCATTCGTACAGCTCAGGTAAATCTATTGTTCTTCGACAAAACGCATTTCACCAATAAAAGAGCCGTAACTAACTAGATCACTATCATGCTAAATAAACGTGTCGTGCACTTTGCGGGGAAGTCACAAGCCGCAGCTATAGTGAGAGGATGAGATGGTTGCAAAGACTCCAGAGACTTGCCTGCATGGCCACCACCGGCGGCATTAGAACAACACCGACTGCCGCGATGGAGGCCATGCTCGATCTACCTCCATTTCAACTCCATGTCCAACAGGAGGCTGCCTTATCTGCAGTAACGAGCTGTGGACCTTTGGTATAGCTGTGGAGCTAAGGACGCAGCCAGCCTAGACAAGGTATACTATGAATTTCTAATGCTCAGGGCAGGTATGGACAGGATTCCCAAACGAATGGTCTTCGATAAGAGGTACAAAATTCAGTTACATGAAGATGACAACTACGAAGGCCTAAACCCAAGGGAGCTAAGGATCTTCCCTGATGGTTCCAAAACGGACAAAGGCACAGGATCTGGTACTTTTCCAGATGACCTAAACAGGTCATCAAGTTACACCGCTTGGCACCCACAACACGGTATTCCAGGCTGAATGTATGGGAATCATAAATGCGGCAATTGCAATCACTGCTAGAAAGGTAACAAGAACCTCCATCCGTATCATTTCTGACAGCATGGCAGTACAACAAGCCCTGAGGAATCACACCTTCACATCAGGACTAATCTACGAGTGTCACAAACGACTAATCAACTGACCCTTCAATGGATTAAAGGTCACAGTGGATTCCAAGGTAACGATGCTGCGGATCAACTTGCCCGCCGAGGATTGGATATGATTGCTATAGGCTCCGAACTGATCATCCCAACCCCCTTTAGCAAGGTTCGATCCCTGCTACTCAATCGTACCAAGAGATTACTCATGGAATTCTGGGTGAGTGTAGACAGGCCAAAGAAGCACTGCCACTTACCAACTGTCGACTCTCCATAGCACTCTTCCGACTTAGCAAATCTCGACTAACGACAGTCCTCTGTGCCGTGCGTGCATGGAGACAGAAGAGACAGTCAACCACGTAGTGCTGAATCCCACCAAGGTGGCGCAGTACAGGGCTACACACCTCCGATCGCTGAGGTGTCTCCCCGAGGCAATCATTGATATTAAAGGTTTGGTGGGCTTCCTTGAGGAGTTGGGATGGCTTGACTGAACATATGTGGTAATCCCACCCACGTAAATAGGTGCTTGACGTCGAGTTGCGGAAACCAGCCCAATTATAAAATACAAATAGAAGATGCTTAGTAATAAAAGGACTCATGTCACACAAAAATCACTTTTATTTAAAACCATAAAGGTTTACACTTACGTTAGAATATGGAATAGACATATGTGACACTAAATAGCGTTTGACGTATTCTAGTGTTCTAAGTGGTACTAAGCTCACAGGGAATTAATTAATCATAAACTATTGATCGAGCTTCACTACCTTATGTTATGTTATGACGTCTTCAATAAAACAAAATACTGAAGTCATATTAAGCTTGTTATTTGAATGTCATTGTTATAACTTGTATCTTAATTATTCTAACCGCCTGTTTCAAAATCGACAAGTAAAGCATATTTGACAGATCAATTTAGCCCTCTCCCATTCTTACAGTTGAAAATAGACAAGGAGAGCCAACTTTACATAGCAGATAATATTACTCGTGGATTGTGTTACAGGTCTTTGTACTTTTAGTATAATACACGACACTTCAAACATCTTTTAAACACTAGCTAATTGTTCGTGACGAGAATATGAATACTAGGGTGAATTTCAACAAGCGTCAAATTGTCCTAATTTAGGTGGTTTTTTTTATTTTGTCAGTAGGGTTCACAATTTTAAGTGTTAAGGGACGTCATTAGTCATAATTAAAACAGTGTTAAAATGGCCCTTCATTAAACCAAGTCGTTTTAAGATATATCGAATTTACATATTATATACCACCAAAATTGCTATTATCCACCAAAACTACTTTTCTAAGAAAAACACACGATCAATAATGACATATCGGGATAGTTAAAATAATAGTCGTTAGGGAATCATTCTTGTTATTATTAAAACCAACGACGTATTTTTTTTAATATAATAAATAGTTATTGTTTGGTGTTTATATAATTTTGGTGGAACTAGGAATTTTGACAATTTTGGTGTATTAGGAAAAGCCACCAAAATTGTATCACCAAAATTAGAACTTGTACTTTTTTATTTTATTTAACGTGAATATTTTAGTTTTATACAAATTTAACTTCATATAGTTAAAAAAACACCATTAACATACTCAAAATAATTTAAACACAATTGTTTTTTTTGCAAAATAACAAGTTATCTAAGTTATCACAATTATAAAAATGTATTTCGTACCACCAAAATTAGATACTTATGTACTTAGAGGGAAAATGCAGCAAGACGGTATAAATCTTTCACCATCTAATCTATCGCTGGAACTGAACGAACGACTGACGCCATATTTGTTTGTTTAATCACTTTTGTTCGATCATAAAATCAATTTTAATATTCACCACCAAAATTGACTATTTCGCAAGGACAGTTTTATTTACACTGTTCCCAGTTTCTTTTTATTTGCAAATTTAATAATTGTAATATTTTATAATTCCTTAACTAGTAGGGAATAGAGGTAACTAAAATATCAATCTAGTTGAGGCTTAATAACTTTGTACCACGGTATATCAGTGTATGCGACACGACACCAAAATTGATTTTGGACTGTTTTTTTTTTACGATAGACATGATAAGTTATTAACAATTTTAACTTTGGCTCAACATGATAGTTTGTGTAAGATTTTCTAGAAAATAAATAGTTTTCCAATAATTGTACTTTACACCCCAATTATCACGTCCGCCGCTAAAAAATGTGGTTGGGATAATTACCCACTAGGTAATGGTTAAATACTCTATTTCTCATATTGATTATGAGGATACTTCATAAAATAACATAATTATATCACGGCTCTGTACAGGTTCAGGTTTGGGTGGAGTTAGGGCGGCTAAAAATGATACGTCGTTAGCGTTTCACTCCCAACGCTTGGCACACCTTCATGTAGGCACATATTTCTGTTGATAACGATAAAGACGTCATATATTTAGTACCTATTTTATAATTTAAGACTAAAAGTAGGTCAAACAACAGATACCTTATTACCAGTGATCGGATTTTACGGTGCAACACTGCGGGATATAGAGTAGAAATCTTAATATGGATATGACTAAAATCCCGGGATCTGGTTCGAAAAGAAAATGCGATTGTTGGGATATTTATAAATAGGCATTAGGATAGAATTTTAGACGTGTAAAGAAATCGATTAAACATATAAAATATTGAGAAAATAATTGTATGCTATTTCAATTTCATACAAACTAATAAAATTTAATATCTGTGTGTAGTGTGGTGAACTGATAATGCGTACCGTATTATATATTTAATTTATATTCATACCCAAAGACTATTTGGCAGATTAATTTTAAACAGAGTATAATAAAAACTAACTTTTTTTATTTTTTTACATACCTAAATTACTTTTGTCATAATATTTATTTTACAAGTTTAAATTGTATTGAAATTTATTTGAATTAATAAAATCAGAATAATATTTAACAACATAAGTCCCGGAACCCCGGGGCATATCCATATTAGCATAATGTTGGAGGTCATTCACCCCGTGTTGCATCATCATTGCTGATCATTGCTTATTACTTTGTTTTGTTTAGGGTTCCGTACCTCAAAAGAAAAAACGGAACCGTTATAGGATCACTCTGTTGTCCGTCCGTCTGTCTGTCTGTCAAGACCCTTTATCTTCGGAACGCGTAGAGGTATCGAGTTGAAATTATAAGTATATACTCAAGTCTACAGTCCCTTGAAGCTGTGAAAACACCTACTCTTGCCTTGACTTGACTCTACATTGACCTCTGGGGTAGTTAACGTAAATGATAATTCGACTATTTTGATAAATGTCAATCATCATGTCAGCCGAAAGACGTCCACTGCTGGACATAGGCCTCCCCCAAGGCTCTCCACTCAGACCGGTCTTGTGCTTCGTGCAAGGTCGTCACTCCATCTTGTTGGAGGCCTACCCACAGCTCGTGTCCCGGTCCGCGGACGCCACTCAAGAACCTTCTGACCCCATCGGCCATCAGTCCTGCGTGCGATGTGCCCCGCCCACTGCCACTTAAGTTTAGCTATTCTTCGGGCTATGTCGGTAACCTTAGTTCTCCTGCGGATATCATCATTTCTGATTCTCTCACGCAGAGAAACCCCGAGCATAGCCCTCTCCATAGCCCTCTGAGTGACCTTGAGCTTTCTTATGAGGCCGATTGTTAGCGCCCACGTCTCGGATCCGTAAGTCATCACTGGCAAATTTCGATACTGAATATAGAAATCGAGGTAATATGGTAATAGACCATGGGACCTTGGTCAGCCGATATGAAAAGCTTTATTATCTAAATATTTTTTTTTTATTTTTTTTTATTATTCTAAACTAATTGCACAGTATAACAGTTAGAAAACCAAGGCACTGTGAAATTGTAGATACTTACAAATATTACTATGGCTCTGTCACCCCGGCACACCTCCGGAGACCCTAGAGCTGGTGCTTACCTCTCTCCCAAAGGATTGGGCTAGCTATCCAGAGAGGTAATGCAGCCGGTGTCATAGGAACCATGCTGTGAGCCGACCTGTTAGAGGGGGGTGTTCTTTTTATAGTGGTGATTATTATTTACATCTTTAATATTTGAGTACCTAGCTTAGTTTTATTTTAATTTAAATAAGTTTAGTTTTAACTTTTAATAATTGTAGTAGCTATATTATATTAAACAAGGTAATATGTATACATAATAATAAGTATGTATGTATGTATGTATGTATGTAAACTCTTTATTGCACAAAAATATACATACATACATACATAAACTCACGCCTTCATTCCCAGAGTGGGGTAGGCAGAGCTAAAGAATTACTAAAAATATAAATATTACAATATAAATATTAAAGTAATGTACAAAGGCGAACTTATCCCTAAATGGGATCTCTTCCAGCTAACCCTGAAGTTAATGAGTAAGGACAATGCATAGGGTTGGACACATAGAAGTTTGCACAAAAAATATCAAAAACAGATGATAATACTAATAATTAGAAGAAAAAAAAAAAAAAAAAACTAAACGAATAAACCAGTAAGTAAATAGTAGCTCCATAGTTTTTAGCACTAAAGTGTGCTACAAGTACCAAAACATCTCGTGATACCGCAATATCGCGTAACAACCAAATTTAATAAATTGCAAAACGCACCTCACTGATTTATTTGCTAAGGTGTATTTTGCACTCATTTAATTTGATATTTATGCGGAATAGCAAAATAAAAAAACAATGTTCTATACCTAGTTATTTGTAAACCGTACCTACTCAACTCATGGTGATTAACAGTCTGGTCGATACTCAGTAAACAACTTGAGGGCTATCTAGTATTTATGGAATGGTGTGTAATTTGCTGTGTTAGCTTGTTTTATAAATGTCCCCTCACTGCACCACGGCCCATTGTTAACTCAATGCACGCATGTCAATTATTGGTATGCCCTTGGGCTTAAATTAAGCTCTAGGCTCTTACTATGGATAAATGGAATACGAGCAAACATTTAAACTAGACGTAGGTTATGGCTCTACAAGTCATGTAAATGTGGAATTTCGTTAATAAGTCTAATGCATTGAGCGCAATTAATTTTTAAAGATTCCATCGAGCAGCAATGTAAAGTGTAATCAATTTAAGTCTCAGTTAATTGCAGGTTAATTGGATTAATCCTGATCGCGCGTCGAATTAATTTGCATGAAACAAAAAACACATTTTGATCATAGTTTTAACACAATTCGATTTGAAGCTTTATAATTACCCTACAAGTTTAAGGCCTAAATTAAGATACAAAACGCTAAGTTAGGTAGCGATTTTCGATCGTAAAATTGTACAGGATTGACTAATGCCCGGCTATATTTAAGAAACGCATCGTTTTCCTTACGGGCAGTAACGTTATGCATCTATCGGGGTTTTCGGTGCGGGAATAATTTAAGAAAGAGTAGATATCAACAGATAGGTAATCTGAGAAAATATCATATTATGCCTAATGACTGACTACCTCTCTGCGAATTGCTTACACTATGATACAAGTTTATTTTAACTCATGTAGTACTTTAGCTTTACTACCAAGGCTATAATGATATGAGATAATAATAAAATTAACGTTAATTAATTACCTGCAGTAGGTAAATGTAGTAGTTGACACGATTTTCAAAATAAACTATTATTGTTTTTTCAATATTTGGAACAGTTCATCTGCGACGTCTTGCTGTAAATATTATCCATTTCAATGAACTGAACGATCTCTCTAAGTCGGCAGTTGTAATAGGAGCATATTTTTTTTTTACGATCGCATTTCTATTTCCTTGTAAAAATTCGTTCATAGTTTTTCGACATTTCTTTTATAAAATACTTTTTTTTGTTGAATTAATTTTTCATTAGGTAGAAACCTAGAGTAAAATTCTGTTTTTTAATCTTTGGCTTATGTCAAACATTCCCGCACCGAAAACCCCGATGTATGGGCCTTATGTATGTCATTTGCTATATGCTATAGCCGTCACGTATTTGAATTGAATATAGTGAACGCACCAATAGACATTTCGCCCAAAACAGAATCGTTAACGGCCTTTGCATTTTAGTATACAGTTGCCCTAGACACGACTAACGCTAACGTAAACGGTTTTTGAAGACTGAAAATGATAACATTTATTGGCGACTAAGGGAATAAAGGCTTGTAGTACTGTTAGGCAATTGGTTTGCTACCTGTCACTAATATACACTGTTAAACATCGTAGCCTAATTGTGCAAATTGTGGTTACAGAGTTATCAAGTTTTTGGTAATTCTGTAGCTCTGCCTACCCCACTCTGGGAATGAAGGAGTGAAGGTATGTATGTATATATTGGCAATAAACACTCGACTACCCTCCATTACGTTAATTCTATAAATTTTCGATAACCATAGTCAATTACGTTCGCCTAATGCTTGAATGTGAAGCGTTTATAGACCAATCATGGTCTGTTTAAAATGTGTTTAAATCCCGATCAATAATATATCTATGACCTGTCTTCGTGGTCGACCTCGTTTAAGTATTCAAGGAACACGAGTAAGTAACTTCGCGGTAAGTTATTGGAACTATTACGTTTAAGTAGTAACGTTATCTATAAAATTCATACTGTCATGTATTGTTATCTATACAATAAAAATGAATCGCTAAATGTGTTGGTAAGCGCAAAACTCGAGAGCGGCTAAACCGATTTGGTTGATTTCTTTTTTGTTGAATTCGTCATTGTTAGGACAAGGTTTGTATGACAGAAAATAATTGGACAATCCACCGGGGAAGTCAGAAATGTGCAGCGGGGCGAAGCCGCTGGAGGGCCGCTAGTTTGAAATAAAGGTATTCTTTTCTTTTCTATGTTTACCGTTTTGATTTTTATCTAGGACCCTTGGGCACTGGTCCCACCGCCGGCTACAGACTATAAGCTACTAGCACTATAAACTACAAAAGAGTGGTCGAGAGGCGAGAAGCGAGCAAAGTTTTGATAGTTTTGACGCTCAGCTATAAAACTGAGTACCGCTGAGCTAGTTTTATAGTCGATAGCTTTTATCGCTGCGGTCAACTAGTAAACAGCGGTCCCACGGCCAGATATTGGCGAGCTCGGCGACCAACTAGTAAAATTATGTACTAGAAACAGTTGACAATCGGCGGGAGGCTAGTAAAAATTCTATGGAATTATAGCTTACTCGCCGGGTGTTGGGAGAGTGTCCTCGCCGGCAGTGTGAACAGCGAGCGATGAACTATAAATATATATCTCTCTCTTTTGTTTACACGGATGCGATTATCTTTTGTTCGTTTCTTGGGCTAGAAAAAAGTCGATAGTTCATATCTCACTCGCCGGCGGTGGGACCAGTGCCTTATAGTTGACCCTTTAGTCGCTAAGAAACTAGAAAGCTTCAAAGCTGTATTTTGGCATAGTTACATTTTAATCCCACTGATAAAGCACTTTTTATTGTATTATTAGCAGAGCCCGTAATTTTCATGCCGATGACATCATTTTGCCGTCACGCTCCATATAGGGTGATCCCAAATAGTTTTATTGTAAATTATTTATCATTAGTCGTGAATCATTTTAATCATGTAAAAATGAATTCAAATAGTACTCTATTTATACGTGGAATAAATGGGTGGATCAACTTTTTGTTGTTGTTATTCTGTCCCGTAAGCCAGGAGACAACAGTGATAGAGTTTCTTAGAAAAAAAAATATATATATTATAACATTTTTTCACACACTTCCCGCACACTCCGGAGAGAGGCCATAAAATAATGGGTGCGTAATTGCCAGTAAAACAGTTTTTTAGTGGACTTATATCCTTTGAAATCATAGTTTTAAAGAGTGACCCAGGAGACGTCACCATGGCAACGAGCTACAAAGAAAAGTTGATTGACTCAAATAATACCTACTTGATACATGAAACGTAAATAAAACTATTTGATTTGTTTTTATACACACATTTTATTAAATGGTATTGTTAACAACACATTACAATAATTACGTAGAAAACAGAATTCCTCTCTAACGTAAAGCACGCCATCCTGCATTAATTTCCATGCAAAGAAAATCTAAGTCATCTTCAAAATCAAATAGTTTTATTTACGCTTCACGTATCAAGAGTTATTATTTACCCGACGTGTAAATAGAGTACTTTTGAAGTCATTTGTACATTATTAAAATGATTGACGACTAATGATTAATAATTTACGATAAAACTATTTGGGATCACCCTATATGGAGCGTGACGTCAAAATGATGTCATCGGCATGAAAATTACGGGCCCTGATTATTAGCTATCGCCCGCGACTACGTCCGCGTGGAAGTCGTTTATCGCTCTGCCCTCCTAAGCTAATACGCAGTAAGTCAGATAAAACTGCTGTAGCAATATCAATCTTATTACTAAGAGAAGAGAACTAAAAATGCTTTATTTATATGGGATACTGCTTATTTGCTTAGGACGGCATCGCTGCTCCCTCGGGAACTGTAAAATCTTCCGAAATATAAACTATCCTATGTTCTATTCCAGGACCTACCCAGTATGTGTGCAGACTCATGGTCACACCAGGTTGTCACACCACTACTATTCGACGGACCCCTGCCTGAGGCAGGGCTCCTATTTCTGAGCGATTTGCCCTTCGGGCATCTAAAGATACCTAACGAACCTAACCTACCTACTTTTGCGGAATAAAAATGATTTCTGTCGAATTTCCGACAAATGCGAATAGCAGTGGTGTGACAATCTGGTGTGACCACGAGTCTGCCCCTATCTGTTCAGCGGTTGAAGACTGAAAGACGGACAAACATACACACTTTCACATTTATTATATTAGTATGGATTAGTATTGATGTTGTCTACATTGTTTTTAACTCGACCGCTATTACTGTTAAGTAAATAAGAGATATCATAACTTTGACAATACGATAGAATATAAAAAAAAATAGGGTAAAGTCACCAGTGATGAGCCAGAGACCAGTAGTCGACCTTATATGAGTGCGAAGTGTGGGAAACATATCTTTCGTACTCTTCCCACTTATGGCAGAGGCCGACTACACGTCTCTGGCTGACCGTTGGTGACTTTACCCTATCCCTTGAAATAAGTTCGTTGCATTGGCGCCACCTTCCACTTTCCTCTAAGCTGATACGCGACGCCTTGTGTTTAACAAATGAAAATAACCGGTTAAAACCGGTTTTAACCGGTTATTTTCATACAGAATCGGTTAATAACCGGTTAAATTGTATTCCTACTTGTGTTCCTTGCCCTAAAACTAGTAGGGTGCGTCATACTAGGCGGGGTTTTTAATACACGTACAGGGTGTCTCCTGGGTAATTACATTAGAACGCTAGCGGGTGAAAGTGTCCGTGAAACCAAGCATACATTTAATTACTTATAACTATTTATTCGATAAAAACTCCCGATGGCGAGGTTTCTATCAGAGAAATGGACAAAGCTATAGCAGTCATACAGCTTTGTCGTTGTAGTTAATCTGTTATGGTATTGTTATGACGTCAGCCGCCAGTAATGTCAAGTAAATAAGTTAATGCCAGGTTTAAAATTAATAATTTTTATTTGCATTCAAAGAAGGATAAAATCAAATGTATATAACGTAACTAATGGACTTATTAAACATAGCGTTATTATTAATTTTCGATTGGTTTTCCGGGCTTTCCGCACTTGTAACAAAATGTACTATAAACTTATAACAACGCTTCTGTTTTGTCGCAGGTTAAAAACAATACTTCGCAATCAATATTTTCGCTACTAGTTTGTATTTAACGTGACACGTTAGTAGTTAAGCGATTTTACACAACTCGCTTGTAAACTTGACGAATTGATTATAAACCTGCCGGTTTAAGTTGTCTCGTCAGAGTGGCGTACATTTTTAATATGGAAGATTTACCTGCCGAGTGAGCTCGCTCGTGATACCGCTTACCCTATCGACCGTTAAACGGAGCCGTTTTTAAAAGTAGGTAGGTAGGCCTCAGGGCGTCTCTTCTAGGCTGTAATAACCATATCGAATTTGACTTGTTATGGAATTGTTTTGCACTCGGCTTACATTACTATCCAGTAAATAAGAGCTAACAAAACGTGGACAATACGGAAACACGTCATAAACAATAAGATTTTGCCTTGTGAAATCTCAGCCCTGTTCTCCATCTAATCTGTAACAATGGGTATGCCCTGAGCGAAAAACTACAATTTGCACTACCTGTATATACAGGATGGAACAAAACGAGGGACTAAACTGAAAGGATAGTGTTATCTAAGTGATCTACAATCGATTTATTATAACTGTAAAGCTGGACTTAAAAGTAAAACAAAATGATTAAAATTAATCAATTTAATATCAGTGACAACCCTACTACTACTAGTTTATTATTATTTATTTATTTAAACTTATTTGTACAAAATACAATAAGGTACAAATGGCGGACTTAATGCCCAATGGCATTCTCTACCAGTCAACCAGTAGGCGAAACAGAAAAAGAAGATCGGTGCGAAGAAAAAAAAAAGCGTTGAAAAAAATAAACTGTTTAAATAAAATATATACAAGATACGGGTATATAAGATATAAATATATGTAAATACATAACATAAATATAATAATACATATTAAATATATAAATAAACAGATATGGCGATGTGTATTAAATCGATTTACGACTGCGCTTGTTCCAGCAGATGCTTATGAAGCATCCGCTTGAAAGCTAACTTGCTTGGGGCTTGTCTGATGCTCAGTGGGAGCTCATTCCAGAGACGGATCGCCCTAAGGGCAAACGAATTAGTCATAAAACCAGTATGGTGGGGAGGAATAGAAAGTTTGAGAGTACGAGAGGAACGCAATTCACAGCCTGGGGGGTATTAAAATTAAATTTACATTTAAGATATATAGTAGAAGGCTCCAACAGGATAGAAAAAAGAGTACATAATATTCGAAGAGATCTGCGGTGACGTATAGGAAGCCAGTTCAGCTGACGCCGAAAAGAATAAACATGGTCATATTTATACTAGTTCATAGTACATTGTGTATTAAGGTCGGTAAGTAAGGAGTTACGATCGAGGCTCTAGTAGAGAAGTTTAAATAACATTTTAAGACAATTTTTCAATTGCGTGTAAACTCTTTGCTTGAACATGCATGACCTGTGAGCTGTGCTATAAATTTAAAAAAAATTACTTACCGACCTTGGGTTTCATGGTAAAAAGAAAGGTCGAGGGTTTTATATGGGGCATTGCGGCCAAGTTAACCTGTATGTTTAGATACTGTTTACGTGCAAGTGTGATGAAAAAGTTATTTACATTTTAAATTGACACGTGTCATCAACTTCATACTACTATCTAGGATATACTAGGGCTGCTGATGTGCAGATTTTGCAGTAATGCTTAACAAGCTGTATCTCTAATGGCCCCTCTACACGTTGGCGGATCATGGGCGTGCGTGAAGGACGGAGCAATACGTAAGAGTGAGCAACATATTCTTGCATCTTACTCTTACGTGTTGCTCCGTCCCTTACGCACGCCCATGATTAGCCAACGTGTAGAGGGGCCATAAATGGTTAGAAATATTAATATAGTTAATTGGTGAAAAATAAAGTACAACACCTAAAAAGGTGCCCACATTTAGCTACTAAGGGGGAGTACTTTTCCACTTATCTCTACTGATAAAATAATTCAGGAAATTGATATCATCGCATTGAAAAATATGAGGTAGGTTTAGGTTATGTTAGTTTTGCAGCAGGCCCGGAGGGCCAAACTATCCAGAAATAGGAGCTCGACTTTCTGTGAAAGTGTATATAATGCGAATAAATCGATTTTTTTAAGGTACCATAATAAATGATTTTTCTACGTACTTGTACTTTGTCTTAGTAGAAATGTGTGGAAATAAAACATCATTGTATCCCACCTAGTAGCTAAATGTGGAAAAAAAATCCTTTCTTCCCTACCAGGAGGGATAGACCAGTAGGGATATGTGGAACAGGGGAAAAATCCCCTTTTTCTTTAAAGTCCCTCGTTTCGTTCCACCGGGTATAGAATGCAATAGCTCTATAAAGAGTTTTGGGTTAGCTTAAGAGCGTATTAGAGCGAGTCAAGAGCTAGTTTTAAAAGCTATAGCACTGTACATATATTGTTTTTACTGACTGCTATTATTATATTGATGTCGCATATTGTCATTTCTCAACGTTTATGGAATATTTTGGCTCCCTCTATGATGAACTTACGATAATTACAGCACTTAAATTCGATTTGTGCCCAAGTCGCGCTGAGTAAACGTTTGCATACCCTTTTCTCAGCTAACGCCATCTAGTAAGATCTTGTTCAAATTCAAAATTCAAAATATTTATTCAGTAAATTGGCTACATGCGGGCTCTTTTACACGTCGGAAATGTACAGTGAATCTACCAGCGCTTCGGACAAGACCATCATTGCGTAGAAGAAGCGCCGCAAGAAGCTCCAGCAGAAGGTCATGGAACATGTCCTCGAATAGAATACGCGTCAGTTTTGCTCGTTGATGTATTTGTTTAGTCGTCTCAATTAACTTACCGATGGTAACTGGAACGGACCGAGTAAGAAGATAACGTGCTGTTTTAACAAAAATCGATGCCGCATGTTTGTTTTGTGTTGCGCTTGTCATTTTTCACCAGTATCGGTCTGAGATGCACTGAAAACTAATTTGATAAGCAATAATCATGCTGTATTGTTTAGAGATCGGATAATCGAGATATATTTTATATGTTTTCACGTTTTACTGCTGTGGTTGCGTGTTATGAAAGCGGATTTTTATTAAGTGAATTGATCGGCGAATCAGCTATTTGCTTCGAAAATGAGTTAGTATTTGCATACTCATTACTCGTACTCATTAATTTATAATATAAACTTTAACACTTCAAGTTACTTTCACGATAACTTTAAAAAACTGTACATTTTGAACAGCAATAGAAAGCGTGTTGTTTTTTATCTGAATATGTTTTAACAAATATAAAAAAATTAGAAAGTGAAATAATAGAGTATTTTTATTTTAGTTGTACAATTATAGATTTAACCCTGAAAAAAAACAACAAATACTAAAAAGTAGTCAAGTGTGAGTTGGGCTCACACTGTTTCGATGCGAAATCGAATCCAAATCGATATATAATAATACATAGTTTTTTTTTTTTGTTTAATTACCTACTTACCTATATTTAATTTTAATTTGACATTTGGAGACTCTTTACATCTCCGGAATTGTATTATTATTTTAACCTGACATTTTTATTAATTTAATTATTATAACTACTGGGACCGGTACATCCCTGTGACATTTAAATTAGATAGCTTAAGTTTAGTATTGTAATAAGTTATTTATTTAAAAAAATGCCTTACTGTTGAGTTTCTTGCGGCGCTTCTTCTCAACAATGGTCTCTTGAAGCGCTGGTAGATGGTAGATTCAGACTTGTAAAAGTGCCTACAGGGCCTACTTACAGAATAAATGATTTTGAATTTGACATACAGCGGCGGTACGGAACTCTCAGTGCGCGAGTCCAACTCACATTTGACCGATTTATTAATACAATATCCGGATACCTAATACTAAACAACACAATATCATTATGCAGTGGAGACCATGGGACCTTGGTCAGCCGATATGAAAAGCTTTATGAAAGCTCTGTCATCCCGGCTCATAGACACCTCCGGAGATCCTAGAGCTGGTGCTTACCTCTCACAGAGGATTGGGCTAGCTATTCAGAGAGGTAATGCAGCCAGTGTCATAGGAACTATGCCGTGAGCGGACCTGCTCCGGGGGGTGTTTTTTTAAAGTGGTGATTATTATTTTACATCCTTAATATTTGAGTAGCTTAGTTTTATTTTAATTTAAACAAGTTTAGTTTACCTTACTTAACCTTACTTACACCTTACTTACATACATACATAAGCTCACGCCTTCATTCCCAGAATGGGGTAGGCAGAGCTACAGAATTACCAAGCACTCTTAAATAAGTTGTTGATAATTCTGTTACCACGTTTTGCACAATCAGGCTAAGATGTTTACCAGTGTATTAGTGACAAGTTGCAAGCCCATCGCCTAAGAGTACTAGAATCCTTTATTATTCCCTTAGTCGCCTCTTACAACATCCACGAGAAGACATGGAGTGGCACTATTCTAACCCGGTGACCACACAGGTTTATTCGTTTGTTTACTAATCAAATTTGTAGCATGCATTTGTTTTATGTAACCGGATACCATTTGTAGGTCATATATAGGTGGATTTGGTTGATTTCGCCAGTTTACACATCGGTGGTACCAAATTTCCTACATTACTTCTCTGGTTGCAGTTTCAATACACTTTTAATATTAATTCACTTCAGACGGACAATTTGACTGAATTGAATTTATTGATACTTGTGGGAGGACCTTGTGCAGGGTCCGTCCGGGTTGGTACCACCATCTTATCCATTAACCTACCGCCAAGCAGCAGTGTTTGCATTGTTGTGTTCCGGTTTGGGGATAGGACAGCCGGTGAAATGACTAGCATAGAGGCATTCCATCTTAGTCCTTAGGGTTGGAAGTGCACTTTCAGTCTTGTGAATGCGAATGTCTATGGGTCACAGTTTCCATTTACCATCAGGTGGCCTGTGTGCTCAATTTTATTGCCTTCCTATGCCATAAAATAATCGTAAGTTGTCCCGTGTGTTTTTATTTTGACTGCAATTTTCATCGACGAAGCAGTTCAGCATAAGGGGTAAGTAACTTATCAAGAAATAGTACATTATTGCCAAGGAGCGGAAAGTAAGGGATTTCCTGACAAGGTGGTTAGCAAATACGAGTTAGGAAATCCTCGTTTCCGCCGAGGCATGTATAATGCTTTACTCAAACAATGCGAGGAAATGATACAAATATATGATTATGATAAGGATTTGAAAAAAAAAATTTACATATTCGGAGAGAATGTTTGATTGAAAACTTCGAGTGTTAGTTAAGATAGTTCCACGCACGACGAGCCGCCGCCGCACCACACGCCCCCTCCCACGAGTTGGGTGTACAGGATTTTTTTCATGGTCCTTTTGATATTATCCGCAATAGAGAGCACTTTTAAAAAACAATATGGACATGGACGGAAAGTGTTTTCATATCATTATTTTACTCCTAAGAGTAAAATGAGGCAAATTCCGTCCTTGTCTTTCCATCGGAAAACCGTTCTTTCCAAGCATGTTTGAAAAGAATCATTAAACAAGTTCAAAATCGATAAAATTGCAATTTTTTTTACAGGATCCCGTGCTTAGGTTCTAGCGCCATCATCAGACCCTGGATACTATCTATAATGAGCAGGATTTGGAGTTTTCATAGCACGGTAAGACTAAAGCAATATATGGAGCTGACATTCAAATTAAATTCGCGACATATGCATACTCATACTCAATTGCTTATTGCATTCTACAACTTAATTATCTATGTATATAAAAAGACGGTAGTTTTATATATTTTATTTAATAATCGTCTCAATAAAACATATTTGAGCCTTTTGGGGTCGAAACTTTAAGACCATGGGGACCAGGAGCACATCGTATTTTAAAAAACGTAATAGTTATTCTTTAAAATTCTTTATGTGCTTTCATTTAGGATATTTTTCATATTTTTAGTATTTGTCGTGTGGTTGCTGGCTTAGAATTGTGCCACTCCATGTCTTCCCGTGGAAGTCGTAAGAGGCGACTAAGGGAATAAAGGCTTGTAGTACTGTTAGGCGATGGGCTTGCTACCTGTCACTAATATACACTGTCAAACATCTTAGCCTAATTGTGCAAATTGTGGTTACAGAGTTATCAACAAGTTTTTGGAGTTGTTGGTAATTCTGTAGATCTGCCTACCCCACTGTGGGAATGAAGGCGTGAAGGTATGTATGTATGTATGTAGTATTTGTAGTTTTGGCTGTAGTGTGGGGGACACTTGACTCTAACAAACATTACACTTTAAATCTTAGTATTTCATGAAAGAAACCCTTAATCCAAAAATAAAAACGAAACTGCAATATTTTTTAAAGACCTCTATCCAACGACCCCCCCACAGCGTGGGGTAGATGGGAATAATATACATCTCCACGTTATGTGTAGGGTGAAGGGAGGTATATAAAAAATATTATTTTCAAGATTTTGTTTTGCCCCTTTTTCGGTGTGACTAATCTGACTACATGCATACATACATACATACATACCTTCACGCCTTCATTCCCAGAGTGGGGTAGGCAGAGCTACAGAATTACCAAGCACTCTTAAATAAGTTGTTGATAATTCTGTTACCACGTTTTGCACAATCAGGCTAAGATGTTTACCAGTGTATTAGTGACAAGTTGCAAGCCCATCGCCTTAGAGTACTGGAATCCTTTATTATTCCATTAGTTGCCTCTTACAACATCCACGAGAAGACATGGAGTGGCACTATTCTAACCCGGTGACCACACAGGTTTATTCGTTTGTTTACTAATCAAATTTGTAGCATGCATTTGTTTTATGTAACCGGATACCATTTGTAGGTCTTATATAGGTGGATTTTGTTGATTTCGCCAGTTTACACATCGGTGGTACCAAATTTCCTACATTACTTCTCTGGTTGCGGTTTCAATACACTTTTAATATTAATTCGCTTCTATCAATTCCAAATTATTTGATCTGAAATTTGCTAACGTAGGTGGCGCTTCTTGTCTATGCTTAGACCGTAGTTATTAAAGGAGTTAATATTTATCACACACACACACATCTTTAAATGTTGCTTTTAGTCGCACTTTTATTTTCTACATGTACATTATGACAAAAGGTTTCATAAATCAAACAAAACAGGACCTTATAATGTTTATTGATTAAATGCGATTACATGCCTTATGTAGGTTATAATAGACTACATGTCTACACTTATTTAACTTTAACTACAGTCTACATTTTACTTCTGTGTTCTTCAATTGTGAAGCAGACCCTTACTCTAATATAATATTACTACATACTACAAATCTTGATAATTCTAAGTCTTATATAATTTTACTATTCACTAAAATTCTTAACCATTCTAAGTCTGATATAATTTTACTACTCACTAAAAATCTTAATCATTCTAACCTCCTGTTTCATAATCAATCACAAGTAAAGCTTATTTGACACGTAAATTGAGCCCTATCTCTTTCTTGCCCTTGCAATTAGACAAGGAGAGATCCAACTTTAAATGACAGATAAATTTACTTGTAGATTGTTAACAGGCCTTGATCTAATATAATTTTACTACTCACTACAAATCTACTAAATGTTAATTAACCTACATGAATCAATCTAAATTAGATTAAAATTTATTTCTAATTCTACTCGTTATTAATCTTAGTTCTTGACTTAGTTCTCTGTTGCACAAACGATAGTTTGATTTTAATGTCGCGTTAAGACACATGCTGTCACTTTGGATCGAAAGACGTGATATATGAAAGCACTCATAAAGTTCACGCAAAGTGACTGACTATGTCTTAAAAGGGTATTAGCTATTACTTATTTTTTGCGCATCTGAGTTCTAAACTTCTTCATAGGTTTCGTTTGCTTTGTTACTGTGCTAATTCCAACGGTACTAAGGGACATGGTCAACTAACTGAAGAGTATGACTAAATGTGGGTCATAATTGGGATTCCAACTTAATTCTATTTCTTATTATCTAAAAGACTACTTATATTAGAATGTTCTACGCCTTACTGTAGTCCTTTTATTTCAAATATACTATGTAATAAAATATACCATATTTATTTAATTTTCAATCAATGCACAAAACCACATTGAAACAAGGTTAAAAAATATGATTTACATATTTTAACAGTCGTCGTAACGTGGGGGCTCGTTGCACACTGATTTTTATGCCTTTGGAAAGCCCGTGTTATTCTGTGGTCAACAAAAACCAAATTGATCGGGCTACAGCCGTACCTTTGAAAAATAAGAAAAGAAAATAGTTAGTAGCGTTTGCATCTCGGCTTGGGCCCCAGTCAGTTATTTTATATAATGAAAGCGGTCGGGCCACACGTGTGTGTGTAGATGCACGACCACGCTCTCACTCATACTCATAGCCCCTCTCCACGATCGCCTACCATGGCCCGGCGTAAGAGACGCACTGTCATCCTGCCAGTGTATCTCACTCTTACGCATTACTCTGTCCGTAGCGCTGGCCTACGATAGGCGATCGTGTAGGGGGCCATGAGTGCGTAGCGGTTGTCGTTGCTACGCGTCGCCGATGGTCCTCCGGGTTAGGAGGCGTGTGCGTGTGTGTGTTTGTGTGTGTGCGCGCGCGTGTGTGTGAGTGTGTGGAGATTGTTGAGTGTATGTGTGTGTGTGTGGGTGGGTGTGAGTGTATATGTGGAGTTTGTGGAAGATGTGTGTGTGTGCGTGTGTGGAGTTTGTGGAGTGTGTGTGTGTGCGCGCATTATACAACTACAAGTATGGCAACTTTCGTGAGATAAAACAACTGAATCCAAGAATGTATCGAGGGCCTGTTCCTCGTACCAGTGCGTAATTTTTTTATTTTATTCCATTGAAATAAGGTTCGTAAATTTAGAAATATCTTTTGCGTTGGTTGTGCGTTCCAACCAGCAGCCAGCTGCGCTGCGGTATTTACGCATTTTCAAGTACGGAGTGTTGTTTGTGTTTTTTTTTAATGTTTTTATAAGAATAGCTATGAGGCTTTCCAACGGGAATTAATATTATTGTAATACTAAGAATGAGTATAATAACTCCTAATTATTTATTTCTATTAGAAATTTGAACATGCCGCTATTAAAATCTGCATTTGTAACAAATAAAATTCTGTACTATCTAAAATACACTCTTTAAACTCTGAATTTAATTCTCAACATATTATTAAAATATCTATTTGCAACGACTCAAAAATATTCTTTAGTTAAATATCAATTTGAGGATACTTTTTTTTGGATTTTTTTATTTGCCTTCGTTACATTATTTAAAGGTGCTAAAGCATTAGGCGGTATCGGTGTCAGGGAGTCGAGGCCATGTCCTTTTTAGTTGCCGTCTTTAGCCTTCATGAAGTACGTGAGGAAGTCAATAGGAAGAGGGAATACGATCGTGGAGTTTTTCTCGGCCGAGATGGTGTTCAATGTCTGTGAAAAAAATGATTATTAAACATTTTTCCAACACAACACAATAGAATTTACGCCCACACCAATGCTTAAAAAATGGTGACGGTACAGAATCGCAGTGACGCGTCGTATCCGTACCGTTTTTGACGCATGCCCTCCACACCGATGCTTAACGGTGCGTATATTAGGGTACGTCAAAAACGACGCCATGTTGTTACTATGACCCCTTCTTTTGTTCACGCAACGACACCGTTTTTTGAGCAGCGGTGTGGGGAGCGTGCGTCAAAAACGGTACGCATACGATGCGTCACTGCGATTCCGTACCGACACCGTTTTTTAAGCATTGGTGTGGGCGTACCTTTAACATTGTAAAGTCAACCCCCATATTGCATGACCTGAAACCGTGTAAGGCCCAACGTCCTAAATTTAGGACATTTGTCAAAGCGACATTTTGACTTTACAGGGTTGGGCAGATTAAGTGTCCTAGTTGTGTATGGCTTTTTTACTTAAATATAACTTAACTTCTTATTCACTTCGTATTTTTTTTTTGTTGACAATTTAATCTTCTTTATGATTTCTACACGTCAGCTTGATATATTTTGTTTTTATATTGTTTTCAACAATGGACGCGAAACGCCAGCTCGTGTGTGATTTGTACCAGAAAAAATATCGACCGTGTGAGATATTGAAGACGCTGAAACATTTAAATATCAATATAAGGTTTATATCGCGGACCGTCAAGCGATTCAAAGAAACGGGATCTTCACAAATCAGGCCCAAACCTGGGAGAAAGCCATCTGTTCGCACAAAAAACATCATTAAAAATATTCGTGAGCGTATTAGACGAAATCCAGCTCGAAGTGCAAGCAAACTTGCTAAAGATATGAAAATATCCCGTCGAACAATGAGTCGTATTTTAAAATATGATCTTGGGCTAAAGGCCTACAAAAAACAAAAAATTCATGGCTTAACAGATGCCCAGAAAAAAGCTAGAGTGAAAAAATGTAGGGAATTGCTAGCTTGGCACGACGGCGATGATATTATTTTTTCCGATGAAAAGATGTTCCAGTTACAAGACAGTCACAACCAACAAAACGATCGTGTCTATGGTGCTTCATTGAAGGATATTCCTGTGGACAAATTAGCCGTACAACGGGTTCCAGAGTGCATCAGCTGTCATGGTATGGGGTGCGATATCGCCTAGAGGCAAGTTACCGCTGCTGTTTATTGATCGAGGTGTCAAAATTAACCAAGACTATTACATCCAGAACGTGTTACAGGGTCATTTGCTAGAAAATGCTCAAAAATTATATGGAAACGACTATTACTGCTTCCAACAAGATAGTGCCCCATCTCACAAAGCTAAACGCACTCAAGACTGGTGTAGAACAAATTTGACAGATTTTATACCTTGGCAAGAATGGCCTGTATCATCGCCGGATTTGAATGCTTTGGACTTTTCGATACGGGTTACATGCTGAGCAAGATTGGGAGCACACGGCATGAATCTAAACTCATTCAAGCATCGATTAGTCAAGATATGGGATGAAATACCAGACGAGGTAGTGCGTGCCGCGTGCAATGCATTCTATGGAAGAATGCGTCAAGTTATTAAAGCTGATGGCGAGCGATTTGAACTTATGAATTAGTTTTTTTAAGTATAGAGTACGCTAAAAATAAAATGGTGATAAATTTAAAAAAAATCTGTCTTGTTTTAATTTTATGGCTCTTTTTAACTAGGACACTTAATCTGCCCAACCCTGTAGTTGACCGTCACAAGATTATTTTCCGAATTGACGAAATTTGACGTGGGCCTTACGAGATTAATGGGGAATATTCAATAAGAGGGCCATTTGCAACGTTAAAAGATGGCGGACGTGTAATTTGTTTTAGACTTTAATTTTTGGGTAATTAGGTGTTCAAAGTTCTTTTCTGATAGTGATTTGTACTTTTTATGCCTTTGTGTCGCACAGTGATTGAAGACTTGGACTTATTTCGTGTATCTGGCATCTTCCTTCTCGTTTCAAGTGGACTCGCAGTGGTGCAGAGGTTAAAACTATTTTGACCTCTGACCTACAAATCACCGTACAACGTTGCCCCCAATCTTCCTAGAGAAGATTGGATTGTGTTTTATTGCTATATTGATTTATACTCATATAAACCTTGACACTGGCGAAATCACTTAACGTGGAAACGCCATAATATCCCTGCGGTAGTAGCTGTTCAAGTCGCCGCGGGGGCAAAAAAAAATGATTTTTATAACAAACAGTTAAGAAAGAACTTTTGAATAGCTTTAAAAATAATCAAGATATAAGCTGTTGTTTGTTCCTATCTCTTTCTAGCAAAATACAATTTAACAAAGAGATTATATGATCGACCTGTCACAGTGCATCGGATCTCTCTGTCTAATAGCTGTTTAATTACCAGTTTAAAATGCTTGCATCATTTTTGGTGTTCTCTTTTACGGTATTTTTATATTTTATTGAGAAAAAATATTTATATTTTTTGTTTTATTTTAAATGATCCATGCATTTTCCATATTGCAAACGGACTGGGAGCCCCGGTATTGTTTAATCAGTATCAAAGCTTCATCATTGATCGGTGACTGACACGCTTGCCTATTAAACGTCAACAGGCGGGGAATGGATCTGTTAACTTCCTGCCGCTTTCACTCCTGTCCTGTCAGAGCTTAGCTACCGGAACAGTGATCTTATTTCGACCAAACAATAATACATATTGTTTTAGTATCTAAAACAACATTTTACTTTTAAAAAGTACAAATATTGATAAATGATAGTAATAACGAGATGACCAAGTCACAATCGAAGTCTAAAACGGGAACAATACAAGAACAAAACCACCAAAACTCAGATACAAATAACTGGACCGATAGTTGCAGGACATTAAGCTAAAAAAAATACACCCTGTACCCTGTGTAGAATTAGATGAACTTACCTGAAGGTAACGCAGCTGCAGAGCAGCAGGGCTGTCGCCGATGACCTCGGAGGCCTCACGCAAGGCCCGCGAGGCCTTCTGCTCTCCCTCTGCAGCAATGACCTTGGCGCGGGCCTCTCGAGCTGCCTCGGCCTCAGCAGCCATAGCGCGCTGCAGCTGCACCGGCAGACGCACGTCTTTGCTGCAATTTAATCGCAATCACTAGTGGGCTGACGGATGCAAATTACGTCAAAATAGGCTAAAGCCAGACGAGCGTATTTTTTGAGTTGTGAGTCGCGTAATTTCTGCTTCTCCATTCAGTTTCATAGTAGTAGTAGTAGTAGTATGATGAATGGAGGAGCAGAAATTACGCGACTCACAACTGACAGATTACGCTGGTGTGGCTTCACCCATAATTTCGAACGATATTCGTAATATGGATATGACTATAATTGATTTAAAGAAAAAGAGAATATCATTGCAAAAACGTTACTTATAGAGTTTTATTGTTGAAGAAAATAATATTTTATTTTCTATATTAGGTATTGTAAGTCAGTTGCTTTTATAGTTAACTATCCATTTATATAGGGAAAAAGACCTCAGTACATCTACAGACGTAAGAAAGGCGTATTCGTAAAGTGATACTTCACTGCATATATTTTCATACATAAATAGATCTCAAAATTTTATAAAAGGCTTATCCACCACGCTTTCGTCTCCATATTGCATCCGTCAGCCGTGCTTTAATAATCACACCGTAGCTTACCTAAGCTGAAAGTTTGCTTTGACCTTTACCTTTAAGTGTAACATTAGAATTTGTGACAAAGGGTGATATAATGGATTATTATAAATATGCACAAAAATGCATAATTATATTTAAGCCGCCTTAAATCTAAGCGACAGACGATGAGTGTCTTAATAGGACATAATATGAGTGCTAATAAACGATTTTACTAATAGATAGAAAGCCTTTTAATGGAAGCCCGTTGTTTCCCGTACGTACTTTAGCGGCATTTTTTATAACGCTGGTAATTTTCTGAATTTCTTATATATTTTATGACAAAAAAATGGCAGGCAAATCAGAACCGGTAGTTTGATAAGGGCGATTCGATTATACATGGTGGTGGTGACGGAATCCTCCGTTTTACATATGAGGATACAAGTGTTAGCAACACTGAAAAAAAGTTGCATTGTGCAAACAGCTTAATGGACGGTATTGTTTGAAAAAGAACAATGGAATGGATGGACTGATGATAGAACAAAAACTATTTTGTAGGCTTCTGTCTACAGCAAAATTATTAAAAGATTGCATTGTAATGCAATACAATCAATTGCCCAAAAACTATTAACAACAATAAACACAATTACAAACACCCTCAAAAGTATGAACACGCTGTAGCATTCAACGTAACGGTTGAAAAATAGACAAGCGATATTACAAGAAATAAGAATGCAAAGTCAATTATTATTTATGCAACGGATCCGTTTTCCAATTGAAGTAGAACGCGCTTGAACAAAGCCGCGTAAAGGATGCTCTAGAATATTATTTATGCAGCTCAAACAGTTTGCTCTAAATTAAGTGAAAAAGTAAATGCGAGTTTGTTTTATGTCGTTCTGATGCGGAGTCAGTTGAAGCTACTTTATATTCAAATGGTATCGTTTAAATCACCAGCAGCGATTGTTAAAAATCAGGTGGTTGTGTTTTGTTTTAATCTGGCGCCCCCGATTTTTTTTCCGCCAACTTATTATAACGGGTCAATGATTTACTTTCAACACGAGGTTTGCAAAGTATGACAATGTCCATTAAAATATAATGTCAAAGTAAAGTTTAATGTTAAAATAAATGTAAAATTATTTGAAAATTTTGAATTGGAATATAAAACAGGCAATCAAGGCCGTAAACACTTTACATTGAAATTATAAATGTTGGATAAGACAACTACGAAGTTATAGCCGATCGTCTATCAATCAGGTACGTTACCATGTCATGCCATAACCTATTTTTGTGTCACGACACGAACAGTTGCGATCGATTTGTGTCAATATTCCGTTTGAACTATAATGACGTTGTTAGAGCCTATTCGCAATGCTAAGTAATTAGTGTACGTTAAGTGTTACTGTGGGACGGTGTTTTTTTGTAAATTAGATCATTATGTAGTCAAAAAATTAAGAATTAAAAAGTCAAAGTCAAACATGGCAGCTAATAAGTAGGCAGCGTCGGTGGATTGGTTTGTTAATTAAGTCGTCGAGTCGGGATCGGAACATACAGAGTTCAAATCCCGATGACCCTAGCTTTATCTGGAGCTCCTATTTTATTTACTCAGTGTCTGTATATAAACCTTTACTCTACATTTTATTTCAAAGTTGTAGTTTAAAGGTTTCTTGTGATTAAGTTCGACTTTACTTCTAAAACAATTAGTTTGCACCGGCGGCAATATCATATCCTTAGCTATTTCTCTATTAAAGGTTGTCTGAGAGCTATTAAGCTTCAAAACTGCTGTATACCTGTAATTAAAATGTTTCTGTTCCTTTTTTTTGGTGTTGACATTACTACTTTGTATTGTATTATATGACTTACCTATCTGATAAAATGAGGAAGTATATCGCCGGCAATATTGCTCAGAGTGGGAACCGGAAACTTGCCTTGCTTGGCAGTATTCCGGGAATTTGGGAAATTGACAACGACACTTAACTAGTCTCGACGTCAGTAATTACTCGGTACGCTACTCTGCTACTGCCATTTCCCTATCATTTGGTGTAACAAAAGCAATCACATGGTGCATTTAAATGAAATGAAGTCTTATGCTCATCTAGTTGAGGTCAATTTTGAGGTGCATAATGCAAGCAGAAAATTAACTTACATCTCCACTCTTTCCACCTTGATTCCCCAAGATTCCGTGGCTTCATCCAGTAAGATTTGCATGTTTCCTGAGATAGTCTCGCGTTCGCTGAGGATCTCGTGCAGGTGACGAGTTCCCATGGTGTTCCTCAAGGTCGTTTGTGCAAGGAGCCTTAACAAATAGGTTTGCAATGAAGATCGTGCAATTCCAGAAGGTGTCTTTGCGGGTCAGTGTTTTGATTTGTCGAACGTAGTAGAACTTAGGCCCGTTTGCACGTAAATGTTAACCCCAGGGTAACACTAGGTTAATAGGATAATTCGTTAAAATTTACAGTTCTCATATGAATCTGACATTCGTTAACCTAGGGTTAAATTGATGTTCAAGCGGGCCTTAAGTGGCTTGCCAACGGATGTCTTTGTATAGTCCGCATATCCGAGGAATCTAAAGACAAGCTGATGACAGGATTTAGTGCAGTGATTTAGACAAAATTACTTTAATGATATAGTCAACTAAGGCTTTATAAGGCCAGGTTTTGTACTGGGAGAGGCGGGGTAGTTCTTCCCTGTTATATCTATGCGTATAGCGGGGGTAGGTAAAGGTACGCGTCAATGAAACACGACGATCCAGTACTGACTGACGTTTATTAGCAAGTAATGCTATCGATAATACATAACATTCCCAACCCCCGATTCCTCGGAGCTCACACCTGACCAATTGGGTTCAATTTGCAGGAAAATCATTTCATTGATATAAAACGTTTTTCCCCAAGCTATACAGCCTAGAGTCCCTAGACGGATATTGGTGGATCAACTCAGACGGACACCTCATGAATGGATCTTAAGAAGCATCCAAACTCACAGGAAACGGGTCTAAAATATACCTAACGCCGCTTCCTGACGTGGCGGTATGCTTGCAGTAAAACATACTGTCGGTATAAATGCTGCGCTATGATTGGTGGATGCCACTAGTTGCCTAGCAACCCTTACGGATTGCGTGTTTTGAAAGCATACCGCCAAGTCTGGAAGCGGCTTTAGTCTTCTATCCTAGATCGATGCATTTCTGAAAATAACTTACCGGGTGGAGTGATGTGCATTTTCGACGTTGGTGATGGAGACAGTTGCGTTGCTGACGCGGTAGTAAACCACTGCATCAACAGACACGGTGACGGAGTCTTTGGTAAGCACCTAAAGGAAAAAATAAAATTTCGTGTACAAATAAATGAACAACGACAAAATAAACAAATATTTAGAACACACTTGTTTTCTATATTATAGTTGTAGTGTCTGTTGACTTTATCACACACAGTGCTGCTTCTTTTAATACCTGAAACTTGGCGTGTTTTACCACTTTACTATACGGCCACTGGAGTTTATTTTTTAAAGGTTATATTTACTATCACCGTGTATATGATTGTCTGTCTTAGATCCCTCGCCAAACTTGTATAAAGACACAAGTTGCTTGCGACTAGGAGCGTAAAGCGGTCGATCATTAACATACATCGGGGTTTTTGGTACGGGAATGATTTAAGAAAGAGTAGATATCAACAGATAGGTAATCTGAGAAAATATCATATTATGCCTAATGACTAACTACCTCTCTGCGAATTGCTTACACTATGATACAAGTTTATTTTAACTCATGTAGTACTTTAGCTTTACTACCAAGGCTATAATTATATGAGATAATAATAAAATTAAAGTTAATTAATTACCTGCAGTAGGTAAATTTAGTAGTTGACACGATTTTCAAAATAAACTATTAATGTTTTTTCAATATTTGGAACAGTTCATCTGCGACGTCTTGCTGTAAATATTATCCATTTCAATGAACTGAACGATCTCTCTAAGTCGGCAGTTGTAATAGGTAAGAGCATATTTAATTTTTTTCGATCGCATTTCTATTTCCTTGTAAAAATTCGTTCATAGTTTCTCGACATTTCTTTTATAAAATACTTTTTTTTGTTGAATTAATTTTTCATTAGGTAGAAACCTAGAGTAAAATTCTGTTTTTTAATCTTTGGCTTATGTCAAACATTCCCGCTCCGAAACCCTGATGTATGATCATTAAGTTCAACAACTTTAGGGCACAGAATATACAAATAGGTACATAAGGAAATCTTCCTAGCAAAATGTTTTTTGGTACGTCAAACGTAACTATGCTTTCCATACAAAAATCCAGCCCATGCAAAACTCCCTTTGATGTTAGCCGACATAACCAGCTAAAAAAAATACATTCTCCTCTCATGTGACATCTGGGTATGACTACAGTTACTTTAGGATAAAGTTTCAATGTATAATAATATAATTAATAGTTTAATTTAAAGTTTATTACACAATAAAAGAAAATTATTAGTGGACTTAATTTTCTTGTAATTCTCTACCAGTATAACTGTCCAAAGAGACAAGTCAAAAGTTGGTGCTTACTTTGAAGAAACCAGCTAAATAAATATTATAGAATGTCGTTATACTGTTACAATACTATCATACAATGATCTATGCTAATATTATAAACAGAGAGTGTAAATTTTGTGTTTGCGTCTATCCGACAGGTAATTCAAAAAACAAACAAACGTATGTAAAATTAAATCTTTTACTATTTTAGAGGGTCGACAAACAACAGATACATCCACTTTTGGACCTTATTACAATGCAATAAGGTGAAAAAATGGATACATCTCTTTGTAGTCGACTGGACATGAGACCGGATGGAAACACGAGTAAGATAAATTTTCTTGTTAAGAGCAAGCGAGCAAGATGATATATCAAACGAGTAATACTTGTTTGTATTTACAATGACGTTCTCGAAAACGGCTTCAACGATTCCGATTAAGTTTGCAATAAAAGGGCTTACGGGGGCAAAACATCGATCGGACAAGGTGTCATCATCGGGAAAGTTCATTTTCAACCCGATTTTATTAAAATGTATATATGAAAAGAAACCTGCAGGTATACTATACCAATTACCTCTTGCGGGGGGATGTCGTACGTACGCGTGCGCAGATCCACCCGCATATAAGTGTCTACACAAGGCAGCACGTAGAAGATTCCTATTAAAGAAAAAAAAACGTTTCTGATCGAGAACAGTATAGTGCAATTTGCTAAGGTGCTTCTCGTATATACTTTATCTTTCACTCGCTCTCTTTCACTCTTAGTAAGAGTGATTGAGAGAGTGCAAATCTTCAACAGTACCTTCTAAGTGCTCACAGACTGTAACCAAATCACGAAATTTAACCTTCCATCAAATAAGTAACTTAAATGTGTCATCAATTCTCAAAACTCAGATTGATATCAGCGCCATCTAGTTTATATTTTGGTAATTAAAATAACAAGTTTATTTTAGTTTACTTTATTCATCAATGTATTTTTAAAATATACATTGCATTATGTCAAAATATACGAAATGACATTGAGTTCGTCAAAACATTTCTAATAATCAAAGAATACAAACATAATTAAACAAATTCATTTTACTTTAATTTATTTTTTATTTAAGAGTGCTTGGTAATTCTGTAGCTCTGCCTACCCCACTCTGGGAATGAAGGCGTGAGTTTATGTATGTATGTATTTTTTATTTGCCAAACTAATTTTTACTTTGTATTACCTATATATGGTTTAATATTTCTCTGTAATAACAAAATTAAATTTTACTCAACAACAACAATTAAACGTCTAATAAATGTTCGCCCGTCCGATGTCAATATAGGGTGGCGGAACCAGTAATGAAAAAGGCACCAATAATGAACACTTGATTCTTATTTTACAAAAAATAAGGATTATTCATTTGTTTCGCAACAATCAATTTACGACGGTATGAAATTTGAATTAAGAGTGAAGTGTCCATTACTGGTGCCTGTCAGCTAAAAGTGTCCATCATTGATGCCGTTACCCTAGTAAAATGAATAAATGTCAATACAATAATAAATTTACAATTCCAGCCCATATATTGATCCGAACAGTATAATGGATTATCCAATAAAGGGTTTCCAAGCTGGTGTTTAAATTGACGTTGACTTTCGTATCGTAAGTAGTTGTAAAATAATATGAAAACGTGAGTTTATTATAGGGGTGCATGCTACGGATAGGTTCAGAACACGTTTTCGAATAGTTAATTCGATTAAAAATCGTGATATATGATTAAAACGTTTGAGTTTGAGCTCAGTCTGAACGCAACGTCACCGAAAATCGAGAAATTATTAATTCGTGTTTATTGGTGCACAATGTAATCAAGAGCTGTGAGCATAAGGTATGGCGCCCTCTCCCTAGGACGTATGAGGTGCGATACGTCCCACCAGCTCTCAATTAAGTGATTTAAGTAAAAAACTTAATTGAAGTCCCTTTTGCATGTAATTATGTACAAAACTAATAAGGAACTAACGTCCAATTTCAAATAGAGAATGTTGAACGCACTACACAAATACAAGAAGGGTTTAACTTAAGCTTGTTACCCATACGCTTATAGTATTACAAATTGGAAGCACAATGACCTTGACTTTGTCATGAAAATCAAAACTAAAACCATACTTGATAACTAAGCTTTAAGACATCACATCTGAGACAAAGGCTGCTCAACAATGCATGTATTAGTTGCATGAATGAATACACCCCATTCACAAATTCAGAAGCGGCAACTGTGCTGGCAGCATCAAGTGCTACGTGAATCCAGAAAAACAAAGGTGAGTAAGAAATCGGTACCCACCTGGACCCTTAGCACCTCCCGACAGAAGACGGCCGAGACGAAAGATCACGGCTCGCTCATACTCCTTGACAACCTGTTAATTGTTAGAATTGCTTGAGCTGATCCGATCAGCTTAAGACTCATACGAAATCTGTCGCCGCATAAAACCTCACCCTCGCCATTTATAACATCCAGCAAACTTTGAGAAATAGACACAGATAACCTAAAAAGACATAGCCATAACCTAAAAGACCTCATGCTATTATAGCTCGTATTAGCGCTCAGCATGTACCATTCCCTATGCAAATACCCTTACGTTTCCTCTTGAGATTCCGACATTTCAAATTTCGAACAAAGACTTTGTATTCCATTGTTTCCAACCCTAGACAAAATGCATTCGGCATTCGTTATCGTTACCCAAACGAATAGGATTGACGTAAGCTGTTAGACGGTCGCTTCGAGCGCCTACCTCAATTCCCTACATTTAATCAGTATTCGAAAATCAATTACGTTAGCGTAAAGCAACTTGTCTAGCCTCACTGAACGACAATCCAGTTTGAAACGAAAACAAGTAAAAAAGAGATTAGCACATTGGAATTTATATACAATGTATTTAATAGAAACGAAGCTTTAATCTCAAAAACCCTAGAGAAACCAAATTATTTAGGACCGAAGTCCTAATGGCACCTCCCGAGGTTCCTTGTACTAAAAATAGTACATAATACAGCCATTGAAATAAAGATCTAGTGCAAAGGAAGTAAAGAAGAATTTCATAGAAAATTTACTTTAATTCATTTATAATAGATTCATATTCCTTTAACGAATTTCGTTGCATGGTGGGTCTGACAATCTCACACAAATTGGCCAGCCCCACACTAAGCTATTGGCTGGCAAACGCAACGTCCAAAGTAGATACTCACTTTTGTACTTTATCGCATTAACATATTTGACATTCTCAGTTGATACTCCTTATGCAGCTGTAAGGCGACAGGGTGGCAAAATGTGTATCTACTTCCGAAGACAATGATAAAAGTACTTATTTAGACACGGCAAAATAGAAAACAGCATACCGGAACCAGCTTCAAAGGGCAGGGAATATGCATGTTTTTTTTTACAGCTTCAATTGAAGCTGATTCATGTAACAAACAGATCACAAAAAACATTTTTTGAATAACTATAAAAATAACCAAGATATAAGCCAACAAAGATTTGTTCCTATCTCTTTCTAGAAAAACGGAATTTTACATGGAGTTTATATGGCCGCAGTGCACAATGACGTCACGGTGCACATCGGATCTCTCTGTCTAATTAGAAGTTTGAAATGCTTATAACTTCCGTATTTCTTGACCGATTTTAATTTTAATTTCCGTTTTGGTGATCTCTTTTACGGTATTTTCATATTTTGATGAGAAATGCGGTTTTTAAAATCCATGCATATTCCCTATTAAAATATTAACTAGAGACAGTACCTGTGAAACTTTTATATTCTGTTTTCTAGTCAAACCGTGTCACAACGCAAGCGAGTCCTTAATATCTAGGAGTTAAGGCTTAAAATAAACCTGGGTTAGCACCGCTTTAAGTTCGCATAAAAGTTTATAAATTGTTGCGATTCGCGTCCGCTTAAGAACCTTTAAAATATTCCAACGCCAAGTATATTGAATAAAATTTAGTGCATACAATTCTGAGCGCAAAAAATGTGATGAGAAACGAATGTGAATATTACAACCCAAAAGAAATAAGAAATAAGTAAACGTATAATTAACATTTAATGAAAAAAAAACACGTAAATTTCCTCCCAGATGATCAAATTAAAACCCTTTATACCAAACTCAATGTTTGTCACTTACTCTATATTTTATCGCATAGCATTGTAGTACGCGTCTAAATACATTGTAAAGGGCACCACAGAGTCTCAAATAATCGTATCAGACTATCAGCATCTGTTAAGCTTTTACAGATTTTAGACACTGGACAGACTTTTAGGTAGTCTGTAGTGCCCTTTACGCATCATTATTACACGAACAATATGAAGACGGAGACTATCACCTAGTGGAACTAAGACACATAGAACGCACAGAAAAAGAAATAGACAGACAAATGTACAACTAATTAAACTTAATACATAGAAATACAATTTATAAGTTTAATAACCTGACTTAGAATTCATACAAAAGCCGATTCCTACAACGCAGACGGCTAAGATATTTAAGCCCCTCGTGTTACTCTGCTGTCTGCACAAACTTCCCGACATTTCCCGGAACTAGCATTGACTAGCATAGAGGCATTCCATCTTAGTCCTCAGGGTTGGCAACGCATTTGCAGTCTTGTGAATGCGAATGTCTATGGGTCACAGTTTCCACTTACCATCAGGTGGCCTGTGTGCTCGTTTGCCTTCCCATGCCATAAAAAAAAAAAAAAAAACTAGCAATATTGAATTACAATTGCATAACCATGATAAAATGGGATGAATATTGGTTCATGAAATACATTTGAATACGTCGTATAATAATCACGTTCACTGCCGCTCGCTAGTAATTATATTTACGTAGGACACCGTTCTGTGTCGTTGTCTAGGGAGATGGTAATTAAAACGGAACAAACTAGAGAAGCGCTCTTTTGAATCTGCTCTTGCCGATGAAAATTCTTTCTATTGTTATTTCTTTTCAACATGTTGCTTCGTTTCGAAGATTGCCTTTTGTTTTGAGCTAACAATATTTCATTTAACTAGCGTTTCCACTACGTATTGTTAGAGAATGTGTTGTTTTTTAGTGATCCGACGGGAACCAATTACTGAGCTCCCGCAACCGTCCCTGTCTGTAAATCGGCGGACAGTATAATATGAGCCGTAATAAGTAGACAGTTTAAAGAGCATCGGGTATTTTATTCAGCGGCCCTGGATGCTTTTGTTATAATAGTGTTTTGGAATACACGTATAAAATATAATGCGTTAAAAAATATGGGAGTGGAACTATTAAAGATAAAAGTTCGCAAAGGTATGAATATTTAAATATCTCGGCTCCGATGCACTTGAGACACATTTTTTTTTAAAACATCTACCATAATTTACAAATTTCACGAATTTCTTTTACTATTGACAACACTTTCACCCAAACCCCTTTTAACAAAACCTGTATTGCTATTGCCACTACGTATGTATATATAAGTAAAACACCATTTAAAATTTAATTGGCCACATTAAAACGTGGTGTTATTGGCGTTCTTACCTCGACCTTAATAATCACAAAAAAAAAATGGTACGGGACCCCTCGTGTTCGAGTCAACCGCTTTTTACGATAATTATGGCTTACACTGTCCATTGAATTAGAGATATCGTTAACAATAGGGTAGCGATATCGCTAAAAATAGAAAAATAAAAGCCATGTCCTTTAGATTTATATTTGTTTGTTTAAACGCGTCCTCGAAAGTGGATCTAACGATTTCAATGGAAATAACCGAATTGGTTTTAGGTCAACAAATCTATCGGTCTAGTGGTTGTCTTCGGTAAATTTCGGATTTAACCCGAGTGTCGCTCGGTATTGTTAAATGTAAACTACGAGAAGCTGTAGAAAAAAAGCACTTTATAGACTTGAATAAAATTATTTCGGCAACCACTCCCAAGGCGAAGTCTCAACCAACACCTTAAGTGACTCTCGCGTGATGACTGCATATAGGGTCAGATAAAACAGTACTCGTCGACACAGCACGAACGTATTGTCGGGAGTTTCCTATCTGATAGATAACTCACACCTTACTTCGCCACTCTCGTAGGTAAGGGTTTTTATAACGCTAATTTAAAATAACATTTAAAAACAATTTATAAGGAAGTAATTTTAATTTTATGTTGAGGATAATTTGAATAGTGTAATAATTTTAAAATTAGTTAACCTTCATTTTTAAACATCTATGTCATTATATTATAATCTATCGACAATAGAGGTTAACGTTTATTAAAAAAAAATATTCAAAATTGAAAACACCCGAATAGACCCTATTATAAAATATTATATTATAACAATTAAATCCTAGTAAAAAAAATTATACACGTAAACCATATTGTTTTATTTCGCTGCTGTATTTTACTAAGTAAAACCATATTAAATATCACACGACAACACGACAAAGGCCGTGTAGTTTACAGAGTTTAATAGACCCTGGATTCCAACTTGTCTTGTAATTTACCGAACTATTAGAATGTATTATGCAAATGTCAATCATTACTAGATCACATCACATATATATTTGTATAATCATTAAAAACTGTTGTTTAGATTTTGAAAGCGCGTTATTTCATTTGACATTTTAATTTAAAACTGCATCACTAAAAAAAAACATGTCACTGATTATTGCAATGCGAAATCGGTTCTAAAGAACACAGACTTAAACAAGAACTTACCTTGATGCAAATCCAGAACGAGAACGGCATCGTGAGAACCACGAGGATCCACGAAAAGACGATCAGGATTTTCCCGCATGTCTTGGATTCCGAATCACTCGCGTCCGAAGCTAAAAACAAAACAACATATTAATACCATATAAAAATTAAAACCTAAAACCCGGGGTCAATTCGCTTGAAACTTTGAAATCGGGACCGCGTAGCCGCTTAAACGAATAGACATAAAAAACTATAAAACGATTTAAAAGTTCGCGCACTAATTTAACTTAAACTTCCATACTTATTGGTACAGTCGGGTACAAGGATTGCCGGCTAGACATTTCTATCATGATGACAACGATTTGTATAAAACCCGTGCGTGACCACCCGCTGTTGACCATCGACTGTGCCGATCGAAGCCAACACTGCCTTCAAATAATTACCGTGAGAAATACAGAAGTGGAAATAATAAAATTAATTTAATAATACTAGTTTTGAAACTTACCAGCCCGGGGCGGGGCCCCTCCGGGGTCCTGACGAATACTGGTCAACTCCATGTGGAGGTCCGTTCCCAAATGATGGTGACTCCGAGGGCCGGTGGTCTTATATAGATGCACTGGGACTGCAAGCGGGAAAGAGTCCCCTCCTGCAGGTCCGCGTATGCGCACTGCAACCTCCTTGGATTATTTATTTTTAGACTCTAGGTTCGTTCGATATTCAAAACCTGCGTCATACGTGTCACCACTGCTTTTGCTTCTTTAAGTTTGCAGTAAGGGCTGTTAATTAAATGTTCCATAGGATGTAATTTTAGTTGCGATTGTATCGGAATTGGTGACAAACTTTGTTAATTGATTTGAAATTATTTAAAATTAAAATCTGGTGCATTAAAAAGCGTTGTGATGCAAAAATTTACCTTATTTCTTTTGTTTATGTTTCTTATCGAATTTAACGTATTAATATGGAAATACTAGGCTTTTATTGCAATCACTTACGTATCGCGTTTGTGTAAGTATGTAAACATGTTAGTAGAAATAGGTTATAATTTGATAATTTAATCTTATACAAGCGCCATGTATTGACTGTGACGTTTTTTTTAAGACATTTTCAGAAAGTTAAAAACATCGAACTGTTTTTAATGACAGGAAATTTAAGTTATTTTGATCCGTGGTTAGTTTAGTTGGTTTCCCTGCGAAGTGAACTAGCGGCCCCGGGTCTGGCTTCCAGTTAAGTCAAATATTTAAGTGATAAACAAGATAGCTTTTCTTCGAGTCTTGGATTTTTTATGATTTAGAAAAGAATATAGAGGGAGCATAGTTAGGGACTAAATCAAGTTAAGTATATAAGTTTATTTTTGATATTTCTGCATAGAAGAAACAATACTATTGACATTAAGTAGACAAGGGACTATAGTGTTTTAGTAGTTTATGCAACAGTTGTATAAGAGAGGTCAAAAAAGACGAGTGGTGTGGTTACGATGTGAGCCGCAGGCGAACATCGTAAAGCAAGACGCCACGAGTATTTTTTGACTTAGTTATACACCGTTGCATACAATAATTTTTCTACGACTAGGTTTCAAATAAAATGCAAAATTAAATTAATATACCTAGGTTAGAATACGAACGAAAGTAGCACAGAACAACAAACGAGCGAGAAACATTCGAAAACAACAAAATATGTGTCTATGGTTAACTTTGTTTTTAAATTGATGTGCACTTGCCAGGTTTCATATTTTTTTTAAAAGTTGCTCAATCGATTTAACTTGTGAAATAGGGACTAAAAACACCTAATGATTTGAGAAATGAATTCTTTTACCTGATTGGTCGATTTTAATATAGCTGCGTTCTGGTTGGTTGATACCAAATAAAATGTTTTTTATAAAGAGTTAAATTAGTAAAAGAGTTGAGATACCAAAAAGAACCTAACGTTCCGATTGACAGTCAATGTGTATTGTGATTGGTGGTTTAATTTGGTGAAGTATTTTGATTGGTCAAATTAACCTAGGTGTAAGCTTTGGCAGCTAGGCATATCGTTTTGGCTCAAAAAAGCACAAGTGCTGTTAAGGGGAATAGACTAGATAGACTTTTCTACGGAATGTTCTGCGGACATATTATCTATATTCTTATATTAGTGTTCGTGACTATATAAATGACAGATAAAAGTACAGGAGTAGGAAAACATATTTATAAAATCGACAGTATGCCACTTTAGTTTAAACTGGATTCCATTATTTATTAAAGACATTTGACGACGTTGGTAGTGACCTACTTACGAAGTTAGCGGTCCTGGGGTCGATTCCCGGTATGGGTAAATTTTGTGTGATGAGCAGGAGTATTTGTTTCTGAGTCTTGGTTTTTTTTTATGATTTAGAAAAGAATAAAGAGATAGCTTAGTTTGGGACTGAATCAAGTTATATAAGTTTTTTTTGTTATTTCTGCAAAGAAAAAACAATACCATATAATTTTATCTTTCTAATTCAGTTTTTACATCCTCATACATCAAATCATTCAAGTTTATATGACTAGTTTAGGACAGTTTCGTTATTTTTGCCTTTGTTTCATTACTCCGTATCTTTATCGGATTTCTTGAAACTTGGTAAGCACCTTTAAGTTCATAAATATGTATACACTTTAGTAACTTGTCTATTTAATGCCATGTTTAAACTTCCATATAAGTATGAATTTCCACAACGATTGAAGTGACAAGGTACTAAAGTGTATAC
The DNA here is from genome assembly GCA_927399475.2 of Acleris emargana. Taxonomy (NCBI): domain Eukaryota; kingdom Metazoa; phylum Arthropoda; class Insecta; order Lepidoptera; family Tortricidae; genus Acleris; species Acleris emargana. The sequence goes on along the minus strand of OV656835.1, from coordinate 8,006,160 downwards.
ACATTAATAAACTCGACTGAATAAAAATCTCTCATTATAACAAGATAGGTACTGCACGCGTCGTGGAGCCAAATTATCGAAACTGATCTCGTCACATAAAGGATAGTAATAAACCAGTGCAGTTACGTTGCTCCTCTTAACAAATAAGCTTCTCAATTTACTATTGAGATATTACATTGGTAGCCAACGAGCTTATAGTATCCCTTCGTACCGTATTAATAATGTTACAGGGCATGCATTTTGATTTTGCTCGTGCTTTGACGATTTTATGAACAGTTAATTAAAAATTGTGCGTCGCTTAGTACCCATAGTACAAGCTATGCACTTTTTTCGACTAGGTAGTTTTTTTAGGGCTTCGTTCGTCCATCAGACTGTCATAATTTTATTGAACTGTATTGTGTTTTTTTTCCATGTTGTTTTTAACGTATCTTTATTTTGGTTATGTCCGAAAAACGGTAAAACATTGAAGCGTCAAATTTGGTTTGATTATTAGGCATCGGAGTTTTTGTCGCACGGTAAGACTAATAGCAAGCTATGGAGTCGTCATTTGCCATAAATATAAACTCTTATTCATATTCATACTCATTTATTTAATTTATCTTAAAATGCCTCTATATAGGTCGGTTGTGTATAATTATCTTAGTCAACTATATAAAAAAATAATTTTCTATTGGAGTATAAATTCATAACTTGAACTATTTTAACATACAATTCGCCAATAGTTTGGACTAAAACATTCCCTTCTGCCGCGTTTTAATGTATATTTTGTTTGTTTTTAAATTTTCGTAATTAAATCAGTATAAAAACGGTAATTATTTTTCATTGTAATATTTATTTTCCAAATATAACATTAAATAATCGTTTCTAAACTCGTCAACGTTGTTATCCTTGATTATAAAAAAAACCTGAATAATTAAATAATTAAATGAGTATAAATATAAATAAGAGTTTAGATTTATGACAAATGACGACTCCATAGCTTGCTATTAGTCTTACCGTGCGACAAAAACTCCGATGCCTATTGATTATAGAACAAACCTTGAAAAGTTATCATTGAATAGGTATTAAAAAATCAGTTTTAGGTATCTTTCATCATTTTTCATTTTGAATGATCATTTAGGTTGTATATCGATTTAAACTGTCTAGTTCATAAATATGTAAACACTATAGTGCCTTTTCTATTTAATGTCATGTTTAAACTGCCATATTTTAATTGTCATAGCGATTAAAGTAAAAAATTACTAAAAGTGTTCATATATTTTATGAATATGTGAACACTTTTAGTATGTACGGGTGATATGGAACTCTTGGTGTGAGAATCCAACTTGCAATTAGCTTTTTTTTTAAATTATTACCAGCCTTGACATGACAAAATCCGTTTATTTATGTAACGCTTCGTTACTTCCTTTCGTTCTAATATTTATCGCAACCTTTTCGGTAAGTAAATAGTAAATAAGAAAAAAACGCTTTCATATTCAATGAAATTAAGTTCACAAAAAATATAATTACATTATCCAGTGCTTAATTAATTTTGTAATTTAAATAACTTTGGTAGATTTTTGACATGTAAAAGTGCCCGTGCGGCCTACTTACTGAACAAACATCTTTTATCTTTTTAATAAAGGGTAGATTTCCAGCCTTACTCGCACTTTGAAGCTCTCGTGGATAACTATTCTTTACTCACGATGCAAAAAGAGCGGTGTTATAAAATTTTCAAGAGTCTTTCTCTATTTGTCATGCATTAAAAAAAAGCGGATTCATTACGAATGGTTCTTAAATAGATTGTATAAATATTGGTTGAGCCGTTTAAAAATGATCATCTCTGAAAGCAAGGATCGAAATGAAATCGGAAGGCAAACCCCGTTTTTGCGGACGCATATATAATGTTTTATTTAAATAACACATTGCCAGTACTGCTACGAGTGCCCTCGTAGCATTATTAGTTGACTAGTAAGACTAATATCGCTACGAGGGTGGATTTCAAATACTTTAAAAATGTTTAACCTTTCAAGCGGCAATCGCCGGGTACCCGGCCATTCTGCGCAAATCTCCGATAAGTGGCGGGTGGTCATCGCGAACTCGGCGCATGTTAGAAAAATTACTATTACCGACATATTATTATTATATAAAAAAAACATTGTAGGCCGTCACATTTATGCGAATTTTACTAGTCTTGATCAAAACTCGGATGACCAAAATTTTCCATTTTCTTGTATAGAAAAACTATAACTAATGAAATAAAACAGTTAAGGTGGAGTTTTGTAATTGCAACTGTATGGTTATTGCAACTGACTTAAATAACTCCCTGTAGCATCACTGTTTTGAACAACGACGGGCTTGATATTGCATTTCTTAGTATAGAAGAACGATATCACGCCTGTCTTTGTTCAAAACAGTGATGCTAGAGGCAGTTATTCAAGTTAGTTGCAATAACGAGACAGTCGCAATTACAAGACTCCACTAATAATTGTAGAAAATACCAGTTAATTTACAAGTTTAGACATTTATTAACACCTTGATATCTCTCGTCTTGGAATATTTTTACACTACCACTTCTCAAAAACTAGTCTGAACACGCGGCGGGGCGGCTGTTACGGAATGATGGAATTTTTAACGAAATTTGGTTGAAAATGTTGTCGCGACCTTTATTGTATGCCATCCTTATCTATTCACGAACGCATTTTGTAAGAAAGAGCAAGACAGGTGTAGATTTAGCGGCTGATTTTATATAAATATACAACACATCGCCATCGCCGGGTCACCGGCGCTTGCCGGCTGCCCGCCCGAAGGGTTAAGCTTTTGGCTACATTTTATAGAGGTGGTAAGACACAGTGGACAGACTTGTGAAAAGGAACAAATCTTTTATGGCTTTTATCTCTGCTATATTTGTAGCTACCGTAAAATGTGCCTACTTTGCTCCCCCATGGGTAACTATGCTCTATAGTGACTTTTTTGTATGTTACTTATAACTATACATACATAGTGTATTTCTATGGAACTTGCTAACTATGTAAACAAAAGACTTAACTTTGTTTTGTCACTGTTTCTCCTTTAATTTTCACACCACCTCATCAAACACCATTGAAACCATAAACTATTGAAACGGTCGTTACTTTAAAATACAAAATCACCAAATATATAACTCTAACTTGGATATTTCATTATAAGTTTAAATGGTTTCATAAGTTAGGTTATTAGGACCTGATCGGATGACGTTTTTGTTTCTTTTAAAATCTACAATTGTCTATGATGGGTAGTGTTGTGGCTAAAGTTGGCGATATATTAAGGCCCCTACACATTACCTAACTCACGCTGATCACACTCACAGATGATATAACGGCACCTTTTGTAATAAATACTCGTGATATTATCATCTTCAAGTACCGATTTTTCTTCAGATCGTCATTAAACAAATTAGAAATAAGTAACTACTTGTTTTTTACTTTCGGTTTAATATTCGATTATGGTTTGACATTTAAGTAAAGGAGTATTGCCCATCACTAGTAAATTCATCATTCAGAGACAATTTCAATATGGCGGTTTGTTTACATAGTTAGCAAGTTCCATAGAATTAGACCTTATAAGACAAGGCCGATGACAAATTTTCTAAAAATAATTGTTGTATACATCCAGCTGCGCAGTGAATGAAAGCACTAGAATGATTTACAATACAGAATACCTCAATATAACGATGAAGCAAGATTACCCGTCGGGGAGCAAAGTAGGCACATTTTACGGTATTCAAAAATTATTTTTTCTCAACTGTATGTTGTATGAATCAGCTTATATTGAAACTGTAAATAAAAGTCAATAATATTCCCTATCGTAGTTTTGAGAAGGCAGGCAAATATCTATCGTCGGTGAAACTGCAAAACCGCGTAAGTAGCATTTTAAATAAGGAGCAAAATGTACCTTTTTAATAAGACAGTAAGGTTTATTTAGCTCTATCATTAATTGGTTACTTATCTTATCACCGACGATTTGTTACAGATCCCACTTACCATGAAGTTCCTTTCGTCTCGTTCACCTTTAGCTTAGTAAGGCTGCGTTTATCACGTGACAAAATGTAGATAAAGCGTACTCTCGTACTTATATGTGTCAAAATATGACTCACTCACTCACTCATGTCAGCCGAAAGACGTCCACTGCTGGACATACGCCTCCCCCAAGGCTCTCCACTCAGACCGATCTTGTGCTTTTTGCATCCACCGCGTTCCCCCGATCCTTACAAGGTCTTCACTCCATCTTGTTGGAGGCCTACCTAAAGCTCGTCTCCCGGTCCGCGAACGCCACTCAAGAATATTCTGGCCCCATCGGCCATCAGTCCTACGAGCGATGTGCCCCGCCCACTGCCACTTCAGTTTATCTATTCTTTTTAGTTTAGCAAAATTTGTCTGTGATCCAGATTTTGTCACGCGATAAACGCAGTCATATTAGGCCCCCTACACAAGATCTTACCACCCTTTTACTACCACAAAAAAACTCAAACGTGAAGTAAAACTTTTTCCTTATGTAAAATTATAGTTACCATAAGTACTTTTGTTTTTAAAACCCTTACCTCCATATTATACACAACTGAATCATCAATCGTGTTTAAAGTCCGTGCCACACTATGATTGTTAATTTTCTTATAATGGCACTTCACAAGGCTGTTTTTGGACAAGCATTTTCGTTGTATTTTTTATTCAGTTTGTTATAGACAGAGAGTAAGGCTATAGAAGAACAGCACCAAAATATGGCCAACACAGAATAAGTAGCAAAGTACCTCCGTTGAATTGGTCGAGAAATATGCATAACCCCAGAAGAAGAAATATATGACTTAGTTATTTGTTAAACTAAACATTCACATAAGGGAAACCTTAAGAGCTCAAGCTCAGATCGTCAAAAGTAAATTGAAATCCCTCTCTTATTACATAACCAAATACCTATAAGGGTAACCTTTATAAATAGCGCTTAAAAAGCAAACCAAACCTCTTTTTTAAACTAAACTCACGCCTTCATTCCCAAAGTGGGGTAGGCAGAGCTACGGAATTACCAGCAACTCTAAAACCTTGTTGATAATTCTGTAACCACATTTAGCATAATTAGGCTAAGGTGTTTAACAGCGCATTAGTGACAGGTTGCAAGCCCATCGCCTAACAGTACTACAAGCCCTTATTCCCTTAGTCGCCTCTTACGACATCCACGGGAAGACATGGAGTGGCACTATTCTAACCCGGCAAACACGCGGGGAACTAACTTAAAATATAGCGCTTTAAAATCAAAATCGAACAAAACTTAAACGAAACGGGTTTGGATAGTTAATCCTTTCGAAATACCCATTCGAAATCCTTTGTAAGGCTAACTAAAAGCCCTATAAAAGCGCTTTAAAAAGCAAATCGAACGGCGTTCAAGCGATACGGCTTTTTAAAATAAATCCTTATAAGAATAAATTCGAAACTCTTTGAATAGGATAGCGGGCCGGTCCCTGGTTAACACTTGAAATAAAGTTTCGACTGAGCTTTGCTTACTGCGTGTTAAGGACTTTAGCCATGTCTATTTAGGTCAATTGATAGTTGACGTACAAAACTACTATAAAGTGTATAGGTAAAAAATCGTTAACATATGCTTTGTTTTCGAACCATAGTAAATAGTTCAGGGCCCTATTCCCAACGGTAAAAACATATCGTCTTTGACCTGTTATGGTTTTGTTTTGACGTCAGTCGCCATTACTGCCTAGTTAATAAGAGCTATCGAAACGGTGACAATATCATAACAGCTCAAACACGATATGGTTTTTACCGTCTTAAATAGAGGCCCAGTTAGTGCCTGTTTTGAATTTTCGAAAAATTAAACCAAGAGAGATTTTTTTATGTGAGTTTACAGTAGCATAGGGTGAAACCAACACTGCCACACAATTAATTAAACATTTACTCTAGCACCAATAAGTAAACAATTCTCGCTCTAAGTTTTAAAGGCTCGCATCAGCCAGAGTCAAACTGACATGACAGCCAACAACCCATAACCATTTACTTTGTGTGATGAGCGCGAATATTTGTTCCTGAGTCATGGATGTTTTCTATGTATTTAAGTATTTATTTCTCTATATAAGTATTTATATCGTTGTCTAGTACCCATAGTACAAGCCTAGAGCTTAGTTTGGGACTAGGTCAATTGGTGTGAGATTGTCCCCTGATATTTATTTATTTATTTATTTATTTTATCTTTTTTTTTCGACGGTTCTCCCCTGCGCAGCACTTCCGCATGCCAGCCAGTGCGTTTTATCGGCGTTTCCGGCGTGGATGTAAGCACTGGCTGAACTCATACAGCCTGCTGCTCGGCTCTGTGGCAAGTTGCTATATATCTGGCCATTGTCAACAACGGCGTCAACTTTTAATTAGGTAACAAAAAATATTGCTATAGTTATGAATGTTATGATATTTTTAAAGAAGTTTTTACTTGTGTGAGGACCTTGTGCAGGGTCCGTCTGGGTTGGTACCACCATCTTATCCATTAACCTACCGCCAAACAGCAGTGTTCGCATTGTTGGGTTCCAGTTTGGGGATAAGACAGCCGGTGAAATGACTAGCATAGAGGCATTCCATCTTAGTCCTCAGGGTTGGCAGTGCATTTGCAGTCTTGTGAATTCGAATGTCTATGGGTCACAGTTACCACTTACCATCAGGCGGCCTGTGTGCTCGTTTGCCTTCCCATGCCATAAAAAAAAATAAAAAAAAATCGTATCCAAGCACCTGAGCGACGCAACCCGTGGACGCAACTCATGACCAAAATGCTGGCATGTACTATCAGCCCATTGGAACCCTAACTCACCATAGAACGGTGTCACAGTGACATTACTAAACAATTTGTTTGACACTTTACAACTTGAGTCATAACGTCACTATGACACAGTTCTACGGTGGGTCAGGGTTCCATTGGGCTGATAGTACATGGCACAAAGATTATTGCCATCCAAATGGCAATGCTGCCAGCATTTTGGGAACAACGTCCACTGTTATGTAGCAGTTTGTTAGATTAGTGTACCTATAGCTTTACGAGTAAGTAAGTTTGTTAGTTCGTTGTTTGTTTGTTGGTGATTCAACTAACCTCTTGTTAGGCTCGTATGGAATTGTTAGAAGCCTACCAAGTTTTATCTCATTCAATATTACCTGAACTAATCTTGTTAAACTCTTCAGAAGCCTGTGACAGATAGACGTAATGCCTTTACCGGTGGAGCTTTTGATTTGTTTTAGTTTAAATGGCTTTCTGCTGCGAGGCACTTTGCCGGGTATTTGCTATTCAACGGAGCGCTACCTGTGGAAGGGTTCCTATTTCTGAGCAATTTGCCCTTCGGGCATCTAAAGATATCTAACAATCCTAACCTAGCTACTTTTGCGGAATAAAAATGATTTCTATCGAATTTCCGACCAAAGCGAATAGCAGTGGTGTGAAAACCCGGTGTGAACACGAGTCGGCCCCTAATTTACCAATGTCAAGCGCTAGTGTTATAACTTCTGTGGAAACTGGTGGGCAGTTGTTGTGAACAAAAGTTGCTCGGAAAATAATATGATACAACACTAAAAGCTATTGCAGCTTTTTCAATTTCATGATCAACATTTTTGTTAGTGTTAACAAGTTGAGTTTTTATTAGGGTATTTATTTAAAAAAAAACATATTGTGTTCCATATTTGCTTTACGAAAACTTACTAACAGTCTATTTTAAAGTTAAACATATTTATACATACGTAATTGAAAGTCGATAAATGAGAAGTCCCTATGACAACTCAAAAATGCCACGAAAATTCCAGCCTCTGGCGCTTCCACTCTCCGTCTACCTGTTTGTCAGCGGGCTGAATCTTGTGAACCGTCACAACACTTGAAAAATTCACAGTTATTAAATTAAAAGTTCGATTCAAAGATGCCAAATAAATATATACCATGTTTTGCATGAGACCACACAGCATTCTAATAGTCTTAGAGCCCACCTCACTAATGCCCGGTTCCTATATTGAAGAAACGAATCGTTTCTCTTACGGGCAGTAGCGTTATGACATTTTCTACATACAAAATGTGTCAAATTTTAACGAGACGTTACAACTCTACCAATGGTTTTGGAGGGGGGTAAGTAATACGAGATATAAGAACTGATAATACAGGGTGAAATTTAAGTCGTGAATCGTAATCATGTTTTCCGGTAGTGCTGTTGATGACTAACACGAGGCACTAGTAGGTATCACAATTAACGAGCTCCTTAATTAATTCTCTTTAAAAAGAGCAAGTTGATACCTAGTTATCATCACCTGTGGTCACCCTACTCAACCACGTGATTAGAAATGCAACGTTTGCTAAGTGCAAAGGTTATCACTGTTACCTAACAGTATGATACATTCAGCATTTTTGAACTAACACTAATTTAACGTTTAAATGGCTTACTTCTGTTTACATAAAAGAAAAGATCGTATTAAATTCAAGGTTTATTTACACATATTTCAACAAGTGTTCAAAATGTTCGCCCTGGACCTGTAAACACAGTTCCGCCCGTCGCCTGAGGTTATTTTTTACACGGCTTAACACATACACATCGGCTCTTACTGCTTCAAATGCACTTACGATTTTTTGACGCAGCTCCACTACTGTTTCTGACGGTAGTTCGTGGACTCGTCGTTTGATATCTCCGCAAATATAGAAATCTAAGGGTGTCAAAACCGGGCTTCTTGGTGCCCACGCAATAGGTCCATTTCGTCCGATCCACCGGCCAGGGTATTCTCTATCTAAGTGTGCTGATGATGATAAGTGGGGACGCCCAGCCGAAGCAGGCGGGCAGTCGATTCGGTTGCCCGTTCATTCTGCCCTATTCCCCTCAGTCGTGCCTCAGGTTACTGGCCCGGCGGCGCTCCCATCCAGCATCGATCCCATCTTCCTGTCTTCCTACAGAACAACAATGCGTCCCGTAAGTTGATGCTTTTGAGATCTTCTGTGGACAAAACGTCCTTTCCGAATGTGTGGTATCTCAGTGACGAGTACATGACACACTCGGCTAGGACGTGTTGACTAGTTTCCTCTTTGCCACAGTGTGGGCATTGAGGGTTCTGTTTAATACCTATTACCGTCAGATGTCTGTTGAGCGGACAGTGTCCAGTCAGAATTCCTGTTAGTATGCTTAGGTTGTACTTACCCAGGTTTAGAAGGTACCTTGTTCTGTTTTTATTAACCCTTCCTATCATGAGTTTGGATTGTCTGCACCCTTGCGTCATCCCCCATGCCTCATTTGTTTTCTTTTCCATTCTTCTGGCGATAACTCCTTTGGTTACCATCTCCGATATTGGTAATACCGGTTCCGGGCCTAGGTACTGTTGGTCCGCACCTGCTCTGGCTAGTTCGTCTGCCTTCTCGTTTCCCACTGCTCCACTGTGTCCTGGCACCCACGCCAGTGTTACATGGGATGTGGTGCCTAGAGTGTTCAGTTCATTCCTACACTCTTGTACTAGAGATGATTTGATCACCGGATTGTCTAGTGCTTTGAGTGCCGCTTGGCTATCTGAGTATATTATAACGTGACTACCCGTTACATTGCTTTTTTCCTTGAGGCTCAGGGCACACTTCATGATGGCGAAGACTTCTGCCTGAAACACACTGGTGGAGCCCCCTAGTGGTATCGTCGTGTGCTCATCTGATTCTTGGCTATATATGCCCGCTCCCGCTCTTTTGGTTGAGGATTTCCATGAACCGTCTGTGAAGCATGTCACTTTGGGTTGTGGTATTTCTCTCTCCCAGCTGTCTCTCTCTCCTATGTGGATTCTGTATTTCTTGTCGAACCTCTTTCTTTTCTTGATTAGGTCATTGTTTACCATGAGCATATCCATGTTTGACATTGACTCTTTCTGTATGCTTGCGTGTCTCTTGTCCATCTCGGACCCGATCCACTCCCTGCTCGCTTTTATTCTATACCACTGTTCTGTGGCTCTCTTCTCCACCTCTATGTGTACCGGGTTCAATCCTAGCATGATCTCCAGGGCTTGTGTAGGTGCTGTTCTCATTGCCCCGGTTGTCATCAGACATGCTAGTCTTTGAACCTTTGTTAATTCTTTGTCTATATCTTTTATCTTTGCTCTGTGCCACCACACGATGGCTCCATAAAGGAGTCTGGGTAGGACCACCGCTCTGTATATCCATTGCGTTATCCTTGGTCTTAGTCCCCATCTCCTTCCTATGGCTTTCCTGCATTGCCACAGGGCTATAGTGGCTCTTCTGCATTGCTCCTTTACATGTGTCTTGTATAGCAGCTTGCTGTCTAGTACTACTCCAAGGTATTTTATTTCCTTGAGTGTTTCTATCTCTTCACCTTTTATTTTTATTGGTGTTAGGACGGGCAGCTTCCTTTTGTTGGTGAAGAGTACTATTTTCGTCTTGGTCGGGTTCAGGTCTAGTCCCCTGTTCTGACACCAATTTAGTACCTGTTTTATCCCTCTTGTCATGACTTCTCTCATTACACTGAGGACTTTTCCCCTCACTAAGAGTACCCCGTCATCCGAATACGCTTGCATGTGTATACCTCTTGTGTTAGTTTCTCTTATGAGCGAGTCTAGTAGGAGACACCATAGGAGTGGTGACAGACAGCCTCCTTGTGGGAATCCACGGCTCGTCTTTATCCTTATTGAGTCTCCCCCCAGTTGTGCTGTGATCGCTCTCTCTTCTAACATGGCCATTATCCATCTCCTGACTGCGGGGTCTATGTCATCCCTCCGTATACATTTCTTTATTGCACTAAAAGTAGCTCTGTCGAATGCTCCCTCTACGTCGAAGAAGCATCCCAGTGCCAACTCCTTGTCTTCTAATGCTCTTTCTATCCTTGTAGTCAGGTTGTGCAGAGCTGTCTCTGTTGATTTACCTTCCATGTAGGCGTGTTGATGCCCGTGTAAGGGCAGTCTACCGCCTTGCATGCTTGTCCTTATCTGTGTATCTATGATCTTCTCCAATGCCTTCAAAACAAATGATGAGAGGCTTATGCTTCTGAAGGATTTAGCGTCCTTGTAGTTTTTCTTGCCTGGTTTAGGTAAAAATATTACCCTTACCTCGCTCCAGATTTTCGGGATGTGGCCTAGCACCAGACTTCTTTCATAAATTTCTTTCAGATGGTTCCAGATGTATTTCCACCCCTTTTGTAGTAGTGCGGGTATCACTCCATCTGGTCCTGCCGCTTTGTAGGGGGCGAAGGAGTTTATAGCCCATTCCCCCACTTCATCACTTATCTTGAGGTTCATCGTTTCCCCTGCTTCCCTTATCTCGTTATTATTTTTTCCTACTGTAGCCTCATGTAAGTTGTCCTCCCTGCAATCGGGAAAGTGTGTTTTTACCATGTGCTGCAGTACTTCTTTGGGGTCCGTCAGTTCGGTCGATCCTACTATCAGGCTACCCAGTTGGCAGGTTCTCTCGTTCGACAGTACCCTTACTAATCTCGCTGCCTCTGTGTAGCGTTGTATCTCTCCCGTGAATGTTTTCCATCCCTGTGCTCTCAGTTTTTCTCTAGTATTAGTATATTTGTTCCTAATGCTTCTGTATTCGTGCCAGCACTGATCATTGTTCCTTTTCAGAGCTGATCTTAGCGCTTTACGAGATCTCTTCCTCAGTTTCTGTATCTCTTTATTCCACCACGGCTGTCCCTTGTCTCCGTTGCTCGTTTTTTCCGGACACGCCGATAGGTAGGCTTCTGATATGGCCTTGTTCAGATCTTCTGCAGCTCTGTCCAGCTCCTCACTCGTATCTGGTCTTCTATGGCTCGGTGTCCATTTACTCAGTATATCGTTATATTGCTCCCAATCCGTTTTTCTAGGGTTTCTTATTTTCGTTCTTTCCGTGTAGTAGTCCAGGCCGTACAGTAGTCTTCTGTGGTCCGACATACTGTCCTCCCTGTCCACCCTCCAGTCTCTTACATGTTTGCCTATCTCCCCTGAGGTAATTGTTATATCCAATACCTCCTCTCTAGCCCTGGTTACAAAGGTTGGGGTTGTCCCTGTGTTATGTATGTCCAGGTCATTACTTACAATAAATTCTAGTAGTGCTTCCCCCTTCTTGTTGGTGTCGGTGCTCCCCCACACCTCATGATGTGAGTTTGCATCGCAGCCTACAAGAATGGGTGTTTTCTTACCTTTATATCTTATAATCGTTTCCTCCAATTCTCTAGTTGGCGCGTTGCTTTCACCTGGGATGTAGCATGTTGCCATCGCTGCTTTGATTCTCTCTCCACTCCTTGTCACGAGGTTGATTTCTACCACGACTAGGTCTCTGAAACATATGGTCACAAGGCATCCCATATTTCTTAGGTCTCTACTAACATAAATGCATGCCCTAGGTGGTAACTCACCATTTCTTTCGAAGTGTAGGTCACCCCCCAGGCTTCCCAGGCCTGTGACCTGGTTTTTCCATACATACGGTTCTTGCATCAGGACTATATCAATCTTTTCCCTTACTATGTATTGACATAGTTCCGACATTGCGTCCTTACAATGCTGAAGGTTTACTTGACATATTCTTATTTTTTTGTAGTTTGTGTTGTGTGTGTTGTTGTGTAGTGCTGGTTGTTTGTCTGTGTTGTCCATTGCTGGTTGTGTTTATGTGTAGTGTTGCTGCCCCCCGTTTCCCTAGACTGAGGAGCCCCCTTCGGTTTCCATCCGTGGTGGATGGTCATCGATCGGGGCTGCCTCTGCCTGGTTTTCGGGTTGCAGCGCTGGGTCGCCACAACTGCACTTGCAGCTACAGCTCCCCCTCCCACCCGGGGTCTCTGCCTCCGCATCTTTCCTCCGGGGCTGAGCCCTGACCAATCGCGCCCTGATGCGTGTGGCTTGGAAAAATAGCCATTGGCTAGTCTCCGCACCCCACGCATCCTCTACGCTCTTGGGCACCGAGTAACACACCCGGATACCCGTGGCCAGGTTCTCCCGCCCCACCTGCGTCCACTCTTGGAGTTTCAGCTCCCCTTCCCTGTCCCAGTTTTGGGCTCTCAGGTAGAGGAGCGGATCCTCCAGGAGCTCCTCCGGCGGGCCTGGGATCCAGACATTGACCCGGGTGTTGCTCAACATCCGGGCCTGCAGCCTATGCCCCTGAGGCTCCCCCAGGTCCTTCTCAAGAAGCCACTCCCTCGCCTCTGCCGTGGATGGTGTCACAAGGAAAAATCCCTCTGACACCAATCCCGACATGGCGAACTGGAGTTGCCTCCCTCGAATTCCCTGCTCCTTAATCGCCTCCGTAATGAAACGGCTGACAATTCTCCGGACTTCGGTCCCTAGCGACTCATCCAGCGGTACACCGTCCTCGCGGCAGATCGCCACTGCGAGCTCCCGTGTTTCCCTTGCGGTCGCACGGGTGCTCGCGAGCGAGTCACCGCGGTTTGGTCTCTTCGCTGGAGGCCGTGTCGAGGGTCCTTCGTCCGGGTCAGTTGTCTGCCGTTTCAACTTCGGCGCCCTCCCTGGCGGCGGGGGCCTCCCCTTCGCCTGAATGTGGCGAGGGTTTTCTCCCGCCGCCATCGCTAACCTATGCTGGTTCCTCCTGGCCTGTCTAGCCCTCTTTTTCTCTGCCTTGGTCGGTAGTCTGCTGAACTCGCCTCCCTCCGTCGGGGTTGCCGCCGTGGCGGTTCCCTCCTCCGAAGTTGATGGTGGGTTCAGCAAACGCTCCTCGTCGTCCAAGGACAGATTCACCAGCTCACTCCACGGCATCTGCAGGGGTCCCCCTTGCACCTTCTTGTCGGTGCTTGGCATCCCTCCTGCTTCTGCCCCTTCCGCTCCCTTACACTCTGGCGTCTGCGGGGGTCCCCCTTGCACCATCTTGTTGGTGCTCGGCTTCCCTCCCACTTCTGCCTCTTTCGCTCCCTTTCTTTCATCTTTTTTTTTTTGTTTGTTTAGCTTCCATACTTGTCCTTCTTAATATTCATCCGACTCGCTCCCCACCCTCCTCGGAGCCCTCCTACTGGGGATGGTTTGACCCATCAGGGATACGAGTCCGATATAGCGCTCCGGGGTGAGCTGTCAAGTGAGCCCGCACGATGTCAAGCCCTCCGTCACCACTACAGCGACTCGGGGCCGTACTCCGCCGGCTACTGACCTCATCACCCCAGAACGCTCGCCCGCGGCCAGAAGACTGTAGACGCGACAGCCGATTGATTCTGACTGGCTGGGCCAGAACCTCCCGTGTGAGATGAATCCCGAGCCAAAGTGGCGTGTTGTTATCCGAGGGTAACTACTCCGACCCTCTTCAAACTCAGCCTACCAGGATCTCGTTCTCCACCCGTACGGGTCCCCGCGCACGGCACAAACACGCGGGTGGCATTTTACCGCCCCCCATCCTTTCATCATCATCATCATCATCATCATCTAAGTGTGCTCGAACTTCGCGGTGGAAATGAGCAGGGGCTCCGTCTTGTTGATAATGCAAGTTGTTCAAATACTGACTCGGTACTTCTCTCAACAAATCTGGAATTACGTTGATCAGAAACTGGAGATAGTTTTGGCTATTTAGACGTCGTTCAAGGAAATAAGGCCCAATCAATGCATCATTGAGAATGCCTGCCCACACATAAATACTAAATCTGACTTGATAGGCATCTCTTCGGGTAACATATGGATTACTTCGACACCACCAATGCTCATTGTGAACGTTAAACAGCCCCATCCGCGTAAACGTTGCTTCGTCAGACCATAGTATGTTTTTGTCTTGGTTTTCTAACAACCACTGGCACATGATCACCCTTTTTTGATAATCAGCCAACACAAGATCTTGCACTGGTTGAAAGTGGTACGGATGTTGGCCTGATGCATTTAGCAACTGCCACACATAAAGTTGGCTTACATGAAAACGTCTTGCAGCAGCCCTTGTACTCGCTTGTGGATTACGAATAAAAAATAACCGTATGCTTCTGTACAACCTTTCTGGATGGACTCGTGGGCGACCGCGGGCTTGAGCGTGTGTTGGAACGTTAAATTTACCAAAGACGCGAAGGTTTTGTATCATCCTCATAATCAAATTACGTCTCGGTACCGGCGACTCGGGATATCTTTCTTGAAAAAGTTCTTGCGTTCGTCCAATTCTACAAGTCTGAGCGAACAAAGACACCATGTCAAACCTTTGTATGCTGGTATAAGGATAAGGAGGAGGCATTTTTCGCTTATTTATTCAAATAAATCGCTTTAATTTTCTTTTGAGAAATGACGACGTTATTGACGATTAATGCCAAAACACTAACCAGCCAGTAAATTGCAAAGAGTTTGAATATGTTCTCTTCAAACTTTGTGACAACTATCTTTCGTAATGTGGGGTGTCCAAGGATTTCAAATAAATTAGGATAAAAATTAAACTTTGAGCAAAAAAAAAAGAATGATTTATTTGAGTTACCAAATGGTGTAAGTGATTATTAGTCGAGTAAGGGTTTAGGAAAAAATGTTACGATTCACGACTTAGATTTCACCCAGTATAACACTCATAATATATACGCTCACTTTGTATAAACACGTTTAGTATAACGTTCACTGGATATAATGAACGAAAGATATAATTTCAAAATATCTATTTCCATACAGTATAACGTTATTAATATATAATATCAATTTATATAACTATTATAAAACGTATAACGTTCATAACACCTAAGATTTAAAAGATATATTAATAAAATTATCTAACATCAAAAAACATAATACACGTATAATATAAATACATGCATATGTTATTTGAAATTAAATTCTATTTTCAGTATTAAGTGGCCTTCTTTATTAACAATCAACCTTACCTTACTAACATTACTGGCAGCAGTCTGAATTTTCTGGGCAAAAAAAAAAAATAACCTCGAAGTCGGAAGTGACCAAAATCTGTGAAACCGTTTTTTGAAATACGAGCGGTAGAATTGAAAACGAATGGTGTGGATCACTCGTCTTTAAATTTCCTATCGCTCGTAATTTAAAACGTACCGTTGTACAGATTTTTTTCATTTCCGTGTGAAACTTTCGAGCGCTCGAAAGTCAAAAATCGGCCCCCAGCTGCGCCATGTAAGCTGAAGTGTCACCTTTCACTTGTCATAGTCAGGATGATGAAATAGGGGGCTGGTAGTCTTATCGAACTACTTTTAGCATCGTGGGCTCCCTTAAAAGGCACTCGTGTATCGTTGTTTTACTTTAAGACCGAGATTCCGGTAACCCTCGGGGAGGCAAGATGGCAGTTTGAAAAATGCCCGGCTTTTACTATTGTTAATTTTGATTTACTGTGCTATTTACTGATGATTATACTCTCTCACTAACATACATACACACATAGATACGTTCACGCCTTCATTCCCTGAGTGGGGTAGGCAGAGCTACAGAATTACCAACAACTCCAAGAACTTGTTGCTAACTCTGTAACCACAATTTGCACAATTAGGCTAAGATGTTTAACAGCGCATTAGTGACAGGTTGCAAGCCCATCGCCTAACAGTACAACAAGCCCTTATTCCCTTATGTCGGGTTCCTATATTCAATCCGAGGATAGATAAGGCTTACCTCGGGTTAAAATTTGACATTTGCCCATACAAAATGTGTCAAATTGTAATCCGAAGTAAGCCTATCTGTCCGCGGATTGAATACATATAGGAACCGGACGTTAGTCGCCTCGTACGACATCCACGAAAAGACATGGAGAAACAAATGAATGAACTATCGACGAAATATCACATTATATTTTTTTTTTGCAAGGCTCTATTACCTAAAAAACAGTCAAACTAACTACACCCATGTCTAAGTTGTTTAGATAGAACAAAGACTCGTCTTAATACAGGTAGATTTTGAACCTCTAAATATTTAGAGGTATCCTGTATACAGGATACTTTGGTTGCGGACGATAAGGGCAGTTGGTCATTGACGACACGTACAACAACCATAACTGCTTCTAACGTCGACAACTCCGAATCATACCCATCCTTAATACCAAAGGACGGGATGAATGAGTTGAATTCAAGTTTTTAGGTTCAGCATAGAGGTTATGGGTGAGTAGTAATAACTACCTATAACCTCTTAGCTGTAATTCCTATAAGTAAGGATCACGCTTTATACACTTTTGGAGGACACTTCGATTGCGACTTCTAATCTACACCCAGCGCCATCTATCGAGCGGTCGGGCAACAGTGCGTGTCGACTCAGGGATAAAATGCCATGTTTATTCAGCCTTGCGGACCAACGAAGTCAAACTGCTGATATAAGAATATTTCGTGTGATCCTAATGTAATAGGAATGTAAACAAATCGATTTTGTTAGGTGTCAAACACGAACTTGCTTTAAATAAATAAAAATAAATAAATATCAGGACACAATCTCACACAAATTGACCTAGACCCAAACTAAGCTCTAGGCTTGTACTATGGGTACTAGGCAACGATAAACTTACGTATTAGAAAACACCCAAGACTCAGGAACAAATAATCGTGCTCATCACACAAATGTTTGGGACCGCTAGCTTCGTAGGCAGGGTCACTACCGACCAGGCTACCGCGTCGTCGTTAAATGAAAGTAGAAACCCATACACGTAAGTACTACTGCCTTGGCCGAGGTATGTTTTGAGTTATTAACATTTTTAATTTCTACTGTAGTTTAGTTCTTTGGTTTTCAGTAGTAAGATAACCGTAATGTTTTTTCTTTACATTAAAAAGCTGTAAAACAACACGACATAGACTTAATTTTAAGATATATTTGTCAGTATTACACCACACTAATATTTGCGAATGTAATTTGTACTCGCAAAAATACTTGCAAAAGAAATTTAAAACTTGTTTCAGTGTTGTTATTTATTTTAACTATTTGTATAACTTTTTGCACATTAAGGTATGGTATTACCACAGTATATAAATAAACCAGTAAAGAAGCTACGAACAAACGCTCGAAACGACGCACTCACACAGACGCACGCCTCTACGAGACCGCTAAGAGGATTTGGCGGTGCTGTCAGCCGCGTGTGTCGCGTCGAGACGAATGGGCTCCTTCGCATTTTACGTTCGTTCTTGAGAAAGATGCCACAAAAGTATTGCGTGGTATATACGGTTGTTTGAATTCGGCTTCTTCAAACCCGGAACTTTCATTTTTTAAACTCTCTGCTGGTGTTGAAAGGTAAGAATAAATAAAATATTTTTAAATAAAATGCTTTTTATAATACGATGACGTGTTGCAAAAGTAAAAATATAAAAATCGTTTAATTTCCCAGCGAAAATTCGAGAGAACTCGGGAGATTTTAGTCGAAATAAAACAACTCTATTTTACACTTATTACTTTAATTTACAAACTATTAAATTATTAAACGATATAAAATAATAAACATCTCTGCAATATTTGAACATTGAGTGTTTTTTTTTAAATATTTTTCTCGACCGTGGATAGGTCCTTCTTTGAGTGTCTACCTTTGGTGTTGTCGTCTTAAAAATACTGTAAATTTGTTACTTTGGTTCGAAATGTAGAAATTCGGGAAACGGGGTCGCTAAATCGTGATATCCGGAGGGAAGAGCCGAAATCGGTAGATCTCCCGACGAATCGGGAACTTTTGCAACACGTCTGACATTTTGTTTATTAGGTTATGAAATATGTCAAATAAGCATACTTCCTCTCGAATTTAGAAAAAGAAGAAACCGCCGCCATGTTACACTTTGTGTTGTTCTACCTATTCCTTCCAAAATAGAAATCTGGGGATCTGTGTGGTCTCTGACAGTGATTTCGTTGGCAGCATGAGAAAAAGTAGCCGCCATCGTGAACTCTTTAGTTAATCAACCGATTGCTTCCAAAATCGATATCTGGGGATGTGTATGGTCTCCGACAACTAATCTGTTGGCGGAATGAGAAAAAGTAGCCGCCATCTTGATTTTTTTTATTATTCGACAGGCTGCTTCCAAAATCGATATCTGGAGATCTGTGTGGTCCTAACTCTCGAAACCGATATTTGAATTAGCCTGTCGAATAATAAAAAAGTTCAAGATGGCGGCTACTTTTTCTCATTCTGCCAACAAATTCGTTGTCGGAGACCACGCACATCCCCAGATATCGATTTTGGAAGCAATCGGTTGAATAAATAAAAAAATAAATATGGCCTCTACTTTTTCTCAATCTGTCAACAGATAAGTTGTCGGAGACCATACACATCCCCATATATCGATTTTGGAAGCAATCGGTTGAATAACTAAAAAGTTCAAGATGGCGGCTACTTTTTCTCAATCTGCAACGGATTTGTTGTCGCAGATCACACGTATCGATTTTGCACTAACTAGCTGAGATACAATAAACAAGTTTTTTTTTCAATTTTACAAAATGTCAGTGGACAACCCTTACGCTCAATTGGAGCGTAGGTATTTATCTTGAAAAGTAGGCCTAGTTTCTTTACTGGTTTATTTATATACTGTGGTATTACTGTATGGTCTAAGCCTAGGTCTGATAATAACCTCTTTTCTAATGAACATAACTTCTAACCTCAGAACTTCGAACCTCTTTCAAGAACTCTTTCTTGAACGTCAGTATACAAGTCACTTCTATGTTTACATTTAATAAATCATTTTATCTTTAATAAAACTACACAAATTTACTTAAGCTTTATATAAAGCCTGATTTAAAAATCAAACACATTGAATAATCTTACTTTTTTATTGAGTAAGTGGAAAAGGACCCGAAACGTAATGGATGTAATGATGGCCAGGAATCCGCCCAAGCTGAGACTCAAGTGGACTCCATTCAAGGCGGATTCTGAAGATGAAACCGTTCCTGATGACGTTCCTCAGTATTTCCGGGTAAACACAATACAATAAAAATATTGTATTTATATCTTCTAATATATAACATTCTCGAGTCACAGTGTTTGTCCAAAACTCTTCCGAAACGGCTTGATTGATTCGTTTGGAATTGTGTGTGTGTGTATTCAGTAGGTCTGAGAATAGGACGTAAAGCATATTTCATAAGGTTTGTATGAAACAAAATCGCCGGGCGCCGACAGCTAGTATAATATAAAAATCTCATGTCACGGTGTTTGTGATCGAATTCCTCCGAAACTGCTCGACCTTTTTTTATGTGTTTAGGGATCACTTTGTTGTCCGTTTGTTTGTCCGGCTGTCTATCCGGCCGTCTGTCTGTCTGTCGAAACGCGTGGAGGTATCGCGTTGAATTTAAAACCATATACTCAAGTCTACAGTCCCTTGAAGCTGTGAAAAAATCAAACTTCTAAGCTAACGTTAAAAAAAAGATACTGCTGTTTATGCCCCAAAAATAGTACATTTTGATGCAAGTGCCGAGGTGTCTTGGGCTGAGCTGCAAGCGACGGATGACACTGATACACGTATACACAGATACTCACACAAAAATACATATATTTTCGCAAATGTATTAAACAACGTCGTTTGATACACGCGCGGAACTGTAACTTTACCCGCCGGGACTCGTGTAAAATGACATACTTTCCGCACTCGTTTCACAATGTATTATTATAACTCGCCTATTCCCTATTACACACGCAAGTTGAAAGCTTCCGCAACCACACTAATGCACTTGGCGTAGCAGTCGATGCCCGGATGCTACGCTGTAGCACAAAGGCCAGCTGATTTAATACCATACGGAGTTGGAAATTAGTCTGTAAAGTGAACCGAGCATAAAATGTGAACGGGAGAATTGATAGTTTGCGTAGTTTGCGGTTTATAATATTGTGTTTTTTATTGTAAAGGCGTGTAAAGTGGAGATATGTTTTTAAATAACTACAAAGGCGTTTTTATGCATCAAAAATTACCGAATCTAGCAGCGTTCTGAATATTGGACATTTTAAAACATAAGCAAAAATAGTCATTCGTGTACGATTGTCACTTTAATCATTCATTTTTAGGGTTCCGTAGCCAAATGGCAAATAACGGAACCCTTATGGATTCGTCATGTCTGTCTGGCTGTCTGTCCGTCCGTATGACACCACTATTTTCCAAAACTATATGAACTATACTGTTGAAACCTGATAAGTAGGTGTATACTGTGAACCGCATTAGGATTTTCCCACAAAAATATAATAATAATAACTACATAGTATAAAACAAAGTCGCTTGCGCTGTCTGTCCCTATGTATGCTTAAATCTTTAAAACTACGCAACGGATTTTGATGCGGTTTTTTTTAATAGATAGAGTGATTCTTAAGGAAGGTTTATATGTATAATACATTCCACGCGGGCGAAGCCGCGGGCGGGTCGCTAGTAATAATAATAATCGCCGGTTGGTGTCCCATCACTTTACTAAATTAAACTTGTCTAAAGGGCCTCTGCGTGTTGGCTTCGGCTCCATGTACGCCTTCCAAAGGTCCGGGACTCCCATAGTCCCGTGAATGGTAAAGACATAAAATAATAATAATGATAACCAAGTAGCCAGGATCATTCATCAGCGGCTTGCTCTTCAATACGGTCTTGTTGAGTCTGAAGTGCCGTACTATAAGTACACACCGGCGCCAGTTCTCGAAAATGGTCGTGCTACGCTCTATTGGGATCGATCTGTTATCACAGACAGGACTATTGTCGCCAATAAACCTGACATCGTGTTGACAGATCGATCTCAACGCCGGGCAGTGCTCGTCGATGTCACCATCCCGCATGGGGAGAACCTCGTGAAGGCCGAGAAGGATAAGCTCAGCAAGTACCTTGACTTGGCTCACGAGGTGACCACCATGTGGGATGTTGACTCGACGATCATTGTCCCGATAGTTGTTTCGGCAAACGGTCTTATAGCGAAGAGTCTCGACCAACACCTCAAGAGACTCTTGCTAGATGGCTGGATCAAGGGCCAGATACAGAAGGCAGTACTCCTCGACACGGCACGCATTGTGAGGAGGTTCCTCTCTCTGCAGCCCTAACCACCGGTAGCTTGAGCCCTGCCCCACTGCTGGCGGCACCCGTAGATTAGGTTTTTTGTAATGTTTATTTTTTGTATCGGTATTGTTATTTTACCTTTATATTTGAATATGTAAAAAACCTAATTTATAGAAAATTAAATGAATATCTAAATAATAATTCATTTATTTGCAGAAAAAGGGTAGTTACAGATCTTAAAATAAATATTGTTTTTCTCCTTTCCAGCAGTTATAAAACAGCATGCAAATCTTCATTGTCACACAAAATAATAATAAAAAAAAAGGTACAAGTCATCCATCAATAATTATAGTCACATCTCATTAAGCTCATGATTTATAAAATCCTTAACACTATAGAAACATACATTTAGAAGCCACTTCCTTAAGGTTATAGAAAACTGTTTACCTTCAAGTGCTCGAATTTGACCCGGCAAGCTATAAAAAAAAAGCAATAAATTTTGGGGGTTCCCCATACTTAGAACTGAAACTCAACAAAAAAAAATCATTAAACCCATCATACGTGTGTCTATGGATAGGTCATCAAAAATGATATAGATGTTTTTATTATCATTTTTTTCTAAACTGAATAGTTTGCGCGAGAGACACTTCCAAAGCGGTAAAATGTTTGTCCTCCCCTGTAACTTCTAAAATAATAGAATGATAAAACGAAAAAAAAATATGATGTACCATGCAAATTTCCACCGAAAATTGGTTTGAACGAGATCTAGTAAGTAGTTTTTATTACACACGTCGATTAAGGTTTAATAAAATTGCTGCTATGGAACTCTTCTTGCATCCAATTATGAAAAGTAGTAGTAGTAAAGACTGTACGCGATAAAATCCGGGCATGCATGCTCTGGTGTATCTTTGCAACGAATGCATATTTTCAAGCAGTTTTTTTTTTCATAGCTTGTATAGTTATATTACTATATAATAAAATAAAATCATATCACATAATGTATGGGTATGTGTGAGTTTTCGTCGAATATATTCTATCATACCTTTCCACTTCTGTCCAGCGTTTTTTGTCATTCTTCACTCGCTTCCTGCTATAATGTCACAACTGTATTTATATTTTTACAAGCTGTTTTACTCACATTAGAATGTCGTCTTACCAAAAAAATACTTTTTCTAACTCATTTCTATTTGTAGTAGTCAGGAAGACTTTTTACTTCAAGCACTGAAGGTTGTTTTTGTATGGGAGGCATTTATTTGTCAAAAAGTCAAATTCGACAAAGTTAAAAAAAATCAGAACTATCTCAATCTCATTACAATTAGAAAAGTTTTAACTACTGTGAAAAGATAATGTAATAAGGTATAATTTGGCTTGTATAATTAAACATAATAAAATGTTTTTAACACGAGAATTTAGTAAAGACTGTCAGAAGACCATGTACAAAAAAATATTGGTACTGCGGATTATATAATGGTCTAAGTCACAGACGCTCTAACATTTTATTATGATTGTATTTTTATTATGTCGTTTCATAACCACTGACTATTACAAAAAAGTGCTGCTTGAAAATTAGCATTCATTCAAAAAATACACCAGAGCATGCATGCCCGGATTTTATCGTGTACAGTCTTTAGTAGGTATTGAAAAAACATCTTAAGGTTTCTTACATCATTTTTCATTTTGAATGATCATTTAGATCATTTAGATTTATAACGATTTAAAGTAGGTTACCAATAGTACATTTCATCGACCACATTCATGTCACTCAAAATTGAACTTAACCACCTGCATTTTATGACAGAAATTTTATTGAACTTTCCTGAAATATGACCTTATGGATCAGTATCCTTCAGGAAGTTACGAATTCGTGGCTCTATTCCTTTTCTTGCGTGTGTCCTTACTTTAGCAAGGCCTTGAAAAGGGTAAGCTTGCTTTTTGTTGTTATTTTTTTCATGGGTAAAATTCATCGCTCTAAGAATTGGATTATTTGAATCGTGAAGCAAATGGATAGACACCTGTGGCATGTACGAGGCTCTGAAGCTAGAGACCGACCTCCCGTAATAAATCGCAATGTCGCGCATGACACGAATTCAACTCAAGTTTGAAAGTGTAACACATTCATTACATTACATATTAACAACGAGATAGATATGGTTACCCCTTCTTTCAGAGCTGGTATATCTTAAAAGGTTAACCGATTTTCACAGGACTTATCTACACCCAATGGTTGTGCCATAAGAAAAGTTGTGTGTCCCTTGTTTTATCGACAAACTTTTCGTCGAACTTCTTTTCATCGAAAACGTTTCAAGTAAAAAATTAGTTCACGAATTATTGTTTGGTGTAATTTTATTTCATGAGCAGATCATTCCAATTTTTATTTTTTCACAGAATAACTGTTCAGGGAATATTATTTGGCAAATTATTCATATTGTATGACTTTTAAATGGCAGAACATCAAAACAACGAATTTCATTTGTTCGACGTTTCATTATATTTAAATAATCGAATGCACATAGCCCTACAACTATGCGGAACACCTACTAGGTCTCAACTAATCTATAGGTTAGGTTAGGTTAGAACTGTGTCAAGACGCGAAGCGCCACAACTGCGCGGAATAGGAGCTCCGCTTTGCGGAGCTCCGTCGACTTCGTCTCACAGTCTATTGAAATGATATTCTCAAGTATCCACATTTAGCGCGTGGATTCCGATTGCATTGCGTTCCGTTCTCAACATAATGCCATAGATAACTGTGTATGCCAACTATCTTAAATTTAAATAACAATTCCTGTATTAATTTGTATGTTAATTAAAAATACTTGAAACAATAAATCACGAAACGTTTTCCATGACATAATTCAACTATTTAATGAATCACCCGACAAGTAAAAATACACGATTTCAAATTACTTGCAATGACCATTCCACGAACTGAATTGTCGACGTTATGAAAATAAATGAAATGTTGACTTTGAAGTGAAATTCGAGGAAATAAGTGTCGACAATTTGAAGATAAACCAGAAAAGTAACTTTCAAATGAAAAAAAACCGCATCCAGATCGGTTCACCCATTTAAGAAATCC
This sequence comes from Acleris emargana, assembly GCA_927399475.2. Taxonomy (NCBI): domain Eukaryota; kingdom Metazoa; phylum Arthropoda; class Insecta; order Lepidoptera; family Tortricidae; genus Acleris; species Acleris emargana. The sequence goes on along the minus strand of OV656835.1, from coordinate 7,981,291 downwards.
GATGCCACAGTCACACACACACACACACACACACACACACACACACACACACACACACACACACACACACACACACACACACACACACACACACACACGCAAAGAAACAAAGTTATATTAGGCGCCGAGACCCTTGTATTTATTATTTTTCATCGTTTCGGCTGCCTCAGCTGCCGCGCCTGGGTTATTTACTATTCTGCGGAGCTGTGAAAAGGCTAGGGTGTCTACACACCAGCACTCGCCCCATACTCCACGGAATTAAAGACATACCATCAGGTCTCTTGCCGTCGACCTTAGCGATACCGGTTGGCTCCAGTAAAGCGTGAACGTTGTTTCTTTTAGTTTTTGTCAGTTCATTATTTAATGATAAAATAAATCAACAAATTTCTGCTAGTGGCTAAGGAGTTTAAACGCCACAATGGTAATTTTCTACGTGACAGCTATCTACATAGTGCTTAAAAATAACAAAACGTGGTTGCAAATAAAATATACATTATTCCGACCACTATTCTAAAGAAAGCGTAGCAAACACTAATTGTTTTCTTTTCTGAGTTGGTAAAAAGTTGAAAAAAATAGTATGCTTGCAAACCGCTACGAGTATAAGCATGTTTTTTTTAGAATACCTTCGAAAAAAGTTCCTTTTGTCAATTGTTATTTTATAACATATATAGGGTGATGGCACCAGTGTTGGACACTTTAAGCTGACAGGCACCAATAATGGACACGTAACTCTTAATTCAAAGACCTTACGGTCCGAAAATTCCGAAATTGATTGTTGCTAAACAAATGAATAACCCTTATCTTCTGTAAAATAAAAAGCAAGTGTCCAATTTTGGTGCCTTGTCCTACCGCTATGTTAATAGTTATTTCTAACTTATATTAATGGTAGTTTTGTTATAGGTAATAGTCGGCGTTATCAAAGGCAAGCAATTGGCATGGTCACACCCAAAATCTGCAACGTCTTATGTTATAGTGGTTTTGAACAAGAAAAAACAACGAACCAGCGTCAAGAGAAACATGCCGGAACCTTATTATAGAGAGGTTGGTTTTTATCGTTTAAGGAGCATCCCCACTGAGAGCATTCGCGTGTAATGAGCATTCGGTGCGAACATCGAGTGTTGTAAAAGCATTGTAACGCTCGGCTCAATGTCTACACCACTCGAATATTCACACGAATGCTCTCAGTGGGGACGCTCCTCATACATGAATTAAAAGGGATGGCTTAATGTGCTTCCACGCGAAGAACGTGAGATGGAGATAGTTCGCAGCGTCAAATTCTATCAATTTTTGTTTACTGTAAAACTACAACACTTATAGAAAAATGGTTTACCAGTATTAAAAAGTTATATATTCAGAACTCATCATCATCATCATCATCATCATGTCAGCCGAAAGACGTGCACTGCTGGACATAGGCCTCCCCCAAGGCTCTCCACTCAGACCGGTCTTGTGCTTTTCGCATCCACCGCGTTCCCGCGATCCTTACAAGGTCGTTACTCCATCTTGTTGGAGGCCTACCTAAAGCTCGTCTCCCGGTCCGCGGACGCCACTCAAGAACCTTCTGACCCTATCAGCCATCAGTCCTGCGTGCGATGTGCCCCGCCCACTGCCACTTCAGTTTAGTTATTCTTCGGGCTATGTCGGTAACCTTAGTTCTACTGCAGATATCATCATTTCTGATCTGAACTATTGAATCATAAATCATCATTGCAGTTCGTAGAGTTTCAAAGATTTAACCAAAAAAATGAAAAGCAGGTGTCATGTTTGAAAAATAAATCTTTCGAGGATTTAATTTTTAATTGCGTTTTCACGTTCAGCAGTCTCGGGGAAATATGTTCTCGTTTAACATATCCAAAGAACAGACACAAAGGCGTTGTTGTTATGGAGATTCAGATCGCGCAACAATACCTACTTTATTATACAGTCGCTTTACTTTCTCAACCTCTTATCTGATCGAGTATTTTGATAGGAAAGTAGTCTTTATAAAACTTGGAACATGAGTGTTTTTTCTATTTAACTATTCAATCAGGTAAGACATTGAGAAAGTAAAGGGACGTATGTGGCCTCTTAAGCTTGTCTTAATTGGAGTGACGTGCAGCTAAAGTAATATAATATTGTGCAATGGCGCATCTTTCGTAAGAGGGGATTGTGAAGCACAAAATTGCAGTACAAAATGCAATTACGTTCCTCTCCCCTTTAACCTAGCACGACTTGTACGACTTTTGAATATGTTGTTGAGATAAAAGGTGCGTGTCAAAAATGGCGCCGTGTAATTACTATGACCGCGTCTTTTGTTTACGCAACGACACCGTATTTTACGCAGCGGTGGCGTCGCACTTTAATATAACGATATTTATTTATTTACGTATGTTACCATCATATTTATATTGGAAAGTATAAACATTAAATTTTACGCTAGTTTTTACTATAATTGTTATACTCATAAGCAGACCTCGGAATATACGTGGGTTAATTAAATGACAGCCTAGGGATCGCCTATATCGATAAATTCAACTATCGATGCTATTCCTACATAATGTAGATACTAGTGATCGCCCCCCAGCATTGATTGTAAGGGTGTTTTTTTTAGCCCCTACTACAAACAAGAATTAAAAAAAAAACAACTGAAATGGATTCATCAGTCGAGACGGAGAAGTTTAACGCTCTAAAATTTGGAACAAAATCTAATCGTTTATTTTAACAATAGTAAATTCATTCAAGACAGTAATTCTGAAATACAAAATAAGGATAAAAATATGATGACGATGATTGAAGGTTCAAAAATCCTTGTTAAATAATGAATAACCAGAATAATGTTGCTATTTGGTTTTATTTGTATACTTACTTTTACCATATGTAACTTGGAGCTATCACTATTATATGGGAAAAGCATCGATGATTCAGTTTATCGATGGAGATGATCCTTAGCTGTTGTTTAATTTTGCCCCGATTATTCCGAGGTCTGCTCATAAGTAATATGATAAAGGATGACTTTTGCGGGGCCTCTTCTCAGCAGTTGTAAAAGTGCCCGCGTGCCTAGGCCTGGCCTAGTAGTAGTTGGCCTACTTACTGCAAAGCCTAATCTAACCTATAGACATATTGGATCCGATTCTACGTGCACTTCGCTTAAATAGCCTTAAACTAAATTGTCTAATTTTAAGACATAGTTTAGACGGCAGATTTAACCAGTGCTATTCCAGAATGTCAAGCTGACAATGTATGAAACCGCCTAAAATAAGAAGCGTCAGATTCAAATTAGCGCTGTCATTTGATTATGACATCTGCTCATAGATCAGCAAAGTGTTTTAGCGACACTTAAATAAAATTAGGAAGTTTAGAGGCCACTGTAGAATCGGGTCCATTAAGTACCTTGATATAAAATCGTAAATACTCGTTTTTTTTTCTAGACGTTTGAGTTTGAGTTGTGCGTCTGCATCAGAGACATGCATCAGGCTGTTCTCTGGTTTGCGGTTATGGAGTCGAGGCGCTGCTCACCCCCTCGCCTGTTGGGGGAGGCTCACCTAGACCTGGCCGCTGTATGGGCCCAGCCGCGTACGTAACCTTATGACTATCCACGGCATTAGGCAACAGCGGCAAGTGAGGCGACGAGCAGAGAGCGACAAGGAAAAATACATATAGATGTATAGACAAATATGAGAGCACGGAATTGTATTTGTAGTGGTACCGTTCGCATGGAAAGGAAAGTAATTTAAGCTTTTTTCTTATACATAGTTACCCTAAACAAGTGGAATAAGTATGTCTTTTTTTTAGGGTTCCGTAGTCAAAGTTTTGCCAGGTCCGTCCGTCTATCCGACCGCAGCCTAGCACAGGGACTCTTACGAGAAAGCTGTAATTTTTAAGCTTTAAAGCGCTACATTTTGTTAGAATCAAGTGTCGTCGCCTACAGCCAAAACTACAAATGCAAAAAATCTGAAAGCACATAATAATAATTATAATGAATTTTATAGGAAAACTGTCCTTACTAAGTAGACTTCGGTTGTTCTTGAGTTACAAACGGTTAAAATGTTTATACCTACCGAAAACTTATTTGCGGTGTTGGCAAACTGACCGCGACCTATGTCGATGTATGGGGAGGTCTTTGACTGTAGTAACGGCCTTGAAATCCTTCACTGAGCATTGCTCTTGCCCGGTTTTTTTGTTTTAAGTCGCTATCAATATAATTTAAATCATCATCTGAGCTGTCATAAATATTGATAGTAATATGATACGTCACATCAATGACTGCGACGCGCAATGCAAGTCCGTGTAATTTATATTATTATCTGAAGTTATTTCGTTGTAGTCACTCTCGGAAACTATTCACAGAGTTATTTAATAACTTGATTCATAGGGGTCAGTGTTTGTTGCCTGATAGGCATTTCATAACCAGTGCTAAACCTGGGTATAAAGGGCTTATTTGTTCCGACGGCGAGTATTGACTGCAAAATTCACGAGTGTTCGACCCAAACCCATAAGCGCCACGATCTGCATGGCGCTTACGCTCTTTCGACCGCGGCCTAGCATTCAGTTAGCGCGGGACTTCGTGAGTCAAACTAAGCTCTGTACGGATCACCTTCATAGTTTGTGACAAATTATATTTGTTATAATGGAATGTGTAAAATGCTCTGTTATTTTATTGCCAAAGCAAAGGAACATATACAATGTATCTACTGCTTGCTTGGGGCTATTTACCACTATGCTTGCGTCACGTAACCGAAAGACGTCCACTGCGGGAAATAGGCCTCCCCCAAGGCTCTCCACTCAGACCCGTCTTGTGCTTTTCGCATCCAGCGCGTTCCCGCGATCTTCACAAGGTCGTCACTCTATCTTGTTGGAGGCCTACCTACAGCTCGTCTCCCGGTCCGCGGACGCCACTCAAGAACCTTCTGACCCCATCGGCCATCAGTCCTGCGAGCGATGTGCCCCGCCCACTGCCACTTAAGTTTAGCTATAAAAAGATACTCCCAATGAACAAATCAAAATGGAAACGTCCATTTTGTAAACACACTAAAAAGGGCAACAGTCACCACTCCACCCCGTTCGTTCCCAAGGACCATATACCTATCGGCGGGAGTAATCTGTCCCACTCGATTATTAATATTGATGCTAGGTCAATAATGGCTCATATCGACTCCAGGTTCAACATACTGCAGAGCACCATTAAGTCATCTAAATCGGATGTCACCGAGCAGCTCAATAAATTAGCAGGGACAATGAGCGCCTGGGAGGTAAAGATCAACGACCTCGAATCATCCTTAAATACAGCAACAAACCAAGTTGCCAAGCTGGAATCCGAGCGGGAATCCTTACTTTGTGCGATGAGCGATGTAAAACGGCGGTGTAACCTGCAAATAAATGGATTCCTCAAACCGAAAGTGAAAACTTATTCCAAGTACCTAATGCGGAACCTTGCCAGTAAAACCGGGTTACCCATCAACATGGACACGGATATCGACTTAATTACTCACATCGCTGTCAAAAACGACTTTGTCAATTAAAACCTAAGCCTATTATTGTAAAATTCCATGCAAGATACAAAAAGCACGATTTCTTATCAGCTATTTGGAACATAAAAAAACTTACGGCTGGCGATGTGGGTTTCTTGGTGAGCAGGTTCGATGAAAGAATCTATGGCAATGACTACCTGTCATCTTAAAACAAATCGTTACTGCAAAAAGCTAAAAATATAGCGAAGGCAAAGAATCATGTCTATGTACAGATGGGTGCGGAATTGTACAGTAATCCATATCGCCTCTGAAGATAGTGCATTTTGCATGCAAACTACTGTAAATAACTGGTATTCTCTACTTAACAAGGAAAAGTACGCAACTGTCCGGTTCCGATTTGGTTTATTTTTATATATTATGTTAGCGAGTAGTCGAAAATAACGGACAGGTATTTTTTTTAGCTGCCCAAACTCAACGTATTCGGAGAAATTGTCCTCCAAAGTACTAAAAAGTGACCAAAACCCTTAAGTTATGTACCTAGTTGGTTACTAAGGTTGAAGCAAATAAAACTAACTTATGTTTATTTTTTAATTTCAATATGTATAAAAATTAAAAGTTTAATTGATATACATTTTGAAAAACAATTAATCATTTTTCTTAGTTTCCGCAATTCCCGATACGATCTTTTAACATTCACAGCCGGCATCGATGAAATTACGCATGACTTTTCTGTAAATTTCATTTTTTGAAATCGCTTTAAAGTTAGTCTTTGTTTACCAAAGAACTTTTTTTGTATAATATTATAAAAAATCCTATCTCTGTATATGTTTAGAGACCAAAATTATATTTCTCAACATGACTTAATTCCAACTTATGAAGCAAGAGATTTGGTGTGTTTTCGTATTTCTGCAAAATCATGTGAAATCTTAAAGTCGATTTAATGAGTCATCAAGATTGACCGGTGCCCAAGCGGATCTTTAGTTGCTTTGAATACATTCGTATCAGAATTTAAAGCTAGAAGTCTGTTCAATATGTCACGCAAATTTGAACTCTCTACAGGAACTCTTACAAAAGTTGGGGCCGTTATCAGTATCATCGTCGTGCGTGATTTTAACTATGATTTTATCGTCCGAAATGGGAATACTTCAAGCTCGTACATCAAATAATTGCAATAGATTAGAATACATTATTTTTATTATTATTCTATATAAATCAAAGTTGTGATTAATATACAGGTTTATGCAAAACTGCTTTAAAAAAAAAAAAAAATGTAATTAATCTCAGTAACAGAACTTAGTAACCGACTAGGTAAAGAGTTTTGTTAAAGAAAATTGCTGGTTAATTACTGGCTTGATTATAATATTAGAGTTTCATGAAAAAATAATGGACCCGTGTTTAGTTATTACGGCTAAAACTTATATTTTACAAATACAGCTAAAAAAAAAACCTGTCCGTTATTTAAGACTACTCTCTAACATATATTAAAAAAAAATCAAATCGGAGCCGGACCGTTGGGTACCTTTCTTTGTAAGTTCCTGTTTGTTATCAACTTGAGTGTTGCTGGGATGATCACGCGGTTCAATCTCATTTCTTTACTAGTATTTTTTTTGTGGTGTCATATATGGAATGTCGGTCTCTCAGTTATTACCATCAGAATGTTCACGGCTTGCATAATAATTATGACGTCATATGTCTGACCAAAACTTGGTTGCTGCCTGTTATCTGTGACGCGGAATTATTTGACGATAGGTACAATATCTACTGAATTGATCGAGACTGAGTGCGTAGGGATGAGTCTGGGCGGCGGACACGCTTAACCCAAGCATTCCGCCAATATTACCCCTCTTTCAACCATCCTTTCCAAATGATCGAACCACCGAAGCATGCCCTTTTCAGTCTTAGTCACTACATCTTCCTTACAAAGCTTCTTTGTTCAATAGCGAAAGGGTAATTAGAAAAACGTACCTTATTCGGTCTTAATTAAACATAAAAATGTACGAGTGATTCCCATCTTAGAAGGACAGATGGCGCTAGTGGCCATGTAAACAACGGCTCCGCAAAAAACTATAAATTAAAAAACATTAAATTAAACGGCTATCAAAATAAGTATATATAAATGTTCCCAACCTTGATTTACACCTGTGCATATGTTATCTACTCATTTGATAGTGAACTAGCAGCAAAAACAGTGATATTTGTAAGGTGACTCAAACAAGTAATTCATCGTTGCCGAAGAACCTACCTCAAAAAAGAAGCTGTTACAATTAAGAGGAAAATTGTCTGCTCACTGTGCGAAATACTCACGTATTGTCAGCCTTTTTAGAAGGTACGTGAATCTTTTTATGAAATATAACCTTAACCCTACATTGCATACTGTTCCACATATGGCACAACCAAAACATTTGCGAATTGTGACAAAAGTCAAGTTGCTAACGACATATTACATTATAGATTTATTTCTCAAAAAAAAAAGTCTTGCATTGTAGGGTTAAAATATAGAATACGTTACGTAGAGTACTCTCTGCATTACCGACTAGAGAGAGCGTACGTACAGCGCCATCTAGTATCTTTGAACAAAAGAACTTTGAAAACAAAAAATTACTTTCCGCTACTCGTCACAAGATGGCGCGATTATGCGCTAGCTGCAATCAAGAAATCCTTCATAGAAGATATTTAACCTGCTGCCGTTGCCATGAAGACTATGATTTGGATTGCGCCAACGTCTCAGAAAAACGTTTTTATAATATAATGTCTATAGAAAGCAAGCAATCTTGGAAATGTCCACTTTGCCGGTTAAATGAATCAAAAATTGATAAAAGTGACACTCCCGTCCGATCGCTCCCACATGACAACCTATCTTCAGATGCATACAACCAGGATAAACTGGGGTATCCAGAGGATCCAGTATTCGATGCCAATGTCACCTTAAGGAAGCCAAGACCGTGCCTCGACAACACTGTTATAAGTGATGACGACTCCATAACATCACTCCAAGGACATACACTGTGTAAATCCCCTGAAAATATAAACACATCTCAGCATACTATTGTAGCAGGAAATGAGCAAATTTCACTACAAAAATTTAAAGATATACTGGAGGAAAATAATAAATCTATACTTGCTATCATGCAGGCTTCCATCCAGGAGCAAATAAAACACGCCGTATCTGAAATCTCAAAGAATTTGAATTTAAATTACGTGTCCATCTGTGCCGAACAAACCACAATAAAGGAAGACATAAGAAGCTTAAACACTAAAATAGAGAAACTTAACCAGGATTGCCGACAACTCCAACATGATAATTTAATGCTCAGGTCGGAGATTTTTTTTTTTTTTTTTTTAGTTTATTTATAGAAAATAAAAGTTAACAAAATGGCTTGACAGCGGACAAAACAATACAAGTTTATCTGCCGCTGTGTTCACTCGTAATATACAAATAACTTACATAATTGGGATAGGTACTTTAAATATATTTAGGTATAAACAAAAACAGTTCCCCACGCCGATGCACATGCTCTAGCATGAGTTCTACATCAGCATAGGAAAGCTGTTTTCATGATGCGCTTACAACGGTGTGGGTTAATACAGATTCGTGTATATATTTCGGGCGATAATCCATTTAGAATGTTCGGAAGTAAATATTGCCACGTACGCTTCCCATAAAAGTTATTCATTTTGGGCAAAACATATTTAGGCAAACGTTCCAAAATTCTAAGATGTTGTGGCCTGGAGGTCTTCTTAAGGTCATTTAAGTTACTAATTTCTTCACTAACAATTAACATTTTACTTCTGTTATAAACACTAATTATCTTACAAAATTTAAAAAGTTCTATCTCTTTATGAATAAATTTTAGTCTGATAGAATTTGGAACCATTGCTTTAAGTATACTTAACTGCAGTGTATAAATATTATTAAGGTAGGTTTTATACGTTCTGCCGTAACTACTTAACCCGTAATCGATAACAGATTCTGCCAGAGACAAATAAAGCATCCTAAGGGTGTTGTAAGGAAGTTTATATTTTAATAATGTTATTTTTGACAGAATAGATCTTAGTTTCTTACATACGTAAATAATGTGAGGTCTCCAGTTAAATCTGTCATCAATCACTAATCCGAGGTAAGTGTGTTCGTAAACTAACTCTAATGGTGTACAATTACATATTATGTTTGGTATCATACCATTACGTCTATGAAGGCAGTTGTGACTATGAGCTACAATAGTAAAGTTCGAAGTTATTGCTAAGTAGGGGGAATGGATGTGCATAAGCTTGGTTTTTGTATAGTTTATAACTAGACCCACATCATGGGCCCATTTACATAATAAATTGAAGTTTTCCTGCATTACAATTTTGGCCTTATTAATATCCGTATCTGCCACTAGGAGACAGATACAAGCATTCAAAACAAATAAAGACCCCCCCGGAATCCCGACTACCGAGGACAAGTACATCGTCTTACACGGACTAACTGAATACAATTGGGAAACGGAAGCTGAACTTACAAACAAAATAACGAATATTTTTTACGATTTTTTGAATATTAATATCTCCGGCTACATAGAAGAAATAACTTTTATCGGTAGGAGAGATGGAAAGAGGCCAATAAAAATTGATTTGATTAGTAAGAGAGTTAAAAAGTACTTACTTGAGCATTCGCATATACTACAAGAAGCGGGGCTCGGCGTGACAAAATTCTTGTGGCCCGAAGAAATAAAATACAAAAGAAATTTACGCAAGGCTCTGCATAACGCGAGACGTAGTGGCCATCACGCAGTTATTAAAAACGACAAGCTATTTGTAAATGGAAAAGTAGCTATATGCTCTATGCAAAGTCTTAAGGAAGAAAAGCCTCAAGCTTCTACATCACAGCGTAAGCTCGAAAGAAGTGATGCAACAACCATCGAGCATTCCCTTTCTGAAGGACCTGGTCCCACGACTTTACAGCCGCTGATTCCGAATAGTCAAGTCCTAGATGAGCGTACATATCGACCGATAAAAGATGTCTCTTCAAAAATGCCTACTTTTCGTGTCTAATTTAAACATTCTCTTCCAAAACATGCAAAGCATTTGGAATAAAATGCATCTACTCCACGCTTTTAAAGAGGATAAAACAAACTTTGACATATTTTGTATTACGGAGTCGTGGCTAAATAATGAAAAGTTACATTTATTAAATATACCTAAGTTCAACGCAGCCTCGGCATATTGTCGTGATCATCATGATGGAGGAGGAGTACTCATTTTGATAAGGGATACGATCCAATACCGTGAGCGTCTGGATATAACATCTTTATCGTTAGAAATGGTTCTGGAAATTAGTGCTGTAGAGCTGCCAGATTTGAACTTTTTAATTATTAATATTTATTGGCCCAACAGTAGGAGAGAAATAGAACTGTTTTATTCGCGCCTAATGGAAATATTAAAACTAATTTCCCTTAAAGATAAAAATAAAAACATCATATTGGGAGGTGACTTTAATGTTGATTTTATTATAGACAGTTGTGAAAAGTCCAGATTATCCAACTTACTGTCATCATATAACTTCCATCAAAAAATATATAATCCGACACGGGTCACTCAGACTACCTCCTCTTGTATTGACCTAATATTTACAAACTTTAAAATAGATAGTTCACAGCTGGAAGTTCGTGAGTACGGTTTCTCGGATCACAGAGGTATTAAAGCCTCTCTCCCTACTGCAGATCAGCTCTTAGAAAACTTTGCCATTAGCAAAAGAACCTTTATTAAAACAAATGTAGGTAAGTTTAAAAATGAACTCGGTAAAGTAAATTGGCACGATATATTATCTCCGAACCTCACAGTCAATGAGAACTACAATTTATTTAATAATACTTTACAAGAAGCCCTAAATAAAAATATTCCTAAGAAAAATATAAAAATTAACCAAAATCCCAAAACAAACCACTTAACTCCAGGACTAAAAATATCTTGCCGAAATAAAAGACTCTTGAAATCTATTCAGTGTCAAACAAAAAATTAAAATCCTAAGCAACCACTATAAACAATATTGTAAAGTGCTAAAAAAGCAATAAATCAGTCAAAAAAACTCTGTAATAAAAAAATATATGACAAGAGTGGTAATAAAGTTAAATCTATGTGGCAAATTATAAATAAAGAGATAAAAAAACCTAGGTCCAAATTTAATACTAACATCACAATTAAAACCACAGTCAAACAGACAATAAAAGATCCAAAACAAATATCTGATTTATTTAATGTTTTCTTCTCATCCGTGGGAAACATAAAATCACAACCTGTAAATATACCTTCACCTAACCAAGTCAATAAAACCTTTTTTCTTAAGCCAATAGAACCAGATGAAGTATACAAGATATTAAGTAACCTAAAAAATAAGACATCATTTGGCATAGATGAAATCCCTCCCGTTCTAATTAAAACATGTGCTAAAATCCTAACCATACCGTATACTCTACTAATTAACCAATCATTTTCTGAAGCCATATTCCCAGATGCCCTTAAAATTGCAATAATAAAACCTGTTTTTAAAAAGGGAGATTCCTCAGACATAAATAATTATCGGCCAATAGCATTACTACCTACCTCCGCTAAAATACTAGAAACTGCAATGATCACACGTTTATACTCTTTCTTTGAAACATTTAATATTCTTGACGATGCTCAGAATGGCTTTAGAAAACAACGATCTACATCATTAGCAGTTTATAAGTATATACAACACATAATAAATGACATCGACAATAAAAGATACGCGGTAGGACTCCTACTCGATATGAGCAAGGCATATGATAGGGTTTGCTACGGTACTCTGTTAGACAAATTGTATGCTTCGGGAATCAGAGGTCCAACTCACGATTGGTTCAAATCGTATCTAAAAAATCGCGCACAATATGTTGAAATTAAAAATACACACTTCGAGACTGGTAAAATACAGTATGTACGATCAGATAGAGTCGATATCGCTGGCTCCATTCCTCAGGGTAGCGTATTAGGCTGCATCCTCTTTCTGATATACATAAACGACCTCCCAAAAGTAGTAACTGACAACTGTGTGCTCTTCGCAGACGATATTTCCATCCTTTTCTCCTGTAAATCTGTTAGCGAAGCTGTAAATAAATTAAATACTAATCTAAACACAATTACTCACTGGTTAGAGTCACATAATTTAAAACTGAATCTCAATAAAACTAAAATAATCCAATTTAAACCTTACCAAAAGCAGGCACTACCCATTTCATATTGTCATAATAACATAAAAATAGAAACAGCTAGCTCTGCGACCTTATTAGGCATACACCTGGATACTCATTTAACGTGGAAAATTCATATACAAAAACTATCAAAACAATTATCCTCCTTCATATACGCCCTCCAGCACCTTAAGCGCGTCACCGACTTCCAGACGGCCCTCTCGGCGTACTATGCGTACGCTTATTCCCGAATGCTGTATGGGCTTATATTGTGGGGAAATTGTTGTGAGGTAAATGCAGTATTTATCCTGCAAAAAAAGTGTGTCAGGATACTGGCAAATATTGATCATATGGACTCCTGCCGCCCCCACTTTAAAATGTTTAAAATACTGACACTTACATCCATGTATATTTTAGAATCTTGTAAATTCATCAGAAAGCATTCAGACTTATTCCAGACTCTCACAGAAACAAAGAGAAATAATAGAAATCTTAATAAACTTAAACTACCGTTTACCAAATTAAAATTAGTTGCGTCCAGTCCACACCATATGATGATTAAAATATACAACCATGTACAAAATTCCATCAAATGTGAAAAAAAATACCCTTTATTTATAAGCAAGTTAAAAATATTTTTAAGTGATAACTGCTTTTATAGTCTAAGTGAATTTTTAAATACCGAATTTAGAGTTAAATGAACACAAGTAGAATTCTTTATAATGTATAAGTAATATAATTACAAATATATGGGAAATATATATATATATAAAACTATACATAATTAAAAATAAGTTATGTAAGAATTATTGATATGTGCAATATTCCTAGCTTTTATTTTATTGTAATAATTAGGTCCTAGCCCTACTGTCCTAAGTTGCTACGCCCTTGCAGGGTGTCATATGTATACCTTCCATGTAATTCCATCTATATACCTGTAATATGACTTGCAATAAACGAATTTGATCTTCCAACCTAGCCATCCCACCTAGGTTGGATATTGGGAAATCATAGTGCCATCTTTCAACCTGCCTCAGGTTGGATAGTGGGAATGAAATTTCTTATAAGTTTTTCTTCCCATTATCCAACCTGTACGGAATAGGGTATAGTCGCGGAGAATATCCCGGCACCATTGCACTGTGGTTCAGCGTGTATGGAGAGAGTGTCATAAGTCGATTTGTCCAAAACTTCCAACATTATTGGGAAGAAATGCATATATTGTTGTTAATTATGAATTTATTTGATAAAATAAAGGACTTACAATTAATTTTATGTGTATATATTATTGAATAATAATAAAAAAAAAACAATTAAAAACGTTTCAAAATTCACTATATTTCAATACTGTATAATTAACACTTATAAATAGTAAGTAACATGTTTTCACTTAAAAATATAATAAACAATACCTTAATACTATTTAATTTAAAAAAAAACAACTTATATTGAACGCAAACATATTTACTAAGTTTTTTCGTTATGTGCAATTCATGCAGTAGAATGAACCGCACGTAAAGAGTTGTTATCTTAAAAATACTATAATTAAACTATCTAACACTCATTAGTGAAACTTTAATGAGCTTAGCAATAATGTAATAAACTAATGACAGATTTAGATGAAACACTTTTTTTTCCTAGGAAGCTTTCTAAGACCCGTAACTAGTGGGTCAGAATTTAATAAAAGTCGATTTTAAACATCGGTATTCGTCGCAACACGTGACATTTTTCTAGTATTGTTGAGCCGAAACGCTTTTTTATTTTTATTTGTAGCTTCGGCAGCTTCTTCTGATAGTTCTCCTATGGATACCATCATGTGATCGAACTGATCGATTACTTCAGACCCATGAATCAGAACTTTGTGAATGGACGCTGGCAAATTGTACCACGGATATTCCTCAACAAGCTGTCGAGCCGTGTCTAAAGCAAACGATTTAAATCTCTCAGAATTAATTTTGTAACCGGAATTGAGACAGTTAAGAATTGTACCACAACTATCAATAAGCTCTTGCTTAATTCCTGTAATTTCAGCAGAAATGGCAGAGTTAGCAAAAAACCTACGTGCTGTATTCCCATCATTCGAGTTGCCGCTTCCTCCGCTACGCGGCTTGTCCACTATCAGACCTAATTTATTTTTTTAATTCTTTTTAAAATAATCTTCTTCGTTCTTAGATAATTGTTTTGTCTCTTTTGCAAATTGGAAGCGAATAGGGCGACAGTACCTAGTTGATGATGGGCGAGGATTCTTCCATAATATTGTTTCTTCTCCTGTTGTTGCAACTATGACGAATAAACTTCCATCTTCTAAATTGGGTCATCGGAAAAGCACTGGTTATACTCACTGTGTCCGGTACTACCGTCAAAACCCCACTTACCAACTAACATAACATCACCTATGGTCTCGGGATCGATACTTGATAACAGTATATTTTGAGAATCCAGTATTCTTTTAACCGTGTGGTTCAACAAATTTTGTAACTCTACTTCGGCACTTTTTTCAGTAATAGTTAATTTTTCAGGGTAACACTGTTTCTTGGCTTTTAAAACCTTATGATACGAAGGCAAAACTGGATATTGTTTACTATTAATGAACTCTTTAATTAAAAGGTATTGGTGTTTTGTTAATTTTGCTTCTGTGATTAGCGATAGGATCTCACTTGGATTCACTTCACATTTATGACTATCATTTGGCCCACAACTCGAGGTTGACGAAGTATTTATCAAAGCATTGACGGCCGAGTTATCAATTTTTGAGAGGTCCACTAATCTCCTTCGCTGAGTTCGTTTACTGCAAGACTCAAAATCTTTCTTCGGTCGACCGAGATTTGATGTCATTTCTTGACCAGTAAACTAATTTTCTCTCGCAGATACCGACTCATTCTTTGCTATATCTATAGTTTCAAGGACATTTAACCATTTTTCATGTTTTCTGACTAGTTCATATTTATTACTTTCTGCTTTTTTCCAGTAATCTGCGATCCTTTGGATTATGCCATTAACGCGTTTACTTAGAACTTCGATTTCAACGTTTTCAGCTTCCGGGACCATTTCCAAAACTCGATATTTTTCCACCTGTGATCCTTTAGCAAGATGCCATAGTTCAAATATGTGCATTCTTGTAAACTGAACTTGCAAAAAAGAACCTGTTAGAAAGAAAACAAAATACATTAGAAATTGACAAATATCGTAGCATCTTCTACGAACAGCGTAGAGGACGAATTAATAAAACATCTAGCAAAATCTAGCAGAAGATGACTATTGGCACAATAACTAGACTTTTATATGCTTTTTAAACAATCAAAATTATTAATGGTACAGCATGGCGTCATTGATAAAACTCAATGGTAATACACAAACAATTTAAATATTTTTATAAAATTAGGTGTCTCGTAGCTCTCAAATAAATATAAAATGTATAGTAAAAATAGCTAGTAAAAATATTATTATTAAAACACATACCTTTGTCATTAATTTCTATGATGATTCAATAGAGTTTATCACAACAAGTTTTTAGAAATCCGTCAACAAACAACTTTCACTTTAATGATCTATTGATAAGACTAATTACGCGGTTTAAGTGTGTTCACTTCGGAGGTCTGAAAAACAATGATCCCGACTGATTACTTCAAAACTATTTATAGTTTTAAGTAGGCTGGTAATGAATGTGTTATCAGAGAAGTACAAATCATAGCTCGGCTATTGTTGATTATTTGGACTTATGACCTATGAGCGGGACCATAGTGCGGAGGTCTGAAAAACAATGATCCCGACTGATTACTTCAAAACTATTTATAGTTTTAAGTAGGCTGGTAATGAATGTGTTATCAGAGAAGTACAAATCATAGC
The DNA here is from genome assembly GCA_927399475.2 of Acleris emargana. Classification (NCBI taxonomy): domain Eukaryota; kingdom Metazoa; phylum Arthropoda; class Insecta; order Lepidoptera; family Tortricidae; genus Acleris; species Acleris emargana. Next base: position 7,964,811 of record OV656835.1, on the reverse strand, counting down.
TCGGCTATTGTTGATTATTTGGACTTATGACCTATGAGCGGGACCATAGTGCATTGTGCTTTACCCGACGAAGCGAAGGTATTACAGTCACGTCGTGTATAGTCGTCGGGTATTTGTCTGATTCTAGATTTGCAAAGTTGGGTTAATATTTTTATATATAATTTATTTTATTTATCACGTCAATCAAAATGAAAATCTAGAAAATAAATTTTCTTAAAAAAGTACGTCATGATTATGACTTACGATAATGACCTAAAACACATTATGACTAAAAATAATTTTGGCACATAAACCCATATTAAAAAAAAACCATTAATGTACTTTGAAGGGAGTACTCATATTTATAAGCAATCTAAACATTTAATTGTAGTCTTTATTTGTTATTGACTGTACAAAAGTATAGGTTGGAAGATGAGAAGAAAAACAAATAATAAATTTTATTCCCACTATCCAACCTGAGGCAGGTTGGAAGATGGCACTATGATGTCCCAATATCCAACCTGGGTGGGATGGCTAGGTTGGAAGATGGGAATCACTCAAATGTACATCTTTCAGTTTCCCTTTTACAGTAATAAATTTGTAAAATCAAACGCGACGTCGTCGTGACCAACCCAGACCACTGCGATTCAAATGAAACGGCGCGGTGGATGCAAAAACAATCAAAGTGAAAGCAAACTCATTATAACATTTCAAACTGACGTCGACCACTCTAGTGCACTCAATTTTTTCAAGTAATATTCTCAGACGTGCAAAAACGCTTTTGATATAAACGAAAGTGGCTGATTTGTTCCTTTTGTGAAAAATACGGTACATTTGAATTTGTCGTTTCGTTCGTTGTTCTTTATTGAATTTATTTATTCAATTCACATCATGGGCAATATGAAACTTCACGTAATTGTTTTCCTGCGCGTAATCAAGGCCTAATGAGTTATTGGCATATAATTATAGGGATAAGTTACATATCTTTCTGAACTAAAATTCGATTACATTACGATTTTTGTGATATCCAACTGTAACACTCTAATTTATAATTAGTTTCCGTTATTTATGACCATAAAATCTTGAGTTATTTTTTTTATTTAAATGAAAAGACATTTTTAGAAAGGGAAACATGTGCTTGAAATTATGTCTTGCACCCTTGCGATTGTTCTAAATCACCATTGAGATTAAGTTAAATAAAAACTGATGTAAACGTGCCTTACCTTTACACAAGTATACAACTTTATATCATTTCAATTTGAAGGCTTTTCATATAAAATTTCAAATCAAACAACACTGGCCTTCACTTGCAAAGCAACCGAAAAGGGAATTATTTCATATGAGAAATATAGGGATGGAAACTCATTCTCTCAACTCACGACACCGTTGCAGTCGACAAAGGGAAACATTCACGTCACAAATATTTGAAAGTGTAGAAAATGGTGTATGTTACTCGAACATGATAGCGAAAACCAGTTTTATGCGCACGATATAAGGAACATTATTGCAAGTAGTTTTCTTACGTGTAAACGATATTATTACCTCGTCAAAGTTGTTTGCAACTATCCTTCGTAGATGTCCTTTGATACAGAACATAAAATGAGTTTCCTTTAATAGTACATTAAAGCCTTGGCGCGGAAAGTAAGGAATTTCCTAACGAGGTGGTGGCCTGCTAAAATACGAGTCAGGAAATCCTCGTTATGCTTTTCTCAAACAATGCAAAGAAATGATACAAATACATGATTATAATTATTTTAATAACCTTTGACAAATTCGGAGAGAATGTTTGTGTGAAAACTACGAGTATTAGTTAAGATAGTTCCACGCATGACGAGCCGCCGCACCACATGCCCCCACCCACAAGTTGGGTGTACCGGATTTTTTTCGTGGTCCTTTCGATTTAATACGCAATATTGACATGGACGGAAAGTGATTTTATATGGTTTTTTTTACTTTACCTAGGAGTAAAATGAGGCACTTTCCGTCCTTGTGCTTCAATCGGAAAACAGTTTTTTCCGAGCATGTTTGGGAAAATGTTTTACGGATATACACTCTAGGTAAGACACGGACCTAACAATAACGTAAGGGTATAAACCAAAATAAATGTCCAGTTAAAGAAGAGTTAGCTACCGTAACGAAACTGTCGATTAACGTCAAACACATACATTTTTGTAACGAAATTGTAAGTTAGACATGTACATTTATTTTGGTTTTTACCCGTAAACGTTTCTCGGAAACTGTCAAACTGTTTGCAATCGTTTTAAACGCTCGACGCCACTGACCGGCAGCTGGCGTCAATCCTACACGTTCTGAGGCCCTTGCCAAGATACTACGCTTACAAGCGTTTATATTCGTTGCGTTTTAACCTATCACGTGACTTTTCGTATCAAGTCATCTACCAGTGACGCGATTAGTTTAGAAACTAAACAAATACCTAGAAACGCTAGTTAGCGTAGTGCGTCTTTGCAAGGGCTTCTGTATAACTTTAACTCTGCCGCTATACCAAGAACCGCGTAAATGGGTCAATCAACTTTTCTTTGTAGCTCGTTCCCATGGTGACGTCTCCTGGGTCACTCTTTAAAACTATGATTTCAAAGGATATAAGTCCACTAAAAAACTGTTTTATTGGCAATTACACACCCATTCTTTTGTGGCCTTTCTCCTGAGTGTGCTGGAAGTATATATTATAACATTTTTTCTAAGAAACTGTATCACTGTTGTCTCCTGGCTTACGGGACAGAATAACAACAACAAAAAGTTGATCCACCCAAATAACATTTTAAATAAGGAGCAAAATGCATCTTTTTAATAAAACAGTAAGGTTTATTTTGCTCTATCATAAATTTGTTAGTTACGCGGTTTTGCAGTTTAACCGACGATTTATTTATTTATTTACCTAAACTCTATAATTAATCAGTTTAATCACAATCAATTTTAAATGCATGTACTATCACTATACAGTTACTTTTGACCAATTCATCTTGTCTAAGGCCACGATTTTCATATATCTAATTGCATAGATTAAAATGCCTAATTGAGTGTTAAAATATTAGTCATTTTAGTGGCTTTAAATTACCAGTTTTTTTTTTTTTAATATACTGTATGTTTTAGATCACACCATGACCGATAAGTGGGCTCAGCTGACGCTTCCCAAGGACACTGGCGTGGGGGCCGTAGGATTCCTGAAGCTGGACATCTCCATCCTACAGGGGGGGGAGGGCCCGGCCGTGACGTCACGCACCTGTGACGAAAAGATCGAGGAGTAAGTCAGAGTCTCGCTAAAATGCTGGGTTCGTAAGGATCACTGCCGTAAAAAAAACTTCATGGGCAAATAAATATGCTCTTTAGTGACTATTTCGATTGTTACTTATAAGCAAAGATTGAAATATGGGCGTCATTACTACAGGGACCGGAAAACCCCTTTATTTGACTAAGTCTATAGGTAAGCGCTTCGTATGGGATAGCTTTTCATTGGAGTAAGTCGAAGATAATTATGCTTATCGCATCGTTAGGGTTTGTAAAAACCAGTCAATTATATACCCTAACGAAAACGCTTTAAAGGGTAAGCGGATCCGGTCCCTGCATTACTATCAATAATGTGGACATGATTTCAAATAAATTACACAAATTAAATGAAATGACTCGCTGCGCAGCGGAAAGCCGTGCGGTACGGCAGAACGTGTCTACTTGCCGCGTGCACCCACCCCGCCGCGTCCACCCGTTATCTACATGTATTCTACACGAAGACTGCACGGAAATAGTAGAGACAAGTCGCCACAGGCCACAGGCAGGTCAGGCAGGCTGGGCCCCGCGGCGTCGCGCTGCGTCACGCACGCACGCACGCACAAACACACACACATATTAACAACGAAGAATTCCATTTTAGTCCTCAAGATTGGCAACGCATTTGCAGCCTAAGGATAGCAGTTTATAGAAGATGCATAACACTAACTTGTTCTACTTTGCGACACCTATTTTCATCGTGTCGTCAACGTTATGGGAACTCTAGTTAACTTGATTTTACCCAGTAGAAAAGATGCACAGGTTAACTCAATCTTAATTTCACACACGTTAAGTTAACTCTTTAACGGTTGTTGGCACCAAGCACAGTTTTCGAAAATAGAACTACAGCATTCAAATATATGCCCCTTGACCGCTAAAAAGTTAAACCCTCCTTTTTTTCGGTGGTTCAAAACAAGTGGTCGGGTTTTATAAACTTTATATTTCACTTATTTACAGCTGTCTTCTCCTACCGTCGGGCTCAGAGCAGCAATTAGCCGGGTACCAGATCACGGTGTATGGTGCTTATTCCCTGCCCAGTGGCACCCAGTGCCATGCCGACAAGTCCGCGAAGCCACCAAGCACATTCGTCAGGGTGACTTTTTGCGGACTAATGGTGAGGTTCATAACTACAAATGTCCAAGGCTCAAAATTATCCAGTAAATATTTGGATACTTGGCGATTTACGGTCACCACACGGGATTGTTGACCCATAATTTAGCCGTGTAATGCAAATCGGGCATACTCGTGTGACATCGTCGTGAAGGACTGATAAAGAATGATGACATGTCTACATATATTCGTGTAACAGAAATAGTAGGTATTCAATCTTTGTCATTCGGTATTTCCATCAAATCAGCTGTCAAAAATAATCTGACAGAACATCGGTAATATATTAAATTATAGTCTCGAAAACAACGTTCGGATAAAGTTGTGGGTTCTGACTTTTTCCGATGTCGTATGAGCAATCATGATTTTTCCGCTGATATCGTTACGTTATAAGTGTTATAATTATAATATAACAATAGTCGCTAGGTTATTTTAATTGGTTGGCGTTGGGTGTAATCACTCTATTGTCAGGTTGGCAGTTGGTAGGCTTGGCTTTCGGGTTAGCCAACAGTTAAATTGCATGAAAATATAACATGAATCAAGTGATTCTAACCTTAATGTCAAAGATGGAATACTTTCCTGCGACTTTCCTTGTCTGGATATACGAGTATATCCGACTAATGCCGATTTGTATTACACTGCCAAAATACGTACAGTGGAACTTGTGACTGTACGATACATTGCAGGATACCAAATTAATTACTGTGTATATTAAACCTTGCTAAGGGACCAGTGAGGTGATGAGCGACGCGTCGGGCGGTGCGATGCGCAATATATAATATAACCAATATATAACAAAATGTAATCATTTGTATGAAACGTAATTTTTTTTCACATTTTTACACATTTTTATAATAACGTATTTTTGACGTTATATATGAGCGGGTAAACTAACTATTATCCATCGTAGTCAAAGGCAAGGAAACAATAGCTTTAAGACCCCGCATATCTAGTGTGTTTCGAAAAATTGGATTTCAAGGCGGTGTTGAAAAGTGTCACTTTACACTCTCATGCATTTTATATGCGCCGTCTCGTTTAAAAATTAGATTTATGTTGTTGCGAATATCCTATGTGTCGCTTGGTATCCTTAAAGGTTCCCACCGAGGTGAGGAGAGCATTATAATATCAGAATATTTCAAGGTACACAGAAATCTACTTAGTCCCAAGCTGAGCTTTAGACATGTCATGTTTTATGGGCTAATACAACGGTAAACATACTTACATAGATAAACTGCAAACATCAAGTGTCTAGGGATAAAGAACATTTTTTTAAATATAATAATAAGTAATCAATATTAATCAAATCTAGTCTTCCAGGTTGACGTTTTATTTTATTAGTTAAGTTTTAGTTAACAACATTACCCTATATTCTATAATAATGAAGAGAAATTGCAGTTTTTGCAAACTGTAGGAGAATGACCTAAGTTAAAGGCGTCAATTAAATGGCAATATAATAGAAAATTAAGGTTGTTCTACATTTTTTTTTGAATATATTTCAAAAGTTAATAATCTGTGTTTCCACCACGAACACGAATCACATAGTCGCAACAATTTGGCATGCTTAAAATCAGTTCATCGGAATCAGTTTGAGAAATGGCCGCCCACGTGTTTTCTAACAACTCAAAAAGTTGTGGAGTATTCGGCACAGCCCTTCTTTAGGGCTCAGGCCTGAAATATGCGTTTTCCTAAAATGTACAATTCTCAAAACGTCTGCGTTCTCACAATGTTAGCATTTCTATTTTGTCAGTTTTCTCAAAATGACTGCTATTTAAAATGTGTACATTCTCAGAAAGTCGTCTATTCACAATGTTTACATTCCTATAATATTAGCATTACCATAAGTTTTGCTTTTCCGTTATGTTCACTTCTTTATATAGGCTATCGTCTTGTTATGTTTGTTTTCCTATAATGTCTACTTTATTTCAAATCAATGTTCTAAATGGAAAGGGTTAATTGCTTGGCATACTTACTCTTGACAATGAAGAATTTCGGCAGTTTCGTACGGAGCTGAATGCGAAGATGGAAATTATTAAGTCTAGACGTTGGTAACGCTACTTATCCTACAGTTCCATTCTGCCTTTGCTTGATAAATTTTAGAGAGAGATGTTTAAGACTTCTTCTAAAACCAATCCATTACTTACATTTTGACGATTGCTGGGAAGAAGTCGTGATTGTGTTTCGGAAATATCGACGACATGATGAAGTTACTAATACTTATGTCCAAGGCAGCAACCATCAGCATTACGTAAAATGTTGACAGGAATAATTATACAAATTTTGAGGGTTGAGATGGTAAATGCAATCGAAAAATATAATGTTTGAAAAAATCAGTTCTACTTAGGACTCAAAATATATTATAATTATATAGTTTTAGTTTCGTAGTTATTTCGTACAGTCAGCGTCAAAAGAAACTGATCACTTAAATACCTTGTCGCTTTACTGTCACATAAGCAATGTCAAACAAGATTGTTAATGCGATAAAGTACAAAAGTAGCTTGAAGTGATCAGTTACTTTTGACGCTGACTGTACCTAACCCTTTCCCCGCCAACGACGCAAATTATAAAAATTTCGCTTTAAAATAAAGACATTTTAGGTGTAAATGTGGCGTTCATGATTGCAGACATTTTGGGAATAAGACATTTCTGGAATGCAAAATTGTAAGGATGCAGATATTTTGAGGTTGCAGACATTTTGAGAATAAGCTCTTTCTGAAAAGCGAACATTATATGAAAACTGACATTCTTGGAGACAGAAATTATAAGAAGCTGACATTTTGAGAAGCTGACATTATGCAAAAGACGTGCTGACATTATGGAAAACAGACATTTTGGGAAAAATACATTTAAGGAAAACGCATATTACAGGCCTGAGCCTTCTTTAGGGCATATCCCATGCGTGCTCAATTGGGTCGAGGTCTGGCGATTGAGCAGACCACGGCAGAACGTTGATATGAGCTGCGGCAAGAGTGCGAGTAACGACTCTAGCTGTGGGCGTGCATTGTCGTGCATTAGTTGGACCGAATCACCCAACCCGCCTCGCAAAGGGATGATTATGTCTGACTGAGGTTGACCCAGATCCAAATGAGATTGGTTCTTCCACCGATCCAAATACCGGCCCATATCATTATTGTTCCCCCACCATATGGATGAACTTTTTGACAAAATCTGAAACGTTCTTGACGTCCAGAGGTCCTCCGAACTCGTGTACGTCTTGTATCTGGCCTCATACCGAAACGAGATTCATAGAAAAAACACACACAACGCCATTCTTCTTCCCCCCAAACTCGGTGTTCGAGAGCCCATTGAAAACGGGCCCTACGATTGCGGGGTGCTAAAGATGGGACTCTTAGAGCTTAGTAGCAAGCCTGAAGAACTGTGGAGCCATGTAACTAACATCATGACCGTGGTGGTACGATTCTGTCGAGCAGTAATTTGGATGTATTCAGTCACAGAAAGTGACTGCACCGTAATGCAATTCTGTGATATTTAAATTATAAAATCAGGTTATTTAATTGTAGTTGCAATTGGAAATTATACTCAAAGTTAGCTAACATCCTAAATTATTAGTGGCCTGTTTGGCTCTCAATTGACAGTGATACTACAGGGTGGGCCAAAAATTTTTGCACTTTTAAAACATCGATAAAAAATTAACTTTTCATGTTTTTTTATATTTTATTTATTTAACCTAGTAACAGATAAATGCAATTTATTTTTGAAAAATAACGTCATCCAGATCTCCTCCGTCTCGTCGTTGCACTCCTGCAGTCGACTACACAAACACTTTGGAAAACTCGCTGACGCATGCTGTGAGGGATCGCAGCTATCTCATACTGAATGTTTTGTTTTAACTGGGGTATTGTCATCGGATTATTAAGGTACACTCGACTCTTTAAACATCTCCACTTGAAAACATCGCAAGGTGTTAGGTCCGGGCTCCTTGGCAGCCATGGGAATTGGGATGTCACCTCTGCGAGAAATCAACTTTTTCGGAAACATTTCTTTCACCACCGGTAAACTCATGTTTGACGTATGGCATGTTGTTCCATCTTGTTGCATCCATGTTCTGGTCACCTTCAAATTCATGCAGTGGGTGCAGTTTCAGATCTAGATGTAAAATTCGCCGTAGACTAGTTCTTGGTATTGCTAGAGCTGCTGAACGTTTACGCGTAGATAATTCTGGATCGTTCTCTACAGAAACTTTAACCTGCCGTATGTTCTCATCATTTCTTGTTAAACGTGGACGCCCTGTTTGTTTGATATTCAGTGTCGAACCAGTTTGCTTGAAGTTTTTGACCTAAGATTTAATTAAACTAACACTTGGACACTCACTCACTTGGCGTTATCCTTATTCAATTCTAAGTAGGCGTCGTACAGAAAGATACAAATCGTTGTTTTTATAAAACTGTTTAATACAAAAACCCCGTTGCTTTCCCGTGAAACGCTCCTTTATAAATAAAATTGCACAAAGTGACCTATAGTTTCCTACCAATTTCCCGCCGCTCACACTGATTTTAGTGTTAAACTTACGTACGGCGACGAATTTAACTGCAAAGTTAACGAGTGTTTGCACTAAACCCATAAGCGACACGATTTGCATGGCGCTTATGCCCTTTTGATCGCGACCAAGCGGTCGGTTAGCGCGCGGTGCCCCGTGAGTTAAAACCGTATCGATTGTTGTGCCACCTTCATTCTTTACAATAAATAATTCGTGATGGAATGTGCAAAATGTTCTGGACTTGTTAAATTGGTTGAATTAATGAATTGTTCGGCCTGCCCAGGCCTATATCATTATCATTGCGTGGGTTTGTCTGAAGCAGATTTAAAAAAATCCTACCAATGAAATGGATTAAAATGGAAATGTCCCTCTTGTAAGCAAAACCAAAAAAGGCAGCAGTCACCACTCCAGCCCAGTGGTTACCAAGGATAATTCCACCGGTTAAAATAATCCATCTCACTCGACAGTGAATATCGAAGCGAGGTCCATAATGGCTCATATCGACTCGAGGTTTAATATTTTGCACGACACAATTGAGTCGTTTAAGTCCGATGTAACTGATCGATCAACTTAACAAGTTATCTTTGACAGTGCGTACATGGGAAGTAAAAATAACCGGGACCGAGTCCTCTTTAATCACAGTTGCGGACCAAGTAACCCGTTTGGAGTCTGAACGGGAACCCTACTGTCCGAGGTGACCGAGTTAAAATGTAATCTTCAGCTCATTAAAGCCGAGTTTATGTATGTATGTATGTAAGTATATTATATTTCTTACTTAGGGACTAACATGGAGATTACTTTCTATTTCCAAAACGTTGGCGGTTTGCGAACAAAAACTAAATCATTTTTTACAAACCTTTTCAATTCCGATTGATGTAATATGCTTGAGTGAGGCTTGGTTGCTTCCAGGTATTTTTGGTGCCGAGTTGATCGATAGCAGGTACAATATTTATCGGACTGACCGAGATTACCGACGTGTTGGGATGAGCCTGGGCGGCGGCACGCTCATAGAACAATTGCTCATATCCAAGTTGTCTGTTATCCCCAAACTATGTGAAAAGATCGTGTATGACTGCTTTTTCCCGGTCATCAAAACTTTTTTAATCAAACATTAGCACGGGTTTATCAGAGGACGCTCAACAGAAACCAACTTGTGTGAATTTACATTAAGAGTTTTATTCCCATTCGTTCTGGAGTCCCTCAGGGGCCCCACCTCGGACCCCTGCTGTTTAACATTTTTATTAATGACGTGGCTAATTGCATACAGGATTCTCATATATTACTTTACGCTGATGACACTAAAATCTTTAAAAATATTAAAATATTCAAGAAGCGAAAGAAATTTGTCAAGATCGTAGCATGTGGAAAGAAGTGGTCTCTACCTACCCCTCTGCGAAACAGGCGTGATTTAATGTATGTATGTATGTATTAAAACTGAACATGATTGTGTGACCCTTCAAAATGATCTGAATCGTTTGGGTCAATACTGTGTTGCTAACAAACTAATTTTAAATACTGATAAATGTTGTACTTTTTTATATTTCCAAAAACGCCAACCTATTATTTTTAACAAGGTATAAAATATTTAACGACGCTTTAAAAAAAAAACCCGAGACCGCTACCTTCAATACTACTACGTTATTTGAATATTATACGAACGGAACACGATTCTCGTTATTTATATTAATATTAATCAGAAGCTCGCAGTACCAATTAATTAGGCATGTTTCAGTGGAAGTAGACCGGCAAGGTTTGATTCCCTTCTTGCCTCGTTTCATCTTACAAACTCTTTGAATTGCTGTAAGCAATAGTTATTATTATGTTTAAAATATATCGGGTGTAACAAAACGAGAGCCTTTTAAGAAAACTGTTTTTTTTTAGGTCTTATACTTTATTCTTCACCTATTAACTATATTAATATTTCTAACTGTTTTAGCTATACAGTTTGTTAAATATCAGTGCAAAATCTGCACATTAGCAGCCCTAGCAAGTAGATCCGATGACGTTATTAAAGGTACACCGTCATAAGTACACGAGCACGAGCGGCAGCGTGCATAATATGACACGGTGGTACTTATGAGTAGACCCCGCTATCGGAGGTGCAAAATGGTAGCTGTCAAGTTCTTAGGGATGGTTAAAAATAATTTTGAAATACTAACTATATGTCGATAATTTTACTTTGCCATAATGAGAGTCTAGGACTTTAATTAGTCATGTTTATTTTATAAAACAGACCCATATAATTACAAAATGAATGTGTTAAACATTTTTCATTTTTATAAATAAAATTCTTCAATATTTCATAATTACTAACAAATTATCGTTATCTTCATAGCACGAACCATTCATAAATTAATTAAAAAAATAATAATTAACAGTATTAGTGACAGGTTACAAGCCCATCGCCTAATAGTACTACAAGCCTTTATTCCCTTAGTCGCCTCTTACGACATCCACGGTAAAAAAAAACTGTGAGACTTGGTATGCGGGATTTATGGTAAATATGCGAGAGACAGGACAGCTGCCTTCACTGTTATCCTATGAGAATGTTTCGGCTGTGGACAGAGTAGCTTTTCTGTCACGATAAAAATCATCGTCTGCAATCGGGGTGTTGAAAAGCGAGACTTTTCATTTACGTCTGTGACCGAAATGGCTGTGAACGTGTTAAATATTGTGGCGCTAAGATGCCAAGACGTAATACTATACAACTATATTGCACTGTATGATATACATTGTTTGCTCGCAGGCCAAAACGTGCATTCAAACTCGCAACAGCAACCCGATGTACTCTGAACAGATATGCATGGTGGAAATGTTCCCAAATATTTGTCAGACGGTGAAACTGGAGGTGTGTTGTGCGGACGTCAGCTCGCAGAAAGTCCTGGCCAGTACTTACTTGGGATTCGCGCAGATATCACACGGCGTGGAGAATGGTAAGTAAGATGGGATAGAACCTTTAGGTCCACATCTCGTTATAATAGGTAGCCAATACGACCAGATCACTTTGCAACTACATCTCCGAGTTACAAAATGACCACTTCGTTTGCGTTACTAGGTAGGTTAGGTTCGGTAGGTAACTGCTAATGCCCGAAGGGCACATTACCCAGAAATAGGAGCCCCATCATTCAGAGCTCCGTTGACGTTGACTAAGACAGACATAAAATGAACAAATCAATGTGGTAATTTAACGATACGAACTTTTTCAAATGTAGTCATAAAGCGATCTGGTTGTATTGCAATCTATACTATCCGCAAAATTAAGTGGCGAGTCGGGTCTTAAATCATCGGAATCATGCTTTCTCTTTCGCATCTGCACGGCCTTGTGGAGCGGGCCGTGCAACAAATAGAGCAGGTAGTGGTAGGTACAAAGAGGTAGGTAACTGACGTTTATTGCCCGACTCGACATCGACACTTAATTTTGAGGATAGTATAGGCACAGAAATGTATTGAACTGGTGGTATTACCTACGAGTACCAAGTCATATCGAGATGTTGACGGAAAGCTTCTATTACATATTTACGCTCTGAGGCTTTGACAGTTTTTATGTTGGTCGGATCGCTTAATACCATCTTATCCTACTTACCTACCGCGAAACCACATTCCACATTATGGTGTCCTGGTTTGGTGAAATTTATATCATTGAGGCATTCTATCTTACCATGTCCCAGGTTGGCAACGGATTTGCGGTCTTGATATTGTCTTCTTGCTAATGCAAATGTCAACCTTCCTATCCCTTTCTTTGCCATATTTTCATCAACAATTGTTTAGAATGAGAAGTTTTAAGAATGTGACCTCTGCAAAATTTTATTCAGTGTGTGTCTTCCAAACAAACATACCTATTTATATTTAAAAGCTTGCTAACAGCACTGAATCAAATAAAACTTTGCATTTCATTGCGGTTACCCCACGTATTATATTATAAAAGGTAAGTAATTAATTATTCAATGTTTATTATACCTCTATAATCTTTAACAGTACTATCCGCCATTTTGGCCTTGTTTTATTTAACTACTAGCGACCCGCCCGCGGCTTCGCCCATGTGTAATGTATTATACATATAAACCTTCCTTAAGAATCACTCTATCTATTAAAAAAAACCGCATCAAAATCCGTTGCGTAGTTTTAAAGATTTAAGCATACATAGGGACAGACAGCGCAAGCGACTTTGTTTTATACTATGTAGTGATTTATACTCGGACGCCTCCACCAACATCTGTCATTCCGTCAGATGGTCGCGCTGGAACTGAGGCCGTATAATATACTGTCAAACTGTCAAAACCTGTCAGGTGCCATGCAGTGAATGTGCACAGAGCTTTTTCCCTTTTGATGCTTCAATGGATGGTTTTAAGAATTTATAATCTCCTGATTGCACTACAGGCAGTTTACATTCTCACAGGATTTCTGCCGACCTTCGGACCTTCGTTTCTCCATATGTACGGTTCCTGGAGCTCATCCTCCCTTGCTGATTCTGAGGATGGTCCATACTATAGAGGGGGGTTGCTACTTTCGCTTAAGACTGTGGTGCCTTACTGCAAACAACCGCTGAGGACTGTGACCGTGGAAGCTGTGACACCTTTGAAACCGGTAAGGGAATGGCAAAGCAAAGAGCATGATTAAGAGTAAATAATAATAGTAGTTTCGGCGAATGGTCTAATAGCGAAGTCTCGACTAACACCTTAAGAGATTCGCTAGATGGCTGGATCAAGGGCCAGATACAGAAGGCGGTACTCCTTGACACGGCACGTATTATGAAGAGGTTTAGTCCGTCCCTCCGTCTGTCTGTCTGTCCGGACCGGACCGGAACGCGTAAAGGTATCGAGTTGAAATTAAAAGTATATACTCAAATCTACAGTCCCTTGAAGCTGTAAAAAAAGAAAACTTCTAAGTTACTCTAAAAAAAAGATACGGCCGTTTATGCCGCTATAAACTTATATGTCGACATTCTCTAGGGAATTAAAATGTATAGGGTATTTTCCGTTGACCTAGAACTATGAAATTGGGCAAGTAATACCGTTTTATACTAAGAATAAAGGGAAAAATCTGAAAACAATTTTTTTATTTGTGACCAAAAAAAACCAGGGTATTTATGCAAGGAACGGCGGTCGAAAGTTTGAATTGAGTTAATCGTGTCATGTGTTGAACCCTTGGGGGGCGAGATCGACTCGCACTTGTTCGGTTTTTTTGGTAGTAGTATTGTTATTTCTTTTTTATATTAAAATGTTAAAAATCTTATGTACGGAAGTACATATCTTACCTTGAAAATATATCAGGGGACAATCTCCTACAAATTTACCTAGTCCCAAACAGATCTAGTTTTGTATTATGGTTACTAGACAAAGATAGACATACTCGTACTTAGGTAGAGAGATAAATATTTAAATGCATAGAAAATGTCCCGCGGGCCTAGTATGGTTGCGTTTATCGCGTGTTAAAATGTGGATAAAGCATCCCTCACTCTCGTACTTATGCATGTCGGAAAGTGACGGAAGTTTTATCCACATTTTGTCGGACATTGTTTAGAACGCAGCCATATTAGTCCCGCAGATGAAGAAGAAGACGCAGAAAAAGAAAAAGGTATTTATAAGTATACTGCTAAATTGCGTAAGTAACAATTTTAAAAGGAGCAAAATCCACTTTAGTCATTAAGCCAATAAGGTGTTTTTAGCTCTTTATTAGTTTTGTTGGTTACGAGGTTTAGCAAAATCACCAAGTATTTCTTAATAGTGAAACCGCCTGGGATGATAGAACAGATGATGAGGATCGACTAATTGTACAATAAATTCCAGGAAACCGTCTGGATGTTCGAAGACTTCTCCGTCTACTGCGCTGTTTTCGAAGTGTCCATGTTGGATAAAAGTATTTCGGTCAAGCCTTGCGGAATAGCCATCACATTGGGGGAGATGCCTTGTGACAACCTGTTTGATGAAGGTACAGAGATTCAATAGGGAATACATATAAGTTTATTTTGTCTTCGTCTGCTTAGAAGACGTTAGTCGGTATTCCGGGGACTGACTGATTTTCCAACATTAAAAATCCCCATGTCCATTTTCAGTCTTTATGCTCCGTTTTTGACCTCTAAACTACATTTGTACTAAATTTTACATTAATCGGATGAAGCGTTGAACAAAACACGGAAGAAACACTGAGCACTGGCCTGCACACGAGACCTGTCTCCACGCGCAATAAAATCCCTCACACAATACAGAGTAGAAATCATTTGCGATCTACAGATACAGGTAGATTCACTAAAGCTGGTACGAAAGGAATGAACAAAAGTAATGTCACCTAGCACTGTGAGTGCCGTCCTTTGAACCGATGTTCGAATTTCAAACCGAAAACCTGTTATTATTTTACACACTTGTACACTTTTGTTCACTCATTCAATCCATTCGTTCGTGCCAGCTCTTGTAAATCGTAAACGCAAATAGAAAAACGTATAAAACGTGTTTTGGGATGGGAATTGACAACATTTCAAAAAAAAACGTTATTTATTTTTCACGTTTATAATAGCTGGTTAAAAATTAGACTACCCGTATTTCTCAGTTTTTTCTTTATTTAACTTAAATTCGTCGTTAATAATTTATAAAAGAAATAGTCATTAAAAAGACCGTATATCCAAAGTTAGGAATACTGATGTCGTGATCTTAGAATGACATAAAATAAAAAAAGGAGACTTTAAACAGATACAGAACTGACTGTCATGTCATGTCACTCACTTGTCAATCATTCGCTGCCGTTCGTTCACAAATTTGTTATTTTGCGTAATTTAATTAATTACATAATTTGTAGGCGCCATTAAAATAAATAAACTAATTTTGCGTTTACTGCTTTGCATCTGCTTCGAGTTTCATTCGTCAGACAGATAAAAAATGAACATGACAGTTGTATATATTTTTTTTTTAGTAAATGGACTAAGGGCACTATAAGTGTATTCCTAACATTCACAATTCAACTTTTTTTACTGTTTTTCCTAAATATGAAAAACTACTGCATAAAAAAATCCAAAGATATTTTTACTGTAATCAGCAGTGTAAAATCTAGAAACGGTATTTTATTTTAACACCTTAGCACATAATGAATTGATGTCAATTAGTACTAAACAGTGAATTGCAGTCTTGAGATTGAAGTTTTAGTCTCAGCCAAGATTTATTTTTAGTAATACGACCCTAGGTTGCAAATATATACTCGTAAAGACAGAAACTCTAAATAACTGGAAAAAGAAAACCCTTTTTTCTACTATATTGATATCGTTAACGGTATCAGAATACCACCTATAGCGTAACCGAAGCGAGAAAACAATTCGGTCATGAGCGTTGCCATGGTAATAACAGTTGTATAATAATAATTATAAAACCTCTTTCATAAGAAATGTTTTAATAGCATCCAGGGCGCACTAAAATTCTTCATTCTACTAGTAACGTAATGATTACCATTAATAATCCATGGAGTCGCTATTTCCTTAGTATTATATAAACATACCACTTAAATTTTGGCCTTCAGTATTGTCATAATAATGTTTCAAAATGCATTCATTCGTTGACTTGCTAAACCAGTTTAAAATAATCTACTAAAGATGATATCTCCGCTGTGAAAGCGTAACAAACAAACAAATATTAGTAGTTGGGTGGATCAACTTTTATTTGTAGCTTGTTGCCATGGTGACGTCTCCTAGGTCACTCTTTAAAACTATGATATCAAAGGATATAAGTCCACTAAAAACTGTTTTATTGGCAATTACACACCCATTCTTTTATGGCCTTTCTCCTGAGTGTGCTGGAATTATATATTATAACATTTTTTCTAAGAAACTCTATCACTGTTGTCTCCTGGCTTACGGGACAGAATAACAACAGAAAAAAGTTGATCCACCCAGTTATGGATAAACCGGACTAAAAATGTTTTGGTATAATTTTAAATACGACAATACTGAAGGCCAAACTCGAAGTATTTAGTAGGTTTATAATAATTAGGGAATAGTGACTCCATGGATTCTAGAGTCACGATATGCCAACAAAAGTCCCATTCCTAGTAAACCCGTTTAATCTCAACTTCCCAAGTAATATGGTAGTAAAATGGCTTCGCCCCGTGCATAACTCTCATTTCCTGCCAGCATTTCCAACAAACTATTTTGATGTTTGCATTCAATAGTGCTTCACTTCATATTTCATATTAAATTCCTTGTTCCCGGGATCGGTTGTAGGTTTCAATGTAAATTAATACTGATTGGGATATTAATTACACTGCTTCCGTTGCTGCAGCTTTAGCTAGCCGACAGTGAGCTTGCCGCGAGTTACTTACATAACTACGGGCATACAATTATACGTAATGCATTGGGTTTACTGAAACAATCCGATTGAGTCGGTTAGTTTTCAAACGAGGTTATACAAAGTGTCGGGTTTTTTGTGGTCCAAATGAAAAATTTAATTAGGTCATCTTGAGGGCTACCAAAAACACCCCACACAAAGTTGTTTTTTCCATACTAGATGAAAATCAAACATGGGGTTCACTTAGTATGGAAAAACTAACTTTGTGTGATTACTAGGCTTGGGACTTTTGGATGCTCGCTATGTTTCTAGAATCCACGGAGTCGCCATTATGTTAAAATATTTTTTTAGAAGTCAAAGTCAAAGTGGATAAGTACATACAACTTGTATGTATATAATTACCAATAATAAAATACTCTATTGCTAGTAAACAAAATAAACTAAAACAAATAATTTAAGTAACAATAACAAAAATGTATTTTTCAATCTAATATTAGTCGCCACTTCTAAGTTTTTGATGAGGTACAGGCTTTTTGAATCAGTGCATCATAATCATCATCTATTACTATTTCATGTTCATCATTAAAATGGTAGTAAGAATGGATCACTATTATTTTTTCTATATTTTGCGGGGTTAAACTAGTTCTGGACCTATCAAAAACTCTTTTGTGTGTTGAAAAAGATCTCTCCACGTCCACTGATTTTAAAGTTGTATTCTCGAGAATTTTTGCCGATTCGTCATCTTTGTGGAGAGTTGTAGTAAAATTCGTTGATGTAATTTTAAATTTTATCAGAAATTGCTTAAACCGTGTTTAATCAAGTGACAATTTATTAATCAAGTGTTTTTTTAATTGCTAAAATAGATGTCAGTCAGTAGTCTGTCACAACGCAAGTATCAAAGAGGATGCATAATTAAGTAAATCGTACCTATATTTGCATATCGCGTCACCTGTGAACTGTGACATGTGTGTGTAATAACTAATAAATCTATGATAAAATTAATTGCAGTCATAATAACGTGGTTATTACCGATCGATATAACAGCGTAAATCTAACATGTTTTATTTTTACACTTTGACTTCGAAAAATTATATTTTAACATAATGGCGACTCCGTGGAATCTAAAACCATAGCGAGCATCCAAAAGTCCCAAGCCTAGTGATTACACAAAAACTTGTCATGAATTAAAAACTGGAATGTAGCTTTAAAAACATCTTAAGTTCATATTGATTCTAACAATGTAAGAAAATACTGAAAAAACATTGAAATAATACAAGAGCTTAAGGGTTTTTCGTACGATGGACACAAGGAAAATTACAAAAATTCCGATTAAAATGATCAATATCTATGAAAGTACTAAAAGTCGCTGAACATACATGGGGGTGTTTTTGATAGCCCTCAAGATGACCTAATTAAATTTTTCATTTGGACCACAAGAAACCCGTCACCCTGTATAATCAATATTTAAGTGACTTATTATCAGTGATCGGATCTCGGATGCAATTTCCCGGGATTTAAGTCCGTTATCTAAACATGGATATGACTTACAATCCCGCGAGTCTCTTTGATTCCTACATTTATAAAAAGGTGAATAACTTTTAATTGTAAGTAGTTTACTCTATAAAAGTAATAAAATAATATGTAGTTAATAAGTTAATAACAACATTTTTACAGTACTGCATAGAAGAACTGAACATAACGTGTACGTCTTATCTTAATAGTCTCTTCATAAACAATTACCACTTATCCACCTCTTTTATTAAATGATATGGCTACTTGAAATAAGCACTCGATCTGAATGACAATGTCTGGACTGACATTGTCATTCAGATCGAGCTCTGCTTATCATATCACATTCTCATTAACGACAAATAATAATAATTTCAGGTATAAATAACCATTACTAATAGACAATTCTAGTGTTCGTTAAGTGTGCACATATTAAGTGACGTATTTTTAATTTGACGACTTTTTGGATTGTGGTGGTTTCTTAGAAAAAACGTACCTAGACAAGTAGAAATTAAAATATGGCGTGGCAACCTAAGGAAGAAACTATTCTAAGTTGGATTAAATCGTATCCTGACTTAATGTTCGAATCAACTAAGCGTAGTATATATTGTACAAAATGTGAAATTTATATTGGGTGTCGAAAGAGTACGATTCAGAAACACGTCGAAGGAGCTATACACAGAGGAAGGTGTTCAAAGAAAAATGAAATTGAAGACTTTTACTTTGATCTTATAGAGTTTCTGATACTATGCAATATTCCATGGTTGCAAATTGAGAATCCAGCATTTTTATCTTTTTTCGAAAAGTATTCACACTGTGCTTGTGGTAATCGGCCGTTCCATCGCTTACCTAGTGAGTCAACAATTAGAAAAAACTACTTGGATAAATTTTATCAAAACCGGATTGCTGCCATACGCGGTAAATATGGATATCGCTGGATGAAACAACAGATTTTCTAGGTAGATATGTAGTTCATTTCTTGGTGAAGCCTTTGAATTCGACTGTTTCCGAAAAAACTTATCTAGTAGCGTGTAAAGTCTTGGAAGTAGTTAATGGGGAGACCATATCAAATTTTGTTATTGATTGTTTAGAAAAAATATGGGGTGAATCTTACGAAGACAAAGTTGACAATGTTCTTATGTTGTGTACAGATAGTGTTGCGTATATGTTAAAGGCTGGACGAATTTTAAAAAGTGTTTTACCAAAGATAATTCATGTTACGTGCTTAGCTCATGCTTTGCATCGAGTAGCTGAAAACATTCGATCTCAATACCCTGATGTAGACACTATGATCGCAAACTTGAAAAAAATATTCTTGAAATCTCCCAGTCGTGTGAAACTGTTAAAAGAAAAATACCCGAATTTACCTTTACCTCCTCAGCCAGTGATAACTAGGTGGGGTACTTGGCTCTCTGCCGTTTCTTACTACGTAAAATACTTTAATGAATATATAATGAATGAATAATGAATCAGATTCAGTGGCGATCAGAAAAGCTAAGCAAGTCTTACAGAAACCCGACCTTAAAATAGATTTAGACTTCATAGACGAAAACTTTAAAATCATCGAGGTAGTTTTAATTCGCCTACAAGAACGCAACACATCAACCGTTGATGCATTGGTAGAATTTGATCAAGTGAGGATAGTTGTTAATTGGTGTTCTAGTTTATAGTAGATAAATAATCGATAATCGAGTGGGATTTAGATTATAAACGGAATATTCGACATTCTATAAATTGCCCTGAGTGGTGATTGAACGTGGGACAGAGAGATTGAAACGGGCTTACCTCGTTTCCGATATCTGTACAGTCCAAAACAGTAGCTGAACATTTTAATACCTTGTCGAAGTAACTTATTAAAACGAGAGCGATTTTAATTTAGTGTATTTGATAGCTGCGACAAGGTACTTAAATGTACAGCTTCTTTGGTTACGGATATAATACTGTGGCAGTAAAAGAATATTTGCTCAGCGTCTCGATTCTAGACGGCAAAAAACCTTATCGTCTCTGACCTATTATTTTATTGTCGACGTTTTGATAGTTCTTAACTCAAAAGAGAAAAAAATTGCGCAGTGGCTAGGATCCTAACTGGCAACTGCAAACTGAACAGACGTCTGTTTCTAATGGGTATGAAACAAGACGCAACATGCAGGTTCTATCAGGAGACAGAGGAGACAGCAATGCACATCCTCTGTTCTTGCGGACCACTAATTCGCCACAAAGTATCTACCTAGAGCGATATAATAATGGACCCACAAGAGATACAACTCCTCACTGCCCAAAGCATCTGTAAATTCCTAGACGCAACGGGCTTTTGCGGTGAGCTCTAAAACAAAGGGCTGCTAAAAAAGAGCAGACTCAGCAATGGTCGAAGTGGCTCACAAGGCCCATCTCAACCCCCCAATAATAAATAATAATGATGGCCGAGTACAAAACAATATCAAAACAAGTCAAAGATGAAATGGTGTTCACCGCCCAGAATAGAGACACTGATTGATATTCAAAATTTAATCACCTTCTTATGTTTTCAGAATTCATCACACTTCTGCAAGAAATTCGTAAGTAATTGAATTTTAACATAACTATACACTATCTTCAATTCTGGGGTCCTAGTGATAAATGGTACAAGTCGACTTAACTCGTAATAAAAAAGAGTATATACATAAACGGAGTACACTAGACTTGTACCCTTTTTCACTAGATTGAGAATATTGTTCCTAAGTTTTAATAGTATAATATCATATAATTATTATTATCCAGGGCAAAATAAGCTTCATTACACGGGAGCGATGGATGTAAACAGAAACGAAACTAAGTACGGGAGCTTAGACTTTGAGTACGGACTTCCGGTTCTGCAGTTAGCCACGCGTCTACCTGACTTCCGGTTCCGGATGTATAGAAACAACATGGTGCAAGGGATCGCCGAAGATATGGTGAGTGGAACTTTGGAGTCTACCATGAAGGCAATAAAGTTCAATTAAGTTTGTTCGATAATGCAATTTTCAGTTTGTGTAAATAGAAAAATAAACCATATTCCCATTGCTACAGAATTCAAATGGAATTGCCTTGATTATGTACATCCTACTGCACACTGTGCCTTACGATGATTTTCCCAAATTGTAAACCCCGCACGGTTTGAATAGTGCCACTCCATGTCTTCCTGTGGAAGTCGTATAAGGCGACTAAGGAAATGAACGCTTGTAGTATTGCTAGGCGATGAACTTGCAACCTGTCACTAATACGCTGGTACAAGGGTCGATCAACTTTTCTTAGTAGCTCGTTGCCATGGTGACGTCTCCTGGGTCACTCTTTAAAACTATGATTTCAAAGGATGTAAGTCCACTAAAAAACTGTTTTATTGGCAATTACACACCCATTCTTTTGTGGCCTTTCTCCTGAGTGTGCTGGAAGTATAATATTGTAATATTTTTTCTAAGAAACTCTATCACTGTTGTCTCCTGGCTTACGGGACAGAATAACAACAACAAAAAGTTGATCCACCCACAAACATCTTAGGCTGAATGTGCAAAATGTGATTACAGAATTATCAACAAGTTATTAGACTTGTTGATAATTGTTTTATTTGTGGGAATCCTCGAATATGCGTTTCGTTTTCAAGCATAGACAATGTGTGGGTTGTCATATGTGTAATAAAAGTAAATAACTACTGCTTATCAAAAATAAGCAAAGCATAGACCCCGCTCGTCCTCCTATAGTGCTTACGTAATATTTACTTTAAGGGTCCCGTGTGGTCGATTTGCAACGCAGTAAATTGCTAAATATCAAAATAATAAGGACCACTCCGCTGGACTACCGCAGGAACCTACTCAGTTAAACGCTTGGCCTACAGTTTAATACGTAGGGACACTACCAAACATGGTAATTAGGTACTTCCTTCTCCAGATATGTGTCCTCAATCACATCGAAAGCCGGCTCCGAGCTAATGACTTTGAGGATCCCAATGAGCTGATGAGCCTACTCCACCGCACCTTGGAAGGCGCTGCTGCTGAGATAGAAAACTTCCTGGGAATCATCAGACGTTCAGCTGAGGAGACGAAACAATTAAATAATGAGCTGGATTCAAAGCAGATGCAACTGCAGATGGAGGAGATAGTGAGTTTTTTGTATTGCATTTCAGTATTTTGCAAACAGCGTCACAATAGCGTCAAACGGTATACATAATATGGATCCACCTTAAGATAATTACAAAATGAAAACATTGCACAAAAGTTTTATTTTCTTTATTATAATAGTTTCAGTCCGTTCTTTATATAATTCACTATCCTCTCGTATAAAGATAAATGACCTCTCTACATCTACAGACGTGTGAGGTGCTTTTTAATATGATAGTTGACAATATTTTTTGAGCTATTTTAGTAAAAGTCAAGGTTCTTAAAAAAAACTGGAATTGTATCTTTAACTGACTTATTTTGTAATGAAAAGACGTTAACATACGTAACCAGTACACTGTCAGTACGGTGACGGAACCAGTAATGGAAAATAACCAATGATGCACAATGGATTCTTATTTTACTAAAATAAGGGTTATTCATTTGTTTTGCAACAATCAATTTAATATCATATGAAGTGTGAATTAAGAGTGAAGTGTCCATTAAGTTAGCTTTACTTGTAAGTGTATTTAATCGAAGTCTTATCCATCCTAGGCCATCGTCACCAAATTGCATCGGTCATCCGCCAATTAGTCTGGAAAAGGCAAACGAGCACACATGCAAAATGTGCCTTTATTCTTGGCGGTAAAATCGTGTTTGTCCTGTTATGGTATTCTAAATGAGCATTTCTAAAAAAGTTAGTACATTTCATTTACGACTTTGATTTATAGTATAGGCCTAACGAGGATAGATAAAGACATTATAAAGCAGCAAAGACTCTGGAACAAATACTCGCACACATCATACACAAATATAAATGCTTTGTTTACTATTCCTTCAACATTATAAATATTTAAAAACTTCATTGTTGTGGAATCCACATTGAATTATTCTCGGCCGTGCTGAGCCATTTTTAAGTCATTACCTTAAAAATAAATATTAAAATAAAAATATTCGGCATAGGTACTCAAAATCGGAATAATCTTTCTTCTAATTATTTATTATTCACTTACTTCAAATTGAGGGGCTGCTTACAAAATAGCACAACAGAATAATGAAATAATGACATTGTCATGATATTTCACTTA
The DNA here is from genome assembly GCA_927399475.2 of Acleris emargana. Classification (NCBI taxonomy): domain Eukaryota; kingdom Metazoa; phylum Arthropoda; class Insecta; order Lepidoptera; family Tortricidae; genus Acleris; species Acleris emargana. The sequence continues at coordinate 7,940,981 of OV656835.1, read as the reverse complement.
ATTGAATAGGCATTCTTAAACAGATTTATTACCTATATTCGGGTTTGATATCATATCATAACACTTGATTAACTTTCATAGTAGCATATGGGTATACATATTATTTAAAGAGGTTTGCTAAAGAAGCTTGATATAAAATGGATTTGTTTTGATGGTGACGTAAAGATCGTTGCAGATCGTTGCAGAGGCAGCCGAAATAAAATAATTTCATTAGTTATTAAAGTACAAAACATCTACCATTGAATGGCAAGGTATGTCCATGCTATGCAAACTCTGAAAACAGCTCTCCCTGCCGAGCACTGGAAGTAAGGCAATTCGTAAAAGATTAGCCGCTTATTTTTCCACTTAATTTCAGGAAAAAATCCAACAAAATTTATTAAAAAGGGGAAAAGGCAAAGCAGCTACGAACCTAATTAATAAAGTGTTTTATGAAGAAGGAGAATGCAGCAAAAAATCAGTTAAATCTTTGCTGGCCGAGGCCAGGGCTTTAGCGCAAGAGCTTCGAGGCCTCATATTCAAGGTAATTAGATGGTTGCGGGTAGGTTCTAGAGTGGCGACCGCGAACCGGGAGACGAAGTGTCAGCAGGCCTTCCACAAGGTGGACCGACCATCTGATAAAGGTCGCGGGAAACCGCTGAATGACAGCAGCAGAGGACCGATCGTTGTGGAAAAGCTTGGGGAAGGCCTTTCTCCAGCAGTGGGCGTCTTGCGGGTGATGATGATGATGATGATGACCAAAGAGCGGAATTCTTCATAGCAAAAATCAAACTGTCAGAGGGATTGACCTAACTGTTTTATCGACTTATCGATAAATATTTGTCACTTAACGAAACAAAGTTAAAATAATGAAATCAGGCTTTTGGATATACATACAAACAAATTAACGGAGTCCCTAATTAGCTAACCGCCACTGTATTTTAGTATAATAGTACAGGATAAAACAGAAAATACTTTTTTTTTAATTTTCTATATGAAACTTATCATTAAAAATTAAAAACAAATATTGCTAAGAGTAGGTAACTAATCTTCATTCAAAATAACAAAGTCGAAATCTAAATCTGTACTAAATATGTTTTCTTCATCTTCCCTGTAGTAAAAGAAATTTTTTTCAACATTGTCACCTTTCAAATTACTCCTTTTTTCATTGTAGATCCATTTATAAGATGAAAACGAGCGTTCTACCTCAGTTGAAGTAACAGGAGCATATTTTTAGTACTCGATAACGGTGTTTTGGTTGTAATCACTTTTTTCTATAAAATCAGCATATCAGGTCAAATGTTACAGAATATTTTTTTAAGTTGATTATGGATACCTAATGCGATATTATTCCGTAACATCGATAAGTCGATAAAACAGTTAGGTCAATCCCTCTGACAGTTTGATTTTTGCTATGAAGAATTGACAAGATTTCATATTTTCAAGACTTTAATTTTATTCGTTTTATAGATACTGTTTGGAAGGAGGAAGACACTAATAGTTTTATTTTTTCCCTTGGATGTATAATTATTTTATTATTAATTTATTAAGATGTTCTTATTCTAAAAGGGCGTAACTTCATTTCTACGACACAATGGACATATTACGTTAGTCCAATCTGTATAAAAAAAAAAGTTTTTCTTTTTAATAATGGCGGTCAACCGATCTCAAGTATCTATCCGGAGGCCATTTGCAACGTTAAAAGATGGCGGACGTGTAATTTGTTTTAGACTTTAATTTTTGGGTAATTAGGTGTTCAAAGTTCTTTTCTGATAGTGATTTGTACTTTTTATGCCTTAGTGTCGCACAGTGATTGAAGACTTGGACTTATTTCGTGTATCTGGCATCTTTCTTCTCGTTTCAAGTGGACTCGCAGTGGTGCAGAGGTTAAAACTATCTTGACCTCTGACCTACAAATCACCGTACAACGTTGCCCCCAATCTTCCTAGAGAAGATTGGATTGTGTTTTATACTCATATAAACCTTGACACTGGCGAAATCACTTCACGTGGAAGCCATATCCCTGCGGTAGTAGCTGTTCAAGTCGCCGCGGGGGCAAAAAAAAAAAAAAAAAAGTATCTATCCATCTGTCAATAGTATCAATGTCAAACTTGAAGTATGACAGCTTTTTTTCTCGTGAAAAAGGCAATGGTATTATATCTATTCAGGCATAGTATTGGTAAAACTCGATTTATTTTTAACTTACTTGTAATTTTGTCAATAAAGAAAAATAAATTTAAATAAATATTTTGCCGTGTTCAGGAGGCAAAACCCTTTCGATTCGTATAGTAATTTGCAGGTGTCACCAAAATGAAATGTTGTCAATTCCGCTCTTTGATGATGACGATAATCGCTAATGATCGGCGACCGGTAGCATTTTATGTTAGTTTAACGTCAAAAGTTATGAATAATATGACTAAGTCTGTATAGTTATAAATAATAATATAACTGTAATTATATTGTTAAAAACTCAGTTAATTAAATTATCATATTTTTTGTTTGGTCGATATTGTCAATCGATTCCTTTTAACATTGACAATTTATTTATATTAAGAGGACCTTTCTACATCATCAGATAGGTGCGTAGTTGTAAACCGATATTTCATCCTTATCTTTTAAGCTTCTAAGAAATGCGTAATTGTGAATATATTTTTAAAATTATATAAATTGTGCACGAAATATATTTTAGGGAATAAAGGCTTGCAGTACTGTTAGGCGATGGGCTTGCAACCTGTCACTAATACGCTGGTAAACGTCTTAGCCTATTTGTGCAAACTGTGGTTACAGAATTATCAACAAGTTTTAAAAGTTGTTGGTAATTCTTTAGCTCTGCCTACCCCACTTTGGGAATGAAGGCGTGAGTTTATGTATGTATGTAAATATATTTAGAATCATATCCATGTTACACTTTCGTCGAAAAATTGCTACAAATCGCCGATTATTAATAATCAAACCCTCTATAATATCTCATCTAATCTCGGTTAAATCATATTCCTTTCCTTAGTCTTTAACTCGGCCACCCGGTACTGACCAAGTAAATTAAAGTTCGTCATGTTAATATAATTAATATAAGTAATTTAATAGAGCACATGCAGAAAATTTGTGAGTGCGTGGATTAGAATAACATTTGGAATTAATGTAGCTTTTACATCAGGATTACATAAAGACTATGAATCATATATCCCAATCGAGAAACGGGCAATTGTGACAGCTTGCTACAGATTGCTTAATTATGTAGATGTGATGGAATTCTTGGGGTTTTTATTTCTAAGATCTAATATTTCATGGAAAAAAATACCCTTATTATTCCTTTTAATTAGTTTAATGAGAAAGCAAGTGTTTATTCTTGGCATTTTTAGTAAGGTCAACTCCCGGCTCAGGTAAGATTTCCAAAATACAGGGAATGCAGTAAAATAATGTTTAACATAAAATGAGCTATCTCAAGGATTTGCGGTATTAACTTTCCATTTATGGCTATTGATTTTTCCCATCCCGTATATTTAACATGACGTACTCGCTTTTTGTCCGCTCGATCTTGATGGCTATAGTTAATAAAGATATCGTGTAATTTTGCTAAACTATATGGAATATTGGCAAGGAAAACGTTAAGAGTCCATAACGGTGACTAACCACCAGAGCAGCTGTGAGAAGTAGTGGAGCGGTGAGCGAGGAAAAAATCCACTAATAGGATCACTTAATTTTACTGGCCTCGCTCAGCGCAGCTTTCCTATTGGTTGATGTTTTCCTCGCTCACCATTCCAGGAACTTGCACTAACTCAACATGGCTAGCACAAGTTGCCCGCGACTTGTTTGCCGCTCGGTTCTCCCTTTCTATCTAGTCAGTAGACGCACAGAGTGAAGCGAGAAAATACAACTTGTGCATACTCATCCTAAGGTTTGATCAATAATTTCTCGATCGTATCGTAGATGTGTCGTAGTACATCAAGATGCGCGTGTCACGCGTAGCTCGTAGCGCTTACCTCGTAGCACACGGCGCGTTACTGATTTAAGTATAATGCATGATTATATTTAATTTAGCTATGGATAAGACTGTTTGTACGCCGCGGTTTTATAGTTTAACACTCACCTACTTGCTAGAATTAAAACCGTTGTAACCATATTTTCAATTTAATAAATGTATTCCTTATATCAATGATTTATACGTACAATGTTACTATTTATTTATTTAAAACTCGGTATTAATTGGTTTCAGACATCACACGGTTGGCCAGAGATAGTTATATGGCAACTTAGTGGGGGTTCACGCGTTGCGTACACAAAGGTTCTTTGTGCGGACGTTTTACATTCGGTTACGCCGGAACAGAGCGGCAGGAAATATGGACGAATAGAATCGGTGTTTTTAAAGGTTATTTTTTACTACTGTACTGTGTTTTGTAGTACTGTTAGGCGATGGGCTTGCAACCTGTCACTAATACGCTGGTAAACATCTTAGCCTAATTGTGCAAATTGTGGTTACAGAGTTATCAACAAGTTTTTTAGAGTTGTTGGTAATTCTGTAGCTCTGCCTACCCCACTCTGGGAATGAAGGCGTGAAGGTATGTATGTATGTATATATGTATTTTTTTATTACGTAACGGTTTTTACCTGTAAGTTCATGAACTATTGAAATACCTGAGATATAAATTATATTTGCTATTTTATCTACACTCATATCATAAGTCCTCTATAATGCGTTCAAAATCCGTAGACAATGACCATCATTACAAGATACAATTTTACTATGATATTTTTTCTTATCTGTAGCTGTAATGTAAAGTAAAAATTACGATACAACTTTTGATAAAGTAATGTTGTTCAAATTTGGAACATCTTCCAAAACCAACACAATTCAAACAGGGGGTCAATTCTAGTATCTATTAAACGTCGACTCGGTATATTTTAAGTAAAGTGTCGTACGCCGTTATGATGTCGAATGACATTAGAATAGGGACTTTGTTAGTTTGTCTATGATTTAAAAAAAAAACACACATATTCGTGACACAGGTTAGCTTTGCCTCCATTTGTCTATTCTGCCGCCTGTTTTTAAAATCCGGAAAAGTATATTTGAAGTGAAATATGAGTAGTGATACTAAAATAAATACTTCTTTTCTCTGCTTTGATTTATTTCTTATTTCAATTCATACATTACCTTAACACCTATAGATATATTTCAGGTAGCAGTAGCACTGGTGCTATGAAGGTTATTTGCCTTCGGCTACTGAACGCATCTTAGAGTACTTATAATATGTGTGTAGATAAATTAATGTATGCAACTGTACATAATTAGGCCTTAAAAAACTCGTGTGATGTTATTATGAAACTCGCCTTCGGCTCGTTTCACAAAACCACACACGTGTTTTAAGGACCCTCTTTATGTACCAGTTACATAAAATACTATTAACATGATAAACTAATTCAGTCGTAAGCTTTACATTTATGATAATGATTTTAATATTATAGTACTAGATATTAAAAAATAAGATTAACTGTATTTGATTTAGTGGATTTTATACTAGGTATTGTATCTACATGTAATTTAATATTAAGCCAACTATATAAGGACGATCTCCATCTCACGTTCTTTGCACGGACGCACATAAAGCCATCCCTTTTGATTTTTGTGTGAGTGCGACAGCATCTGGCCTCTTCAGTGCTTGCATGTCATTATTGTTAAATTTAAGTCAACCCCCTTGGAAAGTAAACAGGCCGTTACTATTATTTCAAATAGTTTAAACGCTGTTAAAAAAAAAAATATAATTCATACATAATTATTAGTTTGTTACATAAATTCTGCTTTCCTTACAGTATATTTTGACTAATTGACAACATCAAAATGTCCGTTTTCTTTGAAGGGGTTGCATAATATGCGTTTTATAGTACTCAAGGGCGCTTAAGAGACCATTAACTAGTTCCTTTTTCAAACTTGTTTATGAACTAGAGTTTAATTGTCATTAAAACTTCTACTGCCAAGAGCTCTGATTTTTATACAAAATGCACTCGCCTAACTTGGTTGCAGTAAAAGTGTCTGACTCCGAGTGCACTTGTCAGTCTTGCACATGATACGGTCTTCTCAATTCTTGTTTTTGTCACATAGCCAGTGAAATGCCAAAAACACCTGGACAGTACCAGTTGCAACTGCATCGCGGCCAAAGTGGAGCTTCTCATGTGGATGGGGCCCTGCTGCCAACGGGATGACTTCCCAACCTGCCTCCCAGAGGGCTACACGCTCAGAACTAGTGACTGTCAGTTGTTTCTAGAATGCAGTTCCATGGTAGGTCAACGCTGCCTTCCTAAGCTAATACGCAGTAAGTCAGATAAAACTCCTGTAGCATTACCAACCTTATTGCTAAGAGAAGAGAACGAAAACTGCTTTGGTTATTGATTTTGGGTTACTGTTTATTTGCTTAGGAGGGCAGGACGGGTGTCCCTCGAAATGGTTAATAACTAGAGTTAGGACTTTTGGTGGCAAATCGTGGTTTTAGAATACATGGAGTCGCTATTTCCTATTTATTGTAATACATACCACTTTGATTTTGACCTTCAGTATTTTAATTATTTCAAAATTAATTTATTAATCAAACCGCTAAACCAATTTAAATGAATTTTAGTATGGAGGATATCTCTGCTGTGAAAGCGTTACAAACTAGCAAATATTAGTAGGTATGGAAAAACCGAACTAAAAATGTATTTAGTTAATTTTGAAATATACTAAACTGAAGGTCAAAATCAAAAATCATCTATTATAATAATTAGGAAAAAGCGACTCCATGGATCCTAAAACCACGATTTGCCACCAAAATCCCAACCCTATTAATAACGATTGTCCTATCCCCGTAAGGCCCATTTTGCAGTAGGATGTACATCACTATAGTCGAGTCCGGAATTAGGCGAACTAACTTGACAGTTCATTGTACACTAATGTTGCCACAGTTTGGCCAGTGCTGTTAATATCGATACTTAAAAAGTCTAGTTTATCATTATTATTGTGTTTGGAATCTAACTAATAATTATAACCTAGCAACAATACTTATTAGCGTATAAAATTAATTAAAATCGAACACAACTGATTTGGAATTATCATCGACGATATATAGCGTTTGTCTCTATCGCACTTTCATATTTGCCAGCAAGAAAGGAATGCATGCTATAGTATGGTACATGAAATGTACCGTACTAGCCCGACGGAAGCCCCCTAAAAGGATCACAATGGCCTGTTGTAATGTCAGCATTATTTTTGTATTTTATTCCTAATTTGAGGAGTAAGTATCGTAAATATCCGCTTTAAGCCGTACATCCTTCAGATCATATTCTATCGTAAAAATTGCTGTAGTTTTTCCCTATTTGGCAAGTATGTATGAGTGTGAAATTTTCGACGACAATTACTTGATAAAATATAAATATAATCAGATTTATAGAAGGCAAAAGGTTATATCGACATATTTGTGTCGACATAAACCTATCACTATTTATTTTTTCCTATGTCTGGCAACATTTTTGGCTGTCAAGTTAGTTCGCCTAATTCCGGACTCGACTATAGACCCCGCTATCGGAGGTGCATAATGGTAGTAGCTGTCAAGTTCTTAGGGATGGGTAAAGATATTTATGATTTCGATATCGATATTCTTATTTTTTCTGTACAATTAGTTTTATATGTACCTATGCCATTTAACATGTTTTTTTTGGGATCCATGATAATCATTATCATCAGAAATGTAAACCATTATCAGTACAACAAAAACACTATGGTTGCTATTTTACTTTTCTAATGTTTCGGGTTGCAGGGCATTGCATAAACGCTCTTAAGATAAACCTTTTCAATAAAGGTATAATACTGGCCACTTAAACAGGTAATAAATTATTTACGTCAACAGATAGTCAATGTCATATAGTCCCGTTTTATAAAATAAACACGTTTAATTCAATTTCTAGACTCTTATGGTAAAAAAAAATAGCGATGTTTTGACGTATTATCGACATATAGCTAGTATTTTAAAATATTTGTTACCCATCCCTATGAACTTGACACTCTTGACAGCTACCATTTTGAACCTCCGATAGCGGGGTCTATACATTACCTAGGCAATTTAATTTGAACTGTGTTTCTCTTTTTCCATAAATTAATAGTGGCATTTTCGAACAAGCGTAATTGAACTTTATTACCTTGGTGGTAGATTTTAAGTGCCACTGACAAAAAACTGACATCGCTACTCCGAATTGTTGTTTGCCATAAACTGGTTTTCAGCTGAGACAGATGACATTTTAAATTGTCCGAAAGTAACCATGGTTCGGTTATGTTACGGTTGTACTAAAAAAATATGCAGTAATTGCTTTAGCATAAACGAAAATTCGGACAAAAGATGCATTAGGGTCAATGACAATTGGCTTATTTATTGGATCTATTTTCATTTATTCGGTTTATAGCTCGTTATAATTAAGCTGAAAAAAATGTGTTGTTTTGTAAATTGGTACAGTTATTCCTTACGGTATCCAGATGCAAACACTAAAAGTCCTCAAGGGTGGGGGTGTCCTGAGGGTGTAAGGGGAGGTAGAAGGTACCTTATTTCAGATTTTTGCTCATATCTCGAATATCTATGAGAAAAACATTATGATTACTTCGACAAAAGTTTTTACATACAATTATTTACAAAATGTGTTATATTCATCTTTAGGTACTCTAAGATTAATACTTTAGGAGCTACTACTCCTGTACTTAGTTGAATACTCGTAATTAAAGATATTTTGATGACCCTTTTAGTGGGGAGAGAGGGGAGATCCCATCTAGTTGGCGTGTTGGAAGCTTTATAAGGGAAAGGGGATGATTCATTTCGTTCGAGCCAAAGCAAACCGATCTTTGTTGTAGCTAATAGGTAGCCAATTGTGTACGAAAGCCGCGTGGTGGGTATTCCAGTGACGTCAGCGACGTTTTCCTCCAAGTGACTGCCATTTTAGGCATACAATTTGTCGGACCCGTTGGCTCAGCTCCACGCCGAATCGCAACAGATCAGATTTTTTGCAGATGAAGATTCGAGTCCTTCACGGGTCCGGCATTTTGTTAATATTTTTGTTTTTTTGTTTTTAATCTTTAAAATTTCCCTTAGTGATTACTAGTAGAGCAGCAAGAATGTTATGAAAAAGAAAGAAAGGTAAATAATAAAATTTGCCTGTGAAAACGTGAAATAGAGGCCCTAAAAATAAAGAAGGTCATAAAATACTACTAGATTACTTGACAGAAGGCTAAAAAAGTGTGATAAGATCTTGTTTTGAGCAGCGAGCAACTTCCAAAATATGAGCCCGAACGGCCAATGCTATCCGCTCCGTATAGGTTCCTAGACCGAGGGGCGGGAATCACTGTGACGTCATTTTCCTCAAGCAACTGCAATTTTAGCCAGTCGAATTATCATACTCGTTAGCTCAGGGGTAAGCACGCCGATCCTTGCCGAAGTTGAGTGTTCGAATCAAACTATTCTAAATATTAACTTTGTTTTACTTTTTTATGTTCGTGTCTTTAAATTTGCACAATGCAACTACAGTATAATATAAAATATACAGTTAAGATGTTTGATTTTATATTAGTAATTAGGAGAAATAGTACATCATAAGTACACCCCGCTATCGGAGGTGCAAAATGGTAGCTGTCAAGTTCTTAGGGATGGTAAAAATATTCATGATGTCGATATCGATATTCTTGCTGTTTCTGTACAATTCGTTTTATATATGTACCTAAACGATTTATTAGGCTACAATTTATTATGTTTTTTTTGGAATCCATGATAATCATTGTCATCAGAAATGTAAACCATCAGTACAACAAAAACACTATGGTTGCTATTTTACTTTTCTAATGTTTTTAATGTTTCGACATATATTTCTAAAAATAAATAGGGCTCAGGTATATAAGGTTTATTGTTGAATATATTCATCGTGACTACACTAATTATTGCAGAGAAACTAGTCTCATTATGGCAAAGTAAAATTATCGACATATAGCTAGTATTTCAAAATAATTTTTTTATACTCGTCGATTAAAATCTGTGTATTAAGATTTCATAGAGAATACTGCAACGTCACTCTTTTCATCGTTGTTACTTCCGAAACAATCGAAATAACTATTTCGATACGCTCTAGACAACCGAAAAAAATTTGAAAATAGAACTTTGGATTTCCATATATGTGTCCTTGTTTAAGGAGACTCGATCCGATACAAAATTGCCAATCTGTGGCGTTTCGGAACGTAGCAGCGTCGCGGCATCTGTCAAAAATCTACTTTTCAATTATCTTGTGTCAAAGAAGTCGGATAGTAACACTTACGATATTTAGTTTTCTTGTATACTCGTATTAATGACTTAAATTATTAATTTTAATGAACTCGTACAAAAAGTATTGTTCACAATAGTGTCATAATTAAGCTTTTTAATCTCGTACCTTACTTAGGCCACTCAGCAAGCTTCGTGGCCTAAACACGGTACTCGACTAAAAAGCTCTCTATTATAACACGATTGTGAAAAATACTATTACCCATCCGTAAGAACTTGACAGCTACCATTTTGCACCTCCGATAGCGGAGTCTAATCATAAGTTCACAACATTATGGGCGGATGATGGATGCAAATTATGTCAAAATAATGTCGAACGATATCTTTAATATGGATGTCATCACTTGATCCGGTTTATCGAGTTATAGCCATTCACGAATTGTATTTTGATAAACGATTTTAAATTAATTAATAATATATATTGAACGAAACGCGCATAAAATCATAATTAAAAACGTCAATGTAACAGAAATAGTAGATTGTTCAACAAGGGACTAAAACAAGCCATAATGACACGAGATGTTTAGCCACGCGAGCGAGCTTGCGAGAGAGGGTGGCTGTAGTTCGAGTGTCATTATGGTTGTTTAGTCTCGCGTTAAACACTCTACTTTTCACTTTGAATGCGAGGAAAAAAACGACGTTCTAAACAAAATTACAACATTTATTATAAAAAAGTTTCTTACAATTAAAACTAACAATTAGGTATCTTATTATTACTATCGTTAATCTAACATTAATAAAATAAAAGTAGCTAACCAAATCTACGATATATTAATAGTGCAATTATACCTTATTATTTCGTTGATGTTTTAAATGCTTGCATATTTAGCCAACAGATTCAAACTTGGAAACCATTTTAAAAGTAATTGGACCACGCATAATAAAAGAGTTCGGCCTTAATATGATTAAATAGATTCATATTCGTAATAATTAATCGTGTTTCACGAAATTAAATCCTTTTTTTTTATATATTGGCACAGTTGTCATTTTGAGGTTATTTCGACACCCAAAAATATGGTCCATACACAATCACTGAAAATGGCGATAATCCTCCATTCACAAACACCGTGGTTGGTTGTTTAGGGGTTTCCAAAGTAAATTTAAAAAAAGTTACTTTAATCCCTAGAGATTAATAAGGAGCTTTAGTCCCGATTCGCAGAGATTTAAGTAGCATTTTAAGAGCATGAGAATTGAAAAGTAATAAATATAAACACTTTATAGTCTCAAGAGGTGATAATTTACTAGTAAGTAAATACAAGGATTTATAACAAAAACTGCATATATTATTTTCATACATAAGTTATTATGCTTTCGTCATCATGTTGCATCCGTCAGCCGCCCTTTAATTATCTTAGATCATTCACAAAATCATCTCATTATCAGCAAGGTTGTACATTTTTAAGTGTCTGTTATCGATGAACCATTTTCCAGCTTTAAATAATAACCTTTTGTAATTTTCTTTTTTGCATTGATACAATATGAACATTCAATATTTAAATAAAACCAATCAATCAATTTCCGCAACTATATTGACGCATTGTTACAATGGGCGCTTAACGGGGGCTTTGTTTCACTGTCAACCATCATGAATGCGGTCGCTAAAAGATAATGAATTACTTTTATAGCAACTTTATTCTAGATAAAGATAAAAAAAAAAGATAAAAGATGTTTATTCAGTAAGTAGGCCGCACGGGCACTTTTACACGTCAAAATCTACCAGCGCTTCACAAGAGACCACTGCTGAGAAGAATCGCCGCAAGAAACTCAACAGTCAGTCGTTTTTTTAATATTGCTTAATAATAACCTTAACCTAGCATTATATAAAACAATGAATCTCACATAAAACAAAAAATAAATACATTCATGCGCGGTTGAGCAGGAAAATGTGTCAAAACTCAGAATTATCACAAAACTAAGCAACAGTAATAAAAAGAATAAAAAAGAATAAAAAAAATAAAAAATAGAAAGTATTCATCCCTTAAAAACAATATAACGATCGAAAACTAAGTTCTTCATGTTTTAATTCATGTTTTATGATTTCTATTTTATTACATGCAAAAATCAACATTATTTTATTGAATAATGAATGACTTACTATTGATTTATAAGTGGGTGAATATTTGAAGATGTACATATTACGCGGCGATTGGTAAAGAACTATTTAAAATTGTATTAATCAATACAATTTCGGGTTTTATACAAAATATGACATTTGTTTTACATAATATTTTACATAATATACTTAAATTTCAAATAGAAATATTATTAATTTACACAAATATATGTCAAATCTCATTACCAGCCGTGTCCCAAATCCCAAATTTGAACAGTCTACGTTAAAAATAATACGTTTTTATGCTGAAGATCGTATTTTTATGAAGTAATTTCTATAATATATTAGTGGTTTTAGTGAACTTCATAATTACACAGCTTAAAGAACACTTTCAAATAATTTGTTATCGCTTAGAAAAATGTCCCAGACCCTAACACTCATTACCGTTTGTTACAATGAACGCAGCTAAAAAAAATATTTCGCACCACTAAGTTGGTCGTACGATCAAAGTGCCGATCGATAGCAGTCCGATGGCAGTCCGCGTTGGCGAATGAAGTGAGTTGCACGCGTTTCGAGTGATTTGGCGCCGAGTTACATCGATATTTCACCGGGCAGCACTCGTTTGGTACGATTTTTTTCTCCACACCATTCGAGATTTCCAAGATACGTTCTTAAGATTTTATTATTAAATTTATATGCTAAGATATGTGCGATTGGGTCGTATTTGCCTTGATATGCGCCTAATGTTGTTAATTTTATTTGATTATCCTCAACGGCGACAAATGAACTAATATCTCATTACCATTTTCATAATTACCGTTTTTTACCATTTAGTTTTGACAAACGGTAATGAGAATGTTGAAATGGTAATGAGAATCAACATGATATTTTATTTAACTATTTGTGAAAAAACCCAAAAAGTACTAAATTTAAAAAGTCATACTGGATCTAAATATTAAAATGTATTATTTGCTTATTTTCGATAGGTACGACGGCACGTAATATGATCGAGTATTAATTTATAGGTTTCAGTTTCAGTTTATTTATTTCTCTATATAATGTCATGTATAAATTGCATAGTATGTCAAATTATAATTAGTTACATTGAGATCGTCGAAAAAAAAGAAAATAGAAATAAATTATGGATGTCATCTATAAATTTGAAATTAATTTTACAGAAATACATCTCCACACGGGATCGTCATATACATCATAACAATAATAAATAAAATAAAATATATTGTCAACATTGAAATAAATAAATTAAAAGTCAACACAAAAGATACATTATAGGTCAATATTATTTAAATGACAATAAATATATCTCCACACAGGATCGTCATACATATAACAATAATAAATGAAATAGGAGGTAGTTACAAAATTTCAATTAAATTTCTACTACTTAACTGAACTTCTTTTAGATGCCGCAGAAAATAAAAGAAAAGAAGAAATAATTATGGATTATTAAATTATAAATTGTTATACAATTTTTTTAAAGTAAATCATGGAACCCTGTATTCTTTTTAAAGACGATTCAAGAAAATATTATTGATTTTTTTGGAATATTACTTCGCCGTTGTTCTAATTACCATTTTTGATATTCCCTTGGAAATATTGTTATTTCTCACTACCATCCACCATTTTTTCCATAATTATCCTTACCATTCATACGTACTAATTACCATTCACAAAATTCTCATTACCGTACGTATTATTTCTCACTACCGTTCGCAGAAAAATTTAAAACTGAAAAATATAGATATATATGTTGGTGTAAGTACTGTCCCATTTTGCTTTTTTTTCATATTAATATGTTAACTGACAAGTTAAACCAATAAATATTCACATCTGAGTCGATATTTCGTTTTTTTTCTTACACCCCCAATATGTTCGTCTTCAAATATTCACCCAAGTATGACACCTTATGCCCACTATACAGATAAAATTTGTGCTGTTAGAACCGGGTGCCCTATTTTATAGACAAACATTTCATAGACACTATTATGGTTATGGTTCCAACGGAAGACCAGCGCTGACTTTAATGCCAGCATTACGTTGAGTTGGGACCATTTCGTCCTACTTTCTTCTTGTATTTGTTAAGCTGAATGATTTTCTTTCTTTCTTTCGATAACTTCACGGAATTTATGTTTCATAGAAAACTATTTTTTAATGAAGCTGTGTTGATTTCAGGTTATCTTATGATTCACGTAGGTTACGTTGTCACTTGTAACCATCACAATATAAACTGAAATAAACACGGGTTCAGCAGAATATGGTTTTCTGTGAAATGAAATCTGTGAAGTGATAGTGTCTATGAAATTAGTGTCTATAAAGCAAGGGTAAACCGTTAGAACCTTATGCAGGGTCCGTTCGTATCACTACTAACGTCATATCCTTTAACCTACTGTCAAGCAGCAGATTATTGTGATCCAGTGTGGGTCTCAGAGTCATTCCATCTAAGACCTCAGGGTCGGCAACGCATTTGCGGTCTTAGGAGTACAGTCTTGAGATTGTAGACAAATGACAATCTGGTGGCCGGTGCGCTGGTTTGCATTCCCCGTGACATAAAAAAATAATAAAAAAATAACGTATTTTTTTGTCTTTCAAATAACAAGATAATAAACATTTATTTGACAATCGATAAATTATTGAGAGCGCAATTTCATTTGTATTGATTGAACAGTTTGCATGAAAAGGAAAATAATTAAAGGTTTTTCTAAAAATTTAAAATTAAAAACAACAACGATTTATTCAGTAACTTAAATATATTAGTAGATAACTTAGGTAGATTTACATCTTTTTTCAAGTTTGCTTTCTGTTAATGGCGGCCACGAAGTCTATTGCCAGTCGCGAGCCAAACCACGCACGATACACTTGTACAATTTTAAATACCTTTTCCTTCCTTTGTGCCAGTATCCTGCCCTTTTAATTATTCGTATTCTGCCCACCTAACAAGTTACGAAGAGGTCTTCGAACCTGATTATGTATCATACGCCGCAAAAGATGGAAACGCGCAATGCAAAAGCACGCTGGGTACAAGTACAAGACGGACACACGGTGCACGAGCGCGAACAAAGGATTTCGCAAAGCGAGGTTAAGCCGCCAAATGATTAAGCTCCCAGTTCTAATACCAACGCTCCAATAGTGAAGCACTTGCCTAGGGTTTTATTAAACATAAAGAGTGTATGCGGTAGCATGAAATCGGAACCTGTGCCGCCACATATACCCACTTACGGGGTAAAACTTACCACTTCTTGCGTCAATGTAGCTTCAAGCAGCGAGGGCTCACGAACATCGTCAGCATCTAAAGAAGCGAAAAACAGTTGCTTTCGGAAGTCACTAAGCAGAACGCTGCGATTAAAATGGACCTTATTGATTAAACCATAGTCCCGCAACTAGCAGCACTGAACGACGAGGAGGACCAAGAGGAATACAGTTCACAATTCGATGGCAATAAGCCTCCTCGCAGCGAAGTGGAGCAGTGGGTCGAGCACCAGAGCAACCATGGGGAACTACCTGAGAAGCACCAAGCTCCCGGCAATCCAGTCCCAGCGTCGACGCCCATGCCCGCCGAGCCCGCAGCGCCCAGCGTGGCACCGCGCGCCACCGGCCCCGCGCCCCACGTGCCGATGGCAACGTCACGCTCAACCACACGGTGCGATTGCTAGTCGGCGCTCTAAAGGACCTTTAAACTGGCAAGAATCATGTGCCTAGCCAGTTTGCTCAGCCGCATCAGCACACCTAAGGACTTACCTGAACTCTCAGGCGACCAGTTGCAGTGACTACAATTCAAACAGGCATACGACGAATCTACTGAGGTCGGTAATTTTACGGATAAGGAGAATTTATGGAGGCTGCGGAAATGTCTTCATGGACCCGCGAGGGATGCTGTCACAGCTTTATTTATCAGCGCCTCGTCACCCGACAAAGTAATTTCGGCGTTGGAGCTACGTTTTGAAAATCCAGATTGCATTATTTCCCGAATTCTACACAACATCAAAAAACTGCAGCCGTGTGGTTGCACTTTAGTTTCATACTCATTAAGGATGCGTAGAAATTAAGGTTAGTCATTCTATCAGACTTTCCTAATGACGAAGAAATAAAGATTTCTACAACTGCAAATTTTCTGACTACTATACGCAGCGATCACAATAAAAACAAATCTAACGATTACCTATCCTCACGTACACAGACTGTCACTGCAAGCCGAAGAAGGCGGTTCAAAATGTCTATTTGCCGTACAGCTGTTCAGTCAGCATCATAAAATATAGTGGCAGTCAATCGTTCCAAATATACCGCACCATCCAAAATATTCATAAATACGTACTCATTCCAAGTGATCAAATTGTTCAGGCCATCCACTGTACCTATACAAATATACCGGAGCATCCACAACGCCATATACTTGGTAACATTCAACCCGCCGTTAGTACAGCAACGTCCAGAACGCCGAAGGTTTCTAAGCATCCAAAGTAGCCAAAAATACGGGACACATAAGAAAATTGAACTTTATTTACCAGTAAGTACGGTTGAATATTCAATCAAATCATTTTAATAGGTTAGCCAGTAAGCAATTTGACAAACCACGAAAACAGTACCATACTGTCATGGCATATATCTGTCTCACGTTTTAAATTGGACACATTATTGCGTGGACTGCGTGGTTTTAAAAGGTTTTGCAATATTGAAGCTGCCAACTTAAACGCATCAATACGTTTCAATATTTCGCCAAGTTAGCCGTTAGTTACGATGGACCAGTGGTTTAGTAGTAACGCTATGGAGTCATGTGTTCTGAGTTCTAATCCCCGTAATAGGTGCTATTTGCATTTTTATTTTATATTTTTAAAGCTAAAAAAAAAGCTAAAGGCTTCCGAGCGACCCCCGAAACTATACGAAACAATGAGTCGGTGCTCTATCAAATCATTTGCTTTTAAATTTAAATAATTAAAAGCGAATGAGAGATTGTATACAAAGTACAGTGCGATAAGGTTTATTTTAGATGTTATATTATAACCTTATTGTATTACAGAACTATGAACGTGTCAATTATTTATTAGAAAATGATTACGCGAGGGAGCTTGGAGATTGGGGTCACGCCGAAGATGTGGTATTTACCCCACTTCGGCGTCGACAACCCCAAGTTCTTCTTGAACTTCCAGTTGGTTTTTGACGCGGCTGGTAAGGGAAATGGATCTTATCTAAATGGCTATTTACTAACTATTATCATCACTTTTAGGTATAATGCTGCGCATTAGGGAACACAAGGGAGAAGTAACTGGTGACATCCAGGAAATTTTCCTAAGGGCCAAGATCCGAGAAGACCAGAACGCGCTATGGTTCTTGTGGAGGAGAAGCTCCACCGAAAATATGAAGACGTACGCGATGACGTCATTTATCTTTGGTGCCAACTGTTGCCGTTTGCGCAGTTCATCAAAAATAAGACGAAAGGCGGTATGAGTCATCATTTCCCGCAAACGTCGACGCCATCTGCAACTCGCATTACATGGACGACTACATTCACAGTCAGCCCAACGAGGCAGCCGCCATGGAAATGGTAAGAAACGTCAGTGATATCCACAGGTCGGGCGGCTTTTTGATAAGAAACTAGACAAGTGACAGCCTTGCAGTTTTCGACCGCATCCTAAAGGAGACCTTGGGTACTGCTGCTGTACGGTTTAAAGACGGCCAGCAACATGAAAGTGAGCGTACACTAAGTTTCATTTGGTATCCTGCAGACATGCTAGAGTTCGATATGTCTTTAAAACACATACCGGAAGACATTACTAAAGGTGAAAAAAGGTCAACAAAACGTTTGCTTAAGGTCATCATTATGTCAATTTTTGACGTGTTTGGTTTCTTGTCACCTTTTGCGATTCAAGGGCGAATCATACTGCTAGATACCTGTCGATTGAACATAGGTTGGAACGATAACATTCCGGACGATATTTATCTTAAGTGGCAAAACTGGTTTTACCCCTTACGTGCTAAAAATCAGCTGAGCGGAGTTACGATAGAGACGATAGGTCGCGGAGTTACGATAGGTCGGCGTCCGCTCGAGCGAGCGAGACGCAAGATCAACCAGTATCCGAGCGCCCCCAGCGCCGCGGACGCGACGCTGCAATCTCCCTCGCCCACTCCGCCGCACCTGGCAACGGCGCGTCTACGGTCAGAGCTATGAGCGGCCGCTACTGGTCCTACAGACGATTAACTTACAATTACATATGTTTAGTGGTGCTATTGTAGAGCCATTGCGTGTAGTACTAGCGTTATCTTGTATCCCTTACGCTCGCCATAAGCCCCACGAGTGCGAGAAAGAGAGTCCGATAGAATGATTTATTGCCCCGATGGTCAGATGGTAACGGCTCTGCAATAGTACTCGAGCTATGTATACAGTAGACTATTGGCGTTGGGAAAATAAACGGTTTTATTTAGGTAGCCTTTATTGTCAGCATGTGCAAAGTTATGCCTGTAAAGCCATTGACTGTACCCAAAGCCGAGTTAGATGCAGCTTTATTCGCAGTAAGGTTAGCTAGCACTATAAGGATACATTGATTCCGGCGCGCCGATATTTTTGGTGCGACGCCACTACAGTCCTGCATTGGATTCGCAACAATACGCGCACATATAAAACGTTCAAAGCGAACCGCCTAGGTGAGCTCGACGAGTTGTCCCGCGTAGACGAATGGAGGTACATACCTACAAAGTTGAATGTAGCCGATTTAGCTACGCGGGAGGAATTCGATCAAACACTGCAAAGGCAATGGTTCGCGGGGCCGAACATTTTATATGAAAATGAATCTTTATGGCCAAAAGATATTATCTGTCAACAGTTAGACACGATCGTGGCGGAATGCGTTGCCGTTGTATAGGAGACTTTGATCGGGTTAGCTGTTCCGGACCCCCTACAATTTTCTTCTTGGCTTCGTACTAATGCGTACCGTGGCTACACTGCTGAAATTTATCGACATTAAATGTAAGGGTCTTGCGGGTCATTTGACTACAACACAATGGAACGTGCCGAAAGCGACACGCGTAGTTGGAGTCCTTTGGTCGTGAACTGATTGTGATTAAAAACGGTACGCCATTAAACCGCGAAAGTAGACTGCTTCTTTTGTCACCATTCTTGGACGAACACGGTCTGCTGCGGGAAGGCGGCCGTATCAACGCTGCGACTGACGTAGATCTGGAGGTGAAAAGGCCAGTGATAATCGACGGACGGCATCCTGTGGCTCAGATGATCGTTCGACATATCGTCAGGCGGCCCACGGCTACCAGGAGACTGTAGTCAACGAGCTGAGACTGCGTTATTGGTTACTACGGCATGCAGTGCAGGACCCGCAAATGCAAACCCTAAATACCACTAATGGGTGATTTGCTTAAGGCATGAATGGCACAGCGGCCCTTGTCGTACTGCGGGCTGGATCTATTCAACCCAATGGAAGTCGTTGTCGGCCGAAGTTGGTAAGAAAGGTATAGAGTTTTGTTTACTTGCCTGACGGTACGCGCGATCCACATCGAGCTGGTCTTTTTCTTGACGTCAGACTCACTCTTTATGGCGCTGCGGTGGATGGCAGTGAGGTTTGGTTGGCCACGCCAACTCTTTTCAGATAACGGTACTAACCTGATAGACGCCTACGCAAAGATGCAACGATCCATTCAGGAACTGGACAATTAAAACTTGAAATGTCAAGGTGACAATGTGATGGAGTGGGTTTTGACGAGCACCACGGGACGAGGTCTTAAACGCGTTCATGGCTGAAGAAGAAAACATAGTGAATAGCTGTCCCCTGATGCATGTCTTGGTCGAGAATGGAGATATCGAGAATCTTACCCCTAGCCACTTCCTTCTCACTACATCGTTTAACCTGCCTACTATTTACGCGTTCGACGACTCTGACCTGGGGGATTATCATCACATAGCTATGCAATTCATTTTACGGCGAGCGTAAAGGACAGAGCTGTGGCAATTATATAGCTCTGTCCTTATCTCTCAGCGTAAACTGAACTGCATAACTACGTGATAATAACTCCCCTATTCTTACAAAAACAAGGCATACGGCTCAGACGTTTTTTTTTTTTTTTTTTTTTTTTTTTTTTTTTTATATCATAGGAAGGCAAACGAGCACACAGGCCACCTGATGGTAAGTGGAAACTGTGACCCATAGACATTCGCATTCATAAGACCGCAATCCTAAGACTGCAAATGCGTTGCCAACCCTGAGGCCGAAGATGGAATGCCTCTATGCTAGTCTATGCGTTGACGGATATCTACTGGTAGAGGTGGGAAAATGAAATGAACTGACCTCATACCGAGAAGGAAGTGGCAAGAAGAACGGAAACCGCTATAAGTGGGTGTCCTGGTGGATCCGAACTCTCCTCGCAATATGTGGCCGAAGGGCTTGGTCACATTGGTATTCCCCGGCAAGGACGGCCGCACTCGGTTGGTTGAGGTGAGATCCAGGACCGGGATGTGGCGGCAGTCCGCGGCTCGCGTCGCACCTATCTCTCTGGAGGATGAGTGTTGAACCAGCACTACTTAGGGTGGGGAATGTGAGTGACGCGCCCCTTTTTAAAAATAATCTCTGTATAAGTAGATTTTAATAGTTTTAGAAATAAGCTAGAATAACATCTTTTTTATGTTCGAGCCAAACCGCTCGGCTACATTTGTACAATTTTAAATAAATCCTTTGTGCCAGTATCGTGCTATTTTGATTATTCGTGTTCTGACCACCTAACTAGCTACACTTGTATTATGAGAACACCGCTCCTACCGGTTGGATCCCTTGATCGAAAAATTGACAACAATTCATTTTGTGCTAAGGTAGTAAAATAAAATACCGTTTCTAGATTTTACACTGCTGATTACAGTAAAAATATCTTTGGATTTTTTTATGCAGTAGTTTTATTTATATTTAGGAAAAACAGTAAAAAAAGTTGGATTGTGAATGTTAGGAATACACTTATAGTGCCCTTAGTCCATTTATTACCAAAGGAATTCAAAAAAATATACAACTGTCATGTTCATTGTTTATCTGTCTGACGGATTAGGTACTTGATTCTGACGACACGCTTTCAATTCTACGCAAAATAGTTTATTTATTTTAATGGCGTCTACAAATTACGTAATTAATTAAATTACGCAAAATAGCAAATTTGTGAACGAACGGCAGCGAATGATTGACATGACATGACAGTCAGTTTTGTTTACTGTTTAAAGTTACTATTTTAAATTTTATATCAGGCTAAGATCACGACATCAGTATTCCTAACTTTGTATATACGGTCTTTTTAATGACTATTTCTTTAATAAATTATTAACGACGAATTTAAGTTAAATAAAGAAAAACAACGAAATACGGGTAGTCTAATTTTTAACCAGCTATTATAAACGCGAAAAAACAATAATGCTTTTTTTTTTGAAATGTTGTCAATTGTTTTACGAACCCGCAATGTTTTTTAAAGACCTATCCAACGACACCCCACACCAAGGGGTAGACGATATAAAAAACATCCTCACGTAGTAGGGGAGGTAACCTGATTTTACTTTCATGATTTAATTTTACCACTTTGTTGGCGTGATATATTCATGCCATATTAAAACTTTATAGAGTCTTTGAGCTACGCCGCGGACGGACGGATCTAGAACACTTAAAACTAAAACTATTCAAGTGTGAGTTAGGCTCGCGCTACCGGCTATAAGCTCTAATCAATATTGTGTCTTTGGTGCACGAGCTCAAGTCAATTAGCTCTAACCAATATTGAGTCCGGTTATATTACATACTTCGTAGAGTATGTGCGAGTTAAGACCGGAGTTACTCATAGGGTCGAGTGGTTGGAGCCCCGCCACAAGATTAATTTTAAGTCATTTGTGGTGAGTACCGACCAAAGCTCTGTCTGTGGACCTTTTTAAAGGAGGAATTCTTAATTATTATCATTATTAGTGCGGCGGTTCTGCATCCTTGGTCGAGTGCGAGTCAATTTTGAATCAGTCACCGTTATTGGAATAGGGTGAAGTTTAAAATGCGATGAGAGCTGATCTGATTGAGTTTGCAAAAGAATCTTCTTACTCAATGTCACCGAGTTTAAGCCCATTTTAGATTAGTTTTAATAAAATAAGTTAGAGAATGAGCGATTAACATGATAACGCATTTATAGTGGAGATGCCCACGTGACTTGATAAATCTAAACTATTATAGATGTTTAAAGGCGGTTACGACGTGGAGCCCAAGATTAGCTAGCCCTTAGTATAGAGAGCTAAATTGACCAGACCTGCGTAATTTTATAAAATTTGAAAGTTTTTTAGTGAATGAACGGCAAGTATGAAGTTGGGATCATCGTGAATTTATTAAAAGGGTGATGGGCAATTTTGTAAGGACTCCGTTCCCACCCCTCCAACAGTCACGGAATGCATGTTTATATGTTCGTTAGGACCCAAAATAAGACAGAATACTTATTTAAGTAGCTAGTAACATGGGATTTTTTCTATGAAAAATCCTTTCAAGATTCATGCAATGCAAGAATGTGTTAATTTTTAAACAAATTCCATACAATATGATAATTACTTTCCAAGAAAACCCCATATCGTCGCAATAGTAAAAATACATCATATTGCCAAGATCTATAAACTGGGACATGTTTCATCTCTGTTGGTGGGTGGGGACATTTTGGCCCATTGTCCTTTAACTCCCTTACTTATAAACGAGGAATGAGCTTGGAATAGTTTTTGCCATGCTTTGTCACTTTGTGTTAGATGCAAAATGTCACAATTACAGATAAAGACAAAGCATAGTATTAACTATTCCGAGCTTATTCCACGTTTATAAGTAAGGGGGCAAGAGTGGCAATGGCTCAGGTAGTTTAATAAGTTCCCATATCTTGACTATGTCGTGCGTATGTTAGTTATCGTTGAACGACTGTTGTGTCTAGCCATTCGCGTTGGAGTATCTTTAGTATCTGTCGTCACATTTTCATCGAGACGTTATATTTATTGTCATTGACTGTCGTTCAATCTCTTCCACTTGGCGGTCTCTCGTCGACATCAATAAAGTCGTTAATGACAACTCAATCGTACTGTGCTCGAGTATAAATATATTTAAATATACAAGCCAAAAAACATTCTGTACGAGTAGCTGTCTTCACGACAAAGTGGCAAAAGGGCCTTACTATAATATCGTTATACCAAAGAAGGCGGCTAACTGCAATGTAGTGGTCAAAGTATTCTATACTCTATTGGTGACCATATGAAGTTTAAAATGCTTAAAACTGCGCTGAGCGTATGCCGGATGTACAGTGGCGACCTCATTACTATTATTGAGTATTCTAATAAACTAGTGTATTTTCTTGATATCGGTGCATTTTTGTACTACAAATGAAAACACAACTTATAGGATATATCACATAGTTTACTAACAATTCACCTTCGAGTTATCAACTTAACAGAAAAAAGTGGCCACCTTTTCCCGTTAAGCTGACTACTCAAAGGGTAACTGTCAACTCATCAAAGTTTGTTTTGTATCCCATAAATTGTGTTTTCACTTGCACTACAGAAAAGCATCGTCCATTTGACAAGATTTCATATTTTCAAGACTTTAATTTTATTCGTTTTATTGATACTGTTTGGAAGGAGGAAAACACTAATAGTTTTATTTTTTCCCTAGGATGTATAATTATTTTATTATTAATTTATTAAGATGTTCTTATTCTAAAAGGGCGTAACTTCATTTCTACGACACAATGGACATATTACGTTAGTCCAATCTGTATAAAAAAAAAAGTTTTTCTTTTTCATAATGGCGGTCAAGCGATCTCAAGTATCTATCCATCTGTCAATAGTATCAATGTCAAACTTGAAGTATGACAGCTTTTTTTCTCGTGAAAAAGGCAATGGTATTATATCTATTCAGGCATAGTATTGGAAAAACTCATTTTTATTTTAACTTACTTGTAATTTTGTCAATAAAGAAAAATAAATCTAAATAAATATTTTGCCGTGTTCAGGAGGCAAAACCCTTTCGATTCGTATAGTAATTTGCAGGTGTCACCAAAATGAAATGTTGTCAATTCCATGAAAATTCTTTAGTTTATCAGAAAACACAATAAGAGTATTGAGGGCGCCACTGGACGCTCGACGTTTGCTCGGTGCAGTTTTAAATCACTGCAACTACAATGCAGATTGCCGCACTTTTTGGTGTCATGGCAGCATATTGATCTGTTATTTCAGCCCC
This sequence comes from Acleris emargana, assembly GCA_927399475.2. Classification (NCBI taxonomy): domain Eukaryota; kingdom Metazoa; phylum Arthropoda; class Insecta; order Lepidoptera; family Tortricidae; genus Acleris; species Acleris emargana. The sequence continues at coordinate 7,916,412 of OV656835.1, read as the reverse complement.
TGGAGTGCAGAGTATACGTGTTTCGCGCAAAACTGAACTGTGACACTGACAGCGCAGCCATAAGCATTTTTGTTCGAGTGAATTTCATGAAGGCTTCTAAAGACACCCAGGTAAGCCACTGGCTACTTAGAACAAATTACATCTAATGTATGGGTAAAAACCAAAATAAATGTATACAGTGTGTCTCTGACCTTGGGGCTTTAATTTCAACGATCGATTCTACTCGCTAAACTGAACTACTTTTGTTCTGCAACATGAAAAAAATAACTTAAATTTAGATAACTAATTGATGTTAAAGTCTAATAGGGAATATGCATGGATTTTAAAAATCGCATTTCTCATCAAAATATGAAAATACAGTAAAAGAGATCACCAAAACGGAAATTAAAATTAAAATCGGTCAAGAAATACGGAAGTTATAAGCATTTCAAACTTCTAATTAGACAGAGAGATCCGATGTGCACCGTGACGTCATTGTGCACTGCGGCCATATAAACTCCATGTAAAATTCCGTTTTTCTAGAAAGAGATAGGAACAAATCTTTGTTGGCTTATATCTTGGTTATTTTTATAGTTATTCAAAAAATGATTTTTGTGATCTGTTTGTTACATGAATCAGCTTCAATTGAAGCTGTAAAAAAAAAACATGCATATTCACTATTGTAAAATCAGTGTATTACATACTGGCCATGTAATCACTATCTCATGGTACGGGGGCGACATTACCTTGGTACGAGGGCTAAAGGAAAATGGAGAATTGGATCGCGTACATTGAAAATTAGATTTAACTTGTATGATAAAAAATAAATTTAAACTGAACATATTTTTAACAACTTACAGAACAAAAGAAGTTTAGTTTCAGGAGTAGAATTGATCTATGCATTTAAAGCCCCAAGGTCAGAGGCACCCTGTATAAAGACGCTATTTACTTGTGGGAGGACCTTGTGCAGGGTCCGTCCGGGTTGGTACCACCATCTTGTCCATTAACCTACCGCCAAGCAGCAGTGTTCGCATTGTTGTGTTCCGGTTTGGGGATAAGACAGCCGGTGAAATGACTAGCATAGAGGCATTCCATCTTAGTCCTCAGGGTTGGCAGTGCATTTACAGTCTTGTGAATGCGAATGTCTATGGATCACAGTTTCCACTTACCATCAGGTGGCCTGTGTGCTCGATTGCCTTCCTATGCCATAAAATAAATAATAAATTAAAACGTCACTTAACCGTTTTCCAGGCCTTGCTAAAGTTAGGATACAAGCAAGAAATGGAACAGAGCCACGAATTCGTAACTTCCTCAAGGATACTGATCCATGAAGTAATATTTCAGGAAAGTTCAATTATATTTGAGTCATAAAATGTAGGTAGTTAAGTTCAATTTTAAGCGACATGAATGTGGTCGATGAAATGTTCTTTGCCTGGAAAAGGGTTAAATGTTATCTTACTTACAATTTCGTTACAAAAATGTATATGTTTGACGTTAATCAACAGTTTCGGACAAAACTCTTCTTTGCTGGAAATTTATTTTGGTTTATACCCATTTATGGTTCTCTGTTTTTTGGAAAATATAATGTTTGTTAAAATTAATCGTTTCCCAACCGTTTCATTTGCCAACCCGCTTTTTTCTGTAACTGTAAAGATTTCAGGATTTTTATAAAATCGATTCTAACCTAATCTGGTTTCTGGGTCAATCAACTTTTCTTTGTAGCTCGTTCCCATGGTGACGTCTCCTGTGTCACTCTTTAAAACTATGATTTCAAAGGATATAAGTCCATTAAAAAACTGTTTTATTGGTAATTACACACCCATTATTTTATGGTCTTTCTCCTGAGTGTGCTGGAAGTATATAATATAACATTTTTTCTAAGAAACTATCACTGTTGTCTCCTGGCTTACGGGACAGAATAACAACAGAAAAAAGTTGATCCACCCTTCTACACGATGGTACTGAAATAAATCCTGAAATATGTACAGCTACATAAAAAAGCGGGTTGGCAAATGATACGGTTGGGAAACCATACATGTTGCCAATTGTTTTTACCAAAAAATAACACACACCATACACCATACACACGTGTGAAACACACTTTATTATTAAAGGGGGGGGGGCTTTTTGAATTTTGAATTTTACTGTATAAATATCACATAAAATATCATCATTGGATTTCTGACACAGGCTTCTATAATTTATTTATTTTTTTACTGCCCAGGGTCAGCAAAATCAAGTGAATCCCGTGTGGAATGAATTAGTCAGGTTCAACCTTAACGTTTTCACCACACCGGAACGGTTGACCGTATCTCCCCCAGAGATCATAGCGGAGGTTTTTAGTTCTTCAACAACGGTAAGTATGATGGTCTTTGTTTGTAGATAACTTGATAGTTATTTATGTAGATGGTTTATTTATAATGACGCGTTATTTATTGATCTTTTTATTTATTATTTCTTTTAAGTCTTACTTAAATTTTATAATTTTAATAAAACTAAGCTACGCAAATATTAAAGATGATAATTATAATCATCATCATCATCATCATCATGTCAACCGAAAGACGTCCAGACTCAGACCGGTCTTGTGCTTTTTGCATCCACCGCTTTCCCCCGATCCTTACAAGGTCGTCACGCCATCTTGTTGGAGGCCTACCCACAGCTCGTGTCCCGGTCCGCGGACGCCACTCAAGAAGCTTCTGACCCCATCGGCCATCAGACCTGTTAATTATAATCACCACTATAAAAAGAACACCCCCTCTAGCAGGCCCGCTCGCGGCATGGTCCCTATGACACTGGCTGCATTGCCTCTCTGGATAGCTAGCCCAATCCTTTGGGAGAGGTAAGCACCAGCTCTAGGATCTCCCAAGGTGTCTATGAGCCGGTATGACAAAGCTTTAATAAAGTCTTACTTATTTTTCGTATTTTTACACCTTTAAATTGTTAAATTGAAACATTTTTTTCCAATTATAATATAAATTGATTACTTACTGACTTTGTTCATGCGCTTTACCATAGTAATCAGAGGCCGGAATATTCGCAGCACTTTTGAGCTGCCATAGGGATTCTCTTTTATCGACACATTATATATTTTATCGATACATTATAGAGCACAACAAATTAAAGAAGATTTAAAGTAGAGGTAAACAACAGGCGGTCTTATCGCTAAAGCGCGATCTCTTTCAGATAACTGTTGAGTAGTAGAAAATGTGAAATAGAGATTTGCAATGAAAACGTAACAATTTCGCATTTAATGAGTTCAGTTCAGTATTCTACCATGTTTCAATATCATATTCGAAGTCTGATTTAGTGCTTACAATTATCATCATTACTTTCTCTATTAAAGAAATATAAAATATTATTTTTTCCAAATTATCTGGTTTTAAATTACGTCTTTTACAGGCAAATATCTTCCGAAAAAGGTATAAAAGGCATATGAAATCCACAAATTATAAGAAACAATAAAATATTATTATTTTAATTCCTTATAGATAGATAAGCGCCCGTGTGGTTGCCGGGTTAGAATAGTACCACTCCATTTCTTCCCGTGGATGTCGTAAGACGCGACTAAAGGAATAAAGGCTTGTAGTACTGTTAGGCGATGGGCTTGCAACCTGTCACTAATACGCTGGTAAACATCTTAGCCTAATTGTGCAAAGTGTGGTTATAGAATTATCAACAAGTTTTAAAAGTTGTGGGTAATTCTTTAGCTCTGCCTACCCCACTTTGGGAATGAAGGCGTGAGTTTATGTATGTATGTACATAATATGTATATCAGAAGTCGATAGATGAGAAGTCCCTATGACAGCTCAAAAGTTCTATGATATTTCCGGACTCTGATGCTATAATACTCATAAAACAACTGTTATTGCCATGGAAACGATCATTATAAAACTGGATTCACGCTGCAGTGACGCTATACGTGGTATTCTAATACCGTTAACGATATAAATATAAGTACGAGAGTAGAAACGATTTTTTTTAACAAAATCACCATTATTAAGCGCGCGCATTCGCATTACGATGCATAATTGGACGTGGTTAAACGAAAAATCAATCCTCCGTGACTTTTGCTTGGGTAATTTGCAGCTTAAAGTTCACGGAGTATTTAAATAACACTTACACAATGATAGATTGATTTCTACTCTGCTGCTACTGCTCTCAAGTTTGGACACGTTATTATGAGGTCCATAAAAATGGAATAGAGAAGGTCCAAAGGCGATTCCTGACTCACTTAGGGTTTGCATTTCTCAATAGACATAAACTCCACTCATACCAAGCACAACTGAATTCAACTCTCTCAGTAGCAGAAGACAAGTAATAGACCTACCTAGTTTTTTTGTTTAAATTAATTAATTTTAAGGGATTTGATTGTCCAGAACTACTGAGTAAGATAAATATAGCCGTGCCTACAAGCTTGCCTTTCCCCATTGATTACAAGCTGTTCAGAGATAGGTTAACTGAAACGAATTTAGGCCGTAACTCTGCTCTTGCGAGAATGATTAAATTATATAACTATCTCCCGGACACCGTGGGGGCGTCGGAGGTGGGGGGTGATATACCTATTCCACGACAGAATCATGGCATTAAAAAAAAGTGTTGGCGTATTTTTGCTCCCCGGATTTTGCGAGGTAGATAGATTCTAAAACTTTTTAAAACCTTGTAGCTGTAATATCACTGTTTTCGCACTTTATTCATAGCTTAATCATAACAGTGTATGATATTATGTTGTGATGTATTTCATTCTAATTAATTCTCTTTTCTAAATGCATGCTGTAGTTCAATTTGTACATTTACTGTCGTAAACTACGTCCGATTTCAAGTCAACCCGATAACTATGAATACGTTTAAAATAAACTACTAGATTTGCTAGCATTTTTAGTTAGGTTACAAGTTAGGCTAGAAAGAGTCAGAACCGTTATAAGTGGCCAGTCTTCCTCGAGCAACGATTCCAGTGACTAATATTAAAAAACTACATTTCCGATCGCTAGTAAATTCATCAATCATACTCGTAGACAATTTAATTACGGCAGTTTATTTACAACGACAAAAATATCCATTTGTGGCGATGTTGTAGCGTGGTTGCATCGGTGACCGTCAATTATGAATGCATAATGTAAAGCTGCCTTGTTCTTTGTTACCGTCGCATCGTGAGTTACAAACAGCTTGACCTACTTAGACGTAGTTCTTTTTAAACAGTTTTGCCATGATAATTTGCTAGTTTTATTGAAAGTCGATAAGGGTCGTAAAATGACGTCTTCGGTGTTGTCAGTTATCTAATGTTGATAAATATCTAATCTAATGTTGTATGGAAAATGATTTCAATTTATAAAATCAAATAAACAATCACATACCTTATTGCTTCGTACTAATGCTGCATACATTTAAAAATGTGTTTAATGACAAATACAGTACCGGCAAATAATATATCATATTTGCACTTACATCTCATACGATTACCTACAAACATTACTTACCGAATTTGACAACCAATCAAGAACTAGTTGACCAATCGTATTATTCAATTCGTTGGCTGATTAAATAAGTTTAAAAGTGGTTTAAAATAAATGTTTGTACATATCGTAGTTTAAAAAAGTTTAGTATTTAAAAAACCATTGCTGACGTGTTCATACAAATCTCTTAAATTTAGGGCCAGTAGAGACGGTCAGCATTTCAACTGCAACCCAGCTGCAAAGTGGCAGTTACAGGGCTGTTCTGATGCAGTTGGTGCAACTGCATCGAAACTGCAAACCCATTGCAAACCAACTGCACGACACCTGCAAGCGGACTGCACAATGGGTTTGCAGTTTCGATGCAGTTGCACCAACTGCATCAGAACAGCCCTGGAACTGCCACTTTGCAGCTGGGTTGCAGTTGAAATGCTGACCGTCTCTACTGGCCCTTAGTATCAACGCGTCGGCAGTGGTTTTTTTAATATTAAACTGCAGGTCTCCGGTGTCAGGGTAACGTGTCCATTTTGAGACACCCAGTATACATCGTTTTTCATGATATCTACAACATATTCAAGAATCATAAAAATCGGACTTCTTAGGGGAGAAAAACGTTATCGCACTTTGTATGGAAACTGTTAGCTCGACAATCCTCTTATAGTCGGACTTCAGCTTTGAAAGTAGTGGTCGCTATTGGTGGTTTTAATGTATTTAATAGTTAAAATGTCTGTAGACTTTTATTCGTTTGTTAGTTTTAAATACAGCCGGTAAATACATACATAAACTCACGCCTTCATTCCCAAAATGGGGTAGGCAGAGCTACGGAATTACCAGCAACTCTAAAACCTTGTTGATAATTCTGTAACCACATTTTGCATAATTAGGCTAAGGTGTTTACCAGCGCATTAGTGACAGGTTGCAAGCCCATCGCCTAACAGTACTATAAGCCCTTATTCCCTTAGTCGCCTCTTACGACATCCACGGGAAGACATGGAGTGGCACTATTCTAACCCGGCAACCACACGGGGAATAAATTAGAAAAAATAAGTGGTTTTACGACTTTCATTTCCTTATTTGACCATTAGCCAGCGGTGAGTTTACGTTGGCTACATTATTAAACGTTTCCGCCCAAGGTTCACTATGACGTTAGTCTTTAGGCTGACGTTTAGTTACATCGTGCATTTTTAAACAAACATGTTAGTCGATCCATTTCTAAAAATACTACTTATACTGCGTTGTTTAAATAGAAAAGGGACACAAATGAAAATGTTTTCGTGTTGTATTTAAATTCGGAATGTTATTTACTTTAATTTTTAAATCAAATTGCGTCTGTTTTTGATTTGTGTCTTTTTATAAAGCAACGAGTCAGGTAGCACTAAACTAAAGTGTCAAGTAATTTGGTAATTTATTAATATTCGAATGTTGACTTTAAATCTATTTTTCAGTAAAATTTAATTTATACGTTATTTCAAAGCAGATGTTTGTGTTCGTATTTGTTTTGGCTTTTTCGTAGTATTCCTAATTATTGTTTATTAGTTTATTACGCTTAAACGCTGTGATGTAAATTATAATGACGGCAATCCTAATGACTACAAAAGGACGGTTTTCAAAAAAAGTGTACATAATTAAGGATTAAAATTAAGAAACGGTAACTTTAGTCAGTTGAGTCACGAACATGTTTTACAATAAATGTAGGTATCTCAGAAAAAACTCCTGTAGCAAGTGCGATCATATTGCTAACGGGTGAGGATTGAATCTGCTTCGTTTATTGTATTTGAGATAACCCTATTGGCTTATGACGGCAGAATATAAATGAATGATTAATTTTCTTGAGTCACCTGACTAAAATTACTGTTTCTTAATTTTAGTTCTTAACCATTTACCTTTTCTACAAGCCGCCCAAATGCGTTGTACATTTTGAGGACTAGGGTAGAATGTCTCTATGCTAGTTAATTCACCAGTAATCCTTATCCCCAAACCGGAACACAACAATGCGAACAATGCTGTTTGGTTTAAATTAAGGATAAGAAGGATAAGATACCAACACTGTAGTTAGTATACAATTACTAATCCCATACACTCATTCAATCCATTCGTGCCAGCTCTTGTGAATTGACCTATTATATATTTTTACAAGCTTTAATTTAACTTGTAAAGTAGTTAAATTTAACCAACTTTCCAGGTTTCCAATGGAACTGAAAATTTGCATACACCTTTAGTTCTGACGACAATACAACAATATAGTACCATCGAGCTGGTCATATTCATATTTCATATTCATTTATTCACTGTAATTACATGGCACAGAAGTTGTACAGATTGGTGTTAGTAACTTTAAAACTTAAGTATATAGGTTAGTCCATGCGATACCCTGCAAGGGCGCCTCAATGTAAGGGCACTGCAATTTTGTACTTAAATCTAAATTAAAAGTAATATTAAATAAGTTTAAGCAATCTGATGATGTCTGGTCTGATGGTGGACACGCAGGGTGGCCATAGGAACTTTTAAAATACACATGATAAACCCGTCGTGTTAGGGCTCGTTAGAATTGTCATGACAAGTAGATGACGACTGTGCAAAAACTTACGTTGTTTTTTAACGGAAACTTATTGCAGACAAAGCCGGAGCTCATAGGTCGGGTCTCAGTAAAACCGGCCATAAGTGACGAAGAAGACTGGACTCCTCAACTGGAGTGGCTTGATATACTCTGCGGGTCCGAACAGACTGGTCAGATACTGATTGCCGCTCAGCTGATACAGGTATTGATGCAAAAGATTAGCAGTAAAGGTATTAGCGTTAAATATAATATATGAAATACATACATACCTACATTAAATCACGCCTGTTTCCCAGAGGGGTAGGCAGAGACAAATTTCTTTCGCTTCTTCCACATTCATACATCGAGTCATGCACGCACGTCGGTTTTCTCCGATTTGATTCGAAAAAATACGCCTAGGGCGGCCCCTTCCGACCCTTCCACTCACTTTCGATCTATATATCTATATATACATGAAATAAGTACAACAATAAGTAAATTTTACAAAGCATACTATGTTTTGATATTCTAAAATCTAATGATGCGGCTCCGCTGAGGCGGAGCGGAGCGGAGCGGAGTGGAGTGGAGTGGAGCGGAGCTGTGCCAATATCAATCAATAGAATCTAAACGTGCGCCCGGCGCGCTTGACGTGACCGCATGCGCCTTCTATTGGTTAATATTGGCACAGCTCCGCTCCGCTCGTCTCCGCTTCAGTGCAGTTAATATTGACGTTGCGTACAAAGCCAGGGTCTTTTTCTCGGGTTTGATTCCCGGTCAGGATTTGTTTCTTTATATAAACTTTACATAAATACTACATTTGTACAAACCTAGCGACGCCGTTCAGGAATTTAATATGAGTATAGTAAGTTTGAAATTACGAAATACGACTGTCACAAGCACCAAACGAGTCGTCACTTGTTTGTAAGCCGAGTTAGGACTTTTGGTGGCGTATCGTGGTTCTAGAGTCCATGGAGTCGCTTTTTCTTATTTATTATATTGCATATCACTTTGATTTCAACCTTCAGTATTTTAATATTCCAAAATTAATTTGTTAATTAGACCGCTAAACCAATTTAAATAAATTCTGGTATGGCGGATATCTCTGCTGCGAAAGCGTTACAAACAAGCAAATATTGGAATGGAATAAATGAAATAAAAATTTATTTAGTTCATTTTGAAATATGACCATACTGAAGGTAAAAATCAAAGTGTATTTATAATAATTAGGAAAAAGCGACTCCATGGAGTCTAGAACCATGATATGGCACCAAAATCCCCTTTAAATAACTTAAGTGGAGCCCTGTTTCTACGTAGTTTTAACGGTATTGTACAGACCGTTCAACATTATATATTTGAAATTTGTCGCATATTCCATTTTAGTTTTTTAAACCACTACATGCCAGAGTTTTTTACCTATACCGTCTCTTTGTTTCAAGTCACCCGAGAAGTTCTTCAAACCCACGGATGAAACAGGCTACAACGTCGTCAAGTTCGAAGGGAAATTAGTCCCAGAGCCTATACCTCAATACCTGATACCAGCACCTAACACTTACAAGTAATTATAAGCCCCGTCATCTTGTTGCAGTGAGGACGCTTTTTGTAGAGATTGAATTATTTTATCGACCGTTTCCATATCGGTGTTTGTAGTTTATATAATGTAGGTAATAGTGAGGGAAAAGAGCAGATGTTTGGTCACCTGTTACGGCACGGCGAGTACGGCTTACCTAGACAAATTAAAAGAAAAAGTAGGCGTCGTGCCGTCTCAGTGTGTTAAAGAGAAGGCTTGGAACAGGGGAAGAATAGAAGTTACTCCACCGATAACAGCTTAGCTCTTAAGTAAATGATAACGATGAATAAGACGGTTGATTGTTTGCCTTTTCAATCTCTGCTCAATCTCAATATAGCGTAGTTATTAAACCTTCTTGTTTAAACATAAGTAGATAACCTCATTAGTCTAACGAGATGTGATTACCTTATATTAGTAATTTATCTATTAGCAACTGCATGTTGCATTTGCAGAAAGCCGCAATCCCTTGTAGTTCTTTGTAATAGTGTTCGTTTAATATTGGCATCGAGTTTATTTGCTTAAAACATATAACTGAGTTCAATATTATAGTATCGACATTTATATGACTGTAGTCGATAAAATAAACATTCCATCCCTAGATAAAAAAGCGACGTCAGTGTGACAAGATAATGACGTCTAGTTATTATAAGCCACTTTAATACGTTTCATCTCTGTTGGACCTGTGACAGGTTAAAAAAATGTCATTTCACGCGAACGTTGTTCAAACAGATTGAGCAGTCAACTAACTATAAAAATACATCTATATTAAATTAATTTTAAAACAACAACAAAAAGACTATTTTTTTAACAATTTTTGTCAAACTGCACGTACCTATTTCATGGAACTTGAAATAAAATAATTAAAATACGTGTGTCTTCACTAGGATCACCTTCGCTAATGTATTTGCTATTCATAAAAACACTACTTAACAATAGAATTTTCAGCTTTAATCTCATACAAATAAAATAGTTATGCTAAATCAGTAGAGACGGGTAAAAGTAGGTATGCTGAATTTATGAGACCTTGTTTTATAGCAGGTAGCTAAATTAATTGAAGTAACTAGTAAGTGTTAAAAATTAAAAGGATACTAATAAGCAACATTGCTTAATTTCACAAATGACATCTCTTGCACAGGCTCCATAAAAAAAATATGAAAAATATTACACGCTCTATCAACTCGTAGTGTATGAATGACATCAGCAGTTATCGCAAACCTATACAATGATGTCGATTTTCGAGAATCGATAAGTAACGGGTTATGCATCTCCTATAGGCCTCAAGTTGCATTCTGCTTCTTTATTACGTTATCTAAGTATACATCTATGTATACACGGGGATTTTTAATTGGTGATCAGGGGTTGCGAAAGAATAATCACCAACCAAAATTAAATTCAATAGGTAAGGTTTCACGCAATTACTTCACGGTTTAATTATTTAAAATTAATGATGTCGTTAAAACCAATAACCACTGAATACATGGTCATCCTATATTCATTATTGAAGTTAAGTAGATAGACACGTCAAGTACAGCATCGCTTTGGTGGGGAATTTCACAGATCTTACGGTGGTATATTTTGCCAGTGTCAATTTAATTATAATAATGTCAATGAACCCAGAATCTTTTATTGTTTTGAGTTGTTCACTTTAATTGTCCGTTAAAGTTGTTATTGTATTAATACATTGTTATCTTCTGAAGAAAAAGGTTAACGACACCTGCTTATTTGTTTACCAATTTTTTAGTATATATAGTATAGTTTTAGTTCCGCCATCTTGCGGTATAATACCAAGTTATTAAATATATATTCAAAGATGTTTTTACTGGTTTGTTTTATATGTAAATTCAATTATGATCATATACAGGGTGGATGTTTACTGGTGGGGACTCAGGGAGGTCAGCATCACACACAAACCCTGTATGTTCCTCGAGATCCTAGACGTGACCATCAAATCAGGGATCATATCACACGCGACGTCTAACTGTAATTTCCCTAACGGAAGGACCTCACAGGTACTGGTATTAATTAAATAACTGCATTTTAAATATGCATTATGGTTAATTCTTTTATGTTAAAATCAATGGTAAGCAATGGTATCATTGCCTTGTTTGAACTATGCTTGATAACGTTTTTTACCGATACTACATTATTATTAGGCAACGACCGTTTACTTACTTACTACAAGACGTTCAAAAATTTATTTAACGACAGTTCTTTTGGCATAGCTCATATTTTAATCAGCCTGTTGATTGTTTTGCTATAAAATACACATACATAATTTTATATTTCGCGTTGAATGCAAACCTTTATAATTTAGTGCAAAACGTGGTTACAGAATTATCAACCACTTATTTAAGAGTGCTTGGTAATTCTGTAGCTCTGCCTACCCCACTCTGGGAATGAAGGCGTGAGTTTATGTATGTATGTAAGTAGGTATAAAGTTAGATTGGTTCATTCTAGCTGTGCCAGGTTTGTTTTAAACTAAGTACTAATAGCAGGATATACAAAGCAAAAAAGCGGTATGTGCAATATGTGGGTTACCTTTGTTTTGGCGAAATGCCAACCCGGTTTGTTTTCTGTAACAGTGAATATTTTTGAAATTTATAAAATCTAACCTACGTTAACCTATACGTTTCTACACGATGTGACTGAAATAAATTCCGGCAAATTTATATAAAATTGGGTTGGCAAACGTATTTTTGCCAAACGGCTCCCGAAATATGTGCATGTGGACTTGTTAGAAGTTATTATTCGCACAAATGTCAAAGGTCAAATCTGTTACAGATTTTTGAAGGCAACTTAACGGATTGTTACTGCACCCCGCTTGCTGTAAAACTCTACGACAGTGGTTCCTTCGGACGGACGTTGTTTTTGGGTCTAAATGTAGTTAAAAACCCCCTTAAATACATGATTAAATGGCTACCGAAGAAAGAGAGGCAAGAGTCTATATATACTACCATGATTATGTCCCCGGACTTTATTCAAGGTAATCAGAACACTTATTAATGGGTTACAACTCATAAACAAGTTTTTTATTAAGTACATACAAATTAAAACATAAATAAATATTTATTTGATATTCATTTGACGGCACAGTTAGTTTAGTTGGTAGTGACTTCAATTACCTGTTTAGTCAAATATTTGTGTAATCAGGAATAAGATTAAAAAATATATTTATAAAAATAAAAAAAAACTGAAAAAAGGTACCTAGTTGGTTACTAAGTTCTGTTACTAAGGTTGATGCAAATAAAACTAACTTATAATTATTTTTTAATTTCAATATGTATAAAAATTAAAAGCTTAATTAATATACATTTTGAAAAACAATTAATCATTTTTCTTAGTTTCCGGAATTCCCGATACGATCTTTTAACATTCACAGCCGGCATCGATGAAATTACGCATGACTTTTCTGTAAATTTCATTTTTTGAAATCGCTTAAAAGTTAGTCTTTGTTTACCAAAGAACTTTTTTTGTATAATATTATAAATAATCCTATCTCTGTATATGTTTAGAGACCAAAATTATATTTCTCAACATGACTTAATTCCATCTTATGAAGCAAGAGATTTGGTGTGTTTTCGTATTTCTGCAAAATCATGTGAAATCTTAAAGTCGATTTAATGAGTCATCAAGATTGACCGGTGTCCAAGCGGATCTTTAGTTGCTTTGAATACATTCGTATCAGAATTTAAAGCTAGAAGTCTGTTCAATATGTCACGCAAATTTGAACTCTCTACTGGAACTCTTACAAAAGTTGGGGCCGTTATCAGTATCATCGTCGTGCGTGATTTTAACTATGATTTTATCGTCCGAAATGGGAATACTTCAAGCTCGTACATGAAATAGTTGCAATAGTTTAGAATACATTATTTTTATTATTATTCTATATAAATCAAAGTTTTGATTAATATTTTTTTTTTTTATTATTATTTTTTATATCATAGGAAGGCAAACGAGCACACAGGCCACCTGATGGTAAGTGGAAACTGTGACCCATAGACATTCGCATTCATAAGACCGCAATCCTAAAACTGCATTTTTTTTTTTTAATTGTAATTAATCTCAGTAACAGAACTTAGTAACCGACTAGGTAATTTTCCTCTTCACTTTAAATTTTTACTTATTTTTTCTTATACATGGTGTTTACAAGTATAATTTTTGTAATCGGCTTAGACCCATCATATTGTTAGCATCTGAATAGCTTCTGTCCGACAAGCAAATTTTATTGGTCAATTAGCAATAGTTTTTATCCTCTTTGATTCAGCATAAACTTAAACGGGTCTAGTGACAATATTTGGAAATAATGGCGTTGACTCTTGTAGTGAGAATTAAGATAGATCATACTGAATATAACTGGTCTATGCAGGTTTATATTAATAAATCTTAACACTAATATAAATTTAAAAAACTATTTTTCTACGAATCTGTTCTACTCGTAGTTTTTTTTTTTTTTAATACACACAATTTTCAGTAGACTAGATTTTAATAAAGTTTTTAAGAAATGTCGAGTTCCAAACTTAAAATAAACATGCTTTACGTACGTTTGTATTATTTTCTAGTTGGCCGGAAGTTGGTCTACGTTAAAAAACAACAGAAATGTGTCGGTTTTAACCAACCAACCTCGGACACCACCTGCAACGAACCATTCAGAAAGACATTCTCAAAATTGACCTTTTTCCAAACTTTCTTCACAAAAGAGTCTGACGAGGAAAAGCACATGCTGCTACCGACGTTCTGCAAGGAGAATAACCAGATAAAAGTGGTAAAAAAGAGCCCGGAAGATGAACCAAATGAGAAAGATTGGTGGACGCGTTACATTGAAGCACAAACGGTATTTAAAAGGTTTTATTTATCACCATGTATGTTCTATTGATGGGGATTTTTTCCTTCCCTATATCATGGCACCATACAGAAATAGGGAATATGCATGGATTTTAATACCGCATTTCCAATAGTGAAATTAAAATTAAAATCAGCCAAGATATACGGATGATATAGGCATTTTAAACTGCTAACTAGACAGCAATTAGACAGAGAGATCCGATATGCACTGTGACGTCATGTAACAGGTCGGCCATATAAACTCATTGGATCACAGTTGCCTGTGTGGCCTTCTCCAAGCCGTTGGCAAACTTCGTTATCGCAGGAGCAAAAACTATTTGACAGTACTGAAAGATTATGTCTATTTATTAGATTAGTCTATTTGACGACGCGCTGGCCTAGTTGGTAGTGACCCTGCCTACGAAGCTAGAGGTCCTGGGTTCAAATCCCGGTAAGGGCAGATATTTGTGTGATGAGCGCGAATATTTGTTCCTGAGTCATGGATGTTTACTTTGTATTTAAGTATATATTTCTCTATATAAGTATTTATATCGTTGTCTAGTACCCATAATACAAGCCCAGAGCTTAAATTGGGACTAGTTCAATTGGTGTGACATTGTCCCCTGATATTTATTATTATTTATGTTATGACAAATAGCCAATAACAGAAGTGTCAATCGTTGACCTGATTACCAGATTAGCTACGCAATCCTAAGGTCAACCTCTTTAGTTACTTTTTCTGCTACTTTAGACATTTTAAATTCTTGGTTTATTTGGTATGTAAACAAAACGAACAAATATTATTTAAATTAAATATGAGTTCCATTTGAACTATTAGGATAGTTTTGGAGAAAAATACTGGATTTAATATAGTAAAAAAAGTTGATCGAGTTGACACGTTGAGTGTATGACAAGTTGGATTCACCTTTTCCAGGGAATACTTCATGCTAGATATGAAGAACTTCTTAGAGGCTTAGAATGTATAGGCAGAATATTCCAAACAGACATTCTGTTTTATGTGTTCTTTGATAGATTTGTTTTTGCTCCCTCGATAACGACGTTTGGCCATAAGAAAAGTACCTACCTTCTATTTACTGATCACCCGTTATATTGTTTGCAGACCTCGAGCTCGGAAAAAGGCAATAGTGGTCTTATTACTGTAAGTAAATACATACAGGGTGTCCCGTAAGTACCACGTCAAACTTAAGGGGGAGGTAGGTGAGCAAGCCGCCTACCTAACATGGAAAAATCGCCTTAGTAAAAGTCGCACCGTTTTCGAGATATTTGAATTTTTCTGATTTTTAGAAAAATGTACACCCGCACTGTGTTTTTGATCTGTGGTATTCGGAATTTATTATTTTTTAATTTTTATTTTATTGTTAAACAATCTTGAATAGTTGTGTTATCAAATGGTAAAAACCATTGAAAAGTAACTATTGTAGTTTTTTTTATTTTTTAAATTAAATTTAAAATTTGCCTCTTCCGTTTTATTTAGGTAAAACTTTAGCCCCTCCTGGTGAAAAAAAAATACATGACCACTGGTTATCCAATTAGATTAACAACATGCTCGTTTAATGGGCATTTAAAAATGATAAATACTTTATCATCAAAACACAAATATTTTTTTTTTTAAAGAAAAGCGTAAAATACACCGCAATTCACGTTAAGCCAGTACTGCCACCCAAGCGTACTTGCGACGCGAGCTGTATCAGAATTCCATTCTAGTTTAATTCAGCAGCAATACAAAACTAATCGCTCAAATTAAAATCTTTAAATTTCGGTAACTTCGTTCGAAATTTAAAAATAATTTTTTGAACCCAATCTTACTGTTTATTTGGTGTGTGGTTAAATTTAATTACTTACTTTTGTGATTTAATCCACAGTCACACTTGTCACAAAGGTCAAATTGTTAAGCAAATCAGAGTCCGAAATACAAGCAAAAACAGTTAGTCCGAAAAACATCAAACATAAACGACAAATCACAAAAGTAAGTAATTAGATTTAACCACACACCGAATAAACAGTAAGATTGGGTTCAAATGTGACAATAAACAAATAAATGAGGAACAAAAATATTTTTAAATTTCGAACGAAGCTCGAAGAGTTTTAGGACAGTTTTTTTTAAAATAAAGAGTTTCGCATTATGCAGGTTGTAAGCCCAAATCGAATAATTATCTACTTGGAATATCGCAGATTAAAAGTTTTATAACTTTTTTTTTATAAATTAAGCGAAATTAAAGATTTTAATTTGTTCGATTAGTTTTGCATTGCTGCTGAATGAAACTAGAATGGAATTCTGATACAGCTCGCGTCGCAAGTAAGCTTGGGTGGCAGTACTGGCTTAACGTGAATTGCGGTGTATTTTACGCTTTTCTTTAAATAAAATATTTATTAGTGTTTTGATGATAAAGTATTTATCATTTTTAAATGCCCATTAAACGAGCATGTTTTTAATCTAATTGGCTAACCAGTGGTCATGTATTTTTTTTCACCAGGAGGGCCTAAGTTTTACCAAAATAAAACGGAAGAGGCAAATTTTAAATTTAATTAAAAAAAAAAAAACTACAATAGTTACTTTTCAATGGTTTTTACCATTTGATAACACAACTATTCAAGATTGTTTTGCAATAAAATAAAAATTAAAAAATAATAAATTCCGAATACCACAGGTCAAAAACTCAGTGCGGGTGTACATTTTTCTAAAAATCAGAAAAATTCAAATATCTCGAAAACGGTGCGACTTTTACGAAGGCGATTTTTCCATGTTAGGTAGGTGGCTTGCTCACCTACCTCCCCTTTAAGTTTGACGTGGTACTTACGGGACACCCTGTATACAGCATGGGCTTATTTCCAAAATACCCGAGATTTAAAATAACAGATTCTCATTATACTGAAATGTATTTTAAATCTTTTGTTTTGGGAATTGGTAAAGAGAGTTGTTTGTTATTTTAAAATAAAAAACATTCGCGAGTGATCTACAGGATGTGACGTGTTTTATCAGTGATATTTTTGACGGTTTTTTTGGTCGCTTTGAAGTGCTTTGACGCGATGGAAGTCTGTGAGCCAAGTTGCTTGACCTCGATAGGTGTTATTATACCCCAGGCAAATTACAATTTATTTCTATGGAAACAGCAATATTATATATAGTAATTTTACTATGTCTGAAATTACATTGGCTAGTTCATAACTAGGCATCGGAGTTTTTGTCGCACGGTAAGACTAATAGCAAGCTATGGAGTCGTCATTTGCCATAAATCTAAATTTTTATTCATATTCATACTCATTTATTTAGGTTTTTTTTATAATCAAGGATAACAACGTTGACGAGTTTAGAAACGATTATTTAATGTTATATTTGGAAAATAAATATTACAATAAAAAATAAGTACCATTTTTATACTGATTTAATTACGAAATTTTATAAATAAACAAAAGATACATTAAAACACGGCAGAAGGGAATGTTTTAGTCCACACTAGTGGCGAATTGTATGTTAAAATAGTTCAAGTTATGAATTTATAATCTAATAGTTTTTTTTATTTTTATATAACTTCACCTAGATAATTATACACGACCGACCGCTATAGAGGCATTTTAAGATAAATTAAATCAATGAGTATGAATATGAATAAGAGCTTAGATTTATGGCAAACGACGACTCCATAGCTTGCTATTAGTCTTACCGTGCGACAAAAACTCCGATGCCTATTCATAACTATATTTCTCACTTGCTGTTGCCCGCGACTCCGTCCGCGTAGAAGTTGTTTATCGCTCGGAACTTGGAAACTATAAAATAAAATGTTCCTGGACAAAAAGGAGGCTATGTGCTGTTCCAAACTATAATCTATAGCATCCCGGTGGTATGTTGCCTAACGCACCCGTAATCGCAATCAACTTCAAAGTGAAGCCATTGTTTTCATTTTGAAAGCCGACTCGCCTTCGGACTGTCAAGATGAAAACCGTCTGTCTGGAACCCTGCGACCTTCTTAAGGGGGCACTAAGGCCCGTATTAATAAACTGATCTTGACTTCAATGTCAGTCTCAAGATTCGTCAACAATGACAGTTTTATATGGCTTGACGTTTACTTTGACGTATCTTGTGACGCGCATCTCAGTCAAGATGAGTTTATTAATACGGCCCTAACAGTTCGTCGACTGATAGAGGCCGGTCAGTTCATCGTTTTAGACTAGACAACACTGTAAGTTTTTCTTAAGGTTTCGTATATTTAGACTCTCCAGTGGCCTGGCTACTTTTGAGTGCAGGTAAACTTAGCCTGTGGGACCCTTTGCTCCCTATTCTGCCGCCAAGCATAGCATTTTAGGAAGTATATAGTAGATATCATCTATCTAATACGGCCGCACTCAGACAGTCAATGACGGTTAAGTCGTTCCATGTTAACATTTCTTTTAAAATAAGGAATGAGGTACAGATGTTGTTATTAATCCTTTCCTATCGTTTTATGTCGGATAAGTTCGTATTTATCATGCTTCCTCAGTTGACTTATTGGTGGGTACTGACGCTAATTGAGAAAGCAAGATAAATACAAACTTACCCGATAAAACACAATGGGAAAGGATTATTCACTACATCTGTAATTGTCTCAAAATTTCTCCGGTTATAGTGCCGATAAGAAGTCAATCGTGACACTTAGCACAACCATGAAGTTTCTGAATATGGGTAATTATGACAGTAGTCCAACAAGGCTTTTATTACTATTCCTTCACACGCAAAAAATAAGTAAAGCATTGTTTTACTGCTGTCGGCAATATCAATAGTCAGAAACTTCATGATCGTGCGATGTGTCGGTATTGATTTCTCTGCTCAGCACTGTAGTCAGTTAGCAACCTTGCCACCTGCAAATTTCCATTGGCGTCAGAGACAACAGGTGGTCTGTACTCGTATCCCGTCTAAACCTCCTGACGTTCCTTGTACTAAAAATAGAACATAATACGGTCATTGAAATAAAGATCTAGTAATCGAAGTAAAGTGAAATTTCTTTTGTTTTATCACAAATGGTCATATTAGAAAATTGACTTTACTTCATAAATTTGAAATTTGAATTGAATTTCAAACATTTTTACTAGATTTATAACTCTGAATTGGAAAATCAGCCCGGATTCTCCAGATTCAAGGACTGGTGTAGCACGCTTAAACTGTATAACGGGAAGAAAACTGGGATTCCAGAAAAAGACGAACAGTTACACTGTGGCTACATAAAGGTTTCTATCTTATTTTTTTTTACAACGGCCTTTGTTTTTAATTGGATAATTTTACAGGTACCAACAGTTAGAGTGATACGCGAGATAACTACACATTGTAACAGATAGCTGCGTCCCTCTCAGCCTTGGCTTGTGAGAAAGTTCCCCGTATGCACTATGTATGCTTTAGTTTTTTTTAAAAGTAATAAAAGGGATTATAAATAGTTTTTCTTTTTTTGGGAGCATGGGGTGATACAGGCTGCTACTTGTAAAATCGTCTAATTAAAAATCGTCTACTAGTCTTCACGATGTCATCATTCATTTATAAAACGCTAATATAAGTGGATGTTATCATTATAAATAATGTATAAGAGCTATTTTAATAATATATCTAGTCACCTCAGTAACTTTTTGAGATATCGCGATTTGAAAGTTAAAAACCATGTTATTTCGAACGTAAGTTCGTACCTACTAAATTTACGAAATTTGTATGAACACGTAAGAAATGGTTTTTGAAATACTAAACTTTTTTAAACTACGATATGTATAAACCTTTGTTTTATACCATTTTGAACCTTATTTAATCAGCTAACGAATTGATTAAGAGCTGCTCCTTGCTCCTTCTTAAGTCTTATCTCGAGTGGTTGACATTTGTAGGTAATCCTTTGAGATGTAATTACAAAGATAATAATTGTATTATTATATTAAATATGTATGCAATTTTACAATAGAGGTTTTAACATGTCTTACACGATGAAATATCGGTTTACAACTACGCACCACACACACCTGTTGATTTAGAAAAATCATCTTTATAGAAATGCATCCTCAATGTTAAAAGAATCGATTCACAATATCAAACGGAAAAACATATTATCGACATTACTTTGAAAAAACCTCGTATCTCATATATCGTGACGTACGATTTTAAACTTAAACGTGAAGATAATTAAGTTTAATTTCATACATCTCGAAATATCAGATACGAGTTTTTTTTAAAGTAGTAACGTTATGATACGTGAGTTTAAAACAATATAATAATGGTTTTATTAAAAAAAACAGGCAGAGACTTATCCATATTACTCATTACGTATGACGTTAAAGCCACACAAAATGCTACCGGTCGCCGATCATTACTATTATTTTATGATTAACATATTTTTCTCGCAGGTTGGCATAAAGATCTACGAGTGGCCACCCCCACGGAACACAGTGGTGGTCAGTCCCAACGGGGTTCAGCTTGACCGAGGGTATATCCTGTGTTTATTTTTAGGGACAACCCGTCATTGTTTCGAATTTCACTTTATCGATTATTTAATTTCATCAAACGCTATTTTCGCTGAAAGCATGATGTTTCCTGGATAACTTTAACATTAATTACGTGGGCTAGTTTAGGTTAGACAAGTAACTAACAAAAACTGGCCAAGTACGAGTCAGACTCGCGCACGAAAGCTTCCGTACCATTACATAGATCGAACCCGTCCTGCCGTGTGGTTGCCGGCTTAGAATTCTGCCACTCCATGTCTTCCCGTGGAAGTCGTAAGAGGCGACTAAGGGAATAAAGGCTTGTAGTACTGTTAGGCGATGGGCTTGCTACCTGTCACTAATATACACTGTTAAACATCTTAGCCTAATTGTGCAAATTGTGGTTACAGAGTTATCAACAAGTTTTTGGAGTTGTTGGTAATTCTGTAGCTCTGCCTACCCCACTCTGGGAATAAAGGCGTGAAGGTATGTATGTAATACATAACATCAAAAATCGCGCCTGTTTAGGCAAAGACCACTTCTTTCCACTTGCTACGATCTTGACAAATTTCGTTCGCTTCTTCCACATTCATACATTGAGTCATGCACGCACGTCGGATTCGGGTACTTAAGATTCGGCCTTTTCCCAGTATTTCTCCGATTTGATTCAAAAAAGTACCCTTTACTCACTTTCGATCTGTATATCTCTTTCGTCAATCTTCTTTCATCCATCCTTTCCAAATGACCGTACCATCGAAGCATGCCCTTTTCAATCTTAGTCACTACATCTTCTTTTATTCCACATTTCTCTCTGACGACACATACTACGCAAAGAGCGCATTTCAACTGCATTTACACGACTTACATGCTTGTCCTGCCACACCCAACATTCACTACCATACATCAGGGTAGGGGCCAGCACTCCATTGTGATGTGAACAGCCACAAAAAGACCGACGGGCTTTTTGTGAAACGTCCTGTCTGCTCACAAAGGAGTGCAGGGCCCCATTAATTTGATTGCCCGCATTCACCCTCCTCTCGATATCCTTCCCACACTTACCATCTCTTGTAAACATACTTTCCAGGTACACAAATTCGCTCACTTGTTCTACTAATTCATATCATACCGTACCGTTATCTAAATTAAATCACGTTTGTTGTATGGGAGCCCCCTTAAATACCTATTTTATTTTATTCTGTTTTTAGGATTAATTTGTTGTAATAGCGGCAACAGAAATACATTATCTGTGAAAATTTCAACTGTCTAGCTATCACGGTTCGTGAGATACAGCCTGGTGACAGACAGACGGACAGACGGACAGCGGGGTCTTAGTAATAGGGCCCCGTTTTTACCCTTTGGTTATGGAACCCTGAAAAAAACTCATGATATTTTCCGTATTTTTAGTATTTGTAGTTTGGGCTGCTAGGCGTAAACGTATAACTCTAGCGAAATTTTTACTTTTAGAGTTCAATATATCGTAATGGTTTCAAATAGCTATTACACGACGATTACATACATATATACATACCTTCACGCCTGTAATCCCAGAGTGGGCTAGGCAGAGCTACAAAATTACAACTATAAGAGTAGTTGATAATTCAGTAACCACAATTTGCACAAATAGGCTAAGATGTTTACCAGCATATTAGTGACAGGTTGCAAGCCCATCGCCTAACAGTACTACAAGCCTATATTCCCTTAGTCGCCTCTTACGACATCCACGGGAAGACATGGAGTGGCACTATTCTAACCCGGCAACCACACGGGGAACGACGACATAAAGTACACATAAAGTAAAAAAAAACATTTTTTTTGGCTAATTATGTCAGTGATCTTAGTGCGCGTTATTAATATCTATATGTGTATAAAATTTTAGTACTGGAACTTTGATAGTTTCTGAGAAGTGAGTATGACAGACAGACGGACACGGCGAAACAGTTTTTAGACGTATTTTCTGATATTTTTATTTTCTTTTATGAAAAATTCCGATTGCCTTATATTATTATCATTATTTTCTTGTTTAAACATTTTCGACGCTCTCTTTTCCTATAGACATATTTACTTTTATGTAAGTATTTGTCTTGTAAGATCATTTTCACAGAAAACATTTGTGTCATTGTAGCGAATATTTCCCAATAGTAATAACATCGTAATCCGTAGGTAGGTTAGGTTAGGTTCGTTTTCATATCAGGCCCGGAGGGCCAAAAACACCCAGAATGGGTCAAAAGGCGTTCGGATTTTTTTATACAACAAAAAAAAATTATTAAAAAAATGTCTATAGGGAAAGAATGCGTTCGAAAATTTTTATACAGGAAAATAAAAATATCAAAAAATACATCTTACAAATCGGCGAAACTAGACGGGTTCCTAGTTTGACTTTATATGTACCAATGTCCTATATTTTTCGCCAGTTTCTTCAGCGACTATCCAGAAAATGAGCCAATGCTCTATTTAGTGCGAGTGTACATAGTGAAGGCATCTGGACTCAACTCGAAGGATTGCGCTGGCAAAGCAGATCCATACGTCACTATACAATGCGGGAGGCAGATGCTTGGTGACAGGAACAGCTTCGTCAAGAGAACTAGCAGTCCAGTGTTTGGAAAGTAAGTATTTTTTACTAAGCATCATCATCATCATCATCATGTCACCCGAGAGACATCCACTGCTGGACATAGGCCTCCCCCAAGGCTCTCCACTCAGACCGGTCGTGTGCTTTTCGCATCCACCGCGTTCCCGATATCAAAACTAACAAAAACTGGCCGATACTTTGTGTATTATGCAATAATGTTTTAATAAATAATATTTATTCCAGAATGTACGAGCTCCGCTGCAACCTGCCCAAAGAATACCTTCTGAAGGTGTCCCTGTACAACTTCAATATGGTGTGGCCGGACGACATGATCGGGTGTACCTGCATTGACCTCGAGGACAGGGCGTTCACGAAACATAGGCCATTAGTAGGACTAGCACCTCAATATACCACGTAAGGCAAAAACAAAACCGGTCAGAGGTGAATTCAACACGCTTTCCATATAGTTTTTGACCTGTTGTCGTATTGTCAGCGTTTTGACAGCTCTTATTTACGTGTTAAAAACAATACCATAACATAACAGGTCAATACCGTGTGGTTGTCGGGTTAGAATAGTGCCACTCCATGTCATCCGTGGATGTCGTAAGAGGCGACTAAGGGAATAAAGGCTTGCAGTACTGTTAGGCGATGGGCTTGCCACCTGTCACTAATACACTTGGAAACATCTTAGCCTACTTGTGCAAAATGTGGTTACAGAATTATCAAGAAGTTTTAAGACTTGTTGGTAATTCTTTAGCTCTGCCTACCCCACTCTGGGAATGAAGGCGTGAGTTTATGTATGTATGTATGTATTACAGGTCAAATACGATTTGGATTGTACCGCCTAGAATAGAGGCGCAGATGCAAGTCGGACGCACTGAGGATTCCGTACCGTCACACAAGCCATTATTTTATTCTGATTTGAATTCGATTATTTAAAATAGAATCAGCGTAAGCGCAACTCACACTTGACCATTTGTTTTGTTTTTCATTCAGGGTTCGTACTGTTATCGTACCAAATTTGACAAAACAAACAAAAATTACGTTTAAAAGCAAATTGAATATTTCAGTTTTTTTTTTTTTTAAATACGTTAATCCGCCATAGTAAGTAATAAATAACACATATACAACTCTTTAAATTTAGGACGGACAGACGGACGGACTGCTTAGGCGTATTAATAGGGTTCCGTTGGACTCGGCAAGGTCGGTCGATTTTATATAATATTTTTATGGGGTTTTACCGAGTGGATTAAACCACTGGCCTGCTCTGTTGGTTCTTCCAGACTTCAAACAGTCGAGTAACCTTGTCGATTTACGTGTCATGTTCAACTTCCATATACAAATTATCATAGCGATTAAAGTGACAAGGTACTAAAGTCCAAATTTAATTTCCAAACTGCTCGTCCCGGTTGTAAACTCCGTTCCTAGCGTAGCCTTAACCTCACTATACCCCTTTATCTTTCATCTCATATTCCTTCGCCAATAAAGCAATACATAATACGTCAATGCGTCTAAGTCAATAAGTCTTTTGAATGCGGTCCCGCTTCGTGTAAGTAATGGCCCCTTTAAAAGTTGGCGGATCATGGGCGTGCGCAAGGGACGGAGCAAAACGTAAGAGTGAGCTACATATTCTTGCATCTCACTCTTACGTATTGCTCCGTCCCTTACGCACCAATCCAATACGACTAAATAAATAAATAAATTCGTGAATTAGACTCTGCTAGGTTATTGTACTATTTGTATTTCAGGTCTGGCGCAACAAAATGGCGGGACAACAAGAAGCCGTCCGTGATACTTGAAGAGCTGTGTCTGAAGAATCATCTCTCGCCGCCGGTGTTCCCAGACTCTGCCACAGTCCTGGTCAGCGGGGTAGAATATAGAGACTCCGAATCTGGTATGCAATCCAGAGAACTGCCCTCGTAAGCCAAAAGGCGATATGTCTAAGTCTAGCCAAAGCAGATATAACCCTCTCTCGTTAGTAATAAGGTTGCACTTGCTACGGGAGTTTTGTCAGAGATACCACCGTTTGTCTTAGCAGGGCAGAGAACTAGGATGTGTTGATAAGAAGCTCGTTGCTTCCTATATTTTGGTGATAATTAAAGGGCGGCTGACGGATGCAATATGGTGACGAAGACATAAAATGGATAAGACTTTTATAAAATTTTGAGGACTATTTTAATGTCTTCCAATTATATGCAAATTACGTCAAAATAATGTCAAACGATAACCGTAATATGGATATGACTACAATTGATTTAAAATGAGAACATTACTGCAAAAAGTCACAGAATTTTATTGTTGATGTAAATCATTTTTTTTTTCTTTATTAAGTATTTTCAGTAGGTAAGTATATTCCTTTTACAGTTCGCTATCTACTTTTATAGGGAAAATAACCTCTCAACATCTACCGACATAAAAGGGGCATATTCGTAAAGTCATACTTCAGTACGTTCTTAATGTACAAAATATGTACTTATTTTTAACAAAAACTGCATATACTCGTATTTTCACACATAATGAATACTCGAAATTTAATAAAAGTATTATCTACTTGTGCTTTCATCACTGTAATGAAACACAAAATGCCAGATGAACACTTATTTATTAACTCTACTAACCTCAAACTACTCTATTTATGTTAATATACTACATCTCTCTCCTTATCGTTAACAAAGACAAACAACAATTGACAACATTTCAAAAAAAAACATTATTGTTTTTTCGCGTTTATAATAGCTGGTTAAAAATTAGACTACCCGTATTTCTTAGTTTTTCTTTATTTAACTTAAATTCGTCGTTAATAATTTATCAAAGAAATAGTCATTAAAAAGACCGTATATACAAAGTTAGGAATACTGATGTCGTGATCTTAGCCTGATATAAAATTTAAAAAAGTAACTCATTGTCATGTCAATCATTCGCTGCCGTTCGTTCACAAATTTGCTATTTTGCGTAATTTAATTAATTACGTAATTTGTAGGCGCCATTAAAATAAATAAACTATTTTGCGTAGAATTGAAAGCGTGTCGTCAGAATCAAGTAATCCGTCAGACAGATAAACAATGAACATGACACTTGCATATTTTTTTGAATTCCTTTGGTAATAAATGGACTAAGGGCACTATAAGTGTATTCCTAACATTCACAATCCAACTTATTTTACTGTTTTTCCTAAATATAAAAAACTACTGCATAAAAAAATCCAAAGATATTTTTACTGTAATCAGCAGTGTAAAATCTAGAAACGGTATTTTATTTTACTACCTTAGCACAAAATGAATTGTTGTCAATTGTGTACATGTATATTACGCATGTACGTTAAAGCATGGCGCTTGCAATCGATACAGACATTATTATTTTATACAGGAAAGAAACAAAGATTCCGTTGTGGCCTTAAATACCCATTGGATATTTAAGACTAATACATTTATTTATATTAAGATTATTTTTCATTTTAATTCCGTTTGATATGCATTATACTACCTATACTTAAGACAATTATGAAATTCAAACTATAATTCTATTTCCCTCCACCAAATGGTATTAGTACGTAAATACAGTGTTTATGTTTTTACTACTTATTTTCTATTTTATTTTAATATCTACACATCTATTTATACCTATACCGGCTATACCTACCACACAATGAGACTTACATAGTTAAATCATTTCATTTAGTCATAAATCATACTCGTAGTTTACTTTTAAACATGTGTTACCCAGAAGCACATATATAATTAGATCTAGGTTTGAGAATTCGTTGTATTTATAATATAATGAAAGTTTTTTTTACATACTCGTACATACATTAAATCACGCCTGTTTCCCAGAGGGATAGGCAGAGAGACCACTTCTTTCCACTTGCTACGATCTTGACAAATTTATTTCGCTTCTTCAACATTCATACATCGAGTCATGCACGCACGTCGGTTTCGGGTACTTACTTAAGATTCGGCCCTTATTTAAAAGATTTTTTTATTATTATTTACATACATACATACATACCTTCACGCCTTCATTCCCAGAGTGGGGTAGGCAGAGCTACAGAATTACCAACAACTCTAAAAACTTGTTGATAACTCTGTAACCACAATTTGCACAATTAGGCTAAGATGTTTAACAGTGTATATTAGTGACAGGTAGCAAGCCCATCGCCTAACAGTACTACAAGCCTTTATTCCCTTAGTCGCCTCTTACGACTTCCACGGGAAGACATGGAGTGGCACAATTCTAAGCCGGCAACCACACGGCAAAGAAACAAAAACAACAAAAAAATATTGTTGTGCCTGTTGTGCTAACATACGGGCTTTGCTCCTACCTTGGGTGTCTTCCTCAAGTTCACCCGCCTTATTATCAGCTGAATAATGAGTCAGTGCACCTGAGCAGTGAGCACCCCCGCGCCGGCTGCAGGGCGGCGGGCGTGGTGACGTCACTGTAGCCGGGCGCCTCTCGCTTGACGAGTCGGCTGATTATGTGGTGGCAATTCCTTCGGTACTTACGCCCTACTGTGTCCTGCAGTATGTAAGACCGCGGCTCCATCCGCTATCACTACTTTACTATGCAGCGGTAAAGCAGGGAGGTTTTGAGCCGATTTGTCGTGAGCACATTTAATATTTTCGGGATAAAGTTTTTTGTCGACTTTATCTGACAGTAATGGTTCGTATATGGGCAGACGTGTACTTAATCTCCTGCCGAATATTTTTTTTTGCCGGAGAATCAATGTTGTCTCGGAAGTTCGGGTTTAGGCCATGCATTTTTGTTTGTTAAATAATCCTCGACCCTATAATACGCTTCAGACATTAACAACTTTTTAACCTACTTCAAAAAGGCAAAAAATATCTTCTTTTAAAATTGACTAAATGTCTTACTGAATAAATGTCTTTATCTTGATCTTTATTTTGATTGTAGGTAAAAGTCAGTCAGTTATTTTTTACGTTTTTGAAGGCGGTTTTCTTTTTTTTTTAATTTGTAAGTTCTGGAAAGTGTAACTTTAAATCTACGTCAGGTAATTTATGATATAAATGAACATTGACCAACAAAGGGTATAGCCGGGTAAGCATGGAGAAACTGCCCTTACCGAAAAAAATAATTTCCTTTTACTGGGTTATTAACCTTTACATAAGTAGTGCTTTCACCAAAATTTAAGCCTCAAATCCTTCAGGTTTAAAAAAAAACCGCATAAAAAGAAATAACATTTTTATTTTATTTTAGCCAAAGTACTAATCCGATTTCTTTGTAATTTGGATATGTTATACATACAATTAAGATCGCTTTCTAAAAAAAAAAAAAATGAATTATCTCTTGAAAAAAACCAAAAAAAAACGAGTTAATAATTTCCAAAAAAAAAAAAAAATACTTGCGAGATTGCGACAATTTCCAAATTTACATATTTTATGTAGAATTTAATGATGTTTAACATATATTTTTTTCAAAAGCTAAAATCGGGATTAACAGGGTGAAAAACTTGAATTTGTAACATCCCATACATTCTTTTCAAACAAAATAACTTCTACGTATTACACTATGAAGTTATATTTCCAACGCATTTTGAATTTGGAACGCGACTTATTTTACTGAGTGCAAACTCATGCGAACCTTAAAATCCGTGGCTGTATGCGGCTAGGGCTTACGGCATTCAGACAATTAAAAAAAAACAAAAAGGCAAATGGTATGGTATATAGAATATATCCAGTATTTAAACTGACACTCACTAAGTACACGAGTGCATACTTAAGTGTGTGTCAGTTTATACTGGACAAAATTCAATATACGAGGTTGAGTCACAGAACCGTGTCGATATATGTATGGGATATTAAAAAATGCGTACTCCGTAGCCGTATGTATATACAGGATGTCCCAGAAACTGAAGTCAACCCGCCTAGGGCTGATAGAGCAGCTCATAAGCTATCGATTTAACCCCCATGTATGTTCAGCAATTGTTATTAGTTTCCGATTTGTCCCGCGGCGGCGGCTCTAGCGACCGGGCTCCCGTCAATACGTTACTCCGCTGGAGGTCGCGCGTAATCCATATTAATAAACTACAATCATTATATGGCATTAATCGCCCGCCCATTTATTAGTAATATCACATATTCTAAAACAAGAATCAACCCGCTTGCTGTTACCGTTCAAAAGATAAGTAAATATCTTTAAAATCACGACCGACGGCCGGCCAGGCAGACATGAGGGCGGACTGAGGGATAGCGTTGGCTTATTAATAGGGTCCTGTTTTGCTTCTTCGAGTAAATGACAATCTATTTCTTTGTTTATTTCTGGTTTCTTTTTTATTTAACGTATACTTTTGCACTGATGAGCAAACACCGGTTTGCCGGGGGCAAAAATGTACCAAAGCTGGTGATTCATTACATATCGACTAAGTTTATCGACAGCTTTTGTCGTGACATATGGATCTTACATTTCTTGCAAAAGTAAGTCGTACCTCTATCTTCTATATCTGAATGATCAGCATTCCATGAAGATAAACAATCTTTTTTCTTTCGAGACATTTTTAACCGACTTGAAAAACAAAAAGGTTCTCAATTCGTCTTAATGCTAAAGTTGTAGTGAATAAATTGGTTATTCAACGTAATTTCAATGGTTGTCAAAAGTGACTCGAGTACAGGGTCACTATCAGATACCAGTCGTTTAAAGTTGCGATACGTATGAATAAAAGAGGTTTGCACATAATTAAAAGGTATTCAAACTTGGCCATTACTTATGATGATTAAAAATTGTTTTTTATCGATGTCGATAAACTAAGTCGACATTTAATTAATTAAGCAAACTGGTGTTTGCTCATCAGTGCCAAAAGTAAACGTTGAGTATATCTCTTAGCCCTCTGGCCCTATGAGGTTCACCAGCAAGCTAGCCTGCACATCTGCAGTCTCTTTATTAACTCCCGAAGCCTTCAAAAACACTTCAAAATGTGTCCACCATTTTTGCCCCGCGGCAGCTCTGGCGACCGGGCTCCCGTCAATCAATACGTTACTCCGCCGGAGGTCGTGCGAAATCCATATTAATAAACTACAATCACCATATTGCATCCACCGCCCGCCCATTTATTAGTAATATCACATATTCTAAAACAAGAATGGATCCGCTAGCTCTTACCGTTCAAAAGATAAGTAAAACTCTTTAAAATTAATACCGACTGCCGGCCAGACAGAAATGAGGACGGACTAGGATAGCGTTGGCTTATTTATAGGGTCCTGTTTTACTCCCGTCGAGTAAATAAACAAGTTTTCTTTATTTCTTTCTTGTTTCTTTTTTATAAATTTTATTCCAAGACGTTGTTTCTTGAAAAGGAAAACGTACAGACCTACATTTTCATGATATATAAATATTTACATACATACATACCTTCACGCCTGTAATCCCAGAGCGGGGTAGGCAGAGCCACAGAATTACCTACAACTTCAAAAAGTTGTTAATAATTCAGCAACCACACTTTGCACACACAGGCCAAGATGTTTACCAGCGTATTAGTGACAGGTTGCAAGCCCATCGCCTAACAGTACTATATTTAAACTTAAAAAATCATTAAAATCGGATTAAGTTTAAAGAGAGAGAAACTGTGCACTTTGTATGGACAATTTCATCATTTTAATCCTCCTTACAAACAAAACAAAAACACAAAGCTGGAGGAGTATTAGTATTACCAAAAAATAAATTTCCGAAGTAGTATCGTTAAAAGACTAGTCTTGAAGACTTTCAAATTTTAAATACTCGCAAACCTTGAAAGTTCAAGCTTTGAAGCCTTAAGCGTTGAAGCTTTTAGCTCAAAAACGGTTCCGAATCCAAGCTTTTTACGAGCTCTTTATAAAAAGTCTTTAAGACTCGGGCTTCATGGAGAGCTCAGGCTTTAAAAACTCGGGCCTATTGAAAGCCCTAGCCTCAAGCGTTAAGAGCTCAAATAATTAGCGTTCTAGGCAGAACGTATTATTGCGTATGTATTTATTTAAGAATGTTGTTATGGGCATACTATTACTTGCAAATTTGATATCTGGGGATCTGTGTGGTCTCTACAGCGAATCCGTTAACAAAATTAGAATAAATAGCCGCCATCTTGAACTAAGTTTTGAAATTTGACTAAGTTTACAAAGACAAATGGGTGAATGAACTTTTAAGGTACTCCTTTTCTTTTGCGGTATTAATACTTTCCTGGTGACAAATGGTTATTAATAATTTATGAATATTAAAATCAGACCACCAAATTTACGGGGCTTACATGTTAAACAGCTCAAATATTTTTTAATCCGCAAAAAAACCTGGTAACTCAGGGGAAAATGCACATTTTCCAAACAAAACCTAGGGACAACATTGTCCCCTGCGTAACCAAGTAAATTATTATTTATAACTGTACTATTTTAAATTAAATAATTTCAAATGTGAGTCTATTTGTCTAATTTAATAAGCATGTAAGCCACGTCATTAACAAATATATAGTTTTTCTAAAAACATTTAATTGGTGAAACATGTCGAAAAATGGGGAGTACCTTAAAAGTTGATTCACCCAAATACCTACACCCTTAATTAGTTTTTTCCCCGGCTATCTCAAATTTGGTTCAAGTAGTAACAACTTCGCCGTAAGTTCTGCCCTCCTAAGCTAAATACGCAGTATGTCAGATAAAATTCCTGTAGCAATGTCAACCTTATTACTAATAGAAGAGAACTAAAACTGCTTTGGTTATTGATTTTGGGGTACTGCGTATTGGCTTAGGAGGGCAGAGTTCATATTATTAAATTACAATGTAATGTTGTTTTTTAAACATTGAGATACCGCACATACGTTCATAAACTGACTGTCGAGCGGAAATAGCACATTAAAGAAAGTTACACTAGAAATATGACATTATTTTATTTATATTGTTAATAATATCTGAAAAGTAATGTAATGTCATATACATATACAATGTGCCCTGATTGCGAGAAATTTTAAGCAAGCATTCCTGACTATACAGGGTTATTGGTAAGTCGACCTATTCCCGTTAGGAGGTGATAGGGGTGACTATTTGCGATAATTTTGACCCTCATATGCATTATGCAAAAGTGAACCATTTTTGAGTTATCTCGTTTTTTTTTTTTTTTTAAATTAGTCAGAAATTCAACTTGAAAAATTTATTACAAAAAAAGTATCGATTTAAATCTTGTTTTTTTCTGATTTATAAATATTATTAAACACTGGTTATTTCTCAATATTAAAACAATAATTATCGGTCCAAATTTAAAAAAGCGAGACGGAAAACAAAAAAAAAACAATATTTTTTTGCGATCGCTTTCCACTAAAATGCCTTAAAAACAAAAAAAACGATATGAAACTTGGCTTGCAGATTATTTTAAAAACTTAACTGTTTTTTTAGCTCTCCAAAATTGCATAACAACTAGGAACTTATTTAAAAAAAAACTGAAATAAAATCATCACAAAGGAAGCGGGCGGAAATTCGTCTTCGAACTAAACTAGTCAGAAATGAAACTTCAAAAATTAAAATAAAATAAAATACCAAATATAAATCAACTTTTTTTATTTGCTTTTGTACAAGATAAAATTACTGTTCTTATGCAGTATTAAAAAAAATATTATCTGTACACGTTTGAGAATACGAGGCCGAAAACTAAAAAATACATGTTTTTTTATCAAACTCCATCATAAATTATACGAAAACAGAAAAAAATACCAATACATTTGGCGAGCAGATTACACGTTGATAAGAAAACATGTATTTTTTAGTTTTCGGCCTCGCATTCTCAAACGTGTACTGATAATATTTTTTGTAATACTGCATAAGAACAGTAATTTCATCTTGTACAAAAGAAAATAAAAAAAGTTGATTTATATTTGGTATTTTTTTTTATTTTAATTTTTGAAGTTTCATTTCTGACTAGTTTAGTTCGAAGACGAATTTCCGCCCGCTTCCTTTGTGATGATTTTTTTTCAGTTTTTTTTTAAATAAGTTCCTAGTTGTTATGCATTTTTGGAGAGCTAAAAAACAGTTAAGTTTTTAAAATAATCTGCAAGCCAAGTTTTATAACGTTTTTTTTGTTTTTAAGGCATTTTAGTGGAAAGCGATCGCAAAAAAATATTGAAAAATTTTCTTTTTCCGTCTCGCTTTTTTAAATTTGGACCGATAATTATGTTTTTAATATTGAAAAATAACCAGTGTTTAATAGTATTTATAAATCAGAAAAAAAAAAAAGATTTAAATTGATACTTTTTTTGTTATAAATTTTTCAAGTGGAATTTCTGACTAATTAAAAAAAAACTAAAAAACGCGATAACTCAAAAATGGTTCACTTTTGCATAATGCATATGAGGGTCAAAATTATCGCAAATAGTCACCTCTATCACCTCCTAACGGGAATAGGTCGACTTACCAATTTATAACCCTGTATTTAAAGATTGAAAATTCACTCATTAAAATCTGCGTTTAGAGGTAAGTATATTGTTTATTTAATAATTGATGAACAAACAAAAATGCGATAAAGTCCGTTTTTTTTTTTTCTATTTCATAAAAAAATATTGTATATTGTACCTGTAGGTACTTAGTCGTGATAGTTTTTCTTTAAAATTCGCTATAATAATATGTGCTTTCAATTTTAGTATTAGCAATTTTGGCTGTAGTTGACTCTTACTAATAGTACATTGTGTATTAAGGTCGGTAAGTAAGGAATTACGATCGAGGCTCTAGTAGAAGCCCGAAGTCGAAGACTGAGGGCTTTCTGAGTCGAGGTTCGTAATTCCCGTACCGCCCGTGAAACATACAATGTTTTTCATCACATTTGCGAGTAAATAACTATGAATTACAGCTTTAATACACAAGTCAGCACAACTATTATTACCTACGAATTACCTACTTGAACTTTTTTTAAGCGGATGGCGGGCGGACTCCACAGATCATACAAATGTTTCGTTCAGAAACGTTAAGGGCAAATACGTAGGTATACAGCCCTGAAGGAGTGTAAAATAAAAACGATTTTGATACAGAAAACTATTAAAATCGATTATTAAGAAAATTAATTGAGTATTTAAGTAACATGTAGCAAGATTGCAATGAAATTCCTGTTTAAATAACATTTTAAGACAATTTTTCAATTGCGTGTAAACTCTTTGCTTGAACTTGCATAACCTGTGTGCTGTACTACAAATTTAAAAAAAATTACTTACCGACCTTGGGTTTCATGGTAAAAATAAAGGTTTTATATGGGGCATTATATGAGGTTTTATATGGGGCATTACGGCCAAGTTAACCTGTATGTTTAGATACTGTTTACGTGCAAGTGTGATGAAAAAATATTTAATTAACCATTAAGAACAAAAAATTGTCCCGACAAACCCGCAATATTTTTGAAAGACTTATCCAATGACACCCCATGCCATAGGGGAGATGAGAAAAAAATACATCTCCACGTCACGTCGTGTAGGGGAGGTGCAGTTTTATTATTTTTGATCTTATTTTACCTCTTGGTCGGTGTGACAAATTACAGCTTTCTATAACCAAGAGCCTCTGAGCTAAGCTGCGAATGGACGGACCGATATGGCGAAACTAAATGGGTTGCTAGCTTGTCTACGGAACCCTAAAAAAGTAAAAAGGTAAACAACCGCAACCTTGGACCATTCGCTAAACTCACATATTTCTAGGAGAAAAAGCTGCTTCAGTGGAGAGAAAAGAGAACATATGTCTGAGTTTGCTGCACAAGTGGGACACTTTGCCAATATGTGGACACAAGCTGGTGCCCGAACACGTGGAGACCAGGACACTGTACAACCCGGAGAAGCCAGGAGTTGTTCAGGTATTAAGGGCAGAGATACCTTTATCTGCTTTTTTAAGTCCAAATTAAATATTTCATTGCTAGAAAGGGAATACAAAATGATCTATGTGTGTGTTACAAAGAACGATCTGTCACAATCTGCCAGTATCAAACATGCAATATAAAACAATTCTTAAAACTAACCTATTAAATTACTAAGTAAAGTTAACTTTAATGGTATGGCGGGGGGTGGCTATAGTTTGAGTGTTATTATGGTTGTTAATACCATAATAACACTCAAACTATAGCCACCCCCCGCCATACCATTAAAGTTAACTTTACTTAGTAATTTAATAGGTTAGTTTTAAGTACGAGGAAAAAAAACGACGTTCAGTGCCGGATTAGCCACGTAGCAAGAGCAGAAAATGCTACGGGCCCTGCGTATTGGGTGGCCCCGCGCACCCACGTCTAAAACCTCTAAAATGTTAGTCTGGTAGACATTCTCCTGTTTTGGAACTAACATCAGTATGCGTGTACTCATATTTATCAGAGTTGATAATAGGATGAATAATCCAGTCAATATTCTTCAGCAGAATAACCTAAAACTAACACGCAAAATTGGCGCACATCCAAGTCGCCCAGATACGGAAAGAGCCCGCCACAACCTATTACAGCCCGTTCACACAGAGTCTCCGTATTTACGGTACCCGTTTTATCGTATACGTTTTCTCATTGATGGCGTATGGAGTTGTATGAGCGACTTCACATATGACACAGTATTCAGTATACCTACAGTAAAAAATGTCGGTCCGCTAAATTATGACATTCCGTTTGGTTATCGAATACTGGATGAACGGAATACGTATCCGTCATGTATCCGTACGTTTTTACTGCGGGGCGGGGGGAGCGGTGCAGCTAGACAAACAAATTACGGAGAATATGTGAACGGGCTCTCAGTTAATGACGGACACGTTGAACGCTATACGGTGCCTATGTATGAACAAAGCATCATTTTTTGTTGTATCCGTTAAAACGGGTACCGTAAATACGGAGACTCTGTGTGAACGGGCTGTTACGTAAAACAAACCAGGGGTATCTTCATAGAATTTGCTACGGACCCCGTGCTTGCTCAATCCAGCACTCACTACATTCTACGCAAACTTACAATATTGATTACAAGAAAGTTTCTTACTTTGTACCGCAGTTTTTTTTTGTGTAGTGCCGCTTTATATGCTTGCATTTTTATCCAACAGGTTCAAACTTGAAAACTTTTGTAAAATGCATTATAAAATGAATTAATCCTAAGTATAATAGATTCATATTCGTGATCATTCATCGTGTTTCACGAAATTAATAATACAGTGTGTCTCTGACCTTGGGGCTTTAAATTCAACGACCGATTCTACTCGCTAAACTGAACTACTTTTGTTCTGCAACATGAAAAAACAACTTAAATTTAGATAACTAATTGATGTTAAAGTCTAATTGTAAAATCAGTGTATTACATACTGGCCATGTAATCACTATCTCATGGTACGGGGGCGACATTATCTTGGTACGGGGGCTAAAGGAAAATGGAGAATTGGATCGCGTACATTGAAAATTAGATTTAACTTGTATGATAAAAAATAAATTTAAACTGAACATATTTTTAACAACTTACAGAACAAAAGAAGTTTAGTTTCAGGAGTAGAAATGATCTATGCATTTAAAGCCCCAAGGTCAGAGGCACCCTGTTTAATAGGGATCATGCCGCGAGCGGACCTGCTAGAGGGGGTGTTCTTTTTAAGTGGTGATTACTATTTACATCTTTAATATTTGAGTAGCTTAGTTTTATTTTAATTTAAATAAGTTTAGTTTTAACTTTTAATCGTTAATGTAATGTAATATTTATATAACTTACAAATGTATTTTTTATTATATTTTTGCACAGTTCTCATTTTGAGGTTATTTCCACGCCCTAAAAATTGTCTATGCAAATCACTGAAATGGCGATAATCCTCCATTCACAAACACCGTGTTAGGGTGTTAAGGGGTTCCCAAATTAAATTAAAAAAAAAAAAAAACTTTAATCCTATAAGGAGCTTTAGTACCGATACGCAGATACTAAAGTAACTAACATCATTATTGCTGTAACAACATGTTACAATTAAATCCATAGACTTGTTATCAAATACTTATACAAGTTAAACCTGGTAAGTTCAAGGGAAATACCTATTTAACCGCCTCTAACTTTGTCTTCTGTTCCTTAGTCTGCCCAGAACTCGACTGGTTTTGAAACCTTATAAACACGACTTTCGAAGAAACTGGACCCTGCCGAGTTACATTCACTTAATAAACTCAATAAAGCTATGGTCATCGAGTTCTTATACAAATGGTGTTTATTTTCTTCAGGGAAAAATCCATTTGTGGGTAGACATGTTTAAACTTGAACACGGTGTGTATATGCCGGCCCCTCTGAACATAACTCCTCGGCAAGTAGAGCAGTACGAGCTTAGGGTCGTCGTTTGGGATGTCCTGGGAGTCCATCTACAGGGTGCTTCGGATATTTACGTTAAAGGGTAAGGGCAGTTCTGAATCTACACTTATATTATAAAGCAGAAATATTTATATTTAGGTTTGTTTGTAACGACTAAACTCAAAAAAGACTGGACCGATTTCAAAAAAATCTTTCACCATTAGAATGCTACATTATCTTTGAGTAGTATAGGATAGTTTTTATCCCGGAAAAAGGAACGATTCCCGTGGGATGATATAAATACTAATTCTACGCAGCTACAAAGCTAGTTAATAATATAGGGGAAACCAATCGATATAGTTTAAAAGTAAACTTGAGACTTGCATTACTGGTACTAGACAATTTTAATATTGGAATCAAGTCTTTATTACTAGAGTAATAAGAGCGTGTCAGATATTAATAAGCGCAATGTTGGATCATATAATGATTGCTGCTGACTAAATGAGAGCGATGGATGCTTCAGTTGTGTCACGCGATAAACGCAGCCATACTAGGCCCCCAGATATCGCTCCAAATTTATCGCTCGATATTTTTTTGTAACGTTATTACTAGGGTTAGGACTTGTGGCATATCGTGGTTTTAGAATCCATGGAGTCGCTATTTGATTTTGACCTTCGGTATTATAATATTTCAGAATTCATTATTTCATTAAACCGCTTCACCAATTTAAATGGATTTTGGTATGGAGGATGATGATATCTCTGCTCTGTGAAATCGTTACAAACAAGCAAATATTAGTAGGTATGGAATAACCGAACGAATAATCAAAGTGTCTCGTTTTATAATAATTAGGAAATAGCGACTCCATGGATTCTTGAACCACGATATGCCACAAGTCCTAACCCTAGTAATTACATTACAAAAAAATATCGAGCGATAAATTTGGAGCGATATCTGATGAATTACATGAATTACGCGCTGTTGCCAGTTTGTATTTTTAATGTTTAAATGCAGATAATCGTGGGGCTACTCTAATGATGCATATTAAATGGGCGGCAATGACAACCACCGCGGTATTGTACAGTCACGGGCAGACCAAAGTTTCAAAAATATGTACACAAACCTTATTACTATGACAATAAGGGTTGTGTGAACATATTTTTGCACCTTTGTGCGGATATTTATTTTTTCACATGACTGTACCAACCAGAGAAATAAAGTGAAGTGGCGTATATAACGTAATTATATCGATGTATATTTTTTTATCGTTATGATGAATATCACTATGAGTCCGAGTTTTATAATGTTATAATAATAACAATATTGCGCAAGAAAATCGATAAAGTTATAACGTTATCGTTAAATCGCGCTTTTTAAATGTCGCTATGTATAGCAAGGAATAAATATAAAAAGAATGTGAAAGAATTATTTATTACTGAATCAAAAAATATACCTAGCCGGAGACAAAAGTTTCTCTCAATTATTATGCCAGCAATTGCTTTTTCTTCTCTTTTTTTTTCATTTAATCTAGAAGTTATTTGCAGATGGATTGGACCCAGCGACGAAGCTCAAGACACTGATATCCATTTCCAATCTGTAAACGGAGAAGGCAAATTCAATTGGAGAATGATATTCCATTTTTTATACCTTCATTCTAGTAAAAAGGTATTATGCAATACTATGGTGGGTATTTTTACTGATTATTCACAATTGTCCACTCCTGACGTTTTTATGTTGCCACTTTCAACTTTTTTCCACTGTAATAAGCCAGCAAAAGTGAGCGGGTGTGGACAACTGGGAAAAGCCCATTTTAACTACACACAAAATCATATTATTAATCCGTGTCAAAGATGCTAGCAGTGTTTTTGCAGAACTGCTTAACAATGGTAATAGATAGTTTATAAGTTATATTATAAGTCAGTCCTGACATGTTTAATTCCAGTAGAAATTATAACCTCAAGCTCGAGAATTGATTGTTGAATATACCGCGATGAAAAGTGTCACGTTTGACTTAATAATAATTATCTTCCTGAGAAGCAAGCAAGCAAGAAAACTACCAGCTCCTGAATTCGCTCTCTCTTATCGTAGATAAGCCTCTTCGAGATTAATTTTAAAAGAGGCTTAGGGTGATAACTCTTTGCTGACGTTACTTTAATATATGGGTACGGACTGCTAAATAATTTATTTTCATTTTACACAATTTTATAGCAAATGATAATGGCGCTTAAGTTGACACTTAAAACGGCACACGCTTTTTGTCGACCAGTAGGCCTAATTATGGCTGCGTTTATCACGTGACAAAATGTGGATAAAACACCCGTCACTTTTATAAGTAGGAAGGTGATGAATGCTTTAACCGTATTTTGCCACGTGCCAAACGCAGCCATACTAGGTAACTAAACTAAACGCAGCCAGTCTAGTCATGGTTAATGGGCGGACAACGGATGTAATTTACGTCAAAATGTCAAACGATATTCTTAATATGGATATGACTACAATTGAATTTTTAAAAAGAGAACAGCACTGCACTGGAAGGTCTACTTAGAATTATATTGTTGAAGTGAAAATCATATTTTTTCCTTATTGGGTATTTTCAGTACATTGCTTTTATAGTTAACTATATACTACTTATATAGGGAAAATGACCTGTCCACATCTACAGACGTATTCGTAAAGGGCTACTTCAGCTTTATATAATTTGTATTTTTTTTTCTCTTCACAGTTGGTGTTGAACGAGAAAGGTCCTTTTACCGAAATAGAGGAGCACGTTCCTCCGATACTTGTAATTCAAGTCCAAGACAGTGAATCTCCCAATCCTGAGGATTATCTAGGTTAGTTATTATTAACCCTTTTTCAGGCATAGTACATTATATGGATCATAATCACATCGCTCAAAATTGCACTTAACTACGTACATTTTATGACACAAATTTAATTGAACTTTCCTGAAATATGACTTCTTGGATCAGTATCCTTCAGGAAGTTACGAATTACTTGCTTTTGTCAAGGGTTAATGGGCCGCTGACCGATGCAATTTGGTGATGATGGCATAGGGTGGATAAGACTTCGATTTAATTTCGAATGTTTTTTTTTGTAATAAGTAAAGCAGTCCTATTTTTTAATAATGTGATACCGTGCATAATTTAAACGTTATTAAATAATATTTACAGCAAAGTTAAGTCGGTTATAGATAAAATTCCAGATTGCACTTTTTAAGAAGCTTGCGTGACACAGATAAAGCTCCAAATAATAGTGCACTACCAATGACTAAATACGCACCTCGCACTGTAGATGTATTAGACATCGTTATCGTTATCTTTATACTAGTAGATAGATAATTTATCATGCTGTATGAAAAAAAAACTTTTAATTTTTTAAACTATCTTGAAGTGTGTCCATAATATGGAATATTATGGAATTATCTTGTGGTGTATCCATATTATAGATATCGTTTAGCGTTGTTTTGATGAAATTTGTACTCCTCATTCAGTCAAGGATCAAATATGGAGGTATCAAAACAAGAAAAACAAAAACAAGCTTTGAAAACCCACGTCAGTAGTTATTATAGTTCGTTCGTTCAAATGTTTGCATGCTTTGATGTGCCGCGCCGCTAAATTTAGTAGGGGACTTCAAAGGGTTGCACTGCACACTATTTAAACGAATGAACTGTTTGTAAATATATTTCGCATTCAGGAGTGTCGCCCTAGGCAAGATGTATTAAGCTGATCAAGTAGGTTTTCTACGCAACCGTCTGGTAGGTAATGTCAGACCTATACATTTTCCATTACGATAA
The DNA here is from genome assembly GCA_927399475.2 of Acleris emargana. Lineage (NCBI taxonomy): Eukaryota > Metazoa > Arthropoda > Insecta > Lepidoptera > Tortricidae > Acleris > Acleris emargana. The sequence continues at coordinate 7,875,050 of OV656835.1, read as the reverse complement.
CCTTCACAGAATGCATCTTGTCTATTGCCGCTGATTAGTTAGGACGAGAAATGTGGCGCAAAGTATTTGCTGTTATAATTTCAACACATTAAAATTAGCACACCCTTTATAGCCGCAGTTTAGTTAGGGAGTACTATCACTATCGTAATTTAATAATGTGACGTATTTAATTTAGACCTGCGTAAATTAAAGGCAAATCTAGTCTCTGGTGTATAATACCTATACATTAACCTCGTAAGGCCCAACGTCCTAAGTTTAGGACATTTGTCAAAGTGACTTTTGACTTTAGTTAACCGGCACAAGATTATTTTTCGAACTAACGAAATTTGACGTGGACCTTACTAGGTTATTATTAGATTATACACTTAATACTACAGGGTGATTTATTATTTGATACATTACTTATAGAGTAGTAAAGCTTATTGGCAGCAATAAAGGACAGGATTAATCTACAAAATTCAGTTTCAATAGTGATGAAAATGTAGTATCCTAGATAAAAACAACAAATCAAATGCTCCAATTATACAAATTTAATGTGATTTTGGTTTGTTAAATATAGCAACTGCAATTTAATTCGTCTAACAACACATTCTCATTTTCAAGGTACATTGATGTTAGATATCACCGAGATGCCATACGGTGCAAAGAGTGCGGAGCAATGTACGCCCGAAATAGCGCAGGATCGGAAGATAAACTTGTTTCTGGTAAAGTCCACTCGTGCATGGTGGCCTTTGAAACGGCTCGATCGGGGTACAGGGTGTTATTACCCAGGGGTCAGTATTATTACTTTCCTGCGTTTTTATTATTAATCAAAACATAATACTCTTTTATGAGTAAGTATTCAAAAATACTTCAAGAAACGGACCATATTCTAGTATTAACCTGGGGACAATTAAGCAGTATTTATGTTTTATTGATTCATATACAGACAAAGAAGTAATTAATCTTTACCAACTGATTTATAGGATGTTTTTTATTAAGAGAGAGTCTGAGATTAAGTTGTAAAGCCCTAGTTCTATCTTAACCGCCTAACATGGGCCTGTAAAAGTTTCGATTTTTCGCATCTTGATTCAGTTATCTTTATCCTTTTTCTATAACTTGAGTGTTAAACTTATTCAAATATTATTGTGTAAGTATCATAAATATCATAATATTAACAAACTCTTGTAATTTGCTCTTAAATCGATCTTAAAGCAGTAATCTTGGTCTGGACAAAAAACTTGCTTGAAAAAAAAAAACTTTGGTTTTTTTCACCACAGCGTTTGCTGATGGCAACCGAGAACAATTTAGTTGCTTAACAACAATAATGATTAACTTTACTGTTTGTTCAACTAATGAATACGGGGCTTTAAATACGTCGATTTTACAGTTCAGGTTCGTTTTAAAAAAAAAGTCGAGGGTTTTCTTTTTTAAAAATTACCCGCTAGAATGCTCTGTCCCTCGCACTCTATGACAATACTGCAAGAGACAGAGCATTCCGGTCGCTAGCGAGTACGGTAATGGTTACTCATGTTAACCTTTAACTGCCGACCTATACGTCTCACAGACGTCATTACTTTTATTTTGAAAATAATTTTTAAACTACGCCACTCGCGGTGCTGCCCCTCCTGCTAACTTCCTCGTTCCGCGTCTGCTAGCCGTCAGGCGACGCCGCTAGCCCGGTGAGTGCGTACTTGACCGTCGCGAAGCTATTGCCGTCTGAGAGACGTAAGTACGGTGTTAATGTAAAAAAAATTGGACCCGAATATAATGCCCGAGCCTCCGACTGAAATCGACATAAATCAGGAACCAGGGGTTCGCAAACCTGTGCTATCTGTCCAAGCCGTCTAAAAAGACGTAAGAAGTACTCTTGTTGCGAATGCTTTAACCCATGTGCCTTACGTGCTGTCTTGAGATAGGCAGTGACTGCAAATTGGCCCATTAAATGTGTCATGTCCGACTGTTGTCATTTTTTTCATGTTTTAATTTAGAAGTGATTTTATTTTTTCAATTTGTTGAATAGTTCAAGAAGTAAGAATATTTCATGTTTTTTTGTTAAATTTTCCCTAATTATAAGAAAAACGAACACTGATTAATGTTCTTAAAATTTAGTAAGGTAAGGTGGGGGAAGATGAAAAAAGGGGAAAGATTAAAAGTCTCACATAACTCCCTATTTGGTTTAATTTTTTTAGTGCTGGTATCATCCATTAAGCCGCCATTTTGTTACGATCCGCCGCACATTCGCCAGTGACCGCTCGGAGTAAGTAGACGTGTGTTATGTGCTATTTTGTGAAGGTCGGCATTTCGTGGTGAATTCGTCGATTTTCAATCTTACCCCGTGTTTCATAACTTGATTAATAAGGGGAGTATAAAAGTTCTGACTGACTATTTATGTGTTATTTGAGATTCTATTTTTATTTACTTCTGCTAGGTGTAGCTATTAATCATATATTGAGATTTACGAGAAGTTTCCATCTTTACCCAGCCAATTTCGCTGGGGTAACATTGAAATAGTAATGTTTCAATCTTCCCCCGTTTTTGAAAGTCATAGAAAAAGACAAATATTCTCAAACTTTGCACTTAAAAAAATAATTAACGTAAGGTTTATTTCTGACCTAATATAACGATAAGATAAATAGTAACTAAGAAGTGTTGTGTGAAACTATTGTGTGAAATCAATAATAAATCTGTATTTTTTTGTTTGGAGAGAAAAAAAACCTCTTAAAGTTTACTAGAAGTACTTATTTGGATTTCTAATATTATAAATGTAAGTAAGTCTGTGACAAAATTTTCTACACATATTACTAAGTATTTGGTATATTTTTGTATTTTAAATGTGTCTTAATTTGTTACACAGATTCATATTTATTTTCTAATATTTTACCTGTAAGTAGCTTAATTTGTGACAAAATTAGTCATGCTGCAAGAAAATACTTACTTTTTTGTATTCATTTCTTTTATAAAATAAATAATTGTTTCCATGCAACTGTTATTTTAATTCCAAACTGATCTTCTTAATATTAAAAAAAAATGTGTTTACGTTTTTTTTTTTATATGAAGAATATACAATAAAAAGTTTGAGTATCACTGTCGTTTTCCCTGTGAAGCGGGGTAAGAGTAAAATACTTTTTTTTTCAACTGCACTTTTCTTGTTACCTATCAGGAATATTTACGCAAAAATCATCTGTATCTGTTAAGCGTAAGGAATTCCATACAATTACGAGCAACAGTAACCGTTTGCATTCATTTAAAAGACTTTAGACACTATGTCAATCTTACCCCTCGACCATTCCATCTTAACCCGTCATTTTTTTAGACAAAATTTGATTTGATTTTATTATTTTTATATATTGGAATAGGCGTAACTGAGATTTATCGACAGATTACAAAAATATAGCCCTTGCTCATACCTACCAATTTATGCAATTGAAAGGAAGTAAATAGTTTTTTATTTTACGAGGGTTTTAACACAACACTATCCATCTCATCAAAAAACCATTCAATCTTCCCCCACCTTACCTTACTATGATTTTATGATCACTCTGATAAATGCTGATAATTCAAAAAAAAAAACAGGTTTTGTTTTTATTATCCTGTAATTAATTACCTTTAACAAGTGTTTATGCAATAGGGAAACTACAAAAAACTAGCATGTAAATTATATTATTATTAATGAAGATTAAAATTTACGTCTCTCAGACACCACATCGGTGCAAGTGCTACGTAAAAACCAGGTCGGTAGTTAAAGGTTAAGGGTACTGAATTACCTCACAGTAAGACTCAGAGGCCAAAGTGTACCTAAATAGAAAAGATGTCCTTTTCGGCCCTTTAGGAGTTTCTGTTACGTATTTCCGCTTGGACGCTAGAGCTGCGTCGACGGATGTTTCTCGATACAGATGTAGTGAATAATCCTATCCCATCGTTTTTTGTCCGATATATTCGTATTTATCTTGCTTTCTCAATTAGTTTCATTCATTATCCATCAATAAGCCAGCTGAGAAAGCAAGATCTATACGAACTAAGGTGCGACCGCACCGCTGCTTAACGATGCGTATATTATCGAGCGTCAAAAACGGCGCCATGTTGTTACTATGACCGCGTCTTTTGTTTAGGCAACGACACCTTATTTTACGCAGCGGTGGGGTCGCCACTTTACCCGACGAAATCCGATGGGAAAGGATTATTCACTCCATCCGTACTTAATACGCATGCAACTATAGTCGAGTCCGGAATTAGGCGAACTGACTTGACAGTTCATTGTACACTAATGTTGCCACAGTTTGGCTAGTGCTGTTAATATCGATATTTAAATAGTCTAGTTTATCATTATTATTGTGTTTGGAATCTAACTAATAATTTTACTAAGCAAAATAATAATAATAAAAGTTGGTTGGATTTAAAAATACATCGAACATCGTTTTAGACATCGTTAACGACGCAGTCCGCCATTTGGTTTTGTTGACAGTTCGGACCATGCCTAACAAACAAAGCAAGCAAGCAATTCGGCTTTCTGTCATCCTATGATTGATTTTTTTGGTCAGATTGTAACCTAGCAACAATACTTATTAGCGTATAAAATTAATTAAATCGAACACATAACGGATTTGGAATTATCATCGACGATATATAGCGTTTGTCTCTATCGCATTTTCATATTTGCCAGCAAGAAAGGAATGAATGCTATATGTATGGTACTGATGGTACATGAAATGTACCGTACTAGTCCGACGGAAGCCACCTAAAAGGATCACAATGGCCTGTTGTTATTTTTGTATTTTATTCCTAATTTGAGGAGTAAGTATCGTAAATATCCGCTTTAAACCGTACATCCTTCAGATCATATTATACAGGGTGCCTCTGACCTTGGGGCTTTAAATGCATAGATCAATTCTACTCCTGAAACTAAACTTCTTTTGTTCTGTAAGTTGTTAAAAATATGTTCAGTTTAAATTTATTTTTTATCATACAAGTTAAATCTAATTTTCAATGTACGCGATCCAATTCTCCATTTTCCTTTAGCCCTCGTACCAAGGTAATGTCGCCCCCGTACCATGAGATAGTGATTACATGGCCAGTATGTAATACACTGATTTTACAATTAGACTTTAACATCAATTAGTTATCTAAATTTAAGTTATTTTTTCAAGTTGCAGAACAAAAGTAGTTCAGTTTAGCGAGTAGAATCGACCGTTGAAATTAAAGACCCAAGGTCAGAGACACACTGTATAGTAAAAATTGCTGTAGTTTTTCCCTATTTGGCAAGTATGTATGAGTGAGAAAGTTTCGACGACAATTACTTGATAAAATATAAATATAATCAGATTTATAGAAGGCACAAGGTTATTATCGACATATTTGTGTCGACATAAACCTATCACTATTTATTTTTTCCTATGTCTGGCAACATTTTCGGCTGTCAAGTTAGTTCGCCTAATTCCGGACTCGACTATAAACAAAGAGACGACATCCAACTCGTCCAAACCGGCTTGGCCCGTCCTGTTGAGTTTGCTCGTTGCATAAACTGAACGAAAGGGAGGCTTGGCCTTGAGCAGATCTTCTAAAAGGCGGTTGTATGGAAACTTGACAAAAAGAGGTTGACAATGGCTGATGTTATCTACTTATATTATAATAATGTTTCAGGGTAAAATCGATTTGGAGTTGACGTTGCTACCGTTAGAGAAGGCCATGCAAATTCCAGCTGGCATCGGCAGATTATCACCCATGCGATTGCCTAAACCAAGGTAAGTGTAATTTTAACATACCGCGTAAGTAACATTTTAAATTAGGAGCAAACTGCACCTTTTTATTGAGACAGTAAGGTTTATTTTGCTAGTTAGGTACGCGGTTTTGTGGTATCACCGACAATAGACTAAAGTAAAGCTAACGAGACGAGACAAAGAATGTAAACAAGCTTTCAGGAGTTCAAAACATTTTAGTTTGAAATCGTGTCACTTCGAACGCAATCTAAACATGAATGAACTTCACAAAATGGCGGCAGTAATGTCGACCATTTCTGTACAGCCGTCATCGACCAACTGAAGATATTATTGCGTACGAGAGATAAAGACAGATGCCTATTAATAATCGCTCGCTATCTAAATATAACTCAGTAACGGTCAGTTTGTTAACATTATTTATCTCGTCCATTGGTCCTACTCGTACTTGAGTTTGTATTATCTTGAGTTAGTTTTGGATATCCTGAAAACATCGGTTTGTTAGATCGTTTTCACGAAAGCATTTTTTCATAGAAGCGAATTTTCACACGTTTTATAAAGTTCGCGTTTATTTTCTTAAAATATTTTACCAGTACATTATTTTATTAGTCGCATTTTTTTCCTTAGTTATTACATTGTAATACGTAAGTAGGTTAGGATAGGTTCGTTTCTATATCAAAATAACCCAGAAATAGGAGCTCTGATATGCGCAGACCCGTCGACTTTGTCAAATTAGGTTGGGAAAAAATGCGACTAATAAATCTACTGGTAAAATGTGCGAAGAAAATCATGAAAGAACGCGATGTGACAATTCGCTACTTTGAAAAAATGCTTTAGTGAAAATAATCTAACAAATCAAAACATGATGGTTTCAGTAGAAAATTAAATGATATTCGATGAAATGATGGGTTAGCATTATTATTACCTATAGTCGAGTTCATAAATATGTATACACTTTAGTACCTTGTCTATTTAATGTCATGTTTAAACTGCCATACATGCATTACAAAGTACTAAAGTGTACACATATTTATGGACCATTGGGAGACAGGCGTGAAGGTATGCAGTATGACGTGTCTTAGGATTTCTTTTACTACACATCAAAAATGCTAAGGAACATAAATATGTAAATTTTTGATGAGTTAAGTACCATTAAATTAATTATTTATTTTTCAATATTTATTGTTTTTTTTATCGTTTGTTTAGTACTTACCCATAATCCAAGCCTAGAGCTTAATTTCGGACTTGGTCAATTCTGAGGACCTAGTAAAAAAGGGTATATACATAAACAGAGTGTACTAGACTTAAACACATTTTCACTTGACCTTCAGGTGACTTATAACCTTTTTCACTAAGATCCCAGAATTTGTGTGACACTGTCCCTGGATTTTTAGTCAATTAATAACGGATTTAAATAGGGACTCGCTCCGAAATTAAGGTATAGTCACACTTAACAAACGTGTGGTGAGATATTGAGAAAAACTTATAACAAATCCGTAACCTAAGCGCTTTTGCGAGGGGCAGACACTGGGAGGCGAGGCGATGCCTATACTCCATTTGCTTTGGTAATTACATAAATGCCAACAAAACAAAACCGGCCAAGTGCGAGTCGGACTCGCGCACTAAGGCTTCCGTACCACGTTTGTTGTTGTATTGATGACCCCTTAAATATTTATTTTATTTCAATTTAATTATTTATTTTTCAAGTTAATATAACTTAATATTCTGTGAATATTTCAAGCTTCCTATTGCCGTTATAAATATCAAGCAAAAAACAGCAAAATATCATGTTGGTTGTATGGGAGCCCCCTTAAATATATTTTATTCTTTTTTTAGTATTTGTTGTTATAGCGGCAACAGAAATACATCATCTGTGAAAATTTCAACTGTCTAGCTATCACGGTTCTTGAGATACGAGTACAGCCTGGTGACAAACAGACACACAGACAAACAGTGGAATCTTATTGCCTAACGAAACCCTTAAAAAGCGATTTGATTTGTCGTACGTGACGTACTAATATTCCGTACTCGAATAAAGGATTTGGTACCAAAGTCAATCTCAAATTCTACAACATAAGATTGAGTTTCCTATGACACACAAATGACTCGGCATCTCTAATGACATTGACGACATTACTACCACAAATACATTTACTCAGACGAACTAATTTACTAGACGTTAACTTCGCAAGAGACAGAAATACACAAACAGTTGTCGCGCGAGCAAGACGAAGAATCGTTGCTCTTACAGTTGTTTTATCTCACGACGTACTGTACTATCCGCAAAATTAAGTGGCGAGTCGGGTCATAAATCATTGGAATCATGCTATCCCTTTCGCACCTGCACGGTCTTATGGAGCGGGCCGTGCAACAAACGTGCAGGTAGCGGTAGGCACAAAAAGGAAAGTATCTGACGTTTATTGGCCGACTCGCCACTTCATTCTGCGGATAGTACAGTAGTTGTAACACAATTTTGGCTGTATTTGAATGGCTGTTTGACAGCGTCACGTGGTTTGCTGTGTTTACATTTGTTAAATTTATCTAAACAGAATGAAGTATAGGTGCCTCTCTCCACCAATGTCTGTCATGTTACAATCGGATAGTCGGGAGCCAGTGTATATAATCTTAACACGAGATTTTTGAGCCACTTGCCACTGGGCACCGATTTTTGACATTCGACTCTTCGATTTCAAAACCGAGCGGTAGGAAATATTCGAATGCGAAAATCTTTCACGATTTATTTTCGAATGGTCCCAAATTCCATATTTTAGAGATTTTCAATCGAAACTGAGGGATTGACTAAATAGTATTGTTAAGTTGGAACTTGTTTCATTATATTTAGAAAGTCGATGTTTTACCGGTTTTTTTTATTCTTATTTTAATTGCGCATAAATGTGTGAAGCTAACAAAAGATGAAATCATAACAAGCAATTTAATATTTCAGTGCGAATAAGTTTTTTTGCGCTTATTTTACAAATCCTCGACTGGTTATAAATGTAGGAAAAATTCAACGTTTTCTCGTCTGTGGATGTCTATGGCATTGTGCTAGGTTTGTTTATGCTTCGTGTACTTCCCAGCATACATACCCAACAGGTTTGAAAGATGTCAAATGATACTTTCTATTGATAGAATTCAAAATGAATGCCACGGACCACTCGTGTTCATATTTTCTATCGCTCGCAAGTCAAAAATACCATTTCATTGTTTTTTGTCACTTTGGAGTGAAACTTTCGAGCGCTCGAAAGTCAAAAATCGGCCCCCTGTTCGTGTTTTGGCCGTTTAATGCAAATCAACCTTAGCCAGTTATTACTCGTGTATCCAGTAAGGGTCTCGCCAAACCAGTCGACGCGGAGTCGGCTTTTGCCGAGTGTTTTACACCACACTATTCGCATTTAGCCGATCGGCCGTCTCCGCGGTTGGACACCTGCGTTCAGCAGTCTCACCCTCCTTGCGGCCGTCGAGACGCCCGATCGCCTGCAATTTGCTATCGCAACAGTTGTAAAGTGACGGTCGGCCCTCCCGTGCTCCGTACTGCCGTCGAGACGTCAGACAGCACGCGTACAGCCGTTGAGTCGGATGAACAGATGTAGGCAACAGCGGGTGATCGGCAATCGTAAATCTCATTTTTGGAGACTGGTTGTTAGTAACAACGTGAGTTGGGAATCGGACAGACGCCGTTAGATTATTTTCCTTCATACAATTAAATACAATACAATACAAATATAAATTAAATACAAACGCATCAATAGCTACTTCGGCCGTCATCGGCTCTGTTCGGCCGTCGTCGCCGGCTATGTTCGGCCGTCGAAGACGCTGAACGGCTTCCGCCAGCTCTGACCGGTTCTTATCGTAGGTACTCGGCCGTCATCGGAACTGTTCAACTCTTGCCGGCACCGAACGGCGGTACTCGGAGATTTATGAATGCGAACGTGTGCGGTAGGCTGCTAACAGCGTCGTACAGATGCGAACAGCTTTACGGCAAAACGCCGTTTTCCCGTCGAAAGACGTCGTTTCGAGTCGGCCGAGCCGATTGACGTCAGCCGTAAGCCATTCGCCGAAACGGCGTCGAAAAGTTTGAGGAGACCCAAATTATTACTTGGCTTTATTGCGAAGAGTGGCAAGTGGCTCATTCCCGTGATTGTGACCGTACCTAAAGTTCGCGTAGTCTAAAAACATAATAATTGTGGAAGTAATTTATTCTTTATTGTACCAAGTCCGAATTCAATTCATACTTATTATTGTGTAAAACTTTGCAGATGTATTTTTATAGACAATCTTAGTAACGTTTCTTGATATGGTTTTAGCCGATCCGAGGACTTAAGCCATTTTGGAAATAATTGCGAAATCTCGTAACCATTAACCAAGCATGTAATTAGAATGAACATAGGTAAGTAAATATTTATTTGCTTCTGTTAAGTTTTCAATAGATTTATATGGAAAAAAATGTAGAGTTCCCTTCCATAAAATAGAACAGCTGCTGCTATGGCAACACGCAAGGTATATAAACTCCCGATTATCCGATCTCTAAGCAGCTAGCACATTTCGTATTTTCTCATTTGTCACTCAGTGCGTCCCTTTCTTTTTGGACCTTTCTCTGTAGATAGAGGGGGATTACCGAACGATAACCATGTCGCGGACGACTTGTGCTGTACCTGCTGCACTCTTCTTGCACGCGGGGCAATTAAACGTTAGAGCATGCAAGCTTATATCACTTGACCACTTGCTGCCTTGTGATTATTTCTCTTTATCGATACATATCACTTATTATAAAAATGAAATTTTATAAAATATTAATATTAATCTAATTTGAAACATAAGTCATGTACCTACATTCTTACCAGGTTTTTTTTTAATACTTATTGCATTCATCTGAGTACAAATGATGGATTCCATGCTTCAGTAATTTTTTTAATGTGGTGCATATGCATTTTGCGTCTTACATTTTTTTTTAACAATCTACAAAGGACAACACTTGACCGATACGATGGATTGCACATCATCATCATCATCATGTCAGCCGAAAGACGTCCACTGCGGGACATAGGCCTCCCCTAAAGGCTCTCCACTCAGATGAGTCTTGTGTTTTTCGCATCCACCGCGTCCCCGCGATCTTCACAAGGTCGTCACTCCATCTTGTTGGAGGATGGACGGATTGCACGCCTCAACTCTATCATTGTTGCCCCGCGTGAAATTACAGCCCCGTATGCCAGAATAGTTTGCGGTAGGTATAGTCCGTTGTCACCCTGCAGGCGGGTTGGTTACCACAAAACTCTAAAAGATGCTCTGAATGCCCTAACCCTTTCACTCATCATCAGAGGTTGAACAATTTGGCGTCATTATTCACAATAATGTGGACATGAATCCAAATAATTAAATTAAATTCTCAATACTGACAAGATGTACTTTAGGTATAACCTATAAAATGTGGTAACATACGCGTTACGCTAAATATAGGTACCAAGCTACAGTACCTACAAGAACTATTGGCAGATAATAATTCAATCTTGACACATTGAACAACTATAAAGTTTCTTGTTATTGATAATATTGACTGTAGTAAAACATCAACAACAAAAATAAATTTAACATTGTTTTACTGCTGTATCGACATTATTAATATTCAGAAACTTTAAAGTTAGTTGTGCATTGAGTCAGGATTGACTTCTTATCGCCTAGTAAGGTCGGTCACTATAACATCATACTTAGGGAAAGCGAATAACCGATTATAACCGGTTTTAACCGGTTATTTTCATACAAAAACTGTTAATAACCGGCTAAATTGCATTCCATAGTCATACTTGAACTGCTGCAATAATCTGCAAGCGACGAGGTACCACAGCGTGAAGCTACTTAGAGCTATAATTCTGACTGTACTATAGTTGAACTCTTGACATTTCAGCCGTAAAAAAGTGTCGATTAATCCCAACCCTATTTGCCGCTGTCAGAAGAGGGCCATCATGTATTTCGGCGGCATGTTGTGCCTGTTGTTACTGAGTGCCATGTTCAGCTGCGGATACTTCGCTACGCAATCGATATGCTGGGAGGACGAAATGGACGCCTTGGAGTCTGCTATACCCTGTGCTTCGGAGTATCGGTGAAACGGTAAGCTGCGCTTAGAAATGCGCCGATCTTGAGAGTTAGGGTCTCCCCAGACCTATCGACGCCGATTCGGCTTGAGCCGGTAAGAAAAGGTTTTATGTCCATGCAATAAGAGCGAAAACGTCGTCGTTCCGTTAGCAACGCCGAGCCAAGCCGAGCCGAGCGGAGCGACGCGACGTCGTTTTCGCTAATATTGCATAAACATAAACCTTTTTCTTACACGCTCAAGCCGATTCGGCGTCGATAGGTCTGGGGAGACCTTTAAGTACGGTAGGGATGATTCGCGGCAAAATGCAAGGATGTGTTTTCGTTGGTAGGTAATTAACGTACTTAGTAAATGAAAAAACTAAAAAGTCAAGTATAAGTTTAAGTATAGGTAGATAATAATTTTTGATACAAGTATCGACACGTCGGGGGACCGCTAAGTAGCTGCGGTATAGTTTATATATTATTTCAACTTAGCGGTCCCCCCGGTTTTTTTACTGACTGTTTTGAGCCAAGGGTGTTCTAAATTTTAAATTTAATTTTGAATTTCACGCTTTTTGAATTTCTCTAAATTAACAATACTAGGTACAGATAGCAACGTCTCTCTAAAGTCATGAATAATGTTTACTTTTTTTATTCATCGAATAAACTGGAAGGACTTTGTCGGTATACATAAATAGATTATTTAAGAGCTACGGTGCCACAGACAGACACATACACTTACACGTCAAACTTATAACACCCCTCTGCGTCCCCTTTGCGTCCTTTTGTGCCGGGGGTTAAAAACCGGACTTTTTGGTTGCGCCATATAATTATAAAATTTAAAAACAGGTTATAAAATTTGGGGCGGATAAAGATGGACGCTAATCTTAGTCCGTCACATATTTAAAAAGACAAGACAAGCTCAGAGGCCCTACTACGTTACCCCTAAGTTACGTTAGTTCTATCCCCTTCTCTCGACCTAGTCTCAAATGACGAGGGACAGTAGGGATCGACTTACTTCGATTTTCAAAGTAGTCAGGGTATTAGTATTTGTTTGTGACAAAATACTCGTAGCTGTCAATGGCACAAATATCACTTTTTTATATTATGACGGACTTAGGTTAGTGTCCATCTTAATCCGTCCGAAATTAAATATACTGTTTTTATTTTTTATAGTTATAAGACACAACCAACAATCTGATATCTTTTCGTTTATTTTAGACGCTTATTACCTACCAACGAAAAAATATCCAAGCATTTTGGCGCAAATCATCTCTACCGAATTCTCAGGAACGATACTTCTTTTGTTAGGAGAATTTCGATAATGACCGAGAATCATCGACAACGGTACATCACTAGTCGAGGTGCGAGTGTTCCTCCGTGTTTTTTTTAAAACGATTTCTGTCTGCGGGTTTTATCGCTGTCCCTTCGTTCCTCGAGGTTCAAGGATTTTTATTAAAATCCGTTTTGCGGCTTAGGTGAAGAAACGTAATAAACAAATAGTGGATGAAGGCAAACAAATGAATAGAGCGAATTTGTTACACCGATTTATTTACTATGTAACGTTGCACATTCATGTTGTTATTAAATTATAATTATGTATATAATCTCAATGTTTATTACAAAATAACCCCAATACAAGCACAGAAGGCGCTTTTCCAAACAAAACGTTTAGATCGAATTTGCTTATTCTATGGTTTTCGTAATCACGGCAAATCGGCCAGTACAAAAGTCACACTCAAAGCTCAGTTTAATTGCGCTTGCTTTTCGTGATACATTGCGTGACTGCGATAGCTCCAGGTTCAAAATTGTTAAAACGACCCGTCAATGGTTTGCTACAATCATACGGGCTATATAATGTTAATACAACGGAGCCATCAGCGACGTTAGCTGGGTTATGCAGCCGCACACTTCTCCTGAATTATTACCAGAGAGCGGAATTCTAATATCCAAAATTGAAATATCACAGAGATAGAACTTTTTGTTTAATCGATAAAATAGTTATCGATATTGTGCAATCCTTAATGTCTTTGTTATTTTACTTTTTGGTTTTTTGTTCAAAATTTCAATGTCGTTTTTAATTTGCATTTAATAATTGTTTTCAATAATACTTAATTAAACATATTGTTAAAATTGGTAAATTATTTTGCATATAGCAGGTACGAGTACCATTCTATCTCATGAAAGGTGTCGTACCTACTACGAGAATTACTTGTCGATAGTCGATAAAATATGTTCTGAGGGGTTATTACGATATAACTAAGCAGTTCAGTTTGCGCTGAGAGAAAAGGACAGTGCTATATAACTGCTATAGCTCGGTCCTTTACACTAGCCTGTCCTAAAATAACATTTTATACTTTGCTATAAAAAATCCGCTCCTTTATTCATCTGTAATAAGCAGAGTTTTTCAGGCGGGAATAACCCCGCAAGTCGATTTACTTTTTACTATCAGCTAAACTTTTCCATGGCAAACCACGCATCAGCCGTGCACGTTACTTACGACTTGAGATGTAATACCTGGTGCGTGGCAATATAATAATTCCACAGACGCTACGAAGTTTGTTAGTGCCACAGAGCTGCCTTAAAACAGATCTTGGGACATCTTGTATTTGGATCTTTTTTGATACAGTCAAAGGCATTAGTGCCTAATATAGTAAATACAAACCTAATTATCAAGGCGTAGGGGCGTATATATATTTTTGACACTTTGGGAACGTATATATATTTCTGTAACTAGGCGTTTTCCAAAAATACTCCTAGTTAAGGACTAAAATGACAATAATAACTTTTCCATTACGTTACGACAGTTAAATATACTGCTATAAGACAAATAGTGGCTAAGCTAAAAACTTCTGTAGCAAATGCAACCATTTTACTAACGGATTGAAACTTGTCCGGTTTTTTAATGTGGGATACTGCCTATGGGCGTGGTGGCGTAATGGAAATTTTCCGTTGTTAATTTTAATCCTTAACGACGTGTACTTTTGAAAGACGCCCCTGTTCCTACACCTTTAAGGTTCAAACTGACAAAAAGGATATGTTTTGTTGTACCTGTATTATTTTCGAATTATTTAATTGTTAATGGTTATTGTAAGTATTTTAGATATACGTTTCATGTTTCTTAAGAGATTTATTTGTGTTTATAAATTAAATTGTAATTGTTAAAAAAACCGCTGTGTGTGCTTTTGTTTACTCCTCCCGTTTTTCCTTTTATTGCATAGGGAATTTTAGGAGAGATCCAATATGCACTGTGACGTCATGTATCAGATCGACCATTTAAACTTCATTTTAAGCCTTGCAAGAGGTTCCAAAGCCATTACTACAAACTCAAAAGAATATTTAAAAAACCAGTAGGAACTTATTTTCTATTTTAAGTTATTTGCATACACCGGATTGACGAGGGCAAAAATGTACCAGTGCTAGTGATTCATTAAATATCGACTAAGTTTATCGACATCGATAAAAAGCAATTTTTAACCATAATTATAATATAAGTAATGACCAAGTTTTAATACCTTTTAATTATCCGTAAAACTTTTTTATTTATGGCTATCGCAACTATAAAAAAACCGGTATCTGACATTGACTCTGAATTCGGAGTAAATTTTGACAACCATTGAAATTACATTGAGTAACAAATTCACTCCGTACAACAATATTCTTTAACATTCCGACGAATTGAGAACGTTGTTGTTTTTTAAATCGGTTAAAAATTGCTCGAATGAAAACAGATCCTTTATCTTCATGGAAAGCTGATCATTCAGGTATAGAAGATAAAGGTACGGCTTGCTTTTGCAAGAAATGTATTATCCATATGTCACAAAAAAAGTCATCGATAAACTAAGTCGATATTTAAGGAATCACTAGCACTGGTACATTTTTGCCCCCGTCAATCCGGTGTATGGTTATTTGGTATAAACACTTCCGCATGTATCTCATGAACCAATGAATTCTAGTTAGTCATGATCAGGGCCCGTAATTTTCATGCCGATGACATCAATTTGACGTCACGCTCCATATAGGGTGATCCCAAATAGTTTTATTGTAAATTATTAATCATTAGTCGTCAATCATTTTAATTATGTACAAATGACTTCAAAATTATTATATTTACACGTTGAATAAATAATACCTACTTGATACGTGAAACGTAAACAAAACTATTTGATCTGTTGTTAAACATACATTATATTAAATGGTGCAAACATGTGCCACTGAGAAATAAAAAGACTGATTTCCTAATTATATTAGTTGTTAAAATCAGAAAAAATGTGTCCATCAATGATACATTTTCTTTTTAGCAAAAAAGTTGGAATAATTAACCAAATGTGTGACAAAACAAACAAAAGGATTTTTATGAATATTGCATTACGTATGAACGCGAAGATAACTTAGATTTTCTTTGCATGGGAATTAATGCAAGAAGGGTGGCGTGCTTTACGTTAGAGAGGAATTCTGTTTTCTACATAATTATTGTAATGCGTTGTTACCAATACCATTTAATAAAATGTATGTATAAAAACAAATCAAATAGTTTTATTTACGTTTCACGTATCAAGTAGGTATTATTTATTCCACGTGTAAATAGAGTACTTTTGAAGTCATTTGTACATGATTAAAATGATTGACGACTAATGATTAATAATTTACAATAAAACTATTTGGGATCACCGTATATGGAGCGTGACGTCAAATTGATGTCATCGGCATGAAAATTACGGGCTCTGGGGACCGATTTTTGACTTTCGAGCGCTCGATTTCAAAAGCGAGCGGAGAAAATATTCAAATGCGAAAAATTTTCACGATTTATTTTCGAATGGTCCCTACATACATACATACATAAACTCACGCCTTCATTCCCAAAGTGGGGTAGGCAGAGCTAAAGAATTACCAACAACTTTTAAAACTTGTTGATAATTCTATAACCACATTTTGCACAATAAGGCTAAGATGTTTACCATATGGTCCCTAATTCCATATATTTGAGATTCTCACTCGAAACTGAGGGATTGACTAAATAGTATTATTAAGTTGGAACTTGTTTCATTATACGCAGAAAATCGATGTTTTACCGGTTTATTTTATTCATATTTTAAATACGAATAAATGTGTGAAGCTAACAAAAGATGAAACCATAACAAGCAATTTAATATTTCAGTGCCAATAAGATTTTTTTACGCTTATTTTTCAAATTCTTGACTTGTTATAAATGTAGGAAAAATGAAACGGTTTCTCGTCTGTGGATGTCTATGGCATTGTGCTAGGTTTGTTTATGCTTCGTGTATATATACCAACAGATTTGAAAGATGTCAAATGATACTTTCTATTGATAGAATTCAAAACGAATGCCACGGACCACTCGTGTTCATATTTTCTATCGCTCGCAAGTCAAAAATACCATTTCATTGTGTTTTGTCACTTTCGAGTGAAACTTTCGAGCGCTCGAAAGTCAAAAATCGGCCCCCTGGTCATGATAGTTTTCCTTCTCACGCAACTCTAGCCAACATGACACTTTTCGTGTTCAATATTTTCGAAACGGTCTCTCAAATGTAAAAATTGATAGTAGCGCTGTAACCCTGATCCACCTCACTCACCACAGAAGTGTGCCACAGTGACGTTGTGATTCAAGAAGTGGTATTTCTATGGTTCGTATTGTTTTTTAAAAGTGCTCTCTATTGCGTATATAATCGAAAGAACCATGAAAAAAAAATCCCGTACCTACACCCTACTTGTGAGTGGGGGCGTGTGGTGCGGAGGCGGCTCGTCGTGCGTGGAAACTCGTAGTTTTCAAACAAACATTCGGCTATTTTAAGCGTAAACGCTGGTCACGGTGCACATAAAAGAAGTAAGCAAGTTCTAGGCTGGAATTACCACGTCAGAGAGCATCATCAGCAGGCTCGGCTACATTACAACTACTGGTTGTCAAGTGGTAAACCCGTATCGGGCAAATTATACGATAATATGATAAGTACTCGAAGACTGATTAAGAGTAAGTTGAAGTGGTGTCAAAATAACGAAGAGAGCATTCAATTAGAAATTCTTGCAATGAATAGATCGCGTAAAAATTTTGGTAAGTTTTGGAAGGCAACAAAGAATCTAAATTATAAATCAAGTGTACCTGTTAGTGTAGAGAATAATTCAAATTCAAAAGAGATTGCTGAGCTATTTTCACACCACTTCCAAGTCAAGCCGTTAGTTGTGCGTAACCCATGCAACCCCGAAACCATATCTGGGAACTTAGTAAAATGTCACGCGGTCGGGTTTACTGCAAATGATATTAGGGAGTGTGTTGGACGGATGACACGTGGTAAATCTCCAGGCTGGGACTCTTTGAGCATTGAACATGTACTGTATGCGGAAATGATGTTTACGGAGTCCTAGCGGAATTGTACAATTCATGTTTAAGCCACGGTTATCTGCCTAACAACCTTATGAAGACAGTGGTGATTCCAGTACCAAAAAACAAAACGGGTGACCTTTCCAGTAGGTATCAAGAACTATCGCCCAATTTCTCTTGGTACTGTATTGGGAATTTTTTTGGAAAGGATAATTCACCCGTCGCTCAAGCAGAACATCGAGTTGAATGATGCACAGTTTGGTTTTCGAACTGGTCTCTCAACAGATTCAGCTATATACAGCCTTAAATCAACCGTTGACTACTACGTGAATAGGGAAACCTCGGTTTATGCGTGCTTCCTAGACCTCAGTGGGGCTTTTGACCTGGTAAACTATAGTTTACTATGGAATAAACTCGCTGAATCTAATGTGCCAACAAGTACCGTGAATCTGTTGAGATATTGGTACGAGAACCAAACCAACTCAGTGAGATGGGGCGACTCCTTCTCTAGTGACTACAGACTAGAGTGTGGAGTTCGTCAAGGTGGGTTAACATCGCCTGACCTTTTCAGCGTCTACATAAACGACCTGATCGCGGAGCTTAGGAGCACCAAAGTAGGTTGTCATATCGGCACCACGTGCCTGAATAACTTTAGTTATGCAGATGATATGGTGCTTCTCAGTCCCTCAGTCAAAGGTCTTAGAACGCTTCTGAATATTTGTGAGCGATATGCTTCGGATCACGGTCTGAACTATAACGTTAAAAAGACACAGTACATGGTATTCAGGTCGCGGAGGGGTCCGGATAATGTTCTTCCTTGTTTTCTTGGACGGAGTCTCGGTGGAGAGGGTTGGATAGTTCAGGTATCTGGGACATGTTGTGACGGAGAACCTCAGAGATGACCTCGATATAGAACGGGAGAGGCGGGCTACGGCGGTTAGAAGCAACATGCTCGCGCGCAGGTTTGCGCGGTGTAGTGACTCAGTAAAGTTGACACTGTTCAGAGCATTCTGTCAATGTTTCTACACATGCCAGCTCTGGGTCAACTGCACCAGACGCGCGTTGAGCTCCATCTGAGTTCAATACAACAGCGCGATGGGCACAAATTTCCCCACCCACTAACAAAAAAAACAGCAAAACTAAGGCATTAAGTTCGCCATTTGTACTTACTTTTTGTATTGTGCAATAAAGTTTAAAGAAATAACAGATATGAAACATGTCCCAGTTTATAGATCTTGGCAACATGATGTAATTTTACCACGGTAACGATCGCCGTATTTATGGGGTTTTCTTAAGAAATCATAATCGTATCGTATGGAATTTGTTCAAAAATGATTACATTCTTGCCTCGCTTGGCTCCTAAAAGGTTTTTTTTTTTTCATTTAAAAAATCCCATCCATTTTGGTACTAAAATAGGTATTTTGTATTTTTTGGGTCTGAACAAATATAAATGAAATAGCTAAACTGAAGTGGCAGTGGGCGGGGCACATCGCTCGCAGGACTGATGACCGATGGGGTCAGGAGGTTCTTGAATGGCGTCCGCGGACCGGGAGACGAGCTGTAGGTAGGCCTCCAACAAGATGGAGTGACGACCTTGTGAAGATCGCGGGAACGCGGTGGATGCGAAAAGTACAAGACCGGTCTGAGTGGAGAGCCTTGATGGAGGCCTATGTCAAGCAGTGGACGTTTTTCTGCTGACATGATGATGATGAAATAGAAATGCATCCCGTGGCTGTTGGAGGGTGGGGACGGGGTCCATACAAATTTTCCCATCATCCTTTGATCCTCATATCTCTAATAGTTTGGGAGGAGTATGCGGACAAACGAAACTCCGAGCCAGGGAAAATG
Source organism: Acleris emargana (assembly GCA_927399475.2). Classification (NCBI taxonomy): domain Eukaryota; kingdom Metazoa; phylum Arthropoda; class Insecta; order Lepidoptera; family Tortricidae; genus Acleris; species Acleris emargana. Next base: position 7,855,106 of record OV656835.1, on the reverse strand, counting down.
CAGCTTCGCTCCAATAAATTTATTGTGATTCTGTAAGGATTGTGTTCAGTAAATCTACTCTAGAAACAATTAATGGTCATGTAGGAAGTGTGTTGATAATTTAGCGTGTGGTTGCCGGGTTAGGATAGTGCCACTCCATTTCTTCCTGTGGATGTCGTAAGAGGCGACTAATGGAATATAGGCTTTTAGTAAGTACTGTTAGGCGATGGGCTTGCAACCTGTCACTAATATGCTGGTAAACATCGTAGCTTATTTGTGCAAATTGTGGTTACTGAATTACCAAAAACTTTTTAAAATTGTAATTCTGTAGGTCTGCCTAGCCCACTGTAGCAATAGTCGAATGCTTAAAATACTCGGAAAGAATAAATGTTTTCTATTGCGATGGTTTGTTTACATTGTTTGAATGGGGAGCATCTATTATGTATGATTGTGATTTTGAAAACAGACCACAGATAATAAAAAAACGTCGTTCCAAATTCCTTATAACGGGTTGGCTTAAAGTAATGAGAATTACAAAAACTGTTTTTATTATTATTTTTTCACTTGTTAGGGTTATATAGCTTTTTTCTCAAACATGCTATGTAATGTCGGCGTTATGTTAGTTATTTTAGGCTTCAAAGTGCCACGTTCCTGACGGAACAACTCGAGAGAACTGGTAAAGGAATTTCATACAAAATTGAAGGCCTAGGCCGGGAAGTAATTTTTTTTTAATTTTAATATGGCCATGACAGCTGGTTTTATGAACAGGCTGAATAGCTGAAAATCGTTTTTTTTTGTATCTGTGTGGTTCGGACCAAAAATATCCGCGTTAATGCCTATTACACAAATGTTTTTTGAGTGATGTTTTTTTTTTATTTCATTGCATATGTTTGAGAGAAGCACTATACATTACCTCGCCGTGAAAAGGGGTTGCCAGCCTCGTAACTATCCGACCTCGCTTCGCTCGGCCGTCTATATGAACTCGGCCTGCAACCACCTACTTCCCGGCGTCTGTAGTAATGTAGGTACCTACTTTTATTACATAAAAACGAACTAAAACCAATATGATAATCAATCATTCCTATACAGCAAAAAGTCCCGGATCTTAAATTTTTCGTAGCTTTCTTCTTACCGTTTTCATCATACGTTGGACAACATCTATTTTTACATTTTTTAGTTAATTAGTTGTTTTTGTACCTTGCGCTTCAACTGAGTCTGTAATTTTGCTTCCCGCCCATCACTGTAAACTAGTCTACTGAGAATTACCAAATAATCCTCTATTGGACGAGCTATAGGGACGTTCGGATGGTTTGAATCCTTCGGTACGAAGTGAACGTCACGCTCTTTTAGTAATTCTGGCTGCTCCCTGCATAGTGATACTTTCTCCGCGACTTCCTGCACTTCTTTGGAATATCTTCAAGCTGTTTGTTGGAATATTTGGGTATTTTTTGACACTTTAACTGTTCAACATTGTATTTCTCTAAAATATTCCTTATTCGCCCACGAAAAACATCATATTTTACAGCTAACTTATCTGGGACTGACCCACTTTGTTTTGTACAAACGTTGCCACCTACTTGCTGTCTCGATCATTAAGAATGGGAGGTCTTCCCGTTTTTGGTGAATCTTTAGTCCTAATACCAAGTTCCCACCGCTGGATCAAACATTAAATTGTAGAAGGAGGTACATTTTCAAATTTGTGATGAGAGACCACTTCAGATTTTTCACGCCGTCCAAGTAGGCGATAGACACGTTCACGTCATAACTTCCTCGCGGACATTTTTTATTAAACCAGTTAATCTTTTTTTGCCTTATTAACAAAATTTACATATTTTGTATTAATTATATCTGTCAAAATCCTTTTTGTATTTTTTTATTGCCTGCTATTGGTAATTGAATACATTCTCATTACTTTAAGCCAACCCGTTAAAAAGCTTTTTCTTAAGAGACAATGACGTGAACATTTTAAAAATAGAATGTGGTTCAAAAAAGTGACGTTTGATTAAAATACGAACGAAGGGTACCCTTACGTTAAAGTTCTATAGTAAATTAGTTTCATTTTCAACCGTAGCATATTTTTTATTAGATAAACCTTGTTGTATGTTGTTTTGACAGTCCGAAGGCGGGTTTGCATACAAAATGCAAGCAATTGTTCCACTTTGAAGTCGATTGCGATTGCGTTAGGTAGGTAATAGACCAGCTGACCCTTTACTCTACTTTATTTAGCCCATCTCGTTCCTATATCATTATAATACACTGCTCACATTATAAAAGTTCTTACTGTCAATTGAATAAGTATTATTAGAACGTCAGTCAAGTTCTAATCCATTGTGGAAGAAACCTGAACTACGATATATCTGGGTCACGCCGACGAAGCTAGAGGGAGCTACCGTCATCCGATCAATACTGCTTGCGTACATCTGTATAACTACTAAAGTGGCCCTTGGTAACCAACTTGTCGGCGGATACTACTGAAAAGTTTCAGTTTAATAAGGTAGATGGCGTTTGAAACAATTTTTCAGCAAAGGGTCTGTCCTGCTTCGGTAACACTACTGACGTTTCAGTTCGGGTTAGTTCCTTTAATACTTGATAGATGTCTCTAGCAGAGCTTAAATTATAGGTAAAAAGCTTAAGTAAAAATCCTCTTGCATGTAGTTGTAATACATCTGTATAGACCATTCGACATTCTACACCGTGTTTCGGTATAATTTCGGCATATAACTAGGTACATCCATACAAACTAAGTGGAACGTTAGATTTTTAAATATTGCAAAAAAAAATGTTCTCTTTAGAACAAAGTATTTAAATGTTGTATCTTTGGTCATTCTAAAAGGGCATTTAGAGTAAACTCATAGTCAGTGTCAAATTTTTCAATTTTGGCGTGACCCGCGTGACATACCTACACAGACAGTTAAGAGCCTTTTAAACCAGTTCAACGTGATTAACTGATTAAATTCATAAAATTCAATATCTTTAAAACGGTTACAGTTATCGTTTGTCTGTCTCCGGGAAATGAACTTTATTTGACCTAAAGAACGTTCCCTTAAAGTTATCGTAAATAAAAAAAAACACGGTGTATATTTGAGATTTGTCGTAAATTCCGTACTAGTTTTGTACACAACTACGTGTAAGAGGACCTTAACTTAACTTTTTACGTATATATTTTTTAAATTATATTGGATACTAGTGAACTTCGAGTAAGTTTTTTAATGAGGTTCATAAAAATCAGGCAATTAACAGAATTTTTTAGGTGCATGTGTTTTGAGCTTGGCACGGGTGAAAATAGAGAAAACGTATTTTCCTAGAAATTAAACTTATGTAGATAGATTTTTCGCCTTCAAAAACCCCAATATTGGAAATTAAATTGAAATCCTAAGAGCCGTTTTCGAGAAGGAATGCGTTTACAAGCATATACTTATTTCTTTTTTGTAGTTGCCGGGTTAGAATAGTGCCACTCCATGTCTTCCCGTGGATGTCGTAAGAGGCGACTAAGGGAATAAAGGCTTATAGTACTGTTAGGCGATGGGCTTGCCACCTGTCACTAATACACTGGGAAACATCTTAGCCTACTTGTGCAAAATGTGGTTACAGAATTATCAAGAAGTTTTAAGACTTATTGGTAATTCTTTAGCATTGCCTACCCCACTCTGGGAATGAAGGCGTGAGTTCATGTATGTGTGTATCATCACTACATAGTATAAAACAAAGTCGCTTGCGCTGTCTGTCCCTATGTATGCTTAAATCTTTAAAACTACGCAACGGATTTTGATGCGGTTTTTTTTAATAGATAGAGTGATTCTTAAGGAAGGTTTATATGTATAATACATTCCACGCGGGCGAAGCCGCGGGCGGGTCGCTAGTGTATAATATTTTTAAAATTTTTGGTAATTCTTTAGCTCTGCCTACCCCACTTTGGGAATGAAGGCGTGAGTTTATGTATATACAGGGTGTCCCGTAAGTACCACGTCAAACTTAAGGGGGAGGTAGGTGAGCAAGCCACCTACCTAACATGGAAAAATCGCCTTAGTAAAAGTCGCACCGTTTTCGAGATATTTGAATTTTTATGATTTTTAGAAAAATGTACACCCGCACTGAGTTTTTTAACTGTGGTATTCGGAATTTATTATTTTTTAATTTTTATTTTATTGAAAAACAATCTTGAATAGTTGTGTTATCAAATGGTAAAAACCATTGAAAAGTAACTATTGTAGTTTTTTTTATTTTTTAAATCAAATTTAAAATTTGCCTCTTCCGTTTTATTTTGGTAAAACTTTAGCCCCTCCTGGTGAAAAAAAAATACATGACCACTGGTTAGCCAATTAGATTAAAAACATGCTCGTTTAATGGGCATTTAAAAATGATAAATACTTTATCATCAAAACACTAATAAATATTTTTTTTAAAGAAAAGCGTAAAATACACCGCAATTCACGTTAAGCCAGTACTGCCACCCAAGCTTACTTGCCACGCGAGCTGTATCAGAATTCCATTCTAGTTTCATTCAGCAGCAATGCAAAACTAATCGAACAAATTAAAATCTTTAAATTTCGCTTAATTTATAAAAAAAAAGTTATAAAAAAAGTTATAAAACTTTTAATCTGCGACATTCCAAGTAGATAATAAAAAAATTAAGTAGGTAATAAAGTAGGTAATTCGATTTGGGCTTACAACCTGCATAATGCCAAACTCTTTATTTAAAAAAAAACTGTCCTAAAACTCTTCGATCGAACTTAGTTCGAAATTTAAAAGTAATTTTGTTCCTCATTTATTTGTTTATTGTCACATTTGAACCCAAACTTACTGTTTATTCGGTGTGTGGTTAAATCTAATTACTTACTTTTGTGATTTGTCGTTTATGTTTGATGTTTTTCGGACTAACTGTTTTTGCTTGTATTTCGGACTCTGATTTGCTTAACGATTTGGCCTTTGTGACAATTGTGACTGTGGATTAAATCACAAAAGTAAGTAATTAAAATTAACCACACACCAAATAAACAGTAAGATTGGGTTCAAAAAAATATTTTTAAATTTCGAACGAAGTTTAGTTTTGCATTGCTGCTGAATTAAACTAGAATGGAATTCTGATACAGCTCGCGTCGCAAGTACGCTTGGGTGCAGTACTGGCTTAACGTGAATTGCGGTGTATTTTACGCTTTTCTTTAAAAAAAATATTTATTAGTGTTTTGATGATAAAATATTTATTATTTTTAAATGCCCATTAAACGAGCATGTTTTTAATCTAATTGGCTAACCAGTGGTCATGTATTTTTTTTTCACCAGGAGGGGCTAATGTTTTACCAAAATAAAACGGAAGAGGCTAATTTTAAATTTAATTTAAAAAATAAAAAAAACTACAGTAGTTACTTTTCAATGGTTTTTACTATTTGATAACACAACTATTCAAGATTGTTTTTCAATAAAATAAAAATTAAAAAATAATAAATTCCGAATACCACAGATCAAAAACTCAGTGCGGGTGTACATTTTTCTAAAAATCAGAAAAATTCAAATATCTCGAAAACGGTGCGACTTTTACAAAGGCAATTTTTCCATGTTAGGTAGGTGGCTTGCTCACCTATCTCCCCCTTAAGTTTGACGTGGTACTTACGGGACACCCTGTATGTATATGTATATGTTTTAGGTATCTTGAGGTTTTGGAGCCGATGTTGGGGAATATTCTCCCATTCTTCTATTAGGGCCTGTTTTAGAGCCCTGAGGGTGGTAGGTGGTGGTCGGCGGCTTCTGACTAGCCTCCCTAGCTCATCCCAGGCGTGCTCAATTGGGTTGAGATCAGGACTTCTTGATGGCCAAGCTATCACGCTGATACCAACTTCCTGAATATACGTTTGCACGACTCGAGCCGTGTGTGGTCGGGCATTATCATGCATCAGCATCGATCCATCACCCATATTTGCTAAATACGGCCCTGCATACTCATTGAGAATCTCTTGGGCATATCTTACCCCAGTCAGAGTGCCATTTTCTATGGCCACTAACTCTGTGCGACCTTCTGAACATATGCCAGCTCATACATGTACACTGCCTCCACCGTACTGGACTCTTTCTGAAGACAGGCTTGAAGGTATCGCTCACCAGATCGCCTGTAGACACTTCGCCTTCCATCAGAAGTGTAAAGTGAGAATCGAGACTCATCTGTGAACAAAACTCTTGACCATTCTTCTTCATCCCATTGTCTGTGTTCACGGGCGTATCGCAGTCTCGCTACTCGATGCTCTCTCTCGAGTCTGGGGCCGCTCGCTGGTCTTCGGGGTTTCAGATTTCCTTCAGCAAGTCTTCTTCTCACTATATCGGCACTAATGTAGTCCCTTCGGGTCTGAAGAAGCTGTTGCTGAACTTCAACTGCATTTAGGTGGCGATTTCTCAACACAGTGGTAACAATATAATGGTCTTCTCGGGCACTAGTACATCTGGGTCGGCCATTACAAGGTCTCCTCAGATGGTTTCCAGTCTCTTCGTACCTTCGCTTCACCTTCTGGACCGTTCGTAACGTCACACCCACCATTCTTGCAGTACGACGCATACCACAGATCACAGAAACAAGGGAGATATGTCATGAACGCCAATTCGTACAAAACCCGGTGTCGCCACTTTTAAACATGTGTGCGTCTTACGCTTACGCTCTATTAACTACTACAAAAACAACCTCCTCATAATTGGTTACAGCTTACGAACTAAAAACGCCGTAACATAGTTTTGATAGTAGCAGAAAATTAAGCTTTATACTAAGTTCTCAAGGTTGAAAAATGCTGAAAGATCGTTTTTTTTCCATCGTAGTTCAGTCACTGAACGTAAGGTAGCGCTTACTCGTCACTTAGCTGCCATCTATGCGACGAGTAATTAATTAGTTCCTCAGAGCTAGATGGCGCCAAGATAGTAGTCCCTATGTTCAGCAGGTTAAGGACTACCCACACACAGCGACATCTAGTTATACTTTTTTCAAGAGGTGTGCGTTTCTCTCCTGTCGTCCACTTAGGGATGCCACAAGGAATGTTTCAAAATATATCGATAAACAATTCAAACTTGTTTACAACGTTAATATAGGTACTATTCAATTTACAGGCAATAAGTACTATTTTTATTATTTTACTACTAGGTTAATACAATTACATCATTTAAACTTAATATATTATTGTTAGAATAGAATAATATTTTATTAGCAAGAATACGGTTTGCGTAAAATTGATACATAAGATTTTAAATTTGGAACGATACCTATATTAGAACGTAACAAAAAAATGGCCGAATTTCTTTGGTTAAATTTTCTGGAGCTGTTAAAGATTTTCGTTTTGATTAGTACATAAAAGTCTAAATTGTAAACTTGGACTTTATGATGTTAATACAAATATACTAATAAAATGGGTTCGGTTGAGTGTCACGTCACAAGATCTCAGTTTGGGACAAACCAGTAGTTTACCGACTTGATTATGTAAACTTTATTTCATAAATGGTACAAATTACTTAAAACAGAAAGATAGACTTAATACTTGGGGCAATCTCTACCATCCAACCTTTAGGCTTGAATCCTTTTAAGAGTGAGTCGGCGTGAGCTGTCAATCAGCGCTGTGTGCAAGCACAGCTCAATACTGAGCCAGAGCCCTTTGCCTTTGTGGTTGGTTAATTTATTTTTATCTTAATTGTATGATTCGCCTACTTATATTTGAATTGCTAGAGTCCTTCGTCGTTCGTTAATATTGTAAAGAAAATTAAATTTTGTATAACGTGAAAATTTGTTAAAATTATTTTTCTTCTGTTTTAAGTGTGTCGTGGTAGTGATAAATAACTAGAACTATTAACACATTGAATTCTATTGATAGCTGTAGAATAAGCCATTTATCGATAGTCGATAGAAATCACGTCAACACAACTTTCACAACCTTACGCTCTGAAATCCATTCAAATATAAAATATTCATTTAAAAATATAAATAATGCTTAAAAACAAAATTTACCGGTGGTAAGTTATGCCCTTTGATTTTATATTAACGTTTGTATTTCGATTTTTGCACACTTTCACGCTACATACAGTCATTTTATCATTTAAACGGAGCTTCTATACTGACAGCGTTCAGTGAGTGACTGTGTCAACGCTTGACACGCCTCGTGCCGATATGGTCAATTTGACCATATCGAGGCGACACGAACCACGCCCCCATAACATATCTCCCTTGTTTCTGTGATCTGTGACGCATACTGATACCTAGTTCCAGATAAGTCATGATTCTAGCACATCCTTCAGTTGAAAGAGGCATGATAAATAAAGTTTATGGGCTGTTGTCTAACTTAGCTTTTGTAACAAGAGTCATCGATCAAGAAAAAATTGAAATCAAAAACAGAAACAAAAAAATGAATGGTAAAATTGTAATGCGAAAAAGAGTATTTTTATTTTAATTTTTTTTCAGCCATTTCTTAAAAGAAGGTTACTGACTATGAAGTTTTTATATACAAAATTAAACTCGTTTTCGAGTCCCTTTTATTCCGAAAGTATATCTTGTGTACTTAAAAAGTTATTGCAATTTTAAAAGTGTGATACTTAGTTTTGCGGGCCAGTGTAGATATTAAGAAAATAAAAGTAAACTCTCAATACTAGAGAATATGTAAGGATTTTTTAAATCGCATTTCTCAATATAACAAAATATAAAATAACCCAAAAGAAATCACTAAAAGTGAAACGAAAATGAAAATCGGCCAAGTAAGTATGGATGATACAAGCATTTAAAACTTCCAATTAGACAGTGATTGATTATGATATTTATGATTGTTGATTAGACGGAGAGATGCCACTGCCAACCCTGAGGACTAAGACGGAATGCCTCTATGCTAGTCATTTCACCGGCTGTCTTATCCACAAACCGGAACGCAACAATGCGAACACTGCTGCTTGGCGGTAGGTTAATGGATAAGATGTTGGTACCAACCCGGACGGACCCTGCACAAGGTTCTTCCACAAGTAGATATTGTAACAGGTCGGGAATATAAACTTCAAGTTAAATTCTGTTTTGCTAGAAGGAGTTAGGAACAAATCTTTGCTGGCTTAGATCTTGGTTACTTGTATAGCTATTATAATGTGTTTTTTTTGGAATCCATGATAATCATTGTCATCAGAAATGTTAATAAAAATAAATAGGGCTCAGATATATTGGGTTTATTGTTGAATAAATTCATCGTGACTGCACTATAGGTATTATTGCAGAGAAACTGAAAAAAAACTGATCGTTCATTAACAATACGATATCCCTTTAAGAGACATTTATTAATTATTTATTTTTTAAATGGTTCGTGCTATGAAGATAACGATAATTTGTTAGTAATGATGAAATATTGAAGAATTTTATTTATATAAATGAAAAATGTTTAACACATTTATTTTGTAATTATATAGTCCTGTTTTATAAAATAAACACGTTTAATTTAAGTCCTAGACTCTCATTATAGCAAAGAAAAATTATCAACATATTATAGCTATCTGAAGAACTTGACAGCTACCATTTTGCACCTCCGATAGCGGGGTCTAGTCATGACTAAAGAATATTATGTGAAACAAAGGTCGCAGGTGCGGTCCCTCGGTTGTTGAAACCGAGACTTGACCGGTTGTTTTTTATTAAATTAGAAAAGTTAGCGAGTGTTAGAGAGAGCCTTCAGGCTAAAGGTTTATCTTACAAAAACAAGGAAAATTCCTTGTTTTTCTTCATATTTTGCAAATATACTTCATTATTTCGATTATTGTACGTAAACAAACAAAGAAAAAATAAAAAGCATCTATCAACTACATTTTTTTGTAATTTGAAACTCCTTGGCCAATGTCTAGATAAAAACATAATTTTGAAATGTGGTGTTGAAGGAGAATGGAGTTGGACATAAAAAATAATTAATCACGGAGTGATGAATAGAATATACGAAAGAAGAATTTATTAGCAACAATAATAAATGAAGAGGAACTAAATTCTTAATTCATAAAATTAAGAAAAAAACAAAATTCGAAATATTCGTTTAGTAAATTGGCCATATAGGGGCTCTATTACATGTCGGTCATATACATTGAATCTACTAGCGCTTCGGACAAGACCATCATTGCGGAGAAGAAGCGCTGCAAGTAACTCCAGCAGAAGGTAATTTTTTCAATCATCATACCATAATAATACTTAAAAGTTAGTTACATTAAGTAATATTAATTATTACAAATGTAAGGTCAATAAACATTAAACTAAAAATAATGACTATAACCATATTATAAGCCATAGGTAACTAGAATATTTTTGAACAACAAGTCCTTGCAAACGTGAACAGACCGGACCCACAAACAGCACCCGTTCATGAGGCAGAAAGATAGAAGGCAAGAGAGACAGAGGAATACCAAAAAGAAATCACTTTGAGCAAATAAAAGAGGTTAAGGTTGGGTCGTACCAGACAGTCAAGCTGTTGACGGAGGACCGGAGCGGTTGGCGCTTACTCCACTGACAAGAGCATGGCTCTTAAATACATACATACATACATACATGCATACATACATACATACCTTCACGCCTTCATTCCCAGAGTGGGGTAGCCAGAGCTACAGAATTACCAACAACTCTAAAAACTTGTTGACGACTCTGTAACTACAATTGGCACAATTAGGCTAAAATATTTAGTATCAAGTAGGTATTAAATTGTCTTCAACACTGTTTAGATCTCAAATTACTCTGGTTAATATTCTTGGCAAGGAGCTCCGCCACACCGGGCGTTTTGAGAACAGTTCCCCGTCGCATGGCACTTGCGGGTAAGAACCTGCGTTTCATCGGTCCCACGTACTATTATAAGCGTAGGCTAAACTTAAAAATGTACAATCCGACGAAGCATTTAAACATCAGCTAAGAAACCTTTTATTGGATAATCCATTATACTCCGTGGATGAATATATGGAGCTCGAAATGTATATTTATTATTGTGTTGAAATTTATTAATCATTGTACGTATGGAAATCGGACGAGTGACCATTATTCGATATTTAATTGTTGTTGTTGTAATTAATTATTATTGTATTTTTTGATTATTAGTATTTATGCTTTGCCGATCTCAATGTAATTTCGTATTTTTTAACATGCAATGTATTTTATATAGTAATATTACAGTGATGAATAAATAAACTAAACTAAACGAAACGAAACTATTCTCTGTTAACTATGTGGTTGACTGGTAGAGAATGCTTTCAGGCATTAAGTACAAAATTAATTTGTCATAAGCAGTTTTTATATTGCTTTAGCGATTCAGTACCGGGTGTTGAATATTTCATGGTTTGGTTTGATCTGAATTCATTGGACTTGATTGATTATTCTATTGAAAATTTAATATGAACTAAAATGTTCAACATGGTAACTGAAAAATAAACTGTTCTGAGAATCATTTTATATACTTAACATAGTTAATGCCGAAAGGCATCTTACGTTGACCCTATCAATTATGATCGTATAAACATGTCTCGAAAACAAACATATCATCAATTAACCAGGCTAAAATGAGCTGGCATCTCAACACGCAATAAATATTAAAAGGCCATGATACACTGGCCACTAACGTTCAGAAATGTCCAGTCAAAATGCACCTCTACACGCATATGAGGCCAGTGGTTGGAAACGCTTCATGTTCCGCGCTCGTGTGTTCGAAATAGCAACGGCTTCTAATCGAATATTGTTCGTAATTTCGATTTCGCGCCAATCTGATGCGACGGCTTGAGGTGAGTTCCATTTTTGAAAATTTTGTGCGTTTGTTTTTCATGGGATTAAAGGTCAGTGTTTTGTTATTTTATTTATGCGAATTTTAAGTTAAGGCACTATATGTTTCAACCTGCATGTTTAAATGCTAGTTTTTCTAACAATGTAGAAATGACTTCTAAAAGGAAATATTGCTTTGTTAAAGCTCTATTTACTCACAATAGCGTGCCTAGAAAGAGTGTCATGTTCAGGTCTAAAATGTGTATAAGAGAGTATACATTTACCAATACACGGCGTTTTTAAGTGGATTTGATCCAAGGAGTGTCATAAGATGATTTTTATTAACATTTACGTGGGAATAAGCAAAACAAAGGCAGTGAATTTTGTGACACTTATTTCTATTTTATATAGAGACAAACCCCTGATATAACGGTAACTTCTATTTTTAGAGCTATCTAAACCTAGCTAAGAACCATCCAGATTTAACTTGATTGAACTGAATATTCCATTCATTCCGGTCCATACGGTAGCTACGAAGCCATAGGCAGACAAACGAACAAGTTTAAATGTTACTCATGACATGATAAAATGTAAGTGCGTAAGAGACTGTTTAACTGTCGGTCTATTCATCTTTAAAGCTAAAACAGGTCATTCAAATTTGATAATACATACGTCTATAACATGAAAAAACGGAAGCTTTAAAAAGCCGACCGTTGCTAAACAACTTTAAATCGTTGTAAATCCTATAATGATCATTCGAAAAATTATGGTGGAAACCTAAAGATGATTTTAAAATACCTACTCAACAAAACCCCACTTTGTCATTCGTCGTGTCGTTGTCATAATTTGTGGCTTTGTTTTACAATATGGCTTCTGGTTGCCGCCATATTAAATTTTTGTACTGTCATATTTTTAGTAACACACAAGATTAAGGTAAATAGATTGACATAAGAATCATTAAAATTGGTCCACGCGTTCAGTTTCTAGAGCGCCACAAAGGAACAAACATACATTATATAGGCTGATAAACACATTACCTTGCTCCTTCGGCAGTCGGGTAAAAATGACAAGTGATCAATTATGATAATTTTGATATATTGCAATTTATCGCAACACTGTAAGAATGTTTTCGATCTTTGGACATAATACCAAATAGAAGAAAGAATACCTACTTTAGAAAATTAGTAAGATCCCAATTCAATTGCTATTAAAAAAAAACGATTGTTCGCGTACGGTATTGTCACGACACACTCCTGAACGGGTGCTGTCTGTGGGGTCCGGTCTGTTCACGCTTGCAAGGACCTGTTATTCAGTTAATTATTTTAATTATCGCTCCTGACGTAGAGACCTCGTCATGTTGTTCTCCTAATCATTAAGTATTTTATTTATATTTTAATGACCTTGCATTTGTAATTGTTTTATTTGTGTTAGTTTTAAAAATAATGATTTATTAATTTATTACCTTGTAATGTAATTTAGATACTTTTAAGTATTATTGTATTTTTATTGTAAAAAAATGACCTTCTGCTGGAGTTTCTTGCGGCGCTTCTTCGTTAAATAAGTGTCTCCGCATAAATACAAGCGGTTAGTTCAAACACACCTGATAACTACTCAGAGCAATTTTTTCTCTCCCTCGTAACGTCATAACGTCAAAACGATGTGTTTTTTACTCTTACGGCACAATCGCACATACAAATATACTCACATATGCATACATGCTTACACAAACATACACTATCAGTTATCACATCACATCACATGGCACTTTTCATTTTCTTCATTTAAAAATAAAACATTCTTCAACTAAGTAAATGTTTTTATTAGTAATTTACTCCTTTTTCACTTACCATTTCAAACATGCAAATTGTGGTTACAGAGTTATCAACAAGTTTTTAGAGTTGGTAATTCTGTAGCTCTGCCTACCCCACTCTGGGAATGAAGGCGTGAAGGTATGTATGTATGTATGTATTTCAAACATGACCTTTTTATTGTACTTTTTTACTTACCTAGTTTACTGTATCGAACATTTTGTATCAGTTTGCGTCCGTCCCGTTTATTGGCACCAGTCTGAAAACCAGCGCCGGGCCCTGCCTAGCACATGCTGACATTGGGACCCATTGTTAAACCTAGTTTCTTAGTTACTATAAGTTATCATTTGTTTCTCATAAACTAACCTATTTTTTTTTATTCTTTTGTATTTGCAAAATTTAAGGTTGTGGCAATAAAGATTATTTTTATTCTAATTCTTATTCTTATAAGGTACTAAAGTGTCCAGCTTCTTAAAAGGTTGAATGTTAATTAATAAATTACGGGTTCATATAGCAATTTGAATGACGATTCATGAAGGGAACTCCGTTAAATGAATTTAACCGTGGTAAGAACCCGTTTATTATATAATTCTCATTTGTAGGCGTGTGTTTAAAAAACCTACGCACACACTCACACTCTACACTCGAACCTATTGTGCAGGAATATACTCCTTATGGCGGCCAAGTAAAAAACAATCCGATACTATAGGATGTCAAAGGTAATATTGCTTTACAGAGCAGAACTAGTCTAGGTCATTAACATAACCCTCTATCTTGAGCATACATACACATACATACCTTCACGCTGTCACTCCCAGAGTGGGGTACGCATAGCTACAGAATTACCAACAATTCTAAAAACTTGTTGATAACTCTGTAACCACAATTTGCACAATAAAGCTAAGATGTTTAACAGTGTAAACAAATATATTAGTGACAGGTAGCAAGCCCATCGGCTAACAGTACTACAAGCCTACAGTTATTAAGGCTCTGTATGTAAATGTAACAAGTGACATGCGTAGATTTTGCATCAATAAATTCACTGTATTGCTTTAACAAGAGAAGACGACACGAAAAAATGAGGTGAAAGCCTTAACAAAGCAGTGGGACACTGAATAGGCAAATTAAAGATTAACAGATTGCTTTACCTAGTATCTTGAACAAAAAGACAGTAAGTCCTATTTTGTACTATGCGACTTTAGACATAATCAAGTCAACGATAAGGTCGACATTGCAGAAGACTGTGTATGTTACTTGAATAGCAAAATGGCGATAGCGTTAGTAGGTTGGTTTTGTTATCTTATCGGGAACTATTCGCTTGGTATCGCTTTGTAATTATACCTACCTATCTATGTATGTTAGAAACTGCTATGGTAATTTGTTGTTAAATGAGACGATAAAACGGGCAATTATAAGATAATTTGCCTTACGTAAGCAAGATTTTGTGGCGGTAGTGAGCACTTAATCATCATCCCCCTGTCCTTGTCCCACACTAGGGGACGGTACATGTTTTTTTCTTCCACTCTTCTCTATTCGCTGTTGGGCATACTCTTGTCTCAAAGGCTGGCAACGCGATGATCATATACCATCAAGTGGCTCCCTGGCTCGTCTGCCTCATATTTCACATTTTAAAAAACTTGGTACTCAAACCTTACACACGTTTAATTTTCATGTTTCACGCAATCCATCCAAACCAATGTCGGGCTTCCTTACCTTTATGTCTAAACGATGAATGGCAATAATCAAATAGAAAAGAACCCCCTAATATGCTCACGAGCATATCAGACTAGATAACTCTTAACAGTTCAACCAATTTTAATCAAAGTAACGTAAGAACCTAGCTTAAGCTAGTAAAAGTCCAATTTCACCGAACGATGTTTAGTACCAAAATTCACCAAACGATGTAAACCAACAGATTATTAGAGCGTTAACAGCTGTCAAAATGTATAAACTAACAGTCGATTAACAATAATTTAATCTAACATCATTTGGTGAAATTGGTACTAAATGTTATATTTATTTATTTGTCTATATTTTTATTTATATAATCAATGTTAATCGACTGTTAGTCCATACATTTTGACAGATGTTAGCACTCTAATCGTGTGTTTACTCGTTAAAATCGTTTGGTGAAATTGGTACAAAGTCAATTTAAAGTTATTTGGTGCCGTCTTAGATGATTTTAGTAGGTATAAACACATTAGTCGCCAGTATCTGAGAAACCTTCAAAAATGGAGGTTCTTTAATTTAAGATATTTTTCAGCTTTTAATATTTGTAACTTTGGCTGTTGGGAGGGGGGACACTTGGCTCTAACAAAAATTAGCACTTTACATACATATATAAACTCACGCCTTCATTCCCAGTGGGGTAGGCAGAGCTAAAGAATTACCAGCAAGTCTCAAAACTTCTTGATAATTGTGTACATTTTGCACAAGTAGGCTAAGATGTTTCCCAGTGTATTAGTGACAGGTGGCAAGCCCATCGCCTAACAGTAATACAAGCCTTAATTCCCTTAGTCGACTCTTACGACATCCACGGGAAGACATGGAGTGGCACTATTCTAACCCGGCAACCACACGGCCTAAAACACTAGCACTTAGCACTTTAAATCTTAAAATCACAGTTTTCTAGAACAAAAAGTCTCTGAGAGCTAACCTGCGAATGTACGGATGGATGGACATGGCGAAACAAAAAAGATGTGTCTATTCGTGGCACCGTAGCTTCTAAACAAGTGAATCGATTTTATTGCGGTTTTCTTTATTTGCAAGCAAATTTTTTAGCCGTGCTGCCGTGCAGGCCCTAAAACGCAGTAACAGGTTTTTTCGAGTTTTTCAGTTGAATATTGAATTTTAACGAGCACGCTATAAGGAACACAGTGATCTAACCTATTTTTTGATCCGATGATTACACGATGAAAAAAACCAATTTGTAAAAGCAGTAAACTCTACACAGCGAGTCTATATATACTGTAATACTAACTAAAATACAGTGATAGCAGTTACGTCTACAACGACCCGTCACTTTACCAGGTAATACGCAGTAACTATCTTTATTACCACAAATAAATTGTAATCTTCAGCTTAAAAAATATTTATGAATGTAAAATAAAACGCAGTAAGTAGTTTTTGTACCAAAAAAATTATACTGCATAGTTGATCACTAACTTATTTCCTATGAACTACAGATTAAAATGCAGCTTCGTGCTTGAATGACGTATTTTATTTAGTATTAGTCGAGTAGGTTCATAATGAAAAACCAACTAAAGTGCGACAAAATCAAAACACTTTACTTTACTTTAATCGCAACATCAATTTTGAACGCGAGTGTTACCGCCTAAAATGCAGTATCTTCATTACTTACTGCAGTATAGTACGCATTGTTTTCAGGTTGAACAATAACTTAATGCTAAATAAATAGCAGTATGAGAGCATTTCACTGCATTTTAATTGGTAACTTGAAAGATGTTAATAAATTTCACTGCAGTGAGATCATACTTTACTGCGTTCTAGTCAGGATCTGTGTTGCTTTTTCTCTCGCTTTAGTCACTTAATCAGTCGCAAGTCTATCACTGCAGAAGAAAGACGTTGGCGTCGCGCGCCGGTGCATGGAAGCAGCGAAGTACTCGTCGTGGCAGCGTACCTACTTTGTACTTAGTCGGTCCTAAAGTTCTGTCACTGGCACATTATTTTTTAATTTAGAACATAATTTTAAGAAAATGTTTTTGTATTCCATTTTTGAATGTTTAACAATTTTGTTAAAACAAAAAACAGTCATTTGCTGCGATTTCTCACGATGGAGTGGACATTGAAAGAAAACCGAATAGCTGTTTTAGCGTTGCACCGCTGTGGGCACTCGCCAAGTACCGTTTTCAAGTTGCTCAAAAAATTTAATATAACGCTTAGGTTTGTGTACCGTACTATTGATAGGTACAATGAAGTCTCTAGTGTTGAGGACAAAAAAAGAACTGGCCGTCCACGCTCCGTAAGAACACCAGCAGTGATCAAAGCGATCAAGGCCCGTATAGCAAGAAATCCTGTCCGAAATCAGGTTGATGGCTTTGCAGATGGGTGTCAGTAGGAATACCGTCAAAAAGATTTTAAACGAAGATCTTAGTCTACGAGCATACAAAAAAAAGTGTGGACACATGCTTAATGCCCGTCTAAAAACAATCAGGCTTAAAAGATCCCGAAAGTTGTTAAAACAGTACGCGAAAAATCGACACCGCGATATCCTATTTACAGACGAAAAAAATTTCGATATTGAAGAAAAGTATAATAAACAGAATGATAGAGTGTACGCTAAGAGCTCTGAAGAAGCAAAAAAAACCGCTCCGCGGGTGCAACATAGGCATCATCCATCATCAGTGGCCTTTATTACTGTAGTACCATTGGATAGTACCATCAATGGTACTAGTGAAACATGTTGTTTTTGGTAGCATTGATGGTACCTACTATCTAATGGTACTACAGACACACTATTGGTACTATTTGTACCCACACTGTTGGCAAGCATATTCTTTAATAATAAAACGCGTTAACAAAGTTATTTTGGTCATCTGCGTACCTATTTAGGTTTTGGACATCTGCGTTTATGGCACATTAAAACAAAACCATTGTAATATTTTAAAGCAATTAACTGTGTTGTGATTGATTTACAATAATTCTCATTACATTTTTTATTTTAATTATTTTTCCAATAATATGATTTTTAAAGTGTGAGGTTTTTAAACAGTTCTTGTTGATATTGGTATTTTTATACGAAACACGTGTCACATACAACCATATACAAGTATACACGACTCAAAATCAATATTTCGAATTATTTTGTAAATATGATGATGTATCAGTAGTACCATTGCCATTTGTTTAGCAAGCAAACCCTGAACATTTCAATTAGTATAGTTTTAATGGTACTAACGATGCATAAATGTGTCACTAGTTCCATTGATGGTACTATCCAATGGTACTACAGTAATAAAGGGCATCAGTGATGGTTTGGTTGGGAGTATCTTATTACGGGCCAACTGAGGTTCATTTTTGCGAAAAAGGGGTCAAAATCAGTGCAAAAGTGTACCAAGAGACGGTTTTGGATCAGGTTGTCAAAGATCTGCCCGGCACGCTATTTT